>OY728158.1:1388934264-1391434264 GCA_963277665.1 Viscum album
ATCATTTAACAACATATTTAACAATATTCATTATGGGAGGAGTTAATCTACATTATGGTTGTTGGTTATTCAATATAAATTTTTATAGATTCAATTTATTTGTCAATGTATTTGGTATTATTCCTTTAACATTAGTAACTCCCAACTATATTAATTTTTTCCATTTACTCACAATATTAAATAGTTGGTACTCTTTATTTCATATCATATTATACTAGATAATGAATATATGTGTCTTATTTTCTCCCAAAACAAGTGTAAATTAACTTATTTTTTTGTTACTCATACTTATTTTTTTGTCATTTTATTATTATTATGATTACCACATGATTGGATTATCTAAATAACAACTAATTCTACATAATCTCTTGCACTTTATTTTTTCCCGTGTCATAAAAAACATCTCAATAACATTATGTTTAATGTATAATTTGAATCTTGATTTTATATCTATCAAAAATAACTTTCATGCATCATTCATTGTTATCATTAGTGAATACTGAAGAATTGTTCTTCACTCTACCCTATACCCCATAATTGTTAAATATTAGAGTGGTAAATATTAATTACAAACTCTAAATATAAATGTCACTTTTTTATGTTCATTAGTGTTGTACTCTTATAAAGAAGGTACATCCATGTAATATATAATCATTACATTATTTATCAATCAGTATTTTGAGAAAACTATTCAAAGAAATAAATCTTACCCCAATTATGAATACAACATCTAAAAAAGAATAGATACATCACTTTTCATTCTGTAAAATTTTGAAAATGACAATATTGTTTTATCTCAATTTTTCTTAATTTTTTAATTTTTTTGGGAACATCAAGTTATTCTATATCATATGATTCAATAATATTTACCAACTAAAAATAAATCAATGGTACATTGGATTAAAAATAAACCATAATATCTATAAAATAAATGAATTCATTATTTAACCACATTAATGAAATCCCCAATAATGTAAATTACTATTAGATAATCAATTTTCATATTAAATTATAGATCATTAAAGAATTTCAATATGATAATAATTGATATATGGATTTGAAAAATATTGTATTAATGTGGAATTTTATAATGATCTCTTATAACATATAATAATAAGCTTTAATCCTCCATCTCATCATCCAATCTGAGAATGCAAGAGAGTTGTTTCATAACAAATTAGTTTTTATACATATTTCATTATATATGTCTGGGATTCAATATGAAATTATTTTATCTGATCCTATTTTATGTTATCTACCCTTCTATTTCAATCAATTTTATAATTATACCTACCCTCATATTAATTGTATTTTACGGACTCTTTTAGTTCTTATTCATTTTTATGTTTCACTTCATTGAATCCATCATATAGTTTTTATCCATGTAAAATATTAGTGTACTATGTAATAACATCCAGTATTACAAAACTGAATTATTTTAAATTCTTCACATGATTATTTATATTACTAATCATTTTTATTTTTTCATTAGTTCGAATTTTCCATATATATAAAGATAATATCATCCAATGTAGTTTTATCTCCATGTAAAGTCAATATTTTATTAAATAAAATATTAATTTTTCATTGAAACACTGAGTGGTTAAAGGATAACTTTAATGGGGTTTAAAACAGCTTATATAGTTAGACTTCTGTTTCCCTAACTTCTTTCTATATTCTAGCCTTTTTTTCTTGCCTCTAAAACGTTTTTGATTTCTTTTCCTCTGTAAATATTCATTTCTATTTTATAGTTATCTTATCTATCAATTATAAATTTAATAATTCAATAGTAGTGGTTGGGGAACTTTTAATCCAGTTATGAACTTTAATAATGTGTGTGTCCCTTTACACATCACACAAAGTTGATGTGTGGTAGTTAGAAGCAAAGTTATTGATTAATATCATTACAGACATATGTTTCATTAATAATTATTCTCCATGGACTACGAAGTGATTTTTAACTTCCACTTGATGGTTTTGAATCCAATGATGATTATTGACACATTAATATAGACTTGACATATTTGTGATCTAGTAATGATTATGATATTATACTACTAGCACTATGAATATTAACCATCCATTAATGGATGTGTTAACCTAGAATATTTTTTTTACTATAATATATCAGAAAACAATTTATTAAGAGAAAAATTATAAAGTCATGATGTTTTATTATTTTAAATATTTCTTTAATCTTATCATGAGACTCAAAGGTTGATTTCATACATTTTTTATATAATTTTTAAAATTGTTTCATAGGTTTATCATATTCACTGGCATTGTATAACACCTTCTTTATCATAATATGTTTTGTTTGGATTGAACATAGAGGTAGGTTAATTTAACAATATTTTTAGTAATCACATATTTTATAAAGGAGAACACAAAAATATGTAGTTTCAATGGATACAACATTATTATTAATGTTAAAACATATCTCTTTTATGCTAGACAGGTTGTTTTTGAGATCATCATTTTGTGTGGTAAAAAATTTCCTAATATTTTGGAAAAATTTAAATAAGAAATAAATTGGTTTAGTGTTCATATTTTAAATTATATCATTAAGAATGAAAATTAAAACGCCATTAGTGGATGAAAATTGGATTATATAGTTGTGTTTTCCCTTAGTTTGTTTCCCCACATTTTATTGAATTTCACAATAGTATTACTATGTTAATTGTCAAATTTTCATAGGGAAATAAATAATTATTCTCGAAGACGATAGGATTAGAAGAAGTTATAACTCTATCATAGAAATTTTTTTATATGGGTTCACTGGTTTTAATTACCCATCATCATGAAATGGGTTGCTGCCTCATGTCCTTGTGTCCTATGAACGGAATAAAAATACCATCATGTATAAAATGAAATACCAATATAATAATATATAATTAATAAAATATAAAATTTTTATAAATGAGTGTATTTAAATATCATTTTTTTTGTCATGGTTATGGGTACTAAGGATATGAGACATCTATATTCTCCACCACACATTTTGAATGAAATTTATTTAAATAAATGTTTCATAATATTAATGTTAAAAAAATATAAAATAGTGGTATAGTATTACTTCAAGGCCAATCCCATGAGACACTAATAAGCAAAAATATTCTTATTTCAAAATTTAATAAAAATATCATACCTCGAAACTGATTTTTATTTTGAATTTCACAACTAAAAATGAAAAGTAAATAATATATTTAAATTAATATAATAATTATGAAGATTATTTTATAAGAATTTTTTTTCTTAATAGTGTAATCACATTATCTGAACAATTATACTTGGTCAATTACTTATAGGGATATATTTTTTAATATAATTAATATGGTTAAATCCAAAAATAAATTATTAATTAATTGAATATTTATATAAAAATAACTAAATAAAACTATGTACATTAATGTGTAATCCTTTTAACAACATTTAAAATCCAAATTATTTTTTACAATTATAATTTCCCTATTCTATGGAAATTTAATTCTCTAGAACACTCTTTTTCTAATAATTAAAATGTAATAAAATGTGGATTTAGTCTCAAGACAACACTCAATTAAAATAACCATCTATAATAATCCCCATTATTCATATTGTATATATCCTTCTACTCGAAACATCATACATATATGTGACTAAGATATTATTTAATTAATATTTTCTATTCAATAGTTGATAAATAATCATGGAAACATGTATATATAGATAATGATTGGAAAAACATGAGTTATAATTGGACAAATATTATGAAAAATATAAAACATGATAACATTAAAATTCATTGTGCTCACAAATAACACTCAAGAATGAAATCTTAATTTAATAAATATATAATATAAACTACTCATAAAATATAGTAAAATATAATTTCTTATTATGATAACTCCCCCATTTTAAAATTCATTATGACATGGTGATTTTACATTTCTAGGGACGTTGGTTAACCCTCTACCATGACCCATATTAGATGGTAGAATCACCTTTACATGAATTCATATCGACTCAATGTAGTGGGAGACTATGGAATAGTTAATTTTATTATAAATATATTTTTTACTACTACCATGGAATCATAATATAATTTGATTCTAAAATGTGTTATGTGAATATTTATATATCTCTTTTAAACTAGATGATTATAATACATTCAATATTAAAAAAAAACATAAATTAATTCCATAATAGTGCCTTACATGTATGGTGTTTCTTAGTTTTCAATACTCTAGGGATTTAAACTGACAATTCTAATTCAATTATTATCTATTTCTAAATGATGATATTGAATGAGGACTATAACAACTTGGATTATTTTATTTTTTCAACAATTACCTCTATAATAACATAGAAAAATAATTCCATATAATTAATAATAAGATAAATAAAGAGACCAATAGTTTTGTTGTATAATTCTCTCTTAATAAAAAGATTTCACTAAAAAATTATACAAAAACTATGTATCACTAATCTACTACAATTATGTCTAAAATGATACTCAATATGAGTAAATATATTCAAATAAATTAGTTCAAATATATATTTATAGTACAAAAAATAGAATATGGTATCATTATTGAACGAGAAATATTCAATACATAAATATTTATTAGGATGTCTCTATAACCTAATTCTTTTTTCCCATGATCTATGAGAATATATACAGCCCATTACATTCTCATGAAATTAATATGACCAAAACCGTAGAAATAATAATTATGATTATAATTATTAATAATTAATCCAAACAATTAAAAATTCGTGACATGAATAATTTCATTTCACATCACATAAGATATTTATTCACTTACATTTAGTACATTCAAAAAGGATGTATGGTAATAAATGGTTTCATCATATTTCTTATAATAATTTATAAGAAAATTTTCATATAATAGTTACATAAAAAAATTATTAAAAGAAAATTACTATAAACTATTTATATAAGAATAGAATAATATCCATCAGAGTAAAATAATCGTCCAAAATTTGTATACATTGCGACATCATATCAAAACAAAATAATTAATTTAAAAGGTTCTATATTCTCTAATGGAATAACAAAATTCATTATTCTTTAACAATATAAAAAATTCATCTATTATAAGCACTATATATTCTACAGTCTTGTCACCATTGAAAATAAAAAATTACTCTTCAAATTTAAATTTATAATCATCACTTCATTTATTTTATAACCATATGGGTGATAAAAATGGATCATAATTAACTTAATTTAGGGGATATAGAATAAATTATTAATAAAAAATGAAATTTATAAATCCAAAAAGAAATAAAAGTGTTTATTTATTTATAAATAATAAATAAATATATTTTTTTTCCATATTATAAAATTAATTGACATTAAAAAAATGTTCTCATGTTGAAATTCAATTTGAGATTTGGAGAAAATTCATTTATAATAGCTTATAAATTGCTAATAAAGAATTTATAAAATATTATTAAATTTATAATTTATTCTTAACGTAATTTTGAATATTTTTAGCAATTGGATATATTCATTATTGTTGATATATATTGTAAATTTTAATATTAGTAATAAAAATTAATTAAAGTATAAAAATGATTTTATTTTTTACTATTTTTAGTGTTTTAATTTGAATTTAAATTTCTAAATATTTGTAGTAATTTATTTTTAATGTAAATTTTAAACAATTATATGTTGAGATTTAGATCATGTCTTTTTTACCAAATAATAGTAAAAAAAATTATAATTCAAGAACAAATTATGATGTATTCTACCATTGGAGATGAACACATGTGAAGGAGTTTGAGAAGAAAAAAATGTATTTTTACTATGTAACTGAAAACATTTCTTGAAAAAAAATTGATTTGAGGTTAAACCATAAATAAGTAATAATTCACAATTTATATATTTCATTAAATGTAGGATCATTAATTGAAACAATATAATGGTTTGAAATGGGTATATCATGGTTATCCTGCAAATCATTTTTTCATTTTCTAAAAGCTGGTTTAAGGGTTTCTGGTACCCAATACATGATTCCCCACATCAAATTCACTCCATCGCAACATGCAGTGCAAATTCACATTGCAAAATTTAAAATCAAATTCACTCCTCGAGCCATGAGCCTTCCATTATCATCGAAGAACGGACCCTGCCGCCTCGAGCCTCGATTCACCGTCACACTAACCAATCAACATCAAACCAACTCGCCGGTGAGCAACACAAGAGACCGTCAAACCACTGGCCATCCATCAACCTGCATCGCCACTGAAATGCCGTCGATGGGAGCCCCTCAGAAACCATCATCGCAAACCACTAAAACAACTCCAGCGAGAACCCTTCATCACCATCAAGGAACCGAAAACATCATCATCCACTCGACATACAGTCACAAATCCAAAAATACAAACGCAACTGGTGCGCATCACGAACCAAATCAACCAAAAAATAAGAATATAACAGCGATTCACAAACATCGCAGAACAAAACCATGAAGGTAACCAAGGCAGAAACCAAATCCGCCACCCTAACTGATGGAGAAGACTCAATAGACCTTCAAATGCACTCCACCGCGGGCCAGAATGAACATACCGCAGGACAAACGAGTTGCCGAGAACCAGACCTGGAGCGCTCCGAAGGGTATGCCGATGAACCAGTCTTACACCCGCAAATCTGGATTGGCCACCACGTAAGCCCATAGCGCGAGAGCCCCAAAACCAACGCAGAGAGCACCGAGGGATCTGAGAGAATCAAACACTAGAAAAGGGCGGAGATGGGAAAAGCCCTCCCCTCCCCGGACCATAACAGCTCCATCGACCATCTTCCAATGAACACCGGCGCGTTGAGGAGACGTGCAACGCTTGCCCAGCCACCGAGGTGACCCAGGTGAAGAGGACTCGGGAGGTGGTTAGAGAGGGAAGGAACGCAAGAATGAGGGAAAACCCAAGCCGCCTCGGTAGGGAGAGGAGACGCCGCTCAGAGGCCAAGGGAGTCAGTATATCATGGTTATCGGAAATAAAGATATGATATTAAAAAAAGATACCTATATATATAGCATATATGACAGGTAATATAAATATACATTGATCGAGTATTGGATATACATAAACCAAACTCGGATTTTTTATGTAACATCAATTTTTAAGAATGAGAGGTAATAAATGAATGAAAATATGACAAATTATTTTCTTCATTTGAAATAATATTTAGATGTATAATAATCGTTATTGTGGTTTACTAAATCGTGGATGAAATTACAGATACATCGATTAATTTTTCAAGTGATATAAACTTTTTTTGGGGGTCTTTAGGATACTACCACATGAACTTGGTAAATAACAACATGGTTTCTAGATAATGTTTTGTTTTTCAATTGATTTGATCAGACTACTCTCAACTAGGTAAAATAAAATATTTTTTAGCTTTGTATTATCACCACATAGTGGTGTTGAAAACCACCATGTGTTTTAATAAATAGATATATATATATATATTAATTGTTTTATATCTCCATTAATTATTTAAAATTTCACATATCCTATGTAAAATATGTGTTATGCCTCACTAAAATTTTAAGAGAAATTTTTTTATTTTCCCACCATTAAAATATTATATGATAAAAGAATATGTGAGTGATATAAAGAAGTATTAACCATTATAAAATGAGAACATTGTATAATGGAAATAAAAATTCATTATGGGAATAAAAAATCAAGTGGAAGGTATTTACTATAGGATTCTTATGAGATTTTAAATTCACATTATCTATTAGATTGGGTTTTTTTATGATAACCATACATGAATAACATGAATATATCATTAAAATTGTTCTAATATTAGTTTGGATGCATATATTAGTGATAATAATTTTTAATGAAGGTGAATGGATTGGTTTTCTACCATTATATTCAATATTTAATTTTTTTTTGTTTTATGCATTTATGTGAACTTCCAAAATATTCCTCCATCAATATGAATGTTGTAATTCCTAGTTTATGTGTAGGCATAGAAATGTTTATTGGAATTTTGAATTTATCACGTATAGTGGATGATTTTATTTGATAATAGTGATTGATAAGTAAATTTAAAATTTTTTTGGACATCAAATGTTTTTTTATAGTGATGGTTGATAGGGAGGCATCTAGGGGATCAATAGATCTTGTAACATTATGGTATAGTAGCTGCACGTTAATATACAATGAAATATGTTCTATCTAGTTGGTAATATTTATTCAATAAGTATCCTTATAAATATTTCATTCCTTTATGTTTTTAAAATCAAAAATGCATTTTATAATGAAAATTATCTATCTCTAAATATTATTATCCTATGGAAACTTTTATTTCTCTATGAAAAGTTTTATCTTAAACCATGGATTTAAATTTCATATTTGTTGTTATCTCTAACGAATTATATCCATTTTTTTCATCAACCCCAAAATGGATCCATAAATATCTTAGATCATTATAGTTTCTTAAACTACAAATTCTCGGATGTTTAGACTCTGAATTTTCTAAAATTAAGACTCTGAATTCTTTGAATTTCAAACTCCGAATTCTCAAAAATTATGACTCATCATTCTCTAAAATTCCGACTCCAAATTCTTTGAAATTTATATCTTAATTATATGTAATTCGGAATTTTAATTCCCTAAAATTCAAACGATTAATTATTTGAAATTTATACTCTGAATTATTTGAAATTCAGAATCCAAATTCTATGAAATTCAGACTCCAAATTCTCTAAAATTCCAACTCTAAATTCCTAGAAATTCATACCCTAAATTATATGTAAATCAGACTATGAACTCAAATTTTTGTAAAATCTTAATTATTTATAAATTTGATTCCTAATTTTCCATAAATTGGATTCAATGTTTCATAGAAATCAGACTTTGAATATCCAAAATTCTAGAATCCAATTGTTTAGTTTTTTATACTCAGATTCTAAATTCATTATGAATCTTATTAAATTTTTTTCATATAGATATCTCATTTCCTTAATGTGATGTTTCATTTTATTGGATCCAAATCATGTTATTTTCTCTAAGAATAAAAATATTTCTCATACATTTTTATGTTAATTATACATGATAATGTCTCTCTTGTTTTCTTACAAGGAACAATGTTAGACTATCTATTTCAAACTAACATTTGGATGAGTGAAACGTGTCATCGTGCCTATAAAATTCATGAAAAAACATGGCGGTTGGAGGAGGAGATGACCTTTGGTATTTCACATATAAATAAACAAGCCATTTTAATAGTTCTAGATAATGAGTTAAAACATCAAGAGATTATATTTGGGGATGCTATGAATAGATTTCTAGTGATAGAATCTCATGCTTTGTGCAATCTGTGGACATGTTTTTTTTATGTGGAAAAATTCTTCACCCTAGTGTGACTCTGATTGTTGTTGTTCACAATCAATGTCTTCTGAGGATATGAAGACATATGAGACCACTACCTTAAAAATTCATGGAACCATGAGTATAGGAAGATATATATTCTGACTGCCTTAATGTTTGAGGGATTATTGGGATAGCAAGAGAGTCTCCAATTTTCTTATTGAGTGATTACCCTATTGTGTGTGAGAAAACAATTTTAGAAATTATAAATAAAGTTACCATTATCCATGGTTGTTGGATACCCTTCTCTTTTGGTTAAAATATTTTCTATTTGTTTACTTGTTCTTGTTACAAGTTCTTTCCACTTTACTTTCATTAAGAAACAAAATATAACTTTCTTCTACATACTTATACATGTATAATCTAATAAATAATATTTTATATTCTTTAAGGTATAATATTTTCCTAAGATAAATTTATTTATGATTCTTTAAGATAATCTTGTTATAGATTAGGTTTTTATAATTGCATATAGGACCATGCAAATAACGATTTATTTAAGAACCAAAGAGGATGTGTGAATTAACCTTGTTCAATATTATTAAAATTAGGTTTCCTTATGGTTGAAAGATAACATCAAGAATGTTTTTAATCTCAAAATTTACCCCGCTTGTAATTGAGAATATACATCTATATTTTAATCCCATAGGAACTACCATTTAGTGAGTGGTGTGTGTTAGTGGGAGCTTCTAGAACACGTAGTCACCTAGTATCCAATGTTCTACACATTCTATATAGTGTGGTTATTTGGAGTAAAATTAAAATCATTACCCCTAATGTTTAGTGGTATTACTACTTATCATATTGATAAGGTAGTGAAGACAATGGGTCTTCCCCCTTATCCTTCCTTCTCCCACATGATTTGGGGTCCCTTTTATAGTGTATTAAAAATGAATATTGGTAAGCCTCTACCTCTGGTGAACTTTTTTATATACACCATAAATATTTTATAATTTCTAGGTATCTTGATTGTGTTTATATTCTATTTCTACCAGAACTAGTTGAAATTGATTGATGATGATGGGGATTTCATTCTTTATGTGTACATGACATCCCTAGAAATGATATGCCCATCACAATTTTTAAATCAAGGACGGTAAGCTACACCATGGATTTTTTTCAATTTTTTTAAAACTAAATTAATTTAGATGTGTAATTTTCATATTAGGTTGGGTATTTTGCATTATATTTGTTGAAGGTGTGCTGGAGGTGGGCAGCACCCTGTTTCTTGGTAAACAATAATTCTTTGGACTCCTAGTGAGTTTTTTGAAATTATTCCTAGATGGGATAAATTAAAATAATGTTCAAATTTTTTAAATAATTATCAATTGATTATAATTAAATAGAATATATGTTTGGTAATGTGTTGGTGACTCCGGCATCAACACATGCATGGTATAGATTTAGATGAGGCTTTATCAGTTGAGGATGAAACTACAGGCCTACTGAAAAATTAGAATAATTATGTATAATTTAGTTAGTCTCATATAGTAAATATATAATTATTAAGTTTCTTTATAAGGAATGAATTTCTAGGATCACCACAATAGGTGGTTCCCTCTTACTTAAGTAGAATATTTAAAAAGAATTAAATGATTAACCTAACATGGATTTTTTAACTGAACACATTGACCATAATGTGTAAGTTCCTACAACACATTAATACTAGGGGAGTCTTGATACCACAAAAATGAATGGAAAAGGTCTTGAAATTAGATTTACCGAAGATGTGTTAACACCTCTATATGGGTGTTACCAATTTGAGTGAAATGTGATAAAACATGTTGAGCGGCCCCTAATTGTTGTCACTAGATGACCAAAGTAGGGGTAACGGTTAATTCAATGTACTTTTCCATTCCTAGTACTGGGGATATCTTTGGGTGACATAGAACCATTATGCTCATAGTACTATCCTAGGGTGTGTATTCCACTCCCATTTTATATGACCAATAATATGTGGGTAGACCCTAAGTAGACCAAGATTGGGTTAGGTGACTTTACAAAACTAATCATATTTGGATGACAAAGATAGGTCCTAGTCAATATATTGACTATTTTCAATATAGAAAACATCATTTAAGATTTGATTCCATGTCAATCAAATGATGTCTTCATGGGACATTACATCCTGATAGATTTTGGTGTTGACCATAGACCATATTTATCACCATAGACCATGGTGAGGTTTCCTCAAAAAAATGGTATGAACTTTGATACCCTTAGTGGTTCCTAATTGATATATTATCCTAGAACAGACATGGTTCATTGGTTATTAATGGTTATAACTTTCACACATTAAATAAAACGTACACATAATCCTTATTGGGTAGAATAGATAGTGATGGGAATTAGAGATCAGCCAACACTTGTCGTATATTTTTTTTTTATTTTGGTATGATGAGTAATGATTACTAGAGATTATTATTAATTATAATTTGGTTCTATAACTGATGTGATTTCTTGGGATGCTTGGGATTCACATGTATAGGATGATGAAACCCTAAGATGCCTGATATTTTTGATAATGTGTCTCAATGTACATTGTCGATGGATTCCTAGTTCATCCAACATCCATTTATATAGTTGATCCGAGAGTGTATTATTATTATTTTTACATATGATCCATTATTGGATCTATGTGATTTCACCCATATAGTAGTACCTATGAATTATGGGATTCCACTAACACAGTGTGATAATTTTGAATATCTTGGAATCTTGGGATTAGAATACTATTTTCAATTGATAATATAGAATTATTGGGTTTCCCCTATATTGCAGTCGTAGTATGAGGTGTTGTGTATGAGTATATCACCACACAAGGATGTTGGAAATACCATGGTTTATTTCATCCACTTGATTAATGAATTTAATACCCCATGGGATAAGGTGGACTCACTCATCATGTTTTGGATAAGGAACCATGATATATTGGATTCCCATGATAATTACATTTGGATATGATAGGTTTTCTTATATTACATTATATTTAGTTTTCATGGAATCAATCATACATATATGTATAGTACGTACTATTCCCCCCTCAAAGAATTATACATTGTCAGGATACTGAAAACAAAATGGTAGTACTATGCAGTTGCACATAAGACAATGAGTATGAGGGATTACTTGTGATTCCATTGAATATACTACACATTATGGTGGAGGTATGTGTATGGGATTCCCATTAATTGAAAAGTGGTTCCCTTGAGGTGACACTCTTTCTCAGAGACACTATAACATTAACTGAAACATTAATGGTTGATTAGGTTTGGATACTTAATGATGGAAGATTATTATTTGGCATGGCCTAAAATATATGTGTATTCCCTTATGGCATTGGTGATAATATAGTTTCATTCTTCACCCTGAGGTTTTAAAAAATATTTTGGTATCATGGTAAAGAATATATTGACAGTTCATAGTTTTTTATATTTTTTTTTTCAAATCATCAATTTATTTCATCTAAACATGTAACATGTTCATTAAACATTATATTCTAATAAATATGTAACTACCGTAGTAGTTCCGTACTAATTTTTTCACTCAAACCCTACATAGGTTTATATTACACATGGGTAACCAAGAATCACCCACTTGAATATTTCAAGAAAAGAAAGTATTGAGGCATGTGATTCATTTTAGTTTTCATGATAAGGTTATCTTGAATAAGATTTGGAGATTATATTTCATTATGGCTCGTGGGTGTCTTATAGACTAGTGTCCTATTTAATAATTTGATTTTTCCAAATATATGATCATAAAAGATTGATATGGTTCGATATTTATATTTCCATGCATATGTTTTTGTGTTTTATATATCATATTAATTTTTTGTTGCATTTTATATCCTTACTAATTTTTTATACTCTATTTTTTAATTATAGAGGATGATTTTTTTATTATACATTCGATTTTCACTCTAATACATATGGTATAGCCTCACCATGTTACCTCCTTAAATCCTCCCCTACTAGTCATATGCATCTAGCATTTATGGAGGTATTCATATGGTCATATGGAACTCTGATGTAGTTACTTTTCGGTGTGATATAACATATGGTGCGACACAAGATCATTGTATGTAAATTAATGGAGATTTATTCAAGACATAATGTTGAATAAAATAATCCATTACATAATGTGGAATATGTTAAAAGAATATTTCTTTTGAATTTTTTTTAAAACCTCATAATTTTAGGAATAAATACAAGATGTTTAATTAATGTAAAGATTATTTTAGTAAATAGATAACAAACCCAAACAAAACGATCCCATTAAAACTACATTTTATTATGAGAATTGTTTTTATAAAACGTTTCTAAATCTTAACTATTTCATGCTATTTTATTTATAAATGGACATATTCAATCATTCATATATTTTTATTTGCTTAGTTTTACTTTTATTTAACTTGCTGAAATCATGGTCTAAAGAATTGTAATTATCTATAAATATAAAGATCACAATTATATTCAAATATAAATTAACACATACTAAATAGTACAATAAATTAGTTAGTGATTTTGAGTGTTAATAAACAGTTATAAATGTAATTATTAATGAGCGTTAATGATATCACTTAGATGGTCAGTGTTTTTTCCACCACTTTTGTGGGAATGTGACCTTAGATAAAAAAACTAATGTATTTTCTCACATACATTCACTCCCATTTATATTTCAATATTTATTAGTTTTTTTATAGATGGTGAGATAACGTGGTAGTTATCAGTACCAAATTTTTTTTCATATACATATTCACTCATGAAATAAATGTTGAAACTAAAAATATTTTTTATTGAAATCCAATGAATAGGAAGATCTCCAGAATGAAACTAAAGGATGAAAATAAATATAATCTCAATCAATATCATGAAATGGAATGGGTTATTTAAAGTGTTCAACCAAGGAAAACATCTTTAATTTAGAATAATTTTAATTTAGGTGTAGATTAACAACCCTGAGTTATAATTTTATTGATTCATAAAATAAAATGAAAACAAATAGATCCATCATATCAATTATCTCTTATTAAATTCAATTCACTATGCTACAAAATGAAGATCCAAATGAAACTTTTTTAATTTTAAATGTACAATATGATTATTATAAATTAAATGAAGCTTTCTCATCCCAACAAGGTTTTAATTATAACAATTTTCACATATTAGCAAGCCGAAATAGTTTTTTCAATGCCTAAATCCATACTCAATAATAACCTAGATGATATTTAAAGACATTTATTTATAAAATTACTTAAACCTATTAAAAATCGAAATTACATATTAGATATTTTAAATTTTAGGGTATTAGATGTGGAGTTATGTAGTGAAGCATGAATGATGCATATGTAATTAGACAATCATTAGATTAATCAATCATACAATTTATAATGGTGTGTCTAAAATTAAATGCTCAATTGTTGACACTAACACCAATGTTCTATTGATGAATTAGATATCAAGATAATTATATGTACTACTAGGAGAAACTTCTAGAAACAGGTTTCAATGGTAAATATCAAACTTTTTCAATAATAAAATAGTTTATATGATGGATTCTATTCGAAAAATGAATTAAAATATAAAATATTTGAACATATAATGTCATAAATTCCACAAGGATTGTGTAATTATAATAATGATTTAAATTATATTAATTTTGATGAGAAAATTAATTTTTCTGGTGATGGAGGTTCTCTTTCAGTCATAAATTTCAATAAATCAAATTAATTTTTAGGTTTTGATAGACAAAGGTTCATACATATATAAAAATAAATCTATTATGAAACATTGGTAAAAATAATCGAAAATATATCTCATTCTTTCAATGAATTAAATTAATATTCCAATAATTATTTTATTGGGGATATAAATATTTAATCCAATGGGGGTAAAATTGTAATAAAATCATGGAATGACTATGAGGATTTATTCTGGGAGTTATGAAGATGGAAAGATTATAAAGGTATTCTCAATATCTTTATATAGTGAAAAATAATCTTCATATTACAAAAATATAGATAATAATATATAACCGGAATGCTAAAAGATATAATAAAGAGAGGGGATGGAGAAGAAAAGTAAGATAAAAATTTTGGTTTAGTTGGAATTCGTACTATTAAAATTTCCATTAAAGAGTTTGATTATAATAAACAAATAATGATAAAATATACCAAATAAATAATATTTTATGATTTCAATCTATTTTTTTAACATGTTTATAAATCTAGTAATAATATCTATGTAGTTTTAAAATTCATATTATTATTAAATCTATTGTATTTTGAAAATATTACATTCATTGATGAGGGATTGTGAATTTAAAAACATTATAATCATTTAAAAGAATTATATTTAAGGATATCAATCAGATATTGATTTATTATTATAGAAGAGATAAATAATCAAACACCTACCATTATTGAATGAGGATTCTTCAGTTATAGTTGATAAATTTTACTTCAATATATTTAATACTATTCTTGAATAAATGTATAGAAAACATTCCTTATAATTGAATCTCAGTTTTTTGGATCTAGAAGGTCCTTTACTGAATCCAAAATTGGAATGTTATATTTAATGAATATTTTTGTGAAGTCTATTTTTAATATTAATTAAATGGTGAAAACCACCAATGAAGAAAAATAGGGTTAAAGTGAGAGTATCTGTTATGAAATTGAAAATATAATGTCCAGTTTTAAAGGATAATAAGTTATATTGGGATAAATAAGTAATAGTGTTAAATATAGTAAAAGAATAATAGAAGAGGTATGATTTAAAAGAATAATGTCACTGGAAAATATGTTGAATTAGAGTCTATTAATGGTAGGAAAAAATTGTGGTTAGTTCATGAAATATAGTTTCATTTTTTATTAATAATTAAAATTTGTCGAAAAAACCTATGGAAATGGGGAAATATAAACCTTAATAATTTATATATATTATTCAAAATAATTCGAGAATACTCATATTTTTTTTTGGATAAAAAATTATGTACATTCATTGATCCAGATGGGTTAACATTTCGATTGATTTATTTGTTTAAAGAGTGAGGTGGTTTATTTCTAAAACACTTTAATAGAAGTTTATATAATTGGAGAGACATGTTTTTTGTTCTCATAAGAAATTTTTAAACTATTTATTTTTGGATATTTTTAATATTGTAATTTATTTTAAATTAATTTTTCATATTTAATTAAATTTATCCTAAAAGTAATCTAGTTCTTTTTGAGGTCTGTGATCATGGATAATGACATATCATTGTGAAAATATAAAAGTAAAAGATTCTATATATATTTAATTTTACTCCAAATTTATTATTGTTATAAACCAAAAAAAATTTAGTCACATATAATTATTAAGATTAGAAAATATAAATTCTTGCAAAACATTACAATAATATTTTTAATCTTTGAAATAATGATTTTTTTTATATTATCAACACACATGGTTCTAATTATAATATTTAATAAAATATAAGGTAATATATTTATTAGATGATTATGGAGAATTGTGATGAAAAGTGTAGTTGAGTTAGAGAAGGAATAACAAACTCTTATAACTACAGTGTAGTTTACAAGATATGGTTGATATTAAAGATGTTTGAAAATAGTAATTAAGGTGAAAATAATAATGGATATATCATCAAGGGAATTTGAGAATCAATTAGAACCACATCATGATTTTATATGATTTCAACACGTTTATAATATCCAAATATTTGTGTTTTATAAATACAAAAAATGAGGTGGATTGTGGAAGTCTAAAGCTTGAGTAGGGATTAAAATAAAGGATACCATTTATTAATGTACCATATCATAGTTGGGAAGAAATATAATTTTTTTTTGAAAATTTGATTAAGGATGAAATATATTTTATAGATGATTTGATGGATAAAAATTCATAATATAGTACGTCAGGAGCACATATGTGGTTATGGATACATGGGATAATTTTATTTATTAACACCCAATGTGGGTGGAATTTCTAACCCACAACATGTTTCTATAAAACCACTATGTGGTTTCTATTTCTTGTTTTAGTATTTGGGCCCAATAAGGATTTTTTCTCATCATAGGGTAAAAACACAAAGAGAATTTCAAAATGTTTGTCAACATATAATAATTTAAAAAAAACACATGATTATCAAATATATATATATATATTAAATATTCTATGTGTCCCATAAATGATTAAATATTGAAATATATTTTTTGAGGTAATTTTTCATCACAATAAAAATTTAGCTGTAATTTTCCTAGGAACATGAACACAATTCAAACGGGATAATTTAAAGTATGGAATGAAAGATATAAAAATGAAGTGTCATTATTAAAGGAGAATGTTTTATTATAGAAATAAATTATTAATAGATTAGAACATTTCATCAAAAAGTTACAATAGTTTTTTTGTCGAAAGAATTAGGATATTGGAAATAAATTATATTAGGATCTTTTATTACTCATCACTAGGTACCATGAATCTATCATCATATTTCTGTAAAATTATTTAGGGGTGAACATATGAGTTCACATAATATTTTTTAAAGGAAATACGCATTGGTTTATTTACAATATTTTTATTATTTATTTGGTAGGTTAATTAATATGCACTTCTTCTATACTATATATCATTAAATAAAGTTACACATCATTATTTTTAGAATATTTTTCTTTAGATTCATGTGAAATAATAAATGAATCCATCCAAGAATGGGGAAAATATTGATTAATTTATTTTAACATATTGTTAAAATATTTATTTTTGAATTATTTCATGTTCGTAAACATAATATATTTATTGTTTGTTGAATAGTAAATGTACATTATATAATGTATTTTTTGAATCAATATTAAAAAATGAATGTTTATTCATTATTGATTACATAATATTAAATAAATTGTGTCCGTATATATAATTATTTATATGATTTAATTAGTTGATGTTTAGTTATTAAATTTTAGTTTTTATTTGACTTATTAAAAATATATATCATGAGATTAAAATTAAAAAATCAATCATAGTATCAAATATTTATGTTGTTTTTGTACTTGATATAAATTTCTAATCATGATTCACCTTGAAAAAATTTTAATGACTCATGGGTGGTCGATGAACTATATAACAAATAGAACAAATAATTTTAGAGCTAAAACCTAATTGAATAAAATAGTAAATGAGGATAATAAAAAAAATATTTAATATAGTAAAATTATATGTAACTTATATGGATTATATAACTATTTTTAATTCAGTATTTAGTATTAATTGATATAGTTTAATAGTGTAGAATAACATAAATGATATATAAAAAAACATCTATTAATAAGGAATTGAATATGAATTGATCACATTATGAGAGAAAACAGGCATGATAATAATCACACCCAAATGCATTAGGAATCTTGTAATATTTATAATTAATAACTATAAAATATTGTAGATTCTATTCATTGATGATGGATCTTCTAATCAAAATATAGCATTATAAAATCCCCAAATTTAATAGACAATGGAGGCAAAGTGATATTGAGACCAGGAGGATCTCATTGGCCCAAAAGCATGTTTATGCCAAAAACCCAACTTAAAAAAAGAGACAAGAAAATATAAATTAAATTTAGTGGATTGATATTTTTTAATAAATATAAAAATTAATGGATAAATTAAATTTTGAAATATATCAAATTCACTGTGCCACATAGAAAATATAATTAAATATTGTATAATGTGTTGTATATGATAATAAAATATATCATTATAAATGTATACTTATCTAAATAATTGTCACAAGTTAATAGTCAAATTAATACTCCATATAATAATACACAAAATATATTACAATAATATATAACTAATAGGTAACTAGAAATTTTCTAAATTAAAACTAAAAAATAACTAAGGGGACAAACCAAAAAATATATATGATTATCCCTAAATAATTAAATAAAATAAAAATATCAAACAAATAAATGTGTCATTATTTTTCAAAATCATGGACTATCATAAATATCATTCTTTGAAGGTGAATTTTTGATTTCGGGGTAAAAAATTAAAATGATATATTAAATTAACATACAAATGAAAAAATGTAATTATTTTTGTAAGAGTTTCCTATATCCTAAGACACGAGAGAGATAATAATAATAATAATTTTTTTTGTTATAAGTTATATTGTATCACTCTGGGTTTGAGGTATGACATTTTATATAATTCTTATTTTATGTTTATAATGGTTATGATAAATTACTGGAAGTGTTTGATGCATTAATGAGAAGGTAATTTGGATTCTAGATACAAGCGTTACTCTTTCCCAGAATTGTTATTCTAGATGTGATTGTTTTCTAAGAATGTGTCCTATGTTAATACCAAGGTGGGGATATGGTTCTTCATAGAATTATTTCACGACATGAGTTTAAATAATTACAAGGAATGGTTTGCGCGATTTAAACCAGAGCCAAGTTGAATTTTAGCATATGTGAATATTCCAGGATTCATGAAGTGAATTTTTAATTCTCATTGATAATAACATTGGTTCTATGATTTTTTAATCCTTCTTAAAATTGAAAATCACCATTTGGTTTTTATTATCTTCCTCTCAACATAGAGTGTTTCCTTAAAATATTTAGGGGGATTTATAACAACCAGAGTCTGATTCTATTAAATCGTCAACCGATTGATCATGGAAATCAATTGTTAGGACCATTGTGTACAAAGAATTTATCAGGGTGCACCACCAAACATTGTCATATATGGGGAGAGTCACATTGGTTTCCCCACATTCTCCCCATCCAAATGTTGGTAGAAATTACCACATAATCAATGATGTCTTATCCTTGATCAAAATGTAATTACGAGACGTTAGTCTCTCTTTTCATGGATTCATCCTCAGAATTTTAAGCCCAATACAGTTCTCCCACATAGATTAAGATGTTTTTCATGAACCTTATTCCCAGTGACATCTCATTGTGGACACTGGTTAATTACATTTCTTCTTCTAGGACATTCCAAGGGGACATGTTGGTGTAGTAGACTTTGGTCAGGGAAGTAGTCTTGTTGGGTCTCGCTAGCATGTGTGGATGTTGGAACATTGGTACATCATAAATTTTCCCTTTATGAGAGGTCTTATCAATGTTTTTGAATCCTGAGACATCCCACATCTAATTCATCGAATCTTATGTGAGAGGCATGTCTCCATGTTTTTTCTCACCTTCCCATGTTTAACAAGAGGTATTCCATGAGTTTACATCTATTAGAGATGGATCAAACTGATCAAAACACTAGTAAGAGTGGGTTAGATCAATATTCCCCTATGAGGGAGCATCAGAAACATTTACTCTATGGATGGGTCAAAACTTCTGTATGGAAGGAATATGGATGGTGAGTCCCAAAAATAGAAGGTTTCACACCATGAAGGATGATCTAAAAACTTCCAAGGGTGGAATAGAGAGTCAGTACCCAAATAGAGGAATTTCAAGGTTTTCATTAGTTGGGATTAATCATCTTGGAGCCTTCCAATGAACCATGTTTAGAGGACATGGATCAAAACCGACATTGTTTGAAGGGGTAATGTAGGTCTTATGCACGGATTTCCACCTAGGGGGAACAAAAAGTAGCAATGGGATAGATGAACTTACCATGGAAACGGAAAGGTGATGGAACATATGGCTTGGGAATGTCCATGGTTAGTTTCCCATATCAATGTTGTGAGTTCTATAGGATGTTGTGGCATAGGTAAAATCTAGGTGGATATGGTGGAAGTGATGATGGGTGAGTAAGGGTGATATTGAACTGATGTGGAGATGGTGGAGGTGTTGGGTAAGAACCTTAAAGAGGCTTCCTATATATCCCAATGGATTGGAATAAATATCTACATAGTTCGGTGGGGCGATAAGACACCTAAGGAGGCAGCCCATGAGAATGGAATTCATGTATTGGGACTGAAAAAAAGTTTAACATCTTGGTTATAGCATGATATTACTGAGATGCAAAGGATCAAAGGAATGTACATGATGGGAAATAAATGATGGTATTGAACCTTGGGGTGTCTTTCTACGCATCCAAGTGGCTAGGAATCAAAGTCCATGTTGTTAGATAATGGTGAATTGAATCAGAGTGTACACAAAGGAAAATTATCTAAAGACGTGTTGGGGGTTACACATCGTTAACAACCCATCGTAAGAGGGACACTCTTTGTTGGAGGAACACAATGTAGTGTGCGGCATATGCATGGTTAGCTATCATGGTGGATCTAAACACCCCAAAGTGTCAGATCCAGTAGATAAATCCCAAAAAAGGTTAATCATTTCATTAGTAAGGTACATAACTTATATGGGAGCTTCAAATTTTATGATAAGTTGGGGTTCAACCTTAGAGTGGTTTCTAATGTACCCTATGTAAAAGAAAGGGATCAAAACACTTGTAGTTCGAAAGGGAATACAGTTTAACATCATGTAGGATGAAGGTGAACCATTGTGAAATGCACAAAATAGATGGATTTGGGGTAATGAAGTTCTTGAACCTTCGAGAGGCTTCATACATACCATGTCAAGATGGTAATGGTCAAAGTACCCATAGTTCAGATGGGTGTAATTTAACATCATACGGGGTGGGGGAATTGGGATTACACATGGTTAGTGGCTGGAAATTATTTCTTGGTCACTTATAAACTCTTATCCCATGTGATTCATGCTCAGTGTGGGAAAAAAAGGGGTAGCAGAAGACCATATGATCGTGTCATGAAAGCTATGGCCATGAGGGATGGTGTGGGGATTAAAAATGGATAACAGAATTTGGAGATACATATTTGGTTGTAGTCTAGTGGGAATCCCATGTATGGGTGATTCGATGTTTGATGATACCATGGCCATCATATAAGTAACATATGATTGGAGCATGTTAGAGCTTGATTTAAGAATATCTGAGGTGGACAAGAAAAAAATCCAAAGGGGGAGAGGAGTGATAGAGAGATAATGCTCATTCTCCATGTAGTCCACCCCATCTTGCCACACATGTGGAAACACACAGTATAACATCATGTGTCAAGTTTTAGGGTGCTTGGCAGTCTAACATCTTTCATATCTAATGAGGATGAAGTAATCCTCACCCCTGTGACACACATAACATGTACGAACCCAAAATTGGGGGAAGGAATGAATGCAAAATGCTAAGAATTAATGGGGTGGAGGAATGGTAACTCGAGGTGATCATGTTACCATGGTTATTCAATGTAATAATATTCATTAGAATGCTTATGTGAAGATGAATAATTCGTAGAAACCACATATGAAACACCACTTGAGAAAACATGAAATCGATTCACATAATCCTAGAGGGCCACATGAGAAAAGGGTTCGCAAAACAGAAGGCCTCAGAGAGAGGGGATTATTGAAGTAATGGTACATTGCGAAGAGAAGGGTATTCGTACTGGAATGTTCTTTTCAAAGCATGAAAAAAAGGATCTCGGCGAAGGGAGGCTCTTCATGAAGCATGATGACTCAGCGAAGGCATGGAGTCAACATGTGCATTGAAGGTTATTCATGATGGTTGAATCCTCTGTGATGACCCGGGTACCCAAAAGGGAATTCTAACTTCACGTTGTCCATAGGGGCACATGAAGGGAATCCCCACATGAAGAATAATAATTTTAGAGAAAAGTAAAAGCTGTAATGCGGTGATCAGGTACCTCAGGTGATGCATTTTCCCATTGGTCCACATACAAATGGGTGCATCATGAGATAATAGCTCTGAAGGAGAATGGTAAATATATCAATCCTTTGAGGGTGGGTGGGGGTGAGCCACATATTTATAGTCTCCAGGTATTGGGATGGTCTAAGGGTGCACCATAAAGGAAATTTGCACGTCATGACTGGAGGAGGCTCTGTCAGACACATAGAGGATTCATGTAATGACACAAACTTTTTTTAATGAAAATTATTCTTGATCTAATTAATTGTATTATTCTATAAAAGGGTTATATAACATATGAACCTACTTTTTATTAGGTTTTTGTGTTTTAATATACCATTACAAATTATAACTATTTCTAATATAGTCGTTGAACAATGAACACATGATTAGTATAAATATAGGGCTTTAACAAATCCAATTTACTCAAACCAGGTAATTGATGGACTTATCTAGTAGAAATGATCTGTACGAAGAAAATTTATTACACCCTAAAAAGGAGCTACCGTTATGGGGATTTTCTCTGGACCAAGCCAAATCCAAGCTTCAACACATTATGCTTGAACAGAACTTCCTACATGAGAAGTGGAAGATGAATTGGATTACGATCAGAGTGATGTTATTCGAGCCACCCCAAGAGTCTTTCATCATCACACACCCTACCCTTAAGTCCTATGTGGGTGTTTCATGGGGTTATGGAACAAGATCCAAGCACTATGATTATGTGAATTTATTTAGTATTGATATTATACATTCAATTTATTATTGTTACTTTGTAAATGGGGTTTAAAGCACGAATAGTATTTTTAGTTAATATTCAATTAAAAAAATCTAATTCGATTAATTAATGGATCTTTGAATGTAATATTATTTTAATAAAATATTATTAATAAAATGTTTTTTATTAAATATAAACGAGCATATAATTGAAGGGAATAAAATTATAATTTTTATGAAGGTTTGAATATTGTTTTTGTCGAAAGCCATGCTTTTTTATAAATGTCAGTTTTTATTTTAAAAGTAAAAATTCACATATTTAATAAATTATTCAGGTAAAATGAATATTATTTATGTAATCAAGAAATCCAAATTATACAATGATGACTTTTTCTTAATTTTCTGAGACTATTGATTTTTTTGTATAAAAATTAAATATCATTTTCTTATATAATGTGTTTTATGACATCATAATGGCCAAATAGTGATGTAATAAAATATTATTAATGGGATGTTCAGACAATATATGTTTTAACATTAAAATAATGTGACTTTATTCTTTTTTGATTTATTTTACAAAGGTTTAGATGACCCCCAAGGCTTATAAATTATTTAACCTTTTAAAATGATTTTCTTGAAAGTGTGACTTGCCTCTACATAAGATAAGTAAATATATTAAAAAGTTTAGAAATTTGACATAAAAAATAATTATATCCACTCCCAATTTTCAGAAAACCATGGTAAAAAACCATGGGATGGTTTTTGGTTTTTCTTGGTTTAATGTGTAGGGTCCAAAACCTAAATAATAAAGAATTCCATCCCTTTCCCTATATAAACCCACGCAATCTCCCAGCTCATATTCACTCAATGCATTTTGAACTCGACCAAACTCTACACTAATATCTCTAGAATCATCCTAATGTTGCCAAACATCTTAGGAATCCACTCTCAAGCCTCTCCCAAGCCATTTGGATCACACTTCCAGTTAAGGGATTTATTCTTTCCTCTTTTCCCCAAATATAATTATGTTATTTTACCATTTTATTAAATTAGAAATGTGAGAGTATTATGTCACTCCTCCCCATACATCCCCCCTTATTTTTCAATGATTTGAGACCACTTTATCTATTATTAATGCCTCTAATGTACACCCTTTACCATGCCAAATATCACAAAGAATTTCTCACTCCTCATTTTCTTTCAAGAAATTCTTTTGAATCAAGAATATAATTTAAATTACTTATATAAGGATATGCATATATATGAAAATATTACATTAGTTTTAATTTAAATATGATGAGACACACCTTTCTCTCTCATCAACCATTTTTATGAATTCTTATGTCCCACCACATTACTGCTGAAATTTCATTGCGATTTTTTATGAAAAAAAGTCATTATGTAGTAAATACCATGCCCATTTATCTATAATGGGTATTCAACATTATGCACAATTACTTATTGATTATAGAGTTTCATGTATGAATTCCACATTTTTTTATCATTGAATTAATTATGATTTTTAATGAATCCATGTTGTATGATCTATGTGGCACACTAATTCATGAAATGAAATGATTAAGGAGGGTATGCCCTGATAGTGATCCAATGCCTTGGGTAAAGACCAGTATCATGATACATCAAGGGAAATGAGGGTTTAATCATGCTTCATTTTCAATGATCCTTGTCTCATGATCATATTATGTTAAATGTTGATGCCACATTTCCATGTTATGATAATCATGTTATATCATGCCTTTATGTTTATGTTTCTATTATGCTCCATTGATATAAATATTGCATAAAATGTATTGTATTCTTCAAGGAATTCCTTTTTTACTCCCTTAATAGGATTTAGAGCTCACCCTTTTATTATTCATGTCCTCAGGATGCCCCATTCCATACTAATTATGAATGAAATATTTGGTCCTGTAAAAGAGGTCTTAAATAAGATGTTGTGTTTTATGTTTTATGTTTTTATGTAATGTTCATAATCCGCAAATACACTAGAAATATCAGTCATCTATGTTATTTCAAGTGAATATTTTATGTAATAAATTATTTTTATGTGTGATATAAATAGAAGGGTTGTTATAGTTGGTATCATACGAAAGTATTAGTAATTTTTGTGATTAGGATAAAAAACACAGGTTAAAGCCTTAGGGATAAGACTAAGAATAATAAAAACATCCCTAAATTTTGGTGATTATTGACTAAGTGGTTTTTAATTAAGATATAACATTGTTTGGATATGAGCAGGTTTAGGTGGATCTGGAACAGATATATCTAGGTGTAAAACTTGAAAAGGCGGATTTGACTTAAACACGAACGGTAACTGGTGTACAAAAATAAGCCTTGCTGAACTCTTGGTTAGGACACTCCCAAGGGATATTCATTGGTAAATTCATGATCTTATTATGAACCATTATTAAAGGAATTAAAAAAAATCCCCCAATGAATAAATGTTGTAAGGTAGATCATGGATAAGATAAATTTATGCATATAAAATTATATGTTAAGGAAATAAAATTAATTTATAAGTCATCTGTTTTTGTCTATGGATTACTTATAGTAGTTACCACTACCTTTCCTTTTATTCTAGCCAATTTCCGATAATAGGAGGACACTGGCTAGAAACCAATGAAAATATCAATGTGATGACTGATCTTTTGAGATGCCCAATCTGATGGGAGTGGGAATCATGAACATTGTCGTGATAATCTATCAGTTAACTCACATTTTAAATAAAAACAAGGGTCAAGAGGTACGTTCAACCCCCCCCCCCCCCCCGAAGAAATAAGAAGTTTCAATTGAGATCTTTAGGAAACAAAGGCCTCCTACATTTAATAGATCATCTAATCCCTTAATCACCGAACAATGGATCAACTCCATTGAAAAGATCTTCTCCACTTACAATTTTTCGAGCCAGAGAAGGTTCTTCTGGATACATATAATTTGAAGGGTGAAGCTGAACAATGTTGGACATTGATAGAAAATATAAAGCCTATGGAAGATATTGAAGAATAGGAATGGAAGGATTTTCTGAAAAAAAATTGATCAATATTTTTCACACACCCTCCAAAATAAGATGGAAAGGGACATCTATAACCTCATGAAAAATAATGAGGAATATATCATAGCGTAAAAGGAAAAGTTCAAAAGGATTACACCATTTTCTTTTAGCTTTGTTGTTACAACTGAATGCAAGGTTGACCACTTCTTTGGTGGGCTAAAACCATGCCCATGAGAATACCTAGTGATCGGTATCTTTAAGAGATATGAGGAAATTCTCTGATGTTACCTAAAAAAAGAAATGGAGATCGACGAATATTAGGGGTAACATTGGTATAAGATCTGTAAGGTGTGATTTAATGCTGGTTGTTCGAAGGAAATATCCAATAGTTCAATGGAAATCCAGCACCCCACTTTCCAATGGTGCAAAAAGAATCACCTCGGAAATTGCCAAAAGGTGATTAGGAAATGATTTATGTGTGGAAGAGAAGGGTACCTGACCATTAACTACTATCAAGAAAAACCCACAGCTATGATAGAATATATGAATGCTCTATTCGACCCTCAACATGTTATTTATTACTTCAACTACAAAGTACCCGGGCACATTTCAAATCACTGCCCTAAGACAAGGGATTTCAGAGGCAACCAATAACCTCTAAAGCAGCAAGGGAATGTTTTTTTCCATCACCACCATCTATGTGAACCCTGAAATAGAATTGGTGATAGGTACACTAGATATTCATTCATGAATAACGAACATGCGTTTTCATTATGGTTCTATTCATTCTTTTATACCCTATCAGTTTAGTAGAAAAAACCCAAACACCACCACATGTAATGGAAGTAAAGATGTCGGTGAGAATGGAAAATGGGGAAGTCATTGAATCCCATGAATATAACTCTTCCCCTATCATAATTTGTGGATTGAACATCTCAGAGAACCTCTTTTTACTTATTTTGGTTGAATTTGATGCAATTATTGACAGGAATTGTCTTTTCATATATCATGCCAACGAAAATTTACATGATAGAGAAATCACTCTCCATATGGTGAATCGACCCCCGATTCTGTACAAGTTGAAGGAGGAGGATGAATCTTCTTTAAAACCATCATCTCAAGTGTGGATATTACTGCCCTATGAGCATGCTTATCCATCTCAGATGATTGATTCTATGGAAGAAACCATCCTTGAATACATGCCCATTATGTGGGAATTCACTAAAGTGTTTTCTGAGGAATTGTCTGGTCATCCTCCTAGTATAGATGTTGAGTTCTCTATTGATCTTATACCTGGGGATTTTCTAAAATATAAGACTCTATATAGAATGGTTTTTATGGATCTTGAGGATCTAATGAAATAACTATATGAGAATTTATATTAAGGGTTTATATGCCCAAGTTCTTCACCATGGGGGGAAACAGTCATATTCATCAAGAAGAAGGATGATTTAATGTTACTTGGAATTTATTATTGTGAGATCAACAAAATAAGGATAAAGAAAAAGTATCATGTACCATGAATTGATGAAATGTCTGATCAGAAATGTGGAGCACAATACTTCTCCAAGGTAGATATGTAGTGGGGATATTATCATGTATGGGTGAAGAAGGAGGATATCCCCAAGACTACTTTTTGTACAAGATACATTCACTATAAATTCATAGTAATTCCTTTCATACTCACTAATGCTCTAGAAATCATCAAGGACATGATAAAGAGTGTCTTTAGAGATTACCTCGAAAAATTTGTTATAGTATTTATAAACGATGTGTTAATATACTATAAATCCATGTTGGAATATGGGGGGAATATAAGAACTATACTAGAGACCTTGTGAAAGGATAATCTCTATGAAAAGTGTAACAAGTGTGATTTCTAGTTTAAGAAGTTCTCATTCTTGGGTCATATCATCACAAGCAATGAGATATCTCTGGATCCATTCAAGATAGCTGTAATAGAGGTATAGATAAGGAAAACATTGGTGGTGGATATTCATAGCCTCTTAGGGTTATTGGGATATTATAATCGATTTGTGAGATATTTCTCATGATTTTCAAACCCTCATACAAAGATAACTCAGAAGGGAGTCATGTTTTCATGGAGTGATGAATGAAAAAAAAGCTTCGAGGATTTGAAAAGGATTCTTATCACTGCACCTGTGTTCACATCAGCCACAAGTGAATAATTTTTTTTGGTCTTCTATTATGCTTTGAATAAGGGACTAGGATATGTGTTGATGAAAAATTAAAAAGTCATTTCCTATGCTTCATGGTAATTAAAAGTTCATGAGAAGAACTATCAAACACATGATCTAGATTTGGTTGTGGTGATCTTCATTTTCAAAATTTGGAGACATTACCTCTTTTAGAAGATGTGTGAAATATATTCCTACCACAAAATACTCAAGTATATATTCACATAGAATGAGTTGAATATGTGCCAATGAATATGGTTAATACTGATCATAGACTATGACTGCTCAATCAATTAGCACCCTAGTAAAGCGAACAAGGTGGCAGAAACCCTATGTAGAAAGGACTCAATGATTATATCATTGATGATAATTGAAAAGGATCCATTCTTTTTATATTTTATGAATATGAACATGGTAATCATAAATAAGGGATCATCATCAATCCTTTCACAAATTATTTCCTAACTATATCTTTTAGAAAGGATAAAGGATGATCAAAAGTATGATGTGTGAATTCCAAAGAAAGTGGAAACTATCAGAAAAGGGAAATCCTCTGAGTTAAATATTAATGAAGAAGGAATTGTGTGATTTGGGTCAAGACAATGTGTTCCAAAAAAACCTAATTAAAATAATTAACTTTTTAATGATGCACATAGTTAGAATTTATCCATTTTATAAAGAACCACAAAGATGTATCGAGATATATGAAAACATTATTGGTGGGATGACATGATGAAGGAGATTGTTTAGTACTCATCAATGTGTCTGGTATGTTATAAAGTGAAGTCTGAGAGGCCATATTCTTAGGGGATGATGCAACCATTACCCATACATGCATACTAATGAGAGAACATAACCATGGGATTTATCACTTTATATCCAAATACATCCAAAGAAAACATTATCTCTAGGTTGTTTTGGATTGTCGTACAAAGAATGCACAATTAATTGCAATTAAAGATGATTTATTATTGGATAAATAGGCATGGATATCCATCTAATATGTGTCAAGGCTCCATGGAGTACCATTATACATTGTATCCGATCGAGAGCCAACATTAACCTCTATGTTTTGGAAGAGACTTCAATATGCTCTGAATACTGATCTAGACTCTAGTGTGGCATACCATCCTAAAACTGATGGCCAATCTTAGAGGACTATCCAAACACTTGAGGAAATGTTGATTGTATGCTCAATAGACACCAATGGAGGATGAGATCAATATCTTCCACTAGTTGAGTTCTCTTATGAACACGGTTTCTACTCAAGCATCCAAATGGTTCTTTATGAAGCCCCTTATGGGAAGAGGTGAAAGACCACAACATGTGGGGATGAAGTTGGGGAGAAAAATGTAATAGGTCCACAAATGGTCGAAGAAATGGTAAAGAAGGTTAAGATCATCTAACATCACATCAAAGCTTCACAGAGTCGAAAAAAGAGGTTTGCTGAGAATTGTTGACAAGACCATGAGTTTTATGTTGGAGACCTATTATACCTCCAAAAATCACCATGGAAGAGAGTTATGATATTTGGGAATAAGGGAAAGATTAGTCCAAGGTACATCAGCCCTTTAGATATCCTTGATCACATTGGAGCTGTGTCATATTGACTAGCACTCCCACCAAACCTATCTCAAGTACATGATGTATTCCATGTATCACTCTTGAGGAAGTACATACTTGGACCATAACATGTACTCAATCTCGAGGTGGTACCATTATAGATTTACCTCTCTTATAAAGGGAAACAAGTGATGATCTTAGATCATAGATAAAAAGTTATACAAAAAAAGACAATTCCCCCCATCAAGGTGTTGTGGTGAAACCACAAGTTTGAAGGTGAAATGTGGGAATCAGAGGAGGTGATGAAGCATTGTTACCCGCATCTATTTTAGTGCGGGAAAAGGAAATTTTGAGGGTAAATTTTTTTAAAGGGGAAAGATTGTATCAACCCAAACATTATATTAATGAAAATTCTTGTTGATCTAATTAATTGTCTTATTATGTAAAATGGTTATTTGTCATATGAAAGTCCTTGGTTTTATGTTTTTTTAATTTTTAAATATTGTTAAGAATTGTGATAGTTTCTAATATAGCCATTGAACTGTGATCACATGATTAGTATAAATATAGGGCTTCACCACTTTCAATTTACTCAGAAAAAGGAAGTGGTAGCCTCATCCAATAGAATTTATACATAGGAAGCCCATTTATCTGAGGTTGAAAAGGAGGTGCCATCATTGGTCATCACTCTAGACTAATCCCAAGACGAGTTTCTACATGTTAAGCTTGAATGGAACCGCCTACAGGAGAAGAGGAAGTCGATAGAGATTACCACCCAAACGATGTTATCTGAGCCACCCCCAAAGTCTTTCACCATCACACACCTTACACTTAGGACTTATGTGGGTATTTTAAGGGGTTCTATAACAAGACCCTATCACTCTGATTATTTTCATTATTTTTTTATTGAGAATATACATTGATTTTGTTATTGTTACTTTGTAAATGGTTTTTAAAGTACAAATAGTATTTATAGTTTATATTTAATTAATAAATATATTTTGAGGTATAAATGAATTTTTTATTTAATAATATTTTAATAAAATATTATTAACAATTTTTTTAAAATATAAATGATAATATAATTTAGGGGAATACAATTGTAATTTTTATTAAGGTTTGAAAGCTATTTTTTGTCAAAACCAATGAATTTTTTATAAATGTCGGTTTTTATTTTTAAATTAAAAAATTCATATATTTATAAAATTATTTATGTAAAACGAATAATATTTTTGGAATCAGGATGTTGAATTTATCCAAGGGTGAAATTGTCATATTTTTTGGAGACAGTCAAATTTTTGTGTAAAAATTAAATTTCGTTTAATTATATAATATATTTTATGGTATCATAATGAAATAATTATTGTGTAATAAAATACTATAAGTGGGATTTTCGGCCAATATATATTTTACCATTAAAATAATGTGATTTTAGGCTTTTATTTATTTACTTAATAAAGCTTTAGTAGACCCTCCAAGACTTATAAAATATTATAACTTTAAAAATGATTTCCTTGAGAGTGTGACTCACCTCCACATAAGAAAGCCTAATATTTTAATATTTTCGGACATTATACTTATAAAAAAATGATTCCAGCGCCATTTGGAAAAACCCAAGGGCAAAAACCATGGGATGGTTTGAGTTTTTGACTAGTCTAATGTGTAGGGTCTGAAACCTAAATAATAATGAATTCCCTCCATTTTCTTATATAATCCCACCAAAGCTCCCACTTAATTTTCAATAAAAACCTTTGGATCAAAACCAAAATCTCCCTTTATTTATCTAGAATCCTCCCAAGGTTCCCCAAGCTCAAAATAATCCTCTCTCGAGCCTCTTCCTAACCATTGGGATCATACTTCAATGTAAATGATTTCAACCTTTCTCATTTTGTCCAAATTTCATTATGTTATTATACCATTTTGTATTCAATTATAAATATTGGGGTTATGATTATTCACCTCCACCATACTACCCTCATTATTTTTTGAATGATAGAGACCACTTTATCTCTCATAAAGGCCTCCCATATACACATGTTACCATGCAGAAATTACGGAAGGAATTTCTCAATCCCTATTTACATTCAAGAAATTATTTTGAATTATGAATCTAAATTCCATTAAATATGTTTGAACATGTATCTATAAGACCCCTTTACTATAAATTTTTGGTAAATATGATGAGACACACCTTTCTCTCCCATCAACAATACTTATGAATTCTTATGTCACACTGTTATACTGCAGAAATTGCACCATAATGTTTTCAACCCAAAGTAATTGTGTAGTGAATTCCATGCCCATTTATCTATCAAGGATATTCACCTTTATGAACATTTACATATTGATAATAGAAAATAATGTATGAATTCTACATTCCTTTATAAAGGAATAAATTATAATGTTTAATGAATCCATAATGTATGATATATGTGGAACACTTATATATGAAATGAAAGGATTATAGAGGGTGCACCCAAATAGCACTCCAATGATTCTGGTAAAGACTAGTATCATGATACATCTAGTGAAATTAGGTTTTACTCATTCTACTTCAAGATCAATGTTTGTTTAATCAAGCTTCATGTGTAATGAGCCTTGGCTTCTTCTAATATGATGTTAAATGTTGATGCCACATTTTCATGTTATGATAATGATGCTATATCATGCCTTTATGTTCATATTTCTCTTATGATCCAATGATATGCCTATTGCCTAACATGTATTTAATTCTTCATTTTATGACTTTTTTACTCCCTTACAAGGCTTTATAGATAGCTTGTTTATTATTCATGTCCTTATGTTATCCCATGCAATGCTATGTATGATGAAATGTCGTGGTCATGTAAAATAATTCTTCAGTAAGATGTCATCTTTTATGTTTTAAGTTGTTATGTAATGTTATAATGCACCAAATACATTAAAACTCTCAATCTTTTATGTTATATCATGTTCTGTTTTTAGTAATAAATTATTTTTAAGTGTGAAATAAATAGAATGGTAGTTATACTTCAGTTATTTCATTATTTTGGTCGCAAATGTATCCTTTAAGATCATAGAGGCTTTAGTTATTTCTTTCGGGTAGATGTACATGAGTTTTTTCTACCTTCATTATGCCATTCATGATGCTGAATTGAGTTTTGATGGAGCTTCATGAGGAAGACCCTTTGGTTATTTTTATTCCTTCCCTATTGAGGAAAATATTTCAACACCAAAATATTTTCTTCGTAAAAAAGTGATCCATGGAGAAAATGAGGGTTGGATTTTGAGGGTAGAGCACTAAAAATATGTTGATCATGAATCAAACTCATAGTTCATGTGCATGGAGTGATGGGTGAGATTTCTGTAGATCATGGAGCATCCGAGGGTTCTATAAAACTCATGAGGCAATGTTTTATAAATTTAGGATGAGGGCCCCTGTTTCCTCATCATGTCTTTTCAAGCTTGTGCGTGAACTCTAGAAATACGATGCTCTATCACACCCCATGAACTCTTAATGTGAACTGGGTTTCATTGATCTATGATATGTGAACACTTATTAGCAAACTAGTGTATCATAATCCCTTATTTCTCTATGATGTGCACCTAGTCCTTCAATGCTCCTCAACTGTTTTCTCCGTGAGTCATGCTTTGTGGATTTTCATCATGAACATACTTCATGGACATAAAAAATGAATAAGAAAGGCTAATTTCATGGGAGAAAATGGCCAACAAAAAGACTCTCTAGAGGTCCTTTCAGATTCTACTCGAAGGGAAGAGATGACAAATAATAATAAGATAATATAATGTGTATAGAGTTATTCTGATCACAATTCTCTTGTGGATCTACTGATGGAATGGTTGAAGAATTTACACCTCTTCAGGCAATTTTCATTATATTGATTCTGTCTGAGGGTTGATGTCCTTATCCTCAAAGTGAGTAGGGATGAAACAGTTTACTGGTTCAAGGGAAATCCATGCTAATATTAGTTTTTCATGGTTGTTGATGGATCTACCAAGAAGAACCATACACCTGTTTTCGACAAATGCATGTACAACCATGTTAATAATGTCTATGGGAAGGCACTGTAACTAGAGGTATCTCCACTAAAAGACCACACAATTCTTAATGTGGACTTAGTGAAGCCAAATAAAGGGTGGGACAATATTTGGGACCCATTCTAGGGTGGAAACATCTGGGAAGAATGGTCTGTGGACTATAAGGTATGTGAATCTTGAAAAGAATTTGGGGTAGATATGAGATGAGTAGGCCTCTATGAGGCATTGTGGCATTTAAATTCCAAATCTACCAATCTATACATAAGATTCTAGAGCTTCTGAGTATATGTTCATCGAGCACTAATACATAACATTTTTACTATAGGGAGGTCGACATCAGCCTCTGGGAACTCCACCAAATTTTAGAGATTCTCATCTGAGGGAAAATGTATGATTAATTCATCCTTAGAAAGAATAAATAAGATGATATGGAGTATATTCCACATTTTTCAATGAAACTGATGGACCAGGTGTTGGGCGATGATAAGAAGTCGATCAGGGATTTCCTCATCAAAAAATAGGTTTAGACATTTACTAATGATCCCACCAAAACATCGTGTTATAGGAGATGAGTTTCTAAGGAATCATCCGACAAAGAACCCTTCCTCTCTAATGGGGAATCAACATAGAATGTAAGGTTCATGCTTGATAATTCGGGAGGACACCAAATTGCAGTTGTGGGTGTATAGTGTTAACAATGAGAAAAACCCATGTTTATTTTGGCTAGTTTCATTTCCACACTCATTTGAAAATTAATGATTCCAGTTAGGAATGTGTACATGGGTGCATGGATGACTACATTTGTTATGGAATATATGCTGGCAATGGGGAAATGCATCAACCTTGGGATCCCAATGTTGGATAATTTTTACAAGGTGTTGGGGACATTAGTGAGACCAATAATACACAGTGCATATGTAGATTATTTCTTTTTTATGTGAGCCTAGATAGAATCAAACGTCATGGTTTTTGATTATCTAAACCCAATTTCCCATCCTCTTATAGACATTCGATTATCTATTCTAAATGCTATGGGATGTTTCCCTACCAATTTGAATTTTTCTGTGGTGTAGAATAGTTTTTGGAAGGTGTAAGAATTCAATTCCCATCCATTCTTTTTAAAACATGAGTATTAACCGATGATGGAAGGATAACTAAGGATCATAAGTCACATATACTATCCTTCTAAGGTAGATTTTTTATGGTAGAGGTATATCACTAGCATATTTTCAAGCCATATACCCAATGTTGCTTTATGAGGCAGTTCTAGTGCATGAAGAGGTTTACCTCAAAAGTCTTCTAGGGGGTACACCATGCGGATCATCCATGTTTTATGAAACAAATGTTTCTAATGTTCACTCAACAATATGGGAAGATGAAGAGTGATCTTTCATCAAATACTACTTCTTACAAGCTATTAGAGGAGTTCAATAATGATGAGAGAAAGCCTACCCAGGCTAGATGATGAACCAATGGACTATCTATGTTTATAATGGGGTTCTCCCTTAACCCCAAGGTTTGGGTCATACAATAGAAAGAACATGTCGTGGTGTCAGAGCTGGTGCACATTGAAGTGGAAGAGTTGCAGGAGGGGAAAGTCCAGTGATTCCTAGGCCCACTCTGGGTAGGAGTGGAAGGGGAATGACAGTTGAAAATCCAGTGGCTCCCACTAGGAAGAGCTGAGAAGAAGGAAGGCCACAAAAAGAGTTCCACAGAATACCTACCAAAGCTGTTGGGAAGTGGCAGTGCTGCATGGACATACATGATGATGTTTTTTACCAAAAGGATTGGGAAACCTGGGATATTAACTATAACACCTGAGACTTTTATGAGAAATATTTTGTTTTTATGTTATATAAATCATCAAAGGAATCTTTCGCTGCACGCAATCACGACCTTCCTCGATAGCGTGTGTAGTACGCAATACCGAGTTCCACTAAACAACAATATATTATTATAATATTATAAACTAGCCGTTATGAATAGTATTAACTGAATTTTAAATTTTACAACATTATTATTCATCTTACACATTTTCTAGAACATGGTAAGAGAACAAAATATATTTTTTTTTGGGTAAAATAAGTATTTATCAAAAAATGCAGTTTTGCCGCCTTTTGATGGCGCACCCACATTAAATCTAGTTTTTGACACATTTATAAGTTCAATTTGAGAAAATAAAATTCTTATTTTGAATCAGTATATAAAAATTTACTTTGGATAAATTTTTGATATATTTCTGATAACTTTCATATTTTGATGAATAGTAGAAATACGCTAATTATTAATTAAAAACAACTTCTTTCATTGAGATAATTTATATAGTTAAATTATAATATTGAATGGTTTTAAAGTATATATAGAATATATTTTTACCATTTAATATAATGTATGTCATTATCATTAATTTCACATTGAATTCATAGGTAAAAACATTTCAATCTTTGGCAATGTTTTATCTTCTAAAACCCGTTTTCTTAACAACGGGATTTATTTTAAATTAATTACTGAAACTTATATGTTTTGAATTTTGAAAAATGGATTCCATATTCAGAATCATTGGGTCCAAATTATGTTAATAGGCTAATTTTTATTTTTGGGCATTATGAATAATAACTACGGTAAATTTTATTTACCATAGTTAAAGTTAAATCGGGTAATTAAGAGTAAATATAAGATTATAAAATTACCCTAACACCTTCCAAAATCCTATTGGATGACTAAAAGTCGAACCATATCACCTAAGGGTCGGATTAGATTCATTTAATAGACTTTTGTCTATGAAAAATAATTTAATTATTATTAAAACCAAAGAATGTGACAACATGTCACTTTCTTAAATCTTATAAGTATAATAATTTTAATTCGGTGATAAACTTAATGGAACTTCGAGCATGAATAGTCTACTGAAATATAATAGAATTATCTAAATCATAGGAATTTATTTAGTATTTTTAGGGGTTAAATAATTATCATTAATTATGACACAATAGTAATGTTGAAATTAATTTATTAATTAAAATATCAAATAAATGGCGTTAAAATATTAAAATAATTATTATATGCACTATTTAATGTGATCCACTAATTTTCTAGATACATATGACATTTTATTAATCTATTAATGCTTTTAGTTCGAACATATCCTCTGTATATCTTTTATTTAAATTCAAATAAATGAATAGTGTCAAAACTGACACTATTGTTATTTTATAAAAATAATATATTATAAAATTGGTTAAAAATCAAAAAAATATTTAAAAATTAGAAATTAAAATTTATACGGTCTAAAATGTCATAAAGTGTCAAATTATGGAAAATTCACAAAACATTTGTAATTATTAATAATAATTTAAAATTTAGAATATTATTACCACAAATAAAATTAAATTGATAAATAACGATAAATCAAGTTGGTAATGTTTAAAATAAATTCCTAACATGTCTAAATTTTATTGGATGATAAAATTACAACCCTATCTCATCTAATCTTCCGATATGAGTCATTTTGGATGTTTTTACGTGGGGTTGGGATTTAATATAAACTAATATTTCTTATATTTCCAAAGGTGTCCCTCTCCTCCCTTATAAAAGGGAACCTCCTCCCTCTCCTCCTCACAACAATTTGAGCCTTCAATCTCGACCAAACCATACCCATTTCACTTCCCCACTTCCCTATAATCATCCTAGTGGTTCTGGTCTTCTTCAAAGTCCAACCCTAGTGCCCTAAGAGGAGGTTAAGAAGAGGCGTGTCAAAAAGAGGTAATATCCATTACCGATCCTTTCAAATTCGTTCTTCTTCAACATCTTCTTCTTTAGTTGTTTAATTATGAAGTAATATCATCAGTATCACTCATATACTGATATGTTATTATAAGTATGAAAGAACCGTACTTCAAAATATATCCATCCTATGGAAAATGAAATCACCACGCGTGCGTACGTACGGAATACAGTCTCCACGCCGTGGTGTAATCTATTTTCCCCCACCACCTTACATGGATGGGTATAATGTTGTAAATAATTACTATATATGATTATTGTAAATTGATATTGATTCTTAAATATTATAAATACAATCCAATACAATTCCACGATCATGAGAACGATATCATCGCTCGTGCGTACGTACGGAATATTGTCTCCACGATGTGATGCGATTCATTCTACATGATATTCATTGAATAATGATTATATAAATGAATTGATTTAATAAATATGATATATAGTACATTAATACCATTCTGGAAATTATGTATCTATAACCTAAAGAGAATAATAAGAATTTATTCGACAAAACACGCATAAGAACAAAAAGTTATAAACACACGAATAACAAGTAGCAATGAAATATTACTACTAAGAAGCTAAGAATATGACCATATATGATATCATAACAATAATTATGATTCTTTAATAAGTCAATATCATTATTTAAATCATTATACAGGAGGTTCGGACACTTACGAGGCAAATCGGACCTAAGGTAAGGGAAATATCACAATTTCATTTTTATCCGAGATTGTTTATAATTTGGTATTTACTGGGGTGTATTTTATCATCCACATCCATGTTTCCTCGATATGTAATATTTATATCCTTATACAATAGTTTATATCCAATTTTACCCTTCGGTGAGTTTTCAGTAAAAGATATGAAAGGAATCTTTTGTCGTTTTTCGTACGAGGAACTTTTTGACTTTTTCGAAAAAAGTACAAGAAGAATTTTTTTTAACTTATATGGCATGAATGGAATTTTAAAACAAAATTTCCAAGAATCTTCCTTTACATGTATTCAAGTTTATTTTTAATCAAATTCTTTTATTTTAAAATTGTATGACATGTTAAGAAAGGAAAAAATGTTTTTTTGAAGTAGAAAGGATATTTTCCTCAAGAATGGAGTTCAAGAGTTTTATCAAAATTATTTTCCATCTAAGATAATATAGGGTTCTGTTTCTATCCCTATTATTTCATTGATTTGATTACATTGTGATGGAATTTTTTTTATGAATTCCATTATTTTATATGAATTGTTTTATGATGTCATGATATTTAAGAATTCCATTTTTATTACATCGGTTATGCAATGATGTATGATTTATGATTTTGTGGCACACATAAGAATGGTATCATTATGAGATGGGTGGGACCTATATCTCCCTCCAATGCATTGGTAAAGATTTTATACCTCATGAGATAGACATGGATGGAACGGCAGGTTAAATCGGTTCAGTGAAACAGGACTGAAACGAGGAGTGAACTCGGTTCAGAAATGGACTTTGTCCACTAAGATAGTCTTGGCAATGAGACTTGACTAATAAGAAATGATTCTCTATGATTATGTGTGTATGCCACAATGTTTCATGTTTTAAGTTATGATTATTGGGGTTACATTTCAAAACTATGATTTATCCCATGTTATGAAATTATGATTTCTTTTGTAGGTTAGGATTTCCAAAAGTTATGTTCTTATGTATATGATGTGATTGATATTTCTTTTGTTTAACCTTACTGAGCATTTGATCTCACCCTTTTGTATGTTTTATTTCCCCAGGCCAGGGAGAAGGTTATTAAGTAGGATATGCAAAAAAGGGACTCTAGATATGATGAAATAAATGAGAGGAAAAGTAGATGCTTTATGAACCAGTTGTTTATGTTTCCCAGTTTCTAATGACTCTATACCTATAAAGTCCTTTCCTAGTTTTGTTATATGTTTTAATAAGTGTGCTTAAATTCTGACGTAATGAAAATTTATGTAAAGTATGGGTCGTTATAGTTTGTATCAGAGGGAGGTTATAGTCAACCTTTGGAAACTAGGATGTGAAAGCCTTAGTAAGAATCCTAAGGATAAGTCTAAGCATAGAACACAATCTTAGTGTTTTAGAAATGGCCATGAACAACCTATGATAAGACCTTAGGTGTGAAATTTTATTCTTGATTATGTGGTTTTCCTATTATAATTAGTGTTTCTCACACTATTTTTCTTGGTTTTAGTCAATGGCTGGAACCCGAAGGAACTGTGTTAATGCGGAATGCGACGGGCAATGCAATGATTGTCCCCCTGAGCAACCAAACATTATGGTAGGTGGAATGAAAAATCTTGTAGCCATGCTCACACAACATTCTCAAGCTATGAATCATGCCGGACTTCCAAACGAGCAAAGGAAGGAGAAACATTCTGTTGAATCTTTCATGAGGTAGCGTCCACCTTCTTTCAGTGGGTCTACTGATCCATTAGTTGTTGAACAATGGATTAGTACTACTGAAAAGATATTTTCAGTTCTTCAATGTTCTAAACATGATAAAGTCATCCTAGTAGTGTATCGTTTGGAAGGAGATGTTGATCAATGGTGGAATCTTATTAAGAATACGAGGCAAAGGGATGAAATTGAGTCCATGGAATGGGATGAGTTCAAGAACTTATTTTTCAATAAGTACTTCCCTCGTATTCTACGAAAAAAGATGGAGAAAGAGTTTCCTGAACTGAAGCAAAAGGATGATGAATATGTTGGTACTTATGAAGAAAATTTTACAAGACTTGAAAGGTACGCTTCTGGTATTATTATCCAACCTGAGGGTAAGATCGATTGATTCTTTAGTGGCTTAAAACCAAGTATTCGAAGGGCGTTATCCATAAGGGACTTCAATAGCTACGAGGAAATCATTCGATGTGCTCTCAAAGTCGAGATGGAGATTGGAGTAACCCACCAGTCATATGGGTTTGATAAGAAAAGGAAAATGGAATTCAAAGGAAAATCTAAAGAGCCCACTGAAAAGAAGATGAGATTTCCCTTATGCTCAAAGTGTGTAAAGAATCATGGAGGGAGTTGTCTTAAAGGGACAAGTAAATGTTTCAAATTTTGAAAGGAAGGTCATCGAGAATTTGAATGCCGCAATGATGGGAACAAGATGTATAATGATGCAAACAAAGGAAGGGACACACAGAATGAACCTACTACACTTCAATGTTTCATGTGCAAGGAGATAGGGCATTATTCTAATCAATGCCCAAATCCAAGGGTTGATGATGATGGTCGACATCAAAAAACTCTTAAGGCTAAAGAAAAAGGAAAGTTACAAGAAATTTCTATCAGCGATGTGGAGTATGATAACGATGTGGTGAAAGGTACACTTACCATCCACTCTAAAGTAGAAAATGCTTTATTTGATTCTGGATCCACCCACTCCATTATTTCTGAAGAATTTTCTATGGATATCACCGTATTACCTCAACAGGTAGATGTTGAGTTAGCTGTGACAACCCATAATGGCACAACAATCACATCAAAAGATTATAATTCTTCTCCGATTGAAGTTTGTGGGAAAGTGCTTCCTACAAATCTTGTGATCCTTCATATAGTAGAATTTTATTTGATTCTTGGCATGGATTGGATTTCTCTTCATGGAGCTCATATCAATTTCCAAAGAAGGGAAGTCACATTTCATATTCCAGATCAATCTATGATCGTCTATCGATGCAAGGATGAACATAACCTTCCAGTGGAAATTTCTTCCATTTTATGGGTATTGATTCCACTAAATGAAGGTTATTTATCTCAAATGGTTGGTGAGAAACTCCAGATTAATAATATGCCCATTGTATGGGAGTTTGATGATGTCATTCCGGAGGAATTACTGGGTCTCCCACCAAATCGTGAAGTTGAGTTTTCAATAGAACTCGTACCAGGTGCTTTGCCTATTTCAAAGACACCTTATAGAATGGCCCCAATTGAGTTGCTGGAATTGAAGAAGCAACTCCAAGAGAATCTTGATAAGGGGTTCATACACCCCAGTGGATCACCTTGGGGAGGACATGTTCTGTTTGTTAAGAAGAAAGATGGATCAATGAGACTATGCATTGATTATCGAGAACTAAACAAGATCACTATCATGAACAAATATCCTCTCCCACGCATTGATGACTTATTTGAACAACTATGAGGAGATCAATACTTTTCCAAGATTGATCTTTGTTCAGGGTATCAGCAATTAAGGGTCAAAAGGGAGAATATAGAAAAGACATATTTCTGTACAAGGTATGGACACTATGAATTTATAGTGATGCCAATTGGTCTTACTAATGCCCCTGCTATCTTCATGGATCTGATGAAAAGAGTCTTTAGAGACTATCTTGATCAGTTTGTGGAAGTCTTTATAGACGATATTTTTGTACATTCAAAGAGCAAGGAAGAACATGAAGACCACTTTAAAATTATATTGAAGACCCTAAGAAAGGAGAAGCTTTATGCCAAATTTACCAAGTGTAAATTTTGGCTTCAAAGAGTTTCATTTTTTGGTCACATAATCTCAAAAGAGGGGATAAATGTGGATCCACCAAAAACAGAGGTTATCGAAAGATGGTTGAGACCAACAACAGTGACTGAGATCCGACGTTTTCTTGGTTTGGCGGGATATTATCAATGTTTTGTGAAATATTTTTCACGATTATCTAATCCACACACCATGTTGACTCGGAAAGGAGTTAAGTTTGTTTGGATGGAGGAATGTCAAGAGAATTTCAAGGAGTTTAAAAGAAGGTTATCCAGTGCACCTGTTCTCACACTGCCTTGTAGTGGAGAAAGGTTTGTGATCTACAATGATGCATCTAAGAAGGGTTTGGGGTGTGTTCTTATGAAAAATGATATGGTGATAGCTTATTCCTCACGACAGTTGAAAATACATGAGAAAAATTACCCAACTCATGATTTGGAGTTAGCTGCGGTAATCTTTGCATTAAAGATTTGGAGGCATTACCTTTATTGTGAAAGGTGTGATATTTATACTGATCATAAAAATTTAAATTATATTTTCACACAAAAGTAGCTGAATATGCACCAAATAAGATGGTTGGAGTTGACTTCTCAGTTCATTACCACCCTGGAAAAGTAAACAAGGTGGCAGATGTATTAAGTCAACAAGACCATGCCAGTTTATCCATGATGTGGATCACAAAAGATCCAATATTTATGGATTTACAAAGGATGGATCTTGGAATTATAATTAAAGGGGAAAAAGCTTATCTTTCTTAAATGAATGTTCAACCATCTATACATGTGAAGATTAAAGAGGCACATAAAGAAGATGTCGAGTTACAAAAGAATGTGAGAAATGTTCCTGAATTCAACCTTGATTATGATGGGATAATAAAGTTCAGGAATCGGGTTTGTGTTCCTCACATCCCCGAATTAAAGAAGGAACTGCTAGATGAGGCTCATAGTTCTTCATTCTCTACTCATCCTGGAAGCACGAAGATGTATAGGGATCTGAAAGAGTACTTCTGGTGGGATGGCATGAAAAGATATTTTGCTGAATATGTCTCTCAATGCTTGGTTTGTCAGCAAGTTAAAGCTGAGAGACAGAAGTCTAAGGGGATGTTACAACCATTACCTATACCCAAATGGAAATGAGAAAACATCAATATAGACTTTGTCACGGGACTTCCTAAAACATCCAAAGGCAATAATGCTATCTGGGTCATAGTTTATCGTCTTACAAAGTCTGCACACTTCATCGCTATTAGAGAGGATTTCTATCTAGATCATCTTTCCAGGATATATGTGAAGGAAGTGGTAAGATTGCATGGAGTACCACTTTCTATTATATCTTATCGGGATCCGAGGTTTACCTAAAAGTTTTGGCGAAGTCCTCAGCATACTCTGGATACAGAGTTGAGTTTCAGCACTGCTTATCATCCTCAGACAGACGGTCAGTCTGAGAGAACAATTAAAACTCTAGAAGATATGTTGAGAGCTTTCTCTATTGATTTCAAAGGTGGTTGGGATCAACACCTACCTTTGGTGGAATTTTCTTATAATAATAGCTTTCACTCCAGTATTCAGATATCTCCTTATGAAGCTCTCTATGGAATGAAATGCAGGAATCCAACTTGCTGGGATGAATTTGGGGAAAGAAAGCTATTAGGACCGGATATTGTTGACGAGATGGCAGAAAAGGTATGATCTATTCAACAACACATAAGAGCAGCTCAGAGTCGAAAAAAAAGTTATGCTGACAACCGAAGAAAAGACCTAGAGTTTGAAGTGGGTGATAAAGTGTTCTTACGAATATCTCCCTGGAAGAGGGTCATGAAATTTGGAAAGAAGGGGAAGTTGAGCCCTAGATATATCGGTCCTTTCGAAATACTGGATCGTGTTGGGACGGTAGCTTACTGATTGGCGCTTCCACCGAATCTCTCTCAAGTTCACGATGTGTTCCAGGTATCTCTCCTAAGAAAGTACATACCTGATCCTTCACATTTACTCAGCTTAGAAGTTGTACCGCTGGAGCAAGATCTTTCTTATGAAGAACAACCGATAGAGATTCTGGATCGTAGTGAAAAATTCCTACGAAACAAGACCACTCGCTTGGTGAATGTTTTATGGAGGAACTACCAATTAGAAGAAGCTACATGGGAGCTTGAGGATATGATGAGGGAGAGGTATACTCATCTCTTTGTTACAAAGTGACGAATTTCAAGGGAGAAATTGATTTTAAGGGGGGTAGAAGTAACACCTGAGACTTTTATGAGAAATATTTTGTTTTTATGTTATATAAATCATCAAAGGAATCTTTTGCTGCACACAATCACGACCTTCCTCGATAGCGAGTGTAGTACGCAATACCAAGTTCCACTAAACAACGATATATTATTATATTATTATAAACTAGCCATTATGAATAGTATTAACTGAATTTTAATTTTTACAACATTATTATTTATCTTACACATTTTCTAGAACATGTTAAGAGAACAAAATAGTTTTTTTTGTAAAATAAGTATTTATCAAAAAATGTAGTTTTTCCACCTTTTGATGGAGCACCAACATTAAATCTAATATTTTACACATTTATAAGTTCAATTTGACAAAATAAAATTCTACTTCTGAATCAGGATATAAAAATTTACTTTGGATAAATTTTTGATATATTTCTGATAACTTTCATATTTTGATGAATAGTTAAAATAAGCTAATTTTTAATTAAGAACAACTTTTTTCATTGAGATAATTTATATGGTTAAAATATAATATTGAATGGTTTTAAAGAATATATAGAATATTTTTTTACCATTTAATATAATTTATGCCATTAGCATTAATTTCACATTGAACTCATAGGTAAAAACATTTCAATCTTTGGCAATGTTTTAACTTCTAAAACCTGTTTTCTTTACAACGGGATTTGTTTTAAATTTATTACTGCAACATATATGTTTTGAATTTTGAAAAATGGATTCCATATTAATAATCAGTGGGTCCAAATTATGTTAATAAGATACTTTTTATTTTTGGGCATTATGAATAGTAACTACGGTAAATTTTATTTACCATAGTTAAAGGTAAATCGGGTAATTAAGGGTAAATATAAGATTATAAAATTACCCTAAAACCTGCCAAAATCCTATTGGATGACTAACAGTAGACCCGTATCACCTAAGGGTCTGATTAGATTCATTTAATAGACTTTTTTCCATGAAAGTAATTTAATTATTATTAAAACCCAAGAATGTGACAAAATGTCACTTTCTTAAATCTTATAAGTATAATAATTTTAATTTTTTGATAAACATAATGAAACTTTGAACATGAATAAACTCCAAAAATCTAATACAATTATCTACATCATAGAAATTTATTTATAATTTTTAGGGATTAAATACGTATCATTAATTATGACACAATAGTGATGTTGAAATTATTTTATTAATTAAAATATCAAATAAATTGTATTAAAATATTAAAATAATTTTATATGCACCATTTAATGTTCTCCACTAATTTTAAAAGTACATATGGAATTTTATTAATCTATTAAATATTTTAGTTCGAACTTATCCTCTGTATATATTTTATTTAAATTCAAATAAATGAGTAGTGTCAAAATTGACACTATTGTTATTTTATAAAAATAACATATTATAAAATTGTTTAAAAATCACAAAAATATTTAAAAAAAATAAATTAAAATTTATATGGTCTATAATGTAATGAAGTGTAAAATTATGGAAAATTCAAAACACATATGTAATTATTAATAATAATTTAAAATTTAGAATATTATCACCACAAATAAAATTAATTTGATAAATAATGATAAATCAAGTTAGTAATGTTTAAAATAAATTCATAACATGTATAAATTTTATTGGTTGATGATATTACACCCTTTCCTCATCTAATATTCAAATATGAGTCATTTTGGAAGTTTTTAAGTGGGGTTGGGATTTAATATAAACTAATATTTCTTATATTTCCAAAGGTGCCCCTCTCCTCCCTTATAAAAGGGAACCTCCTCCCTCTCCTCATCACACCAATTTGATCCTTAATGCTTGGCCAAACCCTTCCCATTTCACTTCTCCGCTTCCTTAAAATCATCCTAGAGGTTCTGGTCTTCTTCAAAGACCAACCCCAGTGCCCTAAGAGGAGGTTAAGAAGAGGCTCGTCAAAAAGAGGTAATATCCATTACCAATCTTTTCCAAATTCTTTCTTCTTCAACATCTTCTTCTTTAGTTGTTTCATTATGAAGTAATAACATCAGTATCAATCATATATTGATATGTTATTATAAGTATGAAACAACCCTATTTCAACACCTATCCATCCTATGGGAAACGAAATCACCGCGCGTGCGTACGTACAGAATACCATCTCCACGTCGTGGTGTAATCTATTTTCCCCCACCACCTAACTTGGATGGGTATAATGGTGTAAATAATTACTATATATGATTATTTTAAAGTGATATTGATTCTGAAATAGTATATATACACTCCAATACAATTCCACGATCATGGGAACGATATCATCGCTCGTGCGTACGTACGGAATACCATCTCCACGATGTGATGCGATTCGTTCTACATGATCTTCATTGCATAATGATTATATAAATGAATTGAATGAATAAATATGATATATAGTACATTAATACCATTCTGGAAATGATTTATCTATAACCTAAAGAGAAGAATAAGAATTTATTCGACAAAACACGCATAAGAACAAAAAGTTATAAACACCCGAATAACAAGTAGCAATGAAATATTACTACTAAGAAGCTAAGAATATAAGGCCCAGGCCTTAAACCTTACTTAATATTGAATTAAATGAATAATTCATGTTGAGGATCTTTTCAGGTTTAGAGTTTTAGAGAATTAGAACATAACTATTACATCTGAAAAGATTACAATGTAGTCACTTCTACTAAGTTTCCATAATAAAAAAAACTCTTAAAAGAAACATGTCTAGTTCCATGTTTTATATAGCATGGAATTCCATTGATCCCATCCTTGAACTTATTCCACATTAAGTCCTGTGAAAAACATTTCAAAAAAACTTGGGGTGAGCATAAAAAGCTCAGTAAGGGATACACAAAGAATGAAAACTGTTAGTTTTTCAATCATCAAGTAATCCATGTATACTCTATCAAAGTAATACCTTCACCTTCATGAAGTAGTAAAAACTCTTCACTGAATAAAGTATCATTACTTACCTTTTTGTAACCAAAGGATTACCATAAAACCCATATAAAGAACACATAACATATATAAAGGTAACTTGGGACATAAACATACTTAAGTGGAATAACCATACAGTCGACTTCCACACATATCACTTAATGGAATAGCCATACGGCCAATTTACATACATACATAATGGAATAGCCATACGGCCGACTTCAATACCCAATGCATTGGAGGTTATAACGTAACCACCCGTCCTGGTATTCACGACACCACCCGTCTTATGGTTTATAACGTAACCACCCGTTAAAATGTCCAAGTACCAATATAAAATCATAACATATAAAACCAATATAAAGGAATGATAACATTTCCACATTTCAATCACAATATATCATAAATATATTTACATAATAGAATCCTTTATCAAAACCATTTACAATACCAAAATACATAAAAGAGTATATGGTATTTATTTCATTTTAAAAACATAACGGTTTGTTGAGGAAGCCAAAGACCAAATAATACTCGCAGCGGCGGAAAAGGTCGTTGTCACCGTGTATGTTAAAAAAACAATCCTTTTTGTAGTTTAGTAAAACGCTTCATAGAAAATGATTTCTTTTGTATAAAAGTAAAAGTCAAAGGGGTTTATACACCGTATAAAAGAAAGTTGTGTATAAAACGAAATATGCCTCAATGAAAGGATATTGAGACGAAGTCCCTTACCTCGGGTCTGACTTGACTCGATCGTTCTTTAACATCCTGAATAATAAACTTGAGTTAATTTATAATTTATTAAGATACATTTTAAAGTTCATTATTCCTTTTATATCACTTATTTCCATGTTATAAACATTATGTAACCATTTAAGTTAATAATGTTTGTTTTGTCAATATTTGGTTCATAAGTCGAAAGTGGACTTCTTACAATTACATGTTGTTCGTGTGGTCAAAGGTTCTTTATATCCAGCATGTCATTAATGATTTGGATAAAATATATATCATATATATTCAGCATATACATGTATTTATAATATTACATCACATTTAGATGTAAGAAATGAAATGCATCGTTCATGGAGATGGTAAGCCGTACGTACGCATGAACGCTACTTTCATTTCTTTGTCATATTAATGGAATTAAAACTAAATGATAGGTATGTATATTTTAATTCCAGAATTATATTCATCATTTAGATATATCATTAATTATATATATCAATTATATACATGTACTTTTAATAGTACATTACATTTGGGGATAAGAAATGAAATGCACCGTTCATGGAGATGGTAAGCCGTACGTACGCATGAACGCTACTTTCACTTCTATTTCATATTTTCTGGAATGGAATCATAACGATATAAAAGTATATTATAATTCCAGTATAATAACATATATAATATCATTAACTTTATCATTTACACATCTGACATATGGTATTAACGAATCAAATCACTTTCAGGGGGCGGTAGTCCGCACTTCCTAAAATGAAGATATCGTGTTTACCCATAATGGAAACAATAATGGTATGAAATAAATGAAAAATAAAGAATCTTAAGGAAGAATAAACATATTATATGTCATATATAAAAATAGTGACATCATAATGGCCACCTTTGAAGGTGTTAAATGAGTATTGAACAATCATCGTTTCGGGAGGCAGAATTTCGCCATCCACGGGAACCGTATGTTCTTTAACCATTTGATGTAGTTGTGTGAGAGTGTAGCTAGAATAAATCTTATAACAACATCCTAGTTTATTTAAGATACTGGTGTGGTTAAAAAAGAAGTAAATAAAAAGATTTTAGGGGGTTGGAGAAGCAAAATAAAACAAATGAACAAGAGAGAATGAATTGCCTTTAAAAGCGTAACTCCTTTTGATTTGAGCCTAAATGCTTCCTTTGAAAGGATTATGCCCAAATGGAATCCTCTAGGATGAGGAGAGGGATGTGGAGAGAGTAAATGGGCAGGGTTTGGCCGAGCCAAAGGCTTGAGGAGTTTGTTAAATTAGGTAGAGGTGGGGGCCTTTTATAAGAGGAGAGGAGGGGCACTTTTGGAAAGTAAAGATAAGTTACTTTATTTTAAAAATAGTTTTAGATTAAATAGGTCCCACATTTCTATAATTAGAGGATAATGTGATAAGGATTCTAAATCCACTCATACAATTGGTTTTTGCCATTTGTAGGTTTTAGATTTTTCATTATCTTTCCATTTTATTTAAATCGTTAAATAATGAGGTCATCGCTACATCATCATGATGTCATAAATAATTTAATTTATTTAAAGTCTAAAAATTAAAAAAAATACTATGATGTAGGAAATCGTTTTATATTTCCAATTACTATTTATAATCAAAAATCAGATCTTTATAACCCCATGTATAAATTGCTTTCGTAAAACATATTATGTTTGTGTCATTTTTACTTTTACATTAAATAAAAAGTTATTTATGTCATTTCCCAACCAAAGTGGATCCATGGGGTCCCCAAGTTGACCCATGGCTTCTCTTGGTCGGACATGACACAACCAATGAGGGTAGGACATGTGTAAATCTCATCTTATTTTATTAAAGTATTATTTTTTCCTTCAACTACACTAATTACCACTAATCACGATTAAAACTTAATAAGTTACTATTCACCAAAAAATTATTTTAATCTCGTTGAACCACATTTTACTTCTTAATGACAACCATGTATGTCAGATTTTTGAAATTCAAAACACAATGATGGAAAAATTTCATTTAAACGGAAAAATCAGTTTTTATAAGTAACACTTAGTGGTTTCACTATTCATCAAAAATTGAAGTTTTTCAGAAAATTACCAAAAATCCACTCTAAGATATATTTGATTTTACGAATTCAAAAATGAAGTCTATTTTAAAAAATTCAAAACATATAAGTCACATTAATTAATTTAATAATTAATTCCCGCTGTCATAACAAATAGCGTGTTTTTATGAAACAATAAGTATCAAAAGATTAACACCAATTTAAGTCCAATTTCAAAGTGAAATTGATTCCAATGACCACCATTGGATTAAATGGTAAAAATATATTCTAATTTTACTTCAAAACCAATTCAAAAGATAATATAACCATATAAATAAATTAGATTAAAAAGCAGTTTTGATGTAAAATGCAGTATTTTTCACTATTCATTAAAAAATGAACATTGTTAGAAAAATACCAAAAAATCACACAAAGTAAATTTTCATGTCTCAATCATAAAGAATAAGTTTATTTTGACAAAAATAATTTATAAAATTGTCAAAAGATAGATTTAAAAAGGTTTTTCCATCATAAGGCAATAAAATAATCTTTTATGAATATTAGTGTATTTCATGCTTAAGATTGGATTTATTTTAATTTTAAGCCTCTAAAACACTATCTTAATCATTAATAGACATATATAAAAATATATATTATTCATTACTTACTTGGGATGTTACATCCTTCCCCCTTTAGAAAATTGCGTCCCCGCAATTTATTTACTTATCGAATAAATGTGGGTACTTATCCCTCATTGCATTTTCAGATTCCCATGTTGCCTCTTCAATCATGTGGTTTTTCCACAAAACCTTTACCTGGTGAATCACCTTATTCCGTAACACTTTCTCCTTGTGGTCAAGAATCTGGACCAGTTATTCCTCATAAGATATGTTCTCTTCCAGCTGAACTACCTCTGGACTCAAAACATTAGATGGATTTGGAATATACTTTCTCAACATCAAAACATGAAAAACATTGTGTACCTGAGATAAACTCGGAGGTAAAGCCACTCGGTAAGCAACTGATCCAACTTTCTCGAGAATTTCATATGGTCCAATAAACCTTGGACTCAGCTTTCCTTTCTTACCAAATCTCATCACAGTTTTCCAAGGAGAAACCTTGAGAAAAACATGATCACCTACCTCGAAAGATATATCCTTCCTCTGGTTATCCGCATAACTCTTCTGCCTGCTCTGAGCTGTTCTCATGTGTTTCTGAATCAGCTGAACTTTTTCTGCCATCTCTTCTACCAATTCTGGTCCCATCAACTTCCTTTCACCCACTTCATCCCAAAATGCTGGAGTTCAACACCGCTTCCCATATAATGCCTCAAATGGTGCCATCTGTATACTGGAATGAAAGCTGTTATTATAAGAAAACTCAACCAAAGAAAGATGTTGGTCCCAACATCCCCGATAATCCATCGAACAAGATCGTAGCATATCCTCCAAGGTCTGAATTGTTTGTTCTGACTACCCATATGATTGAGGATGAAAAGTTGTACTAAAATTTAATCCAGTACCCAACGACTTCTAAAGGCCTTTCCAAAAGTTAGATGTGAACCTGGGATCACGATCAGATACAATGGAGAGGGGAACTCCATGTAACCTGACTATCTCTTTAAGATACAAATGGGAAAGTTGATCTAGGGAAAAAGTATCTCGTATAGCAAGAAAATGAGCAGATTTAGTCAAGTGATCAACAATAACCCAAATTGCATTATCACCTAGAGATGTCTTCGGTAATCCAACAACAAAGTCCATGGATATATTCTCCCTTTTCCACTCTGGCACTGGTAAAGGCTGAAGCATCCCTTTCAGTAACTGCCGCTCTTCTTTAACCTGCTGATAAGTCAAACACTTCATAGTAAAATCAGCAATATCTCTTTTCATTCCATCCCACCAGTAATACTCCCGTAGATCTCTATACATCTTAGTACTGCCCGGATGAACTGAAAATGGAGAACTATGCGCTTCACATAACAACTCTCTCTTCAACTATGAATCACAAGGCACACACAAACTCTTCCCAAATCTCAAAACACAATCATTATCAATGTGGAATTCAGGCAACTTAACTTTCTGAACCAGCTCTACCTTTTTCTGCAACTCACTGTCTTGCTTCTGGGCTTGCTTGATTCTATCTGATAGAGAAGATCTCACTAATACCTGAAACAAAACAGAAGGAATTCCTGCACCAACAACTTCTATTCCAAATTTCATCAAATCCTTAACCAAAGGATCACGTTCCAAATGCAACATTGTTAATGAAGCATTACTTTTTCGACTCAAATCATCATCCACTTTATTTGCTTTTCCCGGATGGTAATGAATTGTACAATCATAATCCTTGATTAATTCCAGCCATCTCCTTTGTCTCATGTTCAATTCTTTCTGAGTGAATATATACTTTAAACTTTTGTGATCAGTATATATTTCACACTTTACTCCATACAAATGATGCCTCCAAATTTTTAAAGCAAAGACAACAGCAGGTAATTCCAAATCATTTGTAGGGTAATTTACCTCATGAGTTTTCAACTGTCGTGAAGCATAAGCAATTACCTGATCATTCTGCATAAGGACACAACCAAGTCTATTCAACGAAGAATCACTATATATAACAAACTCACCATTCCTAGAAGGAAGTGAGAAAACTAGAGCATTCACCAATCTTCTTTTCAATTCCTTTGGTAATAGCCTGAGTCAAGTGAATCATCACTGCAACAAACTATTTAGTTCTGATTCTGACCATCTTAGGATACTGATTTGAAAGTAAATTTCCCTATGTATGCCTTCCCAGAAAAGCTGTTCTGTATCCTCTATGAAAAAAAATTCATAACACAGAAATATCTTAGGTGAAGCAACATGGTAATCCGCAAATGCTATATCATTTCAATCATATTATAATTTAACACTTTTCTAACTCCTAAAGTTGTCTAAACCGACCTCTAATACCAACTATAAGGCCCTGGCCTTAAACCTTACTTAATATTGAATTAAATGAATAATTCACGTTGAGGATCTTTTCAGGTTTAGAGTTTTAGAGAATTAGAACATAACTATTACATCTCAAAAGATTACAAAGTAGTAACTTCTACTAAGCTTCCATAATAAAAAAACTCTTAAAAGAAACATGTCTAGTTCCATGTTTTATATAGCATGGAATTCCCCTGATCCCATCCTTGACCTTATTCCACATTAAGTCCTGTGAAAAACATTTCAAAAAAACTTGGGGTGAGCATAAAAAGCTCAGTAAGGGATACAAAAAGAATGAAAACTGTTAATTTTTCAATCATCAAGTAAACCATGTATACTCTATCAAAGTAATACCTTCACCTTCATGAAGTAGTAAAAACTCTTCACTGAATAAAGTATCATTACTTACATTTTTGTAACCAAAGGATTACCATAAAACCCATATAAAGAACACATAACATATATAAAGGTAACTTGGGACATAAGCATACTTAAGTGGAATAACTATACGGTCGACTTCCACACATATCACTTAATGGAATAGCCATACAGCCAATTTCCATACATACTTAATGGAATAGCCATACGGCCGACTTCCATACCCAATGCATTGGAGGTTATAACGTAACCACCCATCCTTGTATTCACGGCAGCACCCGTCTTATGGTTTATAACGCAACCACCCGTTAAAATTTCCAAGTACCAAAATAAAATCATAAAACATAAAACCAATATAAAGGAATGATAACATTTCCACATTTTAATCACAATATATCATAAATATATTGACATAATAGAATCCTTTATCAAAACCATTTTCAATACCAAAATACATAAAAGAGTATATGGTATTTATTTCATTTTAAAAACATAATGGCATGTTGAGGAAGCCAAAGACCAAATAATACTCGCAGCGGCGGAAAAGGTCATTGTCACCACGTACGTTAAAGAAACATTCCTTTTTGTCGTTTAGTAAAATGATTCGTAGAAAAAGATTCCTTTTGTATAAAAGTAAAAGTCAAAGTGGTTTATACACCGTATAAAAGAAAGTTGTGTATAAAACGAAATATGCCTCAATGAAAGGAGATTGCGACGAAGTCCCTTACCTCGGGTCTGACTTGACTCGATCATTCTTTAACATCCTGAATAATAAACTTGAGTTAATTTATACTTGATTAAGAACCTTTTTAAAGTTCATTATTCCTTTTATATCACTTATTCCCATGTTATCAACATTATGTAACCATTTAAGTTAATAATGTTTGTTTTGTCAATATTTGGTTCTTAAGTCGAAAGTGGACTTCTTACAATTACATGTTGTTCGTGTGGTCAAAGGTTCTTTATATCCAAAATGAAATTAATGATTTGGATAACATATATATCATATATATTCAGCATATACATGTATTTATAATATTACATCACATTTATAGGTATAAAATGAAATGCACCGTTCATGGAGATGGTAAGCCGTACATACGCATGAACGCTACTTTCATTTCATTGTCATATTAATGGAATTAAAACTAAATGAGAGGTATGTATATTTTATTTTCATAATTATATTCATCATTTAGATATATCATTCATTATATATATCTTCTATATACATGTACTTTTAATAGTACATTACATTTGGGGATAAGAAATGAAATGCACCGTTCATGGAGGCGGTAAGCCGTACGTACGCATGAATGCTACTTTCATTTCTATTTCGTATTTTCTGGAATGGAATCATAATGATATAAGAGTATATTATAATTCCAGTATAATAAAATATATAATATCATTAACTTTATCCTTTACAATTCCCACATATGGTATTAACGAATCAAATCACTTTCAGGGGGCGGTAGTCCGCACTTCCTAAAATGAAGATGTCATGTTTATCCATAATGGAAACAATAATGGTATGACATAAATGAAAAATAAAGAAGATTAAGGAAGAATAAACATATTATATATCATATATAAAAATAGTGACATCAGAATGGCCACATTTGAAGGTGTTAAATGAGTATTGAACAATCATCGTTTCGGGAGGCAGAATTTCGCCATCCACGGAAACCGTATGTTCTTTAACCATTTGATGTAGTTGTGTGAGAGTGTAGCTAGAATAAATCTTATAACAACATCCTAGTATATTTAATATACTGTTTTTGTTACAAAAGAAGTAAATAAAAAGAGTTTAGGGGGTTGGAAAAGCAAAATAAAACAAATGAACAAGAGAGAATGAATTACCTTTAAAAGTGTAACTCCTTTTGATTTGAGCCTAAAGGCTTCCGTTGAAAGGATTATGCCCAAAGGGAATCCTCTAGGATGAGTATAGGGATGTGGAGAGAGTAAATGGACAGGGTTGGCCGAGCCAAAGGCTTGAGGAGTGTGTGAAATGAGGTAGAGGTGGGGGCCTTTTATAAGAGGAGAGGAGGGGCACTTTTGGAAAGTAAAGATAAGTTACTTTTTTTAAAATGAGTTTCAGATTAAAAAGGTCCCACATTGCTATAATTCGAGGATAAGGTGATAAGGCTTCAAAATCCACTCATCCAATTGGTTTTTCCCATGTGTAGGTTTTAGATTTTTCATTATCATTCCATTTTATTTAAATCGTTAAATAATGAGGTCATCGCTGCATCATCATGATGTCATAAATAATTTAATTTATATAAAGTCTAAAAATTATAAAAAAAACTATGATTTAGGAAATCTTTTTGGATTTCTAATGACTATTTACAATCAAAAATCTGATCTTTAAAACCCCATGTAAAAATTTAGTTCGTAAAACATATTATGTTTGTGTCATTTTTACTTTTACATTAAATAAAACGTTATTTATTTCATTTACCAACCAAAGTGGATCCATGGGGTCGCCAAGTTGACCCATGGCTTCTATTGGTCGGCCATGACACAACCAATGAGGGTAGGAAATGTGTTAAGCTCATCTTATTTTATTAAAGCATTATTTTTACCTTAAACTACACTAATTACCACTAATCACGATTAAAACTTAATAAGTTACAATTTACCAAAAAATTATTTTAATCTCATTGAACCACATTTTACTTCTTAATGACAACCATGTATGTCGGATTTTTGAAATTAAAAACACAATGATGGCAAAATTTTATTTAAACGGAAAAATCAGTTTTTATAAGTACCACTTATTGGTTTCACTATTCATCAAAAATTGAAGTTTTTCAGAAAATTACCAAAAATCCACCCTAAGTTATATTTGATATTCCGAATTCAAAATTGAAGTCTATTTTACAAAATTAAAAACATATAAGTCACATTAATTAATTTAATAATTAATTCCCGCTGTCAGAGCAAATAGCGTGTTTTTATGAAACAATAAGTATCAAAAGATTGACACCAATTTAAGTCCAATTTCAAAGTGAAATTGATTCAAATGACCACCATTGGATTAAATGGTAAAAATATATTCTAATTTTACTTCAAACCCAATTCAAAAGATAATATAATCATATAAATAAATTAGATTAAAAAGCAGTTTTGATGTAAAATGCAGTATTTTTCACTATTCATTAAAAATGAACATTGTCAGAAAAATACCAAAAATTCACACTAAGTAAATTTTGATGTCCCAATCATAAAGAATAAGTTTATTTTGACAAACATAGTTTATAAAATTTTCAAAATATAGATTTAAAAAGGGTTTTCCATCATAAGGCAGTGAAACAATCTTTTAAGAATATTAGTGTATTCCATGCTTAAGATTGGATTTATTTTCATTTTAAGCCTCTAAAACACTATCTTAATCATTAATAGACATAGATAAAAATATCTATTATTCATTACTTAATTGGGATGTTACAAAGAATATGACCATATATGATATCATAACAATAATTATGATTCTGGAATAAGTCAATAACATTATTTAAATCATTATACAAGAGGTTCAGACACATACGAGGCAAATCGGACCTAAGGTAAGGGAAATATCACAATCTCATTTTTATCCGAGATTGTTTGTACTTTAGTATTTACTGGGCTGTATTTTATCATCCACATCCATGTTTCCTCAATATGTAATATTTATATCATTCTACAATATTTTATATCCAATTTTATGCTTCGGTGAGTTTTTAGTAAATGATATGAAAGGAATCATTTGTCGTTTTTCGTACGAGGTACTTTTTGACTTTTCCGACAAAAGTACAAGAAAAATGTTTTTTTAACTTATATGGAATGAATGGATTTTTAAGACAAAATTTCCAAGAATCTTCATTTACAAGTTTTCATGTTTATTTTTAATCAACTTATTTTAGTTTAAAATTGTATGACATGTTAATAAAGGAAAAAAATGTTTTTTGAAGTAGAAAGGATATTTTCCTCAAGAATGGAGTTCAAGAGTTTTATCAAAATAATTTCCATCTAAGATAATATAGGGTTCTGTTTCTATCCCTATTATTACATTGATTTGATTAAGCTGTGATGGAATTATTTTTATGAATTCCTTTATCTTATATTAATTGTTTTATGATGTCATGATATTTAAGAATCCCATTTTTATTACATGGGTTATGCAATGATGTATGATTTATGATTTTGTGGAACACATAATAATGGTATCATTATGATATGGGTGGGACCTATATCTCCCTCCAATACATTGGGTAAAGATTTTATATATCAAGAGATAGACATGGCTAGAACGGTAGGTTAAACCGGTTCAGTGAAACAGGACTGAAATGAGGAGTGAACTCGGTTCATAAATAGACATTGTCCACTAAGATTGTCTTGGAAATGAGTCTTGACTAACAAGAAATGATTCTCTATGATTATGTGTGTATAACAAAAATTTTCATGTTTTATGTTATGATTATAGGGATTACATTTCACTACTATGATTTATCCCATGTTATGAAATTATGATTTCATTTGTAGGTTAATATTTCCAAAAGTTATGTTCTTATGTATATGATGTGATTGATATTTCTTTTGTTTACCCTTACTGAGAATTTGAGCTCACCCTTTTGTATGTTTTATTTCCCCAGGTCAAGAAGAAGGTTATTAAGTAGGATATGTCAAAAAGGGACTCTAGATATGATGAGATAAATGGGAGGCAAAGTAGATCCTTTATGAACTAGTTGTTTATGTTTGCTAGTTTCTAAAGACTCTATATGTATACGGTCCTTTCCTGGTTTCGGTATATGTTGTAATAAGTGTGCTTAAATTCTGATGTAATGACAATGTATGTAAAGTATGGGTCGTTATATTAACAGTAAATTCATTAGTCCTGCTAAGATGTGGGATAATATCAACACATTTAGGATAGGTATTTTAGATATTTTTCAGTCTAGGTCCGTATTTTTGGAATCTAAGATCGAGGGGGAGTAATATGTAGCTAATCTAGAATACTTTGGACAATCTCAGGGCACCACACGTCCAATGAAAAATCAGGTGGAAGTACTGCTTGACTAGACATCCACACCACAACAGTCTTCTACTGAGATAAGGGAGTGCTTCCCTTGTCCTGAAGAATCAAAGTGGTCTTGGGGAGAAGATGCTGACAAGGGGAGTGATTTGGAGAATGGATCATTTGCGGCCTTAGAGCTAGGAGAATTCACAAAAAATCTTAAGGTAAGATCTGAACCATTAATTTTTTATACATACTCATTTTAACGAGGTTTTTCAACTAACATTTGTTCTGTACATGAGAAAATCCGAGAAAGGACCCCTTAATTCATGGAAATGAATAGAGAGGTATAAGATTAGGGGCTTCTGTTGGGAGAGATGGTGACCATAGGGTCTAAAAATGTTGTCAAAACCAAGGAATACATTATTGAGTATTTTGTGTTCCCAACCATATATGGGGGGCCACATCCTATGTTTCCTATGGTATCCACTTTAACATTTGATCTTTATAAGTATTCTTCCATACACTGTTATAACTATAGTCCTAACGAACAGAAAAACAATCCTTACCTCTGTCTAAAATTTTTTTCATGAAGTGTTCATAATTTTAATGAGGATGGTCATGGTTTTAGGATCTCCATTCCTAAGGAGAACTTTGTTCAACATGGAATCGAATGCCCAAGATTACCAGAACATGAATATGATGGATGTGGGATGAATTTTTGGTTTAGTGAAACTTATACCTATAGAGTTGGAATACAGTGATGAAGATCAACCACACGATATGGAAGACATATAATCTAATGAAATACTAGTGGAGGATCCTACTACCAGACTCATGGATTTATTCTATGAACATGAACCTACTAACCCAATGGAACTGGATGAAGCTGATATTGATGTGGAGGATATTTAGGCTATTTGTTGTTGATCATGGAAGATGATCGAGTGATTTACTGACAAAAGACCAAAATTTGAGTAGATCAGCTGGACGAGAACACTCTATCACAAGCTACATGACCTATGCCTTATAGGGGTGGATATATGAAGTCTTCGCTAACTCATCTAGGATTAATTTGTAGAGAATGTTTGGGAGAGGGAATGTAGATTTATTACTACCTATAAGTAGAGAAAATATGACAATATTCTGAAGCATCATGATTGTAAACATGTGATCCAGGTCATAGAAACATGGATGAACAAACACTATTCGTATACAAACACCCAATTATAAATCATATCCTGAATATGTGTTCTATTGATGGATGCTACATAGAATCTAAGATAAGAATCCTGTGAGGTGGATGATATTCGTGATAAGTAGGATCGAGCATGGATTAGTGATGATGGACCGCCCTCGATTGCCAAAAATGAAGGAAATGACTAGACAAAGGGTTGAAAAGCTGAGACACTCCATCAAAGGGGCCAATCCGTAGGATCTTTTCTTTATCCCATTCATAAGCATGTTTTTATGCTTTCTTTCTCAGTTAAGCTATGTGTATGGAAATATTTTTTTCTTCCTATAAATATTTTTCCTCAATTGTATATTCAAAACAACTAACAATATAACCATAAGGCCACATTGTTCATGACTGGTGTGATAAACAAGGTATGACCATGTCATTTCTCACATTGGATATGAAATCACTATCCAATCATTGAACACTCACGGTCTGAATGACCTCCCAGAGTTTTCAAACTTTGTAAAGTGATTATTAATGGAGAAAAGGGTTTTTAGAGAATACAAATTTTCCTTCTCAATGTGTGCCAATGCTAGAGTGAGGCAATGTCACGGGTGTTGGTATCAATCTAAAAAAATAGGAAAGAGATGTATGAAAGATGACATTGAAAATTAGAAACATTGTGAGGGTGAAATGATGATGGAGGATAACTACTAACCATGTCTGAGACATAGGACCCAAATCACATTAGCCTAAAATGGGAGAAACTTAATGTGGTAAAACCTCTTACCATATTTGAAAACATGGGGTCAAACTCGAAATTTTTTTTGATGTTTTCTGAAATGTTGGCCAAAAGAATTAGGCAATCCATGTGGCTAGAAATCAATACCATCATGGGGTTATTTTAGACATGAGAGGATATGGAGTTCCATATAAGGGGAATGTAATGAATGGAGATGGAGTGATGGAATGTTCAAATTGATTCCCACACTCTTGAAATTACACCACCATGACAGAAGAACGTTGGTGTGATCATATTGGTCTGAACGACGATCAAACATATCTTCCGGGAAGAACCACTCAAGTGAGGACATAAAACACCTTTCATTTTTACATGTGATCAGTAATGATGACACATATGTACTTTAACATTGTACGGTATGGATGATATAGTTTATAGTTTAGTGTCATATAATAGGGACATTGCACATAGCTTAAAATCATAATATTTTGAACCCATCCATCAATTTAAAGTCATGTTACCTAAGCTAGAGGATTTTAGTTTAAGTTCAGAGTGCGTGGACTATAATTGGGGCCAAAAGACCATAATTTGGCCTAGAGAGACATGAGGGTTAATAAACATATGGCTCAGTTTGATTTTAATTCCCAGGCAACACTACATATACCATAAGTATGATAATCAATCTCCACATAGTTCATTAAACGTAGTGTGGTGAATGACCAACACTTGTAGGGGGGGGGATCCTCTCAAGGGAAAAAGATAATGTATCCAATAATTATCAAGGGGAACCTTGAACTTGTTCAAGGTATGGTTGATATTTATTAACATAAAATAATGACATGGAAACTCAAAGGATAGATGTGTGGTGTGTTACATAATATAGCATGAATAAGGACAAAATTTATCCTCAACACACCACACATGCTCAAAAGATGAACTGGGGATAAAAAATGATGAATAATTATATGACTAGACCCAAGTAAAACATGTTCGGGTGTCTCTATGTTTCCCATTAGGGTGAGAATCATGAACCATGCAGTTCAAGAAGATGGCCGGGTAGATGGAAAATGGAATATTAGAAACACATTCTTGGATGAGGACATCATAGTTTTGGGTAGTTTATCATCCTACAGCTTAAATACAAAATGTTTAGTTTAATGTAGAATAATATGGATTCTAGATATATTGGATTACTGTTATTTACAATGAACCATAAAGTTAGGCTTTTAACAGTGGAATGTGTATTGTGGCACCATAAAGTGATCTAATGTGATTAAGGACCAAGGAGATCTCATAACACATGACACATTCCTACGAGAATGCACATACAGTTTAAGGTAATGATACTTGGAACTCAAAATGTGAACTCCTAGTTTGAGGTCATAGGGTTCAGACTGTAAGGTGGTACAATTCTTCCATGCGGTCAAAAATCAGACCAAGACCCATAAGACTTAGTGATCCATTCTCAGTGTGGAAAAAATTGTATGCAAAGATCTTATGGAACATAGAAGAACATGATGGGGGAATATATATATAGATTTAAGAACGACCCCATGAAACTGAGGTACCCACTCAATGTGAAAAAGATCACAATAGGGGATAACCAAGAGTTTCCAAATTCAATCTAGACATTAGGATATCAACCATGTGATCGAATATTTTTTAAACAATAAGGGTTGTATAATGGTGAAGGATAACTACATAACATTATTGAGACACTTATACATATATTGTATCTTGGTATGGGAATAAACACCTGAGGGTCTTCCACTAACCATATTCAATATGAGAAACCACTATAAGAATGTCACTCAATATCCTCCTAAACATTGGCCCAAAATTATAGATGATCCTACTAGCTGAGAATATTTTCCTTCAGGGGTTACTTTCAGATACAAAAAATAACAGACTTAAAAAAGGACACATGAAGCATGATAATGGAATAAAATCATGTCCATGTAGAATCCAATACTCTAATCACTACATCACATCACATATTAGTTGGTTTATGTGGAATAAAATTGGTCATGGGAATCAATCATGGATAAAAAACTCAAATATATAATAACATAAAAGAAGCAATGTGGGTTGACACACCAAGGGCTAGACCCAACGATAAACTTTTTGGGTATTCCTACGTATCTAGAAAGTGATGGAATCAAGCCACACATAATTATAGAATTTCATGTTGTTTAACATCTTGTGCTGAGAACAAATTTGGTGAGTTATCATGAATGGGGAAATATATATGGCGTGGTAAACTTACCCGACATGAATGAGGACCAAGGAGCTCTCACACCACACCATTCACAATCCCATATTAGTATTCCGGACAAGGGGCCAGAAGAGAAAATGGAAAACATAAGGAATATATCCAAATAAAAAATGTTTGGGCATTCCTATGTATCATACAATGATATTAATCATTCAATATATATTACTTAAAGATGCCTTGGAATTTAACGTCATGCGATAAAGATGATTTAAAGGGACACTCTTATGGGAGGCACATGGTGCTTCTATTAAAACCTGATGTTAATGATAACCATATAGGTATCAACCACACCCTATGTTCCAGTGATAAATCTAGGCCAACAAGATGAAAATATTTAATAAATTAGTGAGTTTGTGGCTGGATTTAGGAACAAAATGATTGGGCATCACTTAATATCTTGTTAGGGATGAAATCATTCCATTTGTAGATATAAAATTCCATGAAGTTTATAATCATGTGGTAAGGATAGAGGATAAATTTAACATCATGTAAGATGTTTTGTGTAGTTTAGAATCATGTGGGATGATTATGCTGGGAAGATTTATGTCTTATAGCCCGAACAGAGAAGATGTAGATGTCCCTGAAGAAGGAGTATGTGGTGCAGCAATTTTTATCCAAATATGAATGAGGACTAAGGAGGACTAAATCCAAAAAATGGGAACCTGTGTCACCCAGTCCATGGGGATAAAAGCATTAAAATATTCATGTTGAAAGGGGCTATACTAGAAGATAAAGTATATGGGTGTTATCATGTATCCCATAAGGATGGGAATTAATACATACATAGTACTAGAATTTCATGATATTTAATGTAATTCGGTAAGGATGTTATCCCTTTGGGGATCTGTAAGTAGTGGAAAAGTAACGTTAAATGAATGTGGACCACATAGGTCTCATACTATACCATTCACAATTCTAGGATCAACAGTGGTACTTTCCTATTATGATCATGCTGGAAGGACCATAAATTCAATGTAGTTTAATGTTTATAATATGGATGGAGTAGTTTAACGTCATGTGGGATGGGAGAGATCTTAAATTAATGTCATATAATTTGGACCATAATGTATGGACAAGAATTACTAAAAAGGATGAGGAAACTAGGGCTCGACCCAATGAAAAATGATGGGATGTTCATATGTATCCTATGAGGGTAGAAATCAAGCCATACATAGTTCTATAATGTGTCATTTATTTTAACATCATGTGTTATGGATGGAGGAGGAATTAGAAGTATTATTATGGTAGTCACACAACACAGTTTTTGCAAACCTGACATGAATGGGGACTAAACATGTCTCATAGTTAACCATGTACTCCTAAGAGAAACCAATGGTCATGAGGCTGAAAATGGATAAACATGAGGCTGGACCTGAAGACAAAATGTTTGGGTGTTGCTATGAATAATTTTATGGAAAGAATCTACCAACATGTAGTTTTAGAATGTGTTGTGTAGTTTAATGTCATTTTGTGAGGATAAATAGGAATATGTTTATTGTCATGCATGATAAGAAAAAAAGTAACTTGGGGCCTGCAGTGTAAGATCGTGAAAGAAATCATATTCAAATTATTATCATGAAAAATGATTTTTAGGGTAGTTTTAGGTCCTCTATCCTGGATGGAGCATTTTAAAATCCTACAGTATGGGGGAGATACTCATGAGAATAAAAGATTGAGGAATTTATCACTCTTTGGAGGAGTGATACACTCCCCATCCATGGTGATCAAATAGTATGCACCTTTTGGGTAACTATTGTGAATGATTTAAGGTCCTCCCACTTAGAAACCAATGTGGGTGGTTTGGTAATGGTTTGCGTTGGAATTCTTAGGGACAATACCATGCCACTGAGAATTAATTTAAATAGATGAACATTCTTGTCGAAATCCCTAATTATCTTGTTCTCATGCCACTCTAAATTGTGTAAAACTTTTAGCAGATTATCATTGAGGGAATATTTCTTAATTAGATGGGATTCCTCTATATCATTTTATGCCTACTAATCATAGATATATTTTTGTAGTGATGGTAATGGTATCTTGATGGGTAGTGCTACCTCTACTCCATTAAGTAGGAAATATGGGGTCCCTTGGGTAGAATTATGAGTTATCATCTGATAAACCCATAGAGCATTGCGGAATAGTACGACTAACTAATCTTATTTTGACCATCCATAATTTTTAAAATCTTAAAGAGGGTCTCATTTAATGAATCTATCTATCCATTTTTCTACACCTGAAAGTTATAATTGTGATCGGACTAAATTTTGTACATAGTATACACTTGCATCTGCTCAGTTACACTAAAATTGGTGGTGTTATCAATTAGAATTATGTGAGGGATTATAAATCAGTTGATGATGTTAGATATCATTAAATCAATGATATAATGGGCTTTGACATAATTGAGCGGAATCACTTCTTCCCTCCTGGAGTGAAAATCTATGGCGGTCAGAATAAACCTCCACTAGAGAGCTATTGCTGGTGTATGTGGTCCCAATACATCGATCCCCCATTCTAAAAAGTGACAAGAGTACATAGTAGTGTCAAGGAATTCTGGTGTATGATGCCCAAAATTGGCATGGATCTCACTTGCATGACACCTCTTGGAGAAACAGATATAATCATTACCCATGGTGGGAAAAAATTACCCGATCCTATGAATTTAGTATGAATATTTCCACCTAGGAGATCTGTAAGAAACGACATGGAATTCTTTCATAAAATGGGAAATATCACTTACTTGAGTAACACAGAGGGTCACTCCATTAAACCCATGTTTGTAGAGGGCCTTTTCAAGTCCAGAACCACATTATATAGTGAATTACATAGCACACCAATATATTCTCTCACATTTGGATCTATCTATTGAGATATTTCCATATTGGAGGTACTAAACAAAGGGAGTCATCAAAACAAGGATTTATTCTTATATGGAAGGCAGATATAGATGTCCTGATGTGGAGAAATTTTCTTTAAGATGGACTACTGGATGTCTAACATCATCATTTAGAGTGATGGGATTGATGAATATTCGATGCACCACATTGATAAACAGTACGTTCCGGTCAGGTACTGCAAGAGACATGGAAATGATGGAAAAGGAATCTGCTCGACCATTTTGTGACCTCAATAAGTAACTGACCACATGCCAATAAGTGAATTAGGCCATCAGCTGGTGAACATGCTCTTATAAGGGAACAATCTATGGTTTCTTGAAGATTTAGTCACCATTAAGTTTCATGATGACTGGTCGGAGTCCCCCTTCACATGTAGGTGGGGGAAATCAATCTCAAGGGATAACTAAATCCCAATGATATGAGCCTGAAACTCTATTTTGTTGTTGGTAAAACCTTCTGAAAATAATAATGAATATGGAAAGAACACATGTGTGGGAATAATGATAATGATACCCAGGAATACTTTGTTGAGTTTGGGACCATTTAGCCTTCTGTTAGTGGGGCTCTGTGTAGCACCGGTGATGTTTATATTCAATCGTAGTACAACTAGAATAACATAGAGGATGTCATTGTTTGGGAATTCAAAATCATATGGCTACATTTCATAGGATGGATGGGCTCCTAGGAAATATGTTAATGTATTACCTTTGACAACTATATGTGGAATAAACCTAATGTCGAACTACTGAAGGATCACTACCCCCTGAGCTAGACAACCTTTCGATATAGGGAGGTTCAAAATATACTTCAGCGGTTCCACACCACACACCAATTGTATGCCATGATGCTAAAAATAATTCCAAAACATCTACACTGTGAAAAATAGAATGAATAATCTCTCCTCGGTAGAGGAATAACTAGTGTTAGTGTTGAGGAGAAAGCGAACAAGATATTGTAAAATATTCTTTACCCCTTAGTTATTCTTCTGGGTTATATGGGTGTTCAGGTACAATTATAGGGTGATCTTGTAAAGGACTAGTGTCTCACTGAAGATCAGTGGCATCATAATCAAGGGTTGGAGCATATACTGCATGATATCCTCAAAGGAAATTTAAAATTATTCATCCTAGTGGTAGATTAAAATCTTATATATGATATAGGAAAAGGTATAATACTTTCCTACAATATTCAAAATGAATAAACAAATATAGGATAACTGGACTTCAGTGCCTCAGAGTTCCTAAATGTTTCTTGGAGGAGGCATTTGACTGATGCCTTTGATCTTCTCTGGATCGATATCGATGCCTCTATATCTGACATCAAATCCAAGGAACATTCCAGAGGTAATCCCAATGGAACACACCAAGGGTTTCATTTTGGTATGACAGGAGTGTGATAGGAATATCACTTTCTCATGATCTATGAGATAATCCTGATGCTATTGGGATTTGACCACCATATCTTCCAGATATAAATCCACTAATGTCCCATGAATCAGTTTGAAAATAGTCTATATAGAATGTTGGTAGGCAGATCCAATATTCTTCAGACTAAAAGGAATTAATCTGAAACTAGAGGTACCTTTTGGTGATGTGAAGGTAGTGGACTCATTTTCCTCATGTTCCATCCAGATTTTATTGTTACTACAATATCCATCCATGAAGAAGAGATCCTAGAAAATGATAGTGGATTTAACCAACAAATTTTTCATGGGAATGGTAAAATTGTCCTTCAGATAGTGATGATTAAGATCCCAAAAGTTGATGAACACCCTTATCTTTCCATTCTTTATCCTGGTGAAAAGGATATTGGGCAACCATAAGGGGAAAAAGAATTCGTTGATGATGTTGGCTTCAATCATCTTATCATCTTCATCCTTGGCCATAGTACTGTGAGAAGGGTGAATCTTCTTGGGAGGTTGTTTAAATTGTGATGACTTTCGAGGAGACCAAGATAGTAGATGTCAACCAGGGGTTACAATCATAGAATCTCATCATAGATCCTGGAGAGTACATCATAATGTTGGCTCAAGAAATCTATATATTATTGATTCTCTTCTACAAGCATAGATCCCCAGATCAGTGTTAGCCTTGGGTTTGTTTCTGTATCGAGATTCACCAATACCAATTTGTCAAAAGTGGCAGAGATGACTTCTTCAAATGTGGGGTAAGAGTTATCAAAATCCACATAATCATCCACCAAGAGAGTATAATTAGAAAGATGAAATTGTTCTTGGTTAACATACCATGAAAAAATGTTATTTCTAGTTGGAGGTAGTGCAATCCTCATGAGGTGAACCCTACACTACTGAAATCATGGCTATAAAATATTTTGATTCAATCCCATCAGGACATTACTTGAGGGGGACACACTTAACGACTTCAATTCCTTAATTGTGTGTTGTTTTGAGCCGGTTCAACTCAGGCTGATAGAACATGCAGTTATGTCATATTTTTATTTCCATGAGGTGGCCATACCAATACTAGATAGGGTAGGGTGTTCTTGTATAACCTGAGTCTGGTTCATATAGAAATATGATTTAATCCTCCAGTGTTCTTTGTATCAGGGAATGTGTCTTCCCCTTATCTCTAAAATGAAAATTTAGTGTCCCAGGTCTAGGGTTGTGGATTCCAACTGATGAATCATGTGGATGAATTCATCAGCCCAGTCTTTCCATAGGTCAGATTAATGAGTTGTATTCTCAACCTCATTGGTTAAAATAGTATTTTCTTTTCTCTTGTAATAGTAAGAATCAAAATAGAAGACTTTATAATTGGTAATGGGAGATGCATCAACATGAAGTATTCCCACTTGACCATTAAGGGATTACTTGAGGCATTGGTGATATGTGGAGGGAACTACAACATGAAGATAGAGCCAGAGATTACCCTTCGATGCATTGTTTGCGATGTCTTATGAGACAACCAACAATTCAGAGATGGAAACCCGGTCATCATACTAGTTTTTAGACGAATCATGCCACATGGCCTATGATTGGTTATGTTAAAAACTAGAATTTTTAGGTCAGAGGGATCCATATATTTTTTAGATATCCCTATCTTACAGAGAGTCTGGGATGGGATGATACTGATCCTAGAACCTATGCCAAAATTGTAGTAGTGAATATCCATTCCATTAATTTATACTATAAATTAAAATTGGTGGAAGTTTCCCTGTACATGGGAGCCATCATATTTTCCTAGGAATGAGATGATGGCCTAACATTCTTTTCGCTCATCTTTATAGGCATGGAATAATTCTATGGTTGATAACTCTCTTTTGAACTAGAGGGGTCTTTTCAAAGTCTAAATGAGGGCGTAATGTATATCTTCCAACATGAGGATATCCTCAATAATTGATTGTTTTACAAGAATGAAATTAATATTCTTAAGCACAACATACATCCATGTTTGGTGAAAATGTTTTCTAGAATGGAGTTTCTCTATGGCATGAGGTATGACAGGTGCTACTTTCCAAATCGAAGGATTCTTGAGGGAACTAAGAATAACTCATTATTCACTAGATGAATATTGAAATTTAAATATTAGATGATCAGATGACTAATTCCCAATGATGGATGAATTTGGATGATTATGAAGTGGTTGTGGAGACTCTTTCTAATCAAGGATCACAAATGGAGGCGGCCATGAATATGATGAGATGTTATGAGAGGACTATACAGGATGAGACTTGTGATGAACCTACTATCTGGTCTCGATAGCATGCATGACTTGGCTTGAGGTATGAACCTATGGATTTTTATGATTCATGTATACATGGCTTCATCGAAGAAGGTTTCAACCAAGAACATTTTGAGGGAATTGTTTCCAACGCTTCCATCGAGGTGCACAGAACTGTCTGTGGAGGATGTGTAGTTGTTGCCCCGCATTCCCACTTTCCAAAACCGGGCATCATCCATTACTTATTCATGGACATTTTCTCCTTGATTAAAATGGGATGATGGAATGTTGGTTCATCCTTCCGTGGATTCCTCCTCGAAATTCGTCACCTAGTCCGGGTCTCCCATGAAGATGACGTTGTGGTTCGTGAATTACACTATTGATGCTATGTCTTTGTGGATGCCGGATAATTAAACTACATCCATCAGGACATTTCATGTGGTCTTCACATGGTAGCGACATATGTTCAGAGTAGATGACAACATTAGGCATGTTGAGGCATCTCTGGATGCGTGGACCTTGGGGAACCTATATTCTTCATCATAAGAGGGTATCTCAAGGGGACAAAAAATGAGGCATCCCACATCAGTCGCAGGGTATCTTATGTCGGAGGCATGTCTCTGGGGTTTTTCTCAGCTTCCCATGTTTAACACAGGGTATGTCGCGAGTTTAACGTCTTTTAGAGATGGTTATTCCAAAGGCATGTTTTCTGACGTTTTCTCAGGAATATCAGGTTTAACATGATATAGGCCACAAGTTTAACATCATGAGAAGACAGAATGAGTGTAATCAGAAAGTCCCATAGAGACGGATTAGATTGGTAGATCCCTAGGAGGGTTCACCAGGAGTGTTTACTAGGTAGATGGCTTAGAAGATTCAATAAGAGAAGACTTCGGATGGTGTGTCCCATAAAGGGGAGATGTCACACCATGAAGGCTGATCTGGACACCACTGAGGACAGATCAAGGAGTGAACACCCCAGAGTTTGGAAGCACCATGGTTTACCATTTTCTAGGATTGAACATCATGGAGTCTTCCTACGTAACTAGTGTAGAGGGCAGGGATCAAAATCCACATAGTTTGAAGGGGTGACTAATCAGGGTGTACACAATGGACAACGACCTGGATACATGCTGGGTCTTACACATGGAAAGAGACCCATCATAATACGGATACTTTTTGGTGGATTTTTATTGATTTTATAGGAATTTTTCATGGTTATCTACCCAGGTGCCATAAGGAGTGGTGTTGGGATGAATGGAATGATCTCACCGAGATCTGGTGGCCCAGGAAAGAATCTGGATGGATGACAAAATGTTTAATGAAGTGGAGGGGAATGAGTTTAAACTAACCTTAGGATAGTGATGATGTTGGGATTGAGCCTTAAAGAGACTTCCTACGTATCCTTGTGGATGTGAATCAAAGTCTGCGTACTTCGGTGTTATTATGGGGCACCTGAGGAGGCGGCCCAAGATAATAGATGAATGGGTGGGATCCAGAAGAAATCGAACCTCCAGGATGGGGAATGATCTTATTGAAACACATGGGATCGAGAGGTAGATCTGGATGAGTCTAGAGTGATGGGCTTGAACCTCAAAGAGTCTTTATACATATCCCAATGGCATGGAATGAATGACCGTGTATTTCATCTAAAGACAACTTACCATCGGTAGGGGGCACAACGACTTACCACTATATGGGGTCACAATGGCTTACTGCTGGATAGTGTCACAATGGATTACCATAGGTTGGGGTCACAACGGCTCACCACCGGATGGGGTCATATTGGCATTCCACTGGATGGGGTCACAATGGTTTACCGCTGCTAGGGGTTTACAATGACTTACCACTAGATGGGGTCAAAACGACTTATCTCTCGATGGGGTCACAACGGTTTACCGATGGATGGGGTCAAAACGTCTTACCACTAGATGGGGTTGACAACTGCTTATCACTGGATGGGGTTGAACCTCATAGAGGCTTCTTACGTACCCTATGTAGGAGACAATAATCAAAGCACTTGTAGTTCATAATGGTGTATGCAGTTTTACATCGTATAGAATAAAAAGGGGGCATGCAAGTTAACGTCATGAAGGACAAAGGTGGATCTACCTGATGGGTGTCAGAACTAATTAATGGTGGGATTGAACCTCAGGGAGGCTTCCAATGCACCTTTCCTGGGAAAGGTTCAAATTCCACCTAGTTCGGGATCTGGGAACCAGTGTATAGAAGTGCAGAAACAATGAACGGTGGGATTGATCCATAGGGAGGATTTCTATGTAACTTTCCTTGGAAAGGTACAAATGCCATGTCGTTCATGTGTGGTGGACCTTGTGAAATGGCAGAACAAATGGACGGTGGGATTGAACCTCAGGTAGGCTTCCTACATACCCTGCCTTAGCAAGGATCAAAGTACATGTAGTTTAGGTGTAGTGGACCAACATGAAATGGTGTGTACCAATTGATGGTTGTATTGACCCTAAAGGAGGCTTACTATGTCCCTTGCCTTGGAGAGGACCAATTAACATATAGTTTAGGTGTGGTGGGGTGATGATAAATGGTCAGAACCATTGGATGGTGGGCTTTAACCTTGAGAACGCATCCTACGTACCATGCCTTGGCTATGATCAAAGTCCACATAGTTTGGAATGGTGTTTGGGGATTACATTCTATGCTTCCCAGGGAGGACGTCATGGTCTATGCTTACTCTTAGACCATGAGAGTCATTCTTAGTGTGATAAACAAGAGGAGGCAAGGACCTAATGATCACAACACAAAGAAGCATCCATGAAGGGTGGTGAATGGGGTTTACGCAAGGAAGATGTCTCAGAGCTGCTAAAGAGAGGCAACAATGGATGGGGCTTACATAAGGAAGCCGCTCAGGTGCCCCTATGGATCAACAATAGTGGGGGGGGGCTTACATAAGGAAGCTACCCATGTTCCAATGTGGACTGGCAATGGTTAATGGGGACTACGCAAGGAAGCAACCTGAGTGTTGCTGTGGAGTGGCAATGGTGCATGGGGCATACAAAAGGAAGCTACACATGTTCCTCTTTGTAGCGAAAATGGTGAATGGGTATTATGAAAGGAAGCATCTCGGGGGACTCTATGAAGTTGCAATGGTGGTGAGGTTCAAACAAGGAAGTAGCCCGACTGCCTCTATGGAGAATGAATGGTGCAAGAGGCTTATAAAAGGAAACTGCTCTGGTGCATCTATGAAGCGACAATGGTGGATTGGGCTTACGCAAGGAAGCTGCCCGGGTGCCGCTATAGAGTGGAAATGGTGCATGGGGCTTACGCAAGGAAGCTTCTCGGGTGCCACTATGGAGCAACAATTTTGGAAGGGGATTATGCAGGGAAGCGACCCGAGTGCCCCTATAGAGTGAAAATGGTGCATTGGGCTTATACAAGGAAGCTTCCAAGATACCACTATGGAGGGGCAATGGTGAATGGGGCTTACACAAGAAAGAATCCCGAGTGCCACTATGGAGAGGCGATGGTGCATGGTGCTTAAGCAAGGAAGTTGCCCGGGTGCCTCTGTGGAGTGACTATGGTGGATGGGGCTTATGCAAGGAAGCTACCCAGGTGCCACGATGGAGCGGAAAAGGTGCATGGGGCTTACGTAACGAACCTTCCCAGGTGTTTCTATATAGCGGAAATGGTGGATGGTGCTTATGGAAGGAGGCTGCCTGGGTGCTTCTATAGACCGACAATTTTGGGTGAGGCTTATGCAAGAAAGATTCCCGGGTACCACTATAGAGCGGAAATGGTGTATGGTGCTTAGGCAAGGAAGCTTCATAGGTGCTGCTTTGGAGTGGAAATGGTGGATGGAGATTATGCATAGATGTTGTCCTGGTGCCTCTATAGAGCTGCAATGGTTCATGAGGCTGTTGCATGGAAGTTGTCTGAGTGCTGCTATGGAGAGAAAATGGTGAATGGGGCTTACCCAAGGAAGTGGCCCGAGATCCACTATGGAGCGAAAATGGTTCATGGTGCTTACGTAAGAAAGCTACTCAGGTGCTGCTATGGAGCGAAAAGGGTGTATGGGGCTTACCCAAGGAAGCTGCCTGGGTGATGCTATGGAGGTTAAATGATGCATGGAGCATACGCAAGGAAGCCTCCTGGGTGTCACTATGGAGCTGAAATGGTGGATGGGGCTTATGCAAGGAAACAATCGGGGTGCCACAATGGAGTGGCAATGGTGGATGGGTATTACACAAGGAAGCTGCATGGGTGCTGCTACGGAGTGACAATTGTGAATGGGGTTTACGTAAGGAAGTTGTCCTTGTGCCGCTATGGTGTGGAAATGGTGGATGGGGCTTGCGCATGGAAGATGCTTGGGTAGCACTATGGAGTGTCAATGGTTCATGGGGATTACGCAAGGAAGCTTCCAGTAATGTCTTCATCATGTCTAGCCATGATGGAATCCAAACTCACTAGTGGGTTGAGGTATATAATTATGGCTAACTTATATTCAAAAGAGCACAAGTTGGACAACACCATGGGGCGTTCGAATCAGTCCAAACAGATAGAGATTAAAATTTTGAATGACAAGCCTAACATTTGGAACACAATGATGGTGGCGTGGAGATAGAGGATAACTATTGACCGTGTTTGAAACACAATATCCATATCAAGTTATCCTGAAATGGGAACAAACATATGAAGGTTGAATGTTGACAATGGTCGAAACACAAGACCTGACTCGGAGTGTTGTCCAAAGTCTTACAAGGCATTGGCCCAGGACGGTAGGTGAGCCGATGCGCTATGGGCCCAAGCCGTTAGGGGGACTCTTCAGACATGGAAGGGGATGGAGATCCGAATGAAGGACACCCAAAGCGTGAGGTGGAGTGATGGAATATTTGAATGGATTCCAATTCTCTGAAAATTATTCCACTGTAATCATGGAATGAGGTATCTTATACATTTTACATAATCCATATCATATTTTGAACGAGAGGAATCCCATTATGGAATGATAGGTCATTATTGAGTTTAATGTCCTGAAGAGAAGACTATTGGCATCTCATGCTTGGAGCATTAGGCATCTTCTATTTGAAGAAAGAGGTATCCTATGTTTGGAACATAGGGTGTACTATAGCTTAGAGTCATGTATAAATAACTATTGGTAGAAGGTGCCGATAAATAGCTAGTGTTGGGTCATACGCAAGAGTTTCCCTTTCTTTTTTTTCCTGGTATATGAGCCAAGCAATGGGTTATGCATGCCTTACTTGAAGAATGGTTCAACTCAAGGTACTCGAGAAATTGATAAAGATAATATCAACTCACAACATGGGAAAAAACTAAGAGTAATATGTCGACTCAAGGTGTTTAATGGTGTGAGGAGGAGTATCTCAAATCATGGTATTTTATAGGATGAAGGTCGGAGTGCATAAGGGTGCAATGGAAAATATCGACGTCCTGGCCTGAAAAGTTCATGGTTCGACTCTCCATTTTTCATGGGGGTCAGTGACGATAGTAAAGGGACCAACCCGAGGGCAGAAACCCCACTGAATGGACTGATGTGCCAAAATTTAGAAGCTTCAAAAATGATAGGTCTTTATGAAGGAGCTTCACAGAGGAATGGAGCTCACAAAGAATGGGGTTTCGTGAAGCAGCTTCACAATGGAAAGCTTCTCACAGAACATGGACTCAGGGATCATGGAATCGTGAAGCATTGAATCCTAGAGCATGGACTCACGGGGTATGGACTTGAGGATCACGGACTCACGGAGCATGGACTCACAGAGCATGGACTCGCGGAGCATGTACTAGTGGAGCAGCTTTGCGAATGAAAGAAGAACTCTGTAAAATGGTAGATCGTCCGACCAAGGGGAGGAGTGACCATCCGTTTTCAAGGAGGTTGAGCCAGGTATTTATAGGCAATAAGCACCGTGATGTAGAGTTCGCCCGGCGTGAATACATGGTTTTCTCTACGGTGGGTTCCCAAAGGTGAAAGTGGTTCGCAGAGCATCCTTCCGACTAGATCCACGATGGGTTTGCAAATGTCAAAGTGGTTCGTGGAGCATCCTGCCTCCTTGATCAGTAGCGGCTTCATGAAGGGGAAGCTTTGCACCAGCCGCAAGGAGATGGGGGATCCAACCATGTTCCTATGCTCCGCGATCGTAGAGGGAGCTTCGCAAATGGGCTCTGTGACCTAGTTTTCCAGCCCAACATCAAATATCTATAACTCATAATCCATAACTCTATTCGGGATCTACAACCAATCAAATCGAAGCATAAAAAATGTGGTATGCTCTTGGATCATTTATTGGACCATTTGGAAAATTTTGGTGATGCGTTTTCTGGTGTTAATAGGCATTCCTAACACTCCTCATCATCGAGGATCACGTATGGTTACACTATTTGGATGATATTTGTGGAGGAATACTCATTTACATTACATGAGGAATCCTCCAATGCTGGGTGAATTATCAAGGAATTCCACATTCCTAGGGTAATGAAGACATCATGATTATGGGTTGGCTTTAGTATAGGTTGGAGGATATTCATTCCCCATGCGTCATCGACACATGTTCTTATGAGAGGTGGAAGGTTGAGATGTCAATGTAGTGGCTAGAGTTGGGGAATGTGTCATAATTTCCTGAATATTAGGATAAATCAAGAAACCACATATGATTCCATGAATGAAATAGACTACTCTAAAATCCATCCTCTCATAATATTTCTAATACCCAAGGTTGGAGTCATGTTTTTATTCACCTTCACTATTGTTGTGTAGATTTGCTGACACACATGCCTCCTACGTCAGGGCCGGACAAATCAGGACACATTATTTTCAACCTTGTCTTGAAGATAATATTTTAGTAGATATCACTAATTGAGGGTATGTAAAAGGAATCAGTGATAGGGGATATAGTTGGGGAAATCATTGAGATCAGCCTCTTGGTGTCTTTTGCATTTTGGAAACCATGGGATTCCCTAATCTACAGTACTCCCGAAATAGTCAGGTACCTAAGCTTATTCGAATGAGTAGGACTATTATTTTATATCTAGGAGAGGGACCCTTGGAGCCTGGACCTAATGAGGCATAGATCCAAATTGTTTGACATAGGTGGCAGTAGTGCATTTCGTGGTGGTTCCTACTGATTCTATGGTTGGCAATGCTAAACATGAGGATGATCTTCGGGAAGAATCCCGTAAAAAGGTTGTGGAGGAGGATTTTCTGGCCACAACTCTAGTGGAATGGGGGCATCTACCCATGCAACAAAATATTCGCCAACCAATGTGGCTCTTCATGAAGGGGTCATTGGAGGCAACGATCATGCTTCTTTTCTTCTTACAAAGATTCCTCAAGGCATTGAGCCTTATCAAAGAAATCATGGGATCCAATCGAGATGTTATGAGTAATAAGAGAGGGAACCAGTTCAGTCCTAACATTTACAACACATAGTTACAATAGCTTCTCCTGAGTCTGCGACATGTTGACTGAAAACATGAGACACTTCCACCTAGAGAAAAAGTTTATGACGCACTCCAATAGACTTTGTTTTTATATGAATATGTTAACTAATATTAGTCATGTGAGTAGTGGAGTTGAACTGATAAATAAACTACCTATGAAGATATTCCAAACCTAATTCAGTATTAATTATTAGGTTATAGTACCTGATGAATGTGGGTCCTTCCAGTGTCGGTACGAAACACTGGATGTTGGTGGATTGTTTCTAAACCAGAGTTCCCAACATTGGTCCACACAGTGAGATAATGTCGGACAAATTTTGTAGTGGGTATCTCATCCCATTAATGGTAGAAATGGTAGGATACCCAATGATTGTGGGAATGGCATATCATCCACCAATGCCTAATAAGACTTTCCATTATGTGGGATTTCCCCCTTCTAGGTTTCAAGGGCCTCATGAAGAGTGATGAACAAGATCCATCAGATCATCTTAACAAGGATTTCTATCATATTAAGGATATCTGACCACCATTGCATTGGTGGGTTATTCAACATTATGAGTGGGCCTAGATATTCAAGGAATGGCTGGTGGAAGGTCCCACATAGCTAGTGGAGGGTAGACCTATAAAACAGCTGTAGGAACAACCTGAATAGAAACATGATGGGATGATTGGGGAATAGAAAGTGGAGTAAGTGGGGGAAGGTTCTTGCATAGTTTGGGAAAATTTGGAGATGGATTCCACAAATTCTATTTATAATTTCTACCCCCTATCCAATCAGGATATATAGGGTTCTCAAGATCAGTTGGAGGAAATTATTTCGGGATAGCCTATTCCTTCCACTTCTACCCTAGTAGAGGGCGGTTGGGGTCAAATAGGGGATCACCATAGTCGGGTAATATATCTGCAACATTCTCATAAATCATATAATCAATATAAATATTTTATTTTTCCGGTTGTTGGAGAAATGTGGCCTTCTCAGGATCTGATCGCACCGCAATCCACTGTTTCATTTTCACACATAACACCACTATGGTAAACTTATTTTATACAGAATATTATAAAAACAATAAAAAATTGAATTCCATGTTTGAATAATTTATTTTGTGTTTATTACTGTTAAAAATGAAAATTTTACTTTTTTTATGATTCCATTGTTGGAGGATGTGATTTGGAGAACCCATGATGATGTCCAAGAAAAATCGGCCAAACTGCGCAGGATCCATGAACACTAGTGTACTCATCTGCACACTGCTCCTGAACCATAAATTCAAATGGGATGATGTTTTGTGAGATGGTCCAAAATTAATTTTTCCAAATTTCATCTGATGTATCCAAAGACACATTTAGCCATGTCTTGGCCAAACTGACCAGATCTTTCTAGCACATCGAATCTGCATGAAGTCAAAAGTTGTGTGTTGTGATCTGTCCATATCTCAGGATCTAGTTGTACAAATTTTGCCAAACATTCATTGGAGATAGACAAGAGATGGGGATACACCATTTTTATTTTCCCCAAATTAGGATAAGGCTGTTTGGGTGTTGAGACCCATGTGACAAGTAGTTTTATGAAACTTATTGTGCTCAAAACCACCATCCCATTTTCCTATAAAATGGAACCTTGGGTCCCCATTTTTAGTTCTACCAGGAGGAAAAGATATGGTATTTTGGAGACCCAATGGAGTCTTCTCCTTATCTCAGAAGGTCTGGAGGCTCCTATCATCATAGGGGGGTCAACAATTAATAAGGACTTCCACCCGAGCCTTCTCCTCCTCTCAATGGTGAGCTAAACGGTGGATGATCATTTCGAGGGAGCTACACATTCGAGGAATAGAGTTCGACCCTTGATACTCTACTAGTTTTTTTATATAAATTTTTTGTTTATTATTTAACATATGTGTTATCTAATCATGTTACTGCACTAAATTAATTTCATGGGTTTAATTATGTGAGCCTTTTTTCATTTCAACAACGAATGGGTTCAAATTTCCAGTGAGAAATTTGGGTTTTAATGATTGAGAAACACATGAATCTTATTTATCTAAAACATAAAAAAGATATTAGTATGATTTGGAATCCATTAATATATTCTTGAATTCCAGTCATTGACAAAACGATTATTGATTCAAGGGTTGGTACTTTGTGCCACCTTTTGAGAGGCAAGAGGGGAATCAATGTCATGACAACCCCCAACCAAAGAATTAGCCAAAACCAAGTGAAATTTTAAGAACAATGAACAGTCCAATATGTGTAGTGAACTTGATGTGATCCCCTTATCTAAAAATTCCAAAACAACACTTCTATTTAACAACTATTAAACTTTTTAAGTAAATTAATTTTCTTAAAACTATTTTCAAACCAACTCCTATTTTTTACATCTTATTAAATATTAACACTACAAAAACATCAACGCACTATGACAGATGAACTAGGGTCAGAATTAGACCAAAAACCATCTTTAAATCACTATCAATTTGACATGTCATGACAATGCAGTCAAATTTTCATGCAGTAACCAGGAAGAGCTTTGGTTTTAGTGTATGTTTTTGATAAGATTTTTGTAATTTTTTTTAATCATTTAATTGTTTCATATTATAGAATTTCCTATATTTTTGTTATCTAATTTAATTCTTGACTATGTTTCATGCATTACGGGTTCTAATATGGGGGATTTAGCTCCTTTTGACCCCGAACCAGAGACGATCCTTTGTCAGTGAAACTGACACACACAAGACAACCCATCAAAGGAGGACACACAAACCATCAACACTCTTCATTAACTTTCCTCTTATTATTCTTCTAAAACCAAAATAAAAACTGAAATAAAATTGTACAATATGGTTAATATAGGCAGATGTTAAAATAACTGACCTTGCTTGATGTTGATATCCAACCCACTTACATTCAAATGAAAGGCGAGGAACCCAATTTTGAACTAAAATACGATCTAATTCATTTATTACCAAGATTCAATGGAATTCCACAAGAAGATACACATAAAAACATAAAATAATTTCATACTTTGTGTTCTACATTAAAACCTACCCATCTGGATGAAGAACAAGTAATGATTAGAGGATTTCCATTTCCATTTGACGACCCTACAAAAGACTGGCTTTGTTATGTTAATTCACCAATTGGAGGATATGTGGATATGAAACACCATTTTCTTGAAAACTATTCTCCACCCACTCAAACTAAAACTATAAGGAATGAAATATGTAGAATAAAAAATATCAAGGGGAAAAATTACTTGAATATTGGGAATGCTTTAAAAGGTTATTTTTAAGCTGTCCACACCACCAAATAAGTGATTAACTTTTAATTATGTATTTTTATAAAGGGTTAATTCCTATTGACCAAAATATTATTGATGCAGCTGCAGGTAGTGCCCTAGTTGATAAAACCAAAGTCGCTGCAAGGAACTTAATTGGGAACATTGCACATAACACTCATCAATTTGGTTCAATGTCCATTGTACCCATTCAAGGATTCCATGAGTTGCAAAGTACTGAATTCGAGAGGAAGGTGGACATGATGTTCTAAAAGGTAAGTACCCTTCTTCGAAAACATGCCTATTCCTAAGGGAAATACCAATCTCCTCCTCTCATCCATGTTGATATATGTTCTTCTCACACCCATTACTTTGATCAATTCCATCAACAAGGAGAAACATCATAGAGTTGTGAGGAAATCTTTCCAGGATGCCCCTATAACCAAACTTTTAGGCAAGAGCCATACTATCCATCTCGTCCTGGGAAGAAAGACAACCAATCCTATAGGAAAGAGGGTATTCAAACCAACCTCAACAACCATGAAACGAACTAGGGAAAAGTATTCAACCAACACCACCTAGAAATACTCAACCACAATAAATGTCTTTCCAAAAAAACCCCTCCAAAACTCGAGCCTAGCTTTGAAGACATGATAAAACAAATGGCTGCCAAAAATATCCAATTCCAACAAACCACCCATGATTCCATACAAGACCTAAAACCCCAATAGGCTTAATTTCCAACTCAGTGGGGGAAATCCAGATCCATGGGTGTGGTAAACTACCTTCGTAACCATTAGTTAACACTAGAGAGAATGGAAATGTCAGTGCCAGCACCCAAAAGGGTGGAAAAATACTAAAAAGAAAAATGGCCCTTTCACTAGAGTCACACACTAATAAAGAAACCACTATCCCAACTACTGGAAATGCTCAAAATGAGTTAGAACCATGTCCTGATATAATCCCCTCCAAAAGAAAAGAGTGTGCCTACTGATGAGTCACCTAGCCTAGTAATACCTCTTTCATTTCCACAAAGGGCCACCAAACCTAAAAAAAGTAAACAGAACTCGATAACCAAATTTTGAGGACTTTCAAAAAAATATTGGTCAAAATTCCCTTGATTGATGCTCTGAATCAAATTCCAAGATAGGCCAAATTTCTAAAGGAGATGCGTACACACTGAAGGCGACTTCGAGGTGATTAGAAGTTGAGATTGGGGAGGAATGTTTCTATATTGATAGAGCCATCACTTCCCACCAGTTAAAATGATCCTTGAACATTATCTATTTTGTGCACCATAGGGGAGTATTAGTTTTATAATGGTATTCTTGATTTAGGTTCTTATATAAATGTGATGCCTCACTCTATTTACTCTAAATTGCAGTTCGGGGAACTGAAGACCACTAGAATTGTTTTTCAACTAGCTAACTGGAGTACCACACAAAACTATGGTGTGTTAGAATGTGTTCATTTGACGTTTCAAAATATAATTTTTCCTGTTGACTTTTATGTGCTTAAAATGGAGGATGATAAGATGAATGGACATGCCCCAATTATATTTGGGATGCCCTTCTTGAAAACCGCCCAAAACATAATTAATTTCCACAATGGTACATTATCTATAAAGTTTGGTGGTGACTTTTTCCACTTCAATATCCATGATGCAATGAAGAACCCCTTCGAAGAACATTCCTCTCTCTCTTTTAATTCTATATATATACCCCCTTCCTTTGAAAAATAAACATTTCATTCCTCTGATACCCTTTCTGGGTTTCCATCCTTGATTGAATTTCTACGTATTGAATCATGCATTTATTGTTATAGGGATCTAGAAAAGTCTCATGCATGTTTATTAATTGATTAATTCTTGAACACCGAGGATCCAGTGACAAACGATGATACATCTATACTTGATAAATATCATACCACATTTGAGGATAATACCATTGAGCAGTTAGATGTGATCAGTGACCTCTCACTTTCACACACACTCCCATCAATCCAAAATGAACATGAATTAGAACTAAAACAACTGCATCAAGATTTAAAATATTCATATATTGAAAATGGAAACAAGTTTCCCATCATCTTTTCTAGTTCACTCCCTCCCAAGAATGAATTTCAATAGCTTAGACTCTTGAGGGATTATAAACAAGCTTTGGGGTGGACACTTGTTGACATACCTGGTATTATCCCACAAATTTTTACACATCTTATTTTTTAAAATTATGAGGATAAACCAATGAGTCTGGCACACCAACAAATAAAACCAAACAACTTATAAGTTTAGAAAAATATGTATAAAAATTATTGGATTCTTGAATAATTATCCTCATCTCTAATAGAAAATCGGTTAGTCCTGTTCAAGTGGTTCATAAAAAAATGGACTTAATTTATTTAAAAATGAAAATAATGAATTGGTTCCAACTCATGTGATAAATAGTTGGTGTGTCTGGATAGACTATCAGCAACTAAACCAACACAATAAGAAGAACCATTTCCCTTTAACCTTCATTGAAAAAAAATTCTTGAGAGGCTAGTAGGTAAGTCCCACTAATACTTCATTAAAGGGTATTATGGATACTTTCAGATTCATATTGCCCCCGAGGATCAGCAAAAGACAGCCTTCACTTGCCCCTTTGACACATTTTCATAAATTGGATAACATTTGGTGTGTGTAATTCTCTGAGTACTTTCTAGCGATGCATGGTTATTATTTTTTCAGATTAATTGGAGAATTGCATAGAATTATTCATGGATGATTTCACTGTTTATGGATCCACTTTTGATGAATGTTTTAGTAGTCTCAGTTCGGTCCTACATCACATTTTTGAAAAGGATTACATATTAAATTATGAGAAATATCATTTCATGTTGCCACATGTTATAGTATTGGGAAATGTCTTTTCTGGGGATGATATCCATGTAGATATATCATAAGTGGATTTAATTTCTTCGCTACTATTCCCCAAAAATGTATAGGATGTGAGGTCTTTCCTAGGTCATTCTGGATTTTATCGTCATTTCATTTTTAACATTAGTAATACTGCACACCCCCTCTCCCAGTTACAGAAATAATAAAAGGAATTTTTTTATAATGAATGTGAGGATGCTTTTAATAAGTTTAAATGGAGTCTCACAACACCCCTAGTAATCCAACCACCTCAGTGGGTTTTACCATCTGAGCTCATGTGTGATGGCTCTAACTTTATAGTTGGGGTAGTATTGTCACAAAGGGATTATCAAGCGCCACATGTCATTGCCAATGTCGCACATAATTTGGACCCTGGCCAATAAAACTACACCAAAACTAAAAAAAATTCATTTCCATTGTGTTTTCCTAGGAAAAATTCAGGTTATAACTTTTAGGGTCCAAAGTCATTGTGTTCTCAGACCATGCAACCCTCCAATATCTCCTTATGAAACTGGAAGCCAAATGAGATCTCATTCTCTGGATGCTTCTCCTTCAAGAATTAAATTTTCAAATTAGAGCTAAAAAAAGAGTGGAAAATTTAGTGGCAGACCACATCAGTAGGATCCACCCATCCTCAGACATTGAGTCATTCACCTATATTCCTATAAATGATATGTTTCCCGACGCGGAATCATATCGAGTGAAAAATGTTATTCCTTGGTCTGCTAAAATTTTGAATCATTTTGTATTATCTTTACTTGCTGATAATTTTAATAAAACCCAATCTGGTAATCTATAACATGAGTCGTGTTTGTACATTTGGGATGACCAATACCTTTTGCACACCTTTAGTAATAAACTTTTTATGCGTTGTGTTTTCGATAGTTAGTTTCAGTCTATCCTTATATTTTTCCACACCGTTGCTTATGGGGGCCACTTTGGTCCCCAATAGACTACGTTCGAGATCCTTGATTCTGGTATATTTTTTCCAACAGTTTTTTCGGTATTCCTATGATTTTTTCAAATCTTGTCCTCATTGCCAATGAATGAGGAATGTCTCTAAAAGAAATGAATCTTCAAAACTACCGTTGCACTTTCAGGACAGTTATGATGTTTGTGGAAATGAATTTACTGCTCCACTTCCCAATTCCTTTGGAAACAAGTACATTCTTCTAGAAATAGATTATTCGTCAAAATGGGTAGAGGCCCAAGCCATAAGGACAGATGATTCCAAAAAAGAAGTGGAATTTTTGTTATCATGGATATTTTTTAGGATTGGATTACCTAGGTTCATCATTAGTGAACAAGATTATCATTTCTAAAACAAAACAACACAATCACTTTTGTATTAGTATGGGGTTGGGCATCGAGTGTCTACTACATATTACCCACAAACAAATGCTCAATATGAGGTGTCAAATAGGGTAGTAAAATAGATTCTTGAAAAAATGGTTCCATCCAAAAGAAAATATTTGAGTCTTTAACTTGATGATTCATTATGGACCTACCGTACTGCTTTCAAAACATCCGTTTTAATTTCAACCTACCAGCTTATGATTGTAAGGAGTTGTCACCTATTTGTTGATATTGAGAACCGGGCCTACTAGGCCATCGAACAATGGAATTCTAATTTTTATAGTGCAGGTTCTCAATGGAAGTTGCAGATTTATGATCTAGAGGAAATGTGGAGAGATTCATATGAGAACTGCATGATTTATAAGGAGCAAACCAAGGCTTCCCACAATCGTCTCATCCTTAATCATCATTTCGGCATTGGGTAGAAGGTCTTCCTCTACAATGCAAGGCTGAAGTTTCATACATGTAAGCTTCATTCCCGCTAGTTTGGACCATACACTATTACTAATTTCTACCCATTTGGTGTTGTACAGGTTCAAAATGACGAAACCAAGAAAACCTTCACTGTGAATGGGTACTGGTTGATGAACATTCATGAATCCATTCCGGAGTCTCCGATGGAGGAACTCCATGTTCTAAAAGAAATATATGATTGATACCCACCAAGTTTCATCCTTCCATTCCACATTCTCTTTTATTATACTGAGGACACTATACACTTTAGGTGTTGGGGAATGGGTATATTCTTGTGTTAGTTAAGAATTTTCATCATCTTTATTTTTTTATCTTGTTGAATTGTTTTGTTAATTTCCCACTTCCATCTCGGAATATTAATTATTATGCCCACTTTATCATGAATAATGATTCCTATTTAATCATTGAAGTTATTGAAAAAGCATGTGGAATATCTGTATTTCATGTTGTTTTAATATTCAAAAAAAATATGATGAAATGTGCATCTCACCACGAGTTCAATACTATAGTGTGACTTTCTTTTGAAAATTAGTTATTTTTTTTTGATATAAATGGTTTTATCATTTTGAAACCATTTAGTAGAATGGTACCCTTTTTGTGAATAGTTTAAAAGAAAATTGTGTCACTTTATTTTTTTGCACATTTGTTTTCACCAAACCATGATGTGTGGAAATTTCCTACTTAATGGAAGGTAAATATACGTTTGGATGACTTTTCTATACTTTCCAAAATCATTTTACCATTTATTTATTCCATATCTGATCTATTTCATTATTGTACCAGATTGACCTATAAGGGTGCACCTATTATCCAACAGTTCTACACCCTAAAAAAATTAAAATAAAAATAAAAAAGGGTTTGTATATTGGGTAGGTCAAAAACCCCCATTCATTGAAATTTTATATTGATATAAATATAAAATTTAGTGTCATGAGGAGATCAAACATGGGTTGGGAAAAGAATGTGAGATTTTTTCAAAATGTAACTTTTGAAAAATTAATAAATGAGGTGAGTGGAAAAATGTACAACATATGAAGATATTTAGGTCAAGAGATTATGGTTTGAATTCTGGTAATTCTAAAGTGAGTGGGTCTCGAATTTTGATTGCAAAGGATGTGGGTCATGTTTGGTGGAAATGATCATGTAAGTAGATAATTAGTAAAATAACTTATATTTACTTGATAAAAAGAGGAAAGAATAGAATGAAATGGTTTTCACACACACACGTAGGGAATTTGTGGCATGATTAACTATTGAATTATTTTCTTGCATTGGAATCATGCATCTATTGGAATTTTATGTGGATACAATTTTTGAGATGTCTTTCTCAATGTTCATTGAGATTAACTCCTCGGTGTGATTTTTTCTTTGATCACATTTCTATCAAGAATTAAATTTTCATTGAATGTTAAATATTTCTGAAGTTTTAAATATCTACACCAGTAATTTTATGAATTATGACTTTTCCCAGGAGTGAAAATTTTCAGGTGTTGGAGTGTGATCGCACTTTGATTCACTATTTCATTTTCAACCATACACCACTGTGAAAAACATGTTTTATATTGAAAATTAAAAAAATTAAAAAAACTGAATTCCATGTTTGAATTATTTATTTTGTGTTTATCACTTATAAAAATTGAAATGTTACTTATTTTTAGGATTCCATTGTAGGAGGAGGTGATTTATAGAATCCACGATGATGTCCAAGAAAAATGGGCCAAACTGCATAAGATCCATGCACACCAGTGGACTCATAAGCATAGAAATACTACAAAGTGGATCAAATTGGGATGAAATTTTGTGGGATGGTCCAAAATTAATTTGGATACATTTCATTTGAATTTACACAAGACTTATTCGGCTATCGGGTGGCCCAACAGAACTGATTTGTCCACCACACAAAATATGCACGAAGTCAGAAGTGGTGTATTGGGATCTGTCAATAGCTCAGGATATAGTTGTTCAATTTGTGCAAAGGTATTGGTGGAGATAGAAAATAGGTGGGGCTACAACTTTTATTTTTTTCCCGAAAGCATGATAAGGATATATGGAGGTCAAAACCCATGTGACAAGTGGTTTTATGAAATTTTTGGGCTCAAAACCACCTTCCAATTTTCCTATAAAATAGAACCTTGGGATCCCCATTTGTAGTTCGACCAGGAAGAAAAGCTCTGGTATTTTGGAGACCCAATGGTGTCCTATCCTCATCTAAGAATTTTGGAGGCTCCTATTATCATATGGGTGTCAACAATTAAGAAGAAGTTCTACCTGATCCTTCTCCCCCTCTCGATGATGATCTAAACGGTGGACAATCATTTCGAGGGAGCTAAAAATATTTGAGAGGGAGTTCTAGAACATGATACTACACTAGTATTGTATAATTTTTGGGTGTATTATTTCACTTATGTTTTATCTAAATAAGTTTCTCATCTGAATTCATTTCATGTGTTTAATTAAGTGAGCCACTTTTATTTTCAACACTGATTGGGTTGAAATTTAAAGTGGGATACTTGGGTTGTTCCTATTGGGGAACATAAGGATTCTATTTCTACCAGACATACAAAAAATATTATAATTTTACGGTATCCATTAAACAGTTGAAGAAGTCCAATCCTAGACAACATGATTGTTGAGTAAAGGGTTGGTACATTGTGCAACTTTTTGAGAGGAAAGATGGGAATCAAGATCATGGAGACCCTCTACCAACGAATTAAACAAAATCATGTAAAATTTTCCAAAAAATGAATTATCCAACATGTGTATTGAACTTGAAGTGATTTCCTTATCTCATTATTCAAAAAAACCACTTTTATTTATCAGCTATTAAACTAATAAAATCAAGTCATTTTCTGAAAACTTTTTTTGTACCAACCCTATTTTTTTCTTATTACTTAAAATTTACACTTTAAAACCTCCAACTCTCCTTGAGAGAGGACCTAAGTTCTTCCTTAGACTACAAAATCTTCTTCAAATCTCTATCAATTTGATGGGTTATGAAACCACTGTCAAGATCATCCTCTATTTTCTTCAATGAACTAGATAGATTTGAGGGATGTATAGTCCCAGTGATCCCTTTTCCCTTGATGGGGTCCCAGTTGAGGGGGAATGACATGGAAGGTACTATGAGTCCAAGTATGTTCCATTGATGGTGAGTGAAAACAACTCGGGGATCCAAAAAATGTGGCAATTTTCTTGGATGTAGGGCTTCTTCGATGATTCCTAAAAAAATTTCCTTCTCTATGAGATCATCCATATTTACAGAAACGTGCATTGGAATAATATTTTTAGTATCACAGAGAAGATTTAGTTTAGGAAAGATCAGGGTAAAGTGGAGGGAATCATATTGTTCCCATCCATGGATCTGGATGTGAGAAGATGCCTGCAAAATAACTCAATCGAGGTCAATGAATCTATGAAGGAATCATTAAGGGAAAACATGGTGATGATCGAGAGATATAAGGTGTTAATCCATAGGGATCATTGATAACTCAACCAGGAAGTATTTCATGTCGATGTTGTAATAATATTCAATTATTTTCAGATAAGACAATCAATGATGATAGAGATGGATGAGCATTATACACAGGGTATTACGGAAACACATGACTTCATCCTGGGTGATCTGTTCCGAAATGCTGATGTTTGAAGTAGTAATTGTCCAAAACATCATGGGAAGATGGTCTGATGTGATAATGTCCCGAAATATCCTTCATTCCAAATCTCAATTTTACCCTTGGTGTCCCCATTATTAAAATAGGGTTGGCTAAAGAACTAGTAACAATACTGATATGGACCTCTATGGTGGAGTATTGGCTAAAATAAATAATTTGGTGTGACCTAACCTATTGCTACATAATTGTCAAGATCTTGGATACGGTACTGAGTACATCACCACATCCTTATAGGACATGGTATGGATGATGGATTCATGTGTGAGGGTGGAAATTCCTATAGGAAAATATCTTTTGTGCTCATCATCCACTGATCATGAGAACAACCCTATATTATCTATAGTCATGGTAGAAAATGATCCTAGTGAAGATAGAGATCAATTCATTACCATAACATGAAAGGGAGACAAATATTCATCCTCTAATATATATCTATAAAGGTATTTGGGGATCTAGGGGATTTCACATTTTGGAAGGACGATGCATACACACCGTTTTCCTACATCAGTCTGTAATGCATATTATCAGGGTGAATGATCCATCATGGAATCACACTCTACTTTAGAGTCTAAAAAGTATACTAGATTTATTGTAATCTGGAACTATGCAAGATTTTTCCTTTAGTATTGATGGTTCCACCTTCTACCCTGGGATGGTTCATTAGTACATGGTAAATATTATATATAGAGGGGACATCTGTGCAGGATGGTGTTGGAGTGGAGAGGGCCTTAACAGAAGTAGGTAAGAAAACTGGGGAATCCTCTTTGCATGATGTTGTTAGATTAGGAAGGAACTGCATTATGGGTTTGGATAAGGACCTAGGGAGGGAATCCATGTTTTATGGGAGAGCGGGGAGAACCTATGCATTAGTGTTCTAGGGAGCGAGGGGAAATCGACAATATGTCCAACAAAACAAGGGGAGTACCCCCATGCTGAGTGCGGGACATGCAAGGAGGCCCACAACAGTTAGATGTGCTAGAGGGGGGAGACCATCCACTATAACTAGAATGGACATGGGGAGGAACTCCATGATGACCACCTACTTCACACGAAGGACCTCTGTGATGTTTGGTAGTGGTGGTATGAGGAAGACATTTGTATTGATCAGGATTGACATGGGGATGACTTCTGTGCTAATGGGGTATGAGGTGAGGAGGAACTTCACATTGATAACAAAAAATATTCAGAAAATTCCTCTACTTTGTATCTTGGTCATGAGGAGGACCTTCATGCAGGACATGTACATCACAGATTTGCCTGCAAATAATTTTATTCATGGAAGTGACTAAAAAATTTATCCCATCCAACGTAATGGGTGGCTGGGGTGTCAAACCCGATCGGGCATAAAAGTGCCCCAAACCTACAATAATAGGGATTTGATAGTATATTTTGGTTGTGGAATGGTCCACTAAGGCAGTAGAATATGACACCCATTAATGGGCATCTTCATGAGCCTACGCATTACTTGGAGATCGAGTTAGCTGGACTGAGGCAGGTGGGGCAAGGTTGTAAACCAACTTCTCTTCGACATGGGGGACCAGATATCGGCTTTGATTTTGCCTAGTGGGATCCCTCCTTGGAGGATCCCTATCTACGACTGAAGATAGAATGGATTTAATTTCCAAAATCTCTTTCCCATAGGGGTGTGAATCATAAGTTCATTCATGGGAGAGGCTCAAAAAATAGTTGGACATCGATGTGGGGAGCAGCATCTCCCAGTGGGAACCATGGGGGAAATAATGACTATAAGGAACAGGAGCCTCCAAATCTTGGATAGACATATGCCCTGTTGGGATGTAACTCTCCTATAAATATATTGAAATGAGAGTATCAGTCACCCTCCTATGAATGATCTCAAAGGGAGATATGGGGTGTTGGAGCACAATAGACGTGGATGGGGATGATGTTTTGGCCATGGTGGTTCCATGCGGTATGGCCGCTTGGACATTTCCCCTTCACTTGTATTTGCGAGTAGAAGGAAATTGGGTTCCTATAGATTGGGTCCAATAAAGTATGAAGTTTTATCTATTAGTAAAAATAGTTGGAAACCAGTTCCCATTTCCCCAACGCCATTCAATCTTCCGGGGATGAATAGAAATATCTATTCTAACATTGTCACAAACCAGAATGCCTAGTGGTTAACTACCCCAAATTTTGGTGATTTCTACACTTGAACCACTATTTTATTGATGGGGCCTGGCACCATATTACTATATCTGATTACACTCTTATCTACTGACATCTAAAATTCTACAAATTCGCATGGTTTATGGAGAAATAACTCACGACAGGTTCAATATTTTTGTCTCAGACACTTTTGTTTGGGCACACGGCCTCAAATCATCGTCCATAGCAACATTCATGTTTTTTTCCATATATTCACACCATCCAAAGATATATGTAATTCACAAATTCTTCAGATATTTCTTCTCCTTGATCGAAATGTGATGATGAGAAATTGGTATCTCCTTCTGTGGTTTCCTCCTCAAAATTTGGATCCTTGTTCATGTATCCAAAAAAGATTAAGACATTGTCCATGAACCTCATTCCCCATGCCATCTCTTTATTAACAGTAGTTAATTATGGTTATTCCACTAAGATATTCCAAATATTCATGTCAGGGACAAAACATCGGTCATGGAAGTAGTCACATTAGGAATCACTAGCATGACTGGACAATGAATCCTGTGTACACCTTAATTTTTTCCAGTATGAGAGGGATTTTTAAGGGTGAGGAGGCCCAAGGAATCCAAAATAATATGAGGGGAATATTATTCCAGAGGCATGTCTCTGTGGTTTTTCTTGGCTTCCCAATATTAGCATGGTATATTCTGTAATTTTAACCTCTAGAGGAGATGGATCAGATCGATCATAACATTGGTAAGAGAAGATCAGATTGAATTGCCCCTATGATGGAGCACTTGGACTGTTTACTTGGTGGAGGGGTCAAAACGTCTGTGAGGATGGTCCCTAGATGGGGTGTACCAAAAAGAGAAGGTTTGACACTATGATGGATTATCTAAATAGCATAAAGGGAGAATTAGAGATGTAGTCCCCAAAAATGTTATTTCCATGGTTTACCATTGACTGGGTTTGAACTTCATGGAGGATTCCTAGGTATCCTCTATGGATGAAAGGGATAAAAACCCACATAGTTTGAAGAGGTGATGTGGGGCTTATGCATTGTTAGATTCCCATGTTCGATAAAAAGAAGAAATGGGATGGATGAACTTACCGTGATAAGGAATGGTGGGGGAGCAGGTGGATAGTTCATATGCACTGTTATCTGCCTATATGAATGGCATGAGTTCACAATGAAGTGGTGGCTTGGGTAGAATCAAGGTGGATATAGAGGAAGTGTTGAGGGCTGAGTATGGGTGAGATGGAACCGATGTAGAGATGATGGTGGTGTTTGGATTGATCCTAAAGGTGGATTACTACGTATTTGAGTTCCATGGAATCAAAGTTCACTTAATTCAGTAGGGAAATGAGACACTGGAGAAGGGGGCTTATGATAATTGAAAACATGGATAGTGACACAAATGAAGTAGATCTTTGGGATAGGGAATGATCTTCTCAAGACACATATTCTCTTATGAAATCCCATTTTGGGAAATGAATAATTGTCTTGATCCTTAAAGAGGTATCCTATGTATCCTAGATGTTGGAGATCAAAGTAAAAGTAGTTCAATAATGGGACATAGAATTGGAGTGTATTCAATGGATATCAACCTGTATACATCCTAGGGAATGTGCATGGTGAGAAAACCATCACTTGAATTGAAATCTTACATATAATAGTATAATGTAGTGTTGGAATTATTAATTGTTATCTACGTGGGTGGATTAGAACACTTATGAAGGGTAAATCCATGAGATTTATCCCAAAAGGGATATAATCACATCGGTGTTGTACCTACATTAGGAGGGAGTACTAGAATTTACAATAGGTTTGTGTTGTAACACAGAAAGGCTTCCTACGTACCATGTGAAAAGACAGGGATAAAAACCCACATTGTTCAAAAGGGCATACAGTTTAAAATCATGAATGAAGAAGGAGAACTAGCATGAAATGCATGGAATATATGGATTGTAGGGAATGAATAGTTTGAAAATCAGAGAGGCTTCCAATGGGCACTGTCTTAGAGAAAAGGATAAATGTCTAGATAGTACAGATGGGTACAGTTTAACATCATACGGGACAAGGGGCATGGGGATTATGAATTGTTAGCATCCTGGGGGATTTCAGGGTCACTTCTAAAATCTATTCCCATGAGAGTCATGCTAAATGTGGGAAACAAGAATTTTTATTATTCCAAATGATCACATCAAAAGATGTGATACACCAAATGATGGTTTCGAGATTACACATGGCTAGTGGGTCAGGGAGAAAAAGATTGGTACATACTATAGGAGGGAATCCTGAGGATGGTTTCCCAATGTATGATGATGATATAGAAATAATATAGGGGGCACCCTTTTAGAGTGTGTCACAACTTATGTGAAGACTACCCATGCAGAACATGATTACAAATCCCAAAGAGAGAGAGGAGTGGTAGAGCACTGAGGCTCATTCTATTTTGATTCCAACTTGGCTTTCCACAAATAAAAATACTCACAGTTTAACATCATTTGATGGGGAAGAGGTATTTATATAGTTTAAAATACTTCAGGTCATCGAGGAGGACTCAATACTCACCCTTGGGACTTACATAACTAGTACCAACACACAATTATGGGATATATGGAAGTGTAAATCCCTGCAAACAATGGGGTGGTGGATTGGTCACTCGTGGGGTGCACATTAGCATGACTATGCGAATAATAAATTGGAATTATCAAGCCTATGTGAAGGAGCATAAGGCTACGAAATTATATATGAAACATCACTCGAGGAACCAAGAAACCACTTCATTGAAGCCTAGCGGGCCACATGGTAGAAGGTTCTTTGAAGCATAATGCCTCGCAGAGAGAGGATTCATGATGGAAAGGTGCTTCTTGAAGGGAAGGGGATTCAAAAAGCAATGTGCTTCGTGATGCATGGAAAATGATAAATGAAAAGGGAGGAACTATAAGGACCCATACATTACTTACATTTTTATTACTTATGAATTGAATCACACTTATTACAACATATAACAAATCCAGGAAAGGACCGTATAGGTATAGAGTCTTTAGAAACTGGGAAACATAAACAACTGGTTCATAAAGCATCTTCTTTGCCTCCCATTTATTTCATCATATCTAGAGTCCCTTTTGGAATATCCTACTTAATAACCTTCTTCCTGACCTGGGGAAATAGAACACACAAAAGGGTGAGCTCAAATGTCCAGTAAGGGTAAACAAAAGAAATATCAATCACATCATATACATAAGAACATAACTTTTGGAAATCTTAACCTGAAAAAGAGATCATAATTTCAAAACATGGGATAAATCATAGTAGTGAAATGTAATCCCAATAATCATAATTTAAAACATGAAACTTTGTGTCATACACACATAATCATAGAGAATCATTTCTTATTAGTCAAGACTCATTTCCAAGACTATCTTAGTGGACAAAGTCCATTTCTGAACCGAGTTCACTCCTCGTTTCAGTCCTGTTTCACTGAACTGGTTTAACCTGCCATTCCAACCATGTCTATATCATGAGATATAAAATCTTTACCCAATGCATTGGAGGGAGATATAGGTCCCACAATCTCATAATGATACCATTATTATATGTGCCATAAAATCATAAACTATACATCATAGCATAACCCATGTAATAAAAATGTGAATCTTAAACATCATGACATCATAAAACAATTCATATAAGATAAAGGAATTAATAAAAATATATCCATCAGAACATAATCATATCTATGTAATAATAGGGATATAAACAAAACCCTGTATTATCTTAGATGGAAAATAATTTTGATAAAACACTTGAACTCCATTCTTGAGGAAAATATCCTTTTTACTTCAAAACTTTTTTTCCTTTCTTAACATGTCAGAAAATTTTAATCTAAAAGAAGTTGATTAAAAATAAACTTGAAAACGTGTAAAGGATGATTCTTGGAAATAATTTTTTAAAAATCCATTCACGTCGTATAAGTTAAAAAAACATTCTTCTTGTACTTTTGTCAGAAATGTCAAAAAGTACCTCATACAAAAAACGACCGAAGATTCCTTTCATATATTTTACTAAAAACTCACAAAAGGGCAAACTTTTATTTAAAAATTTTTAGGTGGATGGAAATAATATTACATATTGAGGAAAAATGGATACGGATGATAAAATACACCCCAGTAAATACCAAAGTATAAACAATCTCGGATAAAAATGAGATTGTGATATTTTTCCTTACCTTAGGTCCGATATGCTTTTTACGTGTCCGAACCTCATGTATAATGATTTAAATAATGTAATTGACTTATTAAATTATCATATTCATTGTTATGATATCATATATGGTCATATTCTTAGCTTTTTATTAGTAATATTTCATTACTACTTGTTATTTGGGTGTTTATTACTTTTTGTTCTCATGTGTGTTTTGTTGAATAAATTCTTATTCATCTTTATAGGATATAGATACATCATTTACATAATTTTATTAGTGTAATATATGTAATATTCATTCATTCAATTCATTTATATAATCATTATTCAATGAAGATCATATAGAATGAGTCACATCACATCGTGGAGACGATATGCCGTACGTACGCACGAGCGATGATATCGTTCCCATGATTGTGGAATTGTATTGAAGTGTATGTATACTATTTAAAAATCAATATCACATTAAAATAATCATATATAGTTATTATTTACAACATTATACCCATCCAAGTAAGGTGGTGGTGGAAAACAGATTACACCACGGTGTGAAAACGGTATTCCGTACGTACGTACGCGCGGTGATTTTCGTTTTCCGTAGGATGGATAAGAGGTGAAATAGGGTTGTTTCATATTTATAATAATATATCAGTATATGAGTTATACTGATGTTATTACCTCATAATGAAACAACTAAAGAAGAGGGAGTAGAAGAAGAATGGAACTTGAAGAAAGCAGTTGAAGGTATTCCCTCTTTCTCGAAGTGCCTCCTTTATACATTCTCTTAAGGCAATAGAGTTGGTCTTTTGATAAGAACAATAACTCTAGTAGGTTACTAAGGAAGTGGGTAAGTAAAATGGACTGGGGTTGGCCGAGATTGAAGGCTCAAATTGGTGTGAGGAAGAGAGGGAGGAGGTGCCCTTTTATAAGGGAGGAGAGGGGGACCTTTTGAAAGTGTGGAAATATTATTTTATTATAAACTTATCTTCGGTTTCAAAAGGTCAAAAAATCATTAAAGAAGAAGATAAGATGACTCATGGTCGAAATAAAATCATCCAATCAGAATTGGACATGTTTTGGAAAATATTTTAATAATTATAATCTTATTTATTTAAATCATTTATTAATGAGGTAAATACTTCATCATTATTGTGTCATAAATAATTTAATTTATATGGTGTCTAAAATTATAAAAAAATATCATTATGTAGGAAATATTTTTATCTTTCTAATGAATATATATAGTTGAAAATATAATTTATATAACCCCTTATAAAAATTAATTACTAAAAGATTTTTGTTAATGTCAATTTTGTCTTTACATTAAATTAAGTAATCCAAATTGTCATTGTCACAACCAAGTGGCTCAATGGGGTCCCAAAATCGACCCAATGATGCCCATGGTCGGCCAATACTCATCCAATAAGATTAGGACAAGTTCCAAGGTAATTTGGAGTTATTATAATATTCTTTTAACCTTGAATTGCCCTATTTACCTTTAACCATAGTTAATAAAAAAATTATAGTAGTTACTATTCATAATATCAAAAAAATAAAAGTAACCTATTAACATAATTTGGACCCAGTGATTCCAAATATGGAATCCATTTTTCAAAATTCAAAAAACAGAAGTTGTAGTAATTAATTTAAAATTAATCCCATTGTTAAGCAAATGGGTTTTAAAAGTTAAAACATTGCCAAAGATTGAAATGTTTTTACCTATGAATTCAATTTAAAAATAATTCCAATGACATACATTATATTAAATGGTAAAAATCTATTCTATTTATTCTTTAAAAAAAATCAATATTATAATTGAACCATATAAAGTATTGCGATGAAAAAAGTTGTTTTTAATTAAAATATAGCGTGTTTTTACTATTCATTAAAATATAAAAGTCATCAGAATAATATGAAAAATTTATCAAAAGTAAATTTTTATATCCTGATTCTAAAAAATGATTTTATTTTGTCAAATTGAACTTATAAACTTTTCAAAAACTAGATTTAATGTTGGGCGCCATCAAAAGGAGGTAAAACTGTATTTTTTGAAAAATACTTCTTTTATCCAAAAAACTCATTTTGTTTTCATCCCTCATTCCAAAAAATATATAAGATGAATTAAACTATTATAAAATTCAAAATTCAGTTAATACTATTCATAACACCTAATATTATAATATATCATTATTTAGTGAAACTCGGTATTGCGTACGACGCAAGCTATCGAGGAAGGCCGTGATTGCGTGTAAAGCAAGCCAAGCTAGTGTTGTGTGTAGTGAAAGATTCATTTGATGATTTATATAACATAAAAACAAAATATTTCTCATAAAAGTCTCAGGTGTTACATTATACCCCCCTTAAAATGAATTTCTCCCTCGAAATTTGTCACTTCGTAACAAACAGATGGGGATACCTCTCCCTTATCATATCCTCAAGTTCCCATGTAGCTTCTTCTAATTGGTGGTTATTCCATAAAACTTTCACAAAGCGAGTGGTCTTGTTCTGTAGGAATTTTTCGCTACGATCCATAATCTCTATCGGCTATTCTTCATAAGAAAGATCTTGTTCCAGCAGTACATCTTCTGAGCTGAGTACATGTGAAGGATCAGGTATGTAATTTATCAGGAGTGATACATGGAACATATCGTGAACTTGAGAGAGATTCGGTGGAAGTGCCAATCGGTAAGCTACCTTCCCAACACGATCTAGTATTTCGAAAGGACTGATATATCTAGGGCTCATCTTTCCCTTCTTTAAAAAGCTCATAACCCTCTTCCAGGGAGATATTCGTAAGAACACATTATCACCCACTTCAAACTCTAGGTCTTTTCTTCGGTTGTCGGCATAACTTTTTTTCGAATCTGAGTTGCTCTAATGTGTTGTTGAATAGATCTGACCTTTTCTGCCATCTCATCAACAAGATTAGGTCCTAATAGCTTTCTTTCCCCAACTTCATCCCAAAAAGTTGGAGTCCTGCATTTCTTTCTATAGAGATCTTCATAAGGAGCCATCTGAATACTAGAGTTAAAGCTATTATTATAAGAAAATTCCACCAATGGTAGGTGTTGATCCCAACCACCTTTGAAATCCATAGAGCAAGCTCTCAACATATCTTCTAGAGTTTGAATTGTCCTCTCAGACTGACCGTCTTTCTGAGGATGACAAGCAGTGCTAAAACTCAACTGTATATCCAGAGTATGCTGTAGACTTCGCAGAACTTTGAGGTAAACCTCAGATCCCGATCAGATATAATGGAAAGTGGTACTCCATGAAATCTTACCACTTCCTTTACATATATCCTAGAAAGATGATCAAGAGAAAAATCTTCTCTAATAGCAATGAAGTGTGCTGACTTCGTAAGACGATCAACTATAACCCAGATATCATTATTGCCTTTGGATGTATTTGGAAGTCCAGTGACAAAGTCCATAGTGATGTTTTCCCATTTCCATTCGAGTATGGGTAATGGTTGTAACATTACCTTAGACTTCTATCTCTCGGCTTTAACTTGCTGACAAACCAAGCATCAGGAGACATATTCAACAACATCTATTTTCATGCCATCCCACCAGAAGTACTCTTTCAGGTCCCTATATATCTTCTTGCTTCCAGGATGAATAGAGAATGAAGAACTATGAGCCTCATCCAGCAGGTCCTTCTTTAATTAGAGGATGGGAGGAACACAAACCCGATTCATAAAATTTATTATCCCATCACAATCAAGGATGAATTCAGGAACATTTCTCACCTTTTTTGTAACTCGGCATCTTCTTTCTATGCATCATTAATATTCACATGTATTGATGGTTTAACATTCATTTGAGAAAGATAAAATTTTCCCCTTTCATTATAATTCCAAGATCCATCCTTTGTAAATCCATAAATATATGATCTTTTGTGATCCTCATCATGGATAAGCTAGCATGGTCTTGTCGACTTAATGCATCTGCCACCTTGTTTTCTTTCCCAGGGCGTTAATGAATTGAGTAGTCATAATCCTTAATCAGCTCCAACCATCTTCTTTGGCGCATATTCATATCCTTTTGGGTTAAAATATACTTTAAACTTTTATGATCAGTATAAATGTCACACCTTTCTCCATAAAGATAATGCCTCCAAATATTTAATTCAAATATTACCACAACTAACTCCAAATCATGAGTTGGGTAATTTTCCACATGTATTTTCAAGTGTCGTGAGGCATAAGCTATCACCATATCATTTTTCATAAGAACACACCCCAATACCTTCTTGGATGCATCACTATAGATCACAAACCTTTCTCCCCTACAAAGCAGTGTGAGCACAGGTGCACTGGATAACCTTCTTTTCAACTCCTTGAAATTCTCTTCACATTCCTCTATCCAAACAAACTTAACTTCTTTCTGAGTCAACCTGGTGAGTGGATTAGATAATCGTGAAACATATTTCACAAAACGTCGATAATATCCAACCAATCCAAGAAAACATCGGATCTCAGTTACTGTTGTTGGTCTCGCCCATCTTTTGATAACCTTTGTTTTTGCTGGATCCATAGATATCCCCTCTTTTGAGATTATGTGACCCAAAAATGAAACTTTTTGAAGCCAAAATTCACACTTGGTAAATTTGGCATAAAGCTTCTCCTTTCTTAGGGTCTTCAATATAATTTTTAAGTGATCTTCATGTTCTTACTTGCTCATTGAATAAACAAGAATATCCTCTATAAAGACTACCAAAAACTGATCCGGATAGTCTCTAAAGACTCTATTCATCAGATCCATGAAGATATCAGGGGCATTAGTAAGACTAAATGGCATCACTATAAATTCATAGTGTCAATACCTTGTACGGAAAGCCGTCTTTGGTATATCCTCCCTTTTGACCCTTAATTGATGATACCCTGAATGGAGATCAATCTTGGAAAAGTATTGAGCTCCTCGTAGTTGTTCAAATAAGTCATCAATGTGTGGGAGAGGATATTTTTTGTTGATAGTGATCTTGTTAAGTTCTCAATAATCAATGCAGAGTCTCATTGATCCATCTTTCTTCTTAACAAATAGAACAGGTGCTCCCTAAGGTGACACACTAGGGTGTATGAATCCCTTATCAAGATTCTCTTGGAGTTGCTTCTTCAATTCCTGCAACTCAATTGGGGTCATTCTATAAGGTGTCTTTGAAATAGGCAAAACACCAGATACGAGTTATATAGAAAACTGAACTTCACGATTTGGTGGAAGACCCGGAAATTCCTCCAGAAAGACATCATCAAACTCCCGTACAATGGGAATATTCTTAATCATGAGTTTCTCTCCAGCCATTTGAGATAAATAACCCTAATTTAGTGGAATCAAGACCCATAAGATGGAAAAAATTTCCACTGGAAGGTTATGTTCATCCTTGCATCGATATACGATCATAGATTGATCTAGAATATGAAATGTGACTTCCCTTCTTTGGAAATTGATATGAGCTCCATATAAAGAAATCCAATACATTCTAATAATCACATCAAATTCCACTATAGGAAGGATCACAAGATTTGTAGGAAGCACTTTCCCATAAACTTCAATCGGGGAAGAATTATAAACTTTTGATGCGACTGTGGTGTCATTAGGGGTTGTCACAGCTAACTCAACATCTAATTGTTGAGGTAATACAGTGATACTCTTAGAAAATTCTTCATAAATAAATGAGTGGGTGGATCCAGAATCAAATAAAACATTTTCTACTTTAGAGTGGATGGTAAGTGTAACTTTCACGACATCGTTATTGTACACCACATTACTGATAGAAATTGCATGTGACTTTCCTTTGTCTTTAGCCTTAAGAGTTTGTTGACATCGACCATCATCATTAACCCTTAGATTTGGGCATTGATTGGTATAATTCCCCATCTCCTTGGACATGAAACATTGAAGTTTAGTAGGTTCATTTTGTGTATCCCTTCCTTTGTTTGCATCATTAGACATCTTCTTCCCATCATTGCATCATTTAAATTCCCAATGAACATCCTTTCCACATTTGAAACATTTACTTGTCCCTTTATGACAACTCCATCTATGTTTCTTTCCTCACTTTGAGCATAAGGGAAAGATCATCTTCTTTTCAGTGTGCTCTTTAGATTTTCCGTTGAATTCCATTTTCCTCTTCTTATCAAACCCAAATGACTGATTGGTTACTCCAATCTCCATTTCAACATTGAGAGAACATTGAACGATTTCCTCATAGCTATTGAAGTCCCTTATGGATAAGGCCCTTCAAAAACTTGGTTTTAAGCCACTAAATAATCGATCGATCTTACTATCAGGTTGTATAATAATACCAGAAGTGTACCTTGAAAATCTTGTAAAATTTGCTTCATAGGTATCAACAGATTCATCATCCTTTTTCTTTAGTTCAATAAACTCCTTCTCCATATTTGTTCGGAGAATACTAGGTATGTACTTATTGAAAAATAAGTTCTTGAACTCGTCCCATTCCATGGACTCAATTTCAACTCTTTGCCTCGTATTCTTGATAAGATTCCACCACTGATGAGTATCACCTTCCAAACGATACACTACTAAGATGACTTTATCATGTTCAGAACATTGAAGAACTGAAAATATCTTTTCAGTGGTACTGATCTATTGTTCAGCCACTAATGGATCAGAAGACCCGCTGTATGAAGGTGGACGCTGCCTCATGAAGGATTCAACAGAATGTTTCCCCTTCCTTTGCTTATTTGGAAGACCTTCATGATTCATACCTTGAGAAAGTTGTGTGATCATGGATACAAGATGTTTCATTCCATCTCCCATATCATTTGGTTTCTCAGGGGGACAATCATTGCATTTCCCATCGCATTCCCCATTAACACGGTTCCTTCAGGTTCCAGCCATTGACTAAAACCAAGAAGAATAGTGTGAGCAACACTAATTATAAAATGAAAAGCACATAATCAAGAACAAAATTTTACACCTAAGGTCTTATCATAGGTTGTTCATGGCAATTTCTAAATGTAACGCCCCGACCCCAGTTACCCAGAGTCGGTGCATTATTACATAACATTGGCATGATCACAAGAAAGATCATGTCTCGAAAGACCGATTAGTTTAGTACCCTTGGAAACACTAGATACAATCATAAAGTTTTACATTAACTAAAAAAACATCTTGTCTTCATATCCCCTCATACAATCCCTGCAGGTCACTCATAAATTACTTCGTCATAATCCTGGGAAAAATAAAATATTGAAAGGGGTGAGCTCAGATGCTCAGTAAGGATAACATTATAGCAGAAGCTTTCATAGATAAGCATAAACACTTAAGGAAATTTATAATTTAAACAAAAGCCTTTTAAACTTGAACTTCAGCATAATATGGAAAAGATAAAATGAAATAATGACATTTACTTATTCACATGTATATTCTACTAGTCGAACAATCACATACAATATCAATAACCACTTTCATTATGATGGAATGCATAATTCCAGACTATCATAACCACATATCCAAGGCCTCGTGCCAAGACTACAAATAAGATTTTGCCAAGGCCTTGTGCAAAGACACTAATTTGTCTCATGAGACCTACCGATGCATCGACGAGCTATAGTGGGCTCCACCCGTCACTTAATAAGTCCAATTCATTCCTCATATGAACAGGTTTAAACATAACATAAACATTTGTATTAAAACTAGCATACGAAATGTCAATACTTTAACCACAAACCATTAATGGTATAAAAATAACACATCCATAGTCAAACATAACTCATTTGATATAATATGGAAGATTTTATTGTATCACATCTACCTCAATCAAGAATAATGAAGTATGTTGACAGAGATGAAAATAATCATCAAAACTATTTGAGAGAAATATCCCCCTTTTTCTTGAAATCATTTAAAATTCACACTATTTGTCAATAAGCCATTTAAAAATAGATTTTTGAATCAAAGTGTCCCATACCACTTTGAAACTTTTTAAAAGAGTTTTAATTTATAATCTTTAATGTCCATATAAATAAATCCTTAAAAGCATTTTTTAAAACATGGACATTAATGAGAAAGATTTAGAAGAATAATCCTTTAAAACATTTAAAAATGGTATTTTAGTTAGAGATTCTAACCAAAATAGCGACACTTGAATACAAATAATTGAGGTAATCAAAACATTGTAATATCATGAGAATAAAGGGATTCATGATATACTATGTCAAATTACATTATATACACCACATAAAAGTGATTTGGTGTATAACAACAAAGAAGTCTCAATGGAATTTAAATTGAGATGAAATCTCTCATAAAGGCTGTATCCTTAGGTTAAGGATAAATCAACGACATAATTATGTGTGAAAAATATATATACACTCAATATGATTGGATATTTAGTGTAAATAAATCAGATGACATTCACATATATGCTTTTAAAAACAACACCAATGAATTGGATATTTAACTCAACAAATGGAGATTGAGTTAAAATTACTCTTATCAAGTTCATATCGATCACTTAAGAATTTATCAATGGAGTGATTATGTGTATCAAAAGTATATCCACAGAAAAGTGAGTGTAAATTATGACATAATCAAATGAATAGTGATTCCACACATAATCTTGGAGTAATATAATCAATGAAATATGTGTAAAGCCAAATGAGTGGAAATTGAAATTTCGAATTCCTTTATCGATTAGGTAACATATGAAACATACACCCATGAAAGAAGGATCATACAATTATGAATTATATACCCATGAATTAAAGTATAATACACAATGAATACAATTACAGATAGTACACATACACCACATGTAATAATTAAGTGGTGAACAATGGAATTCTCACAGAATTAAAAGTGAGATAAGAAACCCCTTACTTTGTACTTTTTCCTTGGTCGATAGTAGGTTAACCTCCAGTATAATGGTGAAATAATTGTTTTTGAATTATACGAGAATCATTTAAATTAATATTAAATCATATATGATATTTTAACATTGATTTGTTAATAATATCTTAGTATTATCGTCATTTTGGGTGTTAACTTACTCATTTTCCTTTATATGTTTTGTTACGTAAGCCATGTTTGTCATGGATAGGTTGCATATTATTCATATCCAAAATGATATGAAGTCCTTAAACATTATTTTTAACTCATCAAATGATAATTATACTTGAGTGGACATGATAGAGAATGAATCTCATCGCGTTCGTGGAGACGGTAGTCCATACGTACGCACGAGCGACAATATCATTCTTTTGATATTAAAATAATATATAATTGGATGGTATATCATATATACAGAATCATAACCATGTTATATTTATTATTTTCATGAGTTACACATCATTATTATACCCACCCAAATAATAATATATTGAATAACAATTACACCACGATGTGGAGACGGTAAGTCGTACGTACGCACGTACGGTGACATGTTATTCAAAGGGTGGATATAATACTGAATATGGTTGTACCATATTTATAATAACATCACAGTATATATAAGATACTGGAGTTATTATTTTATAATGGTAATAACAAATGATGAATAAGTGGAAGAAGAAAGTAACTTGAAAAGGGGTGGTGAAAACATTACTTCTTCTTCGGGTTCTTCCTTTTGATTTGATCAAAAGGGCTCCATAGGATGGCTTTCTGATCGAACTAAGGCCTCTAGGTTGTAGTGAGGGAAGTTTAGAGAGTATTTGGGAAGGGTTTTTCCTAACCAAAAGGTTTTTAAGGTGTGAAGAAATGAGAAGGAGGAGTGCCCTTTTATAAGAGGGGTGAGGGGCACCTTTGGAAAAGCTAAACATATTAATTTATAATAAATTCATATTCAGTTTCTAATGGCTCCAAAGTTGATTATTAAACGGTTAAGGTGGGGATAGGTCGAAAACCATTCATCCAATAGAATTTAGACAGCTTTTGGTGACTATAGTAATCTTATATTTTAGTTTTAACTCTTAGTTAATTAGGTTGATATTTACCATGTCACTTTGTATTTTTATATTATATAGTTAATAAACATACTATATACATCCAAGAGACCCCAAAGTGGTACATTAATTATATACCTATCCTGATATAAGTATCTTGGCCGATCCTTAGATTTTTAGGAATTTAATATCAATTAATAAAATAATATTTGTTTTAAAAACTCTTTTATGTCTATTTTGACACTATTCAATAGTTGATTTTTTTGAAACTCATAACAGAATGATTACTTCTATAAAAGTCAATTAAAGAAATCCTAATATGTCATATTATCCTATAAAATTATTGTAAGGTATAAAAAGTCTCAAATTTTATTTATTTGGGTATTTATAATATCAATTATTCTAATTTTGCACTATTATGGTAATTACTGCATCATCATTGTGTCATAAATAAATTAACTTATTTAATGTCTAAAAATAATAAATAAAATATTATTATGTAGGAAATATTATTATATTTCTAGTTAATATTTATAATATAATTTATCTTATGTATAACCCTATATTAAAAATGTTTTAGTAAATATACTTTGATTTTAACTCTTTTAACTCTTCTTTGAATTAAATAATAATAAATGTCCTAATCTAATCCAAGTGGACCTAAATGATAATATTTTATTCCTAAGGTTATTTTTGGTCACGATACACTTGTCCAATAGAATTAGGACATGTGTTAGGGTAATATTAATATCATTTTTAACCATAATTACCCTATTTACTTTTAACCGTGGTAAATAAAAATAAGAAGTTACTATTCACCAAAAATTATTTTCATCTCATTGAACCACATTTTACTTCTTGATATTAACCGTGTCTCTTGGATTTTTGAAATTCCATTCATTGAAGTGGTAAAATTATGTTTTATGAAAAATTCAGTTTTTTTAACTACCACTTAGTAGTTTCAGTATTAATCGAAAATTGAAGTTTTTCAGAACAACGCCAAAATTTCACCCTAAGCTATAATTGATATTCCGAATTCATAAATGATTTCTATTTTAAAAAATTCTAATCATATAAGTTTCATTAATTAATTTTATAATTAATTTCCACTATCACAACAAATAGCGTGTTTTTAAGAAATAATATATATCAAAAGATTGACAATTGTGTAGGTCCAATTTCAAAGTGAAATTAATTAAAATGAACACCATTGGATAAAATGGTAAAAATATATTCTAATTATACTTTAAAACAACTCAATAATATTTTTTATCACTATAAATTATTTTGATTTAAAAAGTTGTTTTTAATTAAAATTTAGTAATTTTCACTATTCATCAAAATATAAGTGTTATCCGAAAAGTTCCAAAATTTCACCCTAGGATAAATTCGATATTCCGCATCCAAAAATGAAGTCCATAGAATTTATAAAATTTCGAAAAGTAGGTATTACTATTCATAACAGCTAGTTTGATTGGTTGTGGTGTGTTAGAATCTCAAAGTTGTGTATAATGCACGCCATTACATTATTCGAAGGGAAACATACCATGGAAGCTTGGGTTGTTACATTCTACCCTCCTTCAAAAAATTGCTTCCTCCCAATTTTTTAAATTTTTCTTCGGAATATAATGTAAAGTCCCACATCAGAAAAAGAGTCAATAAAACTATCACTTTAAAAGAAATAAAGAGAGGTATAATGGTCAACCAAGATAACCCATACTCAGATTCCATGTAGGAAAACATGGATATGGATGATAAACAAAGTGTCAAGTTCTGATGGAGAGGGATAGAAATCATGATCAGGAGAAAGTTAAAAATAAGAAAACCACACACTTGTGTTGGGACAAACGACCATTAGTCTCCTAGCAAGAAAGTAAACGGACAACATTTTTTTGTTTTAAGTTACATTACATAAGGATGAGGAATTCATTTATGATATTGAATATGAATATAAAGATATATACGAAAATTTTAAGTATAGTTTCATCCTTTAATAAATTTCCACCACTAACTCATTTTTTTTAAATGATGAGTATTCAAGAAGACTTGGTCACATTGGAAGAGCTGGAATAAACTTCTATAGAATCACATGATCCATGCAGGATGAACTATATATTTACATTGTCTTTAGAAATTAATCAAAACCAAAATGGTTAGTAAAAGATCTAATGATCCCCCAAAATGATATTCCTTGAGAGAAATAAACACTAATCTTAATTTCCAAAATTAAACCAACAATACCCCAAAGTTAAATAAATACCATTCAATAATCAATTGTCCTTAAAATCCTTCAATATAATCCAAACTAATATTGAAACTCAAAACTTATAAGAATGTAGTCTTCCACATTAAATTGTATCTCCAAATGACATGAAATAATCTTAAAGTTACATAATTAAAAGTAATTAACCAAATCATTTCCATAAGTAACCCAAATCATTATAAATCCTCAATAAAAACATAGATAAAAATCCACCATTACTCCTCAAATGAAATCACATACTATTCTATTTTTCCTTGGGAATATAGTGTTTACACCAAAGCGAACAACTTCCAAAATAACATTTATCACGGAATCACCAAATCATTTTCCTATAGTAAGGGTATTCATTTAATAAGACATAATAACCCAAATCAACTTATTATTGATCAATAAAATCATTTAACTAAAAATAATTAGTCACACTATCCAAGGAGTTCACGCAGTCCAGTGGTAGGCGATAAATCCCAATCGCACTTTGGTTGTGGGTTCGATTCCCACAACATTGTCCAACGCGACGGGTTGTCACGTTGTCTACGTGTTGTCCTTCTCAAAAACTATGCTTTATAACATTACCAAAATGAGATAAATTACTCAAAATAACCATATCATAATTTAACCGCAAATCTTATCTCATACCTTGCATTTTCATCCCAAATTATAATAACTTATAATTGTCTCAAACCCAATGATCATATAAAACCAAATGGTTATTTATAACTATATCCACAAGAGAAGAGGTAATTCTTCCTCAAATATCATTCTCACATGTCAAACTGTAGGCCTACAAATACAAGAGAAAATTGTTCCAAAGTAAACCCATCAACACGGATCATTAAAACTTTTTAAAGATTTCTCCAACCATTTATTTCCACATAGCTTCTTATTTGACCAAGAAAATATCCTATAGAATAGGGCATTCACTAGGGTAATGGCCAGGTCCCCTACATTTACAGAAAATGACTATAAATGGACTCTTGGGACCATTTTTATCTTCTTCCATAGTCCTCTTCATTTTTATTTGGCAATTCTTCACGTTATGTCCTTCCTTCCCACACATAAAGCATTTCGTGGTCCCATTGAGACCCTTTCTCGGGTGTCTCCTACCACATTTCTTGCATGATGGAAATTGAGGATTCTTTTCTCCATGGTCTCCATTACTGGAGCTCTTATCATTCATCACCTTTCTCTTCCTTGTTGAGTCTGGGAGTTGGTTAATATATATGTTGTTGATCATATTTTTGGAAAACTGATTTGGCATAAAGATGATATCTTTTACGCCTATCAAAATTCCATTTTGTTGCTCATTTCCCCCACCGTTCCCACCTTGTACATCATTCTAAAAGTCACTGTGACTTCCTTGGAATCTAGCGATTGAGTAAAACTAGAAAGCAATGTGTGAGTAATAGTAGTCATACAATCATTTAGAGATTAACATGTCACCATATTCTCAATTTGAAACACATTAGGATTAACCAAGGTCATTTACTCTCATCTTATATATATAATACTTTGAAACGGTTTGTAAAGAAAATGTAAATTATCCTAAGCATATCCCCAGGGAGTGTCATAACCAAGAGTGCAGCAAGGCCCGTTGTCGTGCCCCAGTTCTCGTTCGAGTCTAGCTCAAAGCGGTGTTTTCAGGTTTTACCCCTAGTTAAATCTGTGCCAGAGCCTCCTCTACCTGCTCTTATCCAGACAGGGATGTATTGCTTGGAAAACTCACAAAATATCTACAATACCAAAATTCTAGGATGTAATTCTATATTAATCCTCAATGTTATCTTAATTCTATGTGCTCTAATTAGTGTTTTTTCAAAATCTAGCTTCCAAGGTTTGTACTACACTTCCTCTGATACCAACTGTAACGCCCCGACCCCAGTTACCCAGAGTCGGTGCATTATTACATAACATTGGCATGATCATAAGAAATATCATGTCTCGAAATACCGATTAGTTTAGTAGCCTTGGAAACACTAGATACAATCATAAAGATTTACATTACATAAAAAAACATCGTGTCTTCATATCCACTCACACTATCCCTGCAGGTCATTCATAAATTAATTCTTCATAATCCTGGGAAAAATAAAACATTGAAAGGGGTGAGCTCAGATGCTCAGTAAGGATAACATTATAGTAGAATCTTTTATATATAAGCATAAACACTTAAGGAAATTTATAATTAAAACAAAAGCCTTTTAAACTTGAACTTCAGAATAATATGGAAAAGATAAAATGAAATAATGCCATTTACTTATTCACATGGATATTCTACTAGTTGAACAATCACATACAATATCAATAACCACTTTCATAATGATGGAATGCATAATTCCAGACTATCATAACCACATAGCCAAGGCCTCATGCCAAGACTACAAATAAGATTTTGCCAAGGACTTGTGCCAAGAAACTAATTTGTCTCATGAGACCAACTGATGCATCGAGGAGCTATAGCGGGCTCCACTCGTCATTTAATAAGTCCAATGCATTCCTCATATGAACAGGTTTTAACATAACACAAACATTCGTATTAAAACTAGCATACGAAATGTCAATACTTTAACCACAGACCATGATTGGTATAAAAATAACACATCCATAGTCAAACATAACTCATTTGATATAATATGGAAGATTGTATTGTATGACATCAACCTCAATCAAGAATATTGAATGATGTTGACGGAGATGAAAATAATCATCAAAACTATTTGAGAGAAATATCCCCCTTTTTCTTGAAATCACTTAAAAGTCACACTATTTGTCAAGAAGCCATTTAAAAATAGATTATTGAATCAAAGTGTCTCATACCACTTTGAAACTTTTTAAAAGGAGTTTTAATTTATAAACTTTAATGTCCATATAAATAAATCCTTAAAACCAATTTTTAAAACATGGACATTAATGAGAAAGATTAGAAGAATAATCCTTTAAAACATTTAAAAATGGTATTTTAGTTAGAGATTCTAACCAAAAGAGCGACACTTGAATACAAATAATTGAGGTAATAAAAACTTTGTAATATCATGAGAATAAAGGGATTAATGATATACTATGTCAAAGTACATTATATACAACACATAAAAGTGATTTGGTGTATAACAACAAAGAAGTCTCAATGGAATTTAAATTGAGTTGAAATCTCTCATAAAGGCCGTATCCTTAGGTTAAGGATAAATCATCGACATAATTATGTGTGAAAAATATGAATACACTCAATATGATTGGATATTTAGTGTAAATCAATCAGATGACATTCCCACATATTCTTGTAAAAACAACACCAATGAATTGGATATTTAACTCAACAGGTGGATATTGAGTTAGAATTACTCTTATCAAGTTCATACCGATCACTTGAGAATTTATCAATGCAGTGATTATGTGTATCAAAAGTATATCCATAGAACAGGGAGTGGAAATTATGACATAATCAAATGAATAGTGATTCCACACATAATCTTGGAGTAATATAATCAATGAAATATGCGTAAAGCCAAATGAGTGGAAATTGAAATTTTGAATTCCCTTATCGATTAGGTAACATACGAAACATACACCCATGAAAGAAGGATCATACAATTATGATTTATATACCCATGAATTAAATTATAATACACAATGAATACAATTACGGGTAGTACACATACACCATTTGTAAAAAATAAGTGGTGAATAATGGAATTCTCACGGAATTAAAAGTGAGATAAGACACCCATTACTTTGTACTTTTTCCTTGGTCGTTGGTAGGTTAACCTCCTGTATAATGGTTAAATAATTTTTATTGAATTATACAAGAATCATTTACATTAATATGATATCATATATGATATTTTAACATTGATTTATTAATAATATCTTAGTATTATAGTCATTTTGGGTGTTAACTTACTCATTTTCTTTTATATGTTTTTGTTACGTAAGACATGTTTTTCATAGATAGGTTGCATATTATTCATATCTAGAATAATATGAAGTCTTTAAACCTTATTTTTAAATCATCGAATGATAATTATACTTGAGTGGATATGATAGAGAATGAATCTCATCGCGTTCGTGGAGACGGTAGTCCGTACGTACGCACGAGCAACAATATCATTCATTTGATATTAAAATAATATATAATTGGATAGTATATCATATATACAGAATCATTACCATGTTATATTTATTATTTTCATGAGTTACACATAATTATTATACCCACCCAAATAATAATATATTGAATAACAATTACACCACGACGTGGAGACGGTAAGCCGTATGTACGCACGTATGGTGACATGTTATTCAAAGGGTGGATAGAATACTAAATATGGTTGTACCATATTTATAATAAGATCACATTATATATAAGATACTGGAGTCATTATTTTATAATGGTAATAACAATGAAAGAAGAAGTGGAAGAAGAAAGGAACGTGAAAAGGGGTGGTGAAAACATTACCTCTTCTTCGGGTTCTTCCTTTTGATTTGATCAAAAGGGCTCCATAGGTTCGCTTATTGATCAAACTAAGGCCTCTAGGTTGCAGTGAGGAAAGTTTAGATATTATTTGGGCAGGGTTTGGCCGAACCAAAAAGTTTCTATGGTGTGAAGAAATGAGAGGGATGAGTACCCTTTTATAAGAGGGGTGAGGGGCACCTTGGGAAAAGCTAAAAATATTAATTTATAATAAATTCATATTCGGTTTCTAATGGCCCCAAAGTTGATTATTAAAAGGTTAAGGTGAGGATAGGTCTATAACCATTCATCCAATAGAATTTAGACAGGTTTGGGTCACTATAGTAATCTTATCGTTTAGTTTTAACTCTTAGTTAATTAGTTTGACATTTAACATGTCACTTTTTATTTTGATATTATATAGTTAATAAACTTACTATATCCATCCAAGATACCCCCAAGTGGTCCCTTAATTATATACCTATCATGATATAAGTCTCCTGGACGAACCATAGATCTTTAGGAATTTAATATCAATTAATAATATAATATTTGTTTTTAAAACACTTTTATGACTATTTTGACACTATTCAATAGTTGATTTTTTTGAAACTCATAACAGAATTATTACTTCTAGAAAAGTCAATTAAATCAATACTAATATTTCATATTATCCTATAAAATTATTTTAATTCATAAAAAGTCTCAAATTATATTTATTTGGGTATTTATAATATCAATTTTTCTAATTTTTCACTATTATGGTAATTACTTCATCATCATTGTGTCATAAATAATTTAAATTATTTAAAGTATAAAAATTATAAATAAAATATCATTATGTAGAGAATCAAATTATCTTCCTAATGAATATTTAAAATCTAATATATCTTATGTATAACACTATATTAAAAATGTTTTAGTAAATATACTTTGATTTTAACTCTTTTAACTCTTCTTTGAATTAAATAATAATAAATGTCCTAATCTAATCTAAGTGGACCTAAATGATAATATTTTATTCCTAAGGTTTTTTTTGGTCGAGATACACTTGTCCAATAGAATTAGGACATTGTTAGGGTAATATTAATATCATTTTTACCCTTAATTACCCTATTTACTTTTAACCGTGGTAAATAAAAGTAAAAAGTTACTATTCACCAAAAATTATTTTCATCTCATTGAACCACATTTTACTTATTGATATTAACCATGTCTCTCGGATTTTCTGAATTCCATTCACAGAAGCGGTAAAATTAAGTTTTATGAAAAATTCAGTTTTTTTAACTACCACTTAGTAGTTTCACTATTCATCAAAAATTGAAGTTTTTCAGAACAACGCCAAAATTTCACCCTAAGCTATAATTGATATTCCGAATTCAAAAATGATTTCAATTTTAAAAAATTATAAACATATAAGTTTCATTAATTAGTTTTATAATTAATTCCCACTGTCACAACAAATAGCGTGTTTTTAAGAAACAATATATTTCAAAAGATTGACAATTGTTTAGGTCCAATTTCAAAGTGAAATTAATTCTAATGAACATAATTGGATAAAATGGTAAAAATATTTTCTAATTATACTTTAAAACCACCAAATAATATAATTTATCACAATAAATTATTTTGATTTAAAAAGTTGTTTTTAATTAAAATTTAGTAATTTTCACTATTCATCAAAATATAATTGTTATCCGAAAAGTTCCAAAAATTCACCGTAGGATAAATTCGATATTCCGCATCCAAAAATGACGTCCATAGAATTTATAAAATTTCAAAAAGTAGGTATTACTATTCATAATGGCTAGTTTGATTGGTTGTGGTGTGTTAGAATCTCGAAGTTGCGTACAATGCACGCCATTGCATTATTCGAAGGGAAACGTACCATGGAAGCTTGGGGTGTTACATTATACCCTCCTTAAATAAATTTCGTCCTCGCAATTTTTAAAATTGTGCTTGGGAATATAATGGAAAGTCCCACTTCGGAAAAAGAGTCAATAAAACTATCACTTTAAAAGAAAGAAAGAGAGGTATAAAGGTCATCCAAGATAACCCATAATCGGATTCCATGTAGGAAAACATGGATATGGATGATAAACTAAGTGTCAAGTTCTGATGGAGAGGGATAGAAATCATGATCAGGAGAAAGTTAACAATAAGAAAACCACACACTTGTGTTGGGACAAAGGACCATTAGTCTCCTATCAGGAAAGTAAACAGACAACATTTTTTTTAAGATACATTAAATAAGGATGAGGAATTCATTTATGATATTGACTAAGAATATAAAGATATATATGTACATTTTAATTAGAGTTTCATCCTTTAATAAAATTCCACCACTAACTCATCTTTTTTAAACGATGCGTATTCAAGAAGACTTGGTCACATTGGAAGAGATAGAATAAACTTCTATAGAATCACAGGATCCATGCAGGATGAACTATATATTTACATTGTCTTTAGAGATTAATTAAAACCAAAATGGTTATTAAAAGATCTAATGATCCCCCAAAAGGATATTCCTTTAGAGAAATAAACACTAATCTTAATTTCCAAAATTAAACCAACAATACCCCAAAGTTAAATAAATACCATTCAATAGTCAATTGTCCTTAAAATCATTCAATATAATCCAAACTAATATTGAAACTCAAAACTTATAAGAATGTAGTCTTCCACATTAAATTGTATCTCCAAATGACATGAAATACACTTAAAGTCACATACTTAAAAGTAATTAACCTAATCATTTCCATAAATTACCCAAATCATTATAAATCCACAATAACAACATAGATAAAAATCCACCATTACTCCTCAAAGGAAATCCCATACTATTCTATTTTCCTAGGGCATATAGTGTTCACACCAAAGCGAACAACTTCCAAAATAACATTTATCACTTAATCACCAAATCATTTTCCTATACTAAGGGTATTCATTTAATAAGACATAAGAACCCAAATCAACTTATTATTGATCAATAAAATCATTTAACTAAAAATAAATAGTCACACTATCCAGGGACTTCACGTAGTCCAGTGGTAGGCGATAATTCCCAATCGCACTTTGATTGTGGGTTTGATTCCCACAACTTTGTCCGACGTGAAGGGTTATCACGTGGTCTACGTGTTGTCCTTTTCAAAAACTATGCTTTATAACATTTCAAAAATGAGTTAAATTCCTCAAAATAACCATAACATAATTTAACCTCAAATCTTATCTCATACCTTGCATTTTCATCCAAAATTATAATAACTTATAATTGTCTCAAACCCAATGATCATATAAAACCAAATGGTTATTTATAACTATATCCACAAGAGAAGAGGTAATTCTTCCTGAAATATCATTCTCACATGTCAAACTATAGGGTTACAAATACAAGAGAAAATTATTCCAAAGTAAACCCATCAACAAGGAGCACTAAAACTTTTTAAACATTTCTCCAACCATTTATTTCCACATAGCTTCTTCTTTGACCATGAAAATATCCTATAGAATAGGGCATTCACTCGGGTAATGGCCAGGTCCCCTACATTTACAGCAAATGACTTTAAATGGACTCTTGGGACCATTTTTATCTTCTTCCATAGTCCTCTTCATTTTTCTTTGGAAATTATTCACTTTATGTCCTTCCTTCCCACACATAATGCATTTCTTGGTCCCATTGAGACCCTTTCCCCAGTGTCTCCTACCACATTTCTTGCATGATGTAAATTTGGGGTTCTTTTCTCCATTGTCTCCATTATTGGAGCTCTTATCATTCATCACCTTTCTCTTCCTTGTTGAGTCCGAGAGTTGGTTAATATATATGTTGCTGATCATATTTTTGGAAAACTGATTTGGCATAAAGATGATATCTTTTATGCCAATCAACATTCAATTTTGTTGCTCATTTCCAACACCGTTCCCACCTTTTACATCATTCTCAAAGTCACTATGAATTCCTTGGAATCTAGCCATTGAATAAAACCAGAAAGCATTGTGTGAGTAATAGTAGTCATACAATCATTTAGAGATTAACATGTCACCATATTCAAAATTCGAAACACATTAGGATTAACCAAGGTCATTTACTCTAATCTTATATATTAAATACTTTGAATCGGTTTGTAAAGAAAATGTAAATTATCCTAAGCATATCCCCCGGGAGTGTCGTAACCAAGAGTGCAGCAAGGCTCGTTGTCGTGCACCAGTTCCCGTTCGAGTCTAACTCAAAGTCTTTTTTTCGGGTTTTACCCCTAGGTACATCTGTGCTAGAGCCGCCTCTACCTGCTCGTATCCAGACAGGGATGTATTGCTTGGAAAACTCAAAAAATATCTACAATACCAAAATTCTAGGAAGTAATTCTATACTAATCCTCAATGTTAATCTTAATTCTATGTGCTCTAATCAGAGTTTATGTAAATCTACCTTCTAAGGTTTGTACTAAACTTCCTCTGATACCAACTGTAATGCCCAGACCCTAGTTACCCAGAGTCGGTGCATTATTACATAACATTGGCATGATCACAAGAAAGATCATGTCTTGAATGACCGATTAGTTTAGTAGCCTTGGAAACTTTAGATACAATCATAAAGTTTTACATTACATAAATAAACATCTTGTCTTCATATCCCCTCATACTATCCCTGCAGGTCATTCATAAATTACTTCTTCATAATCCTGGGAAAAATAAAACATTGAAAGTGGTGAGCTCATATGATCAGTAAGGATAACATTATAGCAGAAGCTTTCATAGATAAGCATAAACACTTAAGGAAATTTATAATTAAAACAAAATCCTTTTAAACTTGAACTTCAGCATAATATGGAAAAGATAAAATGAAATAACGCCATTTACTAATTGACATGGATATTCTACTAGTCGAACAATCACATACAATATCAATAACCACTTTCATAATGATGGAATTCATAATGCCAGACTATCATAACCACATAGCCAAGGCCTCGTGCCAAGACTACAAATAATATTTTTCCAAGGCCTTGTGCCAAGACACTAATTTGTCTCATGAGACCCACCGATGCATCGAGGAGCTATAGTGGGCTCCACCCGTCACTTAATAAGTCCAATGCATTCCTCATATGAACATGTTTAAACATAACATAAACATTCGTATTAAAACTAGCATACGAAATGTCAATATTTTAACCACAAACCATGATTGGTATAAAAATAACACATCCACAGTAAAAAATAACTCATTTGATATAATATGTAAGATTGTATTGTATCAAATCAACCTCAATCAAGAATAATGAAGGATGTTGATAGAGATTAAAATAATCATCAAAACTATTTGAGAGAAATATCCCCCTTTTTCTTGAAATCATTTAAAAGTCACACTATTTGTCAAGAAGCCATTTAAAAATAGATTTTTGAATCAAAGTGTCCCATACACCTTTGAAACCTTTTAAAAGGAGTTTTTATTTATAAACTTTAATGTCCATATAAATAAATCCTTAAATCCATTTTTTAAAACATGGACATTAATGGGAAATATTTAGAAGAATAAGTCTTTAAAACATCTAAAAATGGTATTTTAGTTAGAGATTCTAACTAAAAGAGCGACACTTGAATACAAATAATTGAGGTAATAAAAACATTGTAATATCATAAGAATAAAAGGATTCATGATATACTATGTCAAAGTACATTATATACACCACATAAAAGTGATTTGGTGTATAACAAGAAATAAGTCTCAATGGAATTTAAATTGAGATGAAATCTCTCAAAAAGGCTGTATCCTTCGGTTAAGGATAAATCAACGACATAATTATGTGTGAAAAATATAAATACACTCAATATGATTGGATATTTAGTATAAATCAATCAGATGACATTCACACATATTCTTGTAAAAACAACACCAATGAATTGGATATTTAACTCAACAAATGGAGATTGAGTTAAAATTACTCTTATCAAGTTCATACCGATCACTTGAGAATTTATCAATGGAGTTATTATGTGTATCAAAATTATATCCACAGAAAAGGGAGTGGAAATTATGACATAATCAAATGAATAGTGATTCCACACATAATCTTGGAGTAATATAATCAATGAAATATGCGTAAATCCAAATGAGTGGAAATTGAAATTTCGAATTCCCTTATCGATTAGGTAACATACGAAACATACACCAATGAAAGAAGGATAATACAATTATGATGTATATACCCCTGAATTAATGTATAATACACAATTAATACAATTATGGGTAGTACACATACACCACATGTAATAAATAAGTGGTGAACAATGGAATTCTCACGGAATTAAAAGTGAGATATGAAACCCCTTACTTTGTACTTTTTCCTTGGTCGATGGTAGGTTAACCTCCTTTATAATGGTGAAATAATTGTTATTGAATTATAAAAGGATCATTTAAATTAATATGATATCATATATGATCTTTTAACATTGATTTGTTAATAATATCTTAGTATTATCGTCATTTTGGGTGTTAACTTACTCATTTTCCTTTATATGTTTTGTTACGTAAGCCATGATTGTCATGGATAGGATGCATATGATTCATATCCAGAATTATATGAAGTCCTCAAAAATTATTTTTAAATCATAAAATGATAATTATACTTGAGTGGATACAATAGAGAATGAATCTCATCGCGTTCGTGGAGACGGTAGTCGGTACGTACGCACGAGCGAGAATATCATTCTTTTGATATTAAAATAATTTATAATTGGATGGTATATAATATATACATAATCATTACCATTTTATATTTTTTATTTTCATGAGTTACACATCATTATTATACCCACCCAAAAAATAATATATTGAATAACAATTACACCACGACGTGGAGACGGTTAGCCGTACGTACGCACGTATGGTGACATGTTATTCAAAGGGTGGATAGAATACTGAATATGGTTGTACCATATTTATAATAACATCACAGTATATATAAGATACTGGATTTATTATTTTATAATGGTAATAACAAAGAAAGAAGAAGTGGAAGAAGAAAGAAACTTGAAAAGTGGTGGTGAAAACATTACCTCTTCTTCGGGTTCACCTTTTGATTTGATCAAAAGGGCCCCTTAGGTTGGCTTTCTGATCAGAATAAGGCCTCTCGGTTGTAGTGAGGGATTATTAGAGAGTATTAGGGTATGGTTTGGCCGAACCAAAAGGTTTTTAAGGTGTGAAGTAATGAGAAGGAAGAGTGCCCTTTTATAAGAGGGGTGAGGGGCACCTCTGGAAAAGCTAAAACTATTAATTTATAATAAATTCATATTCGGTTTCTAATGGATCCAAAGTTGATTATTAAAAGGTTAAGGTGGGGATAGGTCGAAAACCATTCATCCAATAGAATTTAGACAGGTTTGGGTCACTATAGTAATCTTATCTTTTAGTTTTAACTCTTAGTTAATTAGTTTGACATTTACCATGTCACTTTGTATTTTTATATTATATAGTTAATAAAATTACTATATACATCCACGCGACCCCCAAGTGGTCCATTAATGATATACCTATCATGATATAAGTCTCTGGGCCTATCCTTATATTTTTATGAATTTAATATCAATTAATAATATAATATTTTTTTTAAAACTCTTTTATGTCTATTTTGACACTGTTCAATAGTTGATTTTTGTGAAACTCATAACAGAATTATTAAATATAGAAAAGTCAATTACGTCAATCCTAATATGTCATATTATCCTATAAAATTAGTTTAATTCATAAAAAGTCTCAAATTATATTTATTTGGGTATTTATAATATAAATTATTCTAATTTTTCACTATTATGGTAATTACTGCATCATCATTGTGTCATAAATAAATTAAATTATTTAATGTCTAAAAATTATAAACAAAATATAATTATGTAGGAAATCGCATTATATTTCTAATGAATATTTACAATCTAATTTATCTTATGAAGAACCCTATATTAAAAATGTTTTAGTAAATATACTTTTATGATAACTCTTTTACCTCTTCATTGAATTAAATAATAATAAATGTCCTAATCTAATCCAAGTGGACCTAAATGATAATATTTTATTCATAAGGTTGTTTTTGGTCGAAATACACTTGTCCAATAGAATTAGGACATGTGTTAGGGTAATATTAATATCATTTTTACCCTTAATTACCGTATTTACTTTTAACCGTGGTAAACAAAAGTAAAAAGTTACTATTGACCAAAAATTATTTTCATCTCATTGAACCACATTTTACTTATTGATATTAACCATGTCACTCGGATTTTCGAAATTCCATTCACAGAAGAGGTAAAATTAAGTTTTATGAAAAATTTAGTTTTTTTAACTACCACTTAGTAGTTTCACTATTCATCAAAAATTGAAGTTTTTCAGAACAACGCCAAAATTTCACCCTGAGCTATAATTGATATTCCGAATTAAAAAATGATTTCTATTTTACAAAATTCTAAACATATATGTGGCATTAATTAATTTTATAATTAATTCCCATTGTCACAACAAATAGCGTGTTTTTATGAAACAATATATATCAAAAGATTGACAATTGTTTAGGTCCAATTTCAAAATGAAATTAATTCTAATGAACACAATTGGATAAAATGGTAAAAATATTTTCTAATTATTCTTTAAAACCACTCAATAATATAATTTATCAGTATAAATTATTTTGATTTAAAAAGTTGTTTTTAATTAAAATTTAGTAATTTTCACTATTCATCAAAATATAAGTGTTATCCGAAAAGTTCCAAAATTTTACCCTAGGATAAATTCGCTAGTCCGCATCAAAAAATGAAGTCCATAGAATTTATAAATTTTCAAAAAGTAGGTATTACTATTCATAATGGCTAGTTTGATTGGTTGTGGTGTGTTAGAATCACGAAGTTGCGTACAATGCGCGCCAATGCATTTTTCGAAGGGAAACATACCATGGAAGCTTGGGGTGTTACATCCTACCCTCCTTCAATAAATTGCGTCCTCACAATTTTTAAAATTGTTCTTGGGAATATAATGGAAAGTCCCACATCGGAAAAAGAGTCAATAAAACTAGCACTTTAAAAGAAAGAAAGAGAGGTGTAAAGGTCAACCAAGATAACCCATACTCGGATTCCATGTTGGAAAACATGGATATGGATGATAAACTAAGTGTCAAGTTCTTATGGAGAGGGATAGAAATAATGATCAGGAGAAAGTTAACAATAATAAAACCACACACTTGTGTTGGGACAAACAACCATTAGTCTCCTAGCATGAAAGTAAACAGACAACATTTTTCTTGTTTTAAGTTACATTACATAAGGATGAGGAATTCATTTATGATATTGACTAAGAATATAAAGATATATACATACTTTTTAAGTAGAGTTTCATCATTAAATAAATTTCCACCACTAACTCATTTTTTTAAACGATGAGTATTCAAGAAGACTTGGTCACATTGGAAGAGCTAGAATAAACATCTATAGAATCACATGATCCATGAAGGATGAACTATATATTTACATTGTCTTTAGAGATTAATCAAAACCAAAATGGTTAGTAAAAGATCTAATGATCCCCCAAAAAGATATTCCATGAGAGAATTAAACACTAATCTTAATTTCCAAAATTAAACCAACAATGCCCAAAGATAAGTAAATACCATTCAATAATCAATTTTCCTTAAAATCCTTAAATATAATACAAACTAATATTGAAACTCAAAACTTATAAGAATATAGTCTTCCACGTTAAATTGTATCTCCAAATGACATGAAATACTCATAACGTCACATACTTAAAAGTAATTAACCTAATCATTTCCATAAATAACCCAAATCATTATAAACCCACAATAAAAACATAGATAAAAATCCACCATTACTCCTCAAATGAAATCCCATACTATTCAATTTTCCTAGGGCATATAGTGTTCACACCAAAGTGAACAACTTCCAAAATAACATTTATCACTTAATCACCAAATCATTTTCCTATACTAAGGGTATTCATTTAATAAGACATAAGAACCCAAAACAACTTATTATTGATCAATAAAATAATTTAACTAAAATTAATTAGTCACACTATCCAGGGACTTCACGTAGTCCAGTGGTAGGCGATAAATCCCAATCGCACTTTGGTTGTGGGTTCGATTCCCACAACTTTGTCCGACGCGATGGGTTTTCACGCGGTCTACGTGTTGTCCTTTTCAAAAACTATGCTTTATAACATTATCAAAATGAGATAAATTCCTCAAAATAACCATAACATAATTTTACCGCAAATCTTATCTCATACTTTGCATTTTCATCCCAAATTATAATAACTTATAATTGTCTCAATCCCAATGATCATATAAAACCAACTAGTTGTTTATAACTATCTCCACAAGAGAAGAGGTAATTCTTCCTCAAATATAATTCTCACATGTCAAACTGTAGGGTTACAAATACAAGAGAAAATTATTCCAAAGTAAACCCATCAACAAGGAGTACTAAAACTTTTTAAACATTTCTCCAACCATTTATTTCCACATAGCTTCTTCTTTGACCAAGAAAATATACTATAGATTAGGGCATTCACTCGGGTAATGGCCAGGTCTCCTACATTTACGGCAAATGACTGTAAATGGACTCTTGGGACCATTTTTATCTTCTTCCATAGTCCTCTTCATTTTTCTTTGGCAATTATTCACTTTATGTCCTTCCTTCCAACACATAAATCATTTCTTGGTCCCATTGAGACACTTTCCTGGGTATCTCCTACCACATTTCTTTCATGATGGAAATTGAGGGTTCTTTTCTCCATGATCTCCATTACTGGAGCTCTTATCATTCATCACCTTTCTCTTCCTTGTTGAGTCCGGGAGTTTGTTAATATATATGTTGTTGATCATATTTTTCGAAAACTGATTTGGCATAAAGATGATATCTTTTACGCCCATCAACATTCCATTTTGTTTCTCATTTCCACCACCATTCCCACCTTGTACATCATTCTCAAAGTCACTATTACATCCTTGGAATCTAGCCATTGACTAAAACCAGAAAGCATTGTGTGAGTAATAGTAGTCATAAAATCATTTAGATATTAACATGTCACCATATTCTCAATTTGAAACACATTAGTATTAACCAAGGTCATTTACTCTCATATTATATATATAATACTTTGAATCGGTTTATAAAGAAAATGTAAATTATCCTAAGCATATCCCCCGGGAGTGTCGTAACCAAGAGTGCATCAAGGCCCGTTGTCGTACACCAGTTCCCGTTCGAGTCTAGCTCAAAGCGGTGTTTTCAGTTTTTACCCCTATGTACATCTGTTCCAGAGCCGCCTCTACCTGCTCGTATCCAGACAGGGATGTATTGCTTGGAAAACTCACAAAATCTCTACAATACCAAAATTCTAGGAAGTAATTCTATACTAATCTTCAATGTTAATCTTAATTCTATGTGCTCTAATCAGAGTTTATCTAAATCTAGCTTCCAAGGTTTGTACTAAACTTCCTCTGATACCAACTGTAACACCCCGACCCCAGTTACCCAGAGTCGGGCATTATTACATAACATTGGCATGATCACAAGAAAGATCATGTCTCGAAAGACCGATTAGTTTAGTAGCCTTGGAAACACTAGATACAATCATAAAGTTTTACATTACATAAAAAACATCTTGCCTTCATATACCCTCATACTATCCCTGTAGGTCATTCATAAATTACTTCTTCAAAATCCAGGGAAAAATAAAACATTGAAAGGGGTGAGCTCAGACGCTCAGTAAGGGTAACATTATAGGAGAATCTTTCATAGATAAGCATAAACACTTAAGGAAATTTATAATTAAAACAAAACCCTTTTAAACTTGATCTTCAGTATAAAATGGAAAAGATAAAATGAAATAATGCCATTTACTTATTCACATGGATATTTTACTAGTTGAAAAATCACATACAATATCAATAAACACTTTCATAATGATGGAATTCATAATGCCGGACTAACATAACCACATAGCCAAGGCCTCGTGCCAAGACTACAGATAAGATTTTGCCAAGGCCTTGTGCCAAGACACTAATTTGTCTCATGAGACCTACCGATGCATCGAGGAGATATAGCAGGCTCCACCCGTCACTTAATAAGTCCAATGCATTCCTCATATGAATAGGATTAAACATAACAAAAACATTCGTATTAAAACTAGCATACGAAATGTCAATACTTTAACCACAAACCATGAATGGTATAAAAATTACACATCCATAGTCAAACATAACTCATTTGATATAATATGGAAGATTTTATTTTATCACAACAACCTCAATCAAGAATAATGAAGGATGTTGACAGAGATGAAAATAATCATCAAAACAATTTGAGAGAAATATCCCCCTTTTTCTTGAAATCATTTAAAAGTCACACTATTTGTAAAGAATCCATTTAAAATAGATTTTTGAATCAAAGTGTCCCATACCACTTTGAAACTTTTTAAAAGGAGTTTTAATTTTTAAACATTAAAGTCCATATAAATAAATCCTTAAAACCATTTTTTAAAAGATGGATATTAATGAGAAAGATTTATAAGAATAAGTCTTTAAAACATTTAAAAATGCTATTTTAGTTAGAGATTCTAACCAAAAGAGCGACACTTGAATACAAATAATTTACGTAATCAAAACATTGTAATATCATGAGAATAAAGGGATTCACGATATACTATGTCAAAGTACATTAAATACACCACATAAAAGTGATTTGGTGTATAACAACAAAGAAGTCTCAATGGAATTTAAATTGAGATGAAATCTCTCAAAATGGTTGTATCCTTAGGTTAAGGATAAATCAACGACATAATTATGTGTGAAAAATATAAATACACTCAATATGATTGGATATTTAGTGTAAATCAATCAGATGACATTCACACATATTCTTGTAAAAACAACACTAATGAATTGGATAGTTAAGTCAACAAATGGAGATTGAGTTAAAATTACTCTTATCAAGTTCATACCGATCACTTGAGAATTTATCAATGGAGTGATTATGTGTATCAAAAGTATATCCATAGAAAAGAAAGTGGAAATTATGACATAATCAAATGAATAGTGATTCCACACATAATCTTGGAGTAATATAATCAATGAAATATGCGTAAATCCAAATGAGTGGAAATTGAAATTTTGAATTCCCTTATCGATTAGGTAACATACGAAACATACACCCATGAAAAAAGGATCATACAATTATGATGTATATACCCATTAATTAAAGTATAATACACAATGAATACAATTACAGGTAGTACACATACACCACATGTAATAAATAAGTGGGGAACAATGGAATTCTCACGGAATTAAAAGTGAGATAAGAAACCCCTTACTTTGTACTTTTTCCTTGGTCGATGGTATGTTAACCTCCTGTATAATGGTGAAATTATTGTTATTGAATTATAAAAGAATCATTTACATTGATATGATATCATATATGATCTTTAAACATTGATTTGTTAATAATATCTTAGTAATATTGTCATTTTGGGTGTTAACTTACTCTTTTTCCTTTATATGTTTTGTTACGTAAGCCATGTTTGTAATGGATAGGTTGCATATTATTCATATCCATAATGGTATGAAGTCCTTAAACATTATTTTTAAATCATCAAATGAAAATTATTCTTGAGTGGATACGATAGAGAATGAATCTCATCGCGTTCGTGGAGACGGTAGTCCGTACGTACACACGAGCGACAATATCAATATTTTGATATTAAAATAATATATAATTGGATGGTATATCATATATAAAGCATAATTACGATGTTATATTTATTATTTTCATGAGTTACACATCATTATTATACCCACTCAAATAATAATATATTGAATAACAATTACACCATGACGTGGAGACGGTAACCCGTACGTACGCACGTATGGTGACATGTTATTCAAAGGGTGGATAGAATACTGAATATGGTTGTACCATATTTATAATAACATCACAGTATATATACTATACTGGAGTTATTATTTTATAATGGTAATAACAAAGAAAGAAGAAGTGGATGAAGAAAGGAACTTGAAAAGGGGTGGTGAAAACATTACCTCTTTTTCGGGTTCTTCCTTTTTATTTGACCAAAAGGGATCCTTAGATTGGCTTTTTGATCAAGATAAGGCCTCTAGGTTGTAGTGGGGGAAGTTTAGAGAGTATTTGGTCAGGGTTTGGCTGAACCAAATGGTTTTTAAGGTGTGAAGAAATGAGAAGATGGGGTGCCCTTTTATAAGAGGGGTGAAGGGCACCTTTGGAAAAGCTAAAAATATTAATTTATAATAAATTCATATTCGGTTTATAATGGCTACAAAGTATATTATTCAAAGGTTATGGTGGGGATAGGTCTAAAACCATTCATCCAATAGAATTTAGACAGGTTTGGGTCACTATAGTTATCTTATCATTTAGTTTTAACTCTTAGTTAATTAGTTTGACATTTACCATGTCACATTGTATTTTTATATTATATAGTTAATAAACTTACTATATACATCCAAGAGACCCCAAAGTGGTTTATTAATTATATAAATATCATGATATAAGTTTCTTGGCCGAACCTTAGATCTTTAGGAATTTAATATCAATTAATAATATAATATTTGTTTTAAAAACTCTTTTATGTCTATTTTGACACTATTCAATAGTTGATTTTTATGAAACTCATAACATAATGATTACTTCGACAAAAGTCAATTAAATAAATCCTAATATGTCATATTATCCTAGAAAATTATTTTAAAACATAAAAGGTCTCAAATATATCTATTTGGGTATTTATAATATCAATTATTCTAATTTTTCACTATTATGGTAATTACTACATCATCATTGTGTCATAAATAAAATAAATTATTTAATGTCTAAATATTATAAATAAAATATCATTATGTAGGAAATATTATTATATTTCTAATGAATATTTAAAATCTAATTTATCTTATGTATAACCCTATATTAAAAATGGTTTAGTAAATATACTTTGATTTTAACTCTTTTAACTCTTCTTTGAATTAAATAATAATAAATGTCCTAATCTAATCCAAGTGGACCTAAATGATAATATTTTATTCCTAAGGTTGGTTTTGGTCGAGATACACTTGTCCAATAGAATTTGGACATGTGTTAGGGTAATATTAATTCATTTTTACCCTTAATTACCCTATTTACTTTTAACCATGGTAAATACAAGTAAAATGTTACTATTCACCAAAGATTATTTTAATCTCATTGAACCACATTTTACTTCTGGATATTAACCGTGTATCTTGGATTTTCTAAATTCCATTCATAAAAGTGGTAAAATTATGTTTTATGAAAAATTCAGTTATTTTAACTACCACATAGTAGTTTCACTATTCATCAAAAATTGATGTTTTTTCAGAACAACACCAAAATTTCACCCTAAGCTATAGTTGATATTCTGAATTCAAAAATGATTTATATTTTACAAAATTCTAAACATATAAGTTGCATTAATTAATTTTATAATTAATTTTATAATTAAATCACACTGTCACAACAAATAGCGTGTTTTTAAGAAACAATATATATCAAAAGATTGACAATTGTTTAGGTCCAATTTCAAAGTGAAATTAATTCTAATAAACTCCATTGGATAAAATGGTAAAAATATTTTCTAATTATACATTAAAACCACTCAATAATATAATTTATCACTATAAATTATTTTTATTTAAAAAGTTGTTTTTAATAAAATTTATTAATTTTCACTATTCATCAAAATATAAGTGTTATCCGAAAAGTTCCAAAATTTCACCCAAGGATAAATTCGATATTCCGCATCCAAAAATGAAGTCCATAGAATTTATAAAATTTCAAAAAGTAGGTATTACTATTCATAACGGCTAGTTTTATTGGTTTTGGTGTGTTAGAATCTCGAAGTTGCGTACAATGCACGCCATTGCATTATTCGAAGGGAAAAGTACCATGAAATATTGGTGTGTTAAATTCTACCCTCCATCAATAAATTTCGTCCTCGAAATTTTTAAAATTTTTCTCGGGAATATAATGGAAATTCCCACATCGGAAATAGAGTCAATAAAACTATCACTTTAAAAGAAAGAAAGAGAGGTATAAAGGTCAACCAAGATAACCCATACTCCGATTCCATGTAGGAAAACATGGATATGGATGATAAACTATGTGTCAAGTTCTGATGGAGAGGGATATAAATCATGATCCGGATATAGTTAACAATAAGAAAACCACACACTTGTGTTGGGACAAACGACCATTAGACTCCTAGTAGGAAAGTAAATGGACAACATTGTTTTTGTTTTAAGTTACATCACATAATGATGAGGAATTCATTTATGATATTGACTAAGAATATAAAGTTATATACGTACATTTTAAGTAGCGTTTCATCCTTTAATAAATTTCCACCACTAACTCATTTTTTTAAACGATGAGTATTCAAGAAGGCTTGGTCAAATTGGAACAGCTAGAATAAACTTCTATAGAATCACCTGATCCATGAAGGATGAACTATATATTTACATTGCCTTTAGTGATTAATCAAAACCAAAATGGTTAGTAAAAGATCTAATGATCCCCCAAAAGGATATTCCTTTAGATAAATAAACACTAATCTTAATTTCCAAAATTAAACCAACAATACCCCAATGTTAAATAAATACCATTCAATAATCAATTATCCTTAAAATCCTTCAATATAATTCAAACTAATATTGAATCTCAAAACATATAAGAATGTAGTCTTCCACGTTAAATTGTATCTCCAAATGACATGAAATACTCTTAAAGTCACATACTTACAAGTAATTAACCTAATCATTTCCATAAATAACCCGAATCATTATAAATCAACAATAAAAACATAGATAAAAATCCACCATTACTCCTCAAATGAAATCCCATACTATTCTATTTTCCTTGGGCATACAGTGTTCACACCAAAGCAAACAACTTCCAAAATAACATTTATCACTTAATCACCAAATCATTTTCCTATACTAAGGGTATTCATTTCATAAGACATAAGAACCCAAATCAACTTATTATTGATCAATAAAATCATTTAACTAAAAATAATTAGTCACACTATCCAGGGACTTCACGTAGTCCAGTGGTAGGCGATAAATCTCAATCGCACTTTGGTTGTGGGTTCGATTCCCACAACATTGTCTGACGCGACGGGTTGTCATGCGGTCTACGTGTTGTCCTTTTGAAAAAAAATACTTTATAACATTACCAAAATGAGATAAATTCCTCAAAATAACCATAACATAAATTAACCGCAAATCTTATCTCATACCTTGCGTTTTCATCACAAATTATAATAACTTATAATTGTATCAAACCCAATGATCACATAAACCCAAATGGTTATTTATAACTATATCCACAAGAGAAGAGGTGATTCTTCCTCAAATATCATTCTCACATGTCAAAATGTATGGTTACAAATACAAGAGAAAATTATTCAAATGTAAACCCATCAACAAGGAGCACTAAAACTTTTTAAACATTTCTCCAACCATTTATTTCCACATAGCTTCTTCTTTGACCAAGAAAATATCCTATAGAATAGGGCATTCACTCGGGTAATGGCCAGGTCCCCTACAATTACGGAAAATGACTGTAAATGGACTCTTGGGACCATTTTTATCTTCTTCCATAGTCCTCTTCTTTTTTCTTTGGCAATTATTCACTTTATGTCCTTCCTTCCCACACATAATGAATTTCTTGGTCCGATGGAGACACTTTCCCGGGTGTCTCCTACCACATTTCTTGCATGATGGAAATTGAGGGTTCTTTTCTCCATGGTCTCCATTACTGGATCTCTTATCATTCATCACCTTTATCTTCCTTGTTGAGTCCGGGAGTTGGTTAATATATATGTTGTTGATCATATTTTTAGAAAACTGATTTGGCATGAAGATGATATCTTTTACACCAATCAACATTCCCTTTTGTTGCTCATTTCCACCACCGTTCCCACCTTGTACATCATTCTCAAAGTCACTATGTCTTCCTTGGAATCTATCAATTGACTAAAACCTGAAAGCATTGTGTGAGTAATAGTAGTCATACAATCATTTAGAGATTAACACGTCACCATATTCTCAATTTGAAACACATTAGGATTAACCAAGTTCATTTACTCTCATCTTATATATATAATACTTTGTATCAGTTTTTAAGGAAAATGTAAATTATCCTAAGCATATCCCCCGGGTGTGTCGTAACCAAGACTGCAGCAAGGCCCGTTTTCGTGCACCATTTCTCGTTCGAGTCTAGATCAAAGCGGTGTTTTCGGGTTTAACCCCTAGGTATATCTGTGCCAGAGCCGCCTCTACCTGCTCGTATCCAGACGTGGATGTATTTCATGGAAAACTCACAAAATATTTACAATACCAAAATTCTAGGAAGTAATTCTATACTAATCCTCAATGTTAATCCTAATTCTACGTTCTCTAATCAGATTTTATCTAAATCTAGCTTCCAAGGTTTGTACTAAACTTCCTCTGATACCAACTGTAATGCCCCGACCCCAATTACGAAGAGTCGGTGCATTATTACATATCATTGGCATGATCACAAGAAATATCATGTCCCAAAATACTGATTAGTTTAGTAGCCTTGGAAACACTAGATACAATCATAAATATTTACATTACATAAAAAAACATCTTGTCTTTATATCCCATAATACTATCCCTGCAGGTCATTCATAAATTACTTCTTCATAATCTGGGGAAAAACAAGACATTGAAAGGGGTGAGCTCAGATGCTCAGTAAGGATAACATTATAGCAGAAGCTTTCATAGATAAGCATAAACACTTAAGGAAATTTATAATTAAAACAAAATCTTTTTAAACTTGAACTTCAGCATAATATGGAAAAGATAAAATGAAATAATGCCATTTACTTATTCACATGGATATTATACTAGTTGAACAATCACATACAATATCAATAACCACTTTCATAATGATGGAATTCATAATGCCAGACTATCATAACCACATAGCCGAGGCCTCGTGCCAAGACTACAAATAAGATTTTTCCAAGGCCTTGTGCCAAGACACTAATTTGTCTCATGAGACCTACCGATGCATCTAGGAGCTATATCGGGCTCCACCAGTCACTTAATTAGTCCAATGCATTCCTCATATGAACAGGTTTAAACATAACATAAACATTCGTATTAAAACTAGCATACGAAATGTCAATACTTTAACCACAAACCATGAATGGTATAAAAATAACACATCCATAGTCAAACATAACTATTTTGATATAATATGGAAGATTGTATTGTATCACATCAACCTCAATCAAGAATAATGAAGGATTTTGATAGAGATGAAAATAATCATCAAAACTATTTGAGTCAAATATCCCCCTTTTTCTTGAAATCATTTAAAAGTCACATTATTTGTCAAAAAGCCATTTAAAAATAGATTTTTGAATCAATGTGTCCCATACCACTTTGAAACTTTTCAAAAGGAGTTTTAATTTATAAAATTTAATGTCCATATAAATAAATCCTTAAAACCATTTTTTAAAACATGGACATTAATGAGAAAGATTTAGAAGAATAAGTATTTAAAACATTTAAAAATGGTATTTTAGTTAGAGATTCTAACCAAAAGAGCGACACTTGAATACAAATAATTGATGTAATCAAAACATTGTAATATCATGAGAATAAAGGGATTCATGATATACTATGTCAAAGTACATTATATACGCCACATAAAAGTGATTTGGTGTATAACAACAAAGAACTCTCAATGGAATTTAAATTGAGATGAAATCTCTCATAAATGCCGTATCTTTAGGTTAAGGATAAATCAACAACATAATTATGTGTGAAAAATATAAATACACTCAATATGATTGGATATTTAGTGTAAATAAATAATATTACATTCACACATATTCTTTTAAAAACAACACCAATGAATTGGATATTTAACTCAACAAATGGAGATTGAGTTAAAATTACTCTTATCAACTTCATACCGATCACTTGAGAATTTATCAATGGAGTGATTATGTGTATCAAAAGTATATCCATAGAAAAGGGAGTGGAAATTATGACATAATCAAATGAATAGTCATTCCACACATAATCTTGGAGTAATATAATCAATGAAATATGCGTAAAGCCAAATGAGTGGAAATTGAAATTTCAAATTCCCTTATCAATTAGGTAACATACGAAACATACACCCATGAAATAAAGATCATAAAATTATGATGTATATACCCATGAATTAAAGTATAATACACAATTAATACAATTACAGGTAGTACACATACACCACATGTAATAAATAAGTGGTGAACAATTGAATTCTCATGGAATTAAAAGTGAGATAAGAAACCCCTTACTTTGTACTTTTTCCTTGGTCGATGGTAGGTTAACCTCCTGTATAATGGTGAAATAATTGTTATTTAATTATACAAGAATCATTTACATTAATATTATATCATATATGATCTTTTAACTTTGATTTGTTAATAATATCTTAGTATTATCGTCATTTTGGGTGTTAACTTACTCATTTTCCTTTATATGTTTTGTTATGTAAGCCATGTTTGTCATGGATAGGTTGCATATTATTCATATCCATAATGATATTAATTCCTTAAACATTATTTTTAAATCATCAAATGATGATTATACTTGAGTGGATACGATAGAGAATGAATCTCATCACGTTCGTGGAGACGGTAGTCCGTACGTACGCATGAGTGACAATATCATTCTTTTGATATTAAAATAATATATAATTGGATGGTATATCATATATACAGAATCATTACCATGTTATATTTATTATTTTCATGAGTTACACATCATTATTATACCCACCCAAATAATAATATATTGAATAACAATTACACCACGACGTGGAGACAGTAAGCCTTACGTACGCACCTATGGTGATATGTTATTCAAAGGGTGGATAGAATACTGAATATGGTTGTACCATATTTATAATAACATAACAGTATATATATGATACTGGAGTTATTATTTTATAATGGTAATAACAAAGAATGAAGAAATGGAAGAATAAAGGAACTTGAAAAGTGGTGGTGAAAACATTAACTCTTCTTCGGGTTCTTCCCTTTGATTTGATCAAAAGGGCTCCTTAGGTTGGCTTTATGATAAAACTAAGGCCTCTAGGTTGTAGTGAGGGATGTTTAAAGAGTATTTGGCCAGGGTTTTTCCGAAGCGAAATGTTTTATGGTGTGATGAAATGAGAAGGAGGAGTGCCCTTTTATAAGAGGGGTGAGGGGCGCCTTTGGAAAAGCTAAAAAAAATAATTTATAATAAATTTATATTCGGTTTCTAATCACCCTAAAGTTTATTATTAAAGGGTTAAGGTAAGGATAGGTCGAAAACCATTCATCCAATAGAATTTAGGGAGGTTTGGGTCACTATAGTAATCATATCTTACAGTTTTAACTCTTAGTTAATTAGTTTGACATTTACCATGTCACTTTGTATTTTTTTATTATATAGTTAATAAACATACTATATGCATCCAAGAGACCCCCAAGTGGTCCATTAATGATATACCTATCATGATATAAGTCTCTTGGCTGAACCTTAGATTTTTAGGAATTTAATATCAGTTAATAATATAATATTTGTTTTAAAAACTCTTTTATGTCTATTTTGACACTATTCAATAGTTGATTTTTGTGAAACTCATAACAGAATGATTACTTTGAGAAAAGTCCATTTAATCAATCCTAATATGTCATATTATCCTAGAAAATTAGTGTAATTCATAAAAAGTTTCATATTATATTTATTTGGGTATTTATAATTTCAATTATTCTAATTTTTCACTATTATGGTAATTACTGCATCATCATTGTGTCATAAATAAATTAAATTATTTAATGTATAAAAATTATAAATAAAATATAATTATGTATGAAATCGTATTGTCTTTCTAATTAATATTTACAATCTAATTTATCTTATGTATAACCCTATATTAAAAATGTTTTTGTAAATATACTTTGATTTTAACTCTTTTAACTCTTCTTTGAATTAAATAATAATAAATGTCCTAATCTAATCCAAGTGGACCTAAATGATAATATTTTATTCCTAAGGTTGTTTTTGGTCGAGATACACTTTTATAATAGAATTAGGACATGTTTTAGGGTAATATTAATATAATTTGTATCCTTAATTACCCTATTTACTTTTAACCGTGGTAAATAAAAGTAAAAAGTTACTATTCACCAAAAATTATTTTCATCTCATTGAACCACATTTTACTTATTGATATTAACCATGTCTCTTGGATTTTCGAAATTCCATTCACAGAAGCGGTAAAATCAAGTTTTATTAAAAATTCAGTTTTTTTAACTACCACTTAGTAATTTCACTATTCATCAAAAATTGAAGTTTTTCATAACAACGCCAAAATTTCACCCTAAGATATAATTGATATTCCGAATTCAAAAATGATTTCTATTTTACAAAATTCTAAAAATATAAGTTTCATTAATTAATTTTATAATTAATTCCCACTGTCACAACAAATAGCGTGTTTTTAAGAAGCAATATATATCAAAAGATTGACAATTGTTTAGGTCCAATTTCAAAGTGAAATTAATTATAATGAACACCATTGGATAAAATGGTATATTTTCTAATTATACTTTAAAACCACTCAATAATATAATTTATCACTATAAATTATTTTGATTTAAAAAGTTTTTTTTAATTAAAATTTAGTAATTTTTACTATTCATCAAAATATAAGTGTTATCTAAAAAGTTCCAAAATTTCACCCTAGTATAAATTTGATATTCCGCATCCAAAAATGAAGTCCATCGAATTTATAAAATTTCAAAAAGTAGGTATTACTATTCATAACGGCTAGTTTGATCGGTTGTGGTGTGTTCGAATCTCAAAGTTGCGTACAATGCACGCCATTGCATTATTCGAAGGGAAATGTTCCGTGGAAGCTTGGGGTGTTACACTAAAACACTAAGATTGTGTTCTATGCTTAGACATGTCCTTAGGTTTCCTTCTAAGGCTTTCACATCCTAGTTTTCAAAGGTTGACAATCCCTTTCCTCTGATACCAACTATAACGACCCATAATTTATATACATTGTTATTACTTAAGAATTGAATCACACTTATTACAACATATAACAAAACCAGGAAAGGAACGTATAGGTATAGAGTCATTAGAAACTAAGAAACATAAAAAACTGGTTCATAAAGTATCTACTTTTCCTCCCATTTATTTCATCATATCTAGAGTCCCTTTTGGCATATCCTACTTAATAACATTCTTCCTGACCTGGGGAAATAATACATACAAAAGGGTGAGCTGAAATGCTCAGTAAGGGCAAACAAAATAAATATCAATCTCATCATATACATAAGAACATAACTATTGGAAATATTAACCTGCAAAAGAGATCATAATTCCATAACATGGGATAAATCATAGTAGTAAAATGTAATCCCAATAATCATAACATAAAACATGAAACATTGTGTTATACACACATAATCTTATAGAATCATTTCTTATTAGTCAAGACTCATTGCCAAGACTATCTTAGTAGACAAAGTCCATTTCTGAACTGAGTTCACTCCTCGTTTCAGTCCTGTTTCACTGAACTGGTTTAACCCGGCGTTCCAGCCATGTCTATCTCATGAGATATAAAATCTTTACCCAATTCATTAGAGGGAGATATAGGTCCCACCCATCTCATAATGATTCCATTATTATGTGTGCCACAAAATCATAAACCATACCTCATAGCATAACCCATGTAATAAAAATGGGAATCTTAAACATCATGACATCATAAAACAATTCATATAAGATAAAGGAGTTCAAAAAGATATTACCATCACAATATAATCATATCATTGTAATAATAGGGATATAAACAGAACCCTAAATTATCTTAGATGGAAAATAATTTTGATAAAACACTTGAACTCCATTCTTGAGGAAAATATCCTTTCTACTTTAAAAACATTTTCCTCTCTTAACATGACATACAATTTTAATCTAAATGAATTTGATTAAAAATAAACTTGAAAACTTGTAAAGTAAGATTCTTGGAAATAATGTTTTAAAAATCCATTCATTCCGTATAAGTTAAAAAAACACTCTTCTCGTACTTTTGTCAGAAAAGTCAAAAAGTACCTCATACAAAAAACGACAAAATATTCCTTTCATATCTTTTACAAAAAACTCACCAAAGGGTAAAATTGGATTTAAACAATTGTAGGTGAATGGAAATAATATTACATATTGAGGAAACATGTATGTGGATTATAAAATACACCCCAGTAAATACCAAAGTATAAACAATCTCGGATAAATATGAGATTGTGATATTTTCCCTTACCTTAGGTCTGATATGCTTTGTACATGTCCGAACCTCCTGTATAATGAATTAAATAATGTAATTAACTTATTACAGAATCATATTAATTGTTATGATATCATATATGGTCATATTCTTAGCTTCTTATTAGTAATATTTCATTACTACTTGTTATTCGGGTGTTTATTAGTTTCTGTTCTTATGCGTGTTTTGTCGAATAAATTCTTATTCCTCTTTATAGGATATAGATACATCATTTAAAGAATGGTATTAGTGTAATATATATTATATTCATTCATTCAATTCATTTATATAATCATTATTCAGTGAAGATCATATAGAACGAGTCACATCACATCGTTGAGACGGTAGGCCGTACGTACTCACGAGCGATGATATCGTTCCCATGATCTTGGAATGGTATTGAAGTGTATGTATACTATTTCAGAATCAATATCACTTTACAATAATCATATATAGTTATTATTTACACCATTATACCCATCCATGTAAGGTGGTAGTGGAAAACAGATTACACCATGGCGTGGAGATGGTATTCCGTACGTACGCACGCGCGATGATTTCATTTTCCGTAGGATGGATAAGAGGTGAAATAGGGTTGTTTCATATTTATAATAAAATATCAGTATATGAGGGATACTAATGTTATTACCTCATAATGAAACAAATAAATAAGAGGGAGTAGAAGAAGGGTGGAACTTGAAGAAAACGGTAGAAGGTTTTACCTCATTCTCGAAGTGCCTCCTTTAAGATTTCTCTTAAGGAACTAGAGTTGGTATTTTGATAAGACCAGTACCTATAGTAGGTTTATAAGGAAGTGGGGAAGTGAAAAGGGCATGGTTTGGCAGAGCCTGAAGGCTGAAATTGGTGTGAGGAAGAGAGGGAGGAGGTGCCCTTTTATAAAGGAGGAGAGGGGCACCTTTGGAAAGTGTAGAAATATTATTTTATTATAAACTTATCTTCGGTTTCAAAGCGTCCAAAAATAATTAAAGACGAAGATAAGATGACTCATAGTCTAAATAAAATCATCCAATCAGAATTGGACATGTTTTGGAAAATATTTTAATCATTATAATCTTATTTATTTAAATCATTTATTAATGAGGTAAATACTTCATCATTATTGTGTCAAACATAATTTAATTTATTTGGTGCCTAAAAATTATAAAAAAACTATAATTATGTAGGAAATAGTTTTATCTTTCTAATTAATATTTATAGACGAAAATATAATTTATATAACCCCTTAGAAAAATTAATTACTAAAAGATTTTTGGTAATGTCAATTTTGTCTTTACATTAAGTTAATTAATCCAATTTGTCATTATCACTACCAAGTGGCTCAATGGGGTCCCAAAATCGACCCAAGGATGCCCATTGTCGGCCAATACTCCTCAAATAAGGTTATGACAAGTGTCGAGGTAATTGTGAATTATTATAATATTCATTTAACCTTGAATTACCCTATTTACCTTTAACCATAGTGAATAAAAAAATTACCGTAGTTACTATTCATAATATCAAAAAAAATAAAAGTAACCTATTAACATAATTTGGACCCACTGATTCCAAATATTGAATCCATTTTTCAAAATTCAAAACACAGAAGTTGCAGTAATTAATTTAAAATTAATCCCGTTGTTAAGCAAATGGGTTTTAAAAGTTAAAACATTGCCAAAGATTGAAATGTTTTTACCTATGAATTCAATGTAAAATTAATGCTAATTATATAAATTATATTAAATGGTAAAAATATATTATATTTATACTTTACAAACAATCAATATTATAATTTAACCATATAAAGTATTGCGATGAAAAAAGTTGTTTTTAATTAAAATATAGCGTGTTTTTATTATTCATTAAAATATGAAAGTAATCAGAATAATATGAAAAATTTATCCAAAGTAAATATTCATATCCTGATTCTAAATAATAATTTTATTTCGTCAAATTGAACTTATAAACTTGTGAAAAACTATATTTAATGTGGGTGCGCCATCAAAAAGCGGTAAATCTGCATTTTTTGAAAAATACTTCTTTTATCCAAAAAACTGATTTTGTTTTCATACCTCATTCTAGAAAATGTATAAGATGAATTTAAATGTTATAAAATTAAAAATCCAGTTAATAATATTCATAACGGATAATATTATAATATATCGTTGTTTAGTGAAACTCGGTATTGTGTACGACACAAGCTATCGAGGAAGGTCGTGGTTGCGTGTAAAGCAAGCCAAGCTAGTGATGCGTGTAGCGAAAGATTCTTTCGATGATTTATATAACATAAAAACAAAATATTTCTCATAAAAGTCTCGGGTGTTACAGGAACACCACAAATCATGATGACCTAGCTAATTCATGGAATCAACAAGTTGTTATAGGGTGCTTTGTAAAGGATAAATACTCTACAAATAACTAATTTCCAAAAAGGGACCTCTACCTTTATGATGATTGTGGGGATTCACTAAGGGAATCCCCATATAATGTGGAGTAAAATTAGAGCCAAGGTAAAGCTGGATTATAGTGGCCATATACCTTGGGTGATGCATTTTCTCAATGTTTCGCATAACAAAGTGTTCTTTGCAAATCCTGATAAAAAGAAAAAAGGTCACGGTATCGATACTTTGAGGGGGGGAGTTTCATATTTATTGGAACCAATAATCATGGTGCTGTGAGGGAACATCATGATGGAAATGACACTTCATTATTAGAGGTATCTCTATTGTACTAATTGTGGATTCTATCATTTATTTATGGTAGTAGAAAACATATAGGTCGGGATCATAGAGGCTTCCATAATTTTTTTGTGGGGGTCATATAAGAGTAAATTCATTAATCATTGGGTCATTTGAGGTATTAAAGGGCTTTGCGACAGTGCATTTTGATGTATCCCCTTTAGTGATTTTTATGACTTTTTCAGTGAGGCCCAGATTACGGTTCCAACAGCCTCGTTCTTCTATATCATATTGGATCTCCTTAGTTTTCTTTTCAATATCCATAAATCAATATTATAATAAGAATATTTAGGTGATTTTGAGATCTCATATATGATATTCATTTGATTTTATAGAGGGATAAAAGGAAGAGGCTAGATCTATATAATCTTCTAAGATCCACAATTCCAAAAGAACCACAAGTAGGAAATTTCTCTATGAATCTAACATTCTGAAACTTGATGGCACGATTATTTCTAAATAATTCATCCTTATTTTTAGTAAATATCATTAAAGATGTATATATAAAGACTTAATTGTGATTTTATTTGGAAATTTCAGTATCTGAAAGATTGAAAAAAATTTCCTTTTTAACAAAGATTGAAAGTATTTATATTTTCAAAAAAGATTTTATTTAGAAACATAGTATATTTTTCTTTGGATTAATTTCATGTTTGTGTGGTATGGATCATTTTTGGAATAACCACTATCTAATAATAGAATCATGGGATGGTTCTAGGTCTAAAATTCTACTGTTAAATTGGTTAACCATGTGGTATTTTGGGGAAAGGATCACTCTCCAATGATGAGTATAGGGAAGTCTTGGACACTCATTCTTGTGTGGGTGTGTGTGAATAGGGTATGGTTATTTAATGTTTTTTATAATTATATCAAGCTTTTTATATTACATTTTATTAATGGTAACCAATTTTATGACTTTTTTATGAACTATTTATCATCTTATGATCTATTTAATCTAAATTGAAACAACTTTTTCTTATCGTTATTGTTTGTTTTGAGAAGTCTCTATGAATTACATATTGAGGGGTAAAATGAAAAATTTATTAGGAACATTATTTTATATATAAATTTCTTTTACTATGATACATGGAAGTTGAACATTTATTAATTATTTACATTCATTCCTTGATGTTTTTGAAATGGTTTGTCTGGATGGATCGTAGGAGTGTCTATGTTTAGTGTTTGGAGTGGTTCTACCTAATTTAGAGAGCTTTTAGGATTTATATTCATAAAATAGAGTTTTTATTTTATTTTCTATTTCCACTCTAATATAGTTTTATTATTGACTTTTATTTGAGTTTTACATTTTATTTTCTCATGCATCATGTAGTTTTTTATTATTATCTCACCTTAGAAGGATTTTTTTTCTTTAATAAAATATCATCACTAATTATTTACATATCCCATGGACTTTATTTATATATTTTGTTGACTTGGAAACATAACCTAATGTTACATTCAATCCTTGTCTTATCAACCAAATGATTTTGGGTATGTTGTTAAAAATGGTATCAGTCATGTTTAGTCTTTATAGTGGGATGGTAGCAAGGATACATAAATACCATAACATGAATTATATATCATAATGAGATATTGATAACCTATTAATTATGAACATCATGTTTTTTGTTGGTTTGGGTGAAAATAATATTTGAAATATCATTGTATGTTATCATATCATCATCCTTATTTTCGTGGATAAGTGTAGCATATCATGGAATGGTAATTAGACTTTCTACTATAACTACAATTTTCATCTTCTACCAAATTATTTTTGTAAAATTATTCTAATTGATATAATGTATGTATTTTAATATGAAATTTTTAATGATTTTTTCCTATAGTGACTTTAAATTTTCTAATACTTTTGTTTCTAGAGGGTGATGACTAAATAGTGTTTTGTTATCATTGTAGATAATTGAACCAATATGATAATGTAGAAATATGTAATAAGTTTATGTGAAAAATAGGGATTCAATAGATCCATTGGTGAGCCAAAAATACGTATAAGGAATTGTTCAATATTTTCAAAATGCTAAAAGGGGAAAATAAAATAATGAACAATAGATTATGGATCATTCTATGTTATTTTAGAAAATGCATCCAAATGTATTTCACGGGGATTATAAACGTAAAAATTTAGATTTGTGGATAAACCAAATATATATAATATTTTATTTTTTTGTTACTCTATTGGATAAAATGTTTATATTAGAAAGCTACTAGTTTCATGATCTTTCATTCCAATGATGGGATGTAGCAATCCTAACTAAAGTTGACCAAGGAATTTTATGGGAGGGAATTGAGGGATTTTCAGTAAAAAAAATCATATTCAAATAGATTCAAGATACAAATGAAATATTATTTATTATCTTAAAGTAAGAAAGAAATATCTTTAATGAGAATGTAACTATGTTATGAACATAATTAATCTCACTTGAAAAGTAACCTCTAATGTGTCCGTGAAGGTGTGCATATTTGATTTGGGATTGTGAATATAGATTTTTACTAAGATATTATCCCTCATTATTAACCTATATAAAAAGATGTTTAATAGGGTGATAGTGGTGCAAATGTATCTTACATGGAATACTACTGAAGGAGGTATGTTTCAATTAGAACAAGTAGATAATATAATGCATGAAATAATATGAAGAACAACATATATTCTAAAAGAGGTTGTTCACATCATTATCAAACTATTGAATCGGATAAATTTACTTAAATAAATAATAATATCCCTTGTATTTCCATTAGTGGTCACACAAATAAATGATAAAAAATGCATTTCACCATCGATGAATTTCCACCACTGTGGAAAGTTTTTTTATCTCAACAAGTATTATAAAAAACAACCCAAAAAATAATTTTTCAACTTCTTGACATTTCTATGGGTCTCATATTCTAGGAGGAATACCTCCCATTATACATTGTCTTGACAATAAATCATGCTAAACTAGGAAACCTCTATGAAGAGTTCTTCTTTCCCATCGAAAACTCAATAAATATTTAAAACCAATCCTATGGTAGTTGATTGATAGTTCTATAGAGAGGAATAGGATATCATGAGAAAGAAACCATATTACTAAATGTTTTATGGTACCATACATTTGGACTAAAATACTATACATATCATTTCTGATACCAGTTAAATTGTTATTTACCAACTTCTTCTATGTTTCAAAAATTTGGACTACACACGAAAATGATGCCACATATCATTAGTATCACGACTTTCCTAGGATAGTGTGATTACATTGAAATAAATTTCAAATAATATATCAATACCCTTGATTTAGTATTATTTCTGTAGGAGTTTACAGTCCAAGATATTAAGGTTTTTAAATTAACCATTGGGATCAACTGGACTATGTTATTTAAAGCCCATATCATCTAATATACTTAGAATATGATGTTCCTATTCCCAAATGTATATCTTAATGTCTTCAAGGTGGATTGATATTTGAATGTAGAAAGTGTGGTACCATAAAGGATTGTGGATGAAATAATATAGTTCCATTTATATGTAATAAACATGGCCACTACTAATGAAATAGAAAATGGGACTTTTTCTACTATCATGGATCAACACCTGAATGTTTTTACAGACAATTTCACTGAGTATCCACCTAAATGGGAAACAAAATATTCTAAAGATCTAATCATGAAAACATTCCCTATTTCATTACCACTATTTTAAATGTATGTAGAATTGTTTTGAGAGTCAAATTTTCATACATAAGTTTTTAATATAATTGTTTTTTAGACCTACTGCATCACCATGGAGTGCACCATTTTTATTTTCCAGGAACAAAGACAATTAATTACAATTAATTTATGATTAATGTAAAATCAATCATGTTATTATTAATAATTTCAATCCTCATCCTCAAATAATTCATCTATTTAATCATAAAAATGAAACTGAATATTTCTCTATGATTGATTTACACTCCATATATCATCAGCTTAGGTATATAATAGTTTAAATTATAAAGATAACATTTTAAATTATATATAGACATTATAAATATGACATAATTCCCTTCGATCTAAAAATGAAATTGCATTATTCATCACCTTGATGAAACATATCTCCCATAGGTTCATCAACTCAATGTTTGTTATTATTTTTTATAACATTTTAGATTACTCTTGATGTATGAAAGACCACGGGGAGCCCTTATAAATCATAATAAGTTCATTATGTCATCCCCATCAATATGATATTATTTATAGGTGTAAAGTTTCAATCCATGAAGAGTGATTCCTTAGTAATTTTCCTTATGAATAACGAATATCATTTGATATTGAAAATGTTGAAGAGTTCATCTCTTGGATGAAACCAAATACATTTTTTGATACTTGATTTTTTTTGAGATTATAAAGACACTATCATTGCATTGTTTGGAATTTATCATTGAATTATTCTCCCATTACATCTATGAAAATTAATGTTGATCCATTCACATAGACATTTCACACAAAAAATTTATTTCTACATATTAATTCTCATTATACATCATCACCCAATCTAGTTTTTTAAAAATTGAGGTTAGAGTTATATATTGTATTTAAATAAATATGGATTTAGTTATTGAGGTGTTCTCATGAAAAGATATCATGTTCTATAAAATGTTAAAAGGTAGATAAAATTGAATAATAATTGTTATAAAACACATCAACAATAATTAGTCACATTTTTCAATTACATAAAGTCATATCATCATTATATCTTTGGAGAGAAATTCATTCTCTTCACTAATCAATAGATTGTGAAATTTATCTTATATCATTAAGTCTTGAACATGACGATATTAAGATGGATATAATATATTAAAATGTTTAACATTTACTTGGTTTACAGTCCTAATACGTATTTGTTTTTGAAATATTATTTCAGTCTCATGTTAGATTATGATGTTATCAGAGATTCTCAGGACCAGTGGCATCCAATGATTTCAATTACACACATGAATATGGGAATTACCAGATGGAAAGATCATACATTTTTCTTTCTAGTTAATCATGTTTTTTTGGTTATTGAATTTTTTAAGTAGTCTAAAATGTTATATAATTATCGTGTCACCATTTAGTTAAAAATTAATAGTGGGAAGGATTAAAATGTATGGAGAGGTGATGAAAATTATTTTTTATTCATTTAGAATCAAATTGTAGTCTACAATTAGTTCTAAGAATAACTTCATTAAATGTATCACCACAAAAATGGGTTATTTATAATTATATTGGTAAAATTTAAATGGAAATGAAGGATGATTTTTTGTTCTCTAGTATGAAATATAATATTGCATTTTTTTTTAAAAATCCATAACATTTTTGTACGTAAAATCAAGATATCAAAATTTGTCTTTTATTTTACAATATGTTCATATAGTAGAATGAAATTGTGAGAATATTTCAAGGGACATAGTTATGGGTCTATAGAGAATATTGTAGAAAATGCTATTGGGGTGGTTGTGACTGACTTCGTTCGCACAATTTCTCCCTATCATAGAGTCCAGTATGATACAAGATTATAAAAAATTTATTTCAATGAAGTTTTAATGTTTAATAATGTTTTTATTTTCATTTTCTCTGAGGGAGAGCACTGATTCACTTCATAAATATACAGGTTGTTAAAATTTTTTCTCAATACTCAACAATCTATAGGTACTTCATATAGTCTATTGATGTATAGGCAGTAAAAAAAGAAAAATATAGACATTAAAATACATGATTAGAGCCTATTTCATGGACTTTAGTAGTTCTTAGTTTGACCGAATTCCTTCCCGGGAGATCTCTTATAATATTAACTGTCAGTAAATGACATGGAAGTCCCTACATGAAGCCTTTCCCTAATTTTCATATTGTACGCTACAATGCTTATTAGAAAACATAACAGACCACATTGATTATACTATGATTATTTTTTAAAACTATAAGGGATAACTAATTGGTCTTGAATTGGATGGGAATATCTAAAATTTGAATAATGTCATATACTAAAAATCATCACTAAAAATTATCATTCAGTGTTAGTGTCCATGCCTTTTATAAGTTTAACTGATATGTAGTTATTAATTTTGGGAAAAGTAATGGAAGTTGACCCAATGGTATGTTGGACAATTTTAAATTTTAAATTTTTTTGTGGAAATTGAATGTGATTTAGTTGTACGACTAATATTTAGTGATATTAATAAAATCATTCACATTTCACAATTAAAAATGTATCACCTGAACCATAGTCATTTGATCGTTTGAAATCATGTCACTCTAGATCCTGATGGAATGTTTAATAATAGACAATTCCAAATTCTATTTATATATGTGTAATATTTAAGAGGGATATCTATTTTTTATAATATTAAAATGGAAACATTATAATGTCCATGAAGAAACATGGTAAATATTTTTTTTCTTTAATAATGGTATAATCGTTTCAAGGATTCCATTGACCATCATCATTTCAAGGATATAAATCCAAATTGTGGGGAGATTTTAGAGCTCATAGTTTGAGGTAATACATTGTGTTGTTCTTATTTATTCATATTTACAGTTTTTGGGATTAATTTATATAATATTTCATAGGGTATAATAAAATATAATCTAGAATCTACCTAAAAAAGTTACCAAAACTTTGAATTTTATTAATGATGTGGTTTTTTAGGTAGGTTTCATGTTTTTCATTTAGGGTGTGAATCGGTTTCTGGGATGAATGAGTTCATGATATTATTTTAATTCATTATATGAGATAGTTTTTGGTATTTAAACCTAAGGTTGAATTAATTTTTAACATAGTTATCCTCTCATGGATTCATTACATGAATTCATAATTCACATCATGAATCAGTTAAGGTGTAGACTATTTTAATTCTACCTAGACATATCAATTAACATTTTTTTCTTATTCTATTATTCTAAACATCACAGGTCTAAATAGTAATTTTTTTGACCTTCTATCTCTATAATTGTATTCCAATTATTCATTCAATGTTAGATCATGGAAATCAGTGGGTTTTTTATAATTATTTATTCTCATATTGGATATCCTCATTTGTTTTAAACAAAACCACTGATTATTGCATTAATTATATAATATATGATATTTTTTATTTTTCTAATATATTATTGATATTTAATAATTGAACTAAATGAAGATGAAAGATTTTGGGAATCGACTTTAATACATTATATAAAATGAACTAGAGGTAAGTGGTTTATCTCCCACTATACTATTCTCAAACATGATGTCTTGAGTTATTCTAAATTTTTCTGGGGATTTATTTATAAATAAATAGGGGAATTAATATTTAAAACCCCTATTTTATATTATTTTAATTTTTTTTGAAATATTGATACAATATTTATTTCCAACAAATCTTAATATGAATTTTTATATTCCATAAATGATTTAATTGAAAAAATGAAATCATTGTGTTCATTTTCGTTAATTTATATGTAGGTAATATCATGTTCAGTTTTACAACAATCAAATAATTGAAAACTTTGGATAGATCATAGTCGCAAGTACCGCTGTCAAATATAATCACTAAGCAATAGATTCATGAAAGGATATCTCACCACTATATAATATTGGGAGGTCTAGTACATTATTCGGTGTTTCGGTGTTTATAAACTTTGGATGGTTATTAATAGTTTTAATGAATGAATTTTATTTATTTAATATTATCATACATGGATCTCATTTTATAGTTTTTTAACTATTTCAGTTATTATCATCTGTATTTTGTAAAATGGTTTTACATGATAATGTACCACTATAAATAGTTGGGATGTATCTTGGTATTACCTAATCGATGTTATAATCACCCCAATATTGGAATTGTTTTGAATTTTCATATTTATTTTACTAATATAGAGGTAAGGGATATGTTTCAAACATCCTTAGTGATGTTTCGTGGTGTTATTTACCTAGTTGATGGAGTTAGAGCTATATAGTGTCTTCATATTAGCTTGGAGTGGTGCCTCATTGGTTCTAGAGCCATTATGTTTTGCAGTAATATCCATAAATTATTATTTCTTTATCATTTTTACACTAATATAGATATTTTATTCGTATTTATTGGATTTTATTGTTCTATTTTCTCATGTTGTTAGTTTGTTAGTTCCTTTATCATCTTATTTGTTTGATTTTATTTTTATAGAAAATCATACCACCAATGTTATACTAACCCATTGGAATTTATCTTAATCCTTTTCTTTCGTAGGGACATTACCTAGGGTTATTGGAACTCTATCTATTCTCAAGATAATGTGTTGCGGTCACATGATACATATATTGAAATTATAATTACATAATACTAAAATACACGTAATAATATAAACATTTTCTATATTGTACTACTATTTAATTTAGTCAATATAAAACATAATACTATTACAAATCTATAAATTATAATAATTGTCACTAGTCAATGGAATTTCATGATTTTGTTCAACATAATGAAACCTTTAATAAGAACACTACATAATGATACATTATAAAATAACATAAGAATGAATTATTTAATTAATCATTACTAATAATCCGTTAGTAATCAATATTCTATATAATAGATAAAAATACATCTAATTCATCAAAATATATAAATTAAATGTGTGGTACATACATACCAGAAATTTATTATATTCATTGGGGGTATAGATTTATAAAATTAGAGAAATATAAAATTTGGATATTTAGATAACGAAATATAATTAAGGGTGAATAAAAATGGGGACATGAATTGAATATATATTATACGAACACAAGATCTTAATTTTATTTTATTTTTCCATATTTTTTTGAATTTATGTTTATATAAATTATTTTATTAAAAATTAGATTTTTTGTTTGAATGAAGGAAGAGGAGTGGTAAAAAAGAAAGGTTGCAGTAACTAAAATATTATAGAATGTACCGCTAGGTACCCAATAGTGTTCAACCATAAACCCTATTGTGGAGGGAGAGGGGATAAAATTTCAAAGAACATATCTAAGTGGTTAGTTAACTCACAATCAGTATCTATTAGGCACAAGGTGGTCTATGGACATGCACTATGTACAAATTGTTCTTATCACTTGTTATTTTAACAATGTTTGTTTTCTAACTATATTTTCATGAGATTTGAGAATTTTTTATTAATTCTGTATAAAGTATTCCTTAATTAAAGACATTCATCCCACTAAAATCACTTTCCTAGTGTAGAATTTTTGGATGATTAATTTAATATATATATATATATATATATATTTGTTTTGTCTTAAATAATTGATTTACAGTTGTAGGAGATTTGAATTCCCTATTGTCTTATTCAATGTGTTTTTTTAAATTTTATCTTTAAATTAATTCTTATCTTTATTATTTGGAAAATGTGAATTCTTAATCTTTGATGTAGAGATATATCAATATTCATCATAAATTTTGTTTTCCTAATATTATATGTGTTACCTCTCACATTTAATTTAATTTAATTTTTATTTCCATATATATCATATTATATTTTATTGTTAATTTAGAAATTTTTGGATGCTTAATATGATTGAAATTAATTTTATCTTATGAATAAAAAATTAAAATGAATTATTATATATGTAACAAATATTTTACATTTCAGTCATGGATGAAAATATTATTTAACATTTAGTAAATATTAGGTAAATGAGTGATAAATTTAATATAAATATATATTTCATGTTATCAATATGAAGGGAATAAATATTGATATTTTTGTTTATAAAATTAATGTCTAGGGGTTTAATAATTATTATAAAATGTTTTTCATTATGGTATATATTTTATATATTTTTATGAAAATTAATTCAATTATCGAGAATAAATTGTGTTATAATTGATGGTTATGTTGGAAAACAATTACTGAAGTAATTATTTTTTACATTAATATAAATAATATTTAGGTTAAAACTCTTAGAAATATGTTAATAAAACTCTAGAATGTGTTTTAAAATAATATTCTATAATTTAAAATGATATTCATTTATAGAATATTTTATTTAAAAATATATAAATGAGTAAAAAAATAGGGAATATTTAGTTATAATATATTAAAATAGATGTTAGAAAAAAAATTACGAAGAGGGTTATTTTTCAGAAATATATATTAATAAATTGAACAAATTATAGAAAATATATACTTATTAGCATAAGGATATTGGATTGAGTGATTATAAATGATTGAACAAAATGAATGACTTATTATTTGGAAAATAAATATCAGCATGATTTGTTGAATGTGAAACATTATTTTGTGAAATAATTTTATTCTACTTTCTCGTGTGAATTCCATGAGTTTTTTAACATGAATGGATCAATAATTTATGATAATATTTGAAATAATGACATAAGTGATATGGGTTTTGTTTGGACTTTTTTAATGCTCAAAGATATTTAATATTCCATTTTTATAGCTCATATATACTCTATGAAATGTTATTTTCAAAATTATATATGTGGTATGTCTTTTGTACTATATTTTCCAGTAGGTTTACAAAACTTCTATCAGCATTGGTAGATGATGATTTGTAATTTTATTTTGTTTCCTCACAACACATTTTTCATTAATATTCATCCTGTAAATGAAATGATAAAACATTTTAAGATCATTAAAATAATCATATATAATTTTTTTAGGCTATGGGAGATTTTTGATATTTTTATGGTTTCAATAATGATTTATTTCATAGACCATATATTTACACATAATATGTGTGAAATGATTAAATGTATGGTATTTATGATAACGGAAAAGTGAATTTGTTATTGTAATAATTTTTTTAAAACCATAAGATTTTATTTTGTATTCTTTTATTGTCAGTTAAAGAGGATTAATAGATATTTCATTTTTATCTATTTAGGTATCGTTATTTATGAAATAATACAATTGATATTTATTGAATCTTCTTTCTAAGTATAATTTCATGGGGAATTTATGGGATATTGTTTTTGAATTTTTTTTCAAGTGTTAACAAATTTTTTAATCACACATACATAATTTATTATTTAGATATATTATTATGATGGACTATTGAAGGTAAAATCACTCTTTATGTGATACATTAGACCCTTAATTGTATTCCCATACTGTTAGTGATCAGGCAGTTAATATTATGCAATTCATTGATTTTACATATTAACATAGGCGTATTAGGAAGTGAAACTAATGAATGGTATTATATTGGTTTATTTTATGGGTTTTTTCACACATAGAAAATGTTAGTGATGATATAGAGTGTCTGTGATTTGTAAAAAATCTATGTATATGCACTTTGTTTATAAATTTTTTGTATAAGTCATGATTTTAGAGGTAGTATTCAATTATATTTGATTGACTAATAAAAAATATTTCTTTATAGAATTATAATTATAATTATGAGTGTATAATGAATTATTCATGAAAAAATTTAGTATTACGTTATATTCCATATTTTTATTTATATTTTATTTTATTTATTCTAGATATATTATTAATTAATAATTTGTTTATTTAATATATAATTTTTTTCTATACTGATTATTGATTGCTCCATAGTTATATGGACATATGAAGACAAATTTCCTAATGTAATGTGATTATCATTACCTAAAAGACATTTTTTTGATTATTTATAATAAATAACATATAGTGTGATTATATAATGTAGTTTTACTTGTTTGAATATAATTGGTGTGTTTATTTTTAATGAATCATTATATCAAAATAGTAAAAAATGAGTTTCAAGGGAGAGGTGTATAGTATGATCATAATGGGTAAGGGAATATGGATGCATTGGTTAAGAATATTTATCATGTCGGATGTCTTGAGACTCTAACACATAAATTTTTTAATATAATCATGGATAATGTTGTTATCAAAATAAGTGAAATATTTTTTCATGAGTTGTTTTCGATGATAGATGTAGTTTGGAATTTCTAGTGAAAACACCATATATACATAATAAATATAGATGTACATATTGTGAGGTACATTCATTGGAAATATTGAATAGGATATTTGAGTTCTTTGATACTCTTAATTAGATGATAGTGAATCAATATGTATTCATGCTTAAGGGATTAATGTGACATCGGTGGGATATTTTGGAATAGAATAAGAGATTGAGGGATTGATATGTGATGGATTCTAGGAACCCAAATTTGATATGAATAATCCATTTATATTTATGATGGGTGGAGGATATTTTTTTAAGAAGGTAAAGTGAAGTTATATATTTGTTTTTTATGCCACTATTTTTATAGATATTATCAATTTTACTATAACCTAGTGAAATATTAAGACCACTAAATTTTTTTTTTTTTTAATAAAGTATCAGGTCAGATCCATATTACAGAGTTATAGTCAAATTAATTCCAAATTTTAAAAATGTGTTAAATAAAAATAATTCTTTATATAAGGATCTAGATGAATAATGGAGTGATTAAATTTCTTCAAGTGGTTCTAGTATCAACATGAAGAAAAATAGTGATAATTATCATAGTGATATTGAATGATAAGTGAAATGTAGGAATCCTCTATCTTTACATTCTTTTTGAGAAAATACCTAATAGGAGAGTCAACATTATGGTTATCAAGGCCATAATAATTTTTCATATTTCATTTATCCAATTGAATTTTAATTTTACAAAATATACTGGAGCATCATAAGATATTTTAGTTAAAAATGGATGAAAGGGGTGAATTTATGTATTCTATTCCATCTATAGAATCTTATATAGGTTCCTTTGAATTTCATGAGGTAATGTTCTATTCATCATAGAAGTTTCATAGTTTTGAAATTATTATTAGAATGTATTATTTGATATGATTTTGTAAACAAATCTAATATTATTATCATTAGTGGATTTCATTCTATTTAGTGAAAAATCTATGTTTTTCTATGTTATTTGAACTATAATTATATTTCCTTTTACTTTTTATTAGTCTTATAATGTTTTAAACTTTCTATAAATTATGCTGACATAAATATTTAATGATACTTAGATGATTTATCTTCAACGAATGTGACACATTATGGGATAACCAATATTATTGTATATAATCATGATCCTTGTTATTTATCTTGATTCCATAATATAAAGAACATGACTTGAAAATTACATAAATAATCTATTTAAATAGGAATTAAATTTCATAATATCTCTGATATCATTATGTTTTATGGTTTTAGAAAATTAGGTCATAACTCTTCCATAAAAAACCAAAATATTTTAATGTATAAACCTTTACATATTATCCATTTATTCCAAAATATAATAAATTTAAAATGAAACATTTTTTCCAATCATAGAAACAATCATAACATTTTCTATTATTTATTATTTTTCCAATGCATCCTTAAAACTTTTTAAAAAATAATATAAAAAAGCGTAAAAAGATTAGGAAGGGATAAAAAAAGTAGAAATACATGAGTCTATTAAAAACAATGAATCCCATAAAATGTTACCTTTATCATAATATTCATTTTTTGGATAAAATAAATAATAACCACATTAATAATAGTCTATTTTATTAAAAAACATTTTATTCATATATTAATGAAATAGAAACTCTATCCAGAAACATAAACCATTATATTCATTTTCTATATAAAAAATAATTGTATACCAGTTAAATACATAGTAGAAACCTCTATAGTGAACTCCCATTGTCATTCCTTTATTAGAAATTAATATTAAACATTTTATTTGAGAGATATACATGAATCGCCTTCTATTTAAAAGGAATCAGTATCACAGGTCGTATAAGCCGTATCGAGCTCACTAGTCAAATAAGTTGTTTCAGGACCATTCATAATATGGGATATATCAGGCTCACAAATAATCATATGTAATTATAAAGTATTATCTTATGATTAAAAAAATGTGGATAAACCTTTTTGTAATAAAAAAAATGATAAACTCTTTTGAACCTATATGAAAAAAATTGTATATCGAAAAATCCTTTCATTTTCAAAACAAATTTAATAAAATTACCATAAACAAAGGAGTGAAAGGATTTTAATTATAGAAAACATTCTAGTATATAATATAATAAAAACTAAGTTAATTTTGGTGTGGTTGAAAAATATATTGATGCCGAATATATTAAAATAAAACATTCATTTATTACCTTTTCTAATGAAATTAAAAACATTTCAAATAAAAAACATAAAATGATTCAATTTGATATCAATTAAATGATAGTCAAAAGTGAAATAATTTTTTTATAATTAATTTCTGTCCAAATAAATATATATATAAAATAATTTTAATAATATGTAAATGGATAAAATAAAACTATAAAATAACACATAAAAATCATTGTAAATGAGGTCTTAATTTTAAGACTCCCTTGCTTAGAGTCTGACTAATCATGTGCATTATTAATATTTTGGTATTATAAAATTATATTAATTAATTAATTTCTTAGTAAAAAATTTGATGTTTATTAGTCTACTTATTTTATGTATTATAATTTCATATTCAACTAGTTTTCATTTAATGTCATGTATGATGTTTTGTGAATAATAAGTTCATATGCCCAAAATGACTACAACTAGTCGAATATAGTCAAAGAGGTAATTATTACATCATCTATAGATTAATAGTAAATAAAAAATTGTAATTTATTCAATTAATTATAATTATTAAAGAATCTATGAAATATTATTATAGAAAATCATTTATATTACAATCATGGACATGGGAGGTCATACGCACATATGAGAATTTTTTTAATTATTGAATGATAATCATTGAAATAAAGTAAGTATTATTTATCATTAGATAATGGTAATTATAAAAAAAATATAACATTATATTTTTAAATAAACTATTATACTGTATCCATATGATGTAGTGAAGAAATGAAAATCACATCACATTATAACGATGGTAAACCTCACATACTCATGAATGACATTATCATATTTAAATTGATTGAATGATAAGAAAATAGATTATATATTGTCATTTAAAAATGTTAATTTTCCCATGAATATCATATATATACATTAAATTCATAAATATAACCATTAATGATAAGAAGTGATAGAAAAACAATTACATCTGATTGAGAGGAAGTTGTCCACCATACGCATGAACGATTAATCCTTTTCCAATTTTATTGAAGTAGGAGATGGATATTGGTTATTCTATTATTATATAAAAATATTATTATATCTAAGATACTTTGTTATTATTTAATAATTTTTTACTAATAATTTATATTGTGATAAGAAAAAATAAACTAAAAATGTTTGACTAATAACAATCCCTATTTTTTTCAAACCCTTTAGATTTATACACAAATAATTACAAGTTCGGTTTTATGATCAAATAAGGACCTCTAGAAAGTTTGGAGAGATGAATGGAATAGACATGATCAGGAATTTCCTAAATAAAAAGTTTTTTTGATGTACAAAGTTGACATGAGGGGCGATGTCATTTAATATTTGGGGGATATGACCAAATTCATATCATTAAAAAGAGTAAAATATTATTTGGTATTACAGAAACGAAATGGATCCCAAATAGACGATTTCCAATTTTTAGATGACATATGGTCAAAATTTGACCAAAAAATAAAATTTAGGTATATGTTTTTGTCATTTTATTAATTAATTATTTAGTTTAACCATTGATAATGTTGTTTTAACCATAACTATGGTAACATATTTTTTCTATTTTTACTATTCGTTATTAAATGAATTTTGTTTACATTTTAATATAATATTAATTATTATTATTTAAAATAAATAATCTAGTTTAATAAATGTAATTAAATTAATTTTTAAAATATTTTTTCCCATTAGACATAAAAAATGTGAAGAAAACTGTTTTTCAGAAAAAATATCCTTTTAAGTATATAAATGATTTTACAAAAAATAAATTATAATATTTATTAATGAAATTAAATTTGTTATTAAAAATAGTAATGAAATAAATTTACATTTATATCACATTAAAAAGGTATAAATTTCTAAATTATTAAAGAAAACCTATAGCTTTTTATAAAAAAACATTATTATTTCACTTTTCATCGAGAAAACAAACTTTTCTGAAAGTACTAAAATTATCATATAATGATATTTTTTAAATTATGAATTCATAAAAAATATTTCAAAAAGTTTTAATTTTATAATTTCTGAATAAATATTTCTAATAAAACAATATAATGTTTGAGACACCATTATGTTTAGAAATAACAATTTTTTCCTTCTGACTAAAAATAATCATAATATTATTATAATGATAATAACTCAATTATATATAATTAGGGAATATTAATATTAAACGAGTATCAATTATCATTCCATTACATGGTTTATTTCATTCACCCCCCACCCTTTGGAATGTGGGCCCTCACAATTTTATTCATTACTTAAAGATGCTTGGACATTTTTCCTTCATTGCATCTTTTGATTCTCATGTTTCTTATTCGATCATATAGTTTTTATATAAAACCACATCCTAGTTAATAACGTTATTCCACGACACCTTTTAATTGTATTCAATAATCTTAATATGTTGTTCTTCATATGAATGTTTTTCATCCAAATGAACTTTCGTAGGTTTCAAAACATGAGATCTATCTGGAACGTATTTTCTTAGCATCAAAATATGAAATATAGGATTACCCTAGGAGAGACATAGATTAAAGTTAGATCAATAGGAAATAGATCCAAAATTCTCCACGATTTCATATGTTATGATGAGTCATGGACATATCTTCCCCTTTTTAATCAATCATATAAATGTATTAAGAGAAGAATGTTCACCTACCTTAAAAAAATACATTTCCTCTAGTTATATGCATTAACATTTTAATTACATTTATAAATCCTTTTATATTATAAATAAACATCCCATTCTCAACCACATATTCTACAAACTATTTTCTGAAACTTATTCTATCAAACATTATCCAACGAGCTGGAGTCCAACCCAAAATTCTATATAATGAATCCAATGGTTTCATCTATATACATGAAGGAAAAAAATTTATATGAAAAATAGACTAAGTAAAGTTTTTTTTATCAAAAATAACTTATTAATCAATTAATCAAGAACAAATATTGTCTTATATAGTCTAAACATTTCACTTGTACTATCTTTCAGATTTAGGATGAAAAACTAGAAAAAAATTTATATTGATACCCACTGATATCTGATGGAATTTACAAAAAGTAAAAGTGAGCATGGGATCACATTCAGATACAATTGAGTTATTAACTCCAGGTAAATAGATAAAATCTTTAAGATGTGGTCAAGAAAAACAATCTAGATATATAGTGTCTTGAATTATAAATAAATGTGTTTATTTTGTTAGTCAACCAACAAAAACCCAAAAAACATTATTAAATTGAGATTTATTTATAATTCACACCACAAAAATCCATTGATATATTTATCCATGTACACTATGACACTAGTAAATCTTGATGTAACCCAATTTTAAATTTTAAATTTTCTTTAACATGATGAAAATTCCAAAAAAACATCATGGTAAATTCAACAATATATATTTTCATTTCAAACCACTACATATACTATTTAAAGTATCAATGCATATAAGTGAATTCAAGATGATGGAAAAAAAGAGAACTATAATATTAATTCAATATATGTATCTCTAATTGGGAATAAAAATAACATAATAATTTTTTCATTTTGATAAATCATTTTTCATCAACAATAACCACTAGAAAGATTCTCTTATTAATATATACTACCTTTTCTCATAAAAAGTGATCATATTTATAATATTTCCTATTTCATTCTAATAGTGTCGATAATAATGAAAATTAAAACAAAATAGGGGATGGTCTTAAATGAAACAATTGTAGGATGAAATTCATTAAATCGTTAACCAAATTGTTATTTGAAAAAACAACTTATTTAATATAACATTATCATTCTGAAAAAAATTATCACCTCCATTTTTTTTCTCAGTTGAAAATGAATAGTATATCCATAATCCTAAATCAGTTCAAGTAATCAACTCGGTCTCATATTAATCTCTTATAGAGTGAATATATACATGAAATATTTATTATTATTATATATTTAAAAATTTAATATACATAAATGAATCCTTTAAATTCATAAAAAACCCCCATAAAAATCATTCCAGATCTTGAGTAGGATAATTAAACACAATTTCAATTTGTTTACAATAAGTATTAGAAATTATATAATCATTATACATCAGAAAAATCCAAAACCCTTCAATGAACAATAAAAGTTGATAAATTATTCTCCATTTCTAGTTGGTAGGCCCTAAAAATGTTTATGAACTCATATTACTTTTAGTTCATGGAAAAATCATTAATCTCTTACATCTATATATATTTATATCATTTATAAGATAGATTAATTTGTGGTCTAGAAATCATAGAATGTTTTTCAAGAAACCTATTGTAATAACCCACATAAAAATTAAAACAATGAATCTTTATGACATTTGGAAGTTTTTCAAATTCATGAAAAACTATAATTTTAGTTGGGTTAATAGTTATTTCATCTTAATAAAAAATATTCCTGAAGAAAGAAATTTTAGCATCCAAAATTCACAGTCTGTATATTTTTCAACTATTTTTTCATCACCAAATTTCTTCAAAAAATTAATTATTATATTTCATGATGCACATGAATTTTAGAACAAATCAATATATCATCAATAAAAACAATCACAAACCATTCTAAATATTTATTGAAAAAACTATTCATAAGATCTATAAAAATATATGGTATTTTGGAAAACCCAAATGGAATAACTGAAAACTCATATTTTTCATGTAGATTTCAAAATAGTATATTTATAATATAATCCTATTTCTTAAACTGATGGTATTTGAACAAAATATTGATCACCAAAAAGCTATACCCTAAGGATATTATCAAACAAATCATTGATATGAGAAAAAAGTTAATTGTTATTATGAGTTATTTTATTCAATGATCTATAATCAATGAAATGTATCATTAGACCATCATTGTTTTTAACTATAAAAGAAATATAACTTCATGGTAATGTTATTAAATTAATGAGACTATTATCTAGAAACTCTTATCACTCCTTTTTCAATTCCAAAATTTCTATTTGATCTATTCAATATGGTGGTTTCGAAATTTGAAAAGCATGATGAACTATGTTGATTGTAAAATCCACCTATTAATTATGAATAACACTTGGTAATTCATTGGTAAATAATTCCATATTTTTTTTCACTATGGTCACATCACTAATCAAAAAATTTTAATTATTTTCAACACAATGAGCTTGTTAACATTCACCAATATTTTTAATAAATTTCATAGCTTCTTGATATGTTGTTAATGGTATTAGATCATTGAATATAACATTTTTAACTATAAAATCAATATTATAATGATAAAATAAAATCATTTCCAAAAAATTAATAAAATAAATCTCTACTGTGGGTAATTCAATAATATTTCTAGAAAATACCAACCCACTGATAATAAAAGGATGATTCTTAATAATCACGGTGACTTTAATATTTATACCCACAAAAATTACCAAAATTTACATCATATTTTGATTGGCTGATATTCCCATTTAAATTCAAAATCTATAGAAATTATGGAATGGAAATATTTAGAGTCGAATAAGGAATTAAAATAATATAAATAATAGGTTACATAACTATTACATCTATAATATATGGACTAAAATTTAAAATCATAGTAGTATATGATTTTGGAACACCACTTACCTTTCGATATTGATTGTTTCAAACCATTTTAAATAAAATAAGACACACATTCGTGTAATTCCCCCAACTCATTACAATTAAATCATCTCACCATTCGTTGGATATCTATTACCGAATTATGGGATTTTCCATCACTTATTTCATAAGATTTGTGGGCCATATGAAAAAACATCAATCATTGATAACAATTATCTAATCATGTCAACCATTCCCAATTTTTTTGTCACCCATAGATCTTGTTGGCAGATTATCAATAGACTTCCCAGTTGACTAGTTTTTCATTACTTTCCACCTTGTAAAATTATTATTCTTTTCATCTCGGGGTACATAAATGTCAACATACTCCATCCCATCATTCATAGTACAATGATAATTTTTTCCAAGATTTTATATTAATAATGAGAAAAATTGTCTTCATAATATTTGGATTCATTACTTTGTAAAATATATTAATTTTACAATCAATGTCTTAAAAAGTTTCATTGTATACCTTACCAATCGTGCAAAAGTTTATTCATATGTGGTAACTTAATATTCATCATTTTAGAAAAATTCCAATAATAAATTCTCTAATATGATATGAACAATCATGTAGAAAAATTTCTTCATAAAAAATTAATAAATTGTTCACAATATATTTCATTAAGATCTTCTATATATTGTATTTTTAATCAATGTCCCCCATCTATCATATTGACCTTAAATATTATAAAAGGAATGAGTGGCCATTTTATGTTCTAAATATTCCATGACTTAAAATATCTTTTTAAATCATTTTTCCATCCCTTTGCCACCATTGGATCTAATGATCCACTAAAAAAACCAGTGTGGTGTTTTATAAAGTTCTCAATTGTTGAAATGTTCATCTATGGTAATTTTGATTTCACTTTAACATGGATGCAACAAATATTTTATATCCTACATGAATAGATCTATCACTATATAAAACTATATAATTCAAATTATAACAACTTTAGTATACTGATTTTCTAGGAAAAATTATTCTTGGTATCTTCCTACATCATATTACCAATTTCCTCAATGGGAACCCATTTAGATGAGACAAGGATTAGAAAAAACATGGTAATTGTAAAAAGATGTATCATGAATACGATATTATATAATCTCTTCAGGATATTATTTTAAAATTATCCTAACCTTTAATGGAATATAATAATTTAATCTAATACCATATATATCGACTTATAATTAAACATTACATAATCTAGTGTCTTCAAAATAGAATTAACTTTAATTCATTTTAATGATCTTTTAGGTTTTAAGTTTTAGATAATTAGTTAATAACTCATAAATAAGAAACAAAAATATAAAAAATGTTGACACTTCTACTCAACAACCATTTTTTACACATTATATAACATTTAAAATGAAAAATGATTTCTTTTCATGAAAACTATTCATTACATTCAACATGAAAACTTGATTTTTTATTCTCATCGATTAACCCTATGAAAAATATGAAAAATGCTAGATGAGAACAACAAGCACAATAAGGGACATAAAATTCAAAAATCTATTGGCTTAATAAAATACATGGAAAACCAAAAAAATTCTCCAAATATTCATTTATATTTTGAAATAAACTATAACACCTAAAAAAGAACACATTTTATCCAAATAAAATATTCAAAACCAAGAGAAATCCAATAAAAACTTTTTGAGGAAATATAGAGCATTATATTCATTACCTATTTATAATATAACTAGTACCCAATTAAATTTATATAAGAAATATCTGTATTTAAGTCTTTCATTCATGAATATTGAGATAAGAAATATTAAAAAATACATTAGAGTGATTTAATAGTATCACTGGTCATATAACCTATATTGGGCTCTCCTATTGTGTAAAATTTATCAATCTCACCCATCATATAAACTGTATCCAGATAACCCATCAAATAAGGTGTATAAGGTCCAATTATCAACATACATAATTATAACGTACGATACCATGAATAAAAAATTTTATTATTGAACATTTTTATCATTGATCAATTTAAAAAATCATCTAAAACTATATGTAAAAAAAATTAGATATAAAAATACGTATTCCATTTAAAATACATTTTGAAAAATTAAAAACCCTAAAATAGAGGAAATAAGAGTTTTTATTTGGAGAGAAAAATGGAATATTATAAAGTAATAAAAACATCAATTAAATATTGTGATAATTTTAAAATTAATTGGAATTATATACATTAATAAGGAATTTTCCTTTTACCTATTGTATAGAAATTCTAAATGATAAGTATAAAAATGTAAGAATGAATCAATTTAAAAACCATTATAGCATAATAAAATTGATATACAATTTTTTATCATTTAATTATTTCCATAAAAATAAATCTATGAAATCATTTTTAGAATATGGACATGGATGAAATGTTTTCTTAATATTATTATTTTTAAACATTTAAAACTAGTTTTTATGTTTAAGTTTCCCTTAACATGAGTCCAATTTTTAATATATATTCTTTATCCTCCCCAATAATAAAATAATGTTAATTATTTACAACATTAACAACCATTTCAAAGTAAATAATTCCTTTTTATTTTATATATTAATGTGTTATATCCAATTATAGAATCAAATAATTACATCTATGACATTCAAATCAGATTTGGATGATATGTCCAAAATGACATCAGTATGATGACTTTGGGAATAAAATTAAATACTCCATAGTTTATAAAATATTTATCATGAAACAATTATAATTTTTATATATTATTTATATGTAAAAAATCAAATTTTAAAGATAGTTATAATTGGGAATGTTGTTAAATCCATTGAGGAGGTTGGTTGTACGTACAGCTGAGTAACATTATATTGTTCAATTACCATAATAGAATAATGTTAAGAATGATGTTACCATTGATATTTTTTAATTACATCAAAAATATAATATTATATCATTAAATAATCTTCTCTGCACTAGTTAAGTGATGTTTTGTGTGAAAATGAATTACATCACTTCATTGATGTGGTATTCTACATGTATGCTTGAACGACATTATCATCGTCCAGTGGATGGAAAGATATGAAAATGGAAAATTTATTGACGCTATAAAATTTTTATGATTTCATAAATATTATATATATATATATATATATATTAAACCCATAATTATAACAATTTATGAAATGATGTTCTGGAAAACTAATTACATTAGTTCACAAGGTGATATTCCACCGTAGAAATGAGTGATTGTTTCATTTCCCATTTGATGGAAGGAGAAGATTAATATATATAATAAAATTAACATGAAAAAATCTAATTATATTTAACAAATTGGTTATAATATATCATATTGAAGAATGCATTTTTTGGAGGTAAAAGAATAAATAAAAAAATCGAGTTATGAATGATACCTCTTCTTCAATTGAACCCTTTTGGTTTATAATGAAATACATTATAGGTTGGTTTTAATATGAAAAAAGGGGTAATAAGAAATGCGTAAGGATTAAATAATGTTATTTGGGTTGTTATTGGATGAACTAAGTGGTGTTTTATACCTAGAGAGGAGAAGATATGGACTGTAATTTATTTAGTTGAGGAGAGAACCCACTACGAATTTTTCAAAATATTAAAATACAGTGTCATATTATACATGAAATATTTCTCGAAAATGGACTATTTAAAAATATTATAATATATAGGGTGAAAATATAGCCATCCTATAAAAAATATACATGTTTTTAGGTCATTATATACTTTATATCTTTAGTTTATCCCCCTATAAATGCGTTTTAACCTTAATAGAGGTCATATATATTATCTATTTACTATTTATTTTGAATATAAATTGTAACACCATACGATTTTAAAAACCAAACAGTGTATTAGATTAAATCTATAATACACAACACCAATTATATAAGGTATTATATAACGTGATACATTCTGATATATTTATTCTTAAATAATTTCAATCTCTTAGAAATCATTCAATTAACACAACATCTAGTTTAAAAGAAATATGATACTCCATTAAAATATTATTATTTAAAATTTTACATTATAATTTAGTTGGTAAGTTTACATGTATGAATAGTAAAAAATAAATTTTGAAAATTATATTTTTTGTACATGTATAAATACAAAAATGGATATCTATTGAGTAGAGATAAAATTAGAACCATTTTAAAGAATTTGTTTTGGGAAAACTACATTTTTATGAATGGAGGATTAATTTTATATTGTGAAATAATTAAAAATTAATTTATACCTATATTAGAATAATTATTTGAAAAAATAAACTACAATTTGTTATTCATCAAATCAATAATATCTTATGTATAATTGTTTTTATTTCTCAAAAAATCATTTTTTATTAAAAGAGAAAATTAAAAAATTATAATTCAAAAATACCTTTTGGTTTAAATTATTTTTTATAAATAAATAACATATAATATTTCTTAAAGTAAAATTAGTAAAATTATATATATATTATTTCAATTTATGTTATACTAACAATTTTTATTTTAAAACTTGTTAAAAAATACTCTCTAAGCTTTTGAACATTTTCTCATTGAAACCCCGCTTTCTCGTCACAACTGTGGCATAAATTTTAAATTAATTTTTTACACTTATATAAATTTGAATTTGGAAAAATATTAATTATATTGAATAAATATTTTTTTACTTATTAATTTTGAATTAATTTTTGACCCAAATAAACAGTGAAAACAATAAAAATTAACTGCAATAGTAAAACTAAAAACTAATATACTGGGGGTTAAAATAAAATCATAATTGTTAAAATGAATTAAAAACATTTAAAATAAATATTTTGGAAAAATAGTTAGAACTTATAATATCTCATGATCGATAATGCTCTATTTTTTAACCGATTAGAATGTTAAAAATGTTGGTACACCATTTTGTGGTCAAAACATACTGGTGTGACACACACCACCTTTATATAATGTTTCCCCATGTTCTCTCTTATTCACTTATTCAAGAATTTTTTATTCATCCAAGACCTATCCAAATAATTTTCAAAATTATATACCCTTATACTTGAATCCTTTTTTTCAAAATACCCTTATAGTAAATCTGTTGATATAATCCGAAAGAGGTGGTCTGAGAAGTTGAAAAATTCCTAACTATTACTGTTTTTATATTTCTTCTTCCACCTCCTAAAAATATTATTAATTTATGATTATATAGTAAAAATAGTTTATAAAATTTAATAATATGTTAAAAATATTATTTCATTACCTATATCCATCTCATAAACCTCAAATGGGAAGAAATAACATCATTACTGTGTACATCAGACTACTACCTCACTAACCAATGTGACATGCTTTCCAACAAAACCTATCAAGTAATGGTATGATGATATATATAATGTATTTATAGTACATTTCAAAATAAATACACCACTAGATCTATATTACCATATCTACCTTTTTTTTTACTTTTACTTAGGTAGGGGACCCGATAACATTGCTCGTCTATGCGAAATGCAACCACCTCACTAAGCGATATGATTCATCTTTCAATAACGCAATACATGGATAAATATAAGGATAAATTTTAATGATTATATGTGATACATGTCAAATATTTATCATATTATGTTATATTTATCATTATTAAAATTTAATATAATATTTTTTCCTACATTTTCACCCACAATAAAATGACAACACCATTCCTGCAAATGTGAACTACCACCTTCACGAAGAGGGGTGAAACCCTCTTCATCACCACAAATATTTAATAATGCATATAATTATATTAAAGGAAATAATATTTTAGATATGATTTTATGAAATATTGTTAAATATAAATCATTTCTTATCTTTTTTTCAATATTGATTATTTTAAGAAAGAAAATATACTCATGTTTACGTATAACCTACCCTATCTATGATTATAACATAGTTAATTTTTATTAACCACAATTCATTATTTTTTTTAAAAGTATAATTGAATTATTAATATGAAAAATATTTATTGATTTTTCTCTATGTACATTTAAATAAAAACTACTTCGACCATAGTAATCCTACCAATGTCATTTTCAACATGTTAATCACATATCTTGGAAAAACATGACATACAAATAATAGATTAAGTAGTCATATATAACATAGTTAGGATTACAATAAAATTAATAAAAAATGGGAGAAATGGTTCTAAATAAGGTTAGAAAATTAATATGATTTTATTATTCATGAAGACAAAGAATGTACATTTTGATTCATCTAAAATCATGGGTTTCTTTCCTCACTTTTACTTTTCTGAGACAGATGACATACTCACCACTTATTTTATTTGTCTGGTTTATATAATCGCCTTTTTTATTTTTTTTATCATGAGTTAAATTACATTCATGGTATTTAATGTTTTATTTATTATTATTTCTTTCATGGAGATTATAATTAAAAATTTACCAATATAGTATGGGCTTATTTCAAAATTTCATCATTATTCATGACTAGTTATGCTTATGTATCACCCAAAAGAATTAGTTTAAATTTATATCCTAAAATAAATATATCTTATTATACTATGGTTATTTAATATCATTTTAAGAAATAGTTCCATTTTTCATTTATTTGGTTCTTAAATATATTAATAAAATGTTTTTAAGAAAATATTACTTCGTTTTAATCATTATTTGGAAATTCATTTTCATAAAAACCCACGTTTTCTAAAAAAAATTTCCAAAATGTTTTTACATTTACAAAATATTTAGTGGTGAACTTTCTTACAAATAATAATTTTTATAAAAAATTTTTCTTATAAATATTTCTATCATTTTGAAAACAATTCCCATTTATATTTTACCATAAATTTGAATGTAATCCTTACTTTAAAATATATTTAGTGATTGGATTTTTCCACTATCATGGACACTCAATTATTTAAAAATTATTTTAAAATATTTCATGGTTATATTCAGAGAAAATTATTTTAAATTTTTTCACAATATTTTATTTGATGATGATTTTAATTAATAAAATATTACTTTCCTCAAAAATCAGTTCATGAATGTTTTATGATATTTATATTCATCAACTGCATCAGTCATTTATTGTAGTTATAAACTAGTGGGGATATGTTATCTTCATTTCTTATTTATTATTTAATTGGATTTTTTCTAATTATTTTGACTTGGGGTGTAATATTATTATACCATTTTCATTATTGTTGATGGATTATGATTATTTTTATTGATTTGGGTGGTAACACCTCGAGTTTTTATAGACCTTTTTAAATTAAAATAACTTATCATTTTTTTCTTGAAAATCATTATTTAAAAAATTCCTTTCACAGGTTAATAACATTTTCTATGTTACATGGCACCATCTCGGCATATCTTAAATGCAACGCTGCCTTTTAGTGCGTTAAACTCAATATTTATGTTTCTACAAAACATCATTTTACTATTATTATTATATAAATGAGATAATTATAACCTAGCCTTGAAGATAGATATAAAAAGAGTAATAACTATTTTTCAAATGATTTTTATAATTTTTTATATAAATTGAACATATTGATGATGAAAGATATTATTTTTGGTAGTGACCTTATATGTTTTAAAATATTATTTTATGGAATGAAATACTTTTAATGTCCTTTCATAAAATGAAATAAAATTAATTATTCAAAAATTAAGAAATATAATTTTGTAAAATATTAATTATTTTATAATTTATAATAACGAAATTATTTTTGGGGGAATTTTTTGGATTTTCTTAGAAATATCATTTTTTGATTAATAGTGAAAAATAATGGATTTTGATTGGAAACTAATTTTTCAACTAATTTATTAATAAGAATAAACATTATTCAATTTGTATTAAAATTTTAGTAAGATTATTTTTAATAAATTTTCCCAATGAATATAATTGGAATGAATTTCACATTTAAATTTGATACAAAAACGTAGCAAACTATTGATCATTTTTACATTAAAAACCAAAACTTCGACTTGACTATACGATTAATATTATATTAATTTCTGCCACATATGTGATCGGAATTTATAAAAATAGATTCCATATTTGGAATCAGAATAATTTATAATCTATAATTTTTTCTACTAAAATTATCACAAAAACTATTACTGAAAGTGACTAAAATTAATTACATCGATTAAAGTTAAATTAAGCCTGACAAAGGACTAAACCATAATCTTTAGTCCTAAAATGACCTATAAACTTTTCCAGAATCCTATATATGTGCATATATATACCTTATACTTTCATGGGTCGAAGTTGGATCTATATTGGATCCACATGCAACATAAAAATGTGCATGTAAATCTCTCTTCAAATATTTACAAAATTGGCACTCCTTCTTCCCTATAAAAGGCCACCACCTATCCCTCTTATTCACACCTATCAAACTACATTGGTTCAGAAAATATATAACCAACAAACATCCCAAAACCCCTAAATTACTTCTTGAGTTCTTTATTTGGGTATAAATTATGTCATGGAATCCTTTTGACACAAAGAAAAAGGAGTTACCAGATTAAGTGGTAACATCTTTACCCAAGATCCATTATTTTATATTTCTTCTCACCCCTCAATTATATTTATACCATGATTTTATAAAAACACCAATATAATGAATATAATATTAGTTTTTTTATTCTAAGTGGTATACCTAAAATTAATAACACCTTCATCTAATGGGTAACAAACATACTATTTAAGTGTACAACAAACTACCATATCACTAAATGTTGATCGTTCATTTTTTCTCTTATCACCTCTAATAGTAGACATTGTGATTCAAAATATGTTTATTTATGTTATATATTATATTTATTATTTATTTAATATATACTATTACTTTTATAACACACATATTTTTACCTTTCGTTAAGCTTAAATACAATAATTTCGTTTGAGGGAGTGTTGACTTCTACCCCCTCAAAGCGATGTGATTTTTTACAAACTACCTAGAATTTATTAAGGATGGGATTAGTAAAATTATAGGTATTATGTAACATTATAATTCTAGAATGATGATATTATATACATATATACATATATTTCTTTTTTTCCTTTCTTTTAATATGAAAATTAAAACGAAAATAGAGTTCATGCATACGTATGACTTACCGTCTCCTTGAACGGTGTATTCTATTTTGTAATTCATATAATATAAGAATAAAGAGAATATTATCTGAATTGAAAACATAATGTATCTTGATTAACATGTTTGAAGTCACAATAAATACATATATGGTATTATATATGTTAAAATAGTTCTCTATAATTTGTATTGTAATTATATATTTATTATAAATGTGTTTTGAGTGAGTATGATGAGTGTCAATACACATGTTAAATGGATTTCATATCACTTTTTATTTATTTGAGAATCATTCTATGTTCACCAATCTTTCATTTTATGTGGTGTAAGTACTGATAATGATTTTATACTATTAATAATATAATTAAATTTAATGGTGTTCACATATCTGTTTTATTATATTTCTTTCAGGGGTTTTATGTTTAAAAAATTACACAAGTCAGTAAATAGTAATATCTCAATTTTCATTCATTAAGACATAATTGTTTATGCACCTAACAATTTTTTAAGGTGTATAATAAATCCATTTTAACTGTTATATAATGAATAAAATTATTTTATTGATATTTTAAGATTCTTTTAATTTTCATTTGATATGTGGAGATTATGATCCCATGTCGATATGTTATTAGAGTTTATTGAAACAATCTTGTCACTCATTGATATAGTTTATGTTTATCCTTCCTTTGATGAAATATTATGATATGTATCTTAATAAAACTCATTTATTTCCTTGTCCTTAAATTATTCAATATATATACATGTTGTATTACAATATTCCAACTCATTGTAACATAAGATAATGTTTTTAAGTAAAATATGAATGTATCTCTCTCCATTCGGACATCTATTGTATTAAAAACCCATGATTTAAAAAACATCTTGAAATACTGATTGGATCCCATTTTCAAGGAAAAGGATATTAAAAATGTTTTTACGGTTTCAATGATTAATTTATAATTTTTCAAATATATTTTCAATGATAACGGTTCTTAATAATTTTTTATGTTTTAAAAATTGTTTTCAATGTAGAAAGAATATTTTCCCCAAGAAATGTTTTTAAAAGATATTTCATAATTATTTCTCCCCTAAGATAACATTCATTAGTGTTACTCATGAATTTCTATGGATATTAATCAGTGTTTCTAATTATATAATTTATCTAAATGTATTTTGTTTTGATGTCATGATTTCATTAAAAAAATTTCTCATTCACTAGAAATTTTTTTATAAAACCCGTTTTGTCTCACTGGTTATGATTAGGATGAAATGATTATAAAACCTTTATTTTTTATAGAACATATGAAATAATTACATCTTTATAATACCCATTTCATTTCATGTTATATGATATGATTATTTATGTTCTTGTGGCACATGTATGTATGATATCAATGTAAAATGGGTGGGACCTATATCTCCCTCCAATTCATTGGGTAAATATTTACATCTCGTGAAATATACTAAGATGGTTTTGAGAATAAACCATGATTAATGGGATAGAAATGTGAGTAAACTATGACAACCAATATATAATGATGAGTGAACACATGAAACTAAGATGTCCATGTGAGGGATCCATGTCTACCAAGATGCTATGGGGAGTAAACCAATACTAGAAAGTTGGTCATGGAAGAAATTTCTTAGATACTATAGAAATCATATTATATATTCTTATACGTCTAAAAAACTCCATGTTTTATTCTTTTGTTTTGATTTTAGGTATTATGTTATTTATTTTCCTATAATCAATGTCTTATGAACTACCATGATTTATTCAATGATTCTTTTATATGGTCACTGATATACGGGCTATGATCTTATACCTTAATGATCATGTTATCATTACATTATTCTCTTGATTATGCTTTCATGTATCCATTGAATACCCTTACTAAGAATTTTAGATCACCCATTATTATGTTTCCTTCCATAGGTTATGAATATATGTATTATGTGTAATGTGTCTAAGAAGGGTATTATTCAGAAATAACCTAATGGGAGATAATGTAGGTCACTTATGAATCAATATTTATTTTTTCTTGTTTACCAATTCATTTGACAAGTACGGTCTTTATGTATCTATTTATATAATGTTTTATGTATTATAACAATGTTATGTAATTTTAATATATGAAAAATAAGGTTCTATATAATGGATTTTGTTAACATTTAATTATATAGGTTTTCTATTACAATGTTTATGTTGATTATGATTCACGCCATTCATATAAGGAATTGATTTGTCTTAGTATATGAGGGATGGAGACCACTATATCATCTTGATGCATTTTTAAGTCTCATGAGAGAAACTAGATTGGGGTTTTATTTATTAATTGACCATTTATATATATTTATTTGAATAAGCACCCAATGACATTATATTTCTTTGGATAATTATTCAATTGTTTGATTTTGATGTCATTAATTAAGAATTACATCATTATAAATTCAATTATTGATATTCCATTTGATTATTAATTTTATTTAGAATAACCATTTTTATGTTTTCATTATCATGTGATTATTTATATGAAATTATTTTATAATTATTTATTCCCTCCAAATTATGATCATGATATTGATTAAATAGTATGTGTTTCAGTTATTTACGTTTACATATTCCTCATTACTTATTTATTAAAATATTCTTATATACTCTTACCCTTTCATTGTGTATGGTGCCACCCCTTTCATAAGTTTTCTATTCCTGGGGATATAAGGAAGTGTTTTTTTATTTATATATAAATATACAATAAGGGGAATAACGGTTGTTTAAAAGAAATTACATTGATAATTTTATGTTTTAAATTGAAAATTTAATTTCAAGTATGTGTATATTTTATGATGACTAATAAACTATTTAATAATTTAGGATTTGAATCCTTGTATCTTATGAAATTGTAGAAAAGTATACACTGGATCAGATCAACTCCTATCATTTCAATACAGTTTGTATTAGATAATGTTTAGTAAAAATCTTTGTAATTTGATTAAATAAAACATACATTAAGTAACATAACCTTATAATTGAATTTGAGGATATGTATTGATGAAAGTCCTAAATTTTTTCATGTTAGTGATTATATGCCTTTTTATAATATAAATATTGGTCTAGATGTTATAAGTGGACATGGTTTTGGAATAGATGTATCCGTAGATAATAACATTGAAAATGGAGCATTGGGCTTGACCTAGTCATCATCTAGTGCACAGAAATAACCTTTATTGCTAACTTGGTTAGACACTCTGAGTGAATATTATTAGGATAAATCAAATTTTCATTATATACCATTATAATGTATTTGAAAAATAAATATATCACCAATGAAATTATGTTTATGATTATAAGATTATTTATCCATACATTTTTAAATTTTTTGTGTGTTTTACCAGTTTAGAGATTATACGATATGATTACGAATGATATGATATATTCTAGTGTCCTCCATAATTTAGAAATTCGTCCTATAAGAGGGAATGTGAACCTCATAAATTCACTTAATCCAATGATTAATAATCATTTCTTCTTTAATTGTATTAAGAATTTCAATCAAAAGGAACAAGTCTCCCAATAATTCTCATCATATGAGGACATAGTGTCATGTTATCACAAGATAGAGAAAGAAAACACTATGTATTATGGATTTTATGGGAAGTAAGAGCTAAATATTTTGAAAGAGAAAAATATAGTTAAATGGATGAATGGAAATGAATATTTCCCCACATGTAATAATTGTGAAAATAATCACCTTAGTACTTACTTAAAGGTAATTGGAGTTTGGTAAAATTGTGTAACGAAAGGTCACCACGATCATGAATACAATTGAAAAAAAATTACAATGTATAATTATTCTAATATATGGAGATAAGGAACTATAAAAGATAATTCCCCAAACATTAATGGATTATACCAAAAAATCAAAGGAAATCAATGCTAATGTTTTACTATTACTATTGAAGAAGAGAAATGTTTAATATTCTTGTTCATGGATTCAAAAATTACACCATTTGATTATTTTATCAATCATATCATTGTTATAAGATTAATGAAATGTAATTATTGAACAAAAATACATTTTTATTATGGATATGAAAGCATATGTTGAAAGGTATTAATGAACAAGAAAAATGATTTAGTAAAAAGTTGAACTTCTCTGAAAACACATGATTAATGGAAAAATAACTCTTAATACATTCTTGATGTTGAGAGAATGATTTTTTTATAAATTGATAACTGATATAGGTATATTAAATTGATTAGTACAAACTACATTGGATCTGATTAATTATTTGATAACAAATGTTTTATGCTATCATTGATGGAATTAATAGAATTTTTGGAATTAAGGATCAGATCCAATAATCTATGTTTTATTTATAGAATAATAAAGCATGAATGTTTTCAATAAGGTTGTTTTTAATTCATGTTATTACCATATCTTGAGAAAATACATGATGAAGGTATTCCCATGTTTTTTATATGATGATTCAGATTTAATTATGTTGTTTAGAAGATTAATGATATTTTTATTTTGGAAATTTAGTGTCCATATTACTAATTCTATGAATACTAATCTTTTAGAAATGCTATAAGGAAAATCTTTTATGAAATGTTGTAACTTGAAATTTGGATAAGGTTTTTTATATTAATGTATTAAATCATCATCTGATGTTTTATTCATACCGAAGAACCTTTCATAACCATTTATTATATTGATAACTAATGATTGGAGAAAGTAAACATCATTACATCATGTATATCATGATTTTTAGTGATTCAGGGATACAAAATCCTCTTCATTCCATATAGTAAGATATGATGTTGAAATTGATCAAGAAATAACCAATGTTTGAGCTAATTCTAATGAAATGGAATGAAATAAAATATGTATACCATCTCATAAAATTATTCAACTATTGGAAACATATCATTAAATAAAATTTATCCTATTAACAACATTTTTGATGACATTAATAACCATTTCAATAGTTTTTCATAGTTACTGATTTTTACAAGATGATTTAATTTCTTCTGTTCAATGATCACTATCACCCTTCACCATTATCTTGGAAATAGGCTTTTTCCCTATGTCCGAATCTTCACTTCCCAAAAATGATCTTTTTTATAGAAAATTGGTATCTATTATTTCATATTAATTTAATATTTTTCTTCTCTCTTATCAAGTGGTTGTTTTCAAAACCCTTATCTTTATTTGAGATTTCATGAATGGTATTTTTGATCGAAAAACCACTAATTATCGAGATCTGTATTAAATTGAGAGGATAAAATTTTATTAAGGGGTATAATTTAACAACCTATTATTTTAAAATACAAAAGTCATATTAGATATAATTATGAAACACAACAGTAAGCCTAAATGGGAATATAATATCCATATACATTATTATACATTTATTTTTAAATAAATAATATATATTTCAATGCATTCAAGGCATGGATCACTATGTTGAACAAAATGTGACACTCAATTAAAATATTTTTATTTAAACATTACCATTATAACTATGAAATTTTGTTTATGGTTATTAATTATACTAAATAAATTTTTTTTTTAAATATTTATTAAAATTTATGAAAATAAATAAAACATATTTCTACTATTTAGAGATAAAATTTTTACCATACCATAAAAAAAGAAATGTTTTTTAAAAAACAATATTTTTCAGAATGAATGATTCGTCATGCATTTTGAACATTATTAAATATTATTTTTTAACCAATTTTTTTTAAAAAAATTACTTAGAAAATTAAACTTCATTTTAGAAATAATAATATCATTTTATTTTAGGGATAATATTTCTGATTTATTTAAAATTTTATTTCTTTTATTAATAGAGAAAAATACTGAATTTTAATAGAAAACAACATTATTGTTTAAATTATTTATAAATAAAAAAAAATTTTAAATTTTTGTTAGAGTAAAATCATATTAATTCTATATCTATTTACAGAATTTATTTCACTTGAATATCTTTCATATTAAATTTTTGAATATAAGAATTGAGAACTTTTTATCATCTTCTTCTTTTAAACATGGAAGTCATCGTGTCTATGGGGTTAATTTTAATTTAAATTATTCCAATTATATGAATGGAATTTAGATAAATAGATTCCATATTTTTAATAATAATAATTTATTTTACATATTAAATTAAAACAAATTTTTTATCAAAAATAATTTTGAAAATAATAAAAATTAATTATAGTTTTTATGGTTGAAATTGTTTATCAGGAGTTGAAGTAAAAAAGATAATGGTTAAAATAACCTGTAATCATTTCAAAAAGGTTTTATGGTATATTTAGAACCTATTAGGTATAGTAGTTTATAATAATATATTTTTACCCCTTATATTGTGAAAAAGGTGGATACACCCTTTTCATTTTAGAAATTACAGGTGTGTCACTCAACTACTTATATAATCCCACCCCTATTCTCTCTTCTTTTCCCCTTAAAACCCTTTCAATTCATCCAATTCATGACCAAATAACTTAAAAAATTTTATACCATCATCCTATAATCCTTTTTTGGTCGAAAATACGTTATAGTCATATTTTAGGGATAATCCGGAAGAGGTGGTCCAACAATAGGTAAAATTACTAATTATTAATTTTTTTATTTTTCGTCTCCCTCCTAAAAATATTATTAATTTATTATGATATAATAACACCATTATATACCACATACTAAGATATTACTATGTTATGATAGTTATCCATATCCATCCCCTCTTCCATTAAATGGGAAAAAATAATGTTGCTTGCGTATACCACAAACTACAGTTTTGTGAACATTTGTGATAGGTTTTCAATAAACACCTCTCACCATTGGGTGTTATGATGGATATTGTGTATATAAATTATATGCTTAAAATAATTATACATATTTAGTTATTATATCCTAAATTCTATTTTAATGCCCATTATTTTGTGAATATAATAATTTAGGTCATGTGTTCGTCGGACTATCACCTCCTGAAGCCACACCATGTACCAGTAAGAAACTCTTTACATGGATGTTGGTAAGGATAAAGATAAATATTTCAAGTGATATAAAGGAAATAATAATAATAATAATAAAATATTATAATTTTTAGTATTTATAATATCTTTTTTATTGCAACCATTTCACTCACCGAAAGATGACAATGTTGTTCTTAAACGTGTGGTATACTACCTTGATGAAATAATGTGACTCAATTTTCATCACCATGGCACATAGATGATATATATAAGTATATTTAAGTGAAAAATATTATATATATATATATATTATTATCATAATATAAATATAAAATACTACATAACATCTTTCCACAATGAACATTGAAAAATTGAAACATTACTCTCGCATATGTAAGACCTACCATATCCAAGATTATAATGTAGTTTGTTTTTCAAAAAATATAACATAATTGGATTTATATGTATAATTTATGTATTAATATGAAAAATATTTAATTTTAATTATTTTTTATAAGTTTAAATAGTGAATTATATTAGCAAATTCAACCAACCAATGTCTTTTTTGACACATATTCCAAATTTCATTGAATCAACTGACATAAAAAATATTTATTGATTAATTATGAATAAACTAGTGATAAGTGAAATAAAATGAATAATAATCATTAAAATTTTTATTAAGAAAATAATTAATAATCATAAGTTTATTATTTAGGTATATAAAGAATGCTTGTGATGTGTCAGACTCAAGGAATGAGTTTCTCATCTCAATTTTTCTTCGTTGAGACGTATGTCATATTAACCACATATTAAAAATGTGTGGTGTATATACTAAATTTTTTATGTTATATCATGAATTAATTTTTATTAACTCTGTTTATAATTTCATTTAAATTTAATTCATGTATAGTGATTATAATTCTAAAATTACCATTGTGGTAAGTGCTTACCTCACAGTCTCATCATTATTCAGAAAAATTACGTTTATGTCTCCCTTGGTTTAATTACATGGTATCTATATATTGAAATAAATATATTTTATTTTCATTGATTTATTAATTTATTTGTTAATAAATTGTACCGTTTTTTCACTCTTAGGTACATAAATTTTTTGGCATCAATGGTTTTTAGAAAATTTGAATTAATTTTTCTCATCGGTCATAAATCCATTTTCATACAAACCAATATATTCTACAAATGTTTTCAATGATTATTTTAAAATTTAAAAATGATTTATTAACAAAAAATTTGAAAACATTTTCTTTCAAAAAAATAATTGTAATTTTTAGGTTTTTTTCAAAAGAATGCTCATTTGGATTTGACCGAAATTGTAAAAGAAATATTTACACTAACATTTTCAACATGAACTAAATTTATTCCCTTGAAGGAGACTTAATTTTTTAAATATTATTTTAAGATATTTCAACCTTCATTTCAATAAACCCAATTTTAAAAAAACAATTGAACTTTTTGTCAATGATTATTTTCAAAGTGAAATAGCAATTTTGTTCAAAAATCCATTTAAGAAAATTTTATGGTATTTATATTTATCAATGAAATAATCCCTTTGTTATAATTGTGATCCACTATGGATATGTAATATTGATATAATCCTTTTTAATTAATTGGATGGTTTGTGATTGTTTGATCATGAATGTACATGTTTTATACAATTCATATTTCTGTTGATTGTTTATCAATATGTTTATTGATTTGGGTAATTGTTAAATTTCCATATTCTAGTTTATCGATATGAATTTTTAGGTTTATTAGGTTTCACTACATCCAATTGTGGAATCTTTTTGACTTATTATGTGATCGGAGGGGGACACTATGTCCCCTAAAATCATATGTATGACTCACGAGAGAAACTAAAATCAATTTGGCCAAGGCCAAACCCATTTTTATATATGCCTTAACATATTTAATATATTGTATTAGATGTATTATTAAAATGAATAGATAATATATTTTAGATTTCCATATTAAAACATTCTATAATTATCAATTTAGTAATTGATATTCAATGCGATTGTTCAATTAGATATAATTTTCAGGGTTTTGTTTTAAAGGTTATGTGATTATTTATATGAAGTTATTTCATTATTATTTATTCCATACATAGTATTCTCAGGTTATTGATTAAATTCGATGTTTTTTAGTTAGATAACTTTCAATATTTATTCCACCTTATTTATTCATAGATTCCACAATATACTTACCCATACTAAGGATCTGATCTTACCCATCCATGGACCACATCGACCGGCTCGAGGAACATCTGCTGTCATTCGCGGAATGGAGGCAGAACCCTGTGCGGCCGCGAAGCACTCTCTGTGCTAGTTTGGTTCACTGGGGGAGGTGCATTCAATGCACCTATGAGTCGCGGATTGACCAAGTCATCCGTGAACCGGGTCTCCGATCATGGGCCTCCGCAAAGGGTGCTGCATGACCATCGATATTTCTCTTTCCCCACACTATAAAATGAGATCAAGGGGGAAGAGCCAGGGGAGGAAGTTTTGGAGATCGATTAGATTTAGGTAGAAGGATTTTGAAGGAAGGAGCATAGGATTTCACAAACAGCGAAGTTCCAGTTCGCGAACTAGAACAGGTATGAAGCTGGAAGCAAATTAATAAGGAACTAAAAACGCATAATAACTTAGTGAACCATGAACCTAAAATAACAATGAAAAGAAGTCCACAAACCATGGCCCCTCCGCAGATTCACTCCCCACAGACCAGGGAGTTTATGCCCATTTTCTGATCTGTCGCACCGCGTAACACCCTCCTACGCGGGTGAAGCATCGACCGACAAACCCCTAACTGGTGCCGCCCTTGGCCGTTTCTGCTCACATGGACCCCTCTGAGTACCAACCTGGTACGCGAGCTGAACCCAAAGCCACGAACCACCCTGGTTCGCGGGATACCCACCAACCCACTAACAACCTTTGTTCATGGAATTCCCATCATTTCGCAGACCACCCTGGTTCGTGGACGACCTCTCCATCCGCGTAGCACTTCCCTATGTGAAGGGCGCCACAACACATACACTTGTGTGGCCCACCAGATCCTTCGGAGTTCTAATTCCCTGAGCTAGATAAATTCCATCCAATCTAACCTGATCCTCCACAACTCCCTCATAGGCTCATTCATCGGCCTCGAGGCGAGGCCTCCACTGGAGCCACCAGACCCATGTGATGTAACCCTCATGAACATCAAAGCGCCATTTTGAGTTCACATACCCATGGTAAGTAGGGGATAAGGGGTTACCCCATCCCTTGGGCATATTTCCGAAGAATTCATGGGTTCACATTCCCACGATAATGCAGAGTCTAAGCCCGAGGGTCCCCTTTTTCCCCCACCACTTGTTAGGACGTGGGAACTTCTCCCCTCCCCGAGGAGTGGCGGACTACCCATCACAAGGAAGCCCCCATGCACCTCGGTACTTCCCCATGACCATGGATGATGAAGGGCATAGTGGGGAAGCGTGTTACTCCATCCTTATTTGGGGCCGAGTCCCTCTCCCACTGCGCTTTGTCACCATGGGCATCCATCTCGAAGTAAGCCCCGACTTCTTGGGCTGCTCCATGTGTATGCCCCACTCCACGTCTCACGGACTCACCATTCGCGACGTGATTGTATGGTCCATGATGCCTCTTGTTTCTCACACCGAGCATGTCTCGCGTGGGCTTATAGTAAGCATCGATCATTACATCCTCTTATGGGCCCCCTCAGAGTGTAATCCCCAATCCATTTCCATGGGACTCCTTAGAGTGTAAGCCCCAATCCAATTCCCTAGTCCTCCTCATAGTGTAAGCCCCAACCCAATGCGAACTTCAATGACATTGATTCCCCACCACTGGGATACGTAGGAAGCCTTTGAGAGGTTCAAGCCTGATCCCCATTGGACCCCCTGATCCACATTCACATCGGTTCTCTGACACTCTCATTCGAACTATATGGAATTTGATCCCTTTCTCCTAGGTTGGGTACGTAGGAAGCCTCTCTGAGGTTCAATCCCAACAACTAGTTGATCCGACTAGCTTTGCGACAGTTCACCACACCAAACCTAGTGTCTTCTCAATGAGTCCAGACTCCTCGGGGTCATTAATCCAACGAGGGATGGTAAACCTTGGGTATAAATGATTCTGAACCCCTGCGTCAAGCTGACCATTACCAACCAAAAGAAATTCATGAATACTATGCTTGGGTATAAACCAAAGATTCTCGAACATATGAATAGGTCTTAAATCTATAAGAGAGTCCCGAAACAGGGAATAATTCCCCCCCCCCAAATGGTGCGATGAGCCCGACATCCCATCCTCTAGACCAACGTGAGTTCTTAAGCATCACTGGTCAAACCACCCAGAAAACACCTACCATTGGAAAGCAGGTCCACGCATTTCTGGATATGGAACCGTTGGGTGTTTTAAGGAGAAAACAATGCACCCAATACAAGTGATTAAGCAAAACCCTACCTTCTCTAATCAACAGTCGAGTAGCACAAGTTTCTCCCCCATGACCCCTTCGTGTGTCGCGAGACACATATAAAAATGCATAAGTTACTTATTGTATTTCCATGTAGTTTTTTAATGGATATAACTTTTAAATTATGTAATAGGATTTAATATTTTTATAGAAATTAAACATAAATTGTTATAAAATTATTAAATCTCGTCCCTTTACACACTCCCATGATCTCTAGCATCCATAAATAATTTTAGATTATACATTAGGTTGAATTAGTTTATTATTGTGCTGTTTTAGTTTTTATTATTATTGTCCAAAAATAAAATAATTTTTTTATGGAAAAATTAATTTTTTTACTATTCAATATTATTCTATCCTTACAGTTCAAAAGAATTTAGAATTATTTCTTTTTGATAAAAAGAATAATATTCATTCCTATTGAATTTCATAATTCAAATAGTTATTTACATTTAATTATTATTTAATATATAAATTTGTATCTTTTCTTTTGATTTAGTCTTCTCTTCAGAGTGAATGTGATGTAATTTAAGATTAACTAAATAATTATGATTCTAAATGAATTATTAGGTGTTAGAAACATATTTTACATATGATTAATTTAATAAAATTAAAATTATCCTCCGTTAAGTGTTAAATAGATAGACTAATAAATCTATTTTAATATATTTTTTTATATTATAATTATTAAGGGAATTAATATTGAGTTTTTTGATCTAAATATTACTATTATGGAGGTGTATTATTACTATAACACGAGGTTTGTTGTTATAAACAATAATGTTATATTTTTATTCTAAAATGAATAAATTATAGAGAATATATTTTGGGACAGATATATATTAACATGGTAAAAAAATTGAAATAGAAATTTATTTCTTGAATAAATATGATATTTGGGGTATAACTCATATAAATTAGTTTGCATAAGATGTAATGGATTACAATGATTTTATAATGAATTTCAAATTTTGAAAAATGATACTTTTTCTCAAGAATATATTTTAATGAATATAGTTGAGATAAATATGTGTAAATACTTGGTTATTTCAAGTTGAAACAAAAACGTGTAATCTAAGGTCTTGAAGTAGGAATTTTATTATAAATATGGGATAAAAAATATGAATTACAGAACATGGGATATGTATGAGATTTTTGTATTTTTAATTACTATTTACAAGTTATTTTGATATATGATTGGGATGAAAATTATAAAATAATATGGTCTCTTTTTCTTTTATATGAAACGGGTTCCCTTGATATGATGATATAACACTTTTCTTTTGTGAACTCCAAGTGTTTGGATAACAAAAAGGGAGCCTAAGCTTGGCCAATGACACGAGATGATTGTATGAGATCTATGACATTCCCTTGCCTAATTTTTTTCAAAATAATATTTTATTTTCCATTATTTATAATGAAATACACTATTTTACATGATTGATATAATTCTATATAACTGCTGTTTTTAGGTACTATATTCCCATATTGGTATTCTAATCATTGAACATCCTTGCCTTATATATGTATATGAGTTTCTCAATTTTTTAGTGACCACCTAAATTATTAAAACTAATATATTATTTAATATGATTATATTTTTTAACTATATTATATCATTTATATTTAATAATATTAAACTATATAGTTAATTTTTATTTTAATATTTTCTATTGACAATTCATTCTCACATTATGTGTGTACATATCCCATGTGTGAAAACTATATTAATGATGTTATAGGTGATGGGAAATGTCCTCATTAGATGTGATACAATTCCTTATGACTTTGAGGTGTAAATTTAAAATTCATTTGATTCTATATGGAGGGGGTGCCTCTATATTAAATTTATGAATATTTTAGTTGTATTTTTCATGAAAGGATTGTTAGCATATATTTCTATTGAGTTATTATATTATTTAATTAAGAAATTATGGGATATTTCTTTGGATTTCATTCATAATATTATATTTTTAACCACCCTTAGGTAATTTTTCATTCATATTGGGTTTCATGTTTAGAATTTGTAAATATTATTCATAAAAAATAAAACTATAAGTTTGTAATATAGCTCAATAATATGATTGAACACCTTGATAAAGGAATATCATGCATGAAAACGCTAATTTAAAATATAATATGAATAATTATAATAAACCATAATATATTTAAAAAAATATAAAAGATGCATTAGTAAATAATGATGTACCAAGGATATTTTATTTGATATTACTAAATAGTGAAATATAAAATAATAAATAAATTAAAATAATATTTTCAATCATCGGTCTATAAAAACATTTGGTTTTGGAATTCACTTTCCAACTATAAAATATATTGTTTCTTATAGTCAAGTACATTTTTACTTTTAAAATATAGGTGATTAAAAAATAAATCAATTATACTCACATAATGTTAATTAATGAATATAAGTGATTATATGCTTTAATAAAAATTAACCACCAATCAACATGCAATGGTCATACATATAAAATATATATATGATGTATAAAATTAAATTAATAGAAAAAACCATCATATGATATTTTTGAAAAATTAATTAAACATAACTATGTTAGTTACATTTAAATACATAAATATTCAGAATTAAAAATACCCCAGCATAAAAATAATTATGGAACACAAAAAACTAGATAAAATCCCCAGCCATAATACTCAATTAATGTCTAAATCTATATATGAGATCCTATAAATGATGAATAAATTAATATCCAATAAATATTATCCATCTATGTTGTTACATACAAATAATATATTGAAAAAATAACCATTTACTTATTCTATATATTCATCATTTATTCTTTTAATTATCAAACTAAAACTGCAAAAATATTAAAACAAAATCCATAAAAACCATTTTCTCTCCATTAAAATATTTTTCAAAGATTCCCCAATGATAGAGGATGGTAAATCGTTAAATATTTTTAAAATATAATATTATTTTGATGGGATTTTCATTTAAAAACTTATAATAAAATTTTCTTATTTTTCATTCACATCAGGTAATACTCTTGAAAAATGGTTATCAGCCTTTATATCATAAAACTAAGATCACATGAATCCATATAAAAACATCTACCCAACATTCCATCATATTAATTTCCAAATCCAACCCTAATGCATGAATGTGGACTTCGTTAGAATGACCTAGAAATTATAACACATACATTTTTATGTATTGCATTTTCAAATATCAATCACATATTATATTTTTTGTCATAGGGAATGAATCTAATAGAAAATTTTATGCATCCGATCTATACTAGTCTTCATGGTATAAGGTTGTTATTCGGTACATAGAGGGTTTCCCTTCACTTTCTATATTAGTAACATTAAATTTCAACAAAGGGAATAAATTATATAGCATTTATAATTTATGTTTTATTAATGCACAGGTATATATTACACATAAATGAATAATTTATATACTAGGATAATCTTACATGAATACTTATAAGTCATATGTAGATTTAGAAAAACCTTGTGTGTTCGTTAAAATTACCTATTAAAATTGTTATGAAACATTCTTCTTTAATTTTGAAGAGAATATTTATATATATAACCAATTCATGGAAATTTACTTTAACATGATGTCTCTTTATTCATACAATGCCCATGCATACTCCTGTTTACTCCCATGTGACCCATAATAAAAATTGGTTACTCTAATGGGATTGACCACCTTAATTATGTGAGATATAGTCAATTTTATCATATAGTGGACCCCCTAGGAATAATTACTATGCATATAGGTATCCCATTTGATTTATTCTATCAAAACTAGACTCCGAGTAGATGTTGAGCCCATATAATTTTTTTTCATTAAAATGTTATAAATTCGAATCTAAAACTCTGAACATTAAATATTAGAAATGGTATACAATATAAAGAAATAAATATCATATAATGAATTTATTAATTAAAATGATTCACAAATTTTAATTCTTAGTTTTATTCCCACTACTTTTTGTCATATGTATATATATATATATATATATATATATATTAATATTGTGGTCTAATATATGTAAATTTAATCTTATAAGAAATTCTCAAAGACCATTAGTGATAGACTTGATCCTTTAGCAATCATTGTGTGTATATAAGTCTTTGTGGTGATTTTTTGTCAATATGATCTTGTTAGTATAAGTCATTATACATGTGTTTTTTTCGTAATCGAGATCATCCAGCATAATGGGTTTACCACACACCACCACCAATATTAAAATACCTTCTCAGCTTTATTCACTTCAATCCATGATTCCCATATAATGTTGATCATTTGACCAAGCCATCCTCAATCAATGTTTTGCTCAATTGATATCATATATGAGTCTTTTTTAGAACATCCGATTCAGTTGGTTTCTAATTAGAATTTAGGAAAACTTTTTATTTTAACTTTTAGGATTATAATTATAATTATTTTTTTTATCTGTTATTAAATTTTCAATTTTTTTATTTACTTTATTAAATAAATTTCTATATTATTTTTAACTTTTTCCAATAAAAAATAAAATATTAAATTTTTTTATCTAAATAATATACAAAATTAAATTAAATTATTGATTTCAAGTGATTCTTTTCTTAAATTTTTATAATAATGACTTTTTTAGTGAATTATTAAAAAATTACATTTATAAATTTTTATTTCATTTTAAAAATATTATTATGGTATATTATGTAATTATAATGGGGTATGTTGATTCTATTTCACTGTTATTTTAGTTAAACGGTATTTCAAAATTTAAATATTTTTTTAATTTATATTTTCATATAATCTAATTTTAATAAAATCCAAATGATATTTATGATAATAAATTCTTATATATTAACTTTTCATACCTATTATTCATCATTACATTCAAAGTATTTTCAATATCTATTTACCATTAGTTAGAAATAGTATTTATGGATCATATTTGGATTGATTCAATTGTTTGAATGGTTAAACTAATAATTTGAGAAAATACATAATAAAAAAATATATCACTTAGATTAATAAAATATATATTACATTATAAGGAATTAAATGTTAATAAAATATATATTATTTGGCACAAAAGAAAATGAAACTTGATAATATATTTTTTCATTGAAAATATGGTATGTATTTTTAAATAACGATTATCACTGACTATTATAGATCATAGAACATTTAAAAACCATAATATTTATGATAAATAAATATATATATTTTTGAATTTTGAAGATATTTGTTGGATAATATAACAATATCATCACTAAGTTGGAAATATTCTTGATTTAAATGATTTCAAAATGTGACAATCTATCTAATTATAAATTAAAAATATAAAACAATTAGGTATAATGGGATTAAATTATTATAAGACTATTGTGATTTGTTATTTATTACATACCGTAAATAAAATGTTTCAGTACAAAAAAATATATATCTATAATATATACTTATATTGAAATTCCCTTGTCCATATTACCTGAGTGGAACCTGCTTTTGGGTCTCGACGTAACCTCAAGCATGTATCCCTATATAATATATACATCGAACTAACCACGCGGTAATAAAATTTTCTCTTTTAGGTCCATTCCATAATAAAATATTAATTTATTTTTTTGAATATACCAATAAAATGGAATGACATGTCTATACAATGAGAATCCAAAAATGTGTGAAAAAAAAAACATATCCAAACAATCACCCACAGTCCCAAATTGAATTATATAAAATATTATATATAATAGATTAAACATAATAGAGTTGAAGAAGTAGATAATAAATAACAAGTGATTATAAAAAATGAAACACTAAAATTTCTAGTATATTCTGAATAATAATTAAAATTAAACTACAAGGCCTCAAGATCTACTCACATAATTCCACTATCAAATTTTTGGCCCTCAAAACCAATATCATATTTTATAAGAATCTCACTCTAGAAAATAAAACTTCATTAGAGTAAAAAATAGATGTACCCATGTACATAGTAACCTATTCCATCAATATGGGGAGGGGTGAGTCCAATGACAAAGTAGGAATGATCAATGCATCAACCATTAAATATTATCCACTGAAAAATGGATCTACACATATTAAATATATAAAAATTTAATTATTTCAAATGAAGTAAACTGATAAAAAATGGAAAACAATTCACATATAATCATACAAGTGAGGTCTTTTGTGATAACAAGGACACCACGACAATTGAACCTACTTTATTCAAATCTATTCGGGGTGGAATTAGTCTCCCTATTCCCTAAAAAAACCGATAACAAAAGATGAATCATATGATTCCTAACTTATTCATAAAATAATACATGAAGATGTCAGGTAGAGTTTCATTGACCCACAATACATAACAACTCATACCCAATCTCTCTCATAGGGGTCCCACTGTCCAATATCACGTTCTGGTTCTAGTCATCTCACTCATGATAAACCCAAAATCAATATTTTTGGCTCAATAATCTCTCACAAAGATTTATCATCACACTCCATCCCACAATATCACTCATATAGATCATATATTTCAAATATAACTAGTAATATATTGTAATATTTTCTCACAAATTCTATATCTCTGATAGAGTGGCGAGGAATCCCCCCCACCAGATCCCTTACCAAACCAAATAACCATATCAAAATATAATGAAAAAAATATTTTGCACACAAAGTCTATCTCAGAGCTTACCAACTCATCACCTGGTTAATAGTCCCTCAGGACCAAATCTATGGAATAATGGTATCCATGATGATCCCCTAAACATGTTTACTCCCTCCAAGGGTTGTTCACATTCATAAAGACCAAATATAACATAGATATCATATATAGTTCTCATAGGGATACCGACATATAATTCATCACCCTGAAACAAGGAGCACATCATGTAAAAAAACATAATAGTACAATAACCACACAATCATTTCAATATAGGGCATCAACCACATAGTTCAATACACATATTTTTCATTGAAATTGGACTTTAGACAATTAAACCTATTTAAAATAATATTTTTAATGTAAACCCATTTATAAATTTAACATCCAAATCACTATTATGAATAAAAAATAAAAAAGAACACTACTTCTCATTCAACTTAGGAGCCACCATTGAACTATTTAGCAGGCTCTTTAGTTTTGGTTAAAAACACGACAATAAGTGACAAACCATATTTATTGGTAAAATCAACCATAGAATATATATTCTATGGATTTAATTATAATAATTAATTAATGTGAACATAAAATCACTAATTAAATGGGAGACTCAATTAAATTCCAGACCACTTATATCAACCAGTGATTAATACTCATTCTAGGGATCATCCTAACCACCATTGAGTCTATGTGAGCCAATATCATCATTTAAAATGGTTTTACTGATTTAGTTTCTCAAGAGGTAGGGAATTGAGTATCCAATAAATATTTATGTTAAAATAATTTTAAATAAAATCCCCTAGTTAATTAAATATAATTCAGTTGATCAAAACAATATATTGATGTATGCTCTAATATTTTACATGAAAAGAGTAATAAGTTATCAATAAAAATTATATGAAAATTATTTTTACTTTTGAAATCAATTTACTGAATCAAAATATTATATAAAAAAAATTTAGATTAATAATAAATTTTGTGGTTTTGTTTATTGTCTAAAATATCTTCGGTTTAAAACATAGAAAAAAACACATTGTCGAAATAAAACATGGGTTTAAGTCTCATGATGAGATATAATTACCTCAACTTTATTATCAAATTCATGCAATTATATAATATAATATAATATTGGTCCTCAACCTAGATCAGGTATAAAAAATAGTTGACCTATTGTCAAGGCCTCATAGGGTCCTATTCCACAATTACTATTGGAAAAGGAGAAACACATTCCACATAGGGACCTCAACCACAATACGATGGGCAAAAAAATATAATGTGAGTTAAGAATATATCATGAATCTTCCAGTTAAATCATACAAGTTCGTGCTCTTTTAAAAATATGGTTAAACCCCACAACTCTCAAAATGTATATGCATCAAACATAGTGAGAATGCGTGAAGATAAATAAAATATGGTGTTTTTACATCAGATGTGCTCTGAATCATGTAACTCATCAAATATATCTTGGATATGATCTTGAGTAATTTCATCAAAAATTAAAATAAAATAAGGCATATTATCTATCTTTTCTTATTGGAAGGGATATTCAAGTTCACTATGATCAGATTTGTCCCAGTAACGTGTAGATAAGGATGTAGTGTGTAAAATCTTTAACAAGTCTCACACTTTTCAACACTCTTCTGATTCTTACAATATGATTCTATCTCAATTATTTTTTTTATATACACATGTTGGAGTCTTCCACTTAATATAACCAGAGTGTGTAGGAGTATCCATTTAAAGAACCATAATTAGAATACTCTTATCATGTACTAATATCTGACAACCTTTTTAATGTTCCCTAATTACCATTTAAATAATAATTAACATTAAATTTGTCAATATAGCTATTAGATATTTTTTTCAAAAAAAATTCTAGAATACTAATGTGACTCATCTAGAGGGGCCACATCCATCGATGATATCAGATGGTAGTTAGTTAGGATGACATTAGGTCATGGTCATGGGTGGATCATATTAGTTGTAGTACATTTCAATGCTTTTCCGAATTTACCAAGTGGATATTATGTATGAAGGTTGATCATTTGGCTGTGACTTAATTTTGGGGGTTAATATTTTCCATACATAGCCAAATTTTCATCTTAATGGTGATTTGACTTTGGTAGTTGTTTTGTACAATAATTTTCCATAATTAAATTCTAATAGTGACTCGTCTGGGATGGCAGGTCATTTAAAAAAATTCAAAATTTCATTTTGACGGTGTGTCTATCTTGGAAGTAAATTAGCTTCAGTGGGGAGTCATTTCTATGGTAATCCAAAATTTCACCAAAATTCCTAATAGTACAGAATGATTTCAAAAACCATAAAACTCATTAATAATATAATAATAAAGATATTTTTATCATTAAAATAAGGGTTCTAATAAACACCAACAAATACATTAAGCAAACATTTGCACCAAATTCTCAAAATGGAATAATTTATACTAAACTAATAATTCATCCTAATGACACTAATACTTTGAGAAACATGGTATAGTAACCTCATGACATTCTCCAATACCCAATCTATTATAATTTTAAATATTATATATCTTAATCATTAATGTTTCACTATTTCTTCACCAAAAACACTAGCAAATCATAAAGAAACATTCAATAAGTAAAACTATGATCGATGGATTGATTTTTGCCTCTTGGGAGAACCTCTATTAGTAACATAGGAAATTCACTATGATATGGATCATTTATCCATGATATAGTGAAATCATCTCCTAAATAAATTTATATGAAAATAAAAAAAATCTAAAATGAAGGAAGATGCACATGTGAGGGCATGAGATGATCCTATCTTAGATTAGGGTGAAAAAACACCTAGATTCCTCCCAAATCAAAGGGTTCCCATTTAAAGGGGTGAGTAGATCCAAAAAAGGCTCTGTTTATTTATTTTATTAATAATGAATAAAAGAACTACAAGGGGTTCCTAAAAAGTACCCCCAAGGGAATTAATAAAAGTCCCCCAGAATATGCGGGTGACATACATAGGTTCACAGTGTGAATAGTTTAGTTCACAATGTGAATCCTCCTCGATTTAAGGGGTTAATCCCTCTTTATAGAACATTCACTGTGTAAACCATAAGATCATTCCATGAATTCAAATAAGAATAATAGTTCCTTCTTATTGGTTTCATTATCAATGTTAAATGAACCCCCTTAACATGAACGGCTTGTTGATGCATTTTTATACAACACTCCCCCACCCCACAACCCATCTCCACTACCCTTTTGACATCATGAAAACTAGAGACATGTAATGGTTCATAATCCATGTTCAAAACCTATATTTAATTTCATCCAAACACTTTGATCCCTATCCATGTTGTGGTTATTAGGATGCTTCCTATTCATGAAAAAAAATATAAAAATTCCATAAGAATTCACCACCGATAAGGATAAATGTCGTAAAAAAACACCCCACCCTAATCCTTCTCATTCCCAATATGCCTTGGTAGACTACCTTATTGTCTATAGACCAACCTATATTTTGAATTCAAACACAAAACATCATTATCCATCCCATTATTCCATTTATTTTCCTTCTACACATCATTTCACATGACGACCAGACATATTGTATTATCTCTAAATGTCCAATTTCAGTCCTCAAAACACTTAAAATACATAACAAATTACACACAAAATTTATTATATAAAAAATAAAAAAATACTAATATAATGAAATAGTATTTTAATCCATGTATCACTCCTTTTAAAATGGTTAACCTCACCTAATAATGTGATGTTGTACTGCCCATCTAGGATAACCCAACACTTGAAGGCATCTGTTTAAAATTTTAACACCCATAATAAGGCCTAAACCCAAATGGTGGTTAGTCTCAATGGTTTGATTCACACTGGAATCAAAAGGCTACCATACTCATCCCATGAGAACTAACACCCCATTAATCCAACACATTCTTAGATCCAGCAATTCTAACTCAAGAATGATGCCAACACATTAAATACAATGAGAACCAAACATGAATATGTTAAATAGATCTATCTTATCACTAGAATCCCATTACCTTAAAATTCTCATCGGTTGTACTTACTACACCCAGAAACCATCAAACATGTGGGTTTTACTTCTGTTATGAACACGATGTTCTCCACACTTGTATTATCATTATAACCACTATGATTAACGAAAAAATATGATCTATACAACCATAATCAAATCTTTCACATCATGTAGTGATTGTAAATGACACCACATATCATACCCATGTTTCAATATTAAACAATGAACACATAACTATAATAATTTTTCAACCACAGCCTTGGTATCCTAAAACACTAATATTTCAATGACTTTCTCATCCTAATACTTATTTTTATTTCTTCTATAAGACTCACCTATATATAAAAGATATTTTTCCAACCCATGAAATATTCAAACCTTCATAAAGCATCAAATTCATGAACCCCAAAAAATAAAATCCATCTACTTGAGCACAACTACATGAAACATGTATATATAACTATGATCTATCCGCATGTTTATCTCTAAAAAATGTATTATTCCCACAAAACACACTATCCCCCTCCCAAGGACACACCCAAAAACCCAAAAAACCTAATAAACATTCATATATACTCACTAGTTACACTATTAACACCGTAATTTCAATTATAAACTCAACAATAATCATAACTCTCTGGATTACATGTAAAAAATATATATAATCCACGATAAAAATATATGCACCTAAGTCACTCTCAACTATAACAAAAAATCCTGGAAAACTGGTCTATAATAGAACTTGTTTCTTATTTTAAATTTGGTTACAAAACATTTACAACAGTCCCCATAATTCATCTAATGCAAAAAATTTACCCCATGTATTCATAGGATTTCCAAAAAAACCTAAATCAAAAAGACGCCTAACCTAGTCGGTCCCATTTCCCAAAACCATTATCATTTTTATTTTTCAAATTTCAATTCTACTGTTATTTCCTCACATATTTCCTAAAAACCATAATTCACATCTTTTTAGAATCGTTAGTTCTATTAACTATTTCATGTTAAATTAACATATTTAACTTCTTTAAGGTAAAATCTTATTGTCAAAAATGGTTTATTTTTAAATCATGTTTTATCTATCGAATTTCACACAACTCAAATTTCAGATCCCTGTTATGGAAAAATAAATCACACCATAATTCAAAAATCCATCATATAAATTTTTACCTATCCACCGATTATAATAAATTTGATGAAAATTTTACTATATAATATACAGGTTCAATTAATAATGAATTTTAGTGAACTAACAAGTGGAAGAAATACACTCACTCCAACCATCAAAATCACTGAGGGACCAACCTTCACATATATCATGTTATCCAGATGATAGATGCTCGAATAATGGTATCCCACTCATTTTGAGACAATTCCATGAGGATATTATCCCACACCAAATATATTTCCTAACATAAGAATGGAGTTATCACAAACATTCATTAACAAATAGATAATTTAATTAGTCTCATGGATCACTAAATAATTAACAAGGAACTAGTCCCTCAAGACCATGTACCATGACCATGGACATCAATTAATGTTCTCTAAACTTGTATCAGTGCTTTTGCGGCACTATCAAATCCATCTAGATCATTTGTTACATTGATATCATACTGATTTATCGTAGGTACACCCACAAATCATGAATCACCATTCAACTAAAGAAACATCGCAAATTCACAACCAAAAAGAAAAATAAGCAGACATACATTGAAAATAAATTCATTTCCCACATGAGTTCATATAATCAAAACACATCTTCAACCATTCCCATCTAACATGTCTTTAAGAAAAAAACCAATCTAATTTCATTACCCATTTTTAAAAGGAATCATATTTCTCATTCCTCATATTATATCCTTATAAAAATTTGGAAAAAAAATTCAAAAACCGTTTTGAAATTCCATTTCAAATCCTCTTCTCAATACAATAATTTTCCTTTGAAATTATTTATAAAATAAAAAAACATTTTAAAATAGCCATATTTTTAAGGGAATCACATTTATACTTTAAAATTCATTACACACCTCCTAATAATTGGGAATGTGTTCCACTATTTTTCATTGGAATATGGTAGCTCTATCGAACCATATTACAAGTTATGTGATCCGTGTTGACCATTAGGCCAGAATAAGGATATCCCATTTTTTGTCAAAAACAAACAAATAGGTCACACAATAGGAAAAGAATAATAATGATAATGAAGGCCCGTTAATATAATATCACCAATTCATAAATAAACTCAATTAATTACAAGTAAATCTATAACTAATAGTGATCAATAATCAATCCTGGTCTCATGCATACCTCCAACAAGTCCAAAACCACAATTATCATCTATGAACACTATCAAGCTAATCATCTAAAGAATTAAAACCCAGTTCGTATAACTTCATAACTAAGACAAAATCAATGATAATCTCAATAATAATGAAACCGAAATTTATATTGTGTGGCCCTATTTTGCATACACCGAGAACTAATCCATGTAATAAATGTTTTTTGAATCAATGACCATTTTCACCCAAATTCTATGAATCACATTAAGAAACTCACCGAGAAACATATCTTTGGGTAAAAAATGGATCATTTTATTTCCTCCTATATGAATTACATCTACATTTCTAGAATGAATACCCCAATGAGTGGTATGATTTATCCATACATTAGTGAAATCATCTCACAAAAAACTATGTTTATGAACAAAAAATTATTGGTAATCAATGGAAGAATAACAAGAAATAGGATGAGATGAACCAACCAGAAATCATTATGATGAAACAACAAGAATACATCCTGATCAAATAAAACCGAATAGTTGAGGAGAGGAGACTTAATTAATTATTTACCTCTTCCTCCAGTTGACTAAGAACAAATCCACTCGATGGGGATCCTAAATTGGATCCTTATAATAATTTCTAAATGCTCTCTCAAAAATAGGTCAGTCTACACTTGTTAATGGTGTGAACATAGGGGTTAATAATGGGAATCATCCACTAGAAATATGGACTTTTACTCTACCCAATATTTTTAGAAGGTTAAATAATTTTTTTTGAATTAATGCATCTAGGTAGAATCACTCCCTTGTAGAAGGTTAATTTAGGAAAATAATTCCCCATTCCACTCCATAAATGATCTACTATTTCTATTTTCATTATCCTATCCACCAAAACCTAGTTTTACTTCCTATTTAAAACACATGTACCTTACCATGAATCAATCCAATTATAAAAATATAATTCAATTATATCCACACACATGGAACCCCAATCCGAGACTCGGTTCACATAATGACCCTAACACAAATTGAATAATTCAAATTCCCTCACAAGTGATAATGACATTGATCATTAAAAAGATACAGAATGTTAAATTAAAATTTCAAAATTAGTACAAAATTTAACATTATGAATCATAAAAAACAATTAATTTATTTGATATATCATTATATAAATCAATATATTTATACTTATTAAGGTAACATGTTTCCAAAATACATCTTCCAAATATATTGGGAATACCTTTTCTTTGTAAAATGAAGAATATAATATCCTCTATAAAGGAAAATAAATATAAATGATTATAGATATATGAATTTATATATTTAACTCTACTATAAAAAACCTATGTACTTAAACTCCATTATATAAAACAAATTAATTTAATGATATTGTTTTTGAGTGCAAATATTTCATACAAAATGAAATATGCACCATCTTATCACCGTTATTTTTATACATACAATCCCTCCCAGTTAATGTAATGAGATAGTTAATGATATTTATTAATTAATAAACCTTATATGGGAATCATTAATATATGATCTCGACCATAAAACATAAAAAATCTTGAGTTTTTATCAAGAAATTACATTCAGTAACATTAAGGATCTTTTTAAGTTTAGAGTTATAGAGAATTAGTCCATAACTATTATATTGCATCTCAAATATTAAAATTTAGACACTTCTACCCTATCAATTTTTTCTTAAAAAATAAAACTCATTAAATAATACATGTCTTGATAAGACTATTCATGAATTCTTCCTTTCTCTTGACCTCTATTATATCATGTGATAAATATTCCAAAAACATGGGATGAGTATCAAAATCTCTGCAAGGGTTATAAAATAAATAAATAATTAATTAGTCCACTAATAAATATAAATAAATAAAATAATAATTTTCACTCATAAAACATAACCTCTTTACTGTACTAATGAAATCATAATATTTTTGAATAACTCATTTAAATCATAAATCATATATGTAACTTGTGGAATCCATAACATACTTAAATTTTTGCTTTCATAACTACATTGGGAGTAACTTCATGGTTATGTTTTGAATAACAATCATAGTAAATTCCCTAAATTTCATAAGAGAAACCTTAACATATACCTTCATCATATTACAAAATTCATTGGAGAGATACCATGGGCTCACCGACCATCAGTTTATCATGGAACCACCCATATACTTTAGCAATGCCCAGGAACCATAACATACTCACAACACATAAACAATTGTAATGGAAAACAACATTTCCACATTGCAATCATAAGAAATCATATAAAGAAATTGATATAATAAATCCAGTCTCATAACTATTTTGAATACCCAAATATGTAAAAATTAATGTGGTGTTTAATTTTTTTTAAAAACAATATGGCCTATAGATGAAGCCAAATATTAAATAATTCTCGTGGCAGAAAAATGGTCGTTGTCACCACATATGTTAATAAATAACATTCCTTCAGTCGTTTTGTAAAGTTATTCGTAAAAAAGATTCATTTTGAAAACAATTGTATTAAATTAAAATAAAAAGGCTATAATTATACATCCTATAAAAGAAAGATGTGTATAAACCAAAATATGCCTCAATGAAAGAAGGTTGGGATGAAGTTTCTTACAATGATCTAATAGATGACATAAGAATTTTTCAATGGGGTAATTATGTGTATAAATAGTATGTCCACACAAATGGAATTTTAATTTAAAACATAGATAAATAAATAGTGATTACATATATAATATTTTCATAATATAATTTAACAGATTATGTGTACAACCCAAAGAGTGGAAATTGAGTTTTGAAATTGTCTTACAATGATCATTTTGTTAATAAAATAGATCAATTATGTGTATTAAAAATAAATCCCCATAAATAAAATATAAATACGAGATAATATATCTAAACTTATTTCTCACATAATCATATAACCACATAATCATGAAGAATAAGATCAACCCAAAGAATGAAAATTGGGTTTAGAAGTTCCCTTACCTTGAGCTTGACTCATCACGTACAATTGTTAGGTTCTTGAGTAATATATTTAAGTTTTTTTCTACATTATTGAGATGAATTTTCATGTTTCTCATTCTCTCTATATCACTTATTTCAATGTTACGAAAATTACATAATTATTTATGATCATATCGATCGTTTTGTCGATATTCGGTACTTGAGTCAAAAAATGTACTTGTTTTGATATAAATTCACCATGTGGTCAAAATTAAAACATCTGTAGAATATTAGTCATGATTTAAATAGAGTATATATCCACTATATATGTATTTATAATATCCATAACATTTGGAGAAAATTAATGAAATGCACCATTCATAGAGACGGTAAGCCTTTTGTATGCATGAACGCTACATTCATTTCATTGTCATATTATAGGAATAAAACTAAAAGATAAAAGGGTATCCAATAATTACGATATAATATATATGTTTTATATGTTACATAAGTCAATGAATTAAATCCTTTATTCATTTTACATGTGTAATGAATGAGTCATATCATATTGAGGGGGTTGTAGTCTGCACTTTCTCAAATGAAATTATCATATTAACACATTAGGGAAAGAAGAAAGGTATGTTTTAAAACCTAATTACTAAATAATAGAGAAAATATAAATATAATATATATCATATTTAAATATAGTTCCATATAAACGTCACCCATGAGATGGTGCAGGATAAAATTGAACAATCATCATTTCGTGAGGCTGTACTTCGTCAAACACAGAAATAGTATATTCATTTCCATATATGGAGGTGTGTGTAAGTGTAATTAAAATCCCTCTCATAAAAATATATTAGTATATTTAGGATATTATATTTTTTATGTAATAAATTAATATTGAGAACATGGGTATTGGATAAGGAAAATTAATGAAATAAACTTGAGAGAAGATGTTACCTCTTAATCGGGTAACCTCTTTTGATTGGAGTGAAAAGACTTTTTTCAATTTCCTTCTTCCCATCGTATGAATTCCAAGAAAATGGAAGGATGTTGGTTGATTATTTGGGTATCATTTAGATGATCCAAGGGGCTTGAGAAGTTAGAGTAAGTGGGCAGAGGTGGTGTCCATTATAAGAGGGATGAGGGGCACGTTGGGAAAGTCTAGAAATAGTGATTTAATATAAAATAACTTTCAATTAAAAATAGACCAAAACTATTTTAATTAGAAGATAAGATGATTTTGGTTATAATACCCATAATAAAATAATTTTTCGATATGTTTTGAATATTTTTTAATCCTTATCTTTAACTTTTAACTATTATTTTACCCATTTTAATCTTAACGTGATATCATGTTATTTACCCATTTTGGGTAAATGTAATTTTCATATAATTCCATACAACCAACAAAAAATTCATTTATGACATAATTATACATATCTTAACCATTTGGCCAAATATTAAATTTTTAGGAATTTAGTAACATTTAATAAATATTTTTATATTATATGTTATGAAATAAGTCAATTATGAACACTATTCATACATGACTTTTTAAAATATTAATAAAAAATGATTCCTTAAAAAACCTTGAATCAATCATAAAATTTAATATTCACATAAATAATTCATGGATTACATTAATTATCTAAAATATTCTTTATTTAAATATTTAATATATCATTTATTTCAATCCTTTATTAATGAAGCAATCATTGCATCATCATTGTGTCATAATTAAATTTATTTATTTAATGTAAAAAAATTATAAATATAATATAATGATTTTTAAAATGACATTAGGATTATAATTAAAATTTATATTTGAATAAATCACTTATATATCCCCATACAATAATTGTTTTAGTAAAAATACACATGTATATGTTATTATTCTCTTAACTTTAAATTAGTTATTATAAAATATCATTATCACTACTAAGTGGCTCAAAAATGCCAAAATATCATCTTATGTATGATCATGTTCAGAAATAACTCATCCAAAAGGATTATGACATGTTCAAAAGTTGTTTTCTATTAATATAATAATATTTTTACCCTTAATTACTAGATTTACCCTTTAACCCTGGTAAATTGAAAATATTACTGATGTTACTATTCCTGATGTCCAAAAATTAAAGTTTCCTATATACACAATTTTAAGAATATGATTAAAAATATGGAATCCATTATTTCAAATTCAAAATACAGTGATTGTAGAAATTTACATAAAATTAAATCATGTTGTCAAAACCAGAAAGCATGTTTTTTTGAAATACCAACTACCTAAAGATTGACATGTTTTTATGTCCAATTTCAATGTAAAATTATTTCTAATAAAAAGTGTTGGATTAAATAATAAAAAATATTTAATTTATACATTAAAAAAATTAATTAAAATTATTTAACCATCGAAATTATCTCAGTAGAAAAATTTTGTTTTCAATTATAATTTACTGTATTTTTACTATTTATCAAAACATTACAGTTTTTAGAAAAATATGAAAAATTTATCCGAAGTAAATTTTGACATCTTGATTCAAAATGGTAAGATTATTTTGTCAAATATAACAAATAACGATGTAAAAAAACAAATTTAAAAAGGTTTCTCCCTCAAAAGGCTATAAAACTACATTTTTAGTAAAATATATCTTTTGTTGGAAAAATTGAATCTGTTCTAATATCTTATCTAGAAAACATAAAAGATTAAATTAAGAAATTAAATTGAATATATAAAAAATATTTTACATTAAATAAAAATCCACAAAGGGTGAAATAATTTCATAAACAAAATTATTATCTTTTTAAAAAGGTTTTCATAAAAACATATCCTTTATATTAAATTTGTTTTTAATTCTATTTATAATAAATTTAGTAATCAATAAGTCAATATTTAGAAATGTTTAAACCATATTTTCATTATTCAGTTGATAATATTCATTCCCACTATTTGAGAAACTATGTTATAATGGTAACATTTATATAATAATATTTAGTTGTTCGTTTATGCTCGATGTAGCGTATCATGTATGCTTTTGAACAAAGAGTTTATTTCTTAAAAATTGATATTTTAATTCATTCCCCAATTTTTGAAATTGTGTCCTCCCAATATTCCAATTCTGGATTAGTGACTTTATTAAAATTCCCACATCATAAAAAGGGTCAATAAAACTACCACTTTAAACAAAAAAAATTATTTAAAAAGGTCACCCGAGATAACACATATTATGATTCCATGTTAGAAAATATGGATATTGAAGAGAAAACCAACCATTAATTTATGATAGAGAAAGATATTAAATTTGATCAGGATAAAGTTAATAATATGAATTTGACAAACTTTTGATGGATTAAATGGTCTCTAATTTCCCAATTGGAAAAGTAAGTGGAAAATATTTTTTTTGTTAAGGTCCATTTTTCTAAGGACGAGGTATTAATTTACTAGTTTGAATAAGAACGTCAGGAAACATACTTACTTGTCACATAGAGTTTCTTCCTTTAATAAATATCTACCAAAAACTAAAAAATTCTCCAAATGATGAGTATTCAAGATGATGTTCCCACACCTTAAGTGCTAGAATAAAATTCAAGATAATATCATAGTCTATAGAAGATAAACTATATATTTCCCCAGTTATTAGACACTAACCAAAACCAAATTTGTATTTACAAGATCATATAATTGTAATGTCCTAGAATTTCATTATATTTTTTTAATTATATAGAATCATTTCAAGGCTGAAAATTTTAATGGAATGTGATTTCGAGGTCTAGAGTGCCTGGAATGATCCTTTGGAAAATATTAATATTTAAATATCATGGGTTATTGATTTTCTTGAATAAGTGGAATTACTCTTAAACTGGTGTATAGATTAGAAATCTGGGGGCACTAGTACATTTAGGATGGCCAGTTTACCCTAAGAGTGACTTAATTTTAGTCGGCACAAGCCTTCTGTGAGATAACCCAAAAATGGAATAATCATAAATAAAAAAATTAAATAAAATTATTTTCTTTTTCAAATGATTATAACTAACAAATGTAGAATCAGATTAAAAATATGAGACACCCACTGAGATCATGAGGGTATGCATTCTTTAGATGGACACAAACATTTCCATGTGCAGGGAAATAATGGGAGTTAGTTTTTTTCCATAAATAATATATTTAAGTAAAAATTATTTTATTACTAAATACCTAACTATTGAACGGTAAATAAAAATGATAATGTAAGAGTAATTGTTAGTTTATCGGGGCAGGATCCCCTAATGTAAAGCCTAAAATTAAGTGGAAGAGTTCGAGGGTGAATGTTATTTATTTTTGAACTATTTTAAGGTACCTTTTGTAAAAGTACAAGTGGAAATTACTATCATCTAAACTGGTGTTCAGATTAAAAATATTAGGTGCCATTAAATTCATACTGCTGGGAATCACATAGGCGAATCATAATGTCAATCATCAAGGGTTGGATGAAAAATTTAATTGTTGGACATTACAAAAAAATAATAAAATAACTCCATGAGTTATTTTATCTCTTTTTTGTAACCCTTGAGTAATATGGCAGGACCACAGTGTTAATAGGCCACTCAATGACTTGACCATTGTGTTGTGTAACCTTAACGTTTGTTGTTTTAATGGAACACTAAACGAGGTTCATTAATGAACCACATTAATGTTATGCAACGTGGTTGGTTTCTCACATCTATTTAAACAAACCTTGGGCATGGTTCTTGTGCACTCACGATAGAAACCTGTGACGATGTGTCGGCGGTGACTTCCTCCAATGTAGAATAGAGCTTTGATTCCTTAGATGATTCAAACCGGAAAATGACAAATTCCAACTAACATGCTTCGAACTTGGTCTTGTCTTCCTTATCGACACTGTCTACCAAAGTATTAATGTTTGGGGCTTATGTGATTATTTCCTCCCATTTCCCCCATTCTTGAATATTATGAAAAAAATAGATCTGTCATCTTATGAGTTGATCTACATTTTGTTCTTTAATTTAATAAGATAATGTAGGGATTCTTTATTAGTGTTTTTATTATTAAATATTCATTCCCATGTTATAATGATAACATGGAGAGCACGAGCCAAGCCGAACAAGGCCCATACCCTCCGCTGATATTGGGATAGTAGCATTCCTTGAGGGAGACTGAAAAATATGGTGGCATGATGAAAAATTGGGCCGCGTGGTGTATGAACTGTCCAGGGAGTGTAGCACCCCAAGCTTCCATGATATTCTTCTCTTTGAATAATACAATAGCGTGTGTTGTACAAAACTTTGAGTTCTAACACACCAAAACAATTGAAATAAGCTGTTATGAATAGTAATACCAAATTTTAGAAATTTAATAAATTTCATATTTCAAAATGGACTTCATTTTTTGATTCATATTATCGAAATTATCTTTGGGTGAATTCTTGGTATTTTTTTAAAAACATTCAATTTTTGATGAATAGTGGAAAACTCTCAGTTATAGTGTAAAACAGATTTTTTATTTAAATAGTTATTTATTTTATTTAAATTTTTTTAGGCCAAAATAGATACATAATACATATATATGTTCAATGTATTTCATTGGTATTAGTTTTTTAAAATTTTAGATATATAAATATTTTATTGAATTTTTTACATTCTTTTACCCACCTCCTAAGAGCATTTGCAGATTTACATAAAACATAATTTCACAGCTTCTGTGAGTTGAAGTTCAAAAATATGAGAGACACAGTTGATATCAGTAAGTAAAATTTGGTTCAATAAGATGAAAATAATTTTTTGTGAATAGTAACTTCTTCCTTTTATTTACCACGGTTAAAAGTACATAGGGTAATTAAGGGTAAAAATGATATTATTATTACCCAAACACTAGTCCTAATTCTATTGGATGAGTTTAATTCGACCAAAAACAACCATCAGAATAAAATATGATCCTATATGTCCACTTGGATTAGATTAGAACATTTATTATTATTTAATTCAAAGAATAGTTAAAAGTGTTAAATTCAATGTTTAATAACAAAACTATTTTTAATATATGGTTACACATAAGATAAATTCGACAATAAATAGTCATTGGAAATATAAAACTATTTCCTACATAATGGTATTTTATTTATATTTTTTAGACATTAAGTAATTATATTTATTTATGACACAATGATGATGCTGTAATTACCAAATTAATGATTAATTAAAACAATTGATTTTATAAATATTACAATAAATGTAATTTGAGACTTTATATGAATTCCACTAATTTTATAGATTAATATGAAATTTTATTTTTGGTTAGATGATTTTGTTTTCGAAGGAATGATGTTGTCATTAATTTAGCAAAAACAAAATACTAAATAGTGCCAAAATTGACATAAAAGAGTTTTTAAAATAAAGATTATACTATTACTTGATATTATATTCCTAAAAAACTATGGTTTGGCCAAAGGTCTTAAATAATATTATAAATGTCATAAATTAACCACTTGAGGTTCTCTTGAAGTATATACTATGTTTTTTAAACATATAATATAAAAATACAAAGAGACATAGTAAATGTCAAACTAGTTAACTAAGAGTTAAATATAAAAGATAAGATTAATTTAGTGACCCAAACCTATCTAAAATATATTTATTTTAATAATTTTAGACCCATAGCCACAATATAATTTAAATAATTAATTTTTAGGACATTAGAAACTGAAAATGATTTTATCATAAAATAATATTTCTAGCATTTCCTAAGGTGCCTCTCACCCCTCTTATAAAAGGAAACTCCCCATTACCTAAAATTCACACCATTGAAGCCATTTGGATCGGCAAAACTCTTCCCAAATACCCTCTAAACTCTCCTCCCTTAATAATAGAGGCATTACATTAGTCATAAATCCAACTGATGGATCCATTTTGATCAAATCAAAAGGAAGAACTTGAAGAAGAGGTAAAATATTTCATCACGTTATTCAAGTTTCTTTCTTCTTCCGATTCATCTTTATTTGTTGTTTCCATTATAAAATAATAACTTAATTATCTTATGTATAATGTGATTTTATTATAAATATGTTATAACCATATTATATATTCATCCATCCTTTGAATGACATGTCACCATACGTGTGTATGTACGGCTTACCCCCTCTACGTCGTGGGGTAATTGTTATTCAATACATTTTTATTTGGATGGGTATAATAATGATGTGTAATTTAGGTAAATAATAAATATAGCATAATAATTATTCTTTATATATGATATACCATCTAATTATATGTTCTTATAATATCAAAAGAATGATATTGTCACTCGTGCGTACGTACGGATTACCGTCTCCACGAAGGCGATGAGATTCATTCCCCATCGTATCCGTTAATGAATAATTTTAATAAGACGCTTAAAAATAATGTTTAATGTCAAAATATCATTCTGAATATGAATAAGAAACATCCTATTAACAAAAAACATTACTTACGTAACAAATCATATAAATGAAAATGAATCAGTTAACACCCTAAACGACGATATTACTAAGAAACTATTAATGAAGCAATGGTAAAAGATCATATATGATATCATATTAATGTATATGATAATATTATAATTTAATAACAATTATTTCAGAATTATATAGGAGTTTATCCTACGCTCGACCAAGGAAATGTACTAGTTAATGGTTAATTTCACAATGTCTTTATTATCTGAGGTTGTTTTTACCTAAGTATCTACCGGGACATCTTTTTCATCCACATCCATGTTTTTTGAAAATGTATTTCAGAAAAAAATACTATTTACTATACTATAGGTAAAAGTCATTTATACACTTATTTGACTTTTCATAAAATGGTTTGAAATGAATCTTTCTGCCATTTTACAAACATGGTACTTTATGACATTTTTGAAAAAATTAAGGTAAGAATGTTTTGTAACGTATACGGTGGGTGTAGCTATTTTTCTCCATTATAACAACGTCGAAGCTTCCCTTACATTTTTTTAAAAATGTTGGGGCCAAAACCTCAATTTATTATTAAAGAAAAGTCCTCTTTAGACTGGATAGAGGGTGACCCATTACATAGCCCGTAGGCCCAAGGCCAAGTGGCCTACATCTAGGGCTAGAATGCCCATTTCCTGGCACAAATCCTTGACAAAATCTTATTTGTAGTCTTGACACAAGGCCTTGACTATGTGGTAATGAAATTATGACATTTTTCATTCCATCATTATGAAAGTTGTTATTGATATTTCATGTGATTATACGACTAGTAGAATATCCATGTGAATAGTTAAATGGGATTATTTGATTTTATATTTTCCCTATTATGCTGATGTTCTAGTTTAATTTTTTTTATTCTTATACATTTCGTTAAAAGTTTATGCTTATTTATGAATGTTTCTACTACCTTGTTTTCCTTACTGAGCATCTGAGATCACCACATTCAATGTTTTATTTTTCCTAGGATGCGAAGAAGAATATTATGACTGACCTGTAGGGATAGTCTATGGGATCTCAATGTTGTCTACGGAAACAATGTTGTTTTTGTTTTCCATTTTATGATGTAATGTAAACCTTATCAATGTAACTTGTACTTCCAAGGCTACTAAACTAATCAGTATTTCTAGAATTGGTCTTTTTTTATCATTCCAATGATATGTAATAATACACCGACTCTGGGTTTCTGGGGTTGGGGCATTATAGTTGGTATTAGAGGAAGTTTAGTACAAACCTTCGAAACTATATTTAGAAAAACTCTGATTAGAGCACATACCCCTAAGACAGACATTGAGGATTAGTATAGATGAGCTTCCTAGAATTTTGGTATTGTAGGGATTTTGTGAGTTTTCCATGCAATACATCCATGTCTGGATATGAACAGGAAGAGGCGGCTCTGGCACAGATGTACCTAGAGGTAAAACCCTAAAACACCACATTGAGAAAGACTCGAATGGGAACTGGTTCCTGAATAAGAGCCTTACTGCACTCTTTGTTATGACACTCCTGGGGGATATGCTTAGGATAATCCTCATATTATTTAGAAACCATTATTAAGGGTATATGAGTATATAAATCCTCAAAGAAAACATTTTTATGATTATGGATTATATCCAAAAACTATTCAATTTATGTTAGGTGTTTTACATGTTTGGATTTATGTATTGCTATTCATAAACTAATCTAGTTCATTCCATTGTTTAGAAATGGTCCCTAGTGGAAGGAACGAAAATGGTATCAATGCATGCACGACATGTAAAAATTTCCCTCCTTCTCAAGATAATTATAGTGGAGCTAGTGGTTCAACTGGTGTAGATCAGCTTATCACCATACATGGAAAACTCACATAGGTTATGAATAATAACCTTACCCATATAGAGAACCCTGATCCTCATTGTGGATGATCAATGTTAGATCACTTCATGAGGCAACAACCACCAACATTCAATGGGATTACAAATTCATTAGTGTCTGAGCAATTGATAAATTCCATAGAGAAAATATTCCCTACCACAGGAAGTAAAAAAAAGGGAAAAAGTTGTCATGGTAGTTTACCGCCTCAATGGAGATATTAATCAACGGTGTTCATTGATTCGAAACACAAAAGAAGATGATGAAGTATCAAATATTTAATGGAGTGATTTTAATGAGATTTTCTAAGAAAAATTATTTCCTCATGACCATCGAGAAAATATGGAAAGACAATTTCTGAGTCTGAGGAAAATAGAGGATGAAAATTTCACAAAGTATGAAGCTAACTTTACATGGATAGAAAGGCATGATGCAGATAACATACATAACCAATGAAGTAAGATTGGTCATTTCTTTGATGGGTTACACCCATTTCTCCATCGAGAATTAGTCTCAAAATCCATCTCGTTGTAAAAAGATATTGTCTCATGTACTATCAAGACAGAAAAATAATTCTCTAAATCTTATGACTTTAAAGAAAAGAAAGAGAAGAAGCGATCTGATGAAAACTCTAAAAATGGAAATAAGTGGAAGAAGGGAAAATTTGAATATCCATCCTTCTGTAAATGTGGGAAGAAACAACCTGGTACTTGCCTAAAGGGAATCTGAGTTTGTTACAGGTGTGGTGAAAAAGGCCACCATGCTCGTCATAACATGGGGAAGAAAGAGGATGTCTATGTTGAATGCCGCAATTGTAGATAAAGGAGAAATTATGCGAATGAATGTACTAAGCGTCATGAGATCTTGCCTCAAAAAAGGAAAAGGGATCAAGGAAAAGATCATACTATCTCTACTACTGAGGTTGAAGCTCCGAAAGATGTATTGGAAGGTAATTTAGTTACTTCGGCATGTTTATAAAATGCATTATTTGATTCAAGATCATCGCATTGTTTCATATCTTCCCAGTTTTCTAATAAAATTAGATATTTCCAATTTGATTTAACATGGGAGTTTTCAGTCAAAACTCTTAAGATAAATATCACTGCAACAATGTTATGTGAATCAGTCCCCATTAGAGCATATAGATGTTCTTTATCTGCTAATATCATCGTCATACCCATGATTGAATTATATATAATCATTGTTAGGATTAGATTTCGGACCATGATGAAAAAATTTATTTTAAGAATAAGGAGGTTACTATTTTTGATGACGTTGAGAAAGAACACCATATCATTAGAGAAGAAATTTAACCACCTGAATCTTATCTGGATCCACCCCTAATAGCTCAACTAAATTCAATTAATGGGGAGGAAAAGAATGAAATAACTATGGGTGAGGAAAGGAATGTTCAAATAGAGGATGTACCTATTGTGAAAGAATATATAGATTTGTTTCCAGAAGATTTACGTGGACATTCCCCAGAATGGGAAATTTTGTTTTCCATTGATTTAATTCCTGGTTCAAGACCCATATCGAAGACCCCTTATAGAATAGACACTATAGAATTAGTTGAACTAAAGAAACAACTGGAGGAATTGAGTAATAATAGATTTATTTGCCCTAGTTTTTTCCATGGGGAGCCCCTATCCCTTTTGTTAAGAATAAAGATGGATCAATGAAGATGTGCATTGACTACCAGGAGATCAATGTTATTACAATAAAGAACAAGTATCATTTACCCCACATTGATAAATTATTCGATGAAATTCATGGAGATCATTACTTTTCAATGATTGAATTCAATATGGATATCATCAGTTGTGTGGGAAAAAGGAAGACATTCCAAAAATAGGAATTCGAACCAGGTACATACATTAAGAGTTTATAGTAATGCCTTTTTCATTGACTAATGCACCCACTATTTTCATGGATCTAATGAATATAGTTTTCAAGAAATTTTTGATGAATTTGTAGTGGTATTTATTGATGATATCTTGTTATACTACAAAAGCTATAAAGATCATTAAAATCACTTGCTCATTATCATGAGGACTCTTAGAAGACATGAATTAAATGGGAAGTTTAGAAGGTGTGAATTTTGGCTTCAAGAGATTTCTGTTATTGGCCATATCATCTCTATGGATTGAATCTTTGTTGATCCTTTTGAGACAAGAGCAATCCAAGGATTGTAAACACCAACAACTATAACGTACGTACATAGTTTTATTGTTTTAGCATGTTATTATCGGCATTTCGTCCAGAATTTTTCCTGATTGGCTAACACATTAACCAACCTCACACGTAAATGTGTTAAATTTTTTTGGAAAAAATAATTTAAATATTGTTTTGAAGAATTTATGAGAATATTAGACAATGCTCCAATATTGACTATACCATTGGGGAATTATGTGTTTGTTATTTATAGTGATGCTTCAAAAAAAGGACTTGGTTCTGTCCTTATGCAGAATGATACGGTTATTGCCTATGCATCACAACAGGTAAATATTCATGAGAAAAACAATACTACTCATGATCTTGAGTAAGCAGCTGTAATCGTTTCCTTGAAGATATGGATACATTATCTCTAGGGTGAAAATTATTAGATATATACTGATCACAAGAGTTTGAAGTATATTTTCTCATAGAAAGAACTCAACATGAGGCAATGTCGATGGCTTGAACTACTCAAGGATTATAATTCCACTATACACTACCACCCGAGGAAGGCAAATAAAGTGGATGATTCCTTGAGTAGAAAGGATCATGGAGTTTTGAACAAGATAAGAGTTGAAAAGAATCCTATATACATGGATCTGGTAAATATGGATATGGGAATCAACATGGAAGGTGAAACATCAATTCTTTTTCAAATGGTTTCCAAAACATATTTACTATAATGGATAAAGAGTTCTCAGACTAGTGATGGAGATTTTCAAAAGAAGATTAATGCTGTGAATGATGGGAGATTGAGTGAATTTGTGAATAAAGATGGAATTTTGAAATTTGGGATAAGGCTTTATGTTCCCAATATACATTATCTAATGATGGAATTGTTGGACGATGCTCACAGTTACAATTTCTATATACACCATATTAACACTAAGTTGTATAGATATTTGGAGAGAAATATTTGGTTGGAAGATAGGAAGAGGGAGATGCTGATTTAGTGTCAAGGTGTATAGTTTTTCAACAAGTGAAATCTGGAAGACAACAACCTGGAGAAGTCATGCAACCTCCTTTCATACGTGAGTGGAAATGGGATAATATTACGATGGACTTTGTCATGGGACTACCAAAGACACCTGTAAAGATCGATGTAATATGGGTCATTGTTGAATGTTTTACTATGACAACACATTTTATTGTTGTATGATAAGATTTACTACTTGAATGATTGGATATACTATATATTAATGAAGTTGTAAGACTTCATGGAGTACCACTATCGATTGTTTCTGATCGTGATCCACATTTTACATCCAGAATCTGGAAAAGTCTTCAGAAAGACTAGCATACTGAACTTTGTTTTAGCACTGCCTACCACTCCCAAACTAATGGAAAATCAGAATAGACAATTCAAACCTTAGAAGACATGTTGATATCATGTACGCTTGACTTTCAAGGTATGTGGGATCAATAATAACATTTGTTAGAATTTTCCTATAACAATAGCTTCCATTGAAGTATTTAGATGGCACCATATGAAGCGTTATACGGAATGAGATGTCGCACACCATCCTGTTGGGATGATGTTGGTGAAAGAAAACTTGTAGGCCTAGAACTGGTGGAGGAAACAATGGAAAAGGTGAAAGTAATCCAAACCCACATCAAAGCAGATCAAATTATGTAGAAGAGCTATGCCGATAACTGAAGGATGGATTTGGAATTTCAGGTAGGAGATCATGTTTTCTTGAATGAATCTCCCTGAAAGGGTTTTATATGTTTCATTAAGAAGGGAAAATTGTGTCCCATGGACATCGAACCTTTCTAAATTCGATAACGAATTGGGGTTGTAGCTTACTGTTTGGCAATGCCACCAAGTCTCTCCAAAGTTCATGATGTGTTCCATATATCACTGTTGAGAAAATACATGCCTAGCCAAACGCATGTACTTATCTTTGAGGAACTAGAACCAGAACCCGATCTATCTTATTGTGAAAAGACTTTCAAGATTCTTAATATAAGAGAACAAGTACAGATAAATCGGACGACTCGTCTGGTAAAAGTTCTATGGAGAAACCATAAGATGGAAGAGGCAACATCGGTACCTGAGGAACTATTGATGAAGAACCACCCAAGTATTTTTATGCAGTAATATTCTAGAAATTTCGAGGAGAAAATTATTTGATGTAGGGGATAATGTAACACCCCAAGCTTCCACGATACGGTTCTATTTGAATAATTCAATAGTGTGTGTTGTACGCAACTTTGAGTTCTAACACACCACAATCAGTCAAACTAGCCATTATGAACTATAATACCCAATTTTTGAAATTTTATAAATTTCATCATTCAAAATGGACTTCATTTTTGGATTCAAAGTATCCAAATTAGCTTAGGGTGAATATTTGATATTTTTCTGAAAACATTCAGTTGTTGATGAATAGTGAAAAACACTAAGTTATAGTTTAAAATAGAATTTTTATTTAAATAATTATCTATTTTCTCTAAATTTGTTTTAGTCCAAAATAGATACATAAAACCAATATAAGTTCAATGTATTTCATTTGATTTAGTTTATAAAAATTTTATATATAAAAAAATTATATTGAAATTTTTATATTCATTTACCCACCTCCTAGGAGCATTTGAAAATTTAAATAAACACAATTTTACCGCTTTTGTGAGTTGAATTTCGAAAATATTAGGGAAACGGTTGATATTAGTAATTAAATGTGGTTCAATAAGATGAAAATAATTTTTGGTGAATAGTAACTTTTTTCTTCTATTTACCACAGTTAAAAGTATATAGGGTAATTAAGGGTAAAAATGATATTATTTTCACCCAAACACTTGTCCTAATTCTATAGGATAAGTGTATTTCGACCAAAAATAACCTTAGGAATAAAATATGATCCAATAGGTCTACTTGGATTAGATTAGGACATTTATTATTATATAATTTAAAGAAAAGTTAAAAGTGTTAAATTCAATGTTTAATAAATAAACCATTTTTAATATAGGGTTACACTTAAGATAAATTAGACTATAAATATTAATTATAAATTAAAAAATATTTCATACAAAATATAATTTTATTTATATATTTTAGACATTAAATAATTAAATTTATTTATGACACAATCATGATGTTGTAATTACTGTATTAAGGAAATATTAAAAATAATTGATTTTATAAATATCCAAATAAAAGTAATTTGAGACTTTTAATGAATTCCACTAATTTTCTAGATTAATATGAAATTATTGGGTAGGTTAGATATATTTTGTTCGAAGTAAAAATGATGTTATGAATTTATCAAAAACAAAATACCAAATCATGTCAAAATTGACATAAAAGTGTTTTTAAAATAAATATTATATTATTAATGGATATTCTATTCCTAAAAATTGATGGTTTGGAAAAAGGATGTAAATAATATCATATAGGTCATTAATGAACCACTTGAGATTCTCGTGGAAGTATATATTATGTTTATTAACCATATAATATAAAAATACAAAGAGACATGGAAAAGGTCGAATTATTTAACTAATAGTTACATATAAAATATAAGGTTAATATAATGACCCAAACCTGTATAAAACCTATTGGTTTTGTGGTTTTCAACCCATACCCACCTTATCCTTTAACTAATTCAATTTTGATACATTAGAAACCAAAATTGATTTTATTATAAAATAATATTTCTAACTTTTTTTAAGGTGCCCCTCACCCATCTTATAAAATGGCACTCCCCCTTCCCTCAAAATCACACCTTCAAAGCCATTTGGCGTGGCCATCCTCTACCCATATACCCTCTCACCTATCCTATATTCATCCTAGAGGCCTTAATTTAGTCAGAAAGAAAACCTATGCAGCCTTTTTGATCCAATCAAAAGGAAGAACCCAATGAAGAGGTAAAATATTTCATCACCTCTTTCAAGTTCCATTCACCTTCCACTTCCACTTTCTTTGTTTTTTCAACTCAAAAAAAAATCCAATAACTTAAATATACTTTAAAATATTTTATATATATGATACAACCATATTCATTATTCTATCCATCCATTGAATGACAGGTCACCATACATGTGTACGTATGGCTTACCGTATCCACGTCGTGGAGTAATTGTTATTCAATACATTATTATTTGGATGGCTATAATAATGATGTGTAATTGATGTAAATAATAAATATTACATGATAATGATTCTTTATATATGATATACCATCCAATTATATATTATTTTAATATCAAAATAATTATATTGTTGCTCGTACATAAGTACGGATTACCGTCTCCACAAACGTGCTGAGATTCATTCCTCATCATATCCATTCAAGAATAATTTTCAATAGATGATAAAAAATAATGTTTAAAGTATTAATATCATTCATAATATGAATAATATACATCCTATTCATAACATACATTACATACGTAACAAAGCATATAAAGAAAACCAAATCAGTTAACACCCAAAACGATGATAATACTAAGATATTATTAATAAAGAAACGTTAAAAGATCATATATGATATCATATTAATGTATTTGATTCTATTATAATTTGATAAAAATTATTTCACCATTATAAAGAAAGATATACTACCCTTGACCAACGAAAAGTACTAGGTGAGGTTTAATTTCACCATCTCTTTATTATCCGAGGTGGTTTTAATGTAAGTATCTACTGGGACATCTTTATCACCCACATCCTTATTTCAGAAAAATGTATTTCAAAATATTTTTACTATTTACTAGTCTATAGTATAAATTTATTTATACACTTATTTGAATTTTTAGAAAATGGTTTGAAAGGAATCTTTTTGTTGTTTTCACAATAAGGTACTTTATGACCTTTACGAAAAAATTAAGGTGAGAATGTTTTATTAACATATACGGTGGGTGCAGCTATTTTCCACCATTAAAAAAATTAGAAACTTCCTTTAAAAACTTATAAGAAAAATTTCAAAATAAATGTTTTCTTTTATAATTATATGACTTTTAATTGATTCCTAAATATGAAGAGATATTTCTCTATAAAAGGGTTTTGATTTCATCTATGTTAACATCTTTGAGAGATTTTAAGCTTATTTGAAGTTGATTTATTTTGATACAAAACATCCATATTGTATTTAAGGTTTTTTTATATGTTTGAATGAGGTTATGTTATTTTTATACCATTATTTATTTATGGATTAATGTATGGAAAATTAGTATGCTTGTTTTAATACAAATGATTATGTTATGTTTAAACCTTTTCATATAAGAAATGCATTGGACTTAGTAAGTGACAGGTGAAGCCCACTATAGCTCATCGATTCATCGGTAGGTCTCTAGAGACAAACTAGTGTCCTGGAACAAGGCTTTGACAAAATCTTATTTGTAATCTAGGCACAAGGCCTGGACTATGTGGTTTTGAAAGTCTGGCATTATGCATTCCATCATTTTGAAAGTGGATATTAATATTGCATGTGATTATTTGACTAGTATAATATCCATGTAAATAAGTAAATGGAATTATTTGATTTTATCTTTTCCATATTATGTTGAATTTCAAGTTTAAAAGGATTTTGTTTTAGTCTTATACATTGCCTTAGATGTCTATGCTTATTTATAAAAGTTTCTACTATGTCATTATCCTTACTGAGCATCTGAGCTCACACATTTCTATATTATATTACTCCCAAGATGTGAAGAAGTATATTATGACTGACCTGCATGGGTTTTATATGGGATCTCAGTGTTTTAAATGGAAACAATGTTGTTGTTGTTTTCCATTTTATGATTTAATGTAAACCTTATGAATGTATCTAGTACTTCCAAGGAAACTAAACTAACCGATCTTTTGAGAATTGATCTTTTGTGATCATGTTATTGATACATAATAATGCACTGAAACTATGATTTAAGGGTCGGGGAATTACAGGGATGCCCATCGGAACATATGAGAAAGGAATAAGACCACTGGAGCTTCATCGGTGGCCCAAAGAAGCATCACTGGCGCGATAGTGATGCCTACCGGAGGAGGCGGCTGGCTACCGCCGGCCATGAGAAGGTGGTGGTTCTCGAAGGCATCGCGTTATACCAAGGGGTGGTCCGCCTTTAATAGATACATAGTAGAATTGAAGCGCACCATAGTGGATGGTGGTGTCTTGGAGTCATGGTAAAGGGCGGACCCGCGGTCCACAGGTTCCGCAGGTGACCGCTCCAGCGGGACATGCTAGGTGGTGCGGAGCTAACATGCACTGATTCTTTGAAGAACCGAAAAACTCAGCCATTTGTGAGTGGAGGGGACCCCATGCACCCAACTATGTATGTCACGCCCAGCCAGGTTGTTCAGGGCGAACCCGAGGCCCAATGGGCCGGACCAGGCCCAGGGGAACCAGACCTAGACCCTTTTGGCCCTGTTACACTTAAATGGGAATATCTCTTAAACGTGACAACTGTTTGATGAAATGTTTACATTTTTAAAACCATTATAATTATGCTTTCCTTTTATGAAACTCCATGTGTATTTCAGAGAATTTTGGATTTTGGCTGGGTTGAATCGTACCTGAGTTCAACCAGGTCCTCGACACTAAAATAAAAATATCTTACAGAACAGGCGTCCGGTTGACACAACGTCTACTTCACTGGTACCCTTAGGATGAGGAAATTATTTTGGGATAATCCACATTAGTTTCAAAGAATGTTGGAGTTTGGCTGGGATGGATCATACCTGAATCCAACTGGACCCTTGGCACTAAAATTCCTATAACATACAGATTGGGGCGTCCGGTTGACGCGCATTTTACTGCATTGTGACCCATATGATATGGAAGTTCATCGTGATTATTATTCGTCGGACTTCATTCTAGTTGAAATATGACTAATGGCATGAGGATCAGATCCTCTCGAAATAAAATGTGATTTGTGCGGGAATCTAGTGCTTGGTTGTGACGTAAAGAATGAATATCGATCATGTGTGGTTCAACACAGAGAGATCCTATGTGGGTCAACACTGAGAGATCATGTGTGGGTCAGCACCATGCGAGCCTGGGTGGGTTAGCACTGAGAACTCTTACGTGGTTCAGCACTAGGTGATCTAATGTGGGTCAGCTGAGCGATCCTTCGTGGGTCCTCACCAAGCGGTCTTGTGTCGGTCAGCACATAGCGATCCTGTGTGGGTTAGCACCGAGCAATCATGTGTGGGTCAGCACCGAGTGATCATTTGTGGGTCATAAGTAGTGAATTTTAAAAAAATAAGATAAAAAATCTTTAGGAATAATCATTTATACTTATGTACTTATGTTATACCTGGTGTGAGGTGCCTTTTTCTTTGTTCTTTATGATTGAGATCTTTCATGGTGTTTTTTACTTTGTGGAATTTTGATAGACCTTTTTGGGGTCTCAGGGTCTCTACTGAGTATTGTTATACTCACCCCAACACGAGATTCTCCCATACCATGTTGTGGCTTGTGTAGGCGATAGACTGCCTGATTGAGTCATTAGGATTCAGTTCTTGACTATGATCAGAGGTGATTTACAGATAGTGCACAGAGGTGAATAGTTGGCGTGGAGAGCCTCAGTGACTATTGGTACCTACCATTCAGGTATGACCCTTGGCGAATGACCTCAGGTGCTATTTTTCCTTTTTTTACTTCCATTTCAGTTGGGCTTGTATTCTCACCCCATTAGATTAAGTGCTTATTTTACACTCAGTGCTTGTTTTTTAGTTGTGTTTGGACCATTATTATTCTTTTTTGTTTTGCGTGTGTGTAGTGTGTCCTTTCTATGTGTATACAGGTTTTGAGGCAATGTGTTTCAATTTTAGGGATATGCCTTTCTGGTGCTAGTTTCCAACCTTTGGCCTATGGATGGTCGGATTTTAGGTAGTTACGACAGGGTCCCTGGGGGACGGGTCATGACAGAAATCCCCAAAATTCGAAATCCTTTATTAAAAAGAATACTACTATTAATCTCAAAAATTTAACAAAAATTATCTGAAGTTAAACAAATATTATTCAATAAACAATTGTCCTTAAAATTCATCATAATAATCCAACTTTTACTGAAACCCAAAACTCAAAAGGATTTGATCGCGTAGACTTCCATGATAAATCATACCATTTATCTCCAAATAACATTGTCTACTCTTAACATTTCATATATATAATTAATTAACCTAATCAAATATTTTCAATGATATTTAAATCATTTCCATAAAAAACAAATAAACATATATCCTTAATAACAACATATATTCTTCAAACATAAAATTGAACCATTACTCCCCAAATGAAATACCATAGTATTTTATTTTCCTTAGGAATATAATATTCCCAAAAGAGTTAATGTCTTTCAAAATAACATTTTTCATTTAATCACCAAATCATTTTCCTATACTAAAGATATCCATTTGATAAAACAAAATACCAAGAATCATCTTATTATTGATCCATAAAATTCTTAAACTAAAAGGAATATATCATACTTACGGGGAAAAAATGTAGGCTTATTGTAGTTGATTCACCCTTGTTTCCCTTCGATTGTGGGTTCAATTCCAACTATCTTACTTATTGCGACAATTACCAAACATCATGTAGGATTTCCCTTTTATAAAACTAAAAAATAACCCTAACATGTTTTAACCACACTGCTTGTCTTATAACTTTCATTTTCATACCAACTCCTAACGACATCAACATATTAATTCATGAGGAATTATTATTTTTTATTTCACCTCCATATGTTAAAATTAAAGTATTCCCAATGAAAGAACATCATACCTTGATCAGGGTTTCTACCTGGTTTCAACGTCATATTGTTCATGTAGATAGATGGTATATACCTTGAAACAATTATTTTGATATCCCTCAAAATCATTTTATTCCTTTATCCAACTACAACTTGTACAAATTGGTTTATATGGGTGTTTACATTAAATTAGTCTAAGAAATAGTATTTCAGGACATATAATTTCAAAACATCTGATAAAATATGATTTTCATAAAATAGTCATACTAAGTTTGAGGTCAAATATTCAATTAATTTTCCTTTTAAAATACCATAAGAATGTGATGAAAAAATATATTTTAAAAGCAAATATACATCGTTTTCACAAGGGTATCCTTCTTCAGAAACGTTTTCAAAATAAAAATATGCCTCAAAATATAGTGATAATGGAAAATATTTGAAAATTCCATGATAATATTTAACTTTTGTTAAAATATGAGCATATTTATAAAATAGGATTTTATTATATACAACCAATGATCAATGATGTTCTCAAGGTATATTGGAGGGGTTAGATATCTCAAAAAACTGCTTGTAAATGAGTTGTATTCTACAAAACGTTTCACAATCTTCTTAACATTACATTTCAATAATTATTGCAAGCATGTCATCATGAATAGATGAATATGTAGATTGAGATCCTCATGCTTCCATTTGTAACTGAATTTCCTTAATCTAAAAAATTTATAAAACAAGTATTTGACTAAAATAATAGATGTATAGAATTACCATGTGGTTATCCAAAACCCATAACAACTAATGTTTTCAAAAGCTTTCCATTGATACCAACTATAAGGCCACAAACTTAAAACATACATAATAATGGAATTTGATTCTGAAATTACTTTCTTTCACATTGAATATCTTTTCAGTTTTTGAGTATTCAATAATTAGGACATAAATAGTACATTAAAACTTAAATATTTAAAATTATACACTTATACTATATCCAATTATTCAAAAAAATAAAACCCCTTAAATAAAACAAGAAATATTTTCTTGAAAAAAATCTTCTTGAAATCATTATATATCTTAACATATATTATACCATGTGAAAGGAATATCAAAATCATGGGATGAACATAATGATCTCAAGAAGGGTTATAAAATAAGGAAATAAATCATTAGTCCATGAATATATAAAATTCAGTGAAATTATTCTTTTCTCTCATAAAACATAAACTCTTTAATATACCTCCTGAAATCATAAGATTTTTTAATAATTCATATAAATCATAAATCATAAAGTTATCTTGAGGCATCCATAATATAATTAAATTGTATCTTTCACATCTTCATAGGGTGTAACCTTCTTGGTTACAGTTGGAGTTCTCAACACCGTATATTTCATATATCTCTTAGGATGAACCTTAACGTTTACCTATGTCATGTTACCGAATTAATTAGAGAGTTATCATAGGCTCAATCACACACAATTTATCACGGAACCACCCGTATACTTATGTAATTCTCTAGAATGATATCATAATCATAACACATGATCAATAATAAAGAAATACAAAATTTCCACATTGCAATCATAAGACACTGTATTATGATATTTATATAATCAATCCATTCTAAAAAAATTTCCAATACCAAAATTCCGAAAAATGAATATGGTATTTACATATCTTTTTAAAAATAGATTGGCTTGTATAGGAAGCCAAATATCATATAATTCTCACAGAATATGAATGGACGTTGTGAGCGTATATGTTGAAAACAAACATTCATTTTTTCATTTAGTAAAATGATTCATAAAATTTATTTCTTTAAAAATCATTAATATTTATTTTAAATAAAAAGGGAATAATTATACACCATATAAAATAAGGTAGTTTATGAACCAAAATATACCTTACTAAAAATAGATTGAGATGAAGTCATTAGCAATGATCGTATAATTGATATAAGAATTTATCAATGGGATGATTATGTATAGAAATAGTATATCCACACCCAGGAAAGTGGAAATTAAAACATAAATTAACAAATAGGGATTAAACACAAAATATTGAAATAATATAATTCAAAAAAGTATGCGTAAAACCCAAATAGTGGAAATTGACTTTTGAAATTCCCTTAAAATGATCATTTTGTTAATCAAATAGATCAGTTATTTGTATTCACTAAACATACCCAGAAATCAAGTATATATAAAAGATAAGATATCTAAATTCGTTTCTCACATAATCATAGAGAAACATAATCATGAAGTAGAAGATCAACCAAAATAATGGAAATTGTGTTAAGAAGTTCCCTTACCTTGAGTCTGACTCATCACATACAATTGTTATGTTCTGGAATAATAAAAATAGAATATTTTATATTTTTATGAGATTTGTTTTAAATTTAATCATTCCTTTTATATCAATTATTAATATGTTATAAAAATTACATAATTATTTAAATTCAAATCAGTTGTTTAGTCTGTATTTGGTAATTGAGTCGAAAAATGAACTTGATTTGATATAAATTTCCCATGTATTGGAAATTACATAATCTCTAGAATATTAGTAATTTTTTAAATATCATATATATCCATTATATATGTACTTATAATATCCATAATAGTGTAAGATAAAAATTGAAATTCCATATTCATGGAGAAGGTAGGTCGTACGTACCCATGAACACTACATTAATTTTCTTGACACATTAATGGAATGAAAACTAAATGATAAATAGGTATGTTATAATTCCATTATAATATATATGATATATATGTTACTTAATTTCTTTAACTCCGTACATTATATATTCTATGTATGGCATAAACGAGTCATATCACTTTGAAGGGGCGGTAGTCTGCACTCCCTCAAATTAAACTATCATGTTTATACATTATAGAAAGAATAAATTTAAGCTGTAAATAAAAATTATATAATAATAGAGACAATATAAATATAATATATATCATATAAAAATACATTTCCATCATAATGTCCACCATGATAGCTGGTAGGATAAAATTGAACAATCATCGTTTCGTGGGGCAGTAGTTCATCGTACAAAGAAACAATATGTTCATATTGATTAGATGTAGGTGTGTCTAGGTGTAGTTATAATCCATTCCATAAAAACATCCTAGTATATTTAGGATACATGCGTAGTTATTTAATAAAATAATAATATTTGAATTGGTAGTGGATATGGAAAATTAAGGAAAGGAACTTGAGAGAAGACATTACCTCTAAATCTGGTTACCTGTTTTGATTTGAGCCAAAAGGCTGTCATGATTTTCCTTCTGTCAAATTTAAAGGTTCTAGTAGGAAAGGAGGAATTTTGGGTGATTATTTTAGTAGAATTTAGATGATACAAGGGTATTTAATATTTTGACTATGTGGGTAGAGTTGGTGGCCTTTTATTAGGGGGAGGAGAGGTACATTGGAAATGTCTTGAAATAGTAATTTATTATAATTTAAATATTGATTAAAAATTTTCCCAAACATATTTAAATATTATATAAGATGATTTTAGTTTTAATACCCATAATTAAATAATTTTTAGTTAGGTTTTGAATATTGTTTTATCCATATCATTTTTCCTTAAACCTTATTTTACCCTTTTCAATCTTATAGTGACATCTTGGTATTTACACATTGTGGGTTAATGTAATTAAAATATCATGTCGAATGGAAAAAAACGAAGTGATTTATGAAATTATTTGACATATCATAACCATTTTTATGAATAATATATTTTTATGAATTTAATATCATTTAATAAATTATTTTATATCTTATGTTATGAATTATATCAATTTTGGACACTATTTATACATAAAATTTTAAAAAATTAATAACAACATTATTCTTTATAAAAAACATTTTCTCAATCCTAACATTTCATATTCCCCAATGGAATTCGTGGATGACATTAATTATTTCAAATAAAATTTATTTTAATCTTTATAATATGATTTATTTGAATACTTTTTTAATGAAGCAATCATTACATCATCATTGTGTCATAAATAAATTTATTTTTTTAATGTCCAAAAATTAAAATTAATATATTATGATGTTTTAAATCTTTTCTCTTTATAATTAATATTTACAGTAGATAATATTAATTATATAACCCTTTATAATAATTGTTGTAGTGAGAAGATACATGTTTATGAGATATTTCACTTCACATAAAATTAATTATTATAACATGTCATTGTCATACTGAAATGGCTCCTAAATTCCAATGGTTGAGCTTAAGGATGTTTAGGGTCGGACATAACTCATCCCAGAGTGTTAAGACACATTTTAGGGTAGCTTTATATTAATTTAATATTATTTTTCACCCTTATTTTCCCGATTTACCCTTTAACCATGGAAATTAAAAATATTTACTAAATTTACTCTTCATAATATCTAAAAATAAGAGCTAACAATTTTCACAATTTGTTCTATGTGATTGAAAATATGGAATCCATTTTTCCATAATTCAAAACACAAATATTGTAGTAATAAATTTAAACATATCTCTCGTTGTCAAAACCAGAAAGCGTGTTGTTGAGAAGTAAAAACTACCATAATATTGCCATGTGTTTATGTCAAATTTAAATATAAAATTACATATAATAAAAAAATTGGATTACATGATAAAAATATATTCCTTTTATACTTTAATTCCATTCAAAAATATTATCTATCCATATATATTATCATAATAGAAAATGTTGTTTTCTTTTAAAATTAATAATATTTTTACTATTCATTAAAACATTATATTTATCAAAAAATATAAAAAATTCATAGAAATTGAATTTTGATGACCATATAATAAAGAAGAATTTTATTGTTTCAAATAGAATAGAAAAAATTTCAACAAATAAATTTAAAAAGGGTTCGCCATTAAAAGGGGGTAAAATTGTATTTTTTTTTAAAAAAAACATCATTTGTTTGAAAAATTTAATTTGTTCTTATATCATATCTGGAAAACATAAAAGATGATATTAGAAAAATAAATTAAATATGAAACATATATATTACATTAAATAAAAATCCATAAAGATTATTATAATTTTATAATCACAATTATTCTCTTTTAAAATATGTTTTCAAAAAAATCCAACCTTTATATTCAACTGGTTTTATTTTCCATTTCTAAAAATTTTGTAACCAATGAATCATTATTTATACATGTGTAAACCATATATTCATAATTTACATGATACTAATCATTCCTACCATTCCAATGTCTAGGTAACAATGGTATCATTTAAATAATAGTATTTAGTTTTTCATTTAAGCTCGATGTGGCCTATCATATTTGCTATTGAAATAGAGTTTCTTTATTAAAACTCATGATGTTTCAATTATAGTATATTTCATAAGTCAAAACAATATAATATTCCATGTAATAGTGTTGGATTAATGATATCCCATATCATCCATGAAGGACACCATGACATATTATTTAAGAACCATTAAATATATAGACCATAATATGGCCACTCTCCCTACATTTTGGATTATGATATATTATATATTCCAACCAATCATTTTAATTTAATTTTACATTTGAATATTCAGGAATTGAATCACAAAACAATATGAATCTAATCATATTCTATTGGATATGTTTTTCACAAAAAAATTCTCACATTATAAATAAATCAATTATAAAAAAAATTATTCTACAGAATACTATGTTACCCAATAAACTATTATGCCATTAACAAAAATTTTAAATTTATAGTCCATAACTCTATTTAATTAATGGAATATATCAAAATTTCATTTCTATAAAAATGACACATAGATTTGATGTGATATTCATCTAACACATCTATATTTTTACATGAATATGTGAACTATAAAATGTATCATAATACATAAAATGATTTCTAATATACTTTTTTTTTCTAAAAAAAGATAACTGTGAGACATGAAACATGTGAATATTTGATAGGATACACAATGTATTTATAATTATTTTAGACAATCTAAATATATTGACCTAATATATCACTTATTATTTTTCAATGATTTATCCCAATTGTAAAAAGATCAATATTGAGTAATACTGGGGTGTAATTTAATAATTCAATATACAAGGATACATGGTTGATTTTAAATTAATGTAATTAAAAAATATTTGATTTTAATATCCTTTGGGGGTTAATACCATATACTATGATATATAGGTCATATTTTTTGAGTCTAATTAAACTATTGTAAAAAACCATAAATCATGCCTCAAGTGGAGTGGGTAAAAATCATTGGAACCAACAATCAACTAAAATCAATCAAATACACCAACTGATCAAAAATATATAGTTAGAAACATCTATACATTCCTTTAGGAGTATATTTTGAGTCCCTCTATAGGTATACTAAATAATATACATATCCATATAAGCATCCGTCTAAATCTAACATTAGATAATGTATTATAAACTCTTAGTCATGTTGTTATAGCTTTATTATTCCAAGAATTTGGGAATCTTGTATAGGTTGTATACATACAGTACCTTATCTCGTGAAAAAATTTCATATTACCTTGTATTTAGTGCAATTCTTAACCAATGTTCCATTAACCACACACAAGAATAATACCCCCACTAGATTAGTAATTTAATAATTGAAAAAAAATATGGTCAAAACAAAAATAATAAAAAATGGAATTTTTGATTAATATTTATACAAAAAAATTAAATATTAATACCCATTGAGAATTATAGTAAATAAAATTAAAAAATTTATAAAAAAATGTATATAAGATCAATAATTATAGGGAAAAAATTATTACTATCTCATTCCTTTAGAAAGATAGGATCTCTTTCAGCTTGAACATACTCTATTAAAATCTCATATTATATTTACCACTACTCTCCACTCAATCCTTCAAGCTGTCAAACTCACTTTGTTTACATATAAAGATACCTTATATTAATTCATATTATATTCAATATATAGTATTAATTTAATTTAGAAAAAAAGGATTACATACACATTTTTAAATAAAATAAATTGATCACTTTTAAAGGATAATAAAGATTTGGAATTAATTTTTTATAAATCAATATTGGAATTTAGTGTCAATACCAGGATATTATATTTTATATCTCTTTTAATCATTGATCCATACTTTCTCTTCCCATTAAAACCATAGAATATTTTGTTAATACCAGGATATATTTCTATGTTACATAGTATGTATGTGTTATTTTTTAATATAGACAAAATTTTAATCAAGGATCACAACTTATGATCCATTATAGCCAATAAATTAATTTATTAATTTTTTAATAAATGGTATGAAATTATATTTTTTATTAATCCATATTTTTTTGGAATAGATGTGACATCATGTATGAAACCCTATAATTATTGGACCTTATTTTTATATACCATTAGATTTTCATTTCTATATTATATATAAACATGTTATAATTCCACCCAAACTCATAGCTTTACCACTTTAAATTTATTATAATATTTTATCCGGAACCCCAAACTCAAGTTCCAAGATTCAAGTATCATTATATATCCCATTTAAAATAGAGAATAATATGTTTTTATTGAAAACATGACTTATATTGTGTTATCATCTTTTTGTGGACCAAATTATATTTATAGGATTCAATATCCTAGTGTAATTCTATTATATAAATAATTCATATGATTTATTAATTTTGAAATAGTTAAATCCTATTATATTTTCATTTTATAAGACCAAGAATGTTAAGAAATTTTCTATCTTCATATCAGAATCATTAAAGTGATTGATTTGATACCACATAAAAAGAAGTCTATATTGTCAAGAAATAATATCACATATCATAATTAATGATCATTCCACCCAATTCAGTAAAATGTTAATATTTAATATGTATTGATATTTCATAATAATTTTTTTGTTGATGTTCAATCATACTCGACCAATCAAATAATTCTTCATTGGGTCTACTTATAAAATTATAGTTCAGTGGAACCTTAAAAAAGTTTGTTTCTTTATAATTCATAACATTTACATGTTATTTCAATTAACATTTTTCATATAAATATGTTTGTGTAATTATAATTTAAAAAAGATTTATAAAGTGTTATAATTAGGTTTTTATCATACATATTGTGTACGGTTGGATTTACATGGATTCTTATATTAATTTATTATATTTAATTAACACATCATGATTTGTTTATTTATGTATGTTATTCATGTTTTTGGATGTTTTGTGAATATAAATTCCACATTTATGACCATTAAATATCATTTATAAATTTTTTTATCATTATTCCCACATATAAGATTCCTTATACACATAGGAAAATTCAAATCAACGTAGATAAATATCCATTATTTGTTACCATTGGTATTTCATAGATAACATGGAATATAACAAAAAACAGAGGGAGTACTATTTCATTATAAACAAGAGAAAATTATATACATTACATTAGATGGTATAAAATTATAAATATATCTTCATCATGTTTGGAATTATTTTATATGTCACTTCATGTTTTTTGTTTGAATTTTTTGGTTTTCTAGAATTTTGTTAATTTTGAAATTCAGTGATAACATGAGATATATTAGTCAAATTAAGGTAATAATTAATTATATACAAATATAATTAATTATTATAAATATTGTTAAACATTAAACAAATATTACTCTATTTTTTAGAAGGTATGATTTACATCCGCAAATTGATATGTCATGTTGTTTATAGATTTTAAAATTTAAAATGCATGTATTCTGTTACATTAAATTTTTTATTATGTTAATTCATCTATAAGAATGGTTTTGATAAATTAATTGAGATATCTGAATAATTGGGATTTTTGAATATTTTTTGACACTATAAATATACTACATAGAGATATTTTCTTACATATTGAAAATCAACTCATATAATTCCTCTACACTGATTTTTGTTGTGTTGATATTTCTTTTATGTATATATTTCTCTTATGTGATAAATTAATATATATATATATATATATAAGTCACCTACATAGTCAAATTCCCTTATGTGGTCTGGTGACTTTCTCTAGGTTATTCAAAATTTTGAAATATTCTATGTATTCCATCATGTTTCACATTTATATTTCTAGAATGATTATTTTGATTATTTTGATTGTTTAATCGATTATAAAATATGTTAATAATTATTTAGAAGTCATGTGAACTTGTATTAGATTTTTTAAAATATTACTTCAATTACAATAACAATGTATTAAGCTTGTAAGGATACTCAAACTGAAATTTTATATCTTTAGACATTCAAATTCAAATTAACTGAAATATGAAGGTTTAGTCTCATTTATTTTATTTAATTTTCTTATAACATTAATAATAATTAAAAATAAATCATCTACTATAATGTTAAATGTTTTGACAATTTATACTATATAATTTTTTTTCATTTTAAAAAAAACATACTCATGAAAAATTATCTTAGTAAAATGTAAAAAACAACTCCATGTAGTTAATGGAAATTTCATATATGTATCTCCTCAAAAAATATGATTTGAAACAAAGAAAATATGATATATGTTGTGTATTATGAATATATATATATATATATATATATATAAACAAAAAATTAATATATGAGTTGTTGAGAATATAATAACTGTAAATTAATGAATCTTTCTTCCACATTAGGTTATCATTATATATCTGATAAAATTATTAGACATCATCATCCAAAAATCATTTTCTAGTGTTATCTATACTATAAATGCATTAAAAATATTCAATTAGTCAACTCAATTGTATGGTATTATAATTATTTCTATTCATTTTTAGCACTATATGGGGGGGTTATAATTCTATTTTAAAAGGCATTTGTGTGTTGGTCATGACTCCCCATCATAAGTAAGTTTTTGTTATGCATCGAGGTGAAAAAATCCATGATGATTTTGGTTGTTTATCCAAGGTAAAAGGAATATTAGTGTTGGGTTTAAGCCACCAGGGAAAAGGCTTTGGTCATTGGGTTGTGAATCTAGTTTTGAAAAAAATAGAGTATATTTTTATAGTTAGTGGGTTCTATCTCGCTCTACATTATATAGGTTAGAAGAGTACAGCAGAAGAAATTTTATTAAATTGACTATAATAACTATTTTCCTTTTTTAATTAAACATTATTAACTTAAAAAATATAATATAATCATAAAATTTATTTGAAATGGAAAATTCACCAAAATATTTTTTATTATTTCATCATACATCTAGTAATAATAAACGGTATTAGATATTAGAATCAATCATTATATTTATTTTAATTTCATCAAACCATTTCCAAATATATCTATCAAAGGAAAAAATAACTATTTAATATGGAAGGAATAATTTTAATGGATGGATTATTTCATCAAATATAACCTTATAATTATGGAACGTACTATCTATACTGGAAATCTTGGAAGGTGGTTTTCATAAAAAAATTAGAATTTATCATTGCAAGATCATGAAAAAACTATAAAACCATTGCTAAGGTGACACTAAATCATTGGTTGGTAATAATGTAGAAATTTATATGTTTAATATTACAGTGATAAATATATTATATTGTGAAATAAATTAAAATGTGTATAGTCATATATCATTATGTAAAAAAGAATATTAAATTTGTAAAATCATTTATTTTCAGGGGTCGAATAGACATAGTAGAACTACAATATGCATGTTAATAGATGAATATCAATAATATCAATTGGGTAAAGAATAAAATAATAGTAGAATCTTTTATATATTTATTGGTATAGTTAACAATATGATTTTATAATGATAAAAATGGGAAAACCATGTTTTTATCGAAACTGTTCTTAGAGAGAATTCTAATACGTGACATGCTAAGATAGATATTATAGAAGGCAGTAAAACCCATAAGGAATAAATAATGGATGATATTATTATATTATTGGAGAAAAATTAATTAGAGATTATTAAATTTTTAAAGAAAATAATACAAACAATAAGGGAATTGTATTTATTTGATGCGTATATCTATACTATTTTTTATTCTAAATAACAAAGAAGTGATAGGAATAATAAATCACATATAATAATGGATTGATATAGAGGAAATAATTTATATTTATGAATATTTTAAATGTATTATATTAAACATGATTTCTAGTAGAATAAGAGAATAATAATATTTCTAATGGTGATCAATATAAAATATGTAATCGGTATATAAAAGGGTATAAAAAACATTAATTTCAAATATTAATGAAAAAATATGGAATATTAATGAAAACATAAGGGGAAGAAATAAAAAATGTATAAAAGAAATGGATTTTGGATAGAGTTATATGTATGATTCTAGTTCCTCTATGAAAATTAGTTAGGAAAATGATGTGGTAATATCATGCTTATCAATATACTCAAATCATGTTAGTGACACAACATTATGTACTTCCTCTAATTTATATTCTATGAAGTCATAAGGAACTACTTTTAGGAGTTTAAATACTTGGATATAATGTTGAAAATATCAATAGTTTATAGATGGAACTCAGTTATAAATTTTTTATTCATTTAAGGAAAATAAAGTATAAATAATCCTTTTAAGAAGATTTAGAAAATCAACATATAAATTTATATATTTTTATTAAAATCTAAAAAATTCTTTCTGAAAGTGATTAGATTAAAGGGATAGTTTAATATCATGTCATAATTACATGTAGGATAAATAAGTAATTTTAATTTTGTTTTTGAGGGAAGTGAAAATCTTATATATGAAATGTAATGTTTAAAGTGAAAACAATCTTCTTTATTAAATTATGATAGAATTAGATAAAATAAATATATTCAATAAAATGAAAAAAAATATATTAGGTGATGGTTATGAAAATAATTTACCCCAAACGTATAATTTTTTTCTTAATTAATTGAACTGTTGTATATAAATATACTAATACATATTTTTGATGTCGAATGAATTTGTATTGTTCAAATGAGTTATCCTTTATATTTTTATATCATCATAGACAGACTAAGGATTTTATTTAAAATTAATTATCCTCTTTATTTACTTTAAACAATTTGGTGAAATTATCTTGGGTTCCCAGGAATTATTATTCAAATACAACTTACCCATAATTTTTATGGGAACCAAAACATATTTCAAACATTTTCTATAGGAATTTTTCATTGAAATAATCAAAAATTATTTGTTTACCATGGTTATTTTATGCTCATGATTCAAGATGGGTGATGATTAATCCTTTTTTTCATTAAAAATGTGCGGGAGGTGATGTTACTTTTGGCGATTGTTCTAATGGAAAGGAAAACAATTTCAGTGAGGTTGGAATTCCAGATTTTGTAACTATATATAATGTTTTATATATTTAATTATTGCAAAACAATTTATAATAAATGGTAAATTTCAAAATTATAAGTGTAATGTATTTAATGAAAAATTTATATTTTTCTATGAAAATATTAAATGAAAAAAACTATTCTATTAATATTGTTGTGTTAAATAATAAAAAGGATAAATGCATATATACTATTCAATCAGATAATTTTATATGGTATACAATATCCGTACATAGTAATTTAAGATCAAGGAATGATATTTTCAAATCCAATCAATTCAACTTCATCCCTTTTTAAATGAATGCATCAAACATGTATATAGATCATGTATGAAATTTAAACAAAATAAGTGTAGCTTCAGATCTTTTTATAATTTAAGCTTGGTAAATCCCCTAGATCATATTCACAGAGACTTATTGGACCTATAAAACCTATTAGTTTGGGATTTATGAGATATTTAATTTTCATTATTGATAATTTTACAAGATACAAAGAGGTTTTTTTCTTACCCATAAATCTAAATCATTTTCCAGGTTTATCACCTTTTTTAAATTGGTTCATAATGATAAATGACCCAGAATTAAGTCAATTATTACTAAGAAATGACTATGAATTACTTGATATGAAATTTAAATATTTTTTGATTAAAATGATTCTTTCCCAAATTTCCATCAAATAATATAGCACAACATAATATTTTAATCCAAATTAATAAAAAGAACACTTCATGAAATGTTTATGACAATTTTAAATGAGTTTAATTTCTCAAAATATTTTTTATAAGATGATATGAAAAACTATTTTTATATAACTGATAGAATTATATTATAAATGTTTTAAAACAAATAAACATTTTGATCTTTATTATGGGAGAAAACATGTAGATATCTATCTTGGTGTCTTTGGGAGTAAAATTTTCATTATCAATACTAAGGATGACTTGAATATATTTGATTGAAAAACTAATTAAAGGATTTTCTTATAATAATTAATTAATAGATAGGTATATTGAGTTAATTATAAAAGAACTATGTTTTTGGTATAGCAATTTTTTTTAGTTTGATGAAAAATTATTAAACAAAATTGATGATGATATTGATTAACTTGATGTGGAATTTATAAATTTTAATTCTAAATAGGATGATTCTCAAGATTAAAATGAATATATTCTTATGGATAATATTTCATCTCTATTAGAACCTATTTTATTAATATCTTGGAATACTCATAGAGATCATCCCATAGAAAATTTTATTTTAAATATTGAATCAAATAATCAAAATAGATATTTTTGATGAATATTTCTTCTTATCGTAAATCTATTTTTTACTTCATTCTTATAACGAATCTTCTCGAACCAGTAGGTGAAAGATAAAGTTGAACATGACCATTTGTGAACCTCCCTATAAAAAATATTCTACAGACATTAAGGGAGGATCCAGGTCTATTAGTAGGGATATTATACCCTCAATATCATGTTCGATATGAAACAATAATAAAATTGATAAAAAATAATAATTAGAGTATAAAAAAACTAAATAGTGGAGGAATACAAGATATATAGGTAAAAAATGGTTCCAAAAGTAGAAATTAAAAAAAATAGTATCAGATCAATAAAATAAAAACATTGGATTCCCTCTGATTTTATCTTGGTCCACTTATATCTCTATTATCCTCTTCTAATTCATCACCCAATAAACTTGTTCCCTTACATGGACCCCTAAACATGATGTTTTCGGATGCATAGAGCTTCATGTGAATAGTGTGAGTAATATAATCTAGTAAGATAGAACAAATGAATCCATAAAAAAATTTATATGTGTAATAGGTATATGTCTATAAAATTAAAAAATTGTAAACATTCATAACAACATACAATCACATATCGAGTGGTCATGCTCTAAACCAACTAATATAAATGCACTACCATACCCGCTTCATCTCTATGTGAAAAGGATAATGAAAATATTATTAATGTAACCAAAACTAGGCATAGGTCTATTGACTCTCTTTTGCGATAACCTCATGGAATTTTTTGTACATACGAATCAACTTCTATGTGCCTCAATTAATTCATGATTCTCTCAATCACTAGTATTGAAGCACTACTCACAAAACACTGGGCATAGATAAACCTAATAAATTGAATCCATGCATTAAGTGAATATTCAATGTGGAATTCCATAGAACCATAATATATTCACCATTTTATTTGGTCCATCATCCCTATCATCACAGGTTGAGTACATTATCCCTCTAAGGGTAAATTATGTCCTAAATATCCACATGTTCTGAGGGTGAAGATTGATACCTCTAAAGGAAATGTGATGAACATATAAAGGTATAGTATACTATTAAAAAATATCAAAATGAGAATAATGTATCTAATTATATAATATATATATATATATAATCATTATAAATCATGTACAAACAAGATAATACAATATCAATGATATCAAGCATCATAGTATGTCTAATTCAATAGAAACATCCACTTGGGATAAATATCAAGAATGGTTATCAAGGTGTGCTAACATAATAATTCTACCAAAAAAATATTCATATGAGATCCCCCTAAGGCAAGGAGCCTTCTTTATCCATGTCACTCTGAAATAAATTTGAGGATTGTCAATAAATCACCACTTGATTATTCCTTGCACACTCACTGAAATGCCTCACATGCCCAGGAATCCTAATTTTTATCTCCATAAATGTAAAATTATTATGTTCAATTGGAATAAGATGAAAACATTCCACTTATAATGGAAATTATAGAATATGGCCTCCAATAAAATTTCAAATTATCCTTAAGATAGTAGACCACTACAATATCATGATGTTTTGACATAGGATACACATTTCAAATAATATCTATTATGGAATAGAAGGGTGATAAAAGAGACAACAATGGTACATATCAATGTACTTTCGTGTGGAGATCGCTAAATGTTAACCACCTTGGTTTAATAAAATATAAAATGGTGTATAACCGGTCTACATCACAATCCATTGTATCATAATGAATATTTATCTATAGTGGGGTTATTTTCATAACACATTTGTGTTAATTGAATTATAAGAAACTCAGATGAACATGTGTGTTTCAGGGGATCACATGGAAGAAAAGCTGCATAAAAACCCCTCATAACACATCCTAAAAAACCTAAAATATATTCACTAATTTTGAACCGTAATGGTTTATTTAGTCCATTTACTCCTTAAGTCCACAATGTTTAACTGTTCTCTATAGCTGATGTGGTTATGGCTCTACAATGTGGTCTAAGTAGCCACAGTAGAGCCTCCCAAAAAACCATCCATGACGATGGATAAGATGCAACCTTGTCAGTTCTCCATACCATCTTATAGTCCCTTATTTTGTAGCATGCCATTAACTCCACTACAACACCCTAACACAACCACCTTACTTATGGAATAGAGATTCCCATTTTTTCTATAATATGACCAAACACACTTTTAAGCCTCCAAAAGCCCCATAAGTCCCATAATCCATTAATTATTTCTTGATCAACATATACACTCAAATAACATGGAGAAAAATAAGGCTTCTATATAGTATATCTATTCCATCAAAATGCCCCCTTGAAGGATTTTGTATCCCTAAGAACCATCCATAGGGATATTTTTAGAATAACTCCTTCCATTAATATTGAACGCTAGACTTCCACACTACTATATGATCCAGAAATATTATACCATCTACCCTCAAAGAACATTATAACCCTATTTTGTAATCAACATTATGTAATATAATGGATTGGGTATGTAAATAAAAATATAAAACACTTGAAAAACATCATAAATTCCACGGTAACATTAAGGATTTTCCATAAATTATTACACTATAAAAATCTACATGGTGATCTCGAAGGGTATAAAACAATATAGGTCTATATTAAATTTATTTCATAGAGGTTAATGGCCTAAACAAGGAGTCACTCTCAAGAAAACCTGATCACCTACAATTAACTCAAAAGGTATCTTAATGTGGTATGAATAATATATTTTCATTATCATGATATGATCGAACTTTATTGAATTATATGTGCACTCTGGGATGTCTTTTGAACCAAACTGGTCCCCATTACTATTTCCTCACATGCTTCTTGCCAACAGAATGGTGAATGAAATGTTCTCCCATAAAGATACATATTACACAACATCTTAATTGAGTCTTATTAATTATTATTGAATTCAATATAAACACAAGAGATGTGATCATCCCACCATATACTGATGTATAAAAAACAATCCTAGATAATGACTCCTTGTATAAAAATTGTTTTCTCTGATTATCCACATGTGTGAGGGTGGTATGTTTTTCAAAATCACAATCGAGTGCCTAGGTCCTTTTGTAATACCTTCAAAAATAATTAATTGAAATGTTTTCCCAATTATAAAAAAATACTTATGGGAAATCTATGAAAGATTATTATCTCAGGGAAATATAGATTTCCCACATTGTGCACTGACTAGGTCAATCCAATTGGTGAGAAGTGGGAACCATCCATTAGCTAGTTAATAATAACCCAAACAACATTGAAAATCTATGGGTTCCTATGTAACCTATTAAATGTTCACTATGGAATCAGTACACATCCACATGGGCATTGTATGTGGGTGGATTAAAACACATGACTGTTGATTGTTAGTATTTATCCACTTGCAGGTAAGTTACTAAGAATAGACCCATCAATGTCCCTTTTCATTATAGGCCCTAAAATTGTCATCTAAAGACTAGTAGATCGTTTTTACAGTATTATTTACAACCCATATTGAGTTATGGAAGTACCTCATCATCTTTCCTCAATTTAAATAATGGAAAACAAATTTCCCATTCACAATGATAAAATCATCATAATCCAACAACAACTTGGGTATCTTGTATCCTCTAGCTAATTGTTCCCAAATCAAATCACACTCAGGATTTGTGTCCTATCCATCCACTACACAGGCCACCAAAGAATATATGACCCTCAGTGTTGAACATGTCATCAATCCCTAATCATTATTATCACCCATCCCACTGATGTATAATAAACTCATCACCTGCAACTACACCTCAAAAGGATCCTCACCTTACTCTTGGTCAACATATATCTTATGAATAAGAGAATATACTAAAATTATACCATTCATTGCTTCTAATACCACCATAATGTCAATCACCTATTGAAACACTACCCAGTTTCTTTGAAATAAATTGAGATCTCTCTTTGTTAAAATATAATGAAAGATCTTTTGTTTAGTGTAGATAATAATCCTTTCATTGAAGAGAGAATTTCACCAACACATCATTCTGTGAACCTTGACTACTACCTCCATGTTATGAGTGGAGTCGATCTATATATAGAATTATATTTATATTAAACAAAAATATAACACATAATCTATCTACATATGTACTACTCCCATGCCACTACCTAAAGTATCACCAAACAAAGAGCATCTGATCACTTGGTTAGGGAGTACCAACATTAGAGTTGTAGTCATCCACCTTTTTATCTTATGAAATGATTTATATCATAGGTATAATAACTATAAAATTATCCCTAATTAATTAATTAATTAATAGGTAATGATAAATGTTATATGTCCCAGATAAAATATATTTAACATACTCTTAAACCATAGAAGATCCTGACCCTGAACACATTATGAGGTCATGTCCACGACATCACTTCCTCCAGTTTCTATGGGACCATGTATATACCAATCTCAAAATAATATTCGCTAAGAATCGATTCCCATGAGTCTAAAATCTACAATTTTACCTCTTCACACAATGATGATGTTCCCAAATCATACAAGAGACACACTTATGATAATTGGGAATCTACTTTAATGTTAGTGATTAATAATAAATATCATCAAAAAATAACACAATGAACAACTCCATGTAATGTATGAAAAAATAGTTCATGAGATCCATGAAAACTAATGTATAATTAATCATCAAAAAATAATTAACGACAACACATATATCACATGAAATACTTTAGTTTTCCATTTTTTGGATGACTCATAAACAATGGACTGTCACTACAGAAATAAATTTATGAACGGAGTTTGTCCCTAATGAGCTGTTGTAGAAAAGGGAATCACAATTTTTTGCGACAGTCCATCACGAATAATTATTAATTGTTACAGGGAAGTAATATATTGAAATTAATACTCCCATGTTTTTTTAAATAATCATTTTTTATGGGTCCATCACAATTACCCAATTGTGACAGATGTAAGGATCCATCATAAATACTGATATTTCCTAAAAAATACAATAAATAACTAAATAAAATAATTAAATTTTATTAAATTTTATTAAAAATAAGAAAAAACTAAAAATTAATACATAATTTCACAACAAATTTGTTTATCACAAAATATTACAAAACGGTCATAAAAATCATTCTATATCAACTTGTATCAGATGGAAGTGGACCACTTGAATGATTATGGGGGAACTGAAAAGCAATTCCACATGCAAACCGTCAAATATTCTCTAAAATATTATCATCTCTCAGAAACTGATGTTCATCCTCCTCCTTCCTCTCTCACTCTACATCTTTTGTATCATCTCATCCCAAGGCCTCAAACTCTTCTAAACTATAAAGGGGACGATGATAAAAAAACTATATAGGATCCCTTCTATCTCATTGACGACATCACATATGTACTTTAATAACTCATAGATGTCATTCATGATCCAATACTGATCACATAGAATTTGTCAACACCATTAAAATTTAGTTATATCTATTCCCCTCACTAAATCCTATGACACTAGTGGAATATACTTCACTCATGTGTTGACACTATGGTGAATGAGAAGTTATAGCCGCATAAGTTTCCTTCAAATATAATTATAAATTATAATATAAATTAAGTTAATATAAGTAAAAAATATAAAAAATAATAACCATGATGTGGTGTTGTCGGACTCTTGTATGTTCTCATGTTCTAAGATTAGTGTATGTCATACTATAATCTAGGAAATTTATAATGGATATGTTAGTAGCATCATTTATAATGTAATAATAATTTTACATTTAAAATATATATACATTAATAAATACTATCACATACAATATGTTTTGAATGTATACCAAATGCTCACATTTTGACCCTATTTAAGACCTTCTTCTTCCCCCAACTCTAACATACAGATGATTACCCCCTCTTGAAAGTCTCTCTTAGCTAGTGGGATCAAAATACACCCCACACATAAGCTAAGATATATTAAGGTTGATGGGAGATGAATACTAGTCAAAAATAGTAACATAAGACCAATTTATAAGTTTCATTCGGATGTTGTATAAAAACTAATGAAATCCATCACCAATACAAATCTCTCTTCTATCCCGGATATGAGTTCCAACACTATCAATAATCAAAATCCATAAGTTCAACAAGAAAAATAAAAAATTTGTTAATAATAAAATAAATTTGAATATATATATATATATATATATTATTAACATACAATCTAGTAGAAAAATATTTTCTGACTAACAGTAATGGGAACATAATCCCAAGACACCCATGGATCATAAAAATCATTTCATAAAATTTCAACATACTTTCCAATATTCTAATTATAAAAAACATAAAATCAAATAAAATATCATGAATATTATTAAAAAAATAAATTCAAAAAAATAATATAAAATAAATAACGTATATAGTTGAACTTGTCTCTCTAAAATAGGATCAATTAAAGAGATTGGTCTCTATTTGGAATAGGGATTAGAATCATCAATCAACAGAGATTGTGAAAACTCCTGATACACATAATATCTTTTGAATTATATATATTGGTCTCATTAGTATGATGACTAACATTAGTGAGATAATGAAATTGATTGTTTGGAGTATCTCTAACCATCTGAAACAAGTAATCATACATGTAGGATATTATTAATCTAGATATGAAATATAAAAAATAATAAATACTTGAGTATAATAATTTTACATGTAAATAATTATTAATACATATATATTATACATAAAACTAATAAATTATTGAATATATTAATTACATATCACTAAATACCAGAACATATTAATTTAACTGTTAAATATTTGATAATATATATATCAAATAAAAAACTATAAAATGTGATAATTAATAATAATATTATTAAATTAGAAAAATGATTAATATGGATATAAAACATTAAAAACTAATAATTATTAGAATAAGATATGGAAAAAATATAACAGTTAGTCTATTTATATGAAACAAAAAATATTACTTATTTATAATTGTTAATATAATTATAATATATGAATAACTAGAAAATAGTGAAATATAATACATAAATAACTGCCTTCTTCCTCCTATTCAAAAATGATAATGTGTGAATCCTCATATTAGGAATTATCAATGATTATATGACATTCAGTTTCATCATCCCATATTATATCGTCAATATTATAGATATCATTGGACATTAGCTGGGTTACTTCATCATAGACTTTTATATCTCAATTTCTTAGAGATATATTTTGGATTTTTTTGAAACATTTTATTATGTTACACCTCCAAAAAACCTTTTTCATTTCCAATAAACCAACTGATAAAAGATTTATTTGTTATTAAACTCCACTAGTCATTGAAATATCTTAAAACAATAAAATATTTTTCATAATAAACATGATATTCAAGATCTTCAAACCTAAAAAGATTATTTTATGAAAGGTGAAAATTATTTTAAATGTAAAAAACTACTTTTCATTGGTGAAATATCAAAATTTGATCAATATAAAATCAATTTCATTTAACCATTATTACAAAAAATATCATAGATAACATAACATGATTATTTCATTGAGCAAACCATAAAAGTCAAAATCACTTTCTTTATGTTTTTATCTTTTCAAAAAAACACCAAAATCAGGTGATTTCTTTTATTCACCATATATGTGTGTATCTAATTAAAATCCATTAACCAAATACAAATTAATATATTTTACGCATTTTGATAGATGGATTCTGATCACATATAAAAAATTATTAATTTTCTTTTCTCGTAGTGTATCTTGCAAATAATAAGAATTATTAATTATATATAACATTAAAAATTGATTTAATTTTCCATATAATTTGTCATAACATACCATTATTTGAAAAAAAATAAACATAATTATATTAATAACGTTTTTCAAGAGAAACATTTGTAATTTGTATAATTTGATTCAATATAGTCATTATATATCTTATAAAATGAATAATATAAATAATTGTTTTATTATAAAATTTTGAAAAATAATAAAATAAATACTTAATATAAAAAACATGTAATTTATTTAAAATTTATATGAACATATGTATATGATTTGTTTAGTTATTCATTTGAAATATATCATTCACAATGAACACTAAAACGAACCCTGGGATGATTAAAAACTTGCATCTGATGGTCTGGCACATCAATATAATTTTTCTCATTATGACACATAATATTATGCTTTTAGGGATATTCCAATTGAAAATAGTATGATAATAAATTTGAAATTTACTCCCATAATTATGCTTCTGTAAATGATTCCGTAAATAATTAATTCTTATATACATTCTTCATTAATTTTTTCTTATATTTCTCAAATGTATACATTAATCAGAATTATAATGTCCATCCACATTAATCTTCATAGAGAAAATGAAATATTAAATAATTCATTGATTCAATTAATTATATTGGTAATATTGTATTCGATTTCCATAAAATAAGAAAAATATCATTTTGATGCATACTTAATGCATCATAATCCAATGTGATTCAAAAATATATCCAAATAGATATCATATTTCTGTTAAGAAATACCATATTAAATAATTCAATATCTCAAAAAGACCAATAGAAAATCATATTTCTATTATGACATTGTAGTCATGACTTTTTAACCTAATAATATTTCCATTTCAAACGCAAGAAGAAAAATTAGAATGATAACTATTTGGTAACCGCATTTCTTGAATCCATTGATAGAAAAATAGCTGAATTTATTTATATTGTGTATAAGATGATTTTAGATTCAGTAAATTTATTGATATTTCATCCTCATAGAATTCATGTTCAGTACATCTATATGTTTGGGAAATATTTAATTATTGATTCAATATGGTTTCCTTATTACTTTTCCATTCATTTATGTTTTGAAAATCACACACTCTATCTTAAAGAAAAATTTTATTTTCATATGATTTTTCTTATTGAATAAAATTTTCCTTCCCATGGAAATTTTCTTCTTACCATGGTTTTCATTGTTCATTATTTAGCTTCTCTAAATCAAACTCATTTTATTTCTAAGTGTAAAATCCGGTTTCATATCTTTAACCTTGGAATTATATAAATAATTAGATATAGAGTATTCTTTTTTATGTTTCTGAATTCAGATTCTGAATTATTCTGAATTACGATTCTGATTTTTTCTTTATTCAGATTTCTAATTATCGGAATTCTAACTCTGAATTCTCTAAAAATCAGATTCTGAATTCTAAGAAATTTTTATTCAGAAATCTCTGATTTAAGGCTCTGAATTCTCTGATATTCATATTATGAATTCTCTAAAATTCAGATTTCAAATTATCTGTATTTAGACTCTAAATTTTCTGAAATTCATATTTCAAATTCCTTAAAATTTAGACTGCGGATTACTTAGAATTCATGTTCTTGTTTCTTTAGAATTCAGGATTCAAATTCCTTAGAATTCAGTTTCTAAATTACATATAATTCAGGTTTCAAATTCTTTAGAATTCAGACCCCAAATTAAAAAGAATTTAGACTTTGAAATCTATAGAATTTAGGTTTGCAACTTCTTGAATAATAGAATCTGAATATCCTTGTAATATAAACTCCAAATGATTACTTTCATAGTCTCTGAACATTATATTCTTCAGACACTGTAAAATTAAACACGGTAAAACAAATATATTTTGTAACCCTTATTATAGTTATGAAATAATGTGTTTCATTATTTTTCAATCTAACCATTTTTTGAGTGACACATGTATAGGTCCCTCCCAGATTCAAGGAAAAATAAGACCGTTGGAGGTGGGAGCCGACCGTTGGATAAATGACTATAAAAAGGAACTCATTTGAACAATCTATATACAACCAAAAATAACTATGAATTGATCAATCGTTCTAGATATCACATGATTTTTATGTAAATTCTAGAGAGATATACTCGGATTCATTGTTCATACTGAACATCTTGTTCAGTTTCCTTTGTGTGACTCTGATAGTTTTTGTGTACAATCCATGACTTCTGAGGATTGGAAGACCAAGGTCTTGACTGCCTTAAAGTTCAAGGACTTCCTTGATAAGAAATACAGAGGTTTTGAATACCTTAATGTTCAAGGGATTACTTGATAAGGAAGACAGAGGTGTCCACTACCTTAATGTTAAAGGGCTTGTGGGGATAGTAAGACCGAATCTTATATTCCTGTATAGGGCTTTCCCTGGTGCAGGTAAGACAAACTTTCTTAAAAGTATAATTCAAGGGACCTTTATCCAAGGTTTTTGTATACCTTTCCCCTTGGAATAAAAGATTTTATACTTGTCACTTGTATTGTTTAAATTTTATTTTCCACTATATTTTTGTTAATAAGGAAATTATAATATTAATATACTTTCCTATATTTATATACTATGAATAGTAATGTTCGATACACTTTAAGGAATAATCTTTTTCCTTGTAAATATTTATTAAGTTTCATTTCTAGAACCATGTTTCAAGAATCTAACAAGATTTTATAACTAAGAGGTCTTGTGAATTTAACATTTTTATCCTTATTAATCATAGTTTCCATAAGGTTAAAAATAAATGTTTTATACAAACATTAACGGTTCCAAAAGAATTTTTAAAGTATAAAGTTCACTCCCTCTTTTATATTGAGCATCTATATTCATATTTTGATCCTACAATTGGTATCTGAGGAAGTCTCTGAAATACTTATATTCACATATAAATTTTCTTTCTCAAGTTTTCATTGTTATATATTTTTTCCTGGCTTAGGATTTTTATCTGTGTTTACAAACATTACTATTAAGAAGTTGTTGTGGAAAGATAGTTTCATTTAGATAGAATAAGTTAATGTTGGATCAACTAACAATCAAAATCCTACTAGACCACCTATATTTTATTGAAATGATTATGAATATTAGAGAGATCATATGAAGACTCTTGTTATTAAGACTAGAGTGGACGTCTTTTTTATTCTTACTGGAGATTACAAGATTCCTGATAAGGATTTTAGAACTTTTACTAATCAAGAAAAATCAGAATATCAACTAAACTAAAAGATGCAAAGTACTTTGTTGTGTTCCATGAATAAGAATATATATAGTCAGATTTCTTCTTGTGATGATGAAAATTGTATTTGGAGGAAATTGGAGGTTACTCATTTTGGTACTTCAAATGTTATAGATACCAGAAGAGCTATTCTTAGAGTATAATATCATATATTTCTATTTCCTTATGGAGAACCAATATTAGAGGTTAAAAAATATTTATTACTATTATTAACAGCTTATAATCCATGGGTGAGAAAGGTTTAGATGATGAGGCACTTGTGGAAAAGATTATAGATATAATGTCTAATGAGTTAGAATCTAAGAAGATAAATATTGATGAGAATTTGAAGGTATCTCAGATTACTCTTGATGCATTTTGGAAGTCTTCTTCAACATGAGACAACAATGAAAGGAGATGCTGATTTGAATAAGGAAAATAATGTCAATGGATGTGTAGCCTTTACTACAACAAAAGACAAGACTCCTGAAAGGGTTACTAGGTCCAAACCAAAGAAAGTCATTATTTTATATAAATCTTGTGAAAGTGAACATTCTAAGAATATGCTATGTAATATTTCTCTAAGGATGAATAAGATAGTTGGGAAGAAAGACTATCATTATATATTTAAGAAGAAAGAATGAAAGGAAAAGAAATAATCTGAAGTTACATGTGAAGAATGCAAAAGTGCAGGGCATATAAGGAAAGATTGTCCTATGCTTAAGAGAAAAGATAGAAAGGGAAATAATTCTAAGAATAATTGAATGAAGTACTAAAAAGCTAAAGATAAGAATGATTTGAAAGATATTGTAAACTAGGGTGCTAGTGGTTGAGACTCTTTTGATGAATCCTCAGAATATGAATCTTCTAATCAGAAGAATCATGGTTTACTATCCAAATTACCTATTGAAAATTATTTTTTAATGGATAAGGCACACAATGTTGAATCTATAACCAATGATTCCTTAATTGAAAATTTTAGTGATAATAGATATTATGAGTCTTTAGATGAAGAATCTTATTTAGATAAAGATAATACATTACGTCTTTGTTAAGAAGTTTCTTGGTTCGATGTGCATCTTGAGAATGAAAATTCTAAAGTCAAGAAAAAAAAATGATAAGGAAAATTCTTGAATTTATATTCTTACTAAAGAAGTATCAAAACATTCTAAATATATTGATTAGAAAATTAATGAATTTTAAAGTAGTTCATAAAACCTTGTGGAAGATAACTCTGAGAAGGATAAACATTATAAGGATCTACAAAATGTAATTTCTAAGAAAAATGTATTAGATAATAACTCTAGTGATAAAACTAATATTTTTATGATAGAAACATAGTTATTAAACTAAAGTCAAAAATATTATCCTTGGGGAAGTGTTTGTCAAACATTACCCTAGGTAAGGAAAAGTTTGATAAGATGTATTCACAAATTCGACCTCTAATGAATAATTATGGTTTTGGATTCACTTATTCAATACCAGTTTTTAGTAATAATTATTATTTTTCTCAATGTGCTATATTCTGCACGTAATTTCAGTGTGGTGGATATAGGATAAAAAATTGTTTCTTAAACAAAAAACAGTCCTTAGGATTTCATAAATCTTATTTTTCTAAAAAAATTTGGATTCCTAAATTTTTTCTTTATGATGTTTCTGGATCCAAGAATAACTGGGTTTAGAAAGTTTAACAAACTTATTTTCATTAAAGTAAAGATAGTACCAACAAAAATACATGGTACATGGATAATGTATGTTCCCAGAACATGACTAGTAATAAAAGTACCTTGTAAAAGATTATTAAGATGAAAGGAAGAAAAGTAACTTTCATAGATAATGCTCAGGGAGAAAGTATTGGTATAGGTAAAAATGTTCTTCTTGGAAAAACATTGATTTAAAATGTTTTATTTGTTAAGGGTCTTAAGAATAACCTTATTAGCATAGTTCAGTTATGTGATTGGGGTTACCTTATGAATTTTTGGAATGATAAATGTTTAGTACACAATTCCACGGAATAGTTTATTCTTTTGGCCCATCGGAAATATAATATATAAACAGTAATCATATAAAACCTTAGGATCCAAGACCTATATTGACATAGGGCAAAGGAAGATCATTCTTGGTTATAGAATAGAAGGTTAGGACACTGTAACCTCAGTATACTATGTAAACTCTCTATGAAAAGACTTAGTAAAGATCTCCCTAATCGAAGATTTAATTCTTCAAAAGATTATGATCCTTTTTAATATGGAATGAAAAAAAAATCATTTTTTCAATCAGTCGGTGAAGCATCAACTACTAATGCATTATAGTTAGTGCATTTGGATATTTTTGCTTTAACACAAACTCAAAGCATAGAAAGAAAATATTATGTATTTTTCTTAGTTAATGATTACACTAGATTTATGTGGGTCTATTTTTTGGAAAATAAATATGAAGATTTTTCATACTTTATAAATAGTAGATCCAAAGTTAAAAATGAGAAAAACATTTGATTGATAACTATTCATAGTGTCCATGGAGGAGAATTTCAAAATTCTGATTTTGAAACCTTTTTTAGTAAAAAGGTATTACTCATAACTTATCTGAACCAAGAACTCCTCAACAGAATGGTGTTGTTGAAAGAAGATGCTGAATTTTTCAGGAAATAACAAAAACCATGTTGAGTGGATTTTTGATTGTTTATATTTTTGGGATGAAGCTATAATTACTACATGTTATACTATAAATTTAGTTTTGATTAGAAATTTTCATAATAAAACACCTTATGAGTAATGGGATGGTAGAAAACCTAGACATTCCTACTTCAAGTTATTTGGTTGCAAGGTATTAATTCGGAATACTAAAGATAATAATCGTAAATTCTCACCCAAATCTGATGTTGTAATTTTCCTTATCTACTCCACAAATTCTAAGGATTAGAGAGTTTACAATAAAAACACATATACTGTTGAAGAAACAATACATGTTAAATTTGATGAATCCAATACCTTTGTTTTTACACAACCTCAACCAATATCATTAGATGTGTTTTCCAAAACTGATTATCAACCATTGATAGAAAATATTTTTGGTATGGAAAATGTTCAAGAAAATTGTTTTGAGACATTTACCCTAGACTATTTCCCACCATATGTTGATGAACAGGTTTTACAAAACCCAAATCAGTTGTTTCTTAAGAATCATCCCAGTGATAGTATCATTGGTTATGTAAATAAACCTATAAGGACTAGATGTTCCATAAGAAATGAAGTAGAAAACCGATATTTCTTTCACAATTATAACCTAAAAGAACCGATGAAGATTTATGTGATAATTAATGGATAAAATCTATGCAAGATGAGATAAATGAATTCAAAAGGAATAATGTTTGGATGTTGGTTGAAATGACTAAGGGGGCTTCTGGTATTGGAGTAAAATGAGTCTCTAGAAATAAGTGTGATGAAAATGTATTAATAGTATGAAATAAAGCTATAATAGAAGCTAAAGGCTACAATAAAAAATATGGAATAGAATTTGAAGAAACATATGCTCTAGTATCTAGGCTTGAACAAATTCATATTTTACTTGCCTTTGCAGAATTCTTTAATTTCAAACCATTTCAAATGGGTGTTAAATGTGCTTTCCGTAATGGTTATGATGAAGAGGAAGTTTTTTTTAACAAACTAATGGTTTTGATGATACAAAACATCCTAAAAATGTTTATAAACGTACCAAAGTTTTGTATGGACTTAAACGAGCCCCTAGAGCTTGGTATGATAGACTTACATGGTTTTTCCTTTAAAACAATTATGTTAAGGTAAATGCTGATCAAATACTTTTTATAAAGAAAGATAAGAAAAATGTTTTGATTGTTCTGATTTTTGTTGATGAATTTTTTTTTCTCAACTCAGCAATCTCTAACTAATTCCATTGTGGATCTAATAAAATATGAGTTTCAAATGATTTTGATTGGTGAGTAAACATTTTTCCTTGGTTTTCAAAATTTTCAAAAACCAGAAGGAATTTATAAATCCTATGATAATTATATTAAATATCTTCTTAAAAAGTATGCATATGATAAAAATAAGAGTATAAGTACTCCCATTGGTACCTCAAATTCACTTGATCATGATGAAGATGGGGAACCAGTGGATCAAAAATATTTTAGAGGTATGATAGGAACTCTACTTTACATGACATCTACTTGTCAAGACATAATGTTTTTAGTATGATTATGTAGAAGATATTAATCCAATCCTAAGGAATCTCATTTAAATGTAGTAAAAAAGATGTTTCGAAACTTAAAGGGAACCACGTTTCAATGACTCTTTTATACTTCTCGAAATGATTTTGTCTTAAAACGTTTTTTGGATACTGACTTTGGTGGTAGTAAAATGGATAAAAAAAGTACACATGTAACATGCCATTTCTTAGGAGATTCATTCATCTCTTGGTCATTCAAAAAGCAACACTCATTAGCACTTTCTACGGCCGAAGCTAAATATGTAGCAGTTGGAAATTGTTGTGCTCATGTTTTGTGGATGCAACACACACACATAGACTATGGTACGAGTTTTACCAAACAAATATTATGTGATAATACTAGTGTCATTGCCTTAAGTAAAAACCTTTCACATCACTCTCATACAAAACACATAAATATTAGGCATCACTTTCTTAGGGATCAGTCACAAAAAGGAGATAAAATTATTTAATTTATTAGAATGTAAGATCACCTTGCTTATATTTTCAAAAAAAATCAATACCCTCCAATATATTTGAATATATTAAATGGAATTTAGGAATTATAACCGTAACTTAATCTTCCATATTAACATCTTATTGAGAAATATCTCCTTAAAGTAAGAAACTCTTTTTCATAGGTAGAGTACATTTTCTTATTAGTCTACAGTTTTTTAACCAATATTTTTCGTAATCATGTTTCTTTTTCATTATCAAATTTTTTTCATAATCATTTTCTTTCCTTAATCAAATTTTTCATTGTTGAATTTTTTTGTAATCAAATTTTTTATGTAGTCAAATTATTTGTAGCCCAGAATAATTTTTTCTCATTTTTTATAATTTTACAAAGAAATCCAAAAGCTATATTTTCTTTATTATGTTTTCGTAATCATCTTTTTACCTATTGGTATTTTTATCTTGTTTAAGAATCTTTTTCATATTCAAATTTTCATAAATCTAAATATTCTTCTTAAAACCCAAAATGTTCAGAACCCGTCAAAATCCTTCTTCAGTTATCATCTCAACAGTCATATTTGTTCAGAAGTAGTTCAACCTTTGGATCAACCATAGAAGTTGAACAATCATCCCAATCACCTATATAAATCCCCCATGATGGATGTACTACATCAGGTTTTCAATATTTTTTATGCTGAATCTCTGCCTCTGTATTTTAAATTCATTCTGAATCTTCAAAACATTCCTCAGTTCCGAATATCTGTTGAAGCCTCTCCTCCGAATGAATTGTCTACTTTAAAGGAAATCTCTGAGGGTGCAGATATATAGAGAAAGGTTGGTCGATCTGAAGTTTTATGATAAGTATGAATCAATAATATTTCTGTATGTCAAGATGAACGATTGGGAATGTGTATGTTTGTTGAAATCAAAATCACAATATCCAGTCTATCATTACATGTTGATTGGGCTCTATGAGACAACATGTTTCTTCAAGGAAGAAGGAAGAGGAAATTTTTCTTTTATGTGTTATGAAAAATCATACTCTCTTTAATACTGCAAGGAATAATGTCTTATTGTAATTCCATACAAAGGAGAATTAGTGTTTTGTACTCATAAATTACCTGATGAATCCAAATATTTTGATAATGAAAAGGCAATAGAGTGTCTTGGATTGAAAAGAGTAAAGACTCTGAAGATCATTCATATCTCTACAAATTTTTCGATTCATTAATTATGGGTTCAAGTCATGATAATTGCAAGGAAAGGGGAAAAGGATACACTGAAGAAGAGCGATATCTATATATTGGATTTCTTGGTGAAACTTAAGAAGATAAATTCGGTTAAGTATATCTTGGTAATGATTGATAATATCAAGAATGGGAATCTTAAATCTCAAATTATTATGTATCGGGAAATCCTTTTAAAGATTATTGTTCTTTGTCTTCAACCATTCAAAACCTCATGTAGTTTCAAGCATTGAAAATACAATGTGATTCTTCTGAGCGATTACACCCTAAGGATAATGAAAATAGGTTTTTCCAGTGAATCTGTAGAATTTTATGATATTTTTGAAAAAGAAGTAGGATCATTTCCAATGATGTTGGAAGTGGATGAAATCTCTAGGAAAGGAGGAAGGAATATAAAGGATTAGGAACCAGAAGAGAAATCATGAACTCTAGTGGCCAAAGAAACTCAGTCAGCACCTCCAAATCCAAAGAAGCAAAAAACGTATCATAATGAAGTAGTGGATAAGTGGGGAGAGGATAATAATAACATGAAAGAAAGAGAGGATAAATTTGGTCTAGAACCTGCTGATGAAAAAGATTTTAAGGAAAAGGCTACTCAGAATCATGAAAAGGAACATAAATAGTAGAAGGAAAAGAAAAAGATGTATGCTGATGAGATAGTACAATCCCTTCCTATGGATGATGAAAAAGCCTCTGAGCAAATTTCGGTACCAGAATACTTTCTAAAATAATCATTACCAGATACTTCGGGATAGAATTTGGTTATTCTAGAATCACTTCATGAAGAACAAATAGTTGAATAAGAAGAATTGGAAGTGGAAATAAAAGAAAAAAAATGAGGTGTAAGAAGAAGCTAATGAAACCGATGATATCATAAATCAAGTTAAAGATTACCATGATAAGTAAAGCCCCTCTATTAAATTATCAATTCAAACCTCTCATGAAAAATCCTCAAAAATTTCTACACTAGAAAAATATGAGAATGTTTAAAAATAATTTAACAAGCCAATAGACGATGAAAGTATTAATCATGAATTCATTCATCTGGAAGATCTACTGGATGATGCAGAGAAAGAGGAAGTTAAAGAAGATAAAATTGATCAGTTATCTAACAGTGTGACAGAGTCTCCAAAATAACAAGACATAATTCCAAGAGAAGATAAGGGAAAGTAGGTTCAGTAGATACACATAGTAATTCTATGTTGAAGAAGAAAGATGTTGGTGCTTCATCAAAGAGGGAAGCTGAAGACATAGAAAAATAATCCTCACCAACCAAACACACGAATTCAGAATAATCTTCCCTTTGACATGATTTTGTTGTTTAGTCTTTAAAAATGTGTAATGGTACTAACCTTATATTCCCAAGCATAGACTGATGAGGCTAAATGTTTCAGTGTACGATAGATCAGAAGTCAGATTTAGTTTCCATGGTGATGGACAAATGTGTCGCACTGGAGGCAGATTTCATGACCTTCCTCATTAGTTATGATGCTCATAAATGATCTTTCAAGAATATGAAAAGTATTTCATAGAAGGTAATCTAAAAATGAGAAACTTTGATAAAATCTATTATAATTTCAACGATGCATTTGATACCTAATATGGGAAGATCAAGGATCTTATAACTAGTTTTGAAGAAAAGTTAGGCCTAGAACAGACTACTCAGAATCATGAGGTTAAGGATCTGAATGGAATGCATAATTTTGTAGACATAAATTAAAAGAGGTAAAGGGATCTCAGAATTGAGATTTAAGAAATGATTGTCAAGAATGAAGAAGTGTTGAAGGCTTAAGAAGAACATCTTAAGGCTCCAGAAGTGAACATTAAATCCTTCGAGAGGAAAAATGAAGACCATGATTATTTGCTTAAGTGAGCAGAAGAATATCAGAATGAGCTCAAAAATCTAAAACCCATTGTGAATAAGCAGATACAGTAGGAGAATAAAGGATAAATTCTTTCCATTCTGATCATTTTTTGTATTTTCTTCATTGTAATAATTCTTTCTACATTAATGAAATTTTTGTCGTTCCTCGTATATTTTGTTTGTGGTTGTTTAATACTAATGTTTTAGGTACCAATTTTTCCATTCTCCCTATTTCTATTTGAAAATCACCAAGGGGGAAAAAGGAATGATAAAAAGAATACAATGTAAAGAAGATATTTTCTTAGGTAAGGTGGAGTAAATTTAGAAGAATGTTTTTACAAATGATGTTTTCAAATGCATGATAATGTATAGTCTCATTCAGAAAATAAAAAATATTATCCTTAGTGATTCCAAAGCCTAAGTGGGAGTTAGTCATTTTTACTATGATACTTAAGTAAATAGAGATAAATTTTTTATTTTTATGTTCATTATAATTTAAAGTCCTTATATTATTTTTAGTAAGGATTTTTGTGCTTTCCTAAAAGGGAGAGATTGTTGAGTCAATAAGGTTTCCTTATGACTTTTACATTCCGTTATGTTTTGAAAATAAAAAACACTATATCTTAAGGAATATTTAACTTCTCAAAATATTGATCTTATACATGAAAATTTTTCTTCCCAAGGATATTTTCTCCTGACCTTTGATTTAATTCTTCGTGATTTATTTACTCTATTTCTAACTGATTTTATTTCCAAGTGTAAAATCCAGTTTCATATTTAATCATCAGAATCCTATAGATTCTTATATATACTGTATTCAGTTTTTATTTTCCGAATTTATATTCTGAATTATTCTAAATTTAGATTTTGAATTCTCTAAATTCAGACTCCGAATTCTTCTAAATTCAGATTCCTAACTCTTCTGAATTCAGAAAAAAAGTTATCTGAAATTTAGATTCCGAATTTTCTGAAATTCATATTCATATTAATCTAAATTCAGACACCGATTTATTTGAAATTTAGATTTCGAATTCTCTGAATTCAGACTCCGAATTCTATTAAATTCAGATTTCAAATTCTATAGAATTCAGACTCCAAATTCCATTGATTTCTGGTTTTGAATTCCTTAGAATTCAGGTTCTGAATTCTTCAATCATCAGGTTCCAAATTACTCCGAATTTGGGTTTATAATTTCTTATAATTCCGATTCTGAATTCATTAGAATTCAGACTTGGAAATCTATTGAATTCAGGTTCTGGATTCCTTAAAAAATAGAATCTGAATATCTATGTAATATAGACTTCGAATGCTTTTTTAATTGGACTATGAACATTATTTTTATTAGACACCAGAAAATTAGACTTGGATAAGAAACCATATTTTTCTTGCCCTTATTATATTTCTGAAATGATGTTGTGCATTCTATTTTTATCTAACCGTTATTTGAGTGAAACATGTATATGTCCCTATGATATTCTAGGAAAAATATGACTGTTGGAGGAGGGACCCGACTGTTGGAGAAATTCCATTAAATGGGAACCCATATTATTGAGATCAATACAACAATGAACATCTAATAATCGATTGATCATTTTAGATATTACATGATGTAGAAGTAAATTCTATAGAGAGAGGATCTCATGAATTGTGCATACTAATCATCTTTTTTAGCTATCCACATGTGACTCCGATTGTTGTTGTGTACAATCGAGGAATTCTGGGGATAAGATGACAGAGGTTCCGACTACCTTAAAGTTCAAGGACTTCCATGATAATAAATTCATTGGTGCGGAATACCTTAATGTTCAAGGAATTCCTTGAAAAGGAAGATAGAGGTGCTAACTACCTTAATGTTTGAGTGCTTATGGGGATAACAAGACCGAATCTGATATTCATATCAAGGTCTTATACTAGTGTGGGTAAGATAGAATTTATTGAAAGTATAAATCAAGGGACCATTACCCTGGGTTTTTGGATACCATTCTCTTTGGGATAACTGATTTCATAATTGTTACTTGTATTGTTTTAAGATTATTTTCTGATGTATTTTGATTAATAAATAAAGTATAACTATCTTATACGTTCTTGTATTTGTATACTCTGACTAGTAAGATTATATATGCATTATGGTATATTAATTTTCCTTATAAACTTTTCCTAAGTTTCATTTTTAGGACGATATTTCTGGAATCTAGCAAGATTGTAGAACTAAGAGATCTTGTGAATATAGCTTGTTTAACCTTATTAAACATAGTTTTCCCGTCGGTTAAAAATGAATGTTTTATACTAAAATTAAATATTCTAAATAAATTTTTAAAGTATATAATTCACCGCCTCTTATATATTGAGCATCTACATTCAGATTTCGATCCTACACTAAATATACCGTTACATTATCTTTGATCTTACTAGTTTTCTCTAAAATGACATAAAATATGTTATCGAACAATATATTCTCAATATTCATTACATGTAAAATTTAATGACGAAAAAAATAATAACAATATATAATGTCCCAAAAAATACCCCCTTTATCCAATTATGATTTCTCCCAATACATTTTTTTATGTTTGGAGAAATGTGATAAGAGGTAAGGTAAAGGCGATAGATTTTAACTGAATACCAGAGAACACTAGTAAAGGTTCATATTTATCAATAATACCTTTTTTAAAATTATTTTTTTTACTTCGAAAATGGGGATCCACAGGATGAAATCACAGATGATTGTCAAAATAAATAGTCTTTCCCCCATCACTATGTACGAATACATTATTCATAAAAATGTAGTATAAAAATGATTTTATACGATGTGTACTCAATCATTATTACATAACATATTCTATAATGTCATTCATCATCCACAATAAAAAATCACTATCTCTAAAATTATGATTTTTATCTATATCAAATATAGTTACACTGTCATTCTATAGTTAAATTAACTCATCAATTTGTAGTTCCCGATAAAAATTGAAATTATTCTTTGGTTGTCTTAGGATTAATAGAGCGAAATATATATATGGTTATTTCAACAACATCCAAAGAGGTAAATTAAGTGGATTATTTAATGTAGACCAATAATAATATTTACAGTCATATGAACCAAATGGACAAATATCTTCAATAGAAACTCCCAAAAATATGTTTTGATGTTATAAAGAAAGTGAATGAGGCTTATGATCAATATGATTCCATGAATCACCATCACATGTATGATTTAGGAATTTACTACTTGGAATATTCTATTCAGGACATTTAGTCAATGCAACTATGTTCTAAGTCACATGTTAATGTTTTAAACGACGTGTAATCGGAAAATACCACAATGATATCACATTAAATATGGACTTTCCTTATTTTAACTCTTTGCAAATCGATTCTCCATATGCTGGGAAAATAAAAAATGATTCATAATCAATATCATATAATATATAGTCATTTGATCATTCATGGATATTATGATAACTAAGACCAAAATTATGGACAAACCTATTACACTCATAAAAACATGTAGTTATTGTATTTTCTCCACGAAACAATTTTTTAAAAATGAAATTCAAAAATCAACATTAATAGCTGTATATATTCTAACAAATTCCTATATTCTCATCTGGAATCCCATATAAAATTCATCCTCATCATATTTAAACATATCAAAATATTGAGAAGGATCAAATTCAGGATATGGAAAATCATTATGAGTATTTTTACCTAGAATTGACCTGCCAGCAACCTCATGTAGAAAATTCTGAAATGGTGGGTCTAGATCCAAAAAAAATTCATTGTTTATTAAATTATGATGGCTATATTGATACCAAAAATATATTCCTTCTAAAAACAAAACAGAATATATGAAGTAAAAAATTGGAAATCATTTCAAATCTCCTATGATCACATTTCTTACATGGACGGTTATTTATTCCTTCAAAAAAATTCAAAATCAAAAATGTAAATGATATGAATGTTTTAATACCCACACCATATATTGGATTTATACTTTATCTATTTGAATTTTTTGATGATTTATCAAATCAAGATCACATAATAGAAACTACTATCTAATTTATATACCCACAATTATCTATAAAATCCAATACATAAGAATAATTATAACACATTATTACTAATTTAAAGTTATTAGTATATTTTAGTTATATCTAATTAATATTTCATATATATATATATATATCTATGAGTGTGTGTGTGTGTTTTTTATACATTTTTTTGAAAAATAATCTTAATTTACTAACATTAAAAAATTAGTAATTATATATAGTAATTTATACTAAAATTTAATAATTTTAACTAATATTTACTAATTAATTGTTATCTATTACATATAATGTAATGATTATAATTAATTATTTTAATTATTACTACATTAATACCAATTTGGGGAATTTATAAGAGTTTCTATTTTTTAAAACATTTTTTTGATATAGTATGACAAAAAATTTCATAATTTATTCATATAATTTTTCATTTTTACATACAGATAAAAATCTTTATTAAATACTTCTAATTATTTATCATTTATAATTTATTTTTTAATAAATAATAATTTTTTATCAATTACAAGTATTTCATTTTTTTCTTTCATAGTATCTTACAAATAATTTTAATTTTCTAAAATAAAAAATTTATTACTAATTTTTTTTAATTAACACTAATATTAACTATTTATTATTAATATAGAATATTTATTAATTAATTATTATAAATTAATTAATTATTATAACTTATTATTTAAATTAATAATATCTTTTTAATAATTATTCATTTTTTAAATGATTTGATATTTTTTATACGTTCATATTTTTTAAAACGTATTATATTGTTTTGACTAATTATTTTCATCTATGTTTTTAAAGAATATTATTTATTTTTAATTTTAATTTATTATTCATTAAAATATTTTTTTACAATTTTTTGAACATAATTATTATAAATAATATTTTGGTAAAATATTTTTTTTAATTTATTTTCTCATTTTTTTTAAAACATTGATTCCTCTTAATTTCATCGGTTATATATATATAACATAATTTTTATATCAAAGATATTTACATCATATATATTTTTTAACATTTTATGAAAAAAATACAAAACAAAACTATATACATATATTCATACATACATTTATATATATATATAATGTACCTTACTACATTCCATTAGAGATATATATATTCAAATTGACATGTTTATGTACATATATATTACAAAATTTCTTTATAAAATTTTTTTAATGTTTTTTTAAAAATATTTACATATCAAATATATATATATATACATATATATATATAGCCATATATGTAAGACAAAATCAATTTTGAAAATGTATATTCACTAGTTACTATAAATACATACATATATATATATACATACCAAAAACCTTACATATTTTTAAAAAATGATTATATATGAATATTCACATGTTAACATACTACTATATATATATATTAATATTAAAATCCTTACATGTTATTTATATGAATACATATATTAAAACCATAAACGTTTTTTTATATTTATATTTGTATGTGTATATATATATAATAAAATATTTCTTAATTAATATGAACATAGCAAATATATTCTGACACTTTTTTATTCAAATATACAAGTCAAATATATATATATACATATAAAAAACATAAATATATACATACATACATATAGATATATATATGAAAAATATTTTTTTATTTATAAATTTAAATTTAAAAATTAATATATATATATATATATATAACAAAATGATTAGAAAACTACGGTTATATAAATTTTTAAAAAATGAAAATCAATCATAATATAACAAACAAACATGATTTAACATCACAACCACAATAAATGTGTTATAAAAATTCTTCAAAAATCATATAATATAATTAACCAATTAAATTGATTTATATAAACTCTATCATTGTCAAATATCCCATTATAATTTCTATTGTAAAAATATTTCAATGATAACGTAAAATCATGTACTTGTAGAAACCTAAAATACCAAATAGAAAAATATATTAAATATGGAGATTAAACAATGAAGAAAATACCTCAAATCAATTAGAATAACTCATGTGGACCCAATAGAAATCCAAATAGGGAATTATAAATTTACAACAACCCAAAATACCAAATAAGCTATTAAACTGGGTCAAATTCTTGATCGAGGGATTTAAAAACTGATTCATGTAAAATTAAAAGAAAAAACAAAAAAAATGAATGAGGAGAGAAGATGAGTATGTACCAAGATGATTTAAATGGTGATATGAAAAAATAATTAGAGTACAACTAATGATTTGGGGGGAGTTCATCGATGGTCTATTACAAAAAGGATATTGGGAGTGGTGGGAATGGGAAGGGATAAGTAAGGTTGCATGTTTTTAATTTATTATTAATTAAAATGTGTTATTAGTAAGGGAATTTATTCTGGTAGAAAAGATAATTTTCATCAAACATTGTTGAGAAGGAAATTATTACCAACCTTAAATGATTCTTGTCGGATAGATAATTGTGATGGATATACTAATATATCAATATTATTCCATTGAAATTATGTTTACCATAGGATGTCGCATAATCATGACAAATATATTTTCAACCATCTTTACTTTCATCTGAAAATAATTTGTATTTTTTAAAGGAAATAAATAATGATGAATATACCTATTACATTGGGACTATTTGTGAAAAGGATCTACCATTTCATAGTCAACCCACTGACAATGCACTTTTCTAATAAAATATTTCATCTTTGGAATTTCCTTCTTTTTAACCTAAATCCATTAATAACCTGTTCAAAGATCAATCATACAGAACCATTATTATTCCCATAACTAATAAAAAATATCATTGATCTAGGGAAAGGTATATTTTTCTTCATTTTAATCTATTTTATAATCTTCTAATCACTTCTAAGTAAAATTATACCATCCACCTTCTTGTTGAAAAACAAACGTTCACCCAATGGTGAATTTCCCAACCTTATAAATCCATTTTTCTCCAGGTCATCATTATAAACCATGATCACCTACACCTCAGTTGGAACTATATAAAATAGGGGTATTGAAATGGGTTTCACACCTAGAATGAGCTGTATATCAATTTCATCTCATCTTTTTAGAGTAAATTTAATGAATTCATCTATATAGATATCCATATTGTGATCCATGACTAGAGGAGAACATTAGGGTTCTACCACTAATCCTATAGAATGATCCAAGCTCTCTATATGTTTCATAATCATCCTGAACTAACTCATGTTCAAACAATCTCATCCTACTCATTTTCCAATTCCATGGTCATTAGATATATCTCTCCCTTCAATAATGTAAATGACACATCTTTCTGATGACCATAAATGTAAGCTCAGTAGTTGGTAATCAAGTGAATGTAGAGAATTGCATCAATGCTCTTCATATCTAGTATTATGAGGTCCTGTAGAGATCCATAACCAGCAATGAATATAGTAAACCTTATGAATTTTTGAGTGGGGTCGAATTTTCTTTCCACCAGTGCATTAATAAAATGTAACCCATAGGATAACATGACCGATAAGTCAGGTCAAGAAACTATTATGGTATATATAATGGAATGGGATGCACTTTAATCAAACAATTTGGTATATAATGTAGACATGTTAAAAATAGTATATCATACTGTCGATAGTCCCTCACCCCATCTATTGGATTCTGATCCACTACATAAAAAATCCTACTTCTACTTAATAACCTAGAACCTAATAACCATGATTCTCTTGTGTTTTCATAATATGGTACTACTTTTGGGGAAGCTATATGGATCCCAAGGTCAATGTTTGATTCCATCCTACAATTAGTTTGAACCTTGCCCTTGATCCACTAGAATTGAACTAATGGATTTGTAATGTCTTCTGATATCATAGTCACTAGCTCTAGGCAACAATAAAGTTCATGATGTAGTTCCCAAACATTCTACAGTTGATGAATTGTAGATCACCTCAAAAGGGGGGAGAAGAAGCTAGTCTCTACTCCTCTTCTAAACTATTACTCTTCCGTTCACCCATTATCTGCCTCTTCTTCCAAATTGTAGTGGAACTCGTGGAAGTAGTAATATATACACAAAAAGTTGAAATTAAAATTGAATAAGAAAAACTAATCTAATTTTTCCTAATATTTCGATGATGGTCAACTAATTCTATAGAACCTTAAGGCATGAAAACAATTTGAAGCTCAGAACATACTCTCTGATTTTTAGAAAAGGTCAAAAAATTGGAAAACTGAGTAACCTCAGCTAAATTTACAAAAAAGGTAGAAACTGTCATAAAAACCTATAATAGATTCAAAAACCCTATGTTAATTCAAGATTTAATATATCAGTAATGAACTCCTTCAATGAAAGATCCTTCAATGAATCACATGTGAGTCTCTCACATTGGCCAGTATGATACATTACTCTCTAGCAATTCCATATGGTTCTCTACAACGTGGACGTTTCCATATTCAACATCCTATATGTTAATAACTCAATAATAATGAATATACTCCTAATTGTATTCAACATGTTCTAAAAATCATGTAGCACACCGAAGCACAGAAGGGATTGAGGGAGATAGAGCTGAAAATCCCTTATCTAATAAACCATGGATCCTTGTGAAAGGACTCTTGAATGGGGTGGTTATACTATATAAACCACTAGAATAGTTGCATGATCATGCTATAGGTAACCCTCTAGCATAGTATGTGGTGTTACAAGGGAATATTGTGGACCTCGGACCGTGTTATCTAGTAGTACCATCAAACCTTTAAGAGGTGTAATATTTTATAACCTGAATGTAAGTACTTGAATAGAATCCATTATATCATATATAACCTATGTAACTCCTCAAAGGATACCCCAGTTTTTTTATACATATCCCAATGTATAAAACTCATAGATAAGACTAATGTATTTTCCCTATATGTTAGTGAAAATCATCATATATACATTAAAACATAACAATACACTAAATTAAACTAATTAATTATTATAGATACATATCACAACATCATGTTAAAACAAATATATCACACAATTTTGAATATATCTATAATAGAAACTACAATAAAAATAATTTAATTAAAAAAATCTATGTAGTAGAAAAATGGCTTATATATAGAATGTGATCCTTTGTTCCTAGCCATGATGCATGAATGCGACAAAAATTATCAGAAAAAAACTATAATAGTAATCATGTCAACCGAAATTCCTATGTATATTACACATGTCAGGAAACATAAAATATCCCATACATGTTTCCCATATAGTTATCTCCTTTAAAACATTTCCTATTTTATTCTAAAAATTACTCATGAAAATGTGATATGATACAATTTTAAATTCCCAATTCTGAACCATCTAGCCTAGGATGGTGTGCCACGTAACGTCATGAACACCTTCCAATATGAAATAGCCTAATTAATATAAATAATTGTCAATATTTTTTAGTGTAGAGACCACACCCCCAATATCATTTAATTGTATATATAATAATACAAAATAATAAATATAAATGTTTATGGAATCTTTTTGAAACAACATAATACATGAATACATGTCCCATAGGTAATAAATAGGCTTCTATAGGGGAAATACAGACTATATTAACAAGGAAATATAAATGAATAAATAAATAATTTCGAATTCCATGACTTCTATCTTAATCTACCACTATCTCCATACATATTTTCATATCGATCATCCAATGGTCCATTTATCTTAAATGGATCCCTAAACATGATGTCTGTAAGTGCATTGTGATGCGTATATAGGGTGTGGGTAATAAAACCATTTAGAACCATACCAATGGGCCCTTAAAAAATATGAATATTTTCAATAGGAATATTATATGATTTTTATAAAATTTTAAACATGAATTTCACCACTCAATGACGTATCATGTTTTTATGCACTATCTATGCTTCCATAAACCCCCAGCCATACAAGATTCAGAATCAGAGGATAATGATAATTATGAGTTGACCGATCTATCCAAACTATCCTTGATTATAGTGAATCTGTTTCAAAAATAAACATGGTGTCGTTTATACATGTGACATAGAATCCTTAGTCCTCATGTTTTACATGGTTCATATAATCACAATGCATCAACAGTTTCAAAAAAATCACTCTACACCAATATTCTTGATACATAGTGACATGGAATTAAGTGTGTCCTCAATATTTCATTCCATAGAATCATAGTGTCACCAAATTTTGGTCAGATCCATCATCTCCATCACCCCCATTCATGCTTACTTCCCCTATATAGGGACATATATCAAAAATATTCCACCTATTCTGAGCACAAAGGAGAATACCTCTAATGGAAAGGTAACACATATAACGAGATAAAGAATAAATGGTAGGAATATAAATATGAGAATAATGTGGACATAAATATTCTTGTAATAAGAATCAAACATTTCTAAACAATATACTACAATACTCATGGTATGAAGCACCATAAAAGGTCTCACAAATAGAAACACACACACACCCAAATGCAATTACTATATTGAATGGTCATCAAATTATTTTAACAAATGGTTTATACCACATAAGCAAGTGTATACAATAGAACCGTAAGGTTCAAACATCATACCTCCATATCATTAATGAAGAACATAATGGTTCGTTAAGAATTCATCACTCGAGTCATACTTGAACACCAACAAAAACACATTACACAATGAAGACTCCCATGTTCAATCACTATAAATGAATAATTATATCTAATTTAGTTATAATATAATGATATGCATCTCCTGGAATAGAAATTATTGAATAAGGATTCTAAGAAACTAAAATTTTCTATGATGAAATATGATAACTTTAGAGTGAATAGTTTCTAAAATAGGATTTATGGGGTAAAGAAGATCCACAATAGTATAAGAGGGAGATGGATTTGACCACTATAGTGTAGGGTGAGGTACTATAGTGTGGAGAGAAGCAGAATTAAACAATCATGGTGTTTGATTGTCTAACATAGCATTGATCCAAGATGAATCATGATACTTTATTGCATGAAGCATAATTATACAATATATATTCATTTTTTAATAACATTATAGTTACTAAATCGGATAATTTAAATCCATATCTACCAATACTAGAGAGTTGGTCCTATATCTAAAACTGATGTAAAGAAGGATATGTGTCATTGTCTATGGCACCATTGAATAGCCCCCTATAACAGCAATTTACAATGATGGGTATGACACCACATTGACTGAAGGGAAAGAAATGATGTAGTCCCTTTCCTTTTTTGGTTTGGGCTTAACTCCATCGGATCACCACGGTACATCTGCCTACCAAGCTATGCAGTGATTCTTATTTATCTAGAAAGTATACAAACATACTTTTAAGCATCTAAAATATTTTATAAATCTCAAAATACTTTACCCAAATATGTATCAACTCAAAAAATAAAAATTGTGGGAAACATGGTTTTCTTATATATAATAATCTAGGATATCATAGGACCAATAAATATTTATTAACATTAAAATTATTATAATTGGTCCTTGAATATGTAGTATGAATTAAATTAGTTTATATTAAATAATGTGCACACATTAGTTTTTCCACCCAATTATTATCATGTCATTATAAAAAATGGATCATTAGTAAAAAACATTACGAATTTTGAAATATAGATAAATATAATGATATATTATCTAATCAAATACAATCTCAAGAAGAAACAACATATTTAGAAGAATATGTTTCACTTGATGTAAGATTAGAATAAAATAAAATTTTATTTTATTTTTCAAGATCTCATAGATTTAAATTTTTTCAAATGGATTTCAAATGGGATTTTCTGAATTCTTATATCCAAAAAGAAGAATACGTTAGACAACCCATTTGTATCTTAAATTAATATCACTATGATTATTTAAAGAAACCATCTTATTCAATATATGATTTGACAGAATATCCTCAAGATTATTATAAAGGTTTATTTATTTTTCTTTAAAAAGAAAATTTGTCAAGAGAAACATTGATCCTAACATATTTCTCAAGAATATTATTAATGATATTTTGTTGGTGAAATTTTTTATTGATTTTATTATTTGCTGATATTCATTTGAGATTACTTTTATTAAAATTTTAAAAGTTACTAGATTTCTAATTCTATTTGATTATGTTGGTAGAATTTAAATTTTGTCTTGGTCTTCATATAATTTTAATAAATGATTGTATTATTATAAATCAATACATATATTATTAATATAATGTTAAGAAGAATTATTTATACACTTATAAATGTAAAAAATCCTCAATGATTACAACATGAAAATTTGATTTAGATAAATAGATAAAATATGTTAATGTTAAATCTTACAGAGTTATGATTGGTACTTTGTTATACATAACTGGTCCAATGAGGGATTTAATGTGTTCACTTTTCATATCTGCATGATTTAAAATTGACAACAACGTTGTTTTATGAAAGAATGTTATACAGATTATAAAATATGTTTAATTCCATTTTAATTTGGATTCTGTTACAATTCTGGAACTACATTTGATTTGATTCGTGATTTCATTTTGGATTTTGGTGGATATAAGCCGGATATTAAATGAACATTCAATAAATTTCAATTAATTGGTAAATATTAAATTTATTTAGCTTAAAAAACAAAATTATGTATCTATTTAAACTAATGAATCTGATTATAGAAATGTTACATCATTCTGAGATAAATAATTCTAGATTATGAAAAAATTGTTTTTTATTTATATTTTGATATGATTATTATAATCTATGATAAATTATAATTTATATCTAACATAAATCAACTTCATCTTATCTTTTTTAGGCCACTTTTATTTTTTATGATTTATAAAATAATGTTTAAACTTTGCTTAATAGAAATTAATTTTTTTATTTAATAAATATATCAGAGTTTGTGGGTGTTTATATTATAAAATATTTAAATTTTAATGAAATTCATAGTGATAAGGAATATATATTTTATATTAATATTTTTTTATTTCTATATGAATATTTAAATTATTTTTTATTTTATGACATATCATAGATACTAGTTGATGTGCATTGAGTTTTTGATCACTGTCATTTTAGAAAAACTATTTTAAAAAGTTTTCTCAATTATTTTAACAAACATAATTTAAAATTTGATCCCTATATACAACTCAAAATACTAATCATACAAGGACATATAGTGGATCCATTAATCATGTTTTAAAATATGTAGGCTTTGTAATGTTTTAAGGTATATATATTTTTAATTTTATGTTATTTTACCAATGAATTATTTTTTCATCACAAATATTCTTATAAAGTACAATGGTTCTCCTTTTAAATAATTCATAAATAATATAGGGAGATATATTATCATTTCCAATGAATAATGGTTTCTTTTAAGAAGTTATCTTTTTTATAATTTCACCAGTGCGAAGAATTTTTGAAGTTATACATGGTAATTAATTATCAAATAGGGGGAAAATATTGAGTTTTTCCATGAACAATATCTTATTTTGAAACTTCCAAGCCTAAAATTTTTTCTTCCATTTCACATAAGTTTTTATATATTGATTCTTGCAATAATATTTTCTCATAGCATTATTAAGTGTTATATTTAGGTTCGTATATTATAAATTAATTTATCTTAGATTTACTTTGTTTATTAAATTTCATTGCTTCAGATATCTTTAGATTTCATATTTTAATTTTTTAAAAACATTTTATACATGTTTAATGATAAATTTTTATTTGAAATATGTCATTTAAGACCATTGAATGTCAGATATACATGTGTTTTCACTATTACCACTTATCTAAATCCTCATACATATTAATTGATTCATGTATTTTTTGCTGATTTAAATCCACATTACTAAATTTCTATAAATTTTTACCCTCTAAATTTTTGTTCGAACATTGTCCTAATTTCTCAAAATAGAGTTATTTTTATTGATTTAGAAATCTATGAAATTGATATACATATCAATCAAATATATTTAATCCTTAATCAATATTTTCCATGTCAAAAATTATGTTTTAATTCATTTCCAATTTTTTGTACAAATTCTGATGTCTTTCAAAGCTCTTTCTATATTGTATTTTAATGATTTAAAGATATAAATAATTAAAATTTTAGTTCTTATTATTCATTGGAAATCTAATAAAATTTTTAAAATATAATTCAGCATAACCAAATATTATTCTATTTTGTAGAAGGAATAATTTAAGTCTAAAATTTTATAAGTAACGTAGTCATCATGATATAATTTAAATATCTCGACTACTAGGTTTAGGGTTCTAACTATAACAACCCTAAACCTAGTAGTTGAGATTTAGGAGTTATTTTATTATAATGGAATAAATACAAGAGATTGCATCACCGAGGGTTGATCTGTTTAGTATTCTTTGAGAACTAGATATATATATGTTTCATTTTTAATTGGTAATTAAATATAAAAGATCACAATGTCAAATAAACTTCTTCCATGACACTAATTCCAAGATTTTATCTTCATTAACTGGGAAGGAATGAAAATAAAAGGGTGAGACAAAATGAAAATTAAGGGTTAGGATTACTGGAAGGTTACATGAATCATTAATTATAATCAATATTGAAAGGTAAATAACTAAAAAACTAATTTTAATCAATAAAATGAGAAAGAAAATGCATCTATATATTTTTTATTGTGATATTACTCCGGATAATAATAATTATGTTTTAGAAATATGAAATTTTTTGTTACTATACTTCATGTATATTCCAAATTATCTATTATAAAGTCTAGATGGATTAATTATTTGCATAGAAACCCTTCCGATTCTTCTTTGAATCAATCATGATGTGTTTTTTTACTAAAAAATTTCATCACATGGGACTACAAATTCATTGGGGTTCTTACATTAACCAGTCTCTAAGCAGTATTGATTGTATTAATAGATCCCCTAGACCTTACATTCATGTCTAAATAATTCCCCATATATCGTATAAATTATTTAATAAATAAATAATATTCATTTTCATCAAATGTTAGTATTAAATAAAAGGTAATGATTTTATCAATTGTTCTTCAATTAATCAAATAACTGTTAAGGTAAACCATGTATGTAAAATCCCAACACAGTTTTGAAAACAATCATATCCGTTAATAAATTGATTAAAAAGTGGAAATATGCATGATTCATTATATAAAACATCTAACTAAAATGAAAAAAATTAATAAGGGTGTTCTATGAAACCTTATAAATGATTCATTTCAAGGAGGTTTTGGAACATATACATAGAATTTATAATAATTTCATAGGAATAATTAAGAAATACATTATTTTAAAGAGAGTGAATTCATAACATGAAAGAAAAATGAAGGTTTGGATTGAATCATTACCACTTTATAATCAATCGAATTGTATGATTCAAAAAATTAATAAAAATAAAATTGACCCTTCAATACCATGAAGATAAATATATTCAAGATATAATATATTAATGAGTCAAATATATTTATGAACTTTAAATAATATGTGGTAAATAAGTCATATCTCATCTAAGTAAAAGTGATATAAGAAAAATCATATAATGATCAGGTTATTAGAGTTATGATAAATCAATTAAATAAATTTGTGTGAAAAAAGAAATCCTCAAAATAAATTTTTAAATAAAATATATTAAAATATGAATTAATTTCACACATATTTTTGGAATAACCTAACCAACAATAGAGATGTTTAATGAAATGAATAATAATTTAGTTATAAAATCCTTAAAAATATGTCAACAAATTTTCAACACTTATAAATAATATCTTAGATAACCAAATTTTATATATTAATAATATAATATAGAATCTATTCTATAAATATTTTATTTATTATAATTTTATAACGTTTATTTATGGACCTTTTTATGAGTTATAATATTCATTCATTTCGTTCCTAGAGTAATTACATTCTTGTTTTTTATGATTTGTTCTCTTGTATATAAGAATAGAATTTCCTATATGAAGGGAATAATTTTCGAAAATTTAAATTATATATGATTAATGAACTTACATAATTTTAAATTATCTAATATATCATTTGGTTATATGTTCTGTGTATGATTCATTATATATAATGTTAATGAAAATGATTTAATTTATTTTGGTGGTTTTTTTGATCATCACAAACATAAATCATTTTATTTAATATCATGTATATATTGGTTCTATAACCTTATATAATTTATAATATTTATAATGAAGTTTTATTTAACCATAATTATATTTTATGACTATAAATTATGGTGGTAATGGAAAATGAAAACACATTCTCCATCATGTTTGAAAACTATAACATCACTGATGATGATTTAATTTTTAGAATAAATTGCAGAATGAAAGGGGTTTGAGGATGGATATGCCATTAACATTATTTATCTAAACTATATATAATATAATTTATTAATCATTAATGTTTCAAAGATTAGGTAAGAATAGGATAAAAAAATAATTGAAATTAAAATAAATTAATAGTGAACAAAATAATATTTTACCTCTCAAATTTATTCTCATTAAAAACCTCCTAATGAAACCAAAGTTTGGTATTTTATTAATAGCAGAATCTTTTGAGGATGGGGAGTTTTTTTGGGAGATAAATTGGGTATAATATAATCAATATCAATGGATTATAATGTTTGAGGAGACGAGGTGGTTAGGGGTGGTATTTATAATGGAGGAGATGGGTGTTTTTTATTATATTATTAATTAAATTATTATATTGGATCAAAACTATGAATATTGATGAATACCATGATAAAATATATAAAATATGGAATGAGGGTTTGTGATAATGGTTCTTAAATCGTCCATGCCTCATAAAAGACTCAAACAATCAAGTATTTAGATAATTTTGTAAATTATCATATTTCATTATTCCCAAAAAATTGTACTATTTCAAAAAAATCCAAGAACATTAGCCCAAATATTTTTTGACTTGTATAATTAAAAATTGGAATAATATTTTTGAGAATAATTTGATAAATTTGATAAAAATTATTTAAAATTAAAATAATTATATGTTCAAAAAGAACTATTTTTAAATTTATAACAAATTTTAAGGCACTTTTAAAAATTAATGAAGGTATCATAAAATTATTTTGTAATAATAACAAAAAATATATAATTTTAGAATTTATTTATGGGAAAAAAATTTTAATTATTATATTAGTAAAAAATTATTAATAATCATTTAACGTTTAAAAAATACCAACACTTAATTTTTCATTTTTAAAACCATTATATAATTGTTATAATATATAAATATATCATACATTCATTTAAAAGATACCTTAATTTTATTTATACTTTCATATTGATGGTATTATGATAATATTCACAATACTATTTAAATGGTTCATATTATTATTCCTAATCCTCATATTATAATTTTAGCAGTCATGTTAATATTTAATCACTATTAGTTTAAACATCGTATTATGTGTAACAAATGGTATCATATGAAATAAATTTATGTAAAATATTTGGGATTTATATTCTTCCCTCCATAAATAAATATTTTCCTCTAAATTTTAAATTTTCATATTGAAAATCAATGGTTTATACCTGAAAATTTCATTGTGGGAAACCTTGATCGTAAATAGAGTTAATAAAACATCCCCTTAATAAGAGGGAAAATGGAATTTTTTGGTTTCAACAAAATTAGGATTACGAATATGGGAAATTCATGAAAAAATGTAGAAATGGAAGATAAATATTCCTATCAATATATGATGTAGAGTTATAGTGATTATTATCATCAGAATGTTAACCATCACAAAACCATAAATCTCTGGTCTCTTAAATGAGAATTTATTTCTTCAAACGAAATATGAATCGATAATGTTTTATATTTATAAAAGAGTTTTCATATAGTTGAGGGATACATATAAGAATTTGAAAAAATAAACATACATGATTTATTTCCAAGTCACAAGAAAAATATTATCTTTTGGTTATTCTTGGATCTATCTCCAATTCATTTCTCAAATCATGTGGATGATATTGAAGAAAAAGATGTATTGATGAAGACCACTTATGAATGATAAAATCCTTAATTTATTCGTTCAATATTTAAATCATTATTTAAACCAAAATGTTTATCATATGTTAAAAAGTATGATAAATTAATATTTAATGTAAATCAGTAATATCTTTAATCCATTCCACAAGTAGTGAACCTTATGAACCATCCAAAATATATCATTCAATATTCAAGGGAGAATTTTTGTATGGATAGTTACTAAATTTCAAAAATCAACATAGCATAATATTTCATGTAATAATGTATCTATTATTTTCACATACAAAATATATGAATACATAATTCACCTTTAAAATTTTATGAAACATGCATTATTCTTTGATTAAAATATCATATTATTGATTATATTCCTAAAATACAACTACAAATTTCCTCATAACATAAACCATGAGATCACTAACCACTATTTTGGTCACTAGTATTATCCCGTAAAAATCTATTTATTATTATCACAACATCAAGTTATTATTAATGGTTATAATTCTAAAGACATGGGTTCCCAAGAATATCAAATTACAACAAAGTCACATCTATTGATTACAGGTGTTATTCATCACTTGCTTCTTATTATTTAAAGAACGAGTTCAATAGTATAGAACTTATACATCTCGTGATTCTTATAACCAAATAATTAAGGATAAAATACCAAAAATAAAATAATGATTAAATCCAAACATATACATATTAATCATTAAACTTTAAATATGGTAGTAGCACAGGCTTGACTATGACATATTATCCTCTTTTAGGGTGTATTCCATTAACGATTCAATCATTTATTTTCATAGTGTCCCATTTCATTTTAGTTGATGCATTGTATATTGGAAACATTTTTCTTACCATTGATATAAAAAAGAATGGTTTTCTTTCTCTCAATACTTGTAGAAAATTATTATTATAGTTAAGCATGTACCAAATTGTTTCTTTCCATAATTATCACCTATAAGAAAATAATTTCTTCTCTTCTTTCCTTTATCCAATTTTTTTTAGTTTAACTCTAGTTCTTATTCATTACTCTAAATACAAATCAATTACAGAAATATTTCTTTATCTAATTAGCACATAATGTTATATTCTCATATGTTGGGAAATTTTGGGAGACTTTTTCCCTCTGAAAAATTGTTTTAAAACCATAAGATACATGATCTTTCGTTCTCTTTGGATCATGTGAATTGATGAGGTTAACATTCTATATTATGTGATCTTTTTCTAAATGAATATATGTCCTATATTTGGTCATTTAAATATGTATAATCTCCATACTATTTAAATACCCTACACAAGTTTAAAATGTCAGATATATCTAATCTCATAATCACAAACATGGTTTCTTTAGAATGTTATTATATAAATATCCTCAAAATATTTCATAGGGTTATGTTCTATAATAGATGTTTTCTTATATCTATTTCCCAAGGTTTCTACTAAACCTGATTTGATACTAACTTCAACAAACCCTCCCTTGTAGCCCAGAGTTGAAGGGTATTTTATTAGAATAGTGTATATATAACAGATCACATCAAAAAGTATCGATCAATTTATTAGTATTAAAGAACTAGATACCTTTATGGTTCCCTTATTATAATGGTCATAAAAAGGAAAATAAAATTATTCCTTGAATCTTATTCAACGATTTCATCTTCATGACCTATGGAGGGAAAACGTGTAAAAGGGAGAGATCAAATCCCCAGTAATGGTTAGATACAGTGGAAGATAACTTGAATCAATAAATATAACCAATATAGAAATGTAAATAACTCAAAAACATATCCCAATTAACAAACTGAGAATGAAAATTAATCTATATTTTTTTTCTTATTGAAAAACCTCTAGATAATAACAATGGAATACTAAATAAAAGGAATGAATAATTTTTAGATTTCATGTATCTAAATCATGAACCATTATATCATCAAGGATGTTTAATTATGTGGATAAAAACCCTTCTAATTTTTCTAGGAAACAACCACAAAGGTCATTTTCACCATCCGATTTCATCCCGTAAGACTATAAATGTATTATGGGGCTTGAACCAACTAATCCACAACCCATGGGGCGTGCATTAACCAATCAGAAAAATATGTTATACCGGTCCAATGAATTCCCCATATAGTGTATAATTTATTTTATTAATTAATAATACACTATATCATTATATATCTATATTAAATAAATTATAAATTTTTTCAATATTTCCCATGTTAATAAAATTACTATCAATGTAAGAACCATATGTAAATGTTGTATATGACATATAAAATAATAATATTGATGAAAGGATGGATTGAAAAGGGTAAATAGGAATGATTCATGATAAATGATGTTTAACTAAAATTAAATAATGTAATGTTTTTTAAGAATCATTATAAATTAAGTATTTCAATGTAATTTAAGGGAAAATATAAAATATACTTTAATGTGGACAAAGACATAATTTATTGTATAAAATAAGGAAGTAACTAATTTTTTCATGATAAAAATTTTTATTTTGTTAAAAAACCTAGGTATTAAAATAGATTAAGTAGTGTACATGAAAATAGATAAGAAATTTGATATTTCCATTCAATCGGGCATGCCTATTGGGAGGAAAAGAAATAGGAACCTTATTAAAAAATGTATTTCCCATAAATGTAGAATTAGCTAATCTAGATACCTAATTTTGAATCATATATATTAATTTATAATATGTACATTATAATAATGAATAAATATATTGGTTTAAAGAGAGAGAACAAATAACCCGATGGAAAATGATGTTTTGAAAAAAATCATTAACACATTATAATCAATCGAATTTTACCCACATGAAATCAGTAATCGGGAAATGAAACAATAAATACTATGAAGATAAATAGATTCATTATATAATATATAAATGGTTATTATAAATACATCAGACACAATTAATATTTGTTGAATAAGGAACATCGCACAGAAATAAAATTGAGATGACAAAACCCATACAAAGATCATATCAATAGAGTAAGGAAAATAATTGAAGTAATTATTTGGGAAGAAATTAAATCCAAAAAATAAAATTGGATATATAATATAAATAACCAAGAGGTAATTTCACACATATTATTGGCCTAACATAACCAATAATAATGATGCTTAACCCAATGAATGTAAATTGAGTTATGAAATACCTTACCCAACATCTCAAATCATTATTCACCTATGCTTGATTTCATGGATAAAAAAATTAAATTCATTAATTAAATAATACATAACTCGTTATACATGTATTTTATTTATTATAATTTTATTAAATTCATGAACGTCTCTTTTGATGAGTTAAAAATTTCAATTTTTTCATTCTAGTGGTGTTTATTTTCAAGGTCTTCATGATTAGTTCTAATGTATACGAGTATGGAAGTTCATGTTAGATGAGAATAATTATCCAAAATTGAAATTATATGTTATTAATGAACTTATAGAAGTTCAATGATCTAATATGACATTTTGTATGTGGTATGAGGATGATTCATTTGAAATTGTTTTAAGGAAAATGATTTAATTAATTTTTCTAGTTTTTATTACCATCATGAAATTATATATTTTTAAATAATATAATTTTTATATATTCCTCTCAATATAATTATATAACTTATAATATGTTTAATAAAATTTAATTTTATTCTATTAATTTGTTATGACAATCTTGGAAAGGGGTTGGGAAAAATGAAAAGGAAACATCCAAGATTGTGGTAAATAAACACATCGCATGTTACATTTTTATTTTTAGAATAAAATGTAAAAGAGAAAGGGATTGATGATTTATATTAAATTAATATAATAATATTAAAATATTTATAATATACTAAATTCATCATTAATTTTTGGCTAGAGTAGGTAAGGATATGATAAGAAAATAAAATAAAATAAAAGAAATTAAGAGAGACTAAAAGTGGCTTTACCTCTTGAATATATTATCCTTGAGAACCACATTATGGAACTCGGGTTAGGTCTTTTAGTGAGACCATAATCTCCTGAACATGGGGAATAGTTTTAGAGATGAACTGGTTAGAGTATAAGAAATATCCATGGAATATACAGTGTTATGATTAGGGGTGGTGATGGGTGGTATTTATAGTGGAAGGGAGAGGTGTGTTTTGATTATGATATTAATTATTTAATTATTTTTGGATCTTGACTATGAATATTGAAGATTCAATGACTAAATATAGTAAATTGGGAATAATATTTGGTTATAATGGTTCTTAAATAGACCATACATCAACAATGAAAAGAAAAATCCATATATTTTTCATTTTTTTTAAATTATCATATTTTATTATTCACCAAAAAATATTTCTCTTTCAGAAAAATCCTAAAAAATCATGAAAAACATTTTTTTGGTGTTACGATTTCAAAAATGGTCTCAATTTTTTAAATGAAATTTTATGAAAATGAGAAATTTATTTTTGAATAGAAATATCCATTTATTCCAAAAAAATGACATTAAAATTATAAATGATTTTATGGCACTATGAAAAATTAAATAAGAATTATAGATTTATATTATAATTATAAGAAAACAAAATATTAATTTTTAAATCCATTTTATGAAAAAAAAAATTTCATTTATAATATTAATTAGAAAACTTTATATAAACATTTAACTTTTTAAAGAACACCAACACTAAATTTACCGATTTTCAAAAATTAATTCAACTATTCTATGATATAAATCTTTCATATTTTCATTTTTAAATTGTTATATTTTATTTAAACTCTCATAGATTAGTTAATTATTCTAATGGTTCCATTACTATTCCTAATTTTGACATTACTATTCCTAACGGTCATATTACTATTTCAACAATCATGTTAATATTTAATCATTTTTCGTTTGAGCATAGTGTTGTGTAAAATAGAAGATATCAAATGAATTTAATTTATGTATAATCTTGGGGTTTTATACCTATGGTTTCCATTATATGATTTTTATTAGTTTTATAAAACTTCTACTAGAACTCAAATGAATGATATGTATTATTTATGAAAGTGATACAAATGTACCAATGTCATAGGAATTATTATGACCAAATAAAAAGTAGTTCAATAGAATTACATAAACATCTTATGTTAGGAATTTTTTTCAATGAACTTCAAATTTGGAAAAAGACAGGCATGCAGAAACTTTATATATACTATGTTCGTATAACCTACTCTATATATCAATTATCAAGGATACAATTACTATGATGCACTAAAACTTTAATACACATCATGGGGTCATTGAGTAAATGATAACATTGATGGAATTTATCATCCAGCACCAATTTTCATGAGTGATCCTCACTACCCCAATAATCATAAGACTGTTTTTCAACTGGTTACTGTGGTGATGTAATTCGTTATATTTAGTTGTTATAAAACTTATTTAGGTTATAATACCCATTTAAAATATACATGTGTTTAGGTTTTGAATTCCCAAAAAAGAAAAGTTTGGTGTTTTCCTTCGTGGGGAAAATAATTATTTTCTAGGTTATGTTGCAAGTGAATAATGGTAGGTTAGTATTGGGTTTAATCCACCATGGGAAAAAGGATTCATAATTAGTTTTTGACTCCATGTGTGAAAAAGTCTATGTAAAATTCCATAGTTTATAGGTAAAGGTATAATATGAAGAATTTTATCCTAACCACTTTAAAAATATATTTTTTCTATTTATTTATATTTCAACTAAATAATCATTCAAACTCTGATATATTCTTAAAATTTATTTCAAATGGTCAATTCGCCCCCTCTTTGATATTCCATCATCTCCCCTATTCGAAAAAAATAAAATTTCATGCTAATGAAAAATATTGTCGAAAATTTCTAAATAATTACTTGGAAATATATTAAATTGTTTTGTGTACGAAAGATAAGAAAATAGCTTCCATTATCTCACCTGATTATTGAAATAAAAATTTATGATAAATAAATAAATAATTAAGGATAATTTGATGACACCCCATGAATATATTTAATTGAAAAAAATAAATTTTACACTATAAATAAATATATCCATTAAATATAAATAATATATAATTAATTTTAAAGATAATTAAAAAAATTAAATGACGAATGATTAAAAAATTATTATTACCATATAAAATTAATTTTATTTGATTTTAAATACTAAATATACAAGTTAAATAGTAATTTATATAATTATGTAATGATAATATTAACAATTAATTATATGTATTCACATATTGTTGAATAATTATAATTTAATTATCATAACTCATATATACAACGAACAAAAAACTTTTAAAATCATTGAATTGATGTATTATAATTAATACTAAAACTAATTATTTAATCATGTAATAAAAATAAATCAAATTAAGTAATAAATTTTAAATTTCATAAAATGATTCACTAAGACCACATATGATGTATATAATTTATAATTGGGGTAATGTTTATTAAAATGGAACAAATAAAATTTAATATGGTAGGAAATATCCATAAAAAAGAAATCACAAAACCATACACTTAAACAATTATTATTTTCATTATTTAACAACCCAATTATCGAAAATAAAATGATATAATCAGTATATTGGACAATATATTTAATGTTACATAAATAAATATATTTGGTTTAGATTTTTAAGAAAATATTATTGACATTTTTCAATCAACATATACTAAAAAATTATAATTAATCAATCATAATAAAGTATATACTAAAACTCAAAAAATAAATAATAACTTTAAATTAATAATCCAAATAATTATGTAGAGAAATGAAATACACTAATCAATCATTGTATCCAATAAATTTTCATATACATATTATATGTTTCTTTTATTTATTCTTTTTCTTAATGACATTTTTAATGCACTTATTGAAGAATGGGATTAACTTACCTTAAACTATGAAATTATAATAGCATGAACAATATGAGATTATTTTGATATCAATGGGATTTAATAAATTTCTACATTATCCTTGAATACAACTTTTAACATTTTTGAATGAGTTTTTATACTATTTTTATTATATAAATTATTTAAATACATTTAAAAAAATAGTATTTGAAAACATCCAACGATGTATCATATATCCACAAAATTAATTTTAGTAATTCTTATATAAATTTAATAATCAAAATAAATTGTTAAATATTTCACCAATAGATAATGATTAACATATCAATGTTATGTATTTTTAATGAAATATTTGGAATGATACAAAAATGAAACAATAATAATTTATTATTATTTTTCACAAAATATATTTTTTATTCTGGGAATCATTTTAATTCTTTGAACAATATTTATAGTAGGCCAGTGAGTAAAATAATTTTCATGTTTTTAATTATGATGAAAACTCCCCACACCCATACATATCATATTATACACATCTAAGAAAAATATTTATGTTTGGTACCCAAAATGAATATACTCATATAAATCTAGGTAAAATGGAATATATTTTAAAAGTGGAATGAAATACAATACCCAAATGTATTGTAATGATATTATTTTGAAAATAGGTGAGACCCTTATCATAATCCCCTAGAAACTAAACAATCGTATATGAAAAAAATTGAGATAAAAGAGGTAATTAATATTAAAAATAAAGAGAATAGAAATTAATTAAAAATAATTATATAATAGATGATATGGTTATAAAGAGTTATCTTTTATACCCTTCAGATTTGTTTCAGCCCAAATATTCATTCGTAGTCTAGGTCTTGATGTGGGTTCCTTAGATGGATGGTAATGAAATTTTACTACATCACAATATGAGAACTACAACATTACTTACAGGAGGACCCATGGTTGAATCCTAAATCTAATATGCTTCAAAATACCCATATTTTCCCAATGTATATTAAAATGTAGTTAGTAAACCTCCTCATTCTTAGTAATATCCGGTTAGATAAATTCTAGTAATGGTATAATTATATTACAAAAGTCCTTGATGGGAACATATTTATCTTCATTTCCTCTGAAATATTTCGTTATGTTAATTAAAACTTCTTCTTCTTAATTACTTCTTATGTACCTTTCGACCATGTTTCACAATCATTGTGGGTTTATCCTTATATAGTTCTTGATCAATAATTTTTTTTGTAAAAAAATTATCCCTTAATATTTATATATTCTTTCTCTATTTAATGTTATAATTTTATAATTTTTCATATCCAATCATGTGATCTCAACATGTTTATAATGATAAACATTGAATCATTCTACCCCAAATATTAAATAAGATATCAATAATTTTTTTTTGTTCTTTTATAATAATTTTTTATCACTGAATTAATAGATACATTTACTCAATTTTACAGGTGATATTTAATTTGACCCCAATCCATCAATATATTTATATATATTAATATATTTAAAAAATATATAATATATAACCCAATCACCATCTCAAATAATGATTACATTCTCTGATAGAACAAAATATGAATTTTTGATATAAAAGTATGTTGGGATGATTTTAAAGTTGTTAATGTAAATTAATAAAAATTAATTATTAGTGATTGAATAATAATTTTTAAAAATCAATATGACACTAAATTTTGTTAGGATATTTTTCCAAATAATATAATTTTGTAATTTTTTTAATTTTTCTTAAAATTATTTTTATTTTCATGTTAAAAATAACAACAATCATAGTGTGCCCTAAAATGGTTTTAAAGGGGCATGGTGGTTCCAAAAAAGTATATTATGATATGTGTATTATAATACCCTTATTTAATTTGATTGTTCATTATTTGGAATGCTTTATAGTATGAAATGACTTATTATTCATTTTTAATAGAATAAAAAGAGAATTTATATAATTTAAATTTTTATAGAGTTTCAATAATACCCTGATGTTATAGAATATGAATTGAGTATAATGTAAATATAATATAGATTAAACATATAAAAACATACCTTCACTAGAGTGGCTATTAATGAAGGAGAAATGGTGTAATTAAAACTCACTAAAAACTACTTACTATCCATAAATATGAATGGAGAAACCATGACTATATCCTTTAGGATACTCTACTAAGTTACCATATTCTCTTACTATGGAATTTTTTAACACAAGTAAGGATTCCCATCAAACACAACTTTAGATAATGTTGTCAAAACTATTGTGGGGTTGTCTATTATTACACTTCTTAATAATGTATGTAATGTTTTATATGATTTCAAGACACACAAAAAAACACATGTAAGACTTCTCTAAAGAAAATTTCATATGATTGGATTAACATATTCTTCATTCCCTAATCTGATAAAACTAATTTATCACTTTTAAATTTTTTTTTACAATAATAAATAATTTAAGATCATGAAACATAATTAATAATAATATAAAAATGAGGAAAATATGATTAAATTGTTTCCCTCTAATGAAAAAATTATAAATCACAAGAAACATAGTGAATAAAAATATAAAATGTTAATTTGGGGTAGGGAAGATAAATAATAGCATATAAATGCTCATTGGATCCTTCCTCATGATTTATTTTATATCCTCTTACATAAATATGATATCCATGAATATTATTTTTCATTCAACACTTGTATGAAATAAATCATGTGTTTTATCAATACCCATTTATTTCACACTTGATCCCAGTTATGTTTATTATTACCTTTCACCCCCATTGGGATTTAATTGTTCTAGAAATAATGGATCAATTCCATAAATATAATGCTTGGTTGGTGATCCCATGACATTTACTGTGGAGCTTTGACAAAAATTAATACCATCAAAAGCATGAAATTAAATATAAATCCAATAATATTATATTTTATCCCACTATATCACATCAAACTATATATTTTATTCATGTTATCATATTTTTTTACATTCTTAAATCGGTATCTATAAATAAATTATTTATCTCAAGTATTAATAAGGTATCTCGACAACGTGAATTTATTCTTCATAACATTTCTACTAAATTCATGATCACCCTATATATCTATTCATGTAGAAAGGGGTTCTAAAAGGGAATGTTTTATAATTTCCCAGTGATTTTCATAATGGAATTATATTTTTTATGTTACGTCCTTATATTTCTTTCAATACCGCATAATAGTTAAATATGGTTCCCCACCCGAGCATTATCATAAAAATTTATTTTTTAAAATTATTTTTCTAATATTTATTATCAAATTATATCATTGATTAATTAAATACATTTTAAAAAAACTATATATTTATCATTAAAATTATTCAAAATATAATTTGAAATTTATCTCTTAATGGATTCACATCATGGTAGCATTGCTGACGACATTGTATTTCCTCTAAACATTACCATTTTTTCTTCATGATACTAACAAAAATGTATTTTTAGCACCATAAAATATTTTAAGTATTTATGGGAATATTCAACCAACCTTCAAAATAGAATATCGTAAATAGTTTGAAACAACATCATATCATATAATGCAATGAATGGTTTTCTGAGTTATGCCTTTTTCGCTGTGTGTCGATATGTTTTAGTCTTATACTATATTAGAATAACCATGTATGATGTTATGAGTTGTAAGTAGTTCTTCATCAATCCCTTTAATTTGATTACCCCAAAAAATTATAAACATTTTTTTCTTCATAACGTTAGCATTGAAATGGTTGTTCAACATTTTTTATGAATATAGTTTCAGAGATAGATAATGATACTTCATATTATAAATATATATTTCACCACATACTTTTCTGTAGAATTGTTATGAAAAATATATCCATGAATTTTATGTACTAATTAAGGTTCGAAAAACCATAACTCATAGGTTTAGTGATAAAAATACATACTTTATATGTACTATTTTTTAACAAGTGATGTGGCTCAAGATAAGTGTATCTTTATTTAACATCATTTACATATGATAAATGTTACATCTCAGAATAAAACCATAATCCCAATAACATTAGTTTTAGTTTCATTGAGTAATATCTATATAAAAAACTAATTTTATAATACAAGAGATAATATCTCCATAATTGAGGAACACTAGACTTCATCATAGAATTCCTATATTTTACACTCATCTTCATAACCTGGGGAAAAAATATAATAGGGGTGATATCAAGTAATAATTAATTGAGAAACCTATATAATACAAATAAAATGTTTATATCATAATCATATGAGAAAACAAGGCTACAGGTTAAATATCCCATTAAAAAGGACATGGAATAGTATGATTTGTCCACAATTCATGATGGAAGTGCATGTAATAAAAAATAATGAAAACGTTACAATGGACTAAGGGTATGAGATAAAAAAATATGAATTATTTTTCATAATCATAGGTTCTTTAAATAATTATAATGAATTTCTTTGGAAAATAAAATAATAAATTACTACGATATATACAATTGCATTGGAAATCATCACAATGTGAGATAACTAGATCAAAACCTTATATTAAGTTATAAGCATACAAAATATACATGCATCGTGATGTGAGAAAATATAAATTATATAATATATATTTAATTAACATAAAAAATATTCACTCTTGTTGTTGATATTAGAAAAATATCCACGCATCATTCTATGAACAAACAAAATGTACACAATTCATGTTGTGAAAAAAATAAAATTCTCACAGTTAGCATTTTCAAAAAAAATCCATTTCATAATTTCATTATATCATGAAATATATATTTTCAAACACATAGTTATTGTTACATATTGGACACCAACCATCATTATACTTATATATGTATGCCACTTTAAAAAAATATGTCATCACTATATAAACAATCATGGAAATAAAATCAGTTATGTAAGTTTTTCAAACGGTATCACTAAAATTGAACTCATGAATATAAGTGGTTGATAACTTAAAAAATTCACCCCAAAATATGTTTTCATTACATCATAAAGATTACAGTTCACAAATAATAATTTACATGGAAATAAGTCCAATAGAGATTAATAAAAATGTGAAAATGAAACCATAATTGTGTTTTTAGAAAACCTAAAATGTTTTGTCATAAAATATGAATATATGAGTAATATTAAAAAATATTTTTTAAAAATTGAATTAAAAATAATACTATTTTTAAAATATCCTTAAATAAAGTAGTCCTGAATAATAATTAATCTTCATATAATGTAAATGTGTAGTGGAAGACAAAACCAATGAACTTTAAACAGAAACCATTTTATTATTTTCAAACATAATTATTGAAACCCACGTAATAAACGATATAATAAAACAACAATTTAAAAAGTGGAAAATGTAAATATGTAAGTAACATTAGATAACATAAACATTTTTATCTATATATAAAGGATAACATTTGGGGGAATAGAAATTATAGATATTGAAGAAAAGGTACTATTAGAAATGATGTGAATTATTCTTAACATTGTTGTACTTTTAAAAGAAAACAAATTATCATGGAATATGATTGGAATTCATATTTTTACATTATAAATAGATATAGTATTTAATATCATATGTTATATAAAAAATGTTTTTATGAATTACATATATTATTTAATTTCAATTATAAATATTGTATCCCAAATAAAAAAGATTGATATCACCAATTCACATACAGAATTTATAAAATTGAATCAAGTGAATTTGAAGAATAGATACATGAAAGGACATGTAAATATCATTAAAATAAATATAATGATAAGAATAATATAATAATATTCCAAAACAAAACCAAATTATGAGAATAAATATCTAGAAGATAAATCATAACCCAATGAATGAAAAATGAGTTCTTACGTCATCACTATTTTTTGAATTGAATACCCATGAAAGTTAGAAATTGAGATAGACCTACAAAGCCTATATATTCCAGGAGAAAATAAAAATAAATCCATTCATAATATATACATCACTAATATGAGATATGTAATTAATACACATTATAACTTAATAAATATAAATTGAGATGAAGAAACTCTTACCTTAATTTAAAAAGTATACAAAAGTGTTCTAAACTAATATATATACAAACAATAACATTTTAATCACATATCAAATAAACTTGTTCATTATATATAACTTTTTAAACTTCATTTTTGGTCAATTGTTAAAAACAATGGGATATTTATTTTTTATTTTCACCGAATATTATTACATTTGATTATTTATTTAACACATATTTCATAATGGTGATATAGATAATTGTTTATATATTATAATTTAATAATTTTAATATTTTTATATGAATTATAACATATTTTTTGTAATAGATTATAATTTTATAAATTCATTTCATAATTATTTTAGTTATAATTTGTTATAATAAAGTTGGTGAAGAGCTTCATTTGTTAATCTTCATAAATGAGGGATCAAATATTAATAATGGATTAGATATAACCATTACCATTAGAAAAACTATAAAATATTTATTTATATATTTTTTATAAAATCACCATTATTTATATTTCATTAGTTACCCAAAATAGAAATTTAAATATTTGTTCATATTGGGGGATAAATTGACCAAGACAAGAATAAGCTCTAATCTATGGGTGAGTAGGGTTATGAAATTGATTAATTTGAGTGGTATAATTATTGATAAATAATAAATATGTTATTTAGTTTTTTTGACATATGGAATAAGATATTTTTATAAATAAAAATACTATATGTTGAAATAATACACAACTTTTTTGGTGGCAGTAGTATATATGTATAATCGGGAGAGATGCCCATTTTACGTAGATCAAGATGAAAATAAAAAATATAAAATAACATTATGTTGTTAATAATGATTTTTATATCAAATTAATCCTTTAAATATTTTTTTATAGCCATCTTTTTAAGACAGGAATGAAAAATCAATCATGTTGTTCGTAGAGGCTTTAGTTCATACGTACGCATCGTGATGTCATTATTTTTTGAATTGTTTTAGTGGAAGATAGAAAATGGATATTCCTTTAGTATAATAACTTATTTGAATGTTATTAATGTTTATGTTATCATGCATTCATGTATAGAATAATTTTGAGATGGTAGAATGGAAAATTAATTTAGAGATCTCGATTGTGAACACTTCCACTACCTTGGGATATTCCCCAATGGGTAACCTTTTATTTAACCTTATAATGGAATTTTAGTAAGAAAATGGATTCTAGTACATGGATTGAGTGTTATGGAGATAATAGGTTATAATTTTAGTTGAGACAATATTTTATAATGAGTAGATAAATGTGGTGGAGGTGAGGTCCTATAATAATTGAGGGGAATGACTATTTTTTAATCTTAATTCATTATATAACACAATTACATGTTTCACATGGAATGCAGATCCAATGTTGAACCAAATGGAGTGGGGAATAATTTATTTTTACCATCACCCAATAATTCATTTTAACATGTAATTCAAATATTTCATTAAGTCTTTAACATTATGATATTTCAATTTTAACATTTTTCATTTTTTATGTGGAATGTAGTTTTTTATCTATAATTAAATATTATTTAAATAAAATTAAATGGTACATATTTTATATTTTTTATAATGTAATTCTTATTTTGAAAAAAAATTGAAAGAAAATTTCTATTTGAAAGACAATTTAATTTTAATATTAAATCATGCAATACATTAAAGAGGGCGTCATCTAGTGCCTCGGAGGGGAAATCGAGGTTGGGGCCATCCTAGGAAGAGGTGATATTTACAGTATGTGCCCAAAATTTTCTATTCCATTTGGTCTTGTGTTTTCACCATTTAAACTTTTCTTCCTTGTCCTTATGTACCTCTACTTTTATTTAATAATATTTTTCACCATTGATCTTAATCCATGGTGGAACCGCTTTGGGGTATTTATAGGTAAATAGTATCAATTTGGAAAATTCTACTTAAATTTATATGTATATTATAAACAAAATGAAGTTTATGTTACTTTATATTTATTCCAAAATAAAATTTTACATTGTGTAAAAAATAAAAATAAATAATGAAAAAATAATTTTAATTGGAATGAAGTATTATTTAATGTTTCAAATTGTGAAACATGGGTTTTATAATTTCTAAATTATATTTTTTATTGAATCAGTTTATTCCTTAAATACAATATTAGTGATGAAAAATTATTTATAACATTTTTAATTCTTTCTTATATCACGATAAATTCACAAATGCTACAATATTAATAAAAACTGAATTTTTCATCATTCAACAAAAAATATATCTTCTCCGAAAAATCCAAAAAATTATAATAGACAAACAATGATAAGACAAAAAAAAATTATTTTTATTTGATAAAATTAAAAATCTAGAGTAAAATAATATAGAAAATTAATAAATTTATAAAAAATAGTGACAACTATTTTCATAGGAAAATAACATTCAAATATATTATCAATTTGTATTCTTATTTATATTTAATTTATAATTAATTTATTTATAATATTTAATTCCTATAAAAACTATATTAAAATTAATATATTTCATTTTTTTAAATAAAAATACATACATCCTACCAAATAGCTCGTTACTAAAACAAATTTTTATCATGAAAATTAACTTATTTTTTATTTAGCTATATTAATTTAGTTTTAACATTACATTATAATTAAAAATTAACATTGAATTTATGTAAAATTACAAATTTGATATTTATAATATATAACTGATATATAAATAATTTATTACATTTATTATTACATGTTTTTATCCACTTAATTTATACTTTAATAACTCATTAGGATCTCTATGTAAGATTAATATATAATATATGTCACAATGGAAACGATCGGTGATATTTCAACAGGAATGGATCTTGTAGGAATTTTGAAAATTTTCAACTTATCTTGCATATGATTTCACTCATACTCTAGTTATTAGAGTTTGAATAGGTATATTTATGGGGGTAAACCTAGTTACACCACCTCCATTATGATCTCATATAAGTGAGCCTCCTAAAAAATACTCATACTAATTGATGAAATTTATTATTATTTATATATAGATTTCATAGTGTGGTTATTTTTTATACTTTCTATTTATATTATTATATTATAGTGGTTGAATTTAATAAATTTTATTTATTTTTTCAAAATTTCATTTTAGGTTAGTGTTCCATGTGAAAAAGTAATTCATCAGTATAAATAATTTTCGAATAAAAATATATATACAATTATAATGGTGTTACATTCTACACTCTTATATAAATTGCATCATTATAATTTTATTTATCCCCTTCACCAACATGGCTTACCTTCTTACTTTCCAATCAATACCTCTTAGTCATAAGGTCCCTGGCCATCACAAAAACAAACCTTAACTTTTGATTTCTACAGTGGAGTTCAGCTCACATTTAGATCTTCACAGATTGACACTTGTGGTTTGATTCAGGGGTCGTCGTCTATCAGTTGATTCTTTTGACAGATTTGTATTCGATTATTGGGGCCTTTAAAACTAAGTGGTGGTCAGTCTTCTCAATCAGCATCAAATGATGATTTGCTTATCATCGGAGGGGGATTTATTAATCGTCTGGTCCATCGCTCCATGGGTGTTCGATAGATGTAGTTTTTCTTTTATGAGATGGTCCTTTTATTTCAACATGAATCCTGATCCACCTCCATCTATGGTGTGGGTAATTTTTCCAGACCTTCCTCTACTTATCCAAAATACTTCTATTAGGCCCAATAATTTGGTTGGAAGGTATTTTTGTTTTGATAACCCCAAAAATATGTTGTTTCACCCAATTCTGCCTCGAGTATGTGTTGAGGTTGACGCTTACAAACCTCCCACAGAGAGGATGTGGATTTCAATCATAGAAAAGTTAAGATGGATGGAGAGGGTGGTGTTTGACTCATGGCATGTGTTTTGCTCGGTATGAAATAGGCTAGGACATTTTACCATTGGATATCGTTACGTGAATTAGGAAAAGACAACCGCAACATATGTGGATCCAGTGGGGGAATACTAGTTACATGATAGTGTTGTTTTGGGTGAGCATGAGGAGGCACGTTTTGAGGTTCAAAAAGATTATGGAACAGGTCAGGCTTTGAGATTCTCTGGTAGGATGGGCCAACACACAAGAGGCATAGAAGTAGTGGACCCCATTGTTTTTAATAGTGAATGTGAAGAATGTGAAGCATAAAGTGGCATAAAAGTGGGTTTCGAACATCCTTTCCCAGTTGAAACATGATCTTGGTATTAATGGAGTTGAAGAAGAGATTCCCTCAGTAGTGGTTGTAGTGAATCCACTAGATACATCTAACTCTACAGAGGAGGGTGTGGATATCTTGATAGGAAGTGATGTTCAAGGTATCGGTGGCTATCAATGTAGAGGATTAGAGGACACTAACCCAAAATCATTGTTTATGGGGTGAAGATATGAGCTATCCAAAAGATCAATCATGGTGCAGGGGAAGACCTTGTGGGTTGAAGAATCTTACAGTGGAAACGGGAAGCTGGAAAGAGTGAATATCTTGAGGCCCTTAGACACAAACATCCTCTGTTCTACCCATCTGAATGCTAGGTTTGGGAGGAAGAAATTTGTCTTGGAGAATAAGGTAGGTATGGAGAGTCTCGTTGCCTACCGGGCCGCCCTTCCATTTTAGTGCAGGCCATGCAGGAAAAATCATTCTATATTGAAAATGTAAAATCTGGAGGATGTTTTAATATTTATCAAGACTGGTTTGATGTACTGGGAGAATGTTAGGGCCATGATCCTGGTGAAGGTATTGTGATAGAGGCTAACCATGGTGTGGATTTTTCTATGAGAGGGGTGGTCTTCCAAGTAGATGTGGAATGATATTCAAACTCCCGGCTAAGTTCAAGGAAGTGGGGATTGCATAGGATTATTTGATATCCTCTTCATGGAAGGGAAAAAACACCATTATATACATGTAAGGACTTCTCATGAAATCATGGAGGAAGCTCCCAATAAAAGACTATTCCGACTTACCCAGTCCTCTGATAACTAGGTCCCCACGTAAAGTTAAAACTTTTTCAAAGACATGTAATGTTGCTGGAATTCTCGCAAGGGGTTATGTCTCTCAATCAAAGGTCATTAAAGTTCACCTGGTGGGTGCTTACCCTCACCTAGTAGAGGTTGCACATCCTCCTAGGCTGCAGAATGAGGATGCATGAGCTGCATTGCCTCCTGGGAAGTAGTGTGAGGCAGAAGACCCTATTGACTATTAGGAACATATTTCTTTATTGTTGAATCACATGGATATTTTTCTACAATCAGATAATGAAATAGTGGAGAAAGTCATGTTAATTAAATCTCCACAGGAACTCATCAACCATATGTTGAGGAGAATTACTAGAGTGGTGACGACAAAGAGGCAAGGTAAATGGATTGATAGGAAGAATCATATCATGTTTAGAGGGTTCAACATGGGGAAGATTAACTTGGAGGAATATATAGAGTCTTAGGAAATCTGGGTGAAACATTATGAAGACATCTTGAGGGATGATCTTGGAACTCAGAAAAACTCTATTCCGTAGATAATGTTTAGAGATATTGATTCTAATTGGATAAAATTGTTCTTCAACAAAAATAACATATCTTTTTGGGCTTAAACTACCTACTGTGAGGTCCTCACATCTAATTAATTGTGTTTTGAAATAATAACAAACTGTATTGAGGGGAGGTGAAGAATCTCTTGAACTTTTGACCTACATACCCCTTACCATTGGGTGATCAAAACAACAAGATTTTCCTGACATGATTCAATCTCATTTGGTTTAAAATTATGAATGTTACAATATTTCCGATTTAAATTTTTGTTAACGACATTATTTTCGGACTCTAACTGATACAAAATCTGAAAAGGATAACATGATTAATAAAATCATAAGTTGATTATCTAAAATAACTATATAAGAATTATCCCATATATATATATATATATATAATAATTCTATTATATCACTATATATAACTTTTAGTTACACCGATGATGCTTTATGGTTTCTTATTAGATAATTCTTATATAAAATTTTTAATGTATTTATGAAATAAATAATTTATATTCATTCATTAAAAGAGACTTAATTTATAAATAAAATCCCATGTGATTTCCTAGCTATGCATGTTGTCTTTAACACACTCAACATTTATTTTATGAAAATTTATTTGATACTCAGCCATCTTTTTATGGGTGATTTTCCCTTAGTTAATCTATGACATTGGGTCTTCCAAATTCAAGTATCTAAAAATGGATGTAATTTTTAGGAATCCACACAATATCTATGTTAATATAATCATTATTTTATCTTTTATTTAGACTCATCTATTAGTTTTATCACTAGGGATTTCACTTGTACCCTCTTATACAACACTACAAATAATGACTAAACTAATCCTCTAAAATAACTAAATTAACTTCAAAAGATAACCAAATCCTTTTATGATATCAATCATTGTACCCCAGAACTATACTCTTATGTTTGATATTAAGAACTCAAACTACTCTAATAAGATTAGAAATCAAGTTAGAGGACCCAAGAAAACCATATAATTATTTTTAATCATTTATACAAGTTACACATTTCATTTCAGAGAACATAAAATTCAAAGAACATAATGATTATTTTATTTAAATACTAGTTACATATGTAAATTATTTAACAATACACATAAACATTTATCCATGCCAACGAGCCTATACCATAGTGGTACAGTCTCCAACTCGACATCCAAAAGGCTCAGGATCAAATCCGGGCATGGGCAAATTTGCAGGCACTGTAGCAGTACTGTAGTAGTTACGTAGCTGCAGTGGAATTATAGAAGGGGAAATACTATAGTGACTAAGGAAATTTAGCAGGTACTATAGTGGCAGTGGCACTGTAGGAGTGAGGGTTCTGTAGCATTACTGTTCACCAAGGGGTCCTTTGGACCTAAAATGGGCTTTCAAGCCTTGTATTCAGGCCACTTGTTCTTGGGCCTTCAGGCTATGTAATTGATCTCCCTCTACCAAGTCTAAAGAGGTCTTTACTTTATATTATAAATTGAGGCTTCTATCCCATCCATTAAAAAAACATAAACATTTGTTTATAATTGAGAACACTATAGTCCCTGGTATACAACTCATAATTTACACTCATCTTCATAACTTGGGGAATGGAAACATAAAATATGGGTGAGATAAAATGAACAATAACGGAACAAACTAATCATTATGTCATCAAAGGGATAGATTGTGATAATATGGGAAATCATCAATAGAGGGGATATTTATTATTAAAATAACATTGAACACTTGGATTTGTCTATATGTTATGATAGAAGGACATGTAATCTCAAGTGGGGAAACAAGCACAATGGATTTGGAATGAGATATAATACATTTGAACCATGAAAATTAAATACATGGAATTTGACCTTAAAAAATTCAATGTCATTAATAAATAGTATAAAAATAATCTATGATAAAAATATTATTATTATAAATCATTACATTTTGACCAAAAAATATTAATATATATAATAGGTTGTGAACAACCAAACTGTACATGCTTCTTGTTTTTAATAGTAAAAATTTCCTTGTTTAATTTGAAAACAAAATAATTTCCATGATAATTTTTTTGAACAAATAATATTTTCTTGCTTCATGTTATGAATAAAACAAATTCTATATTTCATTATGTGATGTAACAAAAGGATTTCGAGTCAAGTTGTGAACAAAAACAATCTATGATAACACCATTATATAAGAGATTTATACATAAGTAACCAATAAATTATAAGGCTATATTGGATCTAAATCATAATAATCTTTATACATGCAATCCACTTGGGAGAAATCATTAATCACTTCATAAATAATTTATTGAAGGAAATTATATTTCGTAACATTTCAAGATGTTATCACCAAACATGACCTCGTGAATGTCAGCTATTGATACCGGAAATTAAATCACCACAAAATAAAATTTCATACAAATATTATTTGTTGATTCATTGAGAATAATTTAAAAATAAATGCATCCATGAGATATAAACTAAATAAATAATGTTAATCTATAAAGGAGATTTAAAAAAATATCATTATCATTATCATATAAGACAAAATTGCAATTCACATTCAAAATATATTTTCAAAAGCCTTGAAGTGTATTTTTCAATAAAATTTCATCATAAAAAATATTAAATAATATAGTTTTAAGATAAATATGGTTTATATAAAATTAATTTAAACATGATTATTAACAAGAAAACATGGAAGATAACCCTTTTGATATTTTAAAATATTTTTATTGAAAATTACCACATAATGGGGATAATAAGACCAAATTTTGATAATTGGATAATGTAAAAGGGGATGTCTCATATTATAACAAAAACTGGGTCTTCCAATAAAAATGAGATCCTTGGAAACTATCAGAAATCAAGACATTGAAGAAATGAACCTTTAAAAATTATATGAACTATTCACAACAAAGTTATAATTTTATAAGAACTAAATTTATCCTGGAATGTGATTTTAATTATAAATATAAATTTACCAATATATTAATGATGTAATATCATATGAAATTTTAAATGGATAAATAAATGTGACTTTTAAGAATGATTTTTATCAATCATCATTATAACCCAATGAAGCAATGTTTCAGTTTTTAAATTTAGGTACATATTTTGTAATTACTAAATCATTATAATTAAGAGAATTTATTCATGAAATATAATTTAAATTATAATAAAATAATGATTAATTTAAAAATAATATCATCAATGGTTATAATATGCCCAAATCCTATAAAAATGTACAATAAGGAAAATCATAACAGAAAGAATGAAAATTGGGAAAATAAAATCTACTACATCATTATTAACATTAAAATAGAGTACCTTTGAAAGTTATAAAATGATATGTATTTGAAAATAACATAGATTTGAGGAAAAAAATATGACTTCATAAATCCATTTGAACAACAAGAAACTAAATATGAAACAATTGTCCAATACATATCGTATATCAATTAAGAAAAACTAAAATGAAAAAACACTAATAGTAATTTTTTAATTCAATGAAAGAACTTTAGCCTCACATATAACCAAGGGTAACAATATTAATTTGTAATTTAAGTGTATAATTAATACTTATAATATTCTGAAAACATAATTTATACTAATTTATTACAAATATATTTCTTATCTATAATTTATTTTCTTCACCAGATTCTATTTTTTCTTTATTTCTTTTGTAATATTTTCGTACTGCTGTTTCTGATTGTTTTTTATATATTTATGGATAAATATTTGAAGTTAATTATAGGTAATTTAATAGCTGGATTATAATGATTTATAATTTTCTAATTTAATTTCATTTGAAATTTATATATGATTCATGGTTCTGAATTTAGTGAAGATATTATGGTTATAATTTTCATGAAAGATGAGTGGTATCTTAATAACATGATAGATATTACCATGATCAATATAGAAATAAATTATTTAATTTTTGTTTTAAAATATCACCATTAAATATTTATACATATTTATCACTGATATAAATTCAAATGATTGTTCCATTTTATGGTTAAACTAACCCCAGTAAGTAAGAACTGTAATCAAATATTGAGTATGGTTAAGAAAGTGATTCCTTTATAAGAATATCAAAATTATAGAATCATGATTATATTATTAATATGTTTTTAATGTTATGAATCTGGTTGTATGTGACCTAAATAAATAAAAAATACTAATTCGAATATTGATATTTGTCCCTTTGTTTAGATGGTAGTCTCAACATTCTCAAGGTCAACATGTTGGTTTTATATAGATAAAGAAAAGTATAGGGAATTATTTATAGTATAAGAATAATAATGATGTTTTAAAGTTCATATTTAATCTCTAAATAGTATTTTTGAAACATTAAAATATGGTGGTGGTGAAAAATAAAAGATGTCATTCCTGGAGGCTTTATTTCTCACATACTCACGATGAGGTCTTGATTTTTTTAATGCTTTTGAAGCATTATATAAAATGGATATTAAAAATAAAAGTTACATTTAAGAATATTATTAATTGTATTGTTATCATAAATACATGTATATAATAGGTTTTAGAGGGTATAATAAGAATTTAATTAAGATATCTTGGCTGGGAATATTACATCTCCAATTAGATGTTCCCCCTTTAGTAACACTTTAAGGATCATTGGATTGGCATCTTGGTGAAGACATGGCTTATATGACATGGTGAAAGTGTTTAGGAGAGATTAAGGAATATATATATTTTATTTAATTAGTTACAATTAGTGTAGAAATAGGGTGTATTTGAGATCCTTTTATAGGTGAGGGAAATTGTATTTTTGGTAAATATAAATTCCTAACACAATTAGAGCACCTAATTCATATTTAATATGGATATATTGTGGAAAAAATAGTTTGTGGATGATTTAATGTATATAATAATTCAAAAATTCATTTTAACACTTTCCTAAAACATTGTAGTAGTCATATAATCTATATTTTTTCACTTTTATAATTTTTTTGTATTTAATATAGTAACAAATATTTTCCTAACTAATTAACAATCAATGCATAAAAAGGAAGACTATTAAAAAAATATTAAACAATGAATCCTAATCGGAAAATATTTTTTCTATAAAAATTATATTTTCTATGTGTAATAAAAAAATATTTTTGACATTTGATCATGTGACATGTTAAAACTCATTTTTAGAAAACATGCATTTTTATGAATATATATTATTTTTTGGAAAACATTATTAGTTATATTGATTTTAATGAAATTAATGGGTTTATTACAGAATAAAGTATATTTATTTCAAAATAATATTAATCCAAAATTTAATTATACCTTTTCAAAAAATAATTAAAATAAAAAATGAATAACTGTTTTTCTTATAAAAAAATATTACATAAGTTTCAAAATGTTTAGCATTTTCTTTAGGAATTCCAAATTTCAATTATAATTGATTTTTTTTATTATAAAATTATTTCTCAATTAATTTTTTATAACTTTTTAATCTATTTCTTAGATCATGCTGAAATCAATAACACTCTGGTATTAATAAAAACCCATATTTATCACTATTTACCAAAAAATAAATATATTCAAAAATTAATAAAAAATCATCTTATGATTGTATTGATATTATAAATTATAAATTAATTTTTATTTAATCAAATTAGAATTATAAAATTCTATATTATTATTTTTATATAGACGTTAAAAAAATATAGAGAAATATTTTTTCATAGGAAACAACTTTTTAACATATTAATTGTTCTTATTATTATTTCCTAAAAATTACTTGTTATTTTTTTTTGAAATCTCTTATATATATCTAAATTTTGTTAAAAATTACATATTTAGAATATTAAAACAAAAATACATATCTCCTAAAATGAAATTTTTTAATAAAACACCCTTTTATTAATACAATTATATTTTTAGTTATATAGATACACCAATTGACTTTTACTATCATATTAGTTTTATAAATGTTGATTTTTCTTTAAATTAGAAATGATAATTTTTTCACATATATGTGATATAAAAATATTTATTTGACTTAATAATTGCATGTTCATATCATCATAATGTATACATTCACAATAATTCATGATCTCCACCTAAGATTTAAGCATAAGATTTTCTCTAATAGAAGTCGTGGGAGGAATTTTATCTAGAATAAAAATCAGGAAAATTTACACTCACGAACATCCCTCACATAAAATTTTACTCATACCATAATTATAGGAGTTAAGATTGTGATTAGTATAGAGAAAACCCTAGTGCCACCACATTTTATCTAAGCTCATTTAAATAAAAATCATAAAGAAGGCACATACAAATTAATATAATCTATTATCCATTCCACATAGTTTTTATAATGGGGTTATTATTAATTATACCTCAAAATTTAATTTTTACATTATAAAGATGTATTTACTATTTTTATTTTGAAGTACTACAATTTCATTTTAGTTCATTATTTTATCTAAAAAAATATATCTGTTATAGTGTTTATATTAAAAATCATATAAGAAAAATTATTATTTCATTACACTCATAGGTAAGATTTGGTAATATACTATATTTCATAGGTAATTAATTAAAGCTTTGACTTTATCAATAGTTTTGGTGTATTGTCATTTTATATATATTTTTTAAATATTTATTCACACTAAAGTAGAAAATGACTGGAATTCTGGTATATTTTAATCAAATATTCACTAGACTACAGTATAATTTGAATATCAAAAATTGAAATCCAAAATATCATACATTATATTAAACAAATAGGTTTTATCAATAAAATAAGTTACCAAAAATTGATGCAAAAAATTCAAATAACCATAAACCCTGTTTTAATCTAAATTAATTAATTTACATCATAAATTTATTTATTTATTTTAAAAATAATATATAACAAATTATTATATTTAATTATATAAAATTTAACGATTTAATTATTATATTAATTTGTAATAAAAAATAGAATTGTATAATTATATAATATAAAATTAATATAAAATATACATATCTATATATATATAATTTATTATAGAGTATATTACAATTTAATAAAATTTAATTACAAAATTTTACAAAAATAAATTTTATATCATAGAATACTAATATTTAACAACCAAAATCATGAATTTATGTATTCGAATATAAAAATTAATTATAAAAAACAATTAAACTTTTAATTATGATAAATTAGTGATATGTAAATTTAATATTAATATATTCTATAAAGAATTTAAAAACAATAATATAAGGATCATTAGTTTTAATAAAAAAAATATTTTTAATGGAAAATCGCACAATACTTAGTAAAAATGAAAAAATAATACTTTTACAAACCCCATAAATCATTATTCTTCTATGCAATTAGGTAAAACACATGTTTCCCAACAAATAACTTCCACATATTTGTTTTGTATAATTCAATTTCTAAAATTAATTCAATACATTTCATTCAAAATTAAAAATATCAAGTTGGTAGAATAAAAACAATGATTATTCCATAACATACCCAATAACACAATTATTATCTCAACCCCAGGGACAGTTCATGAAAAATATCAATGTATTAAATTTCACATGATATGTATTATTTAAATATTATGGGATAGTGATTTAAATTAATCATATAACCATATTGTATTACTTGATATATGATATTCAATTATATATATATATATATTGGAGAATTCGTCCAGATATTATGTCTTCGCATATTATTTCTTGAGGTTACTATATATCAACACAAAATACTTTTTGATGATCAAAATTTATAGAAAAAAAATCTATACATTGAGTGGTTTATATAGTTCAAATAATCATGAAACAAAAATAATAAGATTAAATGATTTGTAAATAGTTATTTCATTTATTTTAAATCTATGATATATTTTTATTGAGAACAAGAAATGCGTCTTGTATCTCAATCATTTAAAACCAAAAGAAATTATAAAACTATTATACCATTATATATAATGTAATTATCAATATACATTATATATTATCTTATATTTACACCAAATATGGTGGTAAGTCACTGATATCTATGTGCTTTTTAATGGGATCATATTTATAAAATAGTTATTTAGTCCTTTATTTGATATCGGGGTTCCATTTCCTTAGAAATAACTTTAATATTATTATAGTAAAACTAAATTTCTCACAAAATTATATGGTCCAATCAATATCTAATGAATAAATTCTTGATCTAATTGGATTTTATTATAAGATGTGATGCTTTTCTATAACCAAAATCTATTTAAAAGTCCACTACATTATTATTTTTTTAATTTTTTTACCACTGATAGTCCCATGATTTAAAAAAATATAAAAACAAGTTGGGAACTCATATCATATTTATTATTTTGAAATATAACATCATTATAACCCTTTTGAAAAATATATACATCTAAGAAAAAACTGTTATTCTTATAAATACATCAAGGATATTTTTCACGAAAATACCATGACTCTCATATATATTGGATTATTGTCTACTAGTAATGTTAACAAATTTATGGAAATTTAGTCTAGTAGAAAAAATAATCAATATGGTAGAAATTATGGTAGATTCATATAGAATGTGTATGTGTTTTAAATTTCTATATATTTAAATGTTCATTGGGTTATTATAGTACTCATTATATAAAAAACTAGTAAGTGCCTCCTCATGGAGTTCTCCATTATTAATCTCATCATCACATTTCCTATATAATTATTACTAGATTCCTTGTAGGTCTGTATCTATTGATATTTATACCTTATATGTTTTATGCTTCTCTTATTTCATTCAGTATGAATCATTTTTTAATTATACAATTAATGAATTTAATGTTGATATATCATTTCTAATGATTATTATACAAAACACAGGCAAAAGATATGAAATAACTACAATACTCCAACTAACATAATTTTATACATAAGAATCATCCATGTTATTGGTGAAACTAAACTCATTTATGGTTCCATTAAATAATATGTCTAATTCATAGAGTGATACTTTAATACATGAATATAAATTAATATAATAAATAGCTAATAAGTGTGATTTGGCATTCTAGAAGCTTTGAGGATTTTAAAACAATCATTGATTGATTCCCCATTAAAAGAAGTGTTTTTACAACCATTTGAAATATATATATATATATATATATCATAATGAGGATAAATAATGATTAATAACTTAATATACATTATATTCGATTATATGGAAAATGTCTCTCCAAAGTCAACACCTCTAATTTCTTTATAAGCAATTTCACCATGAGATAATTTTTATAGAAACTCTATCTTCTAATATTGTCTTCTTATGGGATACCATATTAATCCAATGGTTTACACCTGATCAAGTACATCTACCATGTATTGAAAAAAGTTATTATATATTGATTCAATATGAACTATCATGTCCCTTACATTTATTGAAATTTGATTACAGAATTTCATCATTAAAGGTTACAGTTTCAATACTATTGATAAAAAAATCATAAATATTTTCCATCAGAAATTAATATATGTTTATGTGCTAATAAATCCCACCAAAACCATTCTTATTAATATAATCCTGATTTAATTCAACTTCTATGACTTCTTTGGGAACAAAATCAGATTCTCTCTTAGGAAAAATCAATATTTTTTAGTTTGGAACTTATCAATATTTATATTTACTATCAGTGATTCCACTGGTGATATATTCCTTCTTAAAAATTATAGTATTATAGGAAAAAACACATTTACTCTGTTTTATTATATAAATAACTTTTCTTAGTATCTTGGGGATAAATAAAAAGTCATAGATTTTTTAATTTGGGATAAATTACATCAGAAAATAATCATCACATGTATCTATTTCAACCATAAGTCTTTATAAATTGAAAGATGATACATCACACACTACATTTCTCATATGGTTCACTGGATACTTCATCATAATTAATTATATTGAATATGAATGTAGTTGATTCATATCTATTTTCATAGAAGTATACATTAAGAGTCATATGAACTCATCATTCATCAATCCATGTTAATCTTGTCTGGATTTTGTAATATCCTATGTTCTTTTATGAAAATTATTTCCCTAAAACACTCAGTATTTCCTTTCATACCAGTGTATAATTAAATGTGTGAATAATTCAATAAAAAATACATCAATTTATTTCATAAATATTTTTTTAATTAAGTAATTGTTATATTATATATGGTAAATCTATGAATAATTTGATAATAAATACATTAAAACAATATTTATAAAACATATAAGATCAATGGGTCATGGTATCCAAGAAATACCACAATCAAGAAAACATCAATTAAAAGAAAACTAAACATAAAAAACAATGTTGGGGTATTTCAAATGATGTTTCCAAAAATAGTAATAAAATGTAAGTGTATATATAATGATTCAAAGAAGAGGTATTTATAGGATGTATAAGTATTATATGTCCATTGTAATTTAAACTAACTAATGTTATGTTAAATAACTATTGAAATAGAAACCTAAGAACACAAACCTGACCATTGGTGTGGTGAAATATGAAAATAAAATAATTAAAATAGATTAAATGAGTAAAAATTAGAATCAAAATACAATCAAATAATTACTCATTGAATGTAACATAACGTATAAAAAAGAATATATTTTAAAATATAATCCTTTTATATTATTTAATAAAAATATATATTTTGTACAATAAAATAAATATTAGAAATAAATAAATTATAAATTTACTGTTATTAAATTATTTTCATTTTTTGAGTAATTAAATTGGAATTAGGTCATGGTGGAGTTTTTTTAATTTCTATAAATAATAAAATATGATTGTGAATAGTGAAATATCAAAAAATGATGTATTTTTTATTATAAGGTTAGAACATGATTGCTTATATATTATATGAACAAAACCACATTGAATTATCTTGAAATAAATAAAATTGTAGTCACATGAATCTATAATATTAACAGTCTATTTAATCAAATTACAAATTAATAATAATTTTTTTAAACACTTCCCTTTCAACTATATTTATATCCCCCATACACCCATTACACAACACTTCAAAAAACCTTTCATTATAAATTTTCTAACGAATTATCACCAGAAATAACAATTACCATTTTAGAATGAATTTCTCTATAAAATCATAAAAAAATGTATTATGTTTTAACCAAAAGGATCCAACTCATAGTGGAAAATTATGTTTTACATATGTGGATCTCTTAATTAGTTTCCCCTAGGTTTAATCAACATAAATTTTATTATTTTTAATATGTATTAATTTATAAACAATAGATGATATTACATTTTAAAATAATATTTTTATCATTATTTAATATTGAAAATCTATTTTTTAATTGGTTTCAATTATCATTGGGAAATTTAAATTACCAATAATCTATATAGATGGTGTTATAAATTGACAATTGTTTTATTTCACTGCTATTTTTAAGCATGAATCACTAGAATAAGTATAATATTAAAGATATTATTAATATTTTTTTGTTTTTTATGCTTCCCCAATCTCATTTTTTGGATTTATATCCTTTGATGAGTTGTTCTCCCTCATCACTCTACATTCCAATGATATGATGCCTTCACAAAATTATTTATGGTATGAGTTACATGATCCAAAAAAGGATTATTGGATGTTATATATTCCATCAATATATTCCTCTATACATCTCATAACCACATTTAGGACTCCCTTGAATTTCTTGGACATGTTCATGTATCTCATTCTCAACATCATCTTCCAGTATACACTCGTAAATTATGTTGCTTTATATTGTAACAAAGAAGATTCCAATTATAGGATGTAATAAGGAAGTTCTTCATGTTGGATAATTTTAAAATTATACCTAGTTTGGGATTAAGGGGGGGTTATGATCATGACACAAGGAACTTTGGCTAAAAATAGCACCACGTCCCATGGTCACCATGAGAAAACCTACAGTCATCATATAAGTAATTTTAGTCTCACCAATTCTTGCGGCTTGTACTCATCACATATGTCCACAAAATTTTTTATCATGATGAATCTATTGATTTTAATTTTTTGAAACCTGTTTTCATCCAATATTTCCTCATATGAAAATAACCTTGAGTATCTATTACTCATCACATACTATACAATCATAGAAATGTCTCCTAAGGAAAGGGTGGGGCGATCATATGTTCTTTTCATATGGATTCCTATACATATCTCCCAAGAACACTCATAAATTACCCATAATGTAAAAACATGGACATATCACCTATGTGGGGAAAAGAGATTAAATTCTCTTCATATACACTAATTTGTCTTGATTCCTATGGTCTTTAAGGAATTTCACAGAGGGTTGGGATTCTGATGCATCCAAAGGTGTCAGGAGTTTACTGTATGGTGAAGGAAGTCTGTGATTTATTGTCCAATTTTAAATCCTACCAATATAATCATCAATTACTCATATTATCACTGGTGTACATTAGTGTAATTTTGGTCATGTTTTGTTGACCATATATTTAATGTCGACTAGAGGGTAACATCCAATGTATACACATCACTCACATGGATATACATAAATTTACATCTTGTGGTGATGAACAAATCTATGGAGAATTTGGATTTATCATAGGTTATGTGTACTCTGTAATGGTAATTAGTATTTATAGTTTTCCCTCTTAATGGGGGGAATTATTTGTGTTAATTTTTGGGATTGATATTAAAATAGGCATCTTTTATACCCATTTTTGTGACATGGATCAAACAATGTAGTTTTTTGAACAATTTAATGTGGTTTGGCTTGAAAATACCATGGTGCTTAATTTAACCTTTCAGAGATTATCACATCATGATTTAAGCGACTAGAAGGATTAGTGTGGGGAATATACATCAATGATTCCCATAATATGGGGGTGTCATCAAATGCTTATCATATGAGGAATCTAAAGCTCATCACATGATGCATATAATTATTATCACAATGGGAATACCATTTTCCCCCAAAAGGGTAAGTATATAGTTTAATGACATGTGATTGGAATGGATTCATGCATTTTAATGTCACGTGACTAGGATGTTGTGATATAGAGTACTATATTTGGCTGCATTATCACTTTCTTGGTATTACACATAGATCATCAACTTTTTGAATATGATGGTAGGATTGAAGGAAATGGGAACCCTCAATGTGCCGCATAAGGGGAATGTTATTTTCTTCCAATTGATGATTTCATGGTTCGGTATTATGTATCCCCTAAAAATTTTCTTTTATAGATCCAATGGTGTTGATAGTACCTTCTGGGGTAACATGTTGGGGTCCTAAATTAAGAGTGCATGTGATTAGGTGTACAAGGAAATGAGGCTACATATTTCATGCTTATTATGAAGGAAATGGGAATGAGGTTCCATGATACTAGTTACATATATTATTTTGGTACGAATAATCCAATTTTAATGGGTTTGGATCTCAAAATCACTCAACTTGAATGCAGCCATGTTCGAATGATGGTGGCATCAAATCCCTAGAATTGAAACTATATGATAAAAAATTGGAGTTTTTCAAATTTACAGAGTTTCATGAAACATTGAATGTATCAAAATGGTGGGGATTTTATGTTTGAATCATATGTTCAATAATCATTTTTTCTATCCCTAAATATCATGAAGGAATACAATCTTCTCTGAACTCAATTTTTCTTCTTGAAAAGTTGTACGAACTGCTCCTGAACACAAGTTGAGATTATTTAAGTCTTATGTGAGGTTTTTATGTAATTTCTCTACATATGAGTAACCATGGGATACTATGGTCACATTAATTCATGAAATTGATATTTTCACGAGCTATATCTTTCCTCTTCAACATTCATTTGTCCATCCCCAAAAATAGTGGTGTGATACTCTATTTATTGACATTTTAACATATTGGGGAACTGTTTCATGTAACCACATTCATGTCTTTCAACCTGTTAATATCTCACACATGATTGAGGGTTCATCTTATAATGATATAGTGTCAAAAAAACATTGATTTCTCAACAGTAATTGTTTTCCAATGAGAGGCTAGTTGGAGTGCCTATGGAACTCATCCATTTTACATCACCATTATCACTAATGTCTGTTGTGTAACAAATATATAAGTTTTTTGTAAGAATAGAAACATGAATGAAAGGGAAGCCTTGGATCGATAATGATACTCGTGACTTTTTCATACAATCCCAAGAGAGAACATGTCCTTCAAGACACATGATGAAATCTTTGACTCAAAAATTGACCACCCCTAGTATTATCGGTGAAGAAGAAGAAGATGGTATTTTCTAGTGAACATGAAATGTCCTTTGTGATTTACGTATTATTTACGAAACTATGGATTATGTCCTAGACTTCAATTGAATGCATTTCAAAACTAGGGTTCATGTGTTGTGCAACCTGGGGGTCCCTATCATATAAATAGTTTGATGGACCAAGTCTAGACACCAAACGTTAAAAATCAATTGTATCTCTCTTGTGCATGGAACTCCAATTGTGATTGAAGATCTAGGGCTTTGAGCCTCCCCATTCAAAAAACTCACTCTTGTTCATGATACACTTTCATTGACACTACTTGTATGATCATTTATATATCGATCAATCAATCAAACATGTGTGAAAAAACTATCAGTTGCAAGAGTTTGTAATACATGTGGGTGGAGGTGTGACTTGTATGAGTTTGTGAGACTTTAAAAAAATGGTGTTATGAGACCCAGACATAGAAAAATCATGAAACACAATAAAAATGGCTATTCAGTGTATGGTTTTCACACAAGTTGTGATAAATAAGTAGCTAGCTGAAAATTCATAAATTCATTCAACTGGGCTGGTCATTTAAGAAAACCCAATGATGTTAATGATGGACGAATAAGATTATTTTTAATGGATGATAAATTATTATTCTATAAAATTTAGGACTATTTTATGAAATCATTATTCCCAATAAATAATTTGATACCCCTTGGTACTGCTTTTCAGGCCACAATGAACTCCACTTATAGAGTGTGGTTCTTTCATTCATGTAGTAATGAACAAATATCTAACAACTATTCATACCCTCATAAATGTTAGTGACCAATGAAATTTATACATAAATATCACATCGTAATAAATGATTATTCATCACATAATATTATATGCCATTTCATAACAATAAAGATTTATTATATTTTGAAATTTGGATACATAAACAACTTGATTTTAAAAGATCTCAATTATTTCCCATTAAGTTATTCTAAACTAGTACCCTTCATAAAACATTCATACATAAATATTTTCATCATAACCTAGGGGAGAAAACATAATATGGAGTGAGTATAGATTCTTAGTAAGGGTAAAAGAAGATATCAATTGATGATCTTTTTCGTGTATGAACTAAACACAATGGTGTGAGAACAAGATCAAAACATACAACAATCATACCAAATCTGTCAGAGATATTTTATCATGAATCATTTAATATTGTATTTGAATCAATATACATATGGAATAAGTGATTGGAATCATCAAAAATCAATCATGATGTAACGTCTCGGTTCCGGTGCCACTCAACGGGTGCCCCGAACTCGGTTCGCCACGTTACCTCAATTGAATTTCCCCAAATGCCAGAGGCTACCGACTAGCAGCGAGGGCCTATATCTAATAGTGGGGAAACAATTCCCTCATTTGTCAAAGTGAAATGCAGTGGAATAAAATAGAAAGCATACAATAACAGCGGAAGAAATAAACCATACGAATTTTAAAAGGAACAACTCCAGTAAAACAACCAACAGTAATATATATAATGATGATGCAAAAAGCCTCAGGTTCTAAGAAAATAGCTAGAACATGTTACACTACATTACAATACAACTGAAGTACAAGTACAGAAAGGAAAAACAGAACAACCAGCAGCATCGCGAGCCTAAGCCCGGTCCCATGCTCCCCTACACCTCAATAGCATTCAAGTACCTGTATAAGGACCCTTGTCCTTATCCACACCTATAGAAACATAATCTTTTTGGGCCGAAAAGCAGGACCCAAACAAGGTGTGAGAAATAATCTCAGTAGGCACCCAACAAAGGCATGTGCTCAACTGTGTGTAAACATGCAACAACAGTGTGCAAAAGTAAATTCAATAAACTATTCAGTACTCAAAAGTAACTAACATACCAGTTATATTTCATTTTAATGTTCTATTTATCCATTTAGTATAAGAAAACACCACAGTGTATTTCTAAGTAAAGAGTCAGTGTCCACAAACACGCAAACCTTTACCCTCAGGTAATCATAAACGTAACCCTCGTGTCATTTCCCATAGGATTAAAATATATTTCCCACAAGCGTAAGAAGTGTTACCCACAAGAATAGAATCAACTGCCCACAGGAACGGAAGAGGTTACCCATAGGCTATGTAGTACAGTGTTGACAGGCTAATCATAACACTTCCCTCCGGCTAACAGGTAACCGGGCCAGGCCCAACATGCAAACAACTAGTAAACAAGAAATTCCTTTCAAGGAAATTCTACAATCATTACATTAAAGTCATACCCTCAGGTATACTGTCCAAACACCTAAACAGAGTAATGCACCCCCGAGGTGGTCCTGGATCCAATTAATGATCCCAAACAACAGTTTTATTATCACAATTAATTATCTATTTGACACTAGGTATTTAAGATATCCATGGCCTCCGCCACACGATAGCCCAACATGGGTCCATGGCCCAATAATATACAAAAATGCGCAACAGCTTGGATATAAACACCAAGCCACCTACCTTAAACGCCCCAGATCACTATACTCGAATGACGTTCCACGAATCGTCCCAGAACAAGGTAGATCTGAGTTGAAAGAAAACTCTCATAAATGAAAATAACATCCATTAGAGGATGAATTGGAAAGAACTACATAAGGAGAAGGGAGGTCTTACCCACGCGGTTCCAACGTGATCGACGGAAACGGAAACTGATTCCCGATGCTCGATATAGAGATCCTTGAAGATTCACCCTTCCCCGCCCAAGATCCCATCCGATTCTAAGCCTTCCCTATGAACAGTGTTGGCTACTGCGCATTTTAAGTGAAAAAAAAACAAAGTATATGGCATGTACTTTTGATTACATGGCGTGTACTTCCTTCATTTAACTGTTCCTCTGGCAGCACCGCCAAACTATTCCTCAGTCGACATGAGTACATGGTGTGTATTCATAACTTCATGGCATGTAATGTCGCCTAGCTAGCGGCTGCTTCCACCACCTTACTGTTTTTTCTGTAGACTGACTACACGGCGTGTAAAGGACCACTACATGGCATGTAGTCGGTTTTTACACCCTTCGTCGCTGATATGGAGTCACTCCTTGTGTACTCATTCCACACGGACAAAGTACACAACATGTGGAAAAGTAAATGGCTTGTACTTTCCAAAATTTTGGAATTTTTCCCATTTTCCTTATTTTCTCAAAAACACTTAAGGAAAAGAGAAAAGAAGAAACTCATACATCAAAAATAAGAACCGGTTTCTTACAAACATCCCCACTTAAAGCAATTCGTCCGCGAATTGCCCTTCCAAGGGTGGCGAAGATAAAGTTGAGAATAACTCTAGCAACAAAGCACGTATGTCAGTCTCCCGCTCCCAGGTTTCATCTTGTACTCGTCCACGCTGCCATCGCACCCATACGAGAAGAGCTTACCGGCTTCAGAGAACCTTTTTTCTTTTATCAACGATACAAATCGGATTCTCTTCTAAGGACGCATCTACCTCAAGATCAACCTCCTCAGGCTGAATGGTGTCAAATGGGTCTGAATGATAGCGGCGCAACTGAGATACATGGAAGAGGTCGTGCATTTCCCGGTACCTCTATGGTAACTGCAACCGATAGGCAACCGACCTGACTCTCTCTAGAATCTCAAATTTCCCCACATACCTCAGTGAAAGTTTTCCCTATCTACTGATCCTTTTGTGTCCCAAACTCGGTGAAACATGCAAGAAAACCTGATCCCCGACCACGAACTCTAATGGTCTTCTGTGATGATCAACATAATATTTCTGACGAGATTGTTTGGTAGCCATCCTTTTCTGAATGAACTGGACCTTCTCAGAAGTCCCCTGCACGAGATGTGGTCCCAATTAAGCTGCATCACCTACCTCTAACCAACACAAGGGTGATCGGCATGGCATACCATATAAAGCCTCGTATGGTGCCATCTAAATTGTTTCCTGAAAATATTATTATAGGAAAACTCGACTAGGGGTATATGGTTCTCCCAAAATCCCCCAAAGTCTAGGATGCATGCACGCAGCATGTCCTCAAGAACTTGTATCATAATTTCTGATAGGCCATCGGTCTGGGGGCGGTAAGCTGTGCTCAGAAGCACCTGTGTACCCAGTACCCTCTGAAAACTCTGCTAGAAATGAGACGTAAAACGGGTGTCCCTATCTTAAACGATAGAACGAGGGACCCCATTAGGACGCATGATCTCTCGGAGATACAACTTCCTGATCTCGTAAACACCGATGGTCTCCTTGATCGGAAAAAAGTGAGCTACCTTCATGAGTATGTCCACAAAAACACACATGACATCATTGCCTCGAGGTGACCTCAGTAAACCAGTCACGAAGTCCATTGTGACATCATCCCATTTCCACTACAGAATGGGTAACTGTTGTAATAGTCCGGCTGGCCTCTGATGTTCCGCCTTCACCTGCTGACAGGTGGAACACCTCGTAACAAAACAATATACATCTAACTTCATACCCGACCACCAGTACTGATGTATCAAGTCTCGGTACATCCTGGTAACCCCAGGATGAACTGCCCATGTTGAAGCATGAAACTCCCGCATTAGCTCCTCTCGTATATCCCATGTAACCCACACCCGTTTATGGAAACACAGAATCTCATCATCGCCTATCGTCCACACAGGAGGAGGGCCCTCGCATGCCACTGAATCCCATAGAACTAGGCCTTATGAATCAGATAGTTGTCTCATCCTGACTCTATCAAGGAGGGTAGAAGTCACAGCTACAGATGAAATATAGGTCTTCCCCTGACTATTGTGCTCCTCCAAATGCATCTCAGAGAACAAAGCCATAAACCACCATTCACCCCTAGCCTCCCGCACTGCCTGTATCTGAGTCTTCATGCTCAGTGCATCAGCTACGGCATTACCTATACCGGGTGTATAGGAAAGCTCAAAATCGAAGGACTGAAGGTATTCGACCCACCATTGTTGCCTCAGATTCAAGTCACGCTGAGTAAAAATTTACAAGAGACATTCGTGGTCAGTGAAAACCAAAAAATTCTCTCCCAAGAGATAGTGTCTCCAACAGCGCAACACATGAACGACTACAGCCAACTAGAGTTCATGCATCGGGGAATTCGTCTCATGTGGCCTCAACTGCTAAGACTCATATGCAACTACTCGATCGACCTACATAAACACAGCTACTATCTCAATACCTGATGCATCACAGAAAACTATATAACTCTTCCCCTGCTCTGGGAGTATTAGGACTGGTGTTGATCTCAACCTTACTTTCTGATCCAAAATGGATGTCTCACAATCTTCTGTCCAAACGAACTTCACACCCTTCCTAGTCAAACCTTTCAACGGCGCTGCTAAGTGGGAGAAGTCTTGTATGAAACATCCATAGTAACCAGCCATCCCTAAGAAACTCCGTATCTGAAACAAGTTCTTATCCTTGTCCCAGGAAACTACATCTCTCACCTTATTTGGGTCTAATGAAACTCCCGTCTCAGAGTTGGTATAACACAGGAAGTGTATCTGGTCCATCCAAAAGTGGCACTTTGAGAGCTTAGCATATAGCTGATGCTCCCTCAGTGTACTCAATATGATATAAAGATGGGCCGCATGGTCGTGTCGAGTGTGAGAGTACACCAAGATATCATCCATGAATACTACCACAAAATAATCAAGGTATGGATGGAACAAATGATTCATCAGATCCATGAAAACTGCAGAAGCGTTCATGAGTCCGAACGGCATATCCATATACTGGTATAGACCATACCTGCTCTTGAAAGCTATGAGAGGTATATCAGATGGTCTATCGCGCAGCAGATGATATCCTGATCTCAACTCAATCTTCGATAACACTTTTGCTCCATGAAGTTGATCAAAAAGATCATCAATACTAGGCAAGGGATATCGGTTCTTAACCATCAACAGGTTTAGCTTCTGATAATCCACACATAATCTGAGATTACCATTCGCCTTCATCGCAAAGAGGACTGGAGAACACCATCGAGAAGTACTGGGTCAGATAAAACCCTTTTACTGCAAATCCTCTAAATATCTCTTGAACTCCTGTAACTCAGGTGTAGCCATCTTATAAGAAGGAATAGACACTGGTGCCGCCCTGGGCACATGATCAATAGAGAAATACACCACTCGCTCTGGAGGTATACCTGAAAAGTCCTTCGGGAAGACATCCCTAAAACAATCAACCACTAGAGGGAAATCCTTCTGACAAGTCCCCTGGTCATCCAGTTATAAGCTCGCAATCTGGGCTGTGATACCAACTCGCCCATGATACTCTAGTCCAGCTCGACTCGCCTGAACATCACATTCACCCTTGTATAGAAACTCTCCGTGCTCTGGTGATGTGAAACTCGCCCTGCGATGATAGAAATCTACAAAGGCTCGAAAGGGAACCAATTAGTCCATCCTGAGAATGACATCATATCTCGTCATCTATATGATATTGAGATCCCAAAGGAAGTGAAACCGACCAAACTCAAGGGGGAAATTTTTACACTAACTCACACCAGCCGTTCTAGTCCCCAACAGAGTGTCTAGCATCATAATATCAAAATAAGTAGAAACACAAAGCCCATGGACCTCCACAATGGGTACGGATATGAAATTATTTGTAGCACCCGTATCAAAAAGTACTAAAGATAAGACAGAAGCTACTAGAATAGTACCTCTGACTGTAGAAGGTTCGAGATCCTGCTCCTGCTGGGTCTGTTGGACTGCATATGTATGCCCAGTGTCGCTGCCCTGCGACACAGCCTAGCTACCCTGAGCTGTCCCGACCTGCTGCCTCTGAGATCATGGTCTGTGTCTACCACGGCCACGACCACCATCTCGGCCTGCATGCCCTGACATATTTTAGTTCCCTGACTAGTAAGAATATCCTGGTCCTACCCCCGCACGCAGAGTCTGCACAGAACCCCTCTCACTAGCCACTAATGGAAATGCCCTGCAAAAGCGCTGCAGATGACCCATCCTGCCGCAAGCTTGACATTCCACTGGGTCACGTGGACACTGCGGTCACTTGTGCCCCTCCATACCAAACTGGTATCACATGACCTGTCCACCTGAAACATTCTTATGGATGGTAAAACCACCCTAAGAGAAGTCCATCTATTGCTTCCTATTGCTAGTAGAAATAGTACCATAAACTGGTGCAGAACCACCCTGGCCCACACCACTAGCTTCCCGAAGGTTCCTCTCTATAATCAGTGCGTGATTCACAATAACATGTACTGAAGGAAACCTGAAAACATTAACTAGTGCTTGGATGTCATATCGAAGCCCATCCTCAAAACATCTGGCTCTCAGGGTCTCATCGCCGACTAGAATGGGTGAAAACGCTGAATCTCGGTGAAACGTGCAGAATATTCCATCACCAACATAGCGCCCTGCTGAAGATTCATGAACTCTCGAGGTCTATCTTCCCTCAGCATCTCTTGGAAGAAGAATTCATAGAAGGATGTTGGGAATTCTTCCCATGCCATGTCTCTGTGATGCTCTGACTGGGTGGTAACATACCACCACCTCTTGGCTGAATCATGCAGCATATAAGTCGCGAGTGTGACCCTCCGCCCTGGAGGCCTCTCAAGATTCTCAAAGATAGTCTCCATAGACCCCGTCCAAGACTTCACAGCCTATGGTCCTCCATCCCCTAAAAACATAGGTGGATGTTGCTGCTGGAAGATACGAGTCAACTTGGCCATAGATGTGGCAACCGGCGGTGTTCCCTAAAAGGTCTTCATGAACCGCATAAAGCCTTCACAGAACTGCGCTTTTGTCCCTGTGTCCGGTATAACAGCAGGTGCGACATCTGTCTCTACTAGAGGATCAACTGGTAGCCCATGGCCTGCCATCTCCGGAGTATACTCGTTGCCGCTCTTTTAGAAACCAATGTGTGAACGTCTCAGCGGCATGACACTACAAGTTCAAATGCACACCTTAGATCAAGATTATCACAGAACGAAAATGAAGAAACCCAAAAGGGAACAGGTGGAATACGGAATTCAAAATTTGCAAAACAAGACTACACAGAGTGTATATAGACTACACGGTCTGTACCTGACTATTTGTCCCCTGCCCGGGTCCTTCTATAATGATTATCTACACGACTCCCATTGAACAAAACTACATGGCGTGTACATCATCTACACGGTGTGTATGGTGTAATTTCCAACTGCCTGTGTCATTTGTGACATGGCTGACTACTCGGCTAGACCATACATGGCATGTTACACCCGCACACGCTGTGTACACCGCCCCGTTTCCCAGCCACACGGCTAACTCCACACGGTCTGCCACTGGTCAAGACTACACGGTGTGTCCCACAGGCACACGGTGTGTACCAAACACACTCCGTTGACCTGTGTTTTTAGTTACACGGCCGGATACACAGCTCAACCTACATGGCATGTTATATATATTCACAGCATGTACACGAACGGATTACCCCGACCCGCATTGTTAGTTACATGGCTGGGTCCCCTGGTCACACTACACGGCGTGTTCTTCATTGACACAACATGTTCAAGAAACGATTACACTAGCCCGTGTTTGTTAGTTACACGGTCGGGTCTCCGTGTCAACACTACATGGCATGTACATCCGGTACACGGTGTGTTCACCCCAACCATTTCCCTTCCCCGTGTCCCTGCCCACACGGTCTCTGACATGGGAAGAGATTAAATGGCGTGTACTTAGGGAACACGGCGTGTACTCAAAAAGTTTCCTTTTCTTCACAAATATCTGAACATACACGGTGTGTATACTGGGTTTCCAGATAGTATGCTTCATAAACTTATATGGAACCCATTAGATATTTACAAACAACACCTAAGTGCCAAATTCTAATCCCTGAGGGCTCATACACCCCAAAAATCAATGTTTGGCATCTTATATGTGTTATAACTGAATAAACAGCTAATGATCCACCAAATTTCGGTCAATGAGGGCCCATAGTCCCTAAAAACGAAAGTTTGGCATCCATTCCATAACCAGGTTCACACGAAAATCCCCTATCACATAGCAGGTATTTATTATAATAGCTGTCAAAACACCATGCTTTTCTAGCACAACATCTATCACAACAACATGCAATTTTTAATGCACCTACATGGCATGGAACTATGCATGGAATGTGATTTCTAGCATGTTCCTAAAGGATGCATAAGATGGTATACCCTCATCTCATCGGGACGCAACTAAATAGAACCCATGAATAAAATATAAACAACACAATCTCAACTGAGTCACCCTTCGGTGAAAACCAATTCAACTGTCAAATTGCAAAATCAGAAAAATTGCAACACGAGGTAAATTGGCTTTTCCATGTACACGGGTTAGCTATGACTGGGAACAACTTATTACCAACTACCGTTCTCATCCTATCCCTAACTAAAGCTTCTAATAGTAATTCAAAGAAAAGACCTCCTATGATACCAATTTTTAACATCCAGGTTTTGGGTGCCACTCAACGGGTGCCTCGAACCTGGTTCGCCACGTGACCTCAAGCGCATTTCCCCAAATGCCAGAGGATGCCGACTAGCAGCGAGGGCCCAGGTTTGATAGTGGGGAAACTATGCCCTCATTTTTCATTCTGAAACGCAATGGAATAAAATAGAAAGAATACAGTAATAGAGGAAGTAATAAAGAATACACATCTTAAAATGAACAACTAAAGTAAAACAACCAACAATCATATATATATATAATGATGATGCAACAAGCCACAGGTTCTATGAAAAAATCCAGAACATGTTACACTGCAATACAATACAACTGGAGTACTAGTACAGAAAGACAAAACAAAACAGCCAGCAGCATCGTGAGCCTATGCCCGGTCCCATGCTCCACTACACCTCAGCAGCAATCAAGTACTTGTATAAGGACCCTTGCCCTTTTCCACATATGCAGAAACATAATCTATTTGGGCCGAAAATCAGAACCCAAATAGGGTGTGAGAAATAATATTAGTAGGCACCCTCCAAAGGCTCATACTCAACTGGGTGTAAACATGAAACAATAGTGTGCAAAAGTAAATGCAATAAACTAATAAGTACTCAAAGGTAACTAACATACCAATTATATTGCATTTTAATGTTCAATTTATCCATTTAGTACAAGAAAACACCATAGTGAATTTCTAAGTAAATAGTTTGTGTCCTCAAACACCCAAACCTTTACCCTCAGGTAATCAGAAATGTAACTTGTAGATTATTTTCCATAGGCATAACAGATATTTCCCATAGGCAAAATAAGTGTCACCCACAGGTTCAGAATAAACTGCCCACAGGCACGAAAGAAGTTTCTCACAGGCTAAATAGTACAGTTCCTACAGGCTAATCACAACACTGCCTTTAGTCTAATAGGTAACCGGGCAAAGCCCAACATGTAAAAAAGCTGTAAATAAGAAATTCCTCTCAAGGAAATTTTACTATAATTACATTAAAGGCATACCCTCGGGTATCCATGCCAAATGGCTAAACGGAGGAACGCACCCCCGCGGTGGTCCTGGATTCAATAAACGATCGCAAACAACAGTTTTATTATCACGATTAATTTCCTATTCAACTCTAGGTATTTTGAATAGCCATTCCCTCAGTCTCACGACACCCCAACATGGGTTTGTGGCCCAACGGTACACAAAAACTCAAAACAGTGGGAATATAAACACAAAAACACCTACCTTAAACGCCCCTGATCAATATACTCGAACGACGTTGCACGAATCGTCCAAGAACGAGGTATATTTGAGGTGAAATAAAACCTGCTTAAATGAAAATAACTCCCATTAGAGGAAAAATTGGCAAGAACTACGCAAGGAGAAGGGAGTTCTTACCCATGCGGTTCCAACATGATCGACGGAAGCTGAAACGGATTCCCGACGCTCGATCTGGAGATCCTCGAAGAGTCGGATGTCCCCTCCCAAGCTCCCATCTGGTTCTAATCCTTCCCTGTGAAAAGGGTTGGATACTTCCCATTTTAAACGAAAAAAACAAAGTACACGGTGTGTACTTTTGAGTACACATTGTGTACTTCCTTCATTTAACTGTTCCTCTGCCGGCACCGCCAAACTGTTCATCAGTCGATATGAGTACATGGTATGTATTCTCGACTACACAGCATGTACTGTCACCAAGCTGGTAGCTACTTCCATCGCCTTACTTTTTTGCCTGCCGACTGACTACACGGTGTGTGATGGACCACTACACAGCATGTAGTTTGTTTTTAGACCCTTCGTCATCGACATGGCTACACACCTTGTGTACCTATCCCACACGGCCATAGTACAAGGCGTGTGGAAAAGTACACGGTGTGTACTTTCCAAAATTAATGATTTTCCCCATTTCCCTTATTTTCTCAAAAACACATAAGGAAAAGAAAAAAGAAAAACTCGTACCTCAAAAAAAATAACCGGGTTCTTACACATGAGATAATAAAACATGCCCTTAAATGAATCTTATTCCCCATAACGTTTACAACATTCAATAATATCATTGATAAAACCACTCTATAACATAAATTTTATTCCCAAATATATAAATATTTCAATCATTGTACTTCCATAATAAACCAATAACTTGGATTTTTCATCTTATAACTTAATACTTATTTCCTATGATACAAAATATGAAACATTTCTTATGATTCATAAATCCTACATTTAATCATTTTTTTACTTTTATCAAAATAAATACTATTAAAATAAGATATTACTTTAATATTTCATTCTTTGTCTATTCATCATCAAGTGTAAAACCATTACTCATATTACCTTGTTGGTTTTATTTTATAGATTCCCCCCTATATAATCATTTTGTATAGTTACAATAATTTTTAATTTTAAAAATTTCCACAATATATAATAGAATATGGAAACCATTAATCCCATTCCTAGAATTAATCAAAATTTTCATTTTTTTCTCCTTAATTACAATCTATATATCCTCATTTTCGATGTATAAAATATTTTCTTGTTACATTGATACATTTCCCTAGGTTATCCTTCCCATAATATCAATATAATGGGTTTTAAATCTTTTTTCATCCATGTTATTCATAAAAAACACATTTTTCTCATATGAAGTGTGTTAGGAAACTCACCCAATTTTTGTTTTTCAATCATATAATTTGATATATAACTAGGAATAAATAATTTTTTTATCATTATAGATCCAATTTCATTTGGTTTTTTATCAACACAATCATTAGATTGTCTATCAAGTTCATTTTTAACAAGATTCCTCTTATTTCCAAAAAATGACTAAAACAAAAAACATAGTGTGAGTGGAAATAATCATATTGAGTAGTCTTATAATTATGAAATATATTTAATATGATTTATAAATCATGACACCATATATTCAATCTATGAAACCTTAGGTTTAAATGGGGATATACATGGTTATTTTCTCCTCTAATCCTTTATAATAATTCATAAATAATATTTTAATGAATCCATTAATATCCCTTAAGAATTTATACCTAGGTTTTCAGTCGTATGCTCACTCAAGATGAATTAGTGATGACCAAGTTAAAACCCAATCATCCCCATTTATTTTTTTAACACCAGGTTCATCTATGCCAAAACCATAACCACTGACTGGTTTCTATTTAGGGATGTATTTTCTAGTAAAACCACACTCATATCCTTATAATAACAATGGATATTCTTATATACACAAGTTAATCATAAGGGTTCTCCAAAAAAATTCCCACCTTTGTTTCAAAAATAAAACCAAACCCTACTTAAAATCATGTAGTAGAGATCCATAATTGTCAAATATAAATATCAAATATTAATATAATAATATTAATCACATCACATTATTATACATTACATAACCATAAAGGATTAGTTCCTTTGGAAACATGGATATACAAAAAATAATACATAAAAACCTATATAATTTCCTATTCAGTTCATCACAAATTGAACACTTCAAAGAAAAATCACACTCAACATAATTATTCAAAACCTAGGGAAATGAAAATTAATAAAGGGCATGGTTATATGTTCATTATAGGTAAATAATATAGATAAAAACCATTCATCATAATTGAAAAAAAAGATAAGAATAAGGGCATCGAAAAATGATTAAAACATACAATAATCATACCAAATAAATTATATATCAATAGAATCCATGAATTTTAAAGGAGGACCTTTTTCCTATGTGAAATTCATGATTAAGAATGAAATGATCATGGGGAGCCTTTGTTTTCTCCATGTAGATCTGGGAGTTCTCATACAAATGTATATGCATTTCCTCCAGCCCTTGAATTTGTAACTTCCATTGAGAGCTAGTATCTAAATGACTACAAATTCATTGTTTAGTAGACCAGTAGGCCATGTTATCTATCTTAATAGGGAAGTAGAAAATAATTACAAACACATTCTAAAATATAGAGACATCCCAATGGTATTTTTAAAGGTAAAAGGATAAGCCCAAAATGAACCATCAAATCTAAGACTCCAATCTTTTGTATTGGGATGAATTATTTTTTCACAAACTTGTTTTATCTCTCTATTTGACAGATTATCTTGACCATTGGTTTGTGGGTGATAAAAATTATGAACTCAATTTATGACCTCATACCAATCCAAAAGAGATTACATTATTTGATTAAATAAATGAGAACTCTGGTCACTGATGAAACCCCTAGGTTGTCCAAACCTATAAAAGATTTTGGATCTCAAAAATTCCATAAATATCTGGGAATCATTTATCCTTGTGGCTTGTGTCTCTACCCATTTTGAATCATAATTCATTTCCAATATAATGTATTGTTTCCCAAATGAATTTGGAAATGGTTCACTGATTTCAAATCCCCAAACATCGAAATTTCATGAAAGGCCATGGTTTGTTGTGGAAGTTCATTTATTTTGGATACATTCCCCATTAATTGACAATGAAGAAATGAATTACCGAAATATTGGGCATCCTGAAATAGTTTTGGACAAAAGAGACTAAAATCAAGGTCCTTATGAATATTCAATTGGGGACCAATATTTCCCCCACAAGATATAGTGTGTTAGAATCTAATGATAGACTAAAACATTCTATCAGGAACACAACAACTAAAAACATGATCACTACATGTGATCTAAAGTTAGGTATGATCCCACATGTTATAACGAGGATAATTTTTTAGATAGTAAGCTATGTTTTTTTCAAATCTGTAGGAATTCAAGACACAATGAAATAATTGTTAATTTTTTCATTGCACTCAGTATAATTTCTCATCTAAAAATATTAAATTTATTAGAATATAGGTAGATGAGTCAATGCATGAGGATGGGTGGATCCTGCTGATATGATGAGGCCCCACATTCTCTACTCTTTTTTAACCTTAATTTATATATTGTCTTCCCAAAGGAGGTTCATCCATCGATGGAGATGTGTTTTGGATTCACATTTCATATGGAGATACTAGAGTGCTTCGTGATTTGAGAACATATTTACTTTGAACCAAAATTGTATGACTTAAATTTATCGAAGGAATAAACATGCAAATGAATTATTTTTGAGTTGTGGTGTATTTTTATTGGGTATGTTGTAGTGTGCATGAGGCATAAGAAATGATATGTAGAGCTCAATCGAACCTTTATGATAAGACTACCCCCACCACATAGATAGAGGCATCACACATGAGCTCAAATGGTAAATCCCACTAGGGTTCTTGGATTAACAGGGGTGATGTGAGACTCCATTTTAACATATTAAAATATTTCTCACATTTTTTATAAAAAAAAAATTTATCATAGGAGATATTTGGAGAGGGGCGAAATTTTTCTAATTTCATGAATGAAATTATGTAAAAATCTACCATGACCTAGGAATGACAGCATATCCCACCCAATTTTGGGGAATTGTTGGGATTAAATGAAATCCAATTTTGATTTATCAAATTAGATACCAACCACAAAAATGAAATTTCCTAATATTATACTTTTTCACACCATGGAATTGAATTTATCATAATTTAGTATGATATTCTTATCAATATAGTGATGTAGAAGAGAACCAATACCACTAAAACCTTCATAAAAAGAGGATCCATACACAATCAAATCATCTGAGAATACTTACATGTAACAATCTTAGTAATCTATTAAAATACTAACCATGTATCAGTAGAAAGTATGTAGATCATTCCACATACCAAATGGAATCCTCCTATATGTGAATGTTCCAAATGGGAATGTAAAGGACTTATTTTCTTCATCATTAGGGGAAGTATAGATTTGAAAATATCCATAATACCAATCATGGATGTAGCTGTCAGACCCCCTACATGCCTCTCTAGCAATTGGAAAATGATCCAAAATTGTAATTGGTCCTTCCTTTTGTGTTTGATTAGTCAACTCTATGCTATATGGACATGTCAACTATTATGCACTTGATTTGGAAACAATGCATTGTTTTATTTTTTTATTATTGTTATACTACATTTTTTAGGAACCACATATACTAGAATGACCCATTGGATATTGGAGATAGGGTAAGTAATTCTAGGAACCAAAATTTTGGTACCATGTTTTTAACTAAATGTAGGATGTTTTGGTTTAGATGACATTCTGACATCCACATCAAATTAGACTCATCTTTTAACTATATATATAGTGAAAACATATATCATATAATAACAGTCAAGTATGAAAGTGTCCATCCAAAATCTTGTTTATACTCCTTCAAACGATAAAGTATTCTAAATTCATGATTAGGAGGGAGTGAACTAGAAATGATGACATGAAACTTGTTTCCATTTTCAATATAGTAATATTTAAAATCTTGAGTTAGTTGTTTTATTCCCAATTTAGGGGGACAAAGGGATTAATGGGAATGTGTGTGAACATTAGAGGTCACGGATTCCATCTAACTACTCAATGGTATAATCCTTATATGAGTAATATTTTACAAGCTTAGTGGTATCCTTGATGGTCATGCAATTCTCAGTGTTGAAGAAATATTCAATTAACAAACATACACAAAATTTTTCTATGCTACTATAACAATCAATGCATGATTAATTAACAAGAATTTCAATCATGGAAGATAAATCATAAAGGTGACTACAGGAAAGAAAATTTGTTTTTTAGGGGAATGGAATACGTCAATTTAATTAATAGAGAGAGACACAAATGTTCTTCTATGGGATGATTCTTGGCGACATGGATGATGTAGTGGATAATGTCACCACCCAACTCCATAAATAATCTAACATTGTGGACATTAATTATGGTTTTAGTGCTCTTTAATAAGGGATTCCCCGATAAAATTTGAGTATATCCATTCATCCTTTCATCATCCAATTTTATCACATAGAAATCTACAAGAAAAATTAAATTTTTTACCCTCACAATAACATCATCTAAAAAAGAATGGTGTATTGTATTTTGATTTACTATTTTAATAAAAAATCAAGTCATATTTAGTTCTCCAACCTAAAATTAATGTTATATAGAGTGAAACATCACATTTATAGAAGAATATAAATCAAGACAACATTAGAAAAGTAATACTTACCTATGGTGCATGTAATCCAGAATGTTTCAGGATCATTGTATTTTGTATTAAGTGATGGATCAATCAATGTTGATACATTCCTCCCCAGGCCCACCTTTTAATCACCACAAAGTCTCCTTCAATGTGTACAAATATCCTTTAAAAAAATTGAATATAATTGAATTTTCATCACAACTTCAATCAAGGGGATGTTAGACTGCACATTTTTTTAATGTTTCAATTATTTATTTATCTACATAAGTTTATTTTAGTTCTCTTGGTTAGGATTACCTTTGGTAAATGGAAGAGGAATATTTGGGCTTGGTGGTTTTTCTATTGAAACATTCTTGCCATTGGAAGGGAATCTCTTAAGACAATTTTTGTCGAAATTTGGTCCGTTTTCAATAGTTGGGATAGTCGTTTCCATTAGGAGAGGATGAATATAAATGAGGGGTAATTTGAATTCTATGTTTTGTTCCACTTTTATGGGTTTTGGAACTAACATATACTTTATCATTAGGGATACTTACTAGTTGAGAAGGTAGTTTACCCAACCAAAGACTTTGGATTTCCCCCACTGAGATGGTTAGTTTTCCAATTTATGTTTTTAGATATTTTATGGTATCTTGGGTGGTTTTTTGGAATTGGAGATTGTTGGCATCTATTTGATTCATCATTTCTTTAAGGCTAGGATCGTATTTTTGATGGGGTTGTCAGAAAGGGCATTAGGGTGGTTGAGGATTTCTAGGTGGTGGATGAAAACTCTAACATATTTTGGTCCATGACAGTTGTGGTTGGTTTGAATACCCCCTTACCTATTGGATTGGTTTTCATTCCACCCATGGTTGGGTGGATAGTATTGTTTTTTCTTAAAGGCTTGGTCAAAGGAGTAGCCTGGAATGATTTCCTCAAAACTCTAAAAATTTTCTCTCAATTGAGGACATTGTTCTGAATAGTGGGTGTTAGAATAATATATACTACAATGGATGGGGGGATATTTGGATTTCCATTGGTAAGGATAAAATCTCAATGAGGGGTATTTAACACTTAAAATCGTGTGTCAAACATATTCTTGAATTTAGTACTTTGCACTATATAGACACATCGAATGGTTATAAAAGATCTTGAAATGAATATCTATGTACTATGTTCCATGTTATTAATTAGTCTTATTTCAGTAATTGGGGCCTTATACACTAGTTTTCCACCTACACTAGCATCAATCATATTTTGGTCAATAGGAATTAATCCTTCATAAAAATACTAAATTGAAATTTTATCACTTTTTTGGTTTTGTGGGAAACATGGACAAAGTCTTTAAAATCATTTGCAAAATTTAACAAGTGCATCCCCCTGACATTGTTTTATACCTCATATTTCAATTCTTATTATTTCGGCACTAGGGGATGGGAATTATTTTTTGACAAAATGTGTTTCATGTCCTATGAACCTATAATTGGTGAACTAACCAAATACCACCATTATTTTGCAATGTATCCTCATGAAGATGGGAATGACCTAATATTTACATATTCTATATCCACAATAGTTGGTTTCTATGTCAAACACACAATATATAATTCATGTAAATCCTTGTGTGGATCTTCTCCTTCGTGTCCATGAAATATTGGAAATAAAGGAATTAAACAAGATTTATGTTCAAAACTATGTGCCTCTCCCTGCATTTGAATATATGTGGTTTGGATATCAAAATTAGGAGAGATTATTTATTTTGGTGCTTGATTGTTGTCAGCCTTGTTATACACATTAATTTAAGTTTCTTATTTTTTTCTGGAAGTAGATGGGTATAGAAATATCTTATGTTGTGGTGTGTTCTCCTTCAATGGGTTATCTTATACATCTCGGTGTTTTTTATTTAGGTTCCTCTTTAGTTCAAGTTACAAAGGTGGTAAATATACCTAATTATAAGAAAATCATGCAATGAACCTGCAGATGAAGAATAATTTAGAAATAAACTAAAAAATTATGGAATGAAAGGAGAAATGAAATAGTTACAAAATTAATAATATTTTTATAAAAAAGCTCAGTAAAAAAACAACTCCCTGGAAATGGTGCCAAAATTTGCTCTAGTAGTATTGAAATGTCATATAGATTGTGATTTAAGGATTATTTTTTAGACATAGTCAGACCCTAGTTCATCTCTCATAGAGAATTGATAGGTTTGGTGGGAGTATTATTTTTATAAAATAAAATAAAATTATGTGGGGTTTTGAAAACAATTTTAAAATTAGATTGAAATAATTTAATGAGTTTAATAGATAATTAATGGAGTTTTGAAAAATATGTGATTAATATGTGATAATTACTAAGTTACTATAGCACTGTAAAAGTTACATGTTATTAATTGATTATTAGGTTTTGTTGTAATCCGTTGAATGATTGTGACCCAAGATCTTGGATACCCAAAACCCCTAAAATGATGAGAATAAGACTAATCATAGACATAAAAATTATATAGTCAATTTCCGGACACATATAATGAATTAATGTTTTTCAAGGAACATTTAATTTTAAAAATTTTGAGAATGAAGAGGATTCATATGTTTTCCAATTGGAACAACACAAGTTGCACACTTAAAATTACACACTAATCAATTATGAAATAAAATTTGTTTAAATTAGAATCATCACAACAGATTAAGATACTAATAAAATTACAGTTCTAAACCACATTATACTAAAAATTAGTAGATAATTTTGTTTCAGAACTCCCTCTTTAGGTTTGTATCTCCCTGGTAGTGATCACCCACCATTTAGCCTACCATCGAGAGGAATAGGAATCTTGGGTGAAACTCTTTCATCATTTTTGTTCCCCCTATGAGGATATGGGCCTCTTGAACTTTCAGGAAGAGTAAGAGACTCTTCTAAGACTTTATAATGGTATATATTACCATATAGTTAGAATTACTAAATGACGTACCTATGGTTCTCTTTAATAATCAAAATGTGAAGTAGTTTGGGAACCTTATATTTGAGAAACCATTTGTGTCTCACCTTGGGAATACTAAACAGACATATCACAACATGGACAAAAGATGAGAGTTTTGGGTCGACCTTTTGACTATCTCATTACCAAAGTTCCATCCATTATACATTTTTAATGGGATATATCTTTAATATACTAAACATAACTGTTGAACTCCAGAAGATTTTTTCCCCGAAATATTTTGGTGCGTATGGGCCACCAGATAGATGAATTGGGATTTGGTTTCATATGATGGGTTGTGGCCCATGGTCTTATGTATTAGGTCAATAACATTCATCCCATTTTAATTCATGTATTTCTCTAAATATGAAAATAAATGGATATATGTCCTTGGGATTCCATGTAGTTTTTCCTATTTCATTATGGATCATCATAGTGGCCCCCAAACCACCTCCACCTAAAATATAATTATCAAAACCAGCAACTTCTCCCTTTTTACTATTGATAAACACAAAAATAATTGAATAAAAAATGAAGTGAAATTTTCCATTATTTTTATAATTTTCAATAAAAAACTAGTTTAGCATAGTGGTGTAAGGGTGAAAATGAAACAGCAAACTGAGGTGTGATCAGCAACCTCATATTCCACATTACAGAACTGGATGACATAGGTTGGACTACTAGAAAACCTGAAAACCCATGTCACTGCCTTCCTAGTCAATATTATTATGTGATCCCTGGAACACTACATGAATTAGATCCTATAAACCATGGGGATCACAATGATCTAGACTAAACAACCACCTCATAGAACCTATAAATCAAAAATGATGCCTATTTCATAGTCACACTCTACAATGTAGGTGTCTCAAATTTGAAAAAAACATCCAAATCCCCACACCCCACCCCCAAGGCACTTCTCACACAACTAACCTCTATATACATCAGTTCTTAATCGTTATACACTATATCCTTCATTTATGTCATAGCTATGAAAGATATAGTATTTTCTCATAATCCCCTCCTCTAAGTACATTACACTGTAGCTTAGAGCTTTGTGTCGCAGCCCCCATCCTTACGGTGTTCCCTGAGATCCAAAAAATAGATTCCTCTAATGTTTAACTCTTCTTATTACTTATTTCTACATCCTCCTATAGAAACCATGTCTACATTAATGATCAGCAGGCCATGGATTAAATAAATCTAGTAGCTCAAAGAGGATTATAGAAACACAATGATGGATATACTAAGAACACAAATGAACTGATCCCAAAAAAATTATTTTGGTTAAAGGATATAATTATCAAAAATATTATTTTACACTATTTATCCCCATAAACTATATAAAAACCCCCCATCACAAATTCCTCATCATAATCATGATTATTTACTTTTATAATTATATACCATAATTACTATCTATTCATCCTTATCAATGTACCTCTAATATCTAGCTTGACAAAAACCCTCCATTAAAGGCATTGAGCTCAATCAAAATGAGGTTACTTAAGTGCATTTAAATGGTTCCTATTCCGAGACTATCAATATTAATTTTACATTTATATTTCATTACCTCTTTTATAAACCAAGAATATATTGTTCCATCTCTATATATTCATTTTATTATCGTCCTTTGAATATATATTTAACTAGAATCTTTTAATTGCTTCCCATCAAACACTTTCAATAACCCATTATTATATTGAAATGAAATATTAATTCATTCATTCTATTAATTTATTATATTCTATTATTTTTAAATAAAATAATTGAAAAATAATCTTAATATGATCACATTATTTAATTTTTTATTTCTATCAAATGTTTGAACCCTTATTGATATGATACTACTATTCTCCTCTCATCATACCAATTTCATAAGTCATTATTACATCAAAATATGGGTTCTTAACATTTCAAATAAAAGTAATATTTTTATATAACCATAAAATAGTAAATTTTTATAATATAAATGTTTTTATAAAAATCTAAAATTTATTTTTTTCTCCCCTTACTTTAAACTATTTTGAGAAAACCTTCTCACCCTGGTAGTTTAATGTTACCTAACTAAACGATACTATTTTTTAATTGTTTTTACCCAAATGATATTATACAGATTAATTTTATCATTGAATATAATATTTATATTCATTAAATTTCATTTTTATGATTCATTAATTGTAAAATAGTTAGAATAATAATTAAATTAAAATTATATAGTCATAAAAAATATTTAATAAAAATTATTGTATATGAATAATATTTAAATTTTAATTAATTGAAGGCCTATTTACATTTACAGATATATAATGATAATAATCATATAAATTCAATAGTATTGTTATTATGGAATAATTATAATATATTGTTTTAACATTATAATTATATGTCAATGTTTTTGAAAGCTAGTAACCATGGGACTTCAAAATGATTGGCATGAACTACATGAATTTTTTTAACAACTCATGAATATAAATGAATTAAAATTAATAGTGATAATATAATGAAAAAAATACTATCCTTTAGAAATTAAATAATTAAATTATTTTTAATATCATAGATTTATGAGAACATATGTTGTGAGTTAGGATTCAAAGTGAGGGTTTTTTCATTTCCATTTACGTTCATTGAAACAGGTTTTGTATTGTCCAACTATCTTATTCCCAAAAGAGTAGATAACACCCATTAGAAATATTATATCTTGATTCTCTCTTTACTCATATTATTTAATGTTTCATTAATGTTCTCTATTTAATGGTTTTTTAATTCAAATTATATATAATCAATAAGTTTTTATTTTCATTGGTTCATCCTTTATTCCACATATTCTATTAATTGTCTCAAATTCAAGTTCATATATAATTATCTAATATTATTCATTTAATTTCTGATTATTTGATGGTATCCTAAAATCTAGTAATTAATTTTTAAAATGCTATGATTTTTTGGAATGGGACTCATTCATGTTTAACGTTTTTTGAACCAAATCGATTTTGGCAGTATTTCTTTGTGATACAATGCCAATATAAGTAATTTATTATGACATCATTCAAAAAGTAGCATTATATGAAGTAAAAGTATATTTAAAAAAATATATCCTTATTCAATAAGCACATTTAAGTCAATAAATTATAAATAAAACAATAATACTATTTTCAATGATAGATGTATGGAGATCAGTTAATTAACAATAAATGATAGTGATGCCAACCAAATTTGACTAACCTGAAAGGCCAGAAATCAAAAAATGCCCATGTGTATTTTCTTCTTCTATTCCAATAACATGATTCTAAAATAAGAGCTTCATATTCAAATTTTATGTATTACATCATAGTATCTGTATAACCACCAATGTATTTAGCACCTCCAATTCATCTGGCCTTAAAATCTCTCTAGCCTCCAAAAAAACTATAGAGATAGTGTACTATTGAGTAAGAATTTTCATAACCTTTTGTAGTTATGGGCCATGGGGACCATTTTCATAAAATTAAATAACCAGTGGCTATTCACCATTACTTATGCATAATAATTTTACTCGGAACAGTACAAAAACCATGACTTCGAGTAAATGATGATTAGATTCTCACACACCGTCTACTTCATGTTTTTAAAATTCCTTTCCTTTTTTATTACCATTGATTTATTATTTTTTATGAAGGGTATTCACATTGATTCATATATATCTATTGAATGGGGAAATTATTGACTAAACCGTAAACCCTTCATCTATATGGTGTAAATACCATATATGTTTTTATCTTGATTGATGTGTATCCACCTAGAATGTTATTAATTTCATTCAATACCCATTGAATTTCCATGCTTTTATAATGTTAATATTATTGATAGTAAAATTTATGTTTTACTGACAGAGAAAATGTATGGATGAATATATTATGATGTGATGGGTGGGGCCAAAATTAAATATCCCTACAATAAAATTTTAAAATTTTTGTATATCTTGAGATGATATATAATAGACTAGAAAGTAAATCCATTCTTATATAGGATGTTTTACACTATGGTATTGTGTCTTGGTAGTGAGGTGTGACTTATTATTATGATTTCATTTTTATGTTGTCTCGATATTCATATTTTTATATAGACTTATGTTATCATATTATGTGTAATATTGTGATTAAATATTATCCCCCTAATTTATGATATATTGTTATGTATCATCCTGTTACTATTTTCAGTTGTTCAAAAACACATATCTTTTATCAGGATTTGATTGGGGTTTCATTTATGGGTGTTTCTAGTGAAAAAATTAAATAAATATTTAATTTTCTAGGATATGCACAGTTGGCAAACAATTTTCCCAAATTGTGCTCCCTCATAGAGAAAAAGGTGTAAACTAAGGTAGAGGTATTTTGCACTGATGGAACATAGTTTGACAAACCATACACCCACATTGTAGAAACCACTTGAAAAAATAAAATTGGTTCATTGATAGAAAGTGTTTTTTGTCTAAACCATGTGTCTCTTCCTAGGAAACCATGCGTACAAGATTAATTAATCCAAATATTTCATTTAGAACACATGAACACATATTTTAAGATACCTAATAGAACTTATTCATATTTTGTCAATTTATACTTCTATGGGAGCTCCCAAGGGATTTTTTTATGCCCTATACATCCTCCATAAATTGGATCAAATCTTGGTGATGGCGTTTGATCCTTCCCCAGAAGGCTTCCTCTTCTTGTTCTCTTCATTCCGATCTCCTTCTTTTCCTCCCTAAGGGTTCATATATTTCAATGTTGGTTGGATGATAGAAAACATTCTATTTTATGTATTAGATATAGATCATTCCTCTAATATTCATTGATTTAATTTAACATAGTATCTTCCTGGGTAGAGTATGGCACTTTTAGATCCTGAGTTTCTAAGGTAAGTGGTTCCATTTTAAAAAATAATAATTAACACTAAATTTATTTATTTAAATGTAATTATTTTATTTAAATTATATTTCATAATTTTCATTAAATTTATTTCATTTGGATTATTAAAAACGAAATTTCAATTGAATTGGGGTTTTACATTTTTTGGAAAAAATTTGAGAATACCCCCAAATTCCATTGAATTGGGTTGTGTTTGTGAAATTAATAAAATCATGTGGAATTTTAATTATTTTATTTAAATTCTAAAATTTATTAGATGTAATTTTTATTAATTTTAAATTGGTAAAGATGTATTAAAAATGTTTTGGATAGTAACCATTGGGGTTTATCTTAGAAAATGTAATTTTTGATTAAAAACCCTTGTGTTGGTTTTTAAATGGAATTTTGGAGTATTTAAAATGTGGAATGGTATGAATTTTGTTTTAAAAAGTTTTAGAATAAATTGAAAATCATTTATTTGAACTATAGAACATAACAGCCGAGGTATTTACTGAGTTATTAGGATAACACCCTTTTCATTATTTACAAATGAATCAAAACCTAGTGCAGTAGGTCACATTCCTAATAATATGGCGATGAGTCTTCTATTGTTAGTGTAAGAGGGACGTGTGTATAAACATATTTCCAAGATTATCCTTTGAGTGTGTAAGGTTCTATTTTCCTTGAAATATCATATCTTTTTTAATATGACCATGTTTCTCACTTTTTGAATTCAAACTACATTAATATGGTAATGTTTTTTGTAAACAATTTTACATGCCTTCTATTTTATAAAAAAGATTATAATTTTTTTTTATTTAAGAAATTTATTATAAATGTTCCATAAAATAAAATGTAATATATTTTTTAATGTATTTTCATAATGTTAAATGAAAATAGTGATTTTTTGAAATATACTTCTGAAATTAAAAACTTATTTATTTAAATATTTATGTTTTGTGTAGTTAATTAAATATTCGCATCTATTATGGAATCCTTGGAGATCCCCTACTAGTATTTTTCCCCACACACTACTTGTTCCTTTGATATTTTGTTAATTATCTCCCTTTGTGTTCGAGATGGGGTAAATTACAACTTGGATATGGTTCTCGTTGTTGAACCTGGGGCGTGAAGAGTTGATTCCACTGGGACATCAGTTGTTATTTCAGTTTTCTAGTAATTTTCTATAGTACATTGGGTTTGTTTAACTATTTGACCTTCGATACTAATCTCCATGGGTAGTATCTATTATATTCATGTTGTCCCATGTCCCTTACTTGTGAAATTTTTGTAGAAAATTTATTCCCACTTTCATTTTTTTATTCTAGTTTCAAGTATCAGACCTATGGGGATTGGGAATACACTTCGGGATATGTTAATATCAGCTTACTTATTAGGTTACCAGGGTATCCGATGTAGTTTGTAAAAACATTATAACATATCCTAGTTGAGTTTCTTATCATTATGTTATTCAATATTATTGTATATTGTTAGTACATATGAGGTAGTTTTGATTGAGAACCTAGACATGTAAAATTACAATGATCCTTAATTCACTATGGGTGGTTTGGTAAAGATGTCATTATTTTTTTTTATTTTCTCTTTCTATCTTTTTATTTGGATACATTTAAATCCAAATACTTTTTGTCTGTGATTTGTGATTAATTTCACAGGGTTTTCTATTTGAGTGTTCATTTGATGTTTGTTCTATGTATTTTGTTGATGTTATTTAGCATCTAACATCTATGAATATGTACAACTTAGATCCAAGAGGAAGCTATTGTTGAACCTCAATGGGAAAATACTCTTATAGGCCTTAATCTGATCGAGTTGATTGTGTGTACTGTCCAAGATCTGGAAAAGGCACTAGAATAAATTCTCATTTATGATAAAACTATATATACTCAAAGGGATAATATTTAGAATCATTCTCAATAGTTCCTTTACCAAAATCCACCATCATTCAAAGTCTCAAATGATCCTCAAGAATAAAAGGAATGGTTGTGCAGTATTGAGTGTTTCCTTGGCGTTCTTAGTGACACTTGATGGGATTAAAGTAATGTGGGCCACCTTCATGATAGATTGAATGAGAAGAATATTTGGTACATTATGGTGATGGAAAATAAACATGAACGATTAGAGTGGAAGCACAATAATTTTATTTTCACAAACTATTTATATCAAGAGTTGATGTTATTGGCCAAGGCTACTTAGTTATTAATGCTCTAGTAGGCTAAAAAGTCTTTAATAGAATATGAAAATCATTTTTATGAGCATGTGAAGTTTTCACAATAGATATTATCTACTGAGAATATGAAGGATAGATAGTGTAAATTAAGACATTGATCTAATATTCATTATCTTGCTTTAATGTTGAACCATTCTTATTATATTGATGTGTTGGATATAGAATTGGTGGGCAAAATGGAAATGGTTGTCAAGTCATGGTTGTCAGAAGTTTCCTCTTCTCCAAGTGGTGATGTGAAATAATCTAAGGGGAAGAGGAAGCATGATGATTGTCATGGTGGTTATTTATTGTAGGACTTTCTAGACCTACTATAGTACCTGAAATAGGGCCCTTGATTTATTACCTATGTGGGAACCTAGGAATTAAATGGTGGTTTTCACTAAAGAACCCAAGAATTGTGGATCTTCTGGATTCTCCAGAAATTTGAGGAAGTTTAACCACGTATTATCTTTTCCATGTAGTGGCACAGTATCATCAACAGTTTCTAAATTTTTTTAACTATATACTTCACATACAAATAGGTTCTAACCACTGAAATATTAAATTATGATTCGTCGCATAGTGGAATATTCTCAATAGGAAGCATATACAGGTCTAGTAACTATGAGTGGTAACATTGTTTAGATTCATCATTAGTGACTAGTATATTTTATACTAGTGTATCTCATTCATTTATTTCAACCCATATTGTTAATTTTATAAGTATTATTATGGAGCTTTTGACTCATATAATGGATATTACTATACCCCATGGAACAAGAAAATATAAGTGTCTTCATAGTCCCACATGTGTTTTATCTCTAGAAGTTGTATATATTTCATGGTGATTTATGGTTCTCAATTTGATACCTCTTGACATCATATTTGGGATGGATTGGAATATTACCAATACAATGTGGTCAGAGTTATTTCTTTGACTAGTGTCCTTTACTTCACTCGATGGGGTTTTCCGGATCAGTCAAGGTTAAAAAGACTCAAGTTCTAGTAGATTTGGGACTTTTTAACTAGTTTTAGGGAAAGTTAAATCTATGGATTCCATTTATCTAGGGAAATAATCTTTTAGCGATGATCTCCCTATAGTTTGATTGTGTTTTCAGTCATTTTTCATAATAACATCTCTAGTCTTCCATCGGTAAGTGAGGTAGAGTTTTCAATTCACTATATATATGGTACTATACTAGTGTTTATTCCATCTTACTATATGAGACCACCTAAAATGAATGATTTGGAGACTTAGTTGGATAATATTTTAGATAAAGTCTTTATATGCCTAAGTGTGTCATCTTGGGAGGTACCAATTCACTTTTCTAATAATGGTGATGGTTTTCTTCTCTTTTATGTTTATTATCGAAATATCAGTTGATTTGTGATAAATAAAAAGAATCTATTTCCATGAATTGATGATTACTTTGACTAGTTGAAGAGAGATAAGTGGTCTTTTAAGATTAATCTTCAGACTGGATTTTATCAATTGAGGAAAAAAGATTATGATGTTCAGAAAACTATATCTTAGAGAATGTACAACCATTATGAGTACCTTAACATGCCTTTTGGTCTAACCAATACCCATTTGGACATTATATATTTGATAAAAATAATTTTCTATGAGCAACTTGATATATTCATGGTATTCTTTTTTGATGACATCCTTGTTTAATCTAGTTCAATGGTGGATCATCTGCATCACATAATATTATTTTGGGATATGATAAGAAATCACCAACCTTATTCCATTATTTGGAAAAGTGATTTTGGGATTCGAAAAGTGATGTTCACGTGACATGTTGAATAATAACCCTACTCTTTATTTAATATTTAATCATTATTTATTACATCATATTTCACTTAACCTAGCCTAGAATAATGAGTGGTTTAGAGTATTTGGGGATTATTAACATTACATGAAAACTTATGAAATAAAATACAACATCTTTACATGAAAATTATTTTACATGACCCCAACATTTTTTCATATTCTGCATTGCATGGGATAACCTGAGGACATTCATAAGAAATTGGTGAGATATAAAGTCAAGTAAGGGAGTAAATAAGGAATAACATAAATAACATAAAAAATTGGGCAGTTTTCATTTCAATAGATAACAACAGAAACACGGACATAAATTCATGATATAGCATGATTATCATAACATGAAAATGTGGTAACAACTTAAAACACTACATCATCATCATAAAGGAATTAGGTAAAGCCTTTTCCCAACATGGTAGAAAATATCTAAAAAGAAATCAGGTTAACCCTTTTCCCAATATGACGTATCCTGATATAAAACATTACCAAATGCATTGGAGTGGTATCAGGTTTAACCCTTTATATTTATTTGAATCTCAGGCTTATGTGTCCCACATAGATCATATAACATAGATTCATTCATAATCACGATTTATTACAAAATATAAAAATGATGAATAAAACGATTAAATTATATAATTATTAAGTATGCGTGCATTAATTTGAATACCCTCGATAGAGAAATGGGTATGGTTTTCACTACATGTTGATTTTGGAAGGGAAAATCACGGTGCAATTTTTGCAGCCTAACGACGTAACATAAAAATTAATAAAAATGGTTGATGCGTGATAAATGGGTATCTAATAATATTTACATGAAACTTACTATAAGGGTTTCTTATATATACATGTTCCAACACAATTAATTTGGAAATAAGAGTAACTACATAATAAAAAAACCTGAAGAAAGATGAGAAATGGAATAATTATTTTGTAATTTCAGCTTGGTAACATGTGTACATGGGAGGGATTAATGATTGATATATGGGTCTCTAATCATTCAAACATAAGGAGGACCGCATGGGGGAGGCACAAATTCATACCCCAGAATTTGTAATTGAAAATAAATAGGTATACTAACATAAATAATCTTGGAAGAAAAAGAGAAGTGATGGAATCCCTTACTTGGATGTGTGATCCCAAACTGTTGGGAGAGGCTTCAGAGAGGATTAATGGGAGCTTGGGGAACTTTAGGAGGATTCTAGATAGGGTAGGGTATAGTAGGGACTTTCTCTAAGGATTTTTTGTGGAGAGAAGTGAGATATTGTTTGTATTTATATAGGAAATGAGAGGGGAATGCTTTAATATTTCCCAAACATAGGTTTTGGAACCTATATAATTAAATATAGGAAACAAAAAACCTTTACATAGTTTTATACCATGTTTTTTTTCAATTAATATGGGAAAACTTATTTTATTAGGTCAATATTATATCTTTTTAAAATATTTATGTGTAGGTTATTCACGCTCTCAAGGAAATCATTTTGAAATGTTAAAATATTTTATAAGTCTTGGAGGGTGCACTAAGGCATTATAAAATTAATAAAATAAATATAAAATAACATTATTTTAAAGGTAAAAATATATATTCTAAATAATACTTTTATAGTATTTTATTACATCACCATTTGATCATTATGATGTCATAATGCACATTATATACTTAAAAGATATTTAATTTTTTCCTAAAAATTAGATTATCTCAGAAAATTAGGAAAAATTCACTTTTGGTTAATTTCAACATCCGGATTCCAAAAAATATATTCATTTTATCTAAATAATTTTCTAAATATGTGACTTTTTACTTTTAAAACGAAAAATGACATTTATTGAAAATTCATGGGTTTTAACATAAAAAGTTTTCAAATCCTAAAAAAAATTAATATTATGAGATTAACATATATAAAAATATATTATTCATAAAATTAATTTGATACTAATATTTTACTAAAATATGAATTAATTAAAAAATTCATTAATACATTAAAATATGTTTTTAAAAAATACACATCTTGTTTTATCATTTAGAAAAAATAACTCTTATAAAATTGATTACCAATTTATTTTTAGATAAAGAACTAATATAATAAACATTTATATGAATTTTTTAATAATATTATTAAAATAAAACCATAGATTAATATAATAATGTATATATTTCTAAAAATTACAATTTTTACCTGAAACAAAAATCATTCAAATTTATCGCTCCGCTAAGAAAAACTATTCTCATAAAAGAATTAATGGAAATGGAATTTTATTTATATGAAGTGACAACCCAGTAAGTAACAACTAAATTATTACAAAACCCTTTATAACACCCACATTAGACCTAAGGGTAAGGTGTGAGATGGTGACAGACTCCTGCGGTGGCTAAGATAACATCGCTCGGGTGGTAATCTCTATTAAAATGAACATCCCTTATTGGAAATTTTGATCAAGCTTAACCTATTATAGCTTTGCTTGGACTTGGTGAAGAGTGAAGCCCAATGATGCTACCTACTTCCCAAAATAGAAACAATGAGCTTTTTATTGCCTGAGTCAAGTGGATGAGGAAATCCTCTCCTTTGTCTATGCAAAAAGGATTTGTTAAATTCATATATTTATATTGGTTTTGTGATCACTATTCAATGACTATATTATCATCGGTAATGATACATAAAGGTCATTTAAAACAAAATAAAAGCTCATGTGCTTTCTATATCCATAACATATTAAAAGAAATGTAATTTTATTCATAAATTGTCAGATCATTACAACATTCCACTCTTGAAAATTTCTCATGTGAAATATCATTTCACAAACTAAGTTGAAAATTAGTGAGGTTACTTCTATTTCATCTCTTCAACGAAGTCTTATTTCGTTCCTATTAGTGTAAATTTTAGATAGAAAGTGTTCGTGAGTCACAATGGTACCTCTGTATTTTTTCAAAATCATCTATTTCTTTTGGAAAAAACTCTGCATCTATCTTGGATTATATTGATGAAAGTACTCATACGTCATAAAAAGGTATGTCCTGTATATAATTTTGAGACATCATCTTGAACATGTTTTTTATAAAAATTCATTATTGATTCATCTTTATATATTTCAAAATAGTATTTTTGTAAATCAGTTTTTGTATATCCCAAAAGTCAAAAATCTATAATTTGATCCATAAAGGCTTATTAATGGTCTCTCTCTTCTAAAGAAAAAAAATCTTTTACTGCATCATAATTTTTTATTAATGTGAAGATTTTTAAATGACCCCAATGGTACTTCCCATAGGTATCATGGAAAAAATGTTGATAGTACATGATTATCAAATATATAGTACTTGATCCATTAAATAATCATGCAAATCTATAGGTATTGGACGCCTCAAAACATTTTCTGCATGCTACATAGATTTTTTAAAACTTTTCAAAGTCATCTGTTCATGACTTAAGGATAATATTTCCAAGAAGTTCCTCAGGAAGAGAGATAATATTTGTTTGTTATCTTACTCTTATGATTTACCTATGAAAAATAAAATACTATTAGGTGTTTTGAATAATTTTATAATAAAAATTAAAAAACAAATCATTGGACATATAATCATAAAATTGTATTTGAATTGTATATCCTATGTTTTGATTCCCTAAGATTCAACATATGTTATCCATGATCTATTTCATAACATATATTCATATGGTAATTTTTTTACATCCCTTAATAATGGTTCATACTAGACATATGAATTTACCAATGAATATACCCTATGATTTTAAAACAAAAGTGTAGAAAGGCCCATTTCCGTGAACCAGTTACCATTTGAGTATAGCTCAGAGTGGTGTTTTTAGGTTTTAACCCTAGATACATTTGTTCCAGATCCACTTATACTTTTATGTATCTATATTGGGATGTAGTTGTTTGATAAAATACTTACTCTATAGCCACAAAATTGTCTAGATTATTTTAATATACTCATTCTTGACCCTTAGCCATTCACTAGATTTTTATAACCCTAAACCCAAAAATTAAAAAACATATCTTATGATACCAACTATTACAAACCTTCTCTTTATTACACAATTATACATGAATTATTACATCAAATATCACTTAATACATCCAATATGATAAATTTATAGTATCGTTGGGGATTAGGAACATTACATGACAAAATTAAAACATTAAATGAAACCTTTTTATTGAAAACATCATTTACATGACCTAAACAATCCATTGTACTTTTCATTGCATGGGATAACCTGAGGACATACCTAAGAAAGGGTGTGCTATAAAGTCCATTAAGGGAATAAATAAGGCATAAAATGAAGAATACAATACAATATCTTCAATGGGAATATAAATGGAGATCAAGAGAAATATGAACATAAAGGCATGATATAGCATTATTATCATAACATGAAAATGAGGAAAAAACATAAAACATGGCATCATTAACATAAAGGAATTATGTATACCCATTTCACAACCAAGTGGAAAAATTTCCTAAAATGAATCATGTAAACCCCTATCCCAACATGATGTATCATGATACTAAATATTACCCAATGCATTAGAGCTCTATCAGGGAACACCCTTCATATTCATTTAAATCTGATGCTTAAGGGTTCCACATAGATCATATAACATGGACAAATTTGACTTCATAATTTATTCCATGATAAAGTAATATATAATACATAAAAGAAAATACATAATAAATAATTATGTGTATTAAAGGAGAATATCCTTGATAGAGAAATGTGAATGGTATTCACTACATGATGACTTTGGCATGGAAAATCATGATGCAATTTCAACAGCCAAACGACGGGAAAAAAATCAAAAAATGTTTGATGGGAGATAAAGGGATAACTCATCATTTGTGCTTTAAATTTTCAGTAATTGTGTAATATAGATACAGGTCCCGACAAATGTAATTAATTAATAGAAGGCATAACATAATAATGAATCTTGAAGAATGCGAGGAAATGGAATAATTGTTGGGATATTTCATCCTGGTTACAGGTGTACATGGGAGAGATTAATGAGAGTGGAAGGGATATTTCATCATTAAAAAATAATTTGGGATGTATGTGGGAGGTTAATAATAATATTACAACATTTTTAATTGAAAATAAAAGGGTATAACAAAACAAATAATGCAGGACAAAAATGAGAAAGGAAGGAGTCCCTTACTTGGATGTCTGGTCCCAAAGGCTTGGGAGAGAATTGGGAGAGGATTATTGGAATATTGGGGAACCATGAGATGATTATAAAGAGTGGATAGAATTGTAGGGACATGTTCCATGGATATTATGTGAATATAATTGGGTTATTGGGTGGGTTTATATTAGAAAAAAGAGTGGAATTCTTTAATATTTCAAAAAATTATGTTTTTGAATATATATAATTAAATACTCAAAACCCAGAAAATTCCCATGGTATTTTCCCATGGTGTTTTTCAAATAGGAGTGGAAAAAATTATTTTATATGTCCATGATCCGACCATATTTAAATATTAGGCTTTCTTATGTGGCGGTGTGTCACACTCTCAAGGAAACCATTTTAAAATGATAAAATATTTTATATATCTTGGAGAGTCCATTAAGGCATTTTAAAATTAATCCAAAAAAAATCTAAAATCCCATTATTTTAAAGGTAAAACCTATATTTTCTATATAATAATTTTATATTATTATATTATAACTCCATTGAGTCAATATTAGGTTATAAGTCCCATTATATATTTATATTGTGTTTTATTTTTAACCAAAAATTTTATTGTCTTAGAAAAATATTAAAATTTCACCATTGTATAATTTTATAATCATAATTACAAAAATAATATTTATCCTTTCGAAATAATTTTCTAAATATGTGACTTTTAACTATTAAAATAAAAACCCGCATTTATTGAAAATTTACTGGTTTTGAAAAAAATAGTTTTCAAAACGTAACAAACATTACATTTGCCATTACCAAATTTATATAGAAATTTATTATTCACGGAATTAATTTGACAACAATATTTTTTAAAAATATTAATTATTGAAAAAATTCATTAATTACTTAACATAAAATCTATAAAAATAGACATTATGTTTTATCGTATAAAAAATATAACTCTTATTGAACTGATTACCAAATCATTTTCAGATACAAAAATAATATAATCATCATTTATAAGAACTTTTTTTATAATATTATTAATAAAAAAATTAGTCTAATATAATAATGTGTATGTTTTTCAAAGTTACAATTTATACCCAGAAACACAATTTATTAAATATTTCCTTTTTATAAATTATATTCCCATAATGAAAATGATGGAATAATAATTTTATTTATAATAACGTATTAAAAAATTAATAACTAATAACTTATTACATTACCCCCTATAACACCTAGATAATACTTAAGGGAAAGGTGTGTGATGGTGACAGACTCTTAGGGAGACTAGAATAACTTTTCCTGTGTGGTAATCTCAATTTACTTAAACTTATAAAGTATGTGATTCCATTCAAGAATAATGTGTTGAAGATTAGATTAGTCATGGTTGAGAGTAAATCCCAGTGATTATAACTCCTTACCAATCTCTAACAAATGAGATTTGTACTTATTGAGTCTATTAGATGATCGTATCCTCTCCGATGTTTGTTTTGAATGGATTTTTTAAAGCCTGATATTTATATCAATTTTTTATTCACTATTTAATAGCAATATTTTAAACGAAAATGATACATAATGGTCATTTAAACCCAAAAAGTGTATGTGTTTTCTATAAGCATAAGACATTAGAAGAAATGGAATTTTATTAATAAAAGATTGGGTTGTTATATATTTTTTTGAAAAATAGTATAGTAGTTGATCCTAAGAAGGTGAAGGCATCTATGGCATGGGAGAAACTGATAAATATTTTTGACATTTAGAGATTTATGGGTCAAGTTGGGTATTATCTCTAGTTTGTAAAGGACATCCCTAAGTTTTTTTCTCTGAACAATTCTCTAACTGAGAATTGGGGAATCAATTCTTGGGATTATAAGTGTCATAATTCTTTTTTTGCGCTATAACTTCTTTTGAATATTTTTTTGATGTTAACTCTTCTTGAGGAATGGAACAGTTGTGTGGTCTTATGTGATGCATCGAGTTCTGGTTTGGGATTTATTATAAAATAATGTGATCATTTCATATCCTTTGGATCACATAAACTTATGCCACTTAAGAAAAACTATTCAACCCCTGACCTTGACCATGCAGTTCTGATGCATGTGCTTAAGAGTTGGTGGCAATACCTTTCTAGAGAAATGTTTACCATGTATTCTGACAACACAAGATGGAGTTATGTCTTGTTTTTAAAAAAAAATGGAATCTCCATCAGAGGCATTTGGTGTAATACATTAAATTTTTATTATTTAACTTCAACTTTTCCCCATAAAAACAAAATATAATTGTAAATGCTTTGGGAAGGAAACTTATGACACTGACCATGAAACAATCATCAGAAGAGTGGAAAATGATGTATCTTTTTGAAAAGTTGAATATAGGATTTTGGGAATCTAGGGTTACAGCATCCATGGCCAATGTCAATATGGTATTCTCTCTTTTCTAGATGAATCTTCATGATTATAATCTTAATGATGAGTTACATAGAATTAGAGACTCTATTTATGATGGGGATACCGAGCTAGACTAGTCATTCTCCACCGAATGAATTCTATGCTATCATAATCATTTTTTCATCCATTATAGTTTTTATGAGATGTGATGGGGACTTTCATAATTTCCAATGGGTTTATAACCAGGAATCATGAAGATGTTATATGACATATGAAAATTATTCTGGTGGCCATGCACGAGATCATGAATTTCTCAATATGTCTGACATTGTTACATGTTCCAACAGGTCAATGCTAAGCACCAAAATCCATTATGTTTTCTTCCTCCACATCGAGTGCCTATGAGTATGTTGGATGATACCTATATGAACATTTTTTTTGTGATTCCTTGTACCTTTATAAGGAAGAATGTGATATAGAATGTTATCGAAAGGTGTACCATGTCATCTCAATTTATACCCATTTGAGATACAACTAAGCTTGAGAAGTTGTCAAATCTCTATGTGAATGAGGTTTTTCATTTTCAAGGAGTTCAATCTTCTATAGTATTCGATAGGGATCCTCTATTCACTTTTAATTTTTTTAATTGGCCTTTAAGAGGCACTGGTATCTTAAGATGGTTTGAGCAAAATATACCCTCCTCATTCATATTTCCAGACATAAAAATCTATATAGATTCTCAATGATATTTTATATGGCTACTATCTCAACATTGGTAGAACATGGGATGACCATCTAGGGAAATTTTAGTTTTAGTATAACAATAGCTTCCTGTAAACAAATAGAATGGATCATTTTGATTCATTGTATGCTTTTCCTCGATGATCTTGATTGTGTTGGTCAGAGACTGGTGAAAGTTCCTCGGTTGAACCAAGCATGGTTATAGAGACTAAAACAATGATTCAGTTAATTAATTGTATAATATTGATGGTACAAAGAAGGTATAAGTCTTTTGTTGATCATGGTCACAGATCATTGGAATTTTTAGTTGGTAACTAGGAGTTATTGAATATTTTAACCTCATTTAGGTCATTAATGTCTTGGGATGAAATTGAAATATTATCCTTATTTTTGGATTCCTTTTGAGGTTGTTGAATAGGTGGGAAATGTTTTTTTTCTATTTATCACTTCCAAATTTGCTGATGTCGAAACATAACATGTTACCTGTATCTCTACTGTGGAAGTATCTATTAGATCCATCTCTTGTTCTAAGATGGAGTGGTCTTAGGGTGGAGCCTTATTTATCTATGATTTAATATCCATTCAATATAGCTGATTCTAAAACCAAGGTACTTCGGGGTTGTGTGATACCTTTGATCTATTTCAATGGCATAATAGTTCTAATAGTCTAAAGTCTTGGTAGAGGGATTCACTAATGATAAAGAACTAGAATTATCTTCATGGAATATAATATTCTAAGTTGATTTTATAGAGAATTTTTTTTCTATCTTGGGAATGTTGTTACATATTGTTATGGTTTTTAGGTATTTCTATAACCTTATTTGGATCATGCTTTGGTTGTGTTTTGTTTAAAGGTTACATGAGAGAAAAACTGGATAATATTGAATGTTCATTGGATTTTCATGGTAGGTGTCTAGTTTTCCCAAACCCTCAAAACCAAGGAAATGATCGTTTTAATGGTTGGAACAAAACTTTATAAACCATGAAACAACTTAGTTGAAATGAGGCACTTAAATAAAATGGGATCATGACTATGTAACATGATATTTTCAAATTGCGGGGCTTTACCCAAGAATTTGTTTACTTGGAATTAACAAATCCTTTTTTGAACAATAAGAACCATCATTCATGGTGCACAATAGACCTCATTCGACCATTGATGATTTTTTCCATGGGATCTCCAAATATGATTTCTTATCCCGTCTACACCCTCTAAGATGAAGATTTAAACTTGGAGAATGACGTTTGATCCTCCCCTAGGTGGTTTCATCTTCTCATTCTCTTCCTTACGCTCTCACTCATTTCATTCCTAGGGTTTCCTAGACCTACTTGTTGGATGGTCTATATAATAACTGATGTCTTCAGTCTTTCATATAGATTGTCTCTTGGATCATCATTACTAGCATTCATCGTTGGATTTTCCGAGCTAGTGTTTGGAATTTTGAGATCCAATGTTTCCAAGGAATGTGTATCAAATTTGATTGACCAATTTAATTAACCATAAATATCATAAATTAAATTATTATATTTTATTTAAATTCAATTTTCGTATTTTGGTTAAATTACTTTCAATTTTTTTATTAAAAACCCAATTTCTATTGAATTTGATTTTTTTATTTGTTAGGCTTGAAATGGGGGAAGCCCCACAATTCCATTGAATTTGGTTGTGTTTCTAAAATTGAGTGAAAACTGTGGAATTTAAATTGAAAAATTGATTTGATGGAATTATTGCAAATATTAATTTGGGAAATATTTATAAAAATTCTTTTTATTAAAACAATTGGGTTTTATCTTGGAAAAGGGCATGTTTCGTTTAAAAATCATTTGTTGATTTTTAAATTTAAATTTTTAATATTTTAAATAAAGAATGTGATGAATTTAATTTTAAATAGTTTTTGAATAAATTTCCCTTCATTTATTATTAATGTAGAAGATGAAATCCTATTTAGCTAGTTAGTTATTGGGATATCACTCTTTTGATGATTTTCAAATGAAAAAAACATAATCCAGTATGTCACAAACTTGGCAGTATGTTTTCAAGTCTTATTTGAATAGTTTTGGAGGGACATGTGCATACATATATTGTTGTTATTCACCTTTGAGTGTGTGAGGATATTTTATCCTAGTAAGATCATACCTTTTTAAACATAAACATATTTCTCCCTTGTTGTATTTGAAATAAATTATTATGCCGATGTTTTTTAAAACTGTTTTTAAATTACATCTATTATATATAAACACTTTTATATAAAAACCTGATTATTTAATATATATTTAATATATATTTTATATCAATTGAAATTTGAATCATTTGTTTTAATAGTTTTCATACTTTAAAATTTAAATAATAGTTTTTAGAATTATGATATTTTAGTAACAAACAAATTTACTTAGAATTGACATCTTTATTTGGTTAATTAAATGTTTTCATTTGTTATGAAATAATTGGAGATCCCTAAGAGGCTTTATCTGACACCCAACATTTGCCTTCTAAAATTTGGGGAGCATCTCATTTCCGTTTTACATGGGCATAAAGAACCACTTGGAGGTGTCTCTAGTTGTTGATATTGGTGCCAATAGAGTTTGGTCTATTGGGAAATGTGTTGTTAATTTATTTTCCTAGCAACATTTCGTAGTACATTGGGTTTGTTTTCTTGTCATACATTGGGTATAGTTCTCCTCATAGTGTTATTCTTATTTTTATACTGACTTCATTACCTTACATTAACGATGTTTGTCGAAAATTCATTCACACTATTATGTTTGAATGATTCCATGAGCTATTCATCAACTCATGTAGAATGTGAAATCCATTCTGGGTATTTTAAGACCATCTCGATTATCATTTTATCATGGTACCCAAGATGGTTTGTGTCATGTTATACCCCTTAACACATATATTATACTTCATTCAGAAATATAACATTAATGTCATGATAAAGTGTTTTACAATTTATACCTCATTGTAACTTATTTACCCATTACTAATCATTTTATCTAAAACATTTCTTATGTTTCCCCATTCCCTAATAGTCAAAATTAAAGTAACACAGATGATTTTTTTTGTACAGAATCATTATGGATGAAATGTGTCTTTTCTAGGGAGAATAGATGTATATCTACCTAGTACTTGAAGATAGGGAACTTTTTTATCTTGGGTGTTGGTTGAAATTGAAGTGATGTTTTAATTATTTGTATCCTAATTATTAGATATGGATAAAGGGGTGTGGTGAATCTTTTTTTGTATCAATGTGGAGTTTGGTAATCTTTGGTATTTTTTATTCATAATATTTCATTATATAGCCCTATATTGACTACCATTTTTTATAGTATGGTGTTTGGTATGACTAGTTTGACTATGTGGGGTTAAAATTTTCTTCACCTTTATATTGATTCCTATTAAATTCCCTCCATTATTATTATTGAATATGACATTAGGGAATAGTATTTTGGGTTTGAGATATTATCCAAAAAATTAATAAATGTTTCTCTATGGTTAGAAATGTGAGGAGAAAATGTTATTAGGGTGTGGATCATAACATCCAGAATTTCTAATGAATATTAGTTTTTCTCAACTTTTTCCATTAAATTATATACATATATGATAAATTTATTTATATTATATTATTTTAAAATATATTAAACATTAAATATATACATCTTTATCCCTTATGTTTTTTCTTTTTCATATTATTCTAGTATTTTGTAATTTTAAAAAAGTATTTTATTAAAACAATTATTGAATTCATGATTTGGTTTAAACATATTGTTTAATTATATTACTATATTATAGATATTAATAATTTTATTGGTAATTAATTCATTATTATCTAATTCTTAACAATGTATGATATATGTATTTATAGTCTCAAAATTATAACATATAACCATTAAAAATGAGGTCTTACATCCTTTTAAGATATATATATGATAAATGATTAAATATCATTTTTTCACTAAACAATTACTTTATTATGAACATTTAGTTTAAATTTTAGGTCACTTATTTCCCAAATAGTTCTTTTCATATTCCATGTAAATATATTATTAGACTAAAATTTTATTTTTAGAATACTATGAAACAAGTTTTATAATAGAAAAACATTATTTGATATTTATTATTTTTATTTCAAAATGTAATTACACAAATTTATAATGTATTTTTATGAGAAAAACTTATAATTTTTTGATAATATCATTTTTAGAAAATTAAAATGGCCATTTACATAATATTGTAATAATGGTTTAAAATGATGGTTTCACTAACGGTGTTTTCATGATTATGAATTTAAAACCTAAATTTCAATAAACATGAAGTGGAATTTACTAAAACATTAATTTATTTACATATAAAAATATTATATATATATATATATATATCCAATATTAATAAATATATAACAACATGTAATGTCTCATATTTTCCATTTATTATTTTAAATATTATATGGAATTATTTAGAGACTGGGAGCGAAGACGACACATCATTCTGAGGACCAGTGAGCCCAGAATTGTGGTTTAACCATTTTTTTAGTTAAGTGAGTCAGCACCTGTGCGAGGTTGTGGCAGTTTCCAAACGGATGCCAGGATTAAAACTCTAAGTGCACCATTGCATTCGGGATGACGAATTTACCTAAGAATGGGCCTAACCTTGACCGGTGTAGGATGAGGGAGAAAGTTAATTTTCAGACATTTTTAGTAAACTAAAAATAAATTAAATTTATAAATACTTATTTTATTTTATGGAAACGTCCGCTGCAGCACAGAAACGAGATGTCTATTTCCTAAATTAATGATGCATCATAATGACTCAAAAAATGGCAGTTTGGCATCATTAATACTTCCGCGTAATTAAATGCCAATATGTTTCCCTTTTTAATGGGTTAAGGAATTGTTGATCGTTGGCGACGTTTGAGAGGAAGTTCTGCAGAATCCATGGGGCGTTGGAGAAATTTCTCAGTGACGAACGATGACGAATCGAAATCGTGAATCATTGTGCCAACGTTGAAGGATCTCGATGACAATGGCAGCACGGTGCCTTCATCAACGATCGATCCTTTCGAAAAGTAGTGTCTTGTTATTTCAATTTATTTTCCCCGTTTTTGAGTTTAAATGATGAACGCGGATCAACCACGAACAAGTTGATCTGTGGATTCGTACATTCATTCGGGAGGGTTTTCTTTGGGATGATTTTGGGGAATTAATCCATTCTTTTATTTATGTTGATCTCTAATCCATTTAAACTTATTTACAGGAGTGGATCAACGCCGTGACGAATGACGGCGGAGATTCGTTCCTCAGTTTTGTTTACTGGATTTCCTCCCCCATTATTTTCTTTGCATTCTTCGCGGGGTGATGAACAACGGATCGCTGCGCATCTGTTCCAGGACGCAACGATCGCAAATTAAAGGTTTGAGACTAGAAGACCTTATAGATGTGCGACGACGATGGTGGACGACGAATCAGACTGGATCGGTAAAGGGAATTCTTCAAGCGTTCTTCGCGTTGGAACATCAAAACACGTTTTCTGAGATGATCGGAAGCCCAAAAATGTCGGAAGCGGCTTCGTGCCATCGGGGCGACCAAAACCTGAAGGTTTTGTTGCAATCGTACGGATGGAATGACGACTAGAATAGAACAGGAGGTGCACCGACGAAGAGCTTCATTTCTGGAAATTTCCAGAACACACGGCTTGTACTTTCGAAGAACACGACATGTTGTACTAGAGGCGGCTATGGATATGGGGGTCAGATAGGTTTCACACGGCGTGTGACCTTGGTCACACGGCGTGTTGAACGTTCCACAAATATCATCATGTGTTTGGGAAATACACAGACATGGGATGATCTACACAGCTTCATGCGACACGATGTGTATGGCTTGGCAGAGGCGGAAACATGAAGCACAGCATGTATCCTAGGGATACACGGACATGGGTTAAAGTACACGGGTTGGATACCGTGTAAGGGCACATGGCCAATGACACGGGACCAACCCTAGTCACTCGGACACGGAGTGTACATCTAACTACACGTCGTGTACTCAGTTTTTCTATACAACCAACCTATGACACAGGCCGTTGTACGTGGGTAGTACCTACGGTCAGACAACACAGTGTGTATCTTTTCTACACTCCGTGTACTTTTTGGAAAACTGAATGGTCCTTTCGTTCACCATACCATGGCCATAATTCGTTTGGGTTAGTGCCCCTTCTTCTCATTTCCCTGAATGTCAGGTATCGTTTCATTCTATAGGAGTATGATCCCTTCATCCCGACATTCTGTGATAGAGTCAGTATCCCTCCAAGAGTCCTGGAGTGAGATCCTCTATCCATTCCGGACCCTAGTTAGATTCAGGCATCGATGTGACCAACTCTATTGGGCGTTGATCCACTATCTATCTAGTGCATCACCTAAGTGGTGATTTTTGGATGACTCTTGGTATCCTCCATGGCCCTGGAAGTGATCCTCATCTGTGTATCGTAATATTTCCTACTTATGAGTGTGTCTCCCATAATGAGTGCCTTCTATCTACCGTAACCTTCCCACTCAAGGGTGTGTCTCCCGTAATGAGTGCAGCTACCTCTTGTGACGGTTTGCGATGAACAAAACTTCTCAGATGGACATCATCAGAGCTATAAGACTCGTGGAGTGTGTTCTCTCAGAACGAGTGCATCACGGAATCTTCAAACAGAATCCCTAATGGAGTTGCAGTTGTGTGACTTGTCTCTAGACCATGGGTCTGGGTTTTGAGAATATCAGGTTTGTTCTATATGTTCTATAGACATATACTATGAATAGCTTATTGTACATTTACATTATGTACTGCTTTGTGGTTTTTGGGGTCCTCTATTGAGTATTGTTAAACTCACCCCTCCACGGGCTTTGCTCGCATGTCTGGTGTCTTGTGCAGATGAGCAGCCTTTTGAAAGAGTCCAGGACGGACCAGGACAGGATCGAGTTTTCTGAGTTCCCTACAGGCTGAGGTGTTCTGATGGCTACGAGCAGCAATCCCTCTACCTTTTGTGCATACAGGTTGGACATTGCTGTTTTCAGACCCTTGTTTGTTTGTTTTTGGTGGTCATGTATTCTGGCCTAGTTTAATTTTTAGTACTCTAACTTTCGTCGTAATCTGTTGGTTGGGTTTTAGTTGTATGCATGCATTTTTTCCCTAGTGTTTTACATTTCAGCATTTGTGGGCTAGGAGATGTGTGAGTGTGTGCAGGTACATAAGAAATTCCTCCCATGTTAGTGATATATCTACTCAGTGCTAGTAACCAGCCCCTGGACTATTGGAGGTGGGCTTGTGGAGTCATGGCGCGGTCCCCCCTGGGATGGGTCGTGACAGAGTGGTATTACAGGTGGTCGGTTCTACCATAGGGCCACGAGTCTGTGAGTTTTGTATGGGGAAACATTTTTAAGTGTTTCGAGTTCGGCTTTCAGGCCAGAGACTCCAGTGTTGGTGCGACAGCCGATGTATCCATACACCAGGGCTATGATGCCCTGCTTTCCAACAGTGTACATGAAAACACTGGTTGCGGGAAAATAGAAAGGTACATGCATCATATAGGAATGGTGTGAGGTTTCCATGTCCTTTGTGTTAGCTATCCAGATATACTCTTTAACCATGGTACAAGTTGTTTCCTTACAGGATGCCTCCATGACGTATACCTACTAGGATTCAGCAGCACGATCACGAGGATGACCCCCTCAGTGACGAGGCTTTGATACAGGGACCAGTTACCCAGCCATTGCTACCAGGTGGTGCACCTGCTATGCCACCACTAGTGGAGAAGCCAGTGGTACCGGCAGTACCGAGCGGCACGGAGTGCAGGATTAGCACGCTCCATGAGTTCTGGAGATAGAGACCCTTTAGGTTCCGAGGCGAGCCTGACCCTCAGGCGGCTGAGGACTTGGTTGAGGTGGTGACCAGGGTTTTCCCTCTAGTGTGGACACCAGTAGACTAGATGGTGAACCTAAGAGTGATCCTTCTTCATGGTTCGGCAGGGAGATGGTGGAGTATGACCACATAGACTCATGACAAGGAGAATCTTTCATGGACAGAGTTCGAGTGACTCTTCTGGGAGGAGTTCTCTGTGGTTACGCTAAGAGCTGTATGCATCTAGGAGCTACTCCATCTCCAGTAGGGCAGTATGACAGTGGATGACTATTCATTGAGGTTCACCAACCTCGCCAGGTAATCGATGGATATGGTCAGGGATGAGTATTTCAGAGCATGGACCTTTGAGCGAGGTTTACGACAAGACATCTGAGCTAGTGTAATGCGTCTATGCATATAGACTTATGATGGAGTGCCCGAGCGAGCTTTGGTGGTCGAGAGGTTCTTGGCGGAGCAGAGACAGCTACCAGCAGTCGGCATCAAGAAGACAGGTGTGGAGACCTCAGTGACAGGGAGATGACGTCAGGCGTAGGGATCGGGATGTGAGAGACATCGGAGGAGGACCCAGGATCGGGGATCGACAATCTAGGGCTCTCAGGCTAGATCCAGTCAGCCTAGGGAGAAGTGATGTTACGCATGCGACGGTAGGGGACAACTCGTTAGGGATTTCCCGAACCGTCGATCTACTGACTGGCAAACGGTGGATGGACCACCAAGGTAGAGACAGATAATAGAGTATGCAGACCCACCAGGTGTCAGACGTGGCAGAGGAGTAGGGAGAGCAGTAGGTTGTGGCAGACGCTTCGACTTACTTCCACCACCACCCCCAGGAGGTCCGCACCAGGCTCAGGGAGCTGGGGGACAGGGGCGGGGACAACTGCATGCGGTCGAGGCATATGACCAAGGGGCTCTAGGGATGATTTGAGGTACGATCTGTTTCTTTTCTACCTTATATTTCGTACTCATAGACACAAGTTCCATTCATTCCCTTATATCTACATGTCTTGTACAAACCCTCAAGATTCCGATAGAACCGTTGACTCGATCCTTACGCTTGGAGACACCTACGGGAGGAGACTCGACAATCATGCACCTTTGCAGATAGTGTGATCTTACCCTTGGTGTCAAGAGTTTTGGTTAGAACCTCTTGGTGGTAGCATCAAGGCCACACGACATCATTCTCAGTATGGATTGGTTATCTTCAGTCCATTCCCAGATTGACTGTTTTAGGCGAAGAGTGCGGTGTGTCCGATGTGATGGAACGAGGTTTTCCTTTGTTAGAGAAAAGGAAACCCAGGTAGCACAAAATGGTCTCATTCATAGGATGGTGCAGCCGATCACTCGAGAGTTAGCTAGCCTTACCCTCGGAGTAGTAGATGTTGTGAGCTCTCAGTTCCCAGTAGTGGTGGCGGATTATGAGGACGTCTTTCCCAAAGATGTTCCAGGATTACCTCCCTGCTGGGAAATTGACATCTGCATCAACTTACACCCTATGATGACGTAGATTTCCTCATCGGATTATCGGATGGCTCCCAGAGAGCTTCATGAGATGAGGGTGCAGTTAGAGGATCTGCAGAGAAAGGGTTTTGTAATACCCAGCCTCTCACCCAGGGCAGCCCCAGTCTTGTTTGCCAAGAATGCAGACAGGAGTCTGAGGTTGTGTGTGGATTACCAGCGCCTGAACCACGGTACGGTGAAGAACAAGTGTCCACAGTTGAGAATCGATGACCTCTTCGATCAGATAAGAGGGGAACAATGGTTCTCGAAGGTTGACATTCGATTAGGCTATCACCATCTACGAGTGCGGGATGAGGATATACCGAAGACAGCTTTCAGATGCCGCTACGGTCACTATGAGTACATGGTGATGCCTTTTGGTGTGACGAACGCCCCCGCAGTGTTCATGGGACTGATGAACTAGTTCTTCTAGTTGTACTTGGAAAAGTTCGTAGTGGTCTTCATCGACGACATCCTTGTATACTCGACATTATAATAGGAGAATGTGAGACACCTACGGATGGTTCTAGACGTACTTCAGGAGCACCAGATTTATGGGAAGCTCTTAAAGTGCCAGTTCTAGATTCAGTAGGTCCACTTTCTGGGACATGTCATCTCAGCAGATAGAGTAGCTATAATCCCATCCAAGGTAGAGGCTGTGTTATCATCAGAGCCACCTCGGAGCGTGACGGAGGTGTGGAGCTTCCTTAGGTTGGAAGGATATTACCGGAGATTCATTCCTGATTTCTCCCAGATATCAGCACCAATGACGACCTTGATTAGGAAGGGGAAACCCTTTGTATGGACAGAGAAGTGCCAGCAGGCTTCTGAGAAGTTGAGGCAGTGTTTGATGAGCGCCCCAGTCTTGGGATTACCGGAGGAGGGTGTCGAGTACATAGTTTTTTGGGACGCATCAGGGACCGGTCCCAGCCATGTCCTAATGCAGCGGCATGTAGTGATTGCTTATGGTTCATGCCAGCATAGGCCACATGAGCAGAACTATGCAACCCATAATCTCGAGTTGGCAACGGTAGTCTTTTCATTGAATATGTGGCGACACTAACTCATGGGCGATCGATTTATTGTCTACTCTGACCAAAAGAGCCTCAAGTACATCTTCTCACAGAAGGATCTGAATCTGAGGCAGAGGCGTTGGCTAGAGTTCCTCCAAGACTATGATTTTGAGATCATCTATACTTCTGGAAAGGGGAACAAGGTGGAAGATGCCCTTAGAAGAAGGTCGAGCTCATAACTATTGAGTGAGACGACACAATAGTTTTTCGCGTTACAGTTATACTTTTTGGATGGAGAGGATACAAAATACCTATAGTCGATGGTTGTCACCCCTCTACTCTTACAGTGAGTTAGGGAGGCACAGCTTGGGGATGTCGACTGTGTGGCTTTACGTGATTAGTTATCCACAAGACATGATCCTGATGGATATTCACAAGGTGGGGAGCACATACTTCTTTTCAAAGGATGCATTGTTGTACCAGTGTAATTCCAGGAGGAGGTCATAAGGTATTTTCATATATCACCTTTTTTGGTACATCCTGGATTGGAAACGATGTACCAGGGTCTCCGACTAATGTTCTGGTGATCAGGCATGAAGAAGGCAGCAGCAGAGTTCATTTCTCAATGCCTCACATGCCTGCAGGTGAAGGCTGAGCACTAGGTTCTAGCAGGGTTAGCTCCCCTGGAAGTTCCAGAGTGGAAGTGGGATGGAATATCGATGGAATTCGTGACAGGCTTACCACAGACGTCCATGGGGCATGATTCCATTTGGGTGATCATTGACCGACTCACCATGTCGGCCCACTTCTTAGCTATCTGGGAGAAGAGTTCCGTAGAAATCCTGGGACGCCTCAACGTGCAAGAGATAGTTCGGATTCATGGAATCGCCTCGACTATAGTCTCGGATCGAGATTCCCGCTTCACGTCCCGATTGTGGAAGGGATTGTATGAGGATTTTGGGACACAGCTACGCTTGAGCACAGCGTTTCATCCCCGGACTGATGGTCAGACGGAGAGGACCATTCAGGTAATAGAGGATATGTTGTGAGATTTTATCTTGGACTTTGGTCGTAGCTAGGAGGACCACCTACCACTGTTGGATTTTGCGTACAACAACAGCTACCACTCCACCATTGGTAGGGCATTGTTCGAGGCCTTGTACGGGAGACCCTACCAGTCACCGCTTTGCAGGACCAACCTCAGAGAGTAAGCACTCATGGGTCCTGAGTTAGTGCGAGCTACCACAGAGAAGGTGCAGATCATCCAAGTGTAGATGAAGACTTCAAAGAGCCAGTAGAAGTCCTATGATGACCGATAAAGGAGGCATCTGGAGTTCAAATAGGGAGACCACGTCTTCCTTTGGGTCTCACCTCGACAAAGGTTACAATGCTTTGGCCGAGGTGGCAAGCTATCTCTGAGGTTCATCGGACCCTTCCAGAAACTATGCAGAGTTGGCGAGGTGGCGTACCTCATAGCTCTACCACCATAGTTGCATCATGTAGATGATGTCTTCCACAAGTCGCAAATGAGGAGGTACATGCATGATCTGTCACACGTCATCGACTGGGGAGAGCTGGACATCGAAGATGGAGTGTCCTTCACCGAGTACCCGGTGGAGATCGAGGGTCAGCAGGATAGGATCTTTTATGGGTGATCGATTCCCTTGGTGCCCATCTAGTGTCAAGATGAGAATCTTCAGGAGAGCATGTGGGAGAGGGAGGCCCAGATTCATGCCCAGTACCCACATCTATTTGAGTAGCCCTTGTTTTGGCTTTTCGTGGACATAAATCCCCAAGGTGGGGAGAATGTATTGTCTCGTATTTTCCGTTTATTATTTTAAATATTATGTGGAATTATTTAGAGACTTTGCATGACGATGGAACATCATTCCGAGGACCAGTGAGCCCGGAATGGTGGTTTGAACTTTTTTTAGTTATGTGAGTCGGCACTGGTGCACGGTTGTCGCAGTTACCAAACGGATGACCGGATTAAAAATCTGAGCGCACCGTTGCGTCTAGGATGACGACATTACCTAGAAATGGGCCTAACCTCAAATGGCGTGGGTTGAGGGAGAAAGTTAATTTTCAGACATTTTTAGTAATGTAAAAATAAAATAAATTTCTAAATGTTTATTTTATTTTATGGAAATGTCCACTGCAGCATAGCAACAGGCCGTCTGTTTCCTAAATTAAATACATGTCATAATGACTCAAAAAAATGGCAGGTTGGCGTCTTTAATACTACCGCGCAATTAAATTGCAACATGTTTCCCTTTTCAATGGGTTAAGCAATTGTTGATCATTGGCGACGTTTGAGAGGAACCTCTACAGAATCCATGGGGCGTTGGAGAAATTTCTCAGTGACGAACGATGATGAATCGAAATCGAGAATCGGTACGTCAACGTTGATGGATCTCGACGACAACGGAAGTGATATCCCTTCGTCAATGATAGATCCTTTCGAAAAGTATGGGTTTTTTATTTCAATTTCTTTTCCCTTTTTTGAGTTTAAATTATGAAGGCGGATCAACCACGAACAAGTTGATCCGCGGATTCGTACGTTCTTGCGGGAGGGTTTTCTTTGGGATGATTTTTGGTAATTAATGCATGCATTTACTTATGTTGATATCTTCTCCATCTAAACCTATTAACGAGAGCGGATCAACACCGTGACGAAATACGGTGGAGGTTCCTTCCTCAATTTTGTTTATTGGATTTCCTCCCCCATTCTTTTCTTCATGTTCTTCGCGGGGTGATGAAAAAAGGATCATTGCGCATCTGATCCGTGACACAACAATCCCAAATCGATGGTTAAGAACTACAACGAACTTGTATAGGTGCGACGACGATGGCGGACGAAAAATAGGACTAGATCAGTAAAGGCCATTCTTCGAGCGTTCTTCGCGCGGGAAGATCAAAACACGTTTTCGGAGCCGATCAGAGGCCTAAAAACACCGGAAGTGGCTTCATGTTGTCGGGGTGACCATTACCTGAAGGTTTCGTGGCGATCGGAAAGTCGTAAAAATGATAGGAGCAGAACCGGAGGTGTGCCGATGAAGAGCATCATTTCTGGAAATTTCTAGAACACACGATGTGTACTTCCGAAGAACACACCGTGTAGTACTGGCGATGGCTAGGGTTTCGGGGGTCAGAGAGGTGTCACATAGCATGTTGAACTTTCCTCTAATCTCGGCGTGTTTTTTGGAAATACACGGACACGGGATGATCTACACGGCTTGAGGCGACACTACGTGTACAACATGGCAGAGGTGGCAACGTGATTCTCATCGTGTATCCAGGGGATACACCGACATGGGTTAAAGTACACGGGTTGGAGACTGTGTACGGGAACATGGCCAGTGACATGGGACTAACCCTAGTCACTCGAACATGGCGTGCACATATCACTACATGTCGTGTACTCAGTTTTTCTACATGACCAGCCTATGACATGGGACGTTGTACACAGGAAGTACCCGGTGTCAGACAACACGACGTGTATCTTTTCAACACGTCATGTTCATTTTGGAAAACAGCAAGTTCCTTTTGTTCACCATACCATGGAAATCTCTCATTTGGGTTAGTGCCCCTTATTCTCATTTCCTTGAAGGTTAGGCATGGTTTCCTTCTAAAGGAGTATGATCCCTTCATCCAGACATTCTGTGATAGAGTCGACATCCCTCCGAGAGGCCCAGAGTGAGATCCTCTATCCATTCTTGACCCTATGTAGAGTCAGGAATCAATGTGACCAACTCTATAGGGCGTTGATCATCTATGTAGTTGGTGTATCACCTAACTAGGGAATCCAGATGAGTCGCAGTATCCTCCATGGCCCTAGCAGTGATCCTCATCTGTGTATCGTAATCTTTCCCACTCAAGCGTTTCTCTCTCATAATGAGTGCTTTCTATCTAACGTAACCTTCCCACTTAGGAGTGTGTCTCCCACTATGAGTGCAGCTACCTCTCGTGACGGTTACCGATGAACAAATCTTCTTAGACGGATGTCATCAGAGCTATAAGACTCGTGGAGTGTGTTCTCCCGGAATGAGTGCATCACAGAATTATTGAACAGAATCCCTCACGAGGAATGTGGTTGTGTGACATGTCTCTAGACCACGGGTATGGGTTTTGAGTATATATGGTTTGTACTATATGTTCTATAGACATATACTGTGCATAGATGACTGTATCATTACTTTGTGTACTACTATGTGGTTTTCGGGGTCCTCTCCGGAGTATTGTTATACTCACCCCTGCACAGGCATTTCTTGCACGTCTGGTGTCTTGTACAGACGAGCAGCCTTTTGACAGAGTCCAGGGTGGACCAGGACAGGACTGATATTTCTGAGTTCCCTACAGTCCAAGGTGTTCCTACGGCTATGAGAAGGAGTCCCAATACTTTTTGTGCTTACAGGTTGGACCTTGCTGTTTTCAGACTTGTGTTTGTTTGTTTTTTGTGGGCTTGTATTCTGGCCCAGTTTACTTTTTATTATTCTACCTTTTGTCATACTCTGTTGGTTGGGGTTTAGTTTTATGCATGCTTTTTGTTCCCTAGTGTTTTACATGTCTGCATTTGTGGGCTTGGATATGTGTGTGTGTGTGTGTACATGTACTTAGGCAATGCCTCCCATGTTAGTGATATGCCTACTCGGTGCTAGTCACCAGCCCCTGGCATATTGGTGGTGGGAATGGGGAGTCACAGCGCGAGCTCCACTGGTACGGGTCGTGACACAACAAGAATAAACATAACCAATCATAATAGATGATATTTTTTTATAGATAAATTATTTTCCTTTAAATTTATATTACTAAAGAAAAATCTAAGTTTATAAATATAATTAATCTACTTTTTAAAAAATGAATTCACCATTGGAATCAGCATGTCTAAAATATATTATTGCCAATTTTAAAATTATATTCAAAACAATATTTTTTGTTAACTTTAAAGATAATGTTATTACGTATATCCTAACCTCTGAGACATCAAAATGATATAATTAATACTATAAATTTATTAAAAAAACTATCTCGACTGAAAATTAGTTACAGGAGTAAAATAATTATTTTAAAACTATTAAGATGAATTTATAAACAAATGATTGAAATTTTGAGGTGTAAGTTATATTTTATTCATATTAAAAAAACAATTTTTGATTCATTAACATTTTCAGGTGTTTAATTTTGCTTGTAATTACCTCGACTAGGCCACCTAAATAGACGATGTGTGGGGATGATGTTACAACTTAATAATTCGTTCTCATATTACTATGGAGAAATACTAGTGATGAGGGCTTCAAATTTTCAGGGGAAGATTTTGCCTCCTAAACCAATGTTTGAGGTCATTGGTTGAATCATCCAAAAATTTATTGTGGTCCATCTGCATAAATGAAATCACAATAAACTATGTATCAAAAACTAAGTAACCAAAGGTAATAAATTGTCTATATAATAAATATTGTATAATATAGTTTCAGAAATTTATTTTAAAATAATTCATGCATCATGTAATGAAATGTCACATTATCAAGTATTTATTGAACAGTCACTAAAAACTAAATACATGAACTCCTAACTAACTAGAATAATCTATCTTTTAAAATATATATCCCACATATAATTAAATAGTTTTTATATGTGCCTAAATCTATAAAATACATTTTTCCTCAGAAAAAAAGAACATCTACCTCATACATTGAGACACATGCCATATATGTGAGTATTAGGGGATTCCAACAACAAATTAGGGACCCCAAATGGCTTAAAAATTATGATTGTTGTATTCATCAAGAAGATATTCATGAAATACATATAAATATGTGTAGTCATTTCCGTGAAATAGACACTCCATGAATTATAAGATAAGATTCATATAAATTCATTCACGTTGGATTATGATATACTAACCCGGTCACTAGAACCCTTGAGTCTCTCTACTCCAGCACCATGTCTGGAATAGTATGTCACCACATAGAGCCAAACCCATAATAGGGTAGAATTAAAGCCAAAATAAATCCACTACCCATGTTAAAGGACTTGGTTTCAACCAAATCAATTTACATCCCACACCTGAAGACTCCAGGTGGAAAATTTTACAATTGACAACCCACTATATGACAGAATAGGGTATGGTCATATGTCTATTAGCCTTGACCCATCCCTTATCTATAGAGATATGTAAATAATCTATAGAAAACATTATACCAATTCTTATCCCAAATTAGTAATTAACCCTTTCCTAACACACAAAGTTCCACTTTCCAAATTTTGTATCACATTTTAACTCATTCCCCTCTTGGGTAGTCCTCATCTAATGCCTGATAACCCCATATAAAGATCCAATATCATAGCATAGGTTCAATTGATGTATGATCCTATATTATAACCTACATTCTCACTCATGTCATGGTCGGGCCTTAGAACCCCCTACCCGTCTAACATGAATGCCTATAAGAACACATGAAGATGTTATATGGTCACATTCAATCAGAAAGTTCACCAGCTCATCACAAGGGAAGTGTTCTCTTGAGACCATGTATTATGTTTTAAACCTGACTCAATACCTATGTGTTATATTCCACTCACTTGATCCAACCTCTAACAATTATTCTACAAGAAGAGGTCTCATAGGTCTATTCACACAACATGAATCATAATTAATTTGAATACACCTTAGGAAATCACAATAAAGAATTATAAAATATTTATAAAACTAGAACAACCTTTTTAAGTTCAAAAAGACCAAATATATCTGAAATCTAGACCCACTATATTTACATTAAAAATAATATCAAATCTTATTTTTAAAACCATTTGAAAATAAAATTTCATATTTATTTATGTACACTATGCCCTCATCCAATGTCTCATAAAAAATAAATTAAAAAACCCCATTCTCATTTTGTAATACCATTTTAGAAATTATTTTTATCACTTTCCATTTTCCCTTGAATCTAATTGGTTTTTAAATAACATTTTAGAAAATCTAATATTTAAACAATTTAACATTCCAAAATCTAAAATATGACACCATAAAATCTATAATTAGAGACACTATAACGAGTTCTACAAAGGTGCCTCCATAAAATCATTTAGAAATCTATGGGGTGCATGGTGATTATTAGAACGATGGGATCCCATCATATACTTGTGGACAAACTCACAGATGATATGATATATATAGGAAGATAATACTAATGATCCACATTAATTTAAAGTCAACAAATAACTAAGAGTCTCAAATAAATAATAAACCCTTTACCACAACTGATAATCTAATAAATGACTCCCATATTTTACCAACCTCCACCTTGTTCAGTAACACATATCTCATCATTAAACACCATTAATTTAATTAATTAATAAATTATAGATATTTTCTAAAAATGGAGTATCTGATACCAAACACATTAGTAATTCATGTGACTTTGAGTCCACATGCAATAGTGTGTGGTTTAGTACAAAACCCCCCAAACCTGGGAAACATAAATTCCTCATAATTAGTACTTGAATAAATGGAAAATTTCACCAAAACTAGGACAAATCCATAATTATTTTCATGGAATTATTTAACTTACATAAAATATTGAATCCTAGATTGTTTACACGGCCTTGGGATTTCCACCACCAGCCACATACGAAATCCATATCCATAAAATGATATTTTAAATTCCCTAGTGAAATAATTCCTTCAAATCATGTATAATATGAACCAAAATTAGAGACAAATGGAGTTGAGAATGTGGGAAGTATATGGAGAGATATTTCTTTCATTTCAAAAGATAAACATATCATAATCACCCAAAACCAAGGGGAAGAATGTGTGATAGAGAGTTTAGGCCTCTAATATATTCATGTAGCCATCAGGAAGGAAGACTCAATGGGTTTTTAATTTAGAACCCCCTCAAACCATTTCAATAAATGCCATGTCACTGGTTATCAACGTAAACTAGTGTTCAATATGAAGCCTTATCTAGATGGTAGGGATCCCCCTTTTCAGTAACAATCATGATGTGAACAATTATTATTCTTGTGAATGTCCTACTAGTGAATTTTTTAGAGGCTTTCTCACCCTATATCACCCCTAGATCCCACAAAAATCCACCTCATCTTCAAAGAATGTCTACAAACAATAGATAGAGACGTTAAAATGTACAGAAAACAAGATCAATCCCCTATTCTCAATATGATCTACCTACGAAATGAAAAATTAAAATGACCATATGAATTTATATCCTATAATTAAAGTTCCCAATTATTATATGATTTGATTTTTTTTTAATAATTTTAATTGTTTTCAAATGGTGGTCATAGAAATTAAAGGATTTCAATGTTTTCAATATGCTGAAAAATTTAGACCATGAATTGTTTTCCAGGATAATATAGGGGAGAGTGTTATTTCCCACAAAGCGTGTGCACATCAAACACAGGGTTCCCATAATCCATGAAATGGGGTGGTGAGGCCTATGTGGGAGTGAGGTGAGAGTGTATTTAGGTTCCAACCCTAGTGTTATGGATCAAAGAAATGGTTGAATGATATCATTAAAATTTCACCTCTCCACCGGCCATAAAATTGATGTGGGATGAAGTAATTCATAGTATAGTTGGTCCATAATTAAAAATTAATACATAATATAAGCCATTCGATCAAATGGATATCTATCCATACAATAATGCCAGTGATAGTCTTCTATATACAACATCATTGGAGTGCTTCTGTTTTCAAGAATTCCTACATGTTGTATCATGCATTTTCCTACAATAATCTAATGGACATAATATTGAGATGATCATATGATCGAAAATCATGGATTCTTTTAGGAAGTATATATAAATTTTGAATGAGAATATATCATCTATGTGATGACCTATCCCAGTGGGGCTTGTGTAGCATCTCTCGAAGAATTCCTCCAATAGGCTAGGGGTGGGTGACTAGAACTGGGTTGGAATATCACTAAAATGGGAATACTTTACTATGTAGATGTATGAATGCACACATCTCTAAGCCCAAAAAAACATAAATGTAAAAACTATGAAGAACCAAATGCATGAATACTACTACATCCCAATAAGAATATGACATGAGAGTAATGTACAGTAATGTGAATAGGGAGAGAATACAAGCCCACAAAAAATATGTCTTTAGTCGTAGGTAAAACCTATAAGAACAGGTATTGGAACTACTGTATATAGATTTTGGAACACCTTGGCCTACCATATCTCACAAGGCACCATCTAGTCCTGGTCGACCTTGGACTCTGTCAAAAGGTCACTCTTCTTCATAATACACAACATTTCTACAAAAATATTGTGTATTGATGAGTATAACAATACTCTATATGACACATCAAACCCAAAAATCAATACAAAAATATAAATACCATCATCTCTACACAATATATTTCGACACCACAAATAATAATAATATCTAGATATACTCAATCCAAGACATATAGTCTAGAGGTAAGTCACAACTGCCATATACGAATGATAAGGATACATCTTGAAGATTCCATGAATCATCCATCTGTGAGAAGACACTACTCATTCTGATAGCACTGATGAAGTTCGTCTTAGAAGTTCTATTCATCAAGAACCAATATGGGAGAGATATAAATAGACAGATATGATACAATGATAAGGATCACAACCAGGGTCATTGGGTGATTCCAACAACTCCATATAGATTGACTTACAACCTAGAGGGTCAAGGTTTGGTTGGATTGGTTGTGTAAATACTAAGGACCCTACCTAGGTCACAAATATGAATAGCAGATCACACACCGGGCCACTTAGGGGATTCCAACTACTCTATCCAAGAATTCCAACTGAAGCAATCTTACTCTAATGGGTAATAAATGATACCCTTTAACCTGTAGGGAAGAGATAAAGGGAAAAAACCCTAACAAAACCTTTCAAAGATATGGTGGAAAAGATATTAAAGCCACATATAAAGGTATACATGACTTGTAGTAGGGTCACACACTATATTCCTTCACCCCATGTACATTCAGTGTACAATGACCCATGGCATTTCAACTGTTTCAGCTAGAAGTAAGGTAAACAACGTGTAGAAGAGTCACACATTGTGTCCTTCCATATAGTGTAAAAGCATGTACTTTGGTCATCTTCCAGTACATTGTTTCAACTCATGTGTCTCATCCAGTGTACATGTACACTAGAAAGTCCATGTACTTGGTCAAGGCCAAGGTGTGTTGTGTGTACGTGTTGTGTAGGAAACATGGGTACTCTACCCCATGTCAGTGTATCTCTTGAGAAAAACACTGGGTCTCTAAAAAGGGCCTACATGCCATGTGATGCAGTCGCATGATGTGTGAGATTTAACCATCTCTCAAATCATAGACGTCCCACAATTGGGGCCACATGTTTTGTAACCCCATGTTATATGCTGTGTTCATTGGGGTTTTCCATAATCCCTCATTCTTCTATCATTCTCATTGACTAATGATCTTGAAAACTTTCTACTGACATTTTCACATAAAAATTCTAGATCTTATGGCATTTCATCAAACTAACACCGAATCAAGTTGTTTTCGGCCTTCAATCATCATGGAAAACCACATTATATCCATCCGACAAAAATTACATAAAAGAATCATAACTCTAAAATTGCTTCAATTCATTCATCTTCATCACCGTTTGACCTATTCTAGTTCATCCTATTGCTGGATCATTACATTCATATTATTGATCCTTAAAAAAGGAACAATGATCATTCATTTATAACACCATGAACAATGAATAACATGAGTATAAAATAGGGGAGGGAATTTCACATAGAAAAATCATGAGGAATAAACATCGATCAAGGTTCATTTCAACATCGATTTGTTCCCATAAGAATGATCAACAATAAAATCAATATAATAATAATCAACTCCATAAATCCTACAATTTAAACCCATCCAATCATATTGATTGAACTGTAAGTCAATCTATTTGTTGGTTTCTCTACGTTTATCATTAACTCTAATGATTGGGAAAGGAAAATAAAAATAATGCATCCTACCTTTTATTTGGATCTCTTGATGATAATGATCGGTCACTGAATCACCATTGCTGGCGATATTTATAAATAACGATGTTCGTTGATCATCGATATGGGATTTTTTTAACGTTCACATGATAGGATTCTTCAAGGTTCTCTCCAGGGCCTCTAGGGAATTTCTTGGATTATGATCCTAATCATGGATCCCTTATGAAAGTCTCATTTACAAAAATATTTGTTGTATTGTTGTGTCAATGAAATGGTAAAATAAGATAATTCCTAATATTATTCCATTCATTAATAATGCCAAAAAATGCTTTTCGTAGCTGACACACACAATTAAATTATAGACATATCCTAGGGTAAATCCACTCTTATGAATGCAACGGTTCCCTTAGATATCTAATCTGGGCATCCATTCTGATGTTATTCTACCTTTTCAAGAAAACACTTCATGCTTGCTATTTAATATTTTAATATTATTCAATCAATTGTTTCGAGCACACCTGGCCATGGAATCAAAAATTGTCTCATTGATAGGTCATGAATTTAATTCATATAATATTTAATAATAATATACGGGAAAACTATGACATTTCATTATCCCCACCTTGGAGACATACAGCCCCAAGAACCCAAAATAAGGCTACTCAAAAATATATGGGTATTATGCACAAATCGGATCCTCCTACTCCCATGTTATCTAATTGATATTCTCAAGCTTCCATAGGACACACACTAAAGGAATATCAATTCCATGAAGGATCCTCTCCTGCTGATCCTTGATCTCTAATTGTTACTCAACAAAAGTCTCTCCATCCATGATGTCTAAATCACCACATTCGATGACATGCGATGCATCATGCACATACCTATTCATCTATGACACATGGAAGAAATCATGTACTAAATTTTAATATATAGGTAGAGCTACATGGTACACCACCTCCCCAACTCTACACAGTATTTGAAAAAGGATGATAAAACTAGGAGATAACGTACCACCCATACAAATCTAATCAATCCTCATGGAGGTGGCCCTCAATTGAACACATGGTCTCCTTCCACGAACACCAATGGCCTTTATAACATGTCAGCATAATTTTTCTAATATCTAGGTTTAGACATCATCCAATAGCTTTCACCAACTCTGGGCACATAAGTTCTGACACTCTTAGGTCAATCTAGTAATGTGGTGACCTATAGGGTCACCCGTACAAGTAATTGAATGGTTCCATAAGAACAGTGGAATGGTAGATGTTTTTTATGGGAACTCCACCAATGGTAGGTGATCCTCCCGACGATGTTCAAAGTCTAGTATGCATGCTCATATCATTTCATACAGAACATGATAGTTCTATTATGTCTTTCCATTCATCTATTGGTGAAATGCTAGGGTCAAGCGTAATTGGGTTTTAAAAGCCTCCTCCACTCCCTTCCACTACTAGGAAGAAAACCTAGCGTCATTATATGAAACAATCATTAGGTAAACTATATAGATTCAAGTTATCCCATAAATGTAGAGGCAACCCACATTCTATAGTGATCTTTACTTTTGGAAAACTATGAATTGGGCCGACTTTGTGAGTCGGACAATGATAACCTAGATAGAATCATGTCTCCTTTACATATGTGGTAAACCTATCATGATATCCATCAATACCACTTCCTACTTCCATTCTTCCACCTCAAGGGGTTGAGTTTAATGTACTACAAACTAGTGCTCAACTTTCACTTGTTGACAAGTAAGGCACTAAGAAGCAAACATTTCCACTCCTTTCTTCATTCATGGCCACCATAACTAATGTCAGAGGGCCTGGTACATTTTCTCCAGACCTGGATGTACTGCCAAATGGGATGTATAAAACTCCCTCAAAACCAAAAACAATAAAACAACTGGTAATAATGTACATCCCTGGAAAATGATGACATTATCTTCACCATTATAATGTCCATCAAAAGCATTCCCTATGAATATCTGAGAATGTAGGATCTTGTTTTAAGTATCCCCAAGATTTACCTCATTTTCCATCTTTAACAGTGGAGGGGTAACAACCAAAAACTGGAGGATGGTTTCTCCATATCAATCCACAAAGGATAACTTCAATTAGGCCAACTACTATGGTGCCTCATTCTGTAACTAAAAACTAGATCACCTGTAGAGAGAATTTGGCACCAAATTCCTCTTCTCATGAGTATATAAAATCTAAAAGTCATTACCCTAGAATAACTCTACCATCACCTCTATCTTAAGTTCAGATCCTTTGGAGAGAATATTTACATGAGCCTCTTATGATCGGAGTAGATGATAAACAACTCACCCGTAAGGTAGTATCTCCACATAATCAATGCGATGACTACAGCTACTAACTCAAGATCGATGGTCGGGTAATTCTACACATTTGGTCTCAACTAGAAAGAACCATTAGAAATCACCACATTCCTCTGAATTAGTACCCAACCAAGCCTGTTCCCTGATGCATTGTAGAACACATCTTACTCGTCACCCTCCTTTGGTACTCTTAAGGTCAGAGCTCCCATCAAACTCTAAATAAACAGCTAAAGGCCTACTTAAACATCTCCATCCAAATGAATGGTTTCCCATTTTGAATCAAAGATTTGATCAATGTTGATATCTACGAAGAATTCAGCTATGGATCTTTAATAATATCTTCATATCCCTTGGATGATCTGCAACACTATCATGCTACTAGGTAGCCCACACGATAAAACTCCCTCAACCCTGTCCAGGTCCACAACAACTCCATTTGCTGAGATAGCAAGCACTCGAATGTGGATTGACTAAATCTAGGATTGTCACTTTGAGAGTTTCCCAAAGATATGGTTCTCTCAATGTACGTATAGAACCATCCTTAATATTCTTGAGGGAACCTCTTCAGATGCCAAGTTCACAAGGATATCATCAATGTTGATTACCACGAACCATTTTATACAAGTATAGAATATATGTTTCATGGGTCTCATGAACACTAAAATGGAATTCATGATGCCAATGGATTTCACCATGTATTCATAGTGATTGTAAAGAAGTCATAATGACATCTTCCTTATATCCCCATCAGGTACTCACAACTAGTAATTTCCTGATCAGAGTTGTAACGACCCAAAGTATCATTAATGTAAAATCCCTCTTGATATTATTAAATGTCTCTTTATATAAAATATTTTTATAAAATGTCAACTTCATTAGTTTTATGATAAAAATTGTGACTGTTACTTTTATAGTCGTTGAACAGTGATCACATGATTAGTATAAATATTGGGCTTTAACACATACAATTTTACTTAGACAAAGGAAGTGATGGCCTCATCTAGTAGAATTTCCCCATACGAAGACCATTTATCAGAGCTCGGAAAAGAGGTGGTGTCCTTGGGCTTCACTCTTGACCAATCCCAAGCTTAGCTTCAACATGTCAAGCTCGAACGAGACCATCTATGGGAGAAGTGGAAGTTGATGGAAATTACCACTCGAGCAATGTTATCCGAGCCACCCCAAGAGACTGTCACCATCGCACACCTTAACCTTTGGTCTTATGCGTCTGTTTTAAGGGGTTATGCAACTAATTGATAGTACTATGTTCTTGTACATTATTTTGGTATATAATAATTAATATAATTTCTTTTCATTATTGATACATTGTAAATAGTTTTTAAAGTACAAATGGTGTTTTTAGTAATTATTTAATTAAGAAATCGATTTTATAAAATTAAGGGATTTTTGAATTAAATAATATTTTATTAAAATATTACTATTATTATTATTATATTAGTTTTATTATATATAAATAATCATGTAATTGTATGAATTCAATTATAATTTTTATTAAGGTTTGAAAGCCATTTTTTGTCAAACCCCGTGAATTTTTTATAAATGTCGGTTTTTATTTTTAAAGTGAAAATTTTCATATTTAGAAAATTATTTAGATAAAACTAATGTTATTTTTGGAATCAAGACTTCAAAATTAACCAACAGTGAATTTTTCATAATTTTCTGGGACAGTCAGATTTTTGAGTAAAAATTAAATACCGTTTAAATATTTAATGTGCTTTATTACATCATAATGACCCAAAAGTGGTTTAATAAAATAATATAATCTTTATGTTCGGCCAATATATGTTTTACCATTAAAATAATATGATTTTGCGTATGTTTGGATTACTTTTCAAAGCATTAATGGACCCCTCAAGACTTATTAAACACCTTGTGTTTTTAAATTAATTACCATGGGAGGGTGACTCACCTCCACATAAGCAACCATAATATTTTAAGAAGTTCGGACCTTTCCCTTATAAAATATTATTTTTCTCTTCCCTTTTCCAAAAACCATGGGCAAGAACCATGGGATGGTTTGTGGTTTGGATTAATTTAATATAAGGGGTCCCAAACTTAAATAATAATGAATTCCCTCACCTTTCATATATAAACCCAACCATGCTCCCACTTCCTCCTCACTAAAAGCCTTTGGAGTTCGTCCAAACTCTGCCATACTCTCTATAGATTCCTCCCAAGGTGCCCCAAGCTCCCAAGAAGCCTCTCACAAGCCTCTCTCTAGCCTTTGGAAGGACACTTCCAAGTAAGGGTTTTTTCATCCTTTCTCATTTTTGTCCAATTTTCATTAAGTTGTTTTGCCCTTTTAATTTCAATTATAAATGTTGGGGTATGGTTTCTCACCTCCCTTATACATCCCTCTTTATGTTTGAATTATGGGAGACCCTTTATCTCTCATTAAATTCCTCCCATGTACACCCGTTACTATGCTGATATTCTGAAAGGAACTTCTCTCTCATCTTTTACATTCAAGCAATACTTTTGTATCATGAATCTAAATTCCATTACAATTGTTTTGAAATGTATCTATATGACCTCCATAATATCCATTACATGTAAATATTATGAGGAAACCATTTCTCTCTCATCAACCTTTTTTATGAATTCTTATGTCACACTGTTACGCTGCTGAAATCGCACCGATTTTCTAAGCCAATGTCATTGTGTAGTGAATACCATGCCCATTTCTCCATCAAGGGTATTCACCTTTATGCACATTTACTTATTGATTGTAAAGTTTCATGTATGAATTCCACATTCCATTATCATGGAATAAATTATTATGTTTTATGAATCCATGTTTTATGATCCATGTGGCACACTTATGCATGAAATGAAATGTTTAAGAAGGGTGCGCCCTTATAGCGCTCCAATGCATTGGGTAAAGTATAGTATAATGATACATCATATGCAATGAGTGTTGACTCATGATAATTCAAGTGCAATGAGGGTTTACTCGTGCCTTATGTGCAATGAGGATTACTCATGCTCCATGTGCAATGAGCATTGGCTCATGCTAATTCCATGTTAAGTGTTGTTGCCACATTTCCATGTTATGATTATCATGCTTTAACATTACTTTATGTTCATGGTTTTCTTATTCTCTGTTGATATTCCTATTTTCTAACATGTATTTTAGTCCTCATGTTATTCCATGTGTACTCCCTTACTGGGCATTATAGCTTACCCTTTTCTTATGCATGTCCTCAGGTTATCCCATGCAATGCTATGTACGAAGGAATGTAGTGTTCATTTAAAGGAAGCTTTCAATAAAGATATTTTATTTCATGTTTTATGTTTTTATGTAATGATCCTCATCCCCAAAGACACTAAACCTATGGATATTCTTTGTTGTATCAAGTGGTGTTTTATGTAATAAATCATGTTTAAGTTTATAATAATAGTCGGGTTTTCATAGTTGGTATCAGAGGATAGGTTTGTTTATTTTTGGGATTAGGATTAGAAAACCCTAGTAAAGCCTCAGATACAGGACTAAGTACAATAAAAACGTCCCTATGTTTTGGTGAGTATTTATTAACTGGGTTATCAAGAAAATACATCCATGTCTGGATACGAGTAGGTAGAGGCGTCTCTGGCATAGATGTATCCTAGGGGTAAAACCCAAAAACACTGCTTTGAGCTAGACTCGAACGGGAACTGGTGCACGACAACAGGTCATGCTGCACTCTTGGTTACGACACTCCTGGGGGATATGATTTGGTAAATTCACAAGCTTAGTATGAACCCATATTAAGGGAATTAAAAAAATTCCCCTAAGAATATATGTTAGAAATTAGATCATGAAAAACCTATATTGAAGTTTATAGAATCATGAGTTAAGGAAATTATAGTTTATTTATAAGTCATCAAATTTTGGCTTTGGATTACCCTTTATGTGTTGCCCCTAACATTCCTTTTATTCCAGCCAATGGATAGTAATAGGAGGACTCGGGCTAACAACCGATGTGAAGATCAGTGTGATGACTATACTAATGCGATGCCCAATCCAATGGGAGCGAGAATCGCGAACTCTGTCACACTTCTCACTCAGCTAACTCAAACATTGAATAGAAACGTTGGTTAAGAGGAACGTCCAAACCCCACTAAGAAAGAACAAGTCACTATAGAGAGCTTCATGAGACAAAGGCCTTCTACTTTTAGTGTATCATCTGATCCCACGATCGCTGAACAATGGATGAAATCCATTGAGAAGATCTTCTCCATCCTTCAATGTTCTGAACAAGAGAAGGTTCTCCTGGAAGCTTATCATATGGAGGGTGAAGCTGATCAATGGTGGACGTTGATCAAAAATATGAAGCCTGAGGAGGAGACCGAGGCGTTGGAATGGAAGGATTTCTGGAAGATGTTTTTCGATAAATATTTTCCGTGCACCCTCCGGCATAAGATGGAAAGGGACTTCCTTTACCTCAAGCAAAAAGACAAAGAATACGTTGGATAGTATGAAGAAAACTTCATAAGGCTTGCACGATACGCTTCTGGATTTGTCGTTACCCCCAAATGCAAGGTTGACCACTTCTTTGGTGGGATGAAGCCTAGCCTACGGAAAGCATTAGCGATATGTGACTTCGACAGCTATGAGGAAATTTTCTGATGTTCCCTCAAGGTCGAAATGGAGATCAGAGAATCACAGGGGTATCATGGGATAAGAATTGTAAGGTAGACTTCAATGCTGGTGGGACGATGGATAAATCCAGCATTGCTAAGAAGATCCAACACCCCACTTTCCAAAAGTGTGGAAAGAAGCACCCTGGAAACTACCTTAAGGGGATGAGGAAATGCTTCAGGTGTGGAAGAGAAGGGCACCTAGCTGTTAACTGTCGGTAGGAAAGACCCGTGGCTGCGATAAAGGAGAGGAACGCTCTGTTCGAACCTCAACGCACTGTTCAATGCTACAAATGCAAAGAACCGGGTCATTTTTCAAATCAGTTCCCTAATCCAACGGTTTTCGGAGACATCAAACAACCTCCAAGGCAGCAAGGAAGAGCTTTTTCCATCACTGCTGCCGAAGTAAACACTGACAACGAAGTGATGAATGGTACGATAGTTATTCATTCAAGAATAGCGAACCTACTTTTTGATTCAGATTCTACGCATTCTATTATATCTCGAAAGTTTAGTAGAACAATCCCAGCACCACCATAAATCATGGAAGTGAAGATGTCGGTGACTACGACAATATGGGCAATCATTGCATCCCATGAATATAAGTCCTCCCCTATTATAATCTGTGGATTAAATTTCCTATCGAACCTCATCATACTCCCTCTGGTGTAATTTGATGCAATTCCTGGCATGGGTTGGCTTTCCTTATATAGAGCCATCATAAATTGTCGGTAGAGGGAAATCACACTCCATATGGAGAATCAAACCCTGATTCATTACAAGTGTATGGAGGAAGATGAATATCCTTTAGCTCCATCATCTCAAGTGTGGATATTACTGACTTATGAGCACACATATCTGGCTCAGATGATTGAGTCCAAGGAAGAAACCATCATTGAAGAAATGCCAATTATGAGGGAATTTGCTGAAATGTTTCCCGAGGAACTGTCTGGTCTCCCTCCTAGAAGGGATGTAGAATTCTCAATTGAACTTATACCTGGGGCTTTACCAATATCCAATAATCCATATTGAATAGCTGTTGTAGAGCTTGAAAAGCTTAAGAAACAACTACAGTAGAATCTGGATAAAGGGTTTATACGCCCAAGTGCTTCACCATGGGGTGCACCAGTCCTCTTCGTCAAGAAGAAGGATGGGTCAATGTGGATTTGCATCAATTATTGTGAACTTAAAAAAATCAAGATAAAGAAAAAGTATCCTCTCCCAAGAATTTATGACTTGTTAGATCAGCTGTGTGGAGCACAATTCTTCTCCAAGATAGATTTGTGGTTGGGATTTTATCAAGTAAGGGTGAAGAAGGAAGATGTCCCCAAGACTGCTTTTTGTACAAGATACGGGCACTATGAATTCATAGTAATTCCTTTCGGACACACCAATGATCCATAAATCTTCATGGACTTGATGAATAGAGTCTTTAAGTATTACCTAGACAAATTTTTGGTAGTCTTTATAGATGATATTCTAATATACTCCAAAACCAAGGAGGATCATGAGGAGCATTTAAGAACTGTACTAGAGACTTTGTGCATGGAGAAGCTCTATGAAAAGTGCATCAAGTGTGAGTTCTAGTTGTATGAGGTCTCATTCTTGGGTCATATCATCACAAGCAATGGGATATCTATGGATCCCTCCAAAACAGATGCAATTGAGGGATGGCCAATGCCAACATCGGTAATAGATATCCATAGCTTCTTGGGTTTAGCTGGATATTATCGACGATTTGTGAGAAATTTATCACGATTGTCCAACCCTCTTACCAAGCTAACTTGAAAGGGATTAAAGTTTTCTTGGAGTGGTAAATGCGAAGAATGCTTCAAAGAGTTGAAATGGAGTCTTATCACTATGCTTGTGCTCACTTTACCCACAAGTGGGGAGCTTTTTGGGGTATTCAGTGATGCTTCGAAGAATGGATTAGGATGTGTGCTGATGCAGAATGATAATGTGATATCAAATGCCTCAAGGCAGTTGAAAATCCACAAGCGAAACTATCCAACGCATGATCTAGAGTTGGCGGTGGTGATCTTTGCCTTAAAGATCTGGCGGCATTATCTCTATGGAGAGAAATGTGAGATATATACTGACCACAAGAGTCTTAAATATATATTCACACAGAAAGAGCTTAATATGCGCCAGAGAAGATGGATAGAGTTCATCAAGGATTATGAATGTTCAATCCATTACCACCCTGGGAAAGTGAACAAGGTGGAAGATGCCCTAAGTAGAAAGGATCCAGCGATTCTATCAATGATGATAATTGAGAAGGATACAATCTTCTTAGACTTGATGAAGATAGACATGGGAATCATAGAAAAGGGAACATCATCAATCCTTTCACAAATGATTTCACAACCGTCTCTTTTGGAAAGGTTAAAGGATGCTCAAAAGGATGATGTGGGAATTCAAGAAAAAGTGGTAGCTATCGAAAAAGGGAAATCCTTGGATTTTATTGTTAATGAAGAAGGAATTATGTGGTTTGGGAAAAGACTATGTGTTCCATCAAGTATGGAGATAAAGAAGGAACTTTTGGATGATGCACATAGTTCAAATTTCTCTATTTGCCGAGGGATCACAAAGATGTTTCGAGATCTCTAAGAAAACTCTTGGTGGGATAATATGAAGAAGGAGATTTCTGAATATACATCAAAGTGCCTAGTGTGTCAGAAAGTGAAGGAAGAGAGGCAGAAGTCTAAGGGGATGATGCAACCATTTCCCATACCAGAATGGAAATGGGAAAACATCACCATGGACTTTGTTACTGGACTTCTGATGACATCCAAAGGAAACAATGCAATATGGGTTGTTGTGGATCATCTTACAAAGATTGCACACTTTATTGTTATTCGGGAGGATTTCTCATTGGATCAACTGGCACGGATATATATCAGAGAATTGGTAAGGTTTCATGGAGTACCACTATCTATTGTGTCTGACCAAGATCGAAGATTCACCTTTAAGATTTGGAAGAGTCTTAAACATGCTCTGAATACTGAACTGAACTTTAGTACGACCTATCATCCTCAAACTAATTGCCAATCTGAGCGGACTATCCAAACACTTGAGGATATGTTAAGAGCATGATCAATGGACTTTAGAAGATGATGGGATCAACATATTCCTCTGGTTGAGTTCTCTTATAATAACAGTTTCCACTCGAGCATCCAAATGGGATCATATGAATCCATGTATGGGAAAAGGTACCGAACACCGTCTTGTTGGGATGAGGTCGGTGAACGTAAGCTGCTTGGACCATAAATGGTTGAGGAAATGGTGAAGTAGGTGAAAACCATTTAGTAGCATATCAAGGCAGCCTAGAGATGAGAGAAGAATTATGCAGATAATCATCGACAATACCTTGAGTTTAATGTTGGAGACATGGTTTTTCTACGCATATCTCTGTGGAAGAAGGTCATGAGGTTTGGAAAGAAAGGGAAGTTCTGTCCAAGGTACATCGGCCACTTCAAGATTCTTGATCGTGTCGGGGATGTGGCCTATCGACTAGAACTTCCACCTACTATGGACAGAGTACATGATGTCTTTCGTGTATCCCTCTGAAGGAAGTACATACTGGACCCTTCACATGTAATCTCTTCTGAGGTGGTACAATTGGAAGACGATCTCTCTGATGAGGAGCAACCAGTGAGGATCTTAGATCATCGAGAAGAAGTTCTACGAAATAAGAAAATGCCCCTCATCAAGGTGTTGTGGAGAAACCACATGTTTGAAGAAGAAACTTGGGAATCGGAGGAAGTGATGAAGCTGAGTTACCCACATCTGTTTTAGTGTGGGAAAAGAAAAATTTCGAGGGAAAAATTTCTTAAGTGGGGAATATTGTAACAACCCACAGTTTCATTAATGGAAAATCCCTCTTGATCTTATTAAATGTATTTTTATATAAAATGTTTTTATAAAATGTCAACCTCATTGGTTTTATGATAAGAATTGTGATAGTTACTTTTATAGTCGTTGAATAGTGATCACATGATTAGTATAAATATAGGGCTTTAACACATCGAATCTTACATAGACAAAGGAAGCGATATACTCATCCAGTAGAATTTCCCCTTAAAAATCCCATTTATCGGAGCTCAGAAAAGAGGTGACATCCTTAGGCTTCTCTCTTGACCAAGCCCAACCTGAGCTTCAACATGTGAAGCTCAAACGGGACCGTCTATGAGAGAATTGGAAGTTGATAGAAATTACCACTCAAGCGATGTTATCTGAGCCACCCCCAGAGTCTGTCACCATCGCACACCTTACCCTTAGGTCTTATGTGGATGTTTTAAGTGGTTATGTAACTAATCGATAGTACTATGTTCATGTACATTATTTTTGTATATAATAATGAATATAATTTCTTGTCATTATTGATACATTGTAAATAGTTTTTAAAGTACAAATGGTGTTTTTAGTTATTATTTAATTAAGAAATATATTTTATTAAATTAATGGATTTTTGAATTAAATATTGTTTTAATAAAATATTATTATTATTATTTTATTATTTTATTATATATAAATGATCATGTAATTGTATGAATGAAATCATAATTTTTATTAAGGTTTGAAAGCCATTTTTGTCAAAACCCGTGAATTTTTTATAAATGTCAGTTTTTATTTTAAAAGTGAAAATTAACATATTTATAAAATTATTTAGATAAAATAAATGTTATTTTTGGAATCAGGACTTCCAAATTATCCAATGGTTTATTTTTCATAATTTTCTGAGATAGTAAAATTTTTGAGTAAAAATTAAATATCGTTTAAATATATAATGTGTTTTATGACATCATAATGACCCAATAGTGATGTAATAAGATAATATAATCTTTATATTCGGCCAATATATGTTTTACCATTAAAATAGTGTGATTTTTGGGATTTTTTGTCTTACTTTTCAAATAGTTAATGGACCCCTCAAGACTTATTAAATAGCTTGTCTTTTTAAATTAATTTCCATAGAGTGTGACTCAACTCCACATAAGCAACCCTAATATTTTAAGAAGTTCAGACCTTGGCCTTATAAAATATTATTTTCCTCTTCCCTTTCCCAAAAACCATGGGAAAAACCAAGGGATGATTTGTGGTTTGGAATAATTTAATATAAGGGGTCCCAAACATAAATAATAATGAATTCCCACACCTTTCCTATATAAACCCACCCATTCTCCCACTTCCTCCTCACTCAAAGACTTTGGAGTTCGTCCAAACTCTGAACTACTCTCTCTATAATCCTCCCAAGGTGCCCCAATCTCTAAAGAAGCCTCTCACAAGCCTCTCTCTATCCTTTGGAAGCACACTTCCAAGTAAGGGTTTTTTCTTCCTTTCTCATTTTTGTCCAATTATCATTAAGTTGTTTTGCACTTTTAGATTAAATTATAAATGTTGGGGTATGGTTTTTCCACTCCCTCATACTTCTCGCTTTATGTTTTAATGATGGGATACCCTTTCTCTCTCATTAAATTCCTCCCATGTACACCCGTTACTATGTCGAAATTCCGAAAGGAACTTCTCTCTCTTCTTTTACATTCAAGCAATACATTTGTATCATGAATCTAAATTCCATTAAAATTGTTGGGACATGTATCTATATGACCTCAGTAATGTCCATTACATGTAAATATGATGAGGAACCCCTTTTTCTCTCATCAACCATTTTTATGAATTCTTATATCACGCCGTTATGCTGCCGAAATCACACTGATTTTCTAAGCCAATGTCATTGTGTAGTAAATACCATGCTCCTTTCTCCATCAAGGGTATTCACCTTTATCCACAATTAATTATTGATTGTAAAGTTTTATGTATGAATTCGACATTCGTTTATCATGGAATAAATGATTATGTTTTATGAATCCATGTTTTTTGATCCATGTGGCACACTTATGCATGAAATGAAATGTTTAAGAAGGGTACGCCCTTGTAGCGCTCCAAAGCATTGGGTAAAGTATAGTATCATGATATGTCATGTGCAATGAGTGTTGACTTATGATAATTCAAGTTAAACGAGGGTTTACTCATGCTTTATGTGCAATTAGTATTTACTCATGCTGCATGTGCAATGAGCCTTGGCTCATGATAATTCCATGTTAAGTGTTGTTGCCACATTTCCATGTTATGATTATCTTTCTTTATCATGCCTTTATGTTCATGTGTTTATTATGCTCTATTGATATGCCTATTGTCTAAAATTTATTGTACTCCTCTTGTTATTCCATGTGTACTCCCTTACTTGTCTTTATAGCTCACCCATTTCTTATGCATGTCCTCAGGCTATCCCATGCAATGCTATGTATGAAGGAATGTAGTGGTCATGTAAAGGAAATCTTCACTAAACATGTTGTATTTCATGTTTTAAGTATTTATGTAATGATCCTAAGCCCCAAAGAGACTAAACCTCATGATCTTCTTTGTTTTATCAAGTGATGCTTTATGTAACAAATCATGTATAATTTTTTAATAAAAGCAGGGTTCTCATAAGAGGTCAGCCTTCAAGAACCATTTTTCCCCTCTCCACTGATCAAATAGATAATCAATTCTCAGTAGTGAATACTTTTTCTTCATGGTCACCTAGTTTAGGTTCCATTAGTATACACAAAGCCCCAAGCTCCCATATACATTTTTGGAAAACAAAAATTTGGCAGCCCAAGGTGAAACATTGGTTCTCTCAAATCCTTTTTTCTGCAATTCCTCCAACTGTACGCTCTACTCACAAAGATATATGGGATAAATATGATAGGATGGTGCTGATATTATTTTCGTACCAACATGTAAGTCAATTAATGTTTCTATCACCTAATGGTGGTGGTAATCCTACAAATCTTTTGGAATGGTGTCCTCAGACACCTCTACCATTGCTAGGAACTGGAAACTCATAACATCCACTAAACCAAGCGTTAGGCTAGCCAACTGGTGAGTATTATGCTGCAACCACTTTTTCATGTGTCCGTCTTTTGTTTTCTAGATTTCCATTTCATTGATAATGAAAAAAAACATTCCATCACTATGGGTACACTGCACCATTCTCCTAAAACAGTCAATATGGGGATAGAGTGTGGATTACAAATCCATATCGACAAAAAAAATTTATGGCCTCAATGATTTCACTAATTGGTTCCAACCATAAATATCACCTCCAAGGGTTCATTCAGACTATCAGCATATGTGTGTGATAAATGATTCTTCTGTAGTAGGTGTCTCCAAGTGTATGGGTTGATTCCAAGTTTCAACCAAAATCTCTATGTCTCGAACAAGATATGTGGTGAGAATGAAATTAATAAAACATGTGTATATCAATACTTATGATAAAGTAGAAAAGGGAACAGTTCGTACCTCCAGTCATTTCTTGATCAATTGGTTCATCTACCTCGACTGCATGCATTTTCCCCTCCTATTCCCCAACTCCTTGAGCCTAGTGTGGACCACTTGGGGTTGTGGTTGTAACATGTTTAAATACCGACGAACCACATTCTTCTCTCTCATATACTCTACCACATCTGCAACCTTATGGATCTGTCTACTTTTTTAATTGTATCTAGTATGGTGGTCTATCCACTATTACCCTATTAGAAGCATAACTATTTATAAAATCTTACATGATATGTCTGCTACCATCACATGAATAGCACTGCCTCTCCCAATGCTGAATGGAACCATCATGATAGTTTTGAATTGAATACCCTATATCCTAGGATGTCCTCATAAAATGTATCTCTCATCCAGATCCCTAAGATTTAAATCCTCTCTTTGTTGTTGAGGCCTTTGCACCAGCTCATCCACTCTTGAATGTCACTGGAAACATCTTCTTATCCAAGAAGCTTTCATCCAACAAAGATCGCTAAAGCACACCCCAACATACATCAGAATTCATAGTGGGACAATGATGTCCCATATTTCTCTATAAAGACCTTTATCAAAGGTCAAAGCCTTGATGTATTTATCCCTAACCATATTTAGAGACTAAATAGAATGGTTTGTGAACGGTGATGAATAGTCAGCCATTGTCATGATACCCTTATATAATAGATGAAGCTTTTATATATGCATAGATCTCAATGTAACTAGATATAATTTCTCTCTAACGTGACACTAGAACTCTGTCTATGAATTCCTTTTCTCTTCATGAGTCTAGATAGCCGAACAAAACCAAAGCCCTGCCAAACCATATATAAGGTTCCCCACTAGGACCACCATCTGATCCTCTAGTGTCTTAACTTGATGGAAAACATGGTTCACCACCTCAATCCATTCCACAATTTCTTGAGGTTCAAGATAACCTTGGAACATGAGGGGTCTCTGTATCTGAGACTCTTGAAGTGCACCCTCCTGCGCTCCTTATCTGCAGGTACTAATGGTACCATGTGATCCTCCATATGTGGTGGTATGGTTGTTGCAGTACCTAAAGGTAACATCTATGGAATTGGTACCTATATTGAATACATATCAATTAGGGGATCATCAACTTAATCAAGATTCAAAATACATGCTGGTATATGTCCCGGAGGTATTCTATATGTACACAAGATTTACTATGTTCAATGAATTTATCAAGGTAACTGACTCAATAATGACATATAACCACAAAACATTCATATATGATTCAAGTAGAATTTTTTTCCCTACAACCAATGTAATTATGTACTGACATAAGAATCAGGTTATCAGAGTCATGTTGTATGGATATATTATCCACACGCACCAACACTAGATTATCTATCTTAGATAATGAACTTGAAACACTTTACATTGTTTTCCCAAACTAATCCCACAGACTCCCGGTCCTAAATTATAACTAACCACCACAGGTACCACTCTTTCATGACCCATTCTAGTGGGTCCCATTCCATGACTCCAAAATATCACCTCCAATATTCCAGGGATTGGTGACTAGCATTTAGTACGAATATCACTATCATGGGTGGCATTGCCTATGTACCTATACGCACACACACATCTCTAATCCAACAAAATTATAAAATGTAAAAATAGCTAACAACCAAATGAATGCATACCGCTATATCCCAACATGGGTAAGATAAGAAATTAAAGTCTAGTAAAGTAGAATACAAGCCCAAAAAATGTATTCTATAACCACAAGCCCAAACTATAAGACTAGGTACTCGGACTGTTGTCTATAGTCATAGGAACACCTCATACTACTTGATCACACAATGCACTATATGGTCTTTGTCTATCTAAGACTCTATCAAATGGTTTCACATCTACAAAATACATGAAACATTAAGTAAAATCCTATACTAGGGTGAGTATAATAGTAATCCGTAGGACACCCTGAAACTACAAAGAAATACATAATGAAAATTCCAATCAGGTCAGAACGGTATATGTCTAAATTATATATAACATGATTATCCATATACACTCAATCTAAGACATACAGTCCAGAGGTAAGTCATGACTACCAAAAACTAATGATAGGGATCCATGATAGTGATTCCGAAAATTACTCAATCGAGAGAACACACTCCTGAGTCCGATAGCACTGATGATTTCCATCGGAGAACTACTACTCATAGGGAACCATGATGGGAGAGATATGCTAAGAGATCTTATTATAAAAATATGGTACACAAATGGGTATCATAGTCAGGTATATGGAGTGATACAAACAAATCCATCTAGATTATCCTGGTATGTCTAAGATCGACATTCGGTAGGATTGGTCATGTCAATACCAAGGACTCTACCCAGGCCAGGAAGATGAATATAGGATCCCAAACCGGTCCACTTTGTGTATTCTAGAAACTTTATCCTGGAATCCCTAATGAAGGGGTCATACTCCAATGACTAGGTAATAATACCCACCTACCATCCACGAAGTGATAAAGGGAACACGGCCTAACTAAACTAGTCAAAGATATGGTATAGAATAGATTAAACCGATTTATAATGGTATACATGGTGTGTAGTAGGGTCAAACTCTGTGTTCCTTGACCCTGGATACAACCCATGTACAATGGCCTGTGTAATTCCAACTATGTCATATAGAAAATGGGTACATGTCATGTAGAAGGGTTGAACAATGTGTCCATCCATATGGGGTCCACACTAGTACTCCGTTCATGTGGTATTACATGGTGTCAACTTTTCTATCTTTTCCCATGCACCAGTACAAGATGTAGTCTGTGTTCATGGAGATTTTCTGGAAACCCTCATTATTTTATAGTGTAGTTTGACAGAATATTTAGATCTTGTTCTGATGATCCTTTCACCAAGAAACCATATATTCTATTCTTTTTCATCAATCTAGCTTTGAATAAAGGGTTTTTAGTATTTTAATTGGCTTTGAAAACCACATTAAATTAAGTCGATGAAAATCGCTTAGAGAATGGTATCTCCAAAATCACATTGATTTTCATCCCACTATCACCATTGCACCTCTGTTAGGTATTATCATTATTTGATCTTAAATGTTGGATCATTGAACAGTGAAACAGAGTTGAAATGATCATTAATTCATAACCCCATGAAGAATGAAGAACAGAAGTAGAAAACAGGGAGAAAATTTCACATGGAACAGATCCAAGGGAAAAACCATCACTATTATTAATTTTTCCTTGATCCATTCCTATAACAATGTTCAAAAAAAAAGCCCTATAAATTCCACAAAAAAAACAGACCCCACAAGAATGATCAAACTATAGATCAACTTGTTCTTTGGTTGGGTCACATTAATCATTGAATCTAATAACATGGAAAAAAGGGTCTAAATAATGAATCCAACCTTTGATTTTGATCACTCTTTAAGGAATATCAGTTGTTGTTTCACCATCACTGGAGAGATCTGTCAAGAATAACATTAATCGATCGTCAAAATGGAATTCTGTCACAGTTCCCTTGAAATTTTTATTCATGGTTCTCCTTAGAGTGTCAATGGATTTACTAGTGTTATGAATAAAACCTTGGATCCCTACCCAAGAGATCATTAAAAAATAATTTTTTTCATTTTTGTATCGATGAAATGTTAAAATGAAATAAATCACCAATTTTATTTATTCATTATAAAATCCCAAAACTACATTTCACATCCAAGCCACAATGGATGATGTTAGGCCTCTCCTAGGATAAAGACGATTCTCTGAATGTAATGGTTCCCTTGGATTTTGGATTTTGGATATTGTTTATAATTTATTCGCCTTTTCTGAAAACCCGTGTGTGATTTATATTTAATATTTAAATATTATTCAAATATTTTTTCCGAGCACCTCGGGCCTCGAAATCAAATGTCTTTATTTCATATAGTCTTGAATTTAATCCATATAATATTTTAAAATAGTACATGGAAATTCTTGGTCATTAAATTTTAATGATGAAAAAAATCAAAGACATTATGATGACTGCATCATGATATCAAAAGATTAAGAATGTGATCTATTTCTCATGCACTTGAAATACTCAAAGTTAAAGTAGATGACCTCATCACATAAGAAAATGTGACATGTTTATTGATGTTTTGTAAACCATATTCAAATATTAAATCATTGTGTTTTTCAATCATTAAAATACATGAAATAAATGGAATAAAAAAAGATTTTTGGGTGGTAATTGATCGCATGATCATGTCTAGAAATACCAAATAACATAATAATTGTTGGTTTTCTTTTTACCATGATTCATATGAGATATAAAATTTCTTTTGTAAAAACTTTGTATCTCTATATAATCTTATGTGAGAAATTTAGAAGATCCATGATCCTCCTAGTCTAGATGAATTGTGGAGTCCCACAAACAAACTTTTTTATCCAAATGACAACTACATAGTGTCTTTGTTATGTTAATAAAATTGAGATTTTATTTACACCTTCATTTAGATGACTAAATTTTAACTATTTTATAAAGAGTAAGATTCCATGAAGTTGAATACCTGAACCACAGAACGTTTTGTGTAAAAAACTCAAAGAGATTCATTAATATTGGACCCATAAACACCATTGGGTTCATGTAAAATCATAATGGATTTTTTATAGACCAGGAGTAAAGGGAACAACAATCTTGATATCTTGAGAAGCCTACTCATATGAACACATTGGTCATTATGAATAACTTTAATAAAATATGACGAACCTATAAAATATTTTACAAAGGAAATATCTTGAAACACAATGACATACTACATTTTTTATTTGTGTTATTCTATGGTGAAAGATAGTTCCACATAGTTTTCTTTGTGAGAATAAAATAGAAGCAAGAAGTGAAATTGAACAGTGATAGTGTATGCATTCCATGCATGTGTAAATAATAAGCACATAAAAATTTAACCTTAAAAAGAAAAAATTATCAAGGATATCTAACCCATTCCAAAATTGTTCATGTAATCTCAAATAAATATAATTTACAGAATGAATATAAAATAATATAAAAATTATGTGGGATAGGGTTCTAGTAGAGGAGGACATGCAATGGTTCCTAAATATATTCATGATATGTGGTGAGATGTTCAGTGTTGTGTAAGTAGTGGTTTAATAATATTCAATTCCACTGTGAAGATACTAATATTATGTCCACTATTGATATTTTATTAAAAAAGTAGAATTTATTATGAGGTTATTGAGCTTAATTTTCATTGTTTCAATAATCATGAAAGACATTTAGGATTCAAGAAAGAAGGAGAGAAAAAGATTTGGTGAAAGGATTGAAATCTGTTAATTAAAATTTGGATAAAATAATAATTATGAGATTATCTTTCCCAAAAAATTAATATTATTATGGATGATGTTAGAATAATAATGATTTGTCGCATTCAGTTCTCTATAATTAATATGAAGACTATTTTTTTGTTTGATATTGTTCTTTTATAATGTGAAGAAGTAATTGGATGAAAAAAGTGTATTTATTACATAGATCAGAATTATGAATAGGTATAATATATTCATTGGGTTACAAACCATTAAGATGTTACATATTATCTTTAGTATATATTATAATGATTGTTACTAGATATAGAAATGGAGAATAGTCAACTTACTATAGTACAATGCAAGTGAAATGATATTCTTGAATTTCTATAATGAAAATAAAGGATTTTTTTTGTGATATTGTGGTATTATATTATTTACAATCCCTTCCAAGGACTCGCTACTCTAGATGAGTAGAGGACCATGTGAAAATATAGTTATCCATATTTAATATCCTTAATATACATGCATACAAAAAACAAAAGTTAATTTCATAATCAAAATCAAAATATGTCTAATGTAGAATGGGATAAAAGTTTAAATTTCTGAAATAAGATCCCAGCACTGATTCACCCCTTTATGTGTTGAACATATCCCTAAGTGTTATTATCAATTTTTATTAGATCTAGGTTCAACATAATTTTATTCTGTATATTGAAAATATTTTATTCTTAATATTTGAGTTTCTAACGAAGGTTAACCATGAAGTTCATTGTTGGTGATGATACAATTATCTTGGATTATAGGTATATGTCATCCAAGACAATGATGAATAATATAGTGAAAGTGTAATTAATGATTAAGAATAATCACTTACTATCTAAAGAAGGGGATGAATTATTATATCTGTTACTTCATAAAAATGACAAAATGATAGAATTTAAAGTATAATAATAATTGGATAAAGATTCCACCAAGGAGATAAATAAAATTCACCCATCAAGTGAATCAATAATTATAACTGAACATGTGGTTTCTTAAAATTCATCAACAATATATCCTCAAAAATAATATCCAATAACATGTTACGATAATGAAAAATATATAACTTCTCAAAACATATGAGTTTATAGGATTATATATATTTAGTCAATATTTAATTACTAAATATATTGTCTCTCTTGTTATTAGATTCATTCATTATTTTGGGGGTGATAGCACCTTGATAGAAGATGATGATGATAACATAGAGAAGGGATTTGAAGAAAAAAAATATAATTTCTAAATGTCTCTAAATCAATAGGATAAAATATATACAAGGTGATCAATGATGTAAAATAGATTGAGGTATTCAAGATGATTCTTAAAAAAAACCATGAACATAAGAAATGTTTAATAATTTTATCAATTTCATGGAGTATAAATTGAAAGAAAAATTCCACATGATTAAGGAACATAAATCTTTTTTACAAAATAAAGTTAATATTAATGAATAAGATGTTAAAAGAATAAATATTGTTTATTTATAAATCATGATAACAAATGAATATCATAAAACCCCCTCAATTTGTAGTGATTATAATTATATGTTCAGTTGTAAAATATTGAGAAGACAAAATATTGATAATTCTCAAAAGAATGATTAAATTGATTCTTATAATCAATTATTACTATATTTTTATATAATTAATGTACCTATAATACATGATAAGTGGATCATGAATTTGTGTAATGATCTATCTCAAATTTTTTTGAATAAATTGGTTAAATCCATATATATATTTAGTTTGATTTACAAATATGATTTCATAAATAGAGAAGGTTTTAAAATAAAATTTGTACATGTATGGATGAATAAAGGTAATTATAAGCGATCCACTATAAATATTGAGGATTTTAATAAGATAATTGAATCTAGTTCCCCACATATATCCCAACAAGTTAAAATGAATACCCAAATACCATCAATTGAAGAAATAATAAAATTAAGGTTTGTGGGTCAATGTTGGGTGTGCAAGCGACTCATCATTGTGCGTTAGATTATTGGAACAACCATTTAATTAAAATAGAAAAATTTAATCCCATGTTATGGGGGAGAGATATAGAGAATAAAAAGAACCATATATAAGTTAATAAATATCTATATATATCAAATATATTTCGAAGAATTAAAAATAGTATAGATGTGTGCAATCGTAGTGGAAAAAATGATGGTGCATCCTCATATATATATATCCGAAGATGATGAAAAAATAAGACCAATGAATTTGAAAAAGAAATAAAAATAATACTTTGATAAAATCATATATATGTTATAAAATATAAAAATCCTAATAATATTTCTTGTATGAAATGTATTAAGACCTCAAATTATCTAAAAAGTATTAAAATGGTTCTTCATCCAAAACAATATAACATGAAGCATGGAAGCCATAAGAATCCATGTGGTGCATCAAAACATAATAACAAAATTTCTAATGATATGTATGTAATCTATCTAGAAGTTTTTTAAAGATAGAGGGAAAAGTAAGAAAAATCCAAAGCTTCTGAAGAAAGGGAATGAAAACATTACAATTGAGGATATGGAATATTTATTCTTGACGAGTAACATGTTTGGTGATAATTGGGGAAATTATTATTTAACTATTCTAAAATAATACTAATTCTTTAAGAAAATAAATGTTTCACTATGTGGTAAATGATCATTAATGTCTTCTGAAAAAAAAGTCACAGGTAATTGAGTTGAACAAATTACAAAATCCACACAACCTTAATTATATTTGAATATCATAAGTGCATGTGTAAAGGGTAATGTAAATGGGAAAATTTGTTTAATAAAACCATCTCAATTTTTTTTTTCACCTTGACGAAGAAATAAAGATATTATTTATTGAATTAATCATTATTTCGTATATTTTTTCTTATAATGTTTGGAAGTTATGTTGAATTATATTCTCATGAGAAGAACCAAAGAAGCAGTGAGTGTTAACAATTCTCAAAAGTAGAGGTGAAGAATTCACCTTCCATGAATAATTCTCCAATTATTATTAAAGTAAAAATATGATAGAGGATTATATATGATGATGCAAATTATTGTATAATATCCTATAAAATAAGGGAAATTAATATAACATCTCAGTTTAATCTTATATTTGGTATCCTGAAGAACACAATTTAAAGAATATCATCCTTGATGATGAAATGGAATTATTTAGTTCTACATAGTTACGAGTCGAAGACCCATATTAAAGTGTTCTTCAAATTTTAATGTCTTAAAATACTTTTACAAATAGGTTCACAATTATGAATATGTATAGGAGCGTTTACCTAGAGGGGGATACAAATGAAAAAAAATGATATTATTCAATGAATCACTATTTCAGTTGAAAACAAATTTAATTATTCTAGAATGTGTAAGATGATCATTTCATTGGTAAACATATTTTTTTCATCATCTCCCATCCTGGATAAAAAATATAATAAACATAACATAAATGGGGATTAATTGAATTTATAAATGTCCTATGAAATTTTGTAGTATAAAAGTGTTATAAGGCCACATATCTTTCTTGTTTCACTTGATCATTTCTGAATTATTTTTTGAAGTTAGTTTATGATTTTTAGGATGATATTCTCAGTAAAATTTTTGTACCTCATTTAAGTATATTTATCCTAGAATGAATGTATAAAAATGTTGAATGAAGGTGTATTTTATTGTATTTCATGAGGTATCAAGACCATTTGGTAATGGGAAACATTTTTTCTAAATCAAATCCTCTTTTTTATACATTAATCATGGGTCACATAGACATATAGTGAAATGAATGATTGAATATTACTTATATATATACTAATACACATTACACATTACTGTTGTACTTATTGTAAAAAGTGGTTGATATTATAAAATTAATGTTTGGAAAGGTGTTTGGGAGAGATTAAACAATTAACATATTCATTTATAAGGAACATTGATGATATTTTAATTAATTATAAAGGGTATATTAGAAGGGGCCACTTTGAGTATGAATTTTATTTTATTCAATGATTACTATTGGTTGTTAATCGTGGTCAATGAAATTGTATGATTTCATTAACGTTAATATGTTGATAAAGTTAAAAGGAAATAATTTATTCGAAGTGATGTGTACTAGATATCCAATACTTATATAAAAGTAAATATAAATTAAATGAATAGATAAAGGATAAATTACTGAAGTGTTATTATCTTATGGAATTTATTTTGATGAGGATGAGTTTATAATTATGAAAATTATTCAATTTTTATAATTTCCATAAGACATGTTTCTGTATGTTTTTTGGAATGACACATTGTTTACAACAAAAAAGATGTGATGAAAGGTTATTAGATGATGAATAGATGTTTAGAATTTATATTTCCTAAATAATAAAATAAAAGGAATTTAATAATGGTCATATAAATACTTATTTAATGAGGATATTATTTGAATTCCATGCATAGTTTTTTACACAAGGGAAGAATAATGTGGATATACATTATATATGCATGATATATCATTTTTTTCATGATGTTTTGTTGATATCATGATTTGTAATTTTTCACTATGATTTTTTTTATGTTTTGGACAAACAATTCACCAACTAAATCTACCAATGAGTAATAAGTCAACCACAAATGGAAGCTAGGGCTCGACCACATTAGAGCCAGCCCATTTATGGGAATTCATGGTGGAAGAGGAGGTATTGGGCTTGAAAGTTTCCGTTAATTATCACACATAAAGTATATTGGGTTCATATAGATCGTGAAATGGTGTTGTGCAATCCACGTAGGCATGAGGTGAAAGTGTATCCATATTCCTAAGCTAATATCCTGAATTGAAAAGATGATAAAATGTGATAATTAATATATATATATATATATTCTCAAATTTTAATATAATAGATGTGGTATGAAGAGTGAAATGGAATTATTACTCTGTCTATAAAAATATAGTCATAAAAATGGCCACAATATGAAATAATCATAGTCATCTGATCATTCTAGTGATCATATTTTACCTTTTTCCTCATTGGAGAGATTTTTTTTACATAATTCATACATGATGTAACTTTCATTATTGAGATAATATTAAATGTATGAGATATTGAGATGATAAAAATAGTATCATCCTACAAGCTTCAATGATGTGCATAAAGGTGTTTTCATGAAGTCATGTATTTTGTCTATGAAGAGAAGAAGTTTCAGATGAAATTACTATTATTAAATCATGTTTTTAAAAGATAAATCACATGACCTATTTAACATGAACATGTGGTACTCACCATCAAGTAATAAGTCCACATCGTGTAATAAAATGTTATGAGTTTATCAACATCATATAATCTATGTTCAAAGAATAAAGTTTTACGATCTATCCCTGATTTATATGGAATAAAGAGTTGAATTTATTGTTTCAGAAATGAGTCCTAAACTATTCTATATAGAGAGAAGAACCCAAGGAAGATAATTTTTTAATCACTTACATTATATATGATAACCCTCATTTTTCATGAAAATAGGGTATGTTCAGGGTTCTCAAATGTGTGAAAGGAAAAAGATACATGATCCTCCCATGCCATGTGAAGAGTGGAGTTTCGTGAACCTCCTTACATACATGAAGGAAAAATACAGATCATCTCTGGTATATAAATATCATTTATATTATTTATTCTCATTAATTTATGTTATGAAACATCAAATATTATAGAAATATTAATATTCCATGATATTTAAGACCTGAGTTGTATATATTTTTTGCATTAAACACCTGAGAAGCTTCGTAGAGAGATGTTCCCAAATTCCCTATAGCTTTGAAATAAGTCATTATATATTGGAAATAACCTTACTCAAAGACATTTATAGTCATGAGATCATTCATAGCCTACTCATATATAGACACTTTGTATGAAGTAGAAAATATGTAAAATATATCATGAACTGATACTAGATTTCATAAATCACAATGCATATAACAAAAATATATAGTGACATTAATATAATTGATTTTTCATTGTGAATGAAATTTATGCATAGTTGTATTTTTTTAAAGTTAAAATTAAAAAATAAGAGTAATTTAATAGTGTAAATGCATGAATTCCATGCATAGATGAATGATAAACACACGATAGTTAACTGAAATACAAAAAATAGTCATAGATATTTGATCCATTTGGAAATAGATTAAGGAATATCAAATAAATATAATATATAATTATAAATAAAAGTAATATCATGATTTTTTTTAAGGGTTTATGTTGAGTATGCACAAAAATATTTCCTAAATACATACATGATATAATTTGATGTGTCCAGTGAAATGTAAAGAGTGATTGAATAATATTTTATTGCACTAAGCGGATACTAATACTACAATAAATATTGATATAATATTGAAGTGGAATAATTATTAATTATGGAAATTCTAATATGATCTTTCATTGTTTAAGTAATCATTAAAAAATTTCTGATTCAAGTATGAAGAATATAGGAATAGTTGGGGGATGAATTTATAAGTGTTAATTATCATTTGGTTCAAAGAATAATTATGAGTTATAATTCAACAAAAAATTAATATTATTATGACTTAACTCAACTGAATAATGGAGGGTAGATTAATGTTTTTATGGAAGAAAAATAATATTTCCTTTCTATATGATGTGATGGTTAAAAGTGAATATGTATGTTGAGAAAAAAAGCATCACTATGAAATCCATCATAAGTCTAGACAGGTGGATGGCTTTCATGCTGTTACAAAAATTTAATAAGGTCACATATTTAATTAGTAGTTAAATTGAACTAGTAATCTCATACATTGATATTAAATTTTTAGATAAAAATAAATTTCATTCCACAAACACGTTCCGATGGACAATAATTGTTTAATGCCATCAAAAACATAGAACACAATGTTTTAATCTAGTAAAATTTATTACATTTTTCTGAAAAATATCATTCCATTTAGTAATATTTATAGATATTTCCTATATAAAACCACACTTCATAACCTAGGGAAATTAAATATGAGAACATATGATCTTAAATTATTAATAGGGAAGATCATTGGAAAATCAAAATTTGAGAATATATATATGATAACCTGAGAGTAACTTTGAAAACCATATTCTATATATCAAAGATATAAATCATGGTTCATTAAAAAAATATTAGAACTTCACAAGACAGGAATCATAAAAAATAAAAGAACATATTCTATGAGATAATGACATTATAATAAGATATTGATTTGTGTCATATGAATAGAAATTTTTATGTTAATGGTACCCAAAAATACACACATAACATATATATATCAAGATAACCACCACTATAAATGCTTACTATTTTTGATAACCTCCCATGTGCCCTCTTTTAGGTTTGTGATTACGACCTATGTATCATTCTTTTTGGGCTCATGATAACAACTGTTGTACCCTCCCTTTCAATATGGGGCTATCCACGTGAGTACCCTCCTTTTCAGGCTTGGGATGATCACCCATGTACCATTTGATATAGAATAACATTTATCATCACTGCATGCATTAAAGGGAGATATAAGACCCCCCCTTCACATGAAAATCATACATATTTTTGACGCATAATCATAAAACATTCATCATAACATAACATATGGAATTAAAAGTATTTCATAAACAATCCATTATATCATAACATATGGAGATGGGAAATTGTTCATAGTCATTTAATCATTTAATCATAGCATAACCAATGAAAAATAAGAGGGATTCATAATAATTTTATCATAGTATAACATAGGGAATAAGAATTGGGATCAAAAACATAATTACAAAATAAACGATTCAAAGAAATAATGTGAATAGTATCAATAGTTTATATCACTACTAAATAATAGGTAAAATCAATTGTTATCATAAAATATAGATAATAATTTTTAAATATCATATAAAAATATTTTATAAAAAATACATTTTCATTGAAATTTTTTTTTTAAACACAACACATTTTTTTAAAATCATTTTCTAAAATAATATACATGAATACTTATAAAAAATACTTTTAAACCACATTAAAAAAGTTTGTAGGAAAATATCCTTTAATCCTTCAAAAATAATTTTAAAAATAGAAATTTTTTATGAAAATAAACTAATTTTAAATAAAACCTGAAATCGTATCAAGGAAAGATCATATTAAATAATTATTATGTTGATATGAAATATTGTTTATGTTATACATGTTAAAAAAATATACCTCTCACAATATTTATAATATTCCAATGATAATTATTTTCAAAAAAACATAAATATTCATTTTAAAATTAAAAATAATATCTAACCATGGAAAAAATTTCATCCATAATAATTTTAAAAAAATTGAAACAAATTGAAAACTGTTTTTCAAACCATGGTTTTGGTTGAAAAAGGGTTTTCGACAGAAAATATTATTATTCCTAAAAAAATTATTATTTTAATCATGACTATATAAAAAAGATGGAAATAAAGGGGAATCCTTTATTCTCATTACATAACCATAGGATAAGGAAATTTCATTTTTTTTGACATATGGATAATAATATTCTATCAATGGAAACATAATTAGAAACAATCAAGGTAAACAATGAGATTATAATTTTAAATATTTACCATATTGTTTACTGTGAAATGTAATCCTCATGAAGATATGTCATTAAATGTGAAATAAAATATCATCAGTATAAATAAATTAATGATAATACTAGTCTAAGGTTTTGTATATACACCCCTTATAAAGATATAGGGGAATAATATAATGAAATGTCTCAATGATGGAAAATTGAGACAAAGATCCCTTACTAATTTGGTGACTTTTGAACTATAAAATCCATGCCATAGATATCCTAAAATGGATTTTTATATCCAAATAATTTTAATTATAATAATAATAAAATAAATTAATGGTAAATATGAACACAATATAAAAGAAATAATTTTGGAATATGGAATGTGGATAACAGTTGTAAAAAAGTGTGATGAAAATCACTGACCACTTTAGTATTATTTTGAATCATAATTACTGATAAATAATAAAATTAAATAAAAAATTAAATATCATGAAACTAATTGGATGAATTATATGAAATTTAAATTTTCAATTTCATTCATCATAAAAAATAAACAATTTTTGAATTTTCATATGTCTTTATGAAATAAAAGAGATACTAGAAATATCATACCTTAAGTCGGGACTTTGATTGTACATATTAAATACTCTAATATAATAAATTTAATTTTAATTTTTATATATTAATTAACCATATTAATATGTATGATTCCACATATTACTTACTTATGATATTTTATTACACACTTATTAACCATTCATTCAAAAACAAATATGTTTGAGGTAATAAGTGCTTCATTTTACACATATGTTTTGGTTTGTTGTTTTTTCCTTTTAAAATGACGATGGTTTCATAACATCATGGAAATTTAACAAGATATAAAAATAATAAATATTCATTATGTATGGATCTATGTAAATCCATTAATCTTAGGTATATGAAATGAACTACACAGTTCATGGAGGTGGTAGTTCATATGTAAGCAAGAATTATGTTTCAATTTTATCGGGGGATGGAACGTAAATAAGTTAAATAATATATCATTCATACATAATAATTATTAAATAAACTATATCATATATATATATATATATATATTATACTAATTAATTATATCATTATCACCTTCCACGTAATGATTTATTGATAAACGAATAACATCTATTCATGAGGTGGTAGTCCACCGTACTCACGAATGACGATATTGTATCCCATATTAAATGTAACGTAAAAAAAAAGAAAAACATGATACAATTAATACAGTTGTATAAAAATCATATATAGGTCATATATATACATTATATCCATCATCATACCCAACAGTGAGAGGTGGTAATTGAAAATGAATGACATCTATTTGTGAGTCGGTAGTCTAACATACACATAAACGATGATTTAACAACCCATTTTATGTAAGTGGAGGAGGTTTAAGGTCGTCCAATTAACATAAAAATATTTTTTTATTTAATATATATATTATTTCATATTATGAAGGTTTTATATTAATTTAACAAGGTGGATGAAGAAAATATATAAAAACGTCATTGAAGAACATTACATATTATTTAGATATCCTTCTTAAGATTGCATTAAATCCTTATTAGGTGGTCCTTATACGAAATTTAATGTTTTTAAGACGATATTATTGATTTTTTAAACATTTGGGTAGTGTCATGTTGATCCAAATTTCATTATATTTGTGAATATGATAGGGATGTGAGTTAATTTTTATAAATGAAGTGGAATTGATTATTTGAAAATACCCAAAAGTATTATATATTGGTTGGGGTACATATTTACTCATGTGCCTCCAAAATATATCAATAATGGAGTGAAATAATTATTTGTTCTGTACAAACACCCACCATATAAAATAAATACATTTTTTATCAATTTATAACATTTTCATAAAGATTACTCAATTTTACGCTTTTAATTTTTAACTATGGTAACCTGTATATTTTTATTTACCAAGTTAATTTATCCATTAAGACAAAAATTTATATGTGATATGTTATATAATTAAAAAAATTATGATTCTAAATATTAAATCCAGTTTCATAATAAATAACATGTGTTAGTAAAATTAATTTTAATACAAACGCATGTAATGCACAAACACTCGTTATAACCTTGATCACGGTAATTACATTTTAACTGTATATAGAAATAATTATATACAATACTTCTATTGAAATTATTAGAAAGTATAAATTATTTTAATTCCAAATAAGGAATCCTTATTTCCAAATTCAATTCAATTAAGTATAAAAAATAACTTTTAAGTAATCACGCAGATGTGATGAGAATGCATGATTTTAAAGAGAAAATGTCCAAACAGTTAAAAAAAATTTATATCAAAATTCAATATATATTTTTTAAATAATCTAAATTGAATTATTTGAGATGAAATTGAAAACAATTACTTTAAAAAATCTTCAATATTTTTATTATGATTAAAAATTATTTAAAGGAAAATGTATTTTTCAATTTAAATTTAGTATTTTTCATTATTCATAAAAAAATAAACATTTCTAAAAAATCACAAACATTAACCCTTATAAAATTTTTGAATTATTATTTGAAAAGTTAATATCATTTTATCAAAAAAATTCATTAAGTAGTAAAAATATAATTTTAAATTATTTCAAAAAATCATGACTAGTCTATATTTTTGTTGGATATTATTTTTAAAAATAAATATTTAACTGTCTTATAATTATTATTTTATTTTTAATTTATAGATATTTTTTTATACAATTGTATACAATATAATTTCCTAATTTAGTTTATCATATTCATACATTCCATTCCAATGGATAGGTGATTGTTGTCATATTACATAATAATATTTTAACTGTATGTCACGTTTTATTTAATCATGATGGTCTATGTAATGAAAGATAAAATCAGCATTGTGTGTCGCACAATCAAAACATCGTTTTCCATGTAACACAACATAAACACATTGTTTAATGTAATGTAATCCAAAATTAGTGATGTTTTTATTGAAGGATACCAAGAAAAATAATTTAATTTAAAACAAAAATATTTCATAAAATCATAGGGTGTAACATTTACCCCCCCCCCCTAAAAATAATATTTCTCCAGAAATTTGTATCAATCATCAAATGTTTATAATATTAAAATTACTTTATTTAAACCCACATCATAAATAGATTTAATAAAACATCTTCTCCAAAAATATAAGGTGGTGTGAAAATTCCATTTCGAATAACGCATACTAGGTTTCCAAATATTATAAATTAGGTGAGAGCTGAAAATATTGGAATATACAAGAAAATTAAAACTCATGTACTGATGGATGGTGATATAAAAACAGTCAACAGAAAGCTAATCATCACAAATCCATAAACCAAAGATACATGAAAAAGGATACTGATATCAACAAAAATGTTAATAAAAGGAAAATATTTAGTTTCATGTTCATTTTCCTAATGTTAGGGAATTCCTTTTTTATCTAGTCCCTGAAAATATAAAAATTTACATGATATTTTAATTTCATAATAAAAATTTTAACCTTTGGTTGTTCCTTGATAAACTTCCTCTTCATCTATTAGTCATAGTAACAAATGTGAATTTATTATAATTAAGTACTGAGGGATTTTAAGATCCATAAATAGATTGATAATTCATTCCATGTATCTTTTGTTATTATAAAAAATAGTTAACACATGTTATTCATAAATAATCATATGGTGATGTAATTATTTAATATCTAAAAATACATATGAAGTTCAACTTAAACAATTAGATAAATGATTAACATCATATCCCTTAAAAAATTCATAATTTATTAATAAGGACATTTAAATTACCAAACTATATTTAACATTAATCCTCAAAATAACATTATCTCTTAATAGTCATCTGAAAAATATTTGAATAACTTTGTCATATATTCTATTGAATCATGTTAATAACAATAATGACCATAAAATGTAAATAAAAATATGTATAATTCATACTTCCTTGAATTAATAAATAGATTATTGAACATATTTCGTAGATCTAATAATGTAGTACAAGCCATTAGTGAAAACAAAAAAAACATTCCCAACAAATCCATTATCAGTTCTGAGATCATAAATACTATCCAATTTAGTTTATCCATATCAAATAATATCTTTATCCAAACTAAACACCATTTTCATATCCTAAGGAACATGTTAGGGGTTATCATCCATTAATAAAAAAATATAACCTTTTCATTAAATAAATTTTATTGTTAATGAGTAAAATTCAATAGATTATCTCAAATCCTCAATGAAAATATTATACTGAGAAATACTTCTACATTTAATATTTCATGAATTTTAATAAATAAAAACTTCAATTAGTCCACCTCATCCATAGGAAATTATTTAGTCTTCATTGTATTATTCATTATTAAAACATTCCTAAAATATGATATATTAATCATTTCAGAACATTCATTAACCTTAATTTAATCATTCTTCTCATATTTAACATAAACAATTATGATAGATCAACCCTATCTTTTTAAATGTCATTTATAGATTCCTAGTCTTCAACAAAAAAAACCATTACTCATATAAACATGTTGATTCCCTTCGTGATGTTTCTCCATGAGACATTTATTTTCATAATTTTCATACTTCCAACATTTAAAACATCCATCCATTAATAATATATAAGGGAAACCAATATTCCCAGCCATTTCATTAACTATACCTTTTTTTCATCAATAACATAAATAATGTTCCTCTCCAAAATTAATAAATTTTATCATTCCATGGATACATTCCTTGGAGTATATTTTTACAAATACATCACATATTGGAACCTAAAACATTATTCCTATATGGTCCACACTTCCAAAACCCTCAGTGAACTCTGTCCTTCCCTTCTTTGTTGAGTCTATTAGTTGTTTTGCGTTCATGATGAAAGTCATGTTTTGTGATATATTATTAGGAATAATCACAAAATCCTATACTCTAATCATCAAATATTTTGTTTTCACATCATAAAAGATCCCTATACGATAATTATAAACCCATTTCTTTTGGGTTATCAACATTGACGAAAACTAAAAATCCAAATACGAGAAACACTAATCATCATGGGAAATTTTATTCTTAAAAGTAACTTAGAGGACGTCTAAATATTGAAACCATATTTTCAATATATGACATCTTTAGTTTTTATTTTTTCATTAATATTCAATGTATACTTATATCCTTCATGATGGTTTGAAAATGTTTTGTTAGTTTTTAAAAAATATTCCCCAAGATTGATAATCCCAGTTTGCATAATGGCCTATTTCCATGAACCATGTGACAATCGACTCATGATTAATGTTTACCTTTTAGAGTTATTACTTAAAATAAAATTTTTTTGTTTTTAAAAAAAATATGAAGAAAAATAATAATTTTCTAAAAGGTTTTTTATAGGTGAGGGATTCTAAATATTTGAACCCAAACTCAAATGGAGTGAATTATTTTGTTCTTAAGAATGTTTTTCTCTAGTAGTATTTTATCAAATTGAGGGAAAATATATGATGAAGTTATAAGAAAGATGGATTTTTTTATCCAACACATCATCTGTCTCATATCCATCAACATGAAATTAAAGTTACACTAGAATATTTATTGGTTAGAAATTTATATTATTGTTGAAGAGGTTGAATAAAGACAATGATGATAGGATTTAGAAAATTATTTACTTTCCAACCATTGGTCAGACCATGTTATATTGATCTCAAGCTTTATCAACATTATAATATAGTAATGATACAATAAGGATATTGTGTTTGAAGGGTTATGTGTTTTTTAGTGCGAATAATCATGATAAGATGAAGATGCATGTTTTTAGTTAGATAGATAAATCAAATTTAGGGATCATCATATCCAAGAGAATTAGAGGTTATAATTGTATGTTTCTTTATTTATTTTTTCTTTTTTATAATCAAATTTATGAAAGAATATATTTTAGGTATTAGTCCATTAGTTGAGGTTTTCTACTGATCAATCAGACCAATAGTAAGAAGGAATGAAATTTTTTATTGTCCGAAGTTTTCCTTTGACATAATCAGAACAAAAGAAAATGTTTTGTAGGTTTTGGTCCATCAGAAGAGGTTTGCCACTGATCAATAGTATTTACTCTAAGAAGGAAAGTCATTCAGACTGAATCTGAGAGGGAATGTTAATTAGGCTGACTCTTAGGAATTTCCATCGTAATGAACTCATGTAGTTCTATCATAATATTTAATAGATATCATATCTGAGAAGGATGATTACTAATAATACTAAAGATTATTCAATAAGGGTCCCAAAAAGTTACAGTAGTCAAACATGGTTTTCAAGTATGAATTAATTTTACAGGTTATTGAATTTGACTATGAAGGAAACATTTTCCAATTTCCTTCCTTTTTAATTTTGTTATATCTAAAAATAGATGCATATTACTTTCATACATTTTTACCATTTCACGTGTTCAAAATATAAGGAACTTTAGAGGTTGTGTAAGAGTTATTATCATATATACATAAGATAATATGATTAGACAACCAGATTTTTTTACTAGATAAAGGAATATTTGATTGATTATTGGTGTAGTATTTATGAAATACATATTTAGAATAGGTTCATCAGGTTAAGTCTATCAGACTGAGCCTATTGGAACCAGTTTCATCAGACTATATTTTCAGATAGTGTTTTGTGGAGAAAACTTTTTTGATAATATTTCATTTATAAATCAAAAAATTGAATGAAACTTTTTTAGACATAGGGGATTCAGTATAATCATTCCTATCAGGATATAAAAGGTGTCTAATGATACTTGTTATAATTTTTAATATCTTTTTATATTATTGAGACATCTTATATTCCCATGGTAGTGGCTATTTATTGGATGTTGATTCCCACACTAAGTTCGATCCGTTAATATTGTGTGTACTCTACTCGCATTATTAATATTTTATGAATGATTATTTACTAAATGATGAAAATGTTTTAATTATTAATAGGTTTCATTGTTTATGTTTCACAATATTTTGATACTTATAAAAGATAACACTTGATTCAACGCCCCTTCTTAGTTTTTTTCAATCCTTTGGGAATAAAATTGGTATGAGACCCAAGGTACCCTTGTTGGATCCTTATAATGGATAATCACAATTTAGTAAATAGAGGAAGGATTTCTATATTTGATGGGAAAAAATATTATGGATGGAAAATAGGATGATTCTATATCTCTTTACTCATAGCTTTGATGTTTTCGATTCTTCTACAATAGGATTCAAACCTATTGATAAAAATTCTTCAATGACATTTTCTAATAAGAGGAAAATTTTAGTAGATTGAAAAGATATAAATTATATTCTAATGATAGTTTCAAAAAAATTGGTGGTTATGGGTCTCAGAACATCAAAGAGTATATGGGAAAATATGGATATTGTATTTAATTGTAATAATAATGTGATGGAAGAAAAACAATATATATTTCATAGTAAGTTGAAGACATAAGAATGGGAGATGAACAAACTATTGATGAATAAATTACCATGGTATTGGAAATTTTTTACAACATCATTGGAATTGGAGATGTTCTAGATTAATCAAAAATAGTAAATAAACCAATGACAAACATTCAAGAAATATTTTATTCTAAAATTTCCACTTTAAAATATAAAAATGATTTATCTCCTGATGAATTGCATAATATTAATTTTACTTATGAAACGAGATAATCACTTATGGTCATAATTAATATGAGTGATGAAATGTATATTTTTTATGAGAATAATTAAAATTAATGATGACGGAAATTAGGATCCTTATGATTGTAAATATAATGAGGATAATGAGTAAAATGAAAAATAAATTCTCTTATATCAAAGAAAAATCAGAGATAAAGAGGAATGTATGGATAAAAATTCTTTTAAAATGTTTCATGGGTGGTGTAATGGGACACTTTCATATGAATTTTACTAAGAAGAATGCTAAAAAATATCAAGTTGATATTGATGAACATCGTTTATGGATGAACATGAATAGAAGTTTTAAAGAATAAAACTCTCCAACAAATATAAGAATAATTTTACTTGGAATAATAGAATTTTTATAAGAAAGAAAGATAAATTCAACACAATTGAATGAATTTTTTTTTTAGAATATGACATCTCATAAAAGGTTAACACATTCTTTTCAAAAGTTGAGAAAATTAAAAAATCTTCAAATATTGAAGAAGAATTATTTGAATAATATTGTTGGGAGTATTAGATTCAAAAGTTATTTGTTTTATTTCATAAAAAATTTGGATCTACCAATAAGGAAATTAGAATGATAAATACAGATAGGGGAAAAGCTGTTAAAGGTTAAAAGAATATTTCCAAGTAAGAAGAATAATATGTCTAGGAAATATTAAGATATGTACATAGAATTGTTCAATCGTGAATGATGGTTTAAGATCCCAGTAAGAATATGGAATAAAAAGAATAAGAAGATATAAATTTCCAATCAAAACAGATGGATTCTAAAAGTATCTCAAGGAAGAACAATGGAAACAACAAAAAAGCCTTGGATGTAAAACCTAAGAATTTTAATTTTACTGAGAAGGATCAAATAATGAATAAGGTGATATCATAATACTCAAAAAGTAATTTCTAATAAGATCTTTATTACATTTCATGTGAAAGAAAGTGTTAGAGAGTTTTGGGTGGATAAAGGACATGACAAACCAATCAAATCTACAAAACATGGAAACTCCCTCAAGAAGGAAAAATGTCCATGTATAGAATATATTAGATAAATAATATGCTATAAACCTCAACAAGGTTTCTAAAATGAAAGATCATACATGGAATGAAAAAAAAAATTGATCTTTTTTTGGGTTGTGGAATTTATTGGTGTGGGGATTATAATAGTAAGTATAACATGCCACTTCCCAGAAAAAAGATTGATCAAAGTGACATATTTTTTGAAAAATAATGAGTAACTTTACTAACCCATTTAATGGTAGAAAATAAAAATCCAAATATGTTATAAACAAACCATAAAAAATAAATTAGAATGTCTAGAAGAAGATGGTAGAATATCTGACCAGGTGGTCATCATGCCTAAAGATATATGACAATAATTCCAGGAAATGTTTCTTATGGAAGAAAATAAAAGGAATATGTGAAGAATAAAGTTGATTAATGATCTTATTTGTAAAAAAATCATCCAATTTTTAGTATCACAATTTTTTGGGTGATTTTGTTTATTGACAAAGAAAGATTACTTCATTTTAGTATAGTTGTTGTTGCCAAAGAAGAGAGGTTGAAGGTGGTACAATATTTATAGTTTTAGAAAACAATTTGGCATAAAAAATTGGAGTTAGTTGTACTCCAAATAAATGTTTTCCAAAAAGTATTTTCTATACCATTTTTCATTGGCATTGAATCATGGAGTTCATGGACTACATAGTAGCGCAGCTGCGCTATGTGGCGTACAAAAGAAGTTCATGAACTGCAAATCATGATACATGTTCGGTGTTGAGAAAAAAGTTCATATAAGTATATTTTTTCATGAGAGGCTCATATTTTATGTATTTAGGTTCAAATTTATTGCTCAAAAAAATTCTATAATATGACGTCAGCTGCAATAAAGGTTTAAGGTGTTTTGCTGACAGTAGATCAATTCTCAGTAAACGGTGTACCACATCATAGATTTTGGTATTTTTGATTAATGGGTTGTGGGGTATTTATTTTTCCTATATAATGTACCCTAATCACAAAATTAAAAAAAATTAATTTCATTAGAGAATATCATCACCTTTTGAATAATTTAAGATTGTCCGAATTCGTTTACGAGGGATGATTCTGTAATAGTAAAAGTAGTTTTGCGGTGATAAATTCTGAGAAAGAGAGAATTTGTGGGGAATGTTTTTGAAAAAAAAAATTGGGATCGGTATCTCACAATAGAATATTGACTATGTATAAGAGGTTTTCTATGTGGAATCATCCACCTAGAAAGAATGGGTGGTCCAAAAAGTAAAAGTCGACCGTGAAGCACTGACCCCATGTAATGAAACATAGTTCATGAAGGATAGAATGTCATTCTCATAGGATGTAAGAAAGTTCACAATGGGAGGAATGAAGTTTATGAAGGGACTAAAATAGTCCATTAAAAAAATTCACAAGAGAATAGTATGTAGAAAATTCTATTTCATCTACTGGGGGAAAATTGGACTTCATGGAATCCTCATATATGTGTGACAAAATTATGAGGTGAAATTGAACAAAATGAGATTCTTAAGAAGGAGTAGTGAGTACACTTCAGTTGACAGAGAAGTGAGATTTTAAATTTGGATTGTTTGTAAACAAGGAGGGGGTGTGAGTCTACTCTTGGAATTTTCAAGGTAGTGATCTTGGTAATAAAAGTGATCTAGCCCAAACATTGTATTATGGTAGTGATCCTAATTGGATTTGGAAGATTCAAACATTGTCATTTTTGAATCCTTTTACATATCCTACTGAGGGTGAACTATGTAAAATTATTTTTACTCATGATTAATTTAATTTATGGTCATATATATTTATATGGGGAAGAGATTTAAATTTTTTTAGTTTGTTGACGAATAAAGATTTGATGGAGAACTTGTTTTAATCTGTCATACTATGATTATACCCTAGTGTATTTAACCTAGTTGGGATTGTTAATTCATATTTAAATAAATTAAAAGGATAAAGCCCTGGATACATGATAGTGGTTATTATTCACACATGATATCTGATATAAAAAAATGAATAATATTGAAAACCATGATAGAGGAGCCATTGCATTTGGAAATTATAGTTTCTTGATAATTAAAAGAATATGAACTACTCATTTAAATCCTAAAAAACTAAAATTGTTGTATTTTCTATTTGTTAAAGAGATAGAACATAACTTACTTATTGTACATCAACTTTGTGATTATGGAAAAGATGTGGTTTTTAAAAATTCCTCTTGTATCATCTGATATATAGAATATAGAAAATTTATAACCATGGGTGAATGTAAATTATTTCACATTAGAGAAATAAAAAACAAATTCAATTTATGTACTGATGTTGAGAATAACTTGAGTCTTTCAAGGCATGGGCGCATTTGGAATAAAATTCTGAAAAAACGTTATAATGTTGATATTGATTGAAATTTTCTAGAATTAAACATACGGAAAAAATATTTGTGTATAACTTTTTCGAAAGGGAACATAACTAATAAAAGTTATAAGAAATTTCATATTAAATTTATCATTCCTCTAAAAATTATTCTTTCTGACTTATGTGGGACAATGAGACATCAATAAAAAAGTTGATTTATACTTTATAACATTCAGATATGATTTCTCAATAATTTCCAAAAAAAATTTTAAGAAACACAAGTCTGGGTATATTAAAATTTTCAGATTCTTCAAAAAATATGTTTACAAATAAATGGGCTTTATATAAATGAGTTTATAACATATAATGGTATATAATTATCATAGAATACTTATGAAACTAATCTGAGAATGCGTGAAATCAAACAACAGCTTAGTGATCTATATACCCCCCCCCCCAAATGGGGTTTCATAATTGAATAATAGATGTTTTGTTGAAATTGGAAGAATCATGTCAATAGAATAAAAAATTTCAATTTTTTATTGGAGAAAAGTTGTTAGTACTATTATTCATGCTCAGAACAGATGTTTGTTGATGATAGAATCCAACATCACATTATATAAATATTTATAGTGATAAAAACCTTCATTGGAGTACTAAAATGATTTTAGAAGTCCATTAAAAATATAAATCAAAAAACCAAATCATGGAAAACTTGATTAGAAAGATGAAGAACAGATTTTTATGGCATATACACCCAACGGATGAATAATCATGTGTTGTAATAAATATTTACTAAATTTTGTTAACTCGAATGATGAGAAGGTCATTGAAAATCCAAAAAACATAATAGATGTTTTTAGTAATTTTCAGGAATACATACTAACGGTTTCTAATAAAAGTGATAAAAATAAAAAATTAACATAAAATGATTTGAAATAATCATCGGATTAGTAAATTTTATGTGGAATATAAACATTGAAATTTCCTACTATAAAAATACATTTTGAGACCAAAAATATTATTTTAATTAATAAGATTCCATTTTAGACTAGCAGAAAGATGAGATTATAAAATCAGACATCAATTATTTCAAAAGATGAATCAGAATTAGTTTAATATGCTATTAAATACAAGAAGTGTTCGAATACAATGAATAAATTGTTCGATCATATAGAAAAAAAACATGGGATCTTCTACCAAGTATGAAGGTTATAAATCTTATCATAATAGTTTGGTTTCATAGAAACAAGTTAAATTAATATAGGTAATTTTAATGAAACAATGTGTAGCATGTTTTTAAATGCTATACAAAAATGTATGTTGTGGTTTTTTGTGAAACCTGTGCACCTATTGCAAGGTAAAAAACTATTAGAATGTTTCTAGAAGTGGTTACTCATCAGAATTAAAAATGTTATCAAACAAATTTATATTCATCCTTTTTAAATGGATATATTTAAGAAGAAGTTTATATTGATCAATATTTTGGTTCTCTACTTGATAGTTATGAACAAATAGTTTTTATATTGAATAAATACTATTTTGGTTTGAAATAGTACTTATACGAATAGTATTCAAAACATGATAGTTTCTTGAGAATGATGATTTTTTCTAAATGAATTGATAATTGTAACTTGTATTTGAATGAAGTTAATTTCAAAGAACTAATTATAATTGTCTATGGGGATGATATAATTTGTTAGGGGGTGAAGAATTTTTTTTTAAGAATTATATTAGGAAATAAAAAAGAATTTTTAAATGTTAATGTTTGGAGAATTATGTTTCTTATTTATCATATGAGATAAAATAAGAATGGTAGTTTTTATTATCTCAATAAAAGTATTCCAGCAAATTATTAATGATTTTTTGGATGGAATAATTCCAAGAAGTTTATACTTTTATTTTAGTGAGAAAAAATATGATTAAATATAAATCCGGAAAAGGTGTGTGTCAAAAATAATTTGGGAAGTTGGTAGGAAGTTTTCATTATATCACTACATCAAGGCCAGATATTTTTTTGTTGTCACTATGTGTACCAGATATCATAGTGAACCAAGAGAGTTTTATATTTTGGTAGGGAAGGTAATCCTGATATATGTCAAAATAACAACTTCACAAGGTATTTTTTAAAATAAATTTCTTGTAGAAACATACATGGTTATACTGATGCCAATTTGGATTGACATTGTAACCATATAAATCAATTTATAGAGGAACATGTTTCTTGGGTTAATATTATACAATTTGACATAGTAAGAAACCAATTTTGTAACCTTTCATCGCATCAAAATCAGAATATGTTGCATCTGATCATTCTTATACTCTAATGTAGTGGAGGAATATTTTTTAGGAATATTTCAATGTTTGTTTTTTGAACCTTTGAAGAACCTCTAGGATAATCATATTATAATTAATCCCTATAAAAATCATGTCCAACATTCAATCTCAAAACACATCAATATAAATATTCACTTTATAAAAGATAATGTTTTTTATGGAGATATTTTCTAAATAAATCTCAATGAAATATAAAATTTATGATATATTTACAAAATAAATGAAAAAACATTTTACATCAGGATATGAGGCTGCAACATCATGTTCAACCTCCTCCAATGAATTCCTAAAACACATAAGTATGCCCCCACTATATTTTGGATTATTTTTAAAGAGGTGGAAAGTATGTAACAATGTTGTTCTTTTTATAATGTTATTATTATCTTTTTAATTAAAATAAATATACTTTTGTTAGATAATGAGGGATACAACAATCATGGGGGAGAGGAAAAGAAAATTGAGGGGATATCTTAACATTGATGCAAACTCTTCTACTCCTCGAACTATGCAATTATTTAAAAAAATACACTATCAAGTAATGTGGTGTCAGGACACTCTCTTTTGGGAAAGCATGTGTTTTGATAAAATTTTAAAATTTTTATTTGATTAGAAAATTGTGAAAATCATAGTGTTTTAAAAAATGTGAGTTGTAAAAGTTATTAACATAATTTTTTAATAAAATACAAAGGGGATGATTCAAGAACCATTGTAATGTTTTGTTTTTATGTTTTTTTTAATTTATTGATAACTAATGTTTTGTAAATGGAATATTTTTAAATAGGTTAATATTTTTTAATAATCTAACCCAAACACAATGGAGGGTAATAATTTTTTCATAAGTAATTTTTCTTCTGAATGAATCATATTAGACAGAGCATCATTGGATGAAAAAGATATCAAAAATATTATGTTTTTGATCATCCACATCAATGGTTTTAGATCCATCAGCATACAAATCATGTTTCAATGAACATAGTGTTGGTTAGAAAGTAAAAAGTGACGCTGAATTTTCTGAATAATGATTGTTATGTTAAGAGTATAAAGTTATTTATATTATATCATTAGGTCAGATGATTCTATGATGGTCTCAATAGTTCTCAATGTCATGGGAGTGTAATGATAAAAGTAGAATATTTTGTTTCATGTGTTATGAGTTCATTAGTGTGAAGAAACCTGAGAGGATGAAGATACTTGTTTTCAGTTATACTAATAAATAAAATTTACTAATCATGAAATATAGAGGAACTGGAATCAGAAATTGTTGATTAATAGAAGTTTTTATTTTCCATAATTAGGGAAAGAAATATGTTTCATTAGGTACTAGTCTATTAGATCAAGTGTTCCACCGATCAATCATAGAAACTCTAAGAATGAATGAAATTTTTTATTATTGTAAGTATTCCTTCTTTGTAAATAGAAAAAACAATGTTGTTTCGAATGTCATTCCATTGGAAGAGGTGTTCCACTAATCAATTAGAATGACTCTCACATGGAAATCCATTTAGACTGACTCAGATAATGAATTTTAGTCTGACTAAATCCCATTAAATTCCATAATAATGATCTATGGGAGTTTTATCATACTGATAAATAGTTATGATTTTTGATAATGTTTATTACAAATAAGTCTCAAAATGATTCAATCAGGATAAATAAGAGTTTCTGTTTTAAAACATAAAGTTGAAATATCAGATAATTTCATAATTGTTTCAATTTGAGTAAGAAATAAAATATTTCCAGTTGCATGCCTTTTCCATTCTGGGAAGCCACTATATATATATGCATAGTATATTTTTTACTTTTTTACTTTTACATGGGCACAAAAGTTGGAGAATTATGTAGATTGATTAAGTGTTACATCTGGAAAGAGATATAGTATGAATATAGTACTAATAGTATTTTTTCAAACTGAGGATTATTAGATTAGGGAATATTAGACAAAGATATTGATATGGTAATGAGAAGTGTATATTGATAATTGGTTCATTATACTAATTTGATCATACTATATTCTTTGGAATTATCCAATTAGACCTAATTTAATCATACTATGGTTTTGAAAGAGTTTTGTCTTACAATTTTTTTGGGTTTCATTCTATTTTTACTCAATTATTTGTATGAAAAAAATTTTAACTAGTAAGAGATAGCATAATATTTTCAATCTAGAGAAGTAAGGTGTCTATTGTGATTCTGCACAAGTTTTATTCAATTCTTTATTATAGTCAATTTCCATTGACCCACACAAGTGGCTATGATAAGGTTTTTGGTTCACATATTGAGGTTGAACCTTGTAAATCGCATTTTTTCTATCATTCAGGCCTACGTTTCTATTCATTATTATTTATTAAATATGATAAGGTTATGAAAAGTTGTTTTTTGTTGCGGTTGAGTTCCTTAAAAGTATGAATCTTATAAAAGTTAACAATAAATTCAATCCCCCCATAAATTGTTTAGACATTGGAAATTTATTTCTCCTAGGTATATCTATTTCATAAACACATCCTCTTTAGGTATCTAGACAGGGATATAATTTCTTGGAAACATCTTTCTCAATACATTAATAAAATTGTTGAAAATTTCTAATAGATTGACTCATCAATATTTTTATCCTTAGTGACTTTACTAGATTTATCCGTAGAAATATCCTTTAAGTATCTCACTAAATGTTTCTCACCATACATTCTGAAGGGTAATTAAACATATCCTCTGATTTTATTTATAGAGACCCGGGCTTCTCAAACATGGATATTACAAATATTTTTATGAATATTCTATCCATTACAAAAACACACCTATGAACTATAATAGTATAGTTTTTTTGGAAGATCATGACACAATATGATAATCTGGTGAAAGAACATCAATTTTTCAACAAAGATATTTCCATATTATACTATTCATATAGATACACTATATAAATATTTTATCTATAACATGGGAAATTAAAACATAAGAATGGTTGATATTAGTGATTAGTATGGGAAGATATGAGAAATATATAAACATAACATGAGTATAAGTGGATGTGAACATGTGAATGATCTATTAAACCCATACCTTTCACATTAATGATCAAAATCATGATTCATGAAATAAATATTGGGTGTTCATAAGACATGAATCATAATTAAATAAATGTAAATGAGCCTTGATATCATAACATTATCCTAAAACATTGGTTTATCAAATAAGGTTAGAAAACCATATATCATGGCCACACACCAAGACATCCATATCATTTTCAGCTCGAGATAACCACTGATATACATACTTCGAGAGTGGGATGAACTCCCATGTACCCTATATTAGGATTGTTATTACCACCAATGTACCCTCATTTTTAGTCTTGGGATAAACACATATGTACCCTCCCTTTTGGTTTTGGGATAACCACCCATGTACCCTCCTTTTTTGTTATGGAATAACCACCTGTAAAACCTTTGATCTCATTGAACATTAATCATTACCCAGTACATTGGTTGGATGTATATTTCCAACACATCGCAAAATTAAAATTGTATATATTTATTCCACTTGATCATAAAACATTTATCAAAACATAACCCCTTAAATTAAATGGGTTTTCTAAATGCTTTATCATATGAAATCTAGTAAAAAAGTTAAAAGTTTTATATAACATTCATCATTTTATCATATTATATCCAATGAAAAAGAATAATTTTCAAAATATTTTTATCATGGTAAAACCAATAATATTAAAATGAGTTTAATAAACATATTTTTACAAAAAAAAACCTTTCAAATAATGAATAAAAATCGTATCATTGGTTCATATCCCCTGAAATTCATAAGTACCATCAACAGATGTTATATTATATGGAAAAAAATTTTAATTATAATTTTAAATAATTCTTAGGGAAAATCAATCTTCTTTGAAAATCAATTTTTAAAATATACCATATTTCTGAACTCAATTTCCATGGAAATAAATTTGAAATCCTACAAAGGAAAGATAAAATAATATATTTAAACATATTTTCAGGTAAATATATTTATTTTATAAAAAATCCTTTTAAGACATAAATTTTTTTGAAGACACATTTCTTTTAAAATATAAATGAAAACATATCAATTAATCATCAAAGAAAATAATTTTCATGATTATTGGAATTTTTTTCATGTTTTACAGGTTAAAAAAATATTGTTATCATGTGTTTTGTTATAAACCAATTGGTAATTATTTTTTAATTCAACATGAATATTTTTTTATAAAACAATCAAAAATTGAAACCTGGTTTAAAATGCCTTTTAAAAAAAATTCAAAAAATGAAAAAACATTTCCGATATCAATTTTATAAAACATGGGTTTGGATGAAAAAGGGCTTTGATAAAAAATACCCTTTTATAAGTAACATTCCTTTTGAACTCTTGAGTATATAAAAAGCGTAAAATAAAAGGAAAACATGAATTCACATTACATATCCTGAGGATAAGAAAATTCATTATTTTCATGAGAGATGGATTGCCACAAACCAACTAGGGTTGACCCTAAACCGGTCACCTGAGTCGGTCCACGACATGGTCTGAGAGGTGTTCCTGATCCTCCCGGGCTGGCGACAAGCCCCAGGGCATCAAAAGAGGTTGTGGGAACAATTTATCCCAAGATAAATAAATAAAGTATCTGAAATAATACAGAACAATGTAGAATAAGTAAGATGAACAAAACGACTGAACATGAACAAAATAAAAATAAAACCAACAAATCATGACGTCTGAACTAGCTCTGTTAGACCTCGTGGGTTACTCTCTGACTCAACGATCAATCATTTACCTAGGTGAGTGCACTCAATTTGTAGCCTGCATAAACACTAATAACAAAAAATATCTATAGATGTGATAATTAAAACTCAGTAGGATAGCCTGATATCTATTCCAAATGCACTACCTATAAAATAAAAGAAACATCATTTCATGTTTAAACTACAATTTATAAAAGTATGTTTTTATATTTATTTTTCTTAAAAGAAATGTACGACCCATTTCCCTTATCCTTTTCCTAATTTGGGTTCATTTTATTAGTTTCAATGTCCTTTATTAGTAAGGGAAATTGATGTCTACACTTTCAAATTTGTAAAAATAGGATTAACACCTTTCAATTGAAAACCATTTATAGAAAACTAGTTAAAATCAAGTTATCTCTTTCCATGGAAAACAATATTAAAAAAATGCACATAAGTAAGTACAAAACAAGGGTAGTGTAGAAATTCATACAAGTACTAAATCATTAATAAAAGTAATAGAAAATTCAGTGACATGGGTGAACCTAGGTGATCAAGAATAAACTAGAAGACAATAATATATGAATTATCATCCTCATTGACATGTCACACATGATGAAATAAAAATTCCCTATACACTCGACCATCATTTCTCAGGCAAGTGAAGGAAAAATACCATAGTAATAAACCCAAAATTTCCACCTACTATGGGACACTGGTCAGTACCATAACCTACCTGTGCAGCAATCATTCTTATAATATTCTCTCAATATTCCAAATTCACATTTCTCAAGTATTTAAAAAAAGGGGGTGAGCTAACTGATGCCAACCAAGCTTCCAATCTCATACATACATACATATACGTATACATATATATATATATATATATAATAATGCACAACAAGCATCACCCCGATCCACTCCATGGGACAACCTCTTGCCCTTAAAGCATTCGAGCACTCGGGAGCCTCTTAGAGTGGACTCCCAAACAATCAATTACAACCAAGGAACGAGAGTTATGCTAGTAGGGTTTTCATCAAAACAATTACATCATTCTCAATAAAGTGCCAAACAGGCATTAAACACCTTTCAAATCACCACTTAAAAAAACAGAACTTTTTTATAAGACCAAAACCAGTTTGAAAACATTTATGGAGCCCCAAAATAATACTTCATAGGCTGACAATATTTTTATAAAACCAAACCAAAACAGTTTGTTTTTTTCAAATAAAGCGTAAGATCCAACTAGGTAATTTTTCAAGAGAACCAAAACACTTTTTCATGCATAATAAGAAATCATTTATCATTAAACCAAAACCACACTTGATACTCTATGAATTATATTTAAAACTCGAATGGGAATTCTTTCACTACTGGATGTCTGTTCATCAAGAAAATATTTCAATTTTCCTGTTTAAAATAAACCAAACTGTTTACATCGAGTAATTTTTTAAAACTTAATTATAAAATACTATTTCACATTCATTAAAATTATTAAAATGTTTAATTGAAAAATTATAGTGCACAAACATAACAAAACTACACCATTTAAACACCACAAGAATTAAATTATAAATTTTCTTAATAAATGAATTAATCTTAAGTTGCACAATAATGTCTATCACAAACATATATATATATATGGTGCAAATAGTAGGAAATGATATAACATAAATTTTAAAAGTAGCTTGATTGAAAACTACCTCAAGACCAAGTCGTGATGACAGCTCAAGCTCGGAGACAAAGCGTGGAAATAGAGCTCACTCAGTAAAACCCTGAGCGGGTCCTAAAAAAGAAATATGAACAATAAAACATTAAATTAAAATTACCCCTAATCAAAAGAAGTTATATATATATATATATAATAAAAATATCCAACAAATCATGAAACAAATGGTCATACCAAAGGGAAGAAAGCATGCCGGTAGAGGCGGGTTGGTCGGGGCAACACTGCAGGGCACGCCCCGGTAGGAGTGATGCTGTCAAATGGAATGGTCACACGGTAGGCTGATTGGGAGGATTAGAAGAGGGCATCGAGGGGGTTTCGGGTCAGCTAGATGGGTTGCGGGTTGACTGGAAATGCTATGCCCTCTAAAAGAGGGAGGTCTGGCGCCGGCAGGAGGCCTCTACAGAGGAGAGAAGGTTGTGGCGGACCACTGGCCAAACAGGCCGTCAGCAAAGAAACATGGGGGCCACGACCAGAAGTGGGGTCACCTTAATAGAGAGGTTGGTGAATAGTTTTGGCCTTCTATGCACCTAGAAGGAGAGGCCAGAAGAGGGTATGGTCACCAGAGGGTGGTTGGCCGGTTCGTGCGCAGAATAAAGGAAAACGTTGAGGCTGCTCCAAGGCTGAGGAAGGGAGGTCCAAGGGCTATGGAGTGGTTTTTAGGCGAGTTCGAAGAAGAGAAGGAGGATGGGTGTTTGAGCAAGGTGTTGGAGGCGATGGGTAGTAGGTATTGCGCTATAAAGAGCAAGATGAAGATCCGAGGGGCTGGCTAGGTGGGGTGGGTTGTTGTGCGATGGAGTCGGAGGCGACTGTAAGGTGGTCATGCCAAAATGGAAGAGGGGAAGGGGTAAGTCCTGGCTATGACCCACTGGAGGATGATAAAGGAAACTCGGGGGGGGGGGTGACAACGGTGGCAGGGTGAGGCCATCAGAGGTGCTATTGCGCGGAAGGTGCGGGAGGGCGATGGTCTGTAATGGAGAATAAAGGCTGGTATGTGCAGTCGGAGAGAGGATGGGGAAAGCGTCGGGGTGTGTGGGCTTAAGGAGGAATGTTTATAGGCTGCTCGGGTGTAGTAAATAGGATCGGTACATGCGTGGGGGTGCGATGGAGGAAGAAGAACAGGAGAGGGGGTGGGCTGATGTGTGTGGTGTGCTTGCAGAAAGGAGAGGATAGGTGTGCTTCCAGGTAATCGGGGAAGGAAGGAGAGGGGGGCGTCCATGTGGGGAGGAAAAGAGAGGAAGGGTAAACCCTAAAGAAAGAAAGGGAAAGAAAAAAACAATAATAACAATAATAATAATAATAATATCAATAATAATAAAAATAATAATAATTTACTTAGGTCGGGGTGTGACAATTCTCCCCACCATAACGCTTTCCATTCCTGAAAAGCCACAAAACCATTCATTCAGTCGATCAACACCTAAAGACTCAACATTAACATGATCCAACTTCTTATCACATGGTAATTCCATCGACCTCTAATGGGACTTAACCCTATTGTCCAAAATAGATCACCGGCAGAGGGGAGGTCTGATCAGACTCCCCACTATAAGAACTCAACTAGAATTTGATAACTACATATAAAAAACCCAAAGATACTCACGGTGGGTCTCCACACCATAAAGAACCAACCTATTAGCGGCCAAATAGAAATCCATCAAAGGCCATAATCGGGCCTTACTCATGCTTTAAAAAGCAGAGAAAAAACATTTAAACCACTCACTCTCGTCTAAAAGGTATAAGAGCTTAAATGAAAAATCTATACGAACTATAAACTCTAATCCAACGGGCATGGAGGGATGGCCCAAGGATTAGATGAATGAAACTATGAAGGATAACTACTCATGACTCTTCACTTCGGGATGGAAAAAAACCAATGTCGTAGCGGGTTCACATGGGTGGCCCACGAAGGGTCACTAATCTGCAACTTGCATTCAGATGGCACAATTATTGACATTACACGAGCGATAAGTCCATTTCACACTTTACGAAAAGCGGAAAATTACAATGACAAATAAACCAGAGAAACAACACCAAAACTTTCTCACCACACGATAGAGGAACAACCTTAACCAGATACTTTAAAATTCCCCAGGGTTCTTGGCTACCTGTCGTCTTCATTCCGAGGGATTTTGGATGGAGATCTGATGGATGAAGTGTCTTTTCCTTGTATCCAGGTTCAGATAATCCCAATATGAGACATAAATATTTTCATTTGAAAAAAGAAAGGACAATATTTTTAAAATAAAAATCATACTGGAATTGAAAACTGGAGTTCATCAAAAGACCCACAACATACCATACATGTCAAAGCCCAAAACACCATCAGTACACTTCAATGTTAAGAGATCCGTTACACTGAAAGGGAACATACATAAGAATCTTTTAACAAAAACCCAATAGCACATCACTTCTGTGATCATCCCTTGTGATTATTTCTAGCGATGCCTTGACAGAACTGTTGTAAGTGACCCAAACGTTTGCAAGCATGACAAGTCTTAGGCTTACTTAGGCATGAAGGAATCTTGTGACCCATCTTCCCGCACTAATAACACATGATGATCTCTCACTACAAAGAGGTTGATGAAAGATCCTGAGGCCTTTTGATTCATGGACCCTCTCCATCGACTTTCGATGGCTTACAAATCTACTCATTGGATGTCTCCCCGCCACTCCTAAGAATTGAAGGAGAGAGGACCACTTCGAGCACTCCCACCATCATGTATTCGACATGAAAAGCTTGTCTTGCCACATCATAAAATGAAGTTATGTTGGATGACGACACCTTCAATTTTAGATTAGAATGGATACCCTACTCGAAGCATCAAGCCCTCATGTAGTCATCTGTGGAATTACTTAAATCATAAGAGACTAGCTCCACAACGCACTGGAAATATTCCAACACGGATCTGTCACCCTGCTGCAAACAACACATCTCTATCCTCTTCCTCACCCTTTATTCTTTAGAGAAATACTGACGAATAAATAAGAACTTAGAAAACTCCCATCTATGCTCTTGATGAGGATTGTTCCGAGCCACTAAATTCCACCACATCCAAGGTGAACCTTCAAGCATGAAGTTTTCAAACATGACCTTCAATGTCTCAGGAAACTCAACGAGGTTAAAGTTCCTTTCAATCTTCTACATCCACTCCTATGCTATTGAAGGGTCTGCTTGGACATAGATAAGATGTGGATCTAGATTCCGAAACTCAAGAATAAAATCCTTAGGTTGATCAACCCTACTACGATCACTCATCAAAGCTTCAAGGGGATAACCACTGGACAAGATAAGCCAAGAACCCAATTAAGGCCAACTCAATAAATAAAAATCCTCAAAAACAAACACTGAATTTATGAAATACACTAAACCCTATAAAACGAGTCTTCTTAATATCATGTCTTTCCTTTTAAAACATCATTAATTTAAAACAAGCTTGGTGGGTTAAACCCTCGTCATTGGTATTCTTTAGAGTATCTCTCACATGCATGTATCTATGCCACACCAGGCATCCATCCGCTATACCAGACATTTATTCATAATCCAACATACCACTATGCTAGTGATCAACCCTAGGAACACCAAGGAAAAAAACAAAACTACATAACTTTTCCAAAAACAAATCATTCATCCCATTTCCTTTAAGACAATCTTCAAATTAAATATGCCATTTCAAACAACCATTTTTCAAAACCTATTATTTTCAGATACAAACAACATCTAGTAGTCAAAAGTGCCCCATGACAACTCAAACATGGAACTAGTGTTGGTGGGTGACTTGAGAATATGGTTGGCGGCTATAGGCCAAACACGTCACCGACATAGGGAGCTTTTTGGACCATTCCCCAAGCTCGACATGGCTTGCCAGGTCATGAGGCTTAGGAGGAATTTTAGCCCAACTCCATTTTTTCATATCCCAATAACAAAATGCTCCATAAAAACCCTAAGAAAATAATTAAACCAGACATCCCATGGAATCCCGGGGATCGGAATGAGCAAGAGTTCGCGATGCTCTTACCGCACCTACCCCTCGAGTCCCGATAATCTATCTTCATCTACCTTGACATCCCAAATAACAAAGGGAAGTCTTAAAAGTGAGGTCTGCTAAGATCTGACCTACTATGATATCATTTTGTCATGAACCAACCAGGGTCGAGCCAGAACCTGTCAGCCAAGTTGGTCCGCAACATGGCCCGAGATGCATTCCTGATCCTCTCGGGTAGGCAACAAGCGCCATGCCATCAACAGAGGCTGTGGGAATGATTTCACCCAATATAAATAAATAAAGCAGCAGAAATGATACCGAGCAATACAGAATAAGTAAGATGAACTAAAAGACTAAACATGAACAAAATGAAAATAAAACTAACCAAAAATGGCATCCAAACTAACTTCGTGCGTCCTCGTGGGTAACTCTCCGACTCAATGATAAACCATCACCCTAGGCGAGCACACTCAAGTTATAGCTTCCATAAACACTAAAAAAACAAAAGAGTTATAGGCATGAGTATTAGTATTCAGTAGGCTAGCCTAATAGCTATTCACAATGCTCTACCATTAAAATAAAAGAAACATAATTTCAAGTTTGAACTATAGTTTATAAAAGTATTCTTTTTCTAAGTATTTTTCTTAAAAGAAAATTATGAACCATTGAACTTATCATTTTCCAAATTTGGGTTCATTTCATTAGTTTAAATGTCTTTTTCTTAGAAAAGGTAAGTGATGTTTACACATTAAAATTTTTACAAAGAGAATTAAACACTTTCATTTGAAAACCATTTCTAGAAAACAAGTCAAAAAAAAATTTATCACTTTCTAAGGAAAACAATATACAAAAATACACAAAAGTAAGGACATAACAAGGCAAATGTAGAAATTCATACAAGTACCAAATCATCACTACAAGTATCTGAAAAGTCACAGACATGGGTGAACCTAGGAGATCAAGAATAAACCAGAAGACACCAATACATGAGATATCATCCTCATGGACATGAAACAAACGATGAAATCAAAATTCCTAATATGCTCGACCATCCATTCTCAGGCAGGCGGAGATAAAATCCCATAGTAATAAACCAAATATATCCACCTAATATGGGCCACTAGTCAGTACCATAAACTTCTTGTGCAGCAATCAATCTTAGAATATTTTCTCAATATTCCAGATTCCCATGTCTCAGGTATTTAAAAAAGAGGGTGAGCCAACCGATGCTAATCGAGCATCCAATCATATATATATATATATATATATATATATATATATATTAATAATGCCCAACAGGCATGACCCTGAGCCACTCCATGGGACAACCTATTGAATTTAAAACATTCCAGAACTCGGGAGCCTTTCAGCATGGTCTCCCAAATAATCTGTCACAACCAAGGTAGGAGAGTTATCCTAGAAGGGTTCTCATCAAAATAATTGCATCATTCTCCATAAAGCACCAAACATGAATTAAACACCTTTCAAAATCACCACATTAAAAAACACAACTTCTTTAAAATACCAAAACTAGTTTGAAACCATTTAAGGAGCCCCAATATACTACTTCACAGGCTTCCAATATTTTTATAAAACCAAACTAAACCATTTGTTTTTCAAATAAAGCATAAGATCCAACCAGGAAATTTATGAAGAGAACCAAAACACTTGTTCATGCTACAAAATAAATAATTTATCATTAAACTAAAGCTATAATTGATATTCTGTGATTTATCTTTAGAAGCCAAATGGGCATTCCTTCACTACTGGGTGTTAGTTCATCAAGAAAATATTTCAAGTGTCGTGTATAAAATAAAATGAAATTTTTAAATCGAGTAATTATTTTAAAATTAACTACCTAATAATATTTCACATTCATTAAAATTATTAAAATGTTTTATTGAACAATTATAGTGTGAAAATATAACAAAACAACTCTATTTACACACCATAAGAATTAAATTATAAATTTTATTAATAAATTAATTAATATTAAGTTGGACAATATTGTTCATCACATACACACACACAGATATATATATATATATATGACGAAAACAACATGAAATGATGTAACATAAATTATAAAATCAATGTGATTAGAACCTACCTTAAGGCCAATGCGCGACGACGGTGCAAGCTCGGAAACAAAGTGCAGTGATGGAAGTCACTCGGAAACGCCCCACGCGGGTCTTAAAAATATAAACTGACCAAAAACATTAATTAAAATAACCCTTAATCAAACCAAGGTATGTATATATAAATATATATATCAAATAAAAATATCCAATAGATCATGAAACAAAAGGGTATACCAAAGGGAAGAAAACATGCTGGATGATGTGGGTTGGTCGTGGCAACATCGCAGGCCACACGTTGATAGGGGAAATGTCATCGAAGAGAGGGGTCACACAGGAGGCCGATTGGGAGGCAGAGTAGAGGATTTTGAGGGGGGTTATGGGTCATCCGGAAGGGCTTCGGGTCAGCTAAAAATGCTATGACCATTGAAGGAGGAAGGTTACGTGCAGGCAGGAGGCCTCGCCCGAGGAGGGAAGGTCGTGGCGGACCGCTGGCTGGACGTTCTGTTTGCAACGAAAGGTGGAGTCCGTGACCAGAAGCAGGGCTGCCGTAACATGAAGGTGGGTTCACCAGTTGGGTCTATGCTCACCTAGAAGGAGAGTCTGGAAGAGGGTCTGGTCACCGGAGGGTGGCTGGCCGGCTCACACGTAGAAAAAGGGAAAACGTCGAGGATCCTCCGAGGCTGAGGTAGGGAGGTCTGAGGGATATGAATTGCTTTCTGTGTGAGACTAAAGAAGATAAGGATTATAGGTGTTTGAGAAAGGTGTTGGAGGAGATGGGAAATGAGTACTCCATGGTAAGGAGCCAGGAGGATATCTGAGGGGTAGGCTAGGTGAGGAGGGTTGTTGTGCGGGGGAGCAGGAGGCGACGGCGAGGGGGAAACGATGGAATGGAGAAAGGAAAAAAGGGATCCCACCGATGTGAACCACTGTAGGATGAGTAGGGAAACTCGGGGGGGGGGCATGGTCTAGGTGAGGCCAGAAACGGTGATGTTGCCCGGCAGGTGTGGGAGGAAAATGGTCAGTAAGGGAGAAGAAAGGATGGTATGTGGTGGCGGACAGAGGATAAGGAAAGCGTTGCGGCGTGTGGGCTAAAGGATGAAAGGCTGTGGGCATCTCGGGCATAGTAAGGAGGGTCGACTCATGCAGGGGGCATGCTGGAGGAAGAAGAATAAGAGAGGGGGTGGGCTGCTGTGTGCGGTGTGCTTGTGGAAAGGAGAGGAGAGGTGTGCCACCAGGTAGGAGGGGAATGAAGGAGAGGGGGTAGCCACGTGGGGAGAAAAAGAGAGGACAGGTACACCCTAGAGAAAAAAAACAATAATACCAATAATAATAATAATAATAAATAACATGGGTCTGGGTGTGACATGGATCATAATAATCTATCACTGGAAACATAATCATAAACAATCCTGATAAATATTGAGATTCTAACATAAAATCATTATCACATTTGTAACATTAGAACATAATCCTCATGAAGTAATATCACTAAATAGAACTTCAAATTTAATGAGGTTAAATAAATTCAAGAAATTACATTTTAAAGGGTCTGTATATACACCTTATACAAGGAGATAAGGGAATAATATAATCATGTGTCTCAAATAAAGCAATTTGAGATAAAATTCCCTTACTGGTTTGGTATGTTTTTGTAACGCCCCGACCCCAGCTACCCAGAGTCGGTGCATTACTTCAGAACATTGGCATGATCACAAAAGATCAAGTCTCGAAAGACCGATTAGTTTAGTAGCCTTGGAAACACTAGATACATTCATAAATGTTACATTACATCATAATGTGAAAAACTACAATAACAAAGTCTATATAGTCCACACTCATATCCTCTTCTGACTATCCCTACAGGTCATTCATACAATACTTCTTCACATCCTGAAAAATATTAAAACATTGAAAGGGGTGATCTCAGATGCTCAGTAAGGATAACAATATTGCGGGAGATTTCGTAAATAAACATTAACATTTAAGGCAATGTATAACAAAAAAAGCGTTTTTAATCTTTAAATTCAGCATAATATGGAAAAGATAAATTAAATAAATCCATTTACTTACTCACATGGATATTCTACTAGTCGAACAATCAGATGCAATATCAATAACCACTTTCATAATGATGGAATGCATAATGCCAGAGTATCATAACCACGTAGCCAAGGCCTCGTGCCAAGTCTACAATAAGATTTTGTCAAGGCCTCATGCCAAGACACTAGTTTGTCTCATGAGACCTACCTATGCATCGAGGAGGTATAGCGGGCTCCACCCATCACTTATTAAGTCCAATGCATTTTTCATATGAACAGGTTTAAATATATCATAAACCATAACATAATCGTATCACATAAAACATGCATAAAGGAACATAAAATTTCCACATTTCAATCACAAGATTTCAATACAAAACATTGATATAATAAATACACTTCTAAAACCATTTTCAATACCAAAATAAAAGAAAAGTAAAAGATGGTATTTATTTTTCTTTTAAAAAAAGTTATGGCTTGTAGAGGAAGCTGAAACTCAAATAGTGCTCACGGAGGCGGAGAAGTCGTTGTCGCCGCATACGTAAGACAAGAAAAACATTCTTTTTTGTTGTTTAGGAAAATTCTTCGTATAAAAAAGATTACTTTTGAATAAACATAAAAGTCGAAAGGGTTTATACACCGTATAAAAGAAAGTTTTGTATAAAACAAAATATGCCTCAATGAAAGGAGATTGAGATGAAGTCCTTACCAAGATCCTTTTTTTAAATAAAATAGATCTATTATGTGTATTAAATAAAAGTACACATAATGAAAGTACAAATACAAGATAGGACATAATAATATCATAACATAATTTGAAAGTAGGAGATTAACCCAAAGAATGGAAATTAAGTTAATAAATTCCCTTACAAAGATACTTTTTAAACAAAATATATCTATTATACGTATTCACTAAAAGTACACATAACGAAAGTACAAATATGAGACAGGACATAATAATATCAAACATAATTTTAAAGTAAGATATTTACCCAATGAACAGAAATTGGGTTAATAAATTCCCTTACCTCGTGTCCGAATTCACTCGACCGTTCTTTGATCTCCTTAAAATCTGGTAACTCTTTTGATTTGAGCCAAAGTCTTCCTTGGGAAGAATTATGCCCAAATTGAGGCTTTTATGAGTAAGGGAGGGAAGTTGGGAGAGTATTTGGATAGAGGTTGGCCGAGCCAAAAGGCTTTGAAAGTGTGAGTAAGGTGGTAGTGGTGGGGGCTTTTTATAAGTGGAGAGGAGGGGCACTCTTGGAAAGTAATGAACTATTACTTTATTATATAATGAGTATCGGATTTTAAAGGTCCCACACCTATATAATTCGATTTTATGTTGATAAGGGTTCTAAATATACTCATCCAATAGGTTTTTGACAAGTGTAAGCCTTGGATTTTACATTATCTTTTCATTTTATTTAAATCGTTAATTAATGAGGTAATCGCTGCTTCATCATGGTGTCATAAATAATTTATTTATTTAATGTATAAAAATTATAGAAAAAATATCATGATGTATTAAATCGTTTTAGCTTTCTAATGAATACTTATAGTCAAAAATATGACTTGTATAACCTCATTTAAGAATTGTTTTAGTAAAACAACTTATGTTTGTGACATTATTATTTTAACTTTAAATAAAAGTTATTTATGTCATTTTCCTACAAAAGTGGCTCCATGGGGTTCCCAAGTTGACCCATGGATTTTATTGGTCGGCCATGAAATATCCAATAGGGTTAGGACATGTGTAAAGGTATTTTCATATTTTTATAATATCATTTTTACCTTAAATTTCACTAATTACCTTTAATCGCGATTAATTAAACTTAAAAGTAACTATTCACCAAAAAATTATTTTAATCCCATTAAACCAAATATTACTTCCTAATGACAACCATGTATGTCTAATTGTTGAAAATCAAATCACAGAAGTGGTAATGTTTCATTTAAACGAAAAATCAGTTTTTAACTACCACTTAGTGGTTTCACTATTCATCAAAAATTGTAGTTTTTCAGAACAATGTCAAAATTTCACCCTAAGCTATAATTGATATTCTGAATTCAAAAATGATGTCTATTTTACAAAGTTGAAAACATATAAGTTGCATTAATTAATTTTATAATTAATTCCCGCTGTCACAACAAATAACGTGTTTTTAAGAAATAATATATATCAAAAGATTGACAATAGTTGATGTCTAATTTCAAAGTGAAATTAATTATAATTAACACCATTGGATAAAATGGTAAAAATATATTCAAATTATACTTTAAAACCACTCAATAGTATAATTTATCACTATAATTTATTTTGATTAAAAATGTTGTTTTTAAGTATTTTTCCCTATTCATAAAAAAATCGGAAGCTCTCAGAAAAATACCAAAAATTCAAAATAGGCTAATTTCAATATTCCAAATCCAAAAATGAAGTCCATTTTGAAATATAAAATTTATATAATTTCAAAAAGTGGGTATTACTATTCATAACAGCTATTTCGATTAGTTGTAGTGTGTTAGAACTCGAAGTTGTGTACAATGCAAGCTATTGCATTATTGAATGAGAAGCGTATCATGGAAGCTCGGGGTGTTACATTCTCCCCTATTTAAATAAATTGTGTCCTCGCAATTTGAAAATTTTATTTGAAAATAAAAGTTTTAAAATAGAAAATACCTTTATGGAAAACCCACATCAGAAATAAGGTTAATAAAAATTTAACTTTAAAAGATAGAAAGATAAGTACACAGGTATCCCGAGATAGCCCATACTAGGATTCTATGAAAATATGGATATGGAAGAAAAAAACCATCAAGGTCTGATAGAGAGTCATAGAAAACTGAATTAAGAGAAAGTTAACCATAAGAAAATCACAAACTTGTGATTGGTTAAATAGTCATTGAATCCCCTGTTGGAAAAGTTAACCGGCAGCGTTTTTGTTTTAAGTTACCTTTTATAAAGTTGAGGAATTTATTTAGAAGATTTACTAAGAACGTAAGGAAATATACATACTTGTCATGTAGACTTTCATTCTATAATAAATATTTACCACAAACCCATCTTTTACTCTAAAAGGTAATTGAACTCAAAAATATTCTATTCATCCTAATTGCATAAGGTTCCAAATATTAACACATTCCATTTAGATTAGTAAAACTATTTTGTAATAAACAGGGACTTCTTATAGGCTAGTGGTAGGTAATAAAGGTTTGTCTCACTATGGTTGTGGGATCGATTCCTGCAGCATTGTCCAACGCGACGGGTTATGCCCCACCCTGCAGGTTGTCCTTTTCCTAAAAGTATAGTATTATAATATTCCAAAAATAATCTTCAGAAATTTTTTAACCTTAAACAATACAATCCATGGTTCAACATAATCCATTCCAACCTTAATAGTTTTCCAAAATACCTCTGTCCAGAATTTCTCAAAAAAGGTCTCAAAATTCCAAAATCAATTGTAACATCAGATTCCCCAAACAAATTAAAGTTTCTCTTTTTGTCACATACTAAAAATATGGTTACCTTCATCATATTAATACCTTACTAAACCAACAAGTACTACAGTACAATCCTTATATATATTACATTATTCTTATAACAAAAATATAATCCTTGAGTCCAAAAGCACCAATACATAAATTATTCCACTTCAACTGTAATAATAGCATACGATTGGCCTTCATCCCTTGGCCTTTTCTGAGGTAAGTTTCCCTAACGCTTAGGAAATTCATTTGCATAATTCCCCATTTCCCTACAATTGTGGCATTCAACATTGATAGCCTCTTTCTTTCCCTTGTAATCACGAGCCTGGTGACCATTTTCTCCACATTTAAAACAAACTCACATTCCTTTTAGGCAAGTACCGGGGTGATTCTTCCCACAATTATCACATAATGGAAAATCCTTCTTTTCCATTTTCCCTTTATATGTCTCTTGTTCGACCATTCTCTTCTTCTCTTGATTTACTTTATTTTCATAAGATTTAGAGAATTCCTTTTCTGTCTTGATAGCACACGAGGCAATATCTTCATATGATGAGAAGGATTGTGATACTAAAGCTCGATGGAGAAATGGTTTTAACCCATCAAAGAAATGATCAATCATTCCTCTTGGGTTACGTATATAATCTGTAGCATACCTCACTAACCTTGTAATGTTGGCCTCATACTTTGCAACATTCTCATCCTCCTTTTTTCTCAGACTCAGAAATTGCCTTTCAATATCTTCTCGATGGTCACGAGAAAAGTATTTTTCAAAGAAAAGCTCTTTGAACTCCCTCCATTCCATATTCAATACGTCATCATCTTCCTTTGTGTTTTGAATCAGCGACCACCACTAATCGGCATCTCCAGTGAGGCAGTAGACTGCCATGACAACCTTCTCCCTTTCGCTACTCCCCAAGGAATGGAAATTTTTTTTCTAAGGAGTTTATACATTGGTCAGATGCTAATGGATTTGTACCCACATTAAATGTTGGTGGTTGTTTCCTCATGAAGCGGTCTAACATTGATCCTCCATGTTTCGGATCAGGGTGCTCCATACGAGTAAGGTTATTATTCATAACCTGAGTGAGGTGTCCCAGTATGGTAATAAGTTGATCAGCACCAGTTGTATCTTCAGATCCACAATAATTATCTTGATCAAGAGGGCAATCCCTACACGGAGTGTGTGCATTGATACGGTTTCCATTCCTTCCAATAGGCCTCATTTCTAAACAATGGAATAAACTAGATTAGTTTATGAATCAAAATACATAATTCCATACTTGTAAAATACTTAACATATATTGAACTATTTATGGATATAATCCATAATCATAAAAAAATTCTTTGAGGAAGTATATACTCATATCCCTTCATAGTGGTTTTAAAGAAAACGATAATTATCCTAAGCATATCCCCCGGGAGTGTCGTAACCAAGAGTGCAACAAGGTTCGTTGCCGTGCACCAGTTCCCGTTCGAGTCTAGCTCAAAGCGGTGTTTTCGAGTTTTACCCCTAGGTACATTTGTGCCAGAGTCGCCTCTACCTTCTCGTATCCATACAGGGATGTATCACTCGGAAAACTCAAAAAATCTCTACAACAACAAAATTCTAGGAAGTTCTTCTATACTAATCCTCAAAGTCTATCTTTGGGCTATGTGCTCTAATCAGAGTTTATCTAAATCTAGCTTCCAAGTTTTGTACTAAACTGCCTCTGATACCAACTGTAACGCCCCGACCCCAGCTACCCAAAGTCGGTGCATTACTTCATAACATTTTCATGAGCACACAAGATCAAGTCTCAAAAGACCGATTAGTTTAGTAGCCTTGAAAACACTAGATACATTCATAAATGTTACATTACATCATAAAGTAAAAAACTACAATAACAAAGTCTCCATAGTCCACACTCATATCCTCTTCTAACTATCCGTACAGGTCATTCATACATTACTTCTTCACATACTGGAAAATATTAAAACATTGAAAGGGGTGAGCTCAGATGCTCAGTAAGGATAACAATATTGCAGAAGCTTTCGTAAATAAACATTAACATTTAAGGCAACATATAACTAAAACAAAAGCCTTTTTTAACTTTTACTTCAGCATAATATGGAAAAAATAAATTAAATAATGCCATTTACTTACTCACATGGATATTCTACTAGTCGAACAATCACATGCAATATCAATAACCACTTTCATAATGATGGAATGCATAATGCCAGACAATCATAACCACGTAGCCAAGGCCTTGTGCCAAGTCTACAATAAGATTTTGTCAGGGCCTCATGCCAAGACACTAGTTTGTTTCATGAGACCTAATGATGCATCGAGGAGCTATAGCAGGCTCCACCCGTCACTTATTATTTCCAATGCATTCCTCATATGAACAGGTTTAAACATATCATAAACCATAACATAATCGTATCACGTAAAACATGCATAAAGGAACATAAAATTTCCACATTTCAATCACAATATATCAATACAACACATTGATATAATAAAAACTCTTTCAAAACCATTTTCAATACCAAAATAAAAGAAATGTAAAACATGGTATTTATTTTTCTTGTAAAAAAAGTTATGTCTTGTAGAGGAAGCCGAAACTCAAATAGTGCTCACGGAGGTGTAGTAGTCGTTGTCGCCGCATACGTACAACAAGAAAAACATTCCTTTTTTTGTTTAGTTAAATTATTCGTATAAAAATGATTCCTTTTGAATAAACGTAAAAGTCAAAGAGGTTTATACACCGTATAAAAGAAAGTTGTGTATAAAAGAAAATATGCCTCAATGAAAGGAGATTGAGACGAAGTCCTTACCAAGATCATTTTTTTAAATAAAATAGATCTATTATGTGTATTCAATATAATTACACATAATGAAAGTACAAATACAATATAGGACATAATAATATCATAACATAATTTGAACGAAGGAGATTAACCGAAAGAATGGAAATTGGGTTAAGAAATTCCCTTACAAAGATAATTTTTAAACAAAATATTTCTATTATACGTATTCACTATAAGTACACATAAAGAAAGTACAAATATTATATAGGACATAATAATATCAAACATAATTTGAAATTAAGATATTAACCCAAAGAATAGAAATTGGGTTAAGAAATTCCCTTACCTCGTGTCTGAATTCACTCGACCGTTCTTTGATCTCCTTAAAATCGGGTAACTCTTTTGATTTGAGCCAAAGGCTTCATTGGGAGGAATTGTGCCCAAAGTGAGGCTTCTAGGAGTAAGGGAGGAACGTTTGAAGAGTATTTGGGAAGATTTTGTCCGAGCCAAAAGTCTTTGAAAGTGTGAGTAAGGGGGTAGTGGTGGGGGCCTTTTATAAGTGGATAGGAGGGGCACTCTTGGAATGCAATGAAATGTTACTTTTTTATATAATGAGTTTCTGATTTTAAAGGTCCCAGACTTATTTAATTATAGTCTAAGATGATAAGGGTTCAAAATCTACTCATCCAATAGATTTTTTACAAGTGTAATCCTTGGAATTTACATTATCTTTTCATTTTATTTAAATCGTTAATTAATGAGGTAATCACTACATCATCATGGGGTCATAAATAAATTAATTTATTTAATGTCTAAAAATTATAAAAAAACTATCATGATGTAGGAAATCTTTTTATCTTTCTAATGAATATTTATAGTCAAAAATATGACTTGTATAACCCCATTTAAAAATTGTTTTAGTAAAACAACTTATGTTTGTGACATTTTTATTTTAACTGTAAATAAAAGTTATTTATATCATTTTCCTACCAAAGTGGCTCCATGGGGTCCCCAAGTTGACCCATGGATTTTCGGGGTCGGCCATGACACATCCAATATGGTTAAGACAAGTGTAAAGGTATTTTCATATTTTTATAATATCCTTTTTAACTTAAATTTCACTAATTACCTTTAATCGCGATTAATTAAACTTAAAAGTTACTATTCACCAATAAATTATTTTAATCCCATTGAACCACATTTTACATCCTAATGACAACCATGTGTGTTGGATTTTTGAAAATCAAATCACAGAAGTGGTAATGTTTAATTTAAACGAAAAATCAGTTTTTAACTACCACTTAGTGGTTTCACTATTCATCAAAAATTGATGTTTTCCAGAACAATGCCAAAATTTTACCCTAAGATATAATTGATATTCCGAATTCAAAAATGATGTTTATTTTAAAAAATTCCAAACATATAAGATGCATTAATTAATTTTATAATTAATTCCCACTATCACAACAAATAGCGTTTTTTTATGAAACAATATATACCAAAAGATTGACAATTGTTTGTGTCGAATTTCAAAGTAAAATTAATTATAATTAACACCATTGGATAAAATGGTAAAAATATATTCTAATTATACTTTAAAACCACTAAATAGTATAATTTATCACTATAAATTATTTTTATTAAAATGTTTTTTTAAGTATTTATCACTATTCATAAATAAATTGGTAGTTCTCAGAAAAATACAAAAAATTCAACATAGGCTAATTTCGATTTTCCGAATCCAATAATGAATTCCATTTTGAAATATAAAATTTATATAATTTCAAAAATTTGGTATTACTATTCATAACAGCTACTTTGATTAGTTTCGGTGTGTTAGAACTCAAAATTGCGTACAATGCAAGCTATTGTATTATTGAATGAGAAGTGTTTCATGGAAGCTCGGGGTGTTACAGTTTTGAATCATAAAACCCATGAAATATATTTCCTTAAATGGATATGTAAATAAAAAAATATTAAAATTAATAATCTTATAATTAATTCATTTTTAGTATATATATATCATAAAATAAATTGGTGGTGAATATGGAATGTCTCTCAAATAAGTTACAAATTCAATGAAAATCGCTTACCGTATTAGTGATCTTATGAGTTGTAAAATTTGATAATGAAAAACATCATATTAAACTCTAAATATCATGAAAATAATTTAATTCATGATATAACTATCCAATTAGAAAATATTTTCACCAAAAAAGGATACGAGTGGTGAATTTGAATAAGTCTCCCGAAATCAAATGAGAGACTAAAAATTCCTTACATTAATTATTTACTTTTCTAAGAATGTTAATACCTCCTAATTAATAAATATAATATTACTATACATATATTAGATAAACCTATTTATGTTTATAATAAAATATATGGATTAATTATAACATATTAATAACCTTTAATTAATAATTAACTATTAAAATTACATTTCTGGTAATAACTGCTTCGATTTTCACCTATGTTTTGGTTTGGTAATTTTGTTATTTGGACATTGGTCTTGGTTCCATAAATTTAATAATACTAAACATGAAATATTAATCATATATAATAATTATATATGTATTTACGTAAATGCATTAATCACATATATATAAAATTAACTATAACATTCCTAGAGATGGTTAATTGTATGTACATTTGTACTCTGTTTCCATTTTCTCAATAGATGAAATGTAAAAATGGTAAAAAAATATATCAAACATTTAAAAAAAATAAGGATTTAATATATATATATATATATATATATATCACAAATGAATATATATATATACACCATTTATATTCATTATCAATATCCTTATTACCTTCCATGTATAGCACTATTGAAAAATAATTTCATCACTTTGCAAGGTGGTAGTCTGTTTCCACATGAACAACTATATTATATCCCTAAAAATGGAATTTAAAAAAATTAAAAATTATAAAATTAATCTGATGATATAGTTATGTTATAATAATAAAATATATACATTATATTCATCATCATATTGAACTATGACAGTTGTTATTGTAAACAATAATGACATTAGTGTGTGAGGAAGTAGTTTTCCGTACACACAAATGATGATTTTGTAACCCATTTAATGGATGCAGAGTGATTTGTTGTTCATGACCATAACAGAAAAAAATCTTAGAATTTTAAAGATTTTGTAGTTTTTATATTAGAAATTTTATATAATAATTTATTGATGGGTAGTATGAACTAATATAAAAATGTTTGTTGAAAAATTTTACCTCTTCTTCGAGTATCCTACTTAGGATAGCATTAATGCCATCCTGGGTAAGATTTACGCCAAAACTAAGGCCTATAAGATGATATTATGGATTTTATAAAGTTGTCTATTAATGGTTTTGTCTATTCAAATAGATTTATTAGTGTGAATAAGTGAGGTAATTGAGAACAATATTATAATCTTGGAGGTGGGTCTAATTTGTAGGTACCCAATAGTATTCTCTATTTGGGGGGAAACTCTTCCCACATGTACCTAAAAAAATATCACAAATGTAGTGTAGAAACTATGTGGTAGATTAAAACCACCACCTCATAAATGAAATAAAATATCTTGTTATTTCATTGTGTTTATATTTACTCAATTTTACCCTTTATGTTTTTACCAGATTAGCTTATATCATTTTTTTACCTAGATAATTTTCCCACATACAATAAAAAGAAAATTATATTATTAGATACTTTATACCTACTAATTTTAAATACTATATAATATTATTTAAATATTGACCTCTATGTGTGTGAAAATTATTATAATAAAAACATACATAATGCGTAAAACCAAAATTTAACCATAATCATGGTGATTAATTTTAACTATTTTCACTAATAATTTTGGTCAATAATTATATTAAACTTATTTAAAATTATAATTTTTTATGATTGAAAATATTGAACGAATTGTTCTAAATTTAAATCACATAAGTGGAAAATTTTAATTTATAATTTATCTTGTAAACGTGATGAGAATGTTGGTTCTTAAAGAGAAAATGATAAAAATATTACAATGATATTATATCCAAAATCAATATCAAATTTACTAAAATAAACTCGTCATTATTATTTTTTATTTAGTTTAAGATGTTTTAAATTTAAACCACATAAAAATATAATTTAACATCTCAAATTAAGTAAATGAAATGTCAATTTTCAATTTAAATTCAGTATTTTTAACTAATCATCAAAAAAATGAAACTTTTCAAAACAAAATCCAAAAACATTACCCTAAGCTGGTTTTTTATTCATATTTCTAAAATTATTTTCATTTCATCACATAAATTTTTAAAAATAGTAAAAATTGATATTTAAATTATGTACACAATGTGCAAAAATCAAACTTTTAGAAAAATAAAAGTTTCGCAATATGTATTTTTTTTACTTGAAAATGGTTATTATTATATTTCTAATAAATATAAGTCCATTTGATTTATTGAATAAATGTGTAAAACATATGATTTCATTATTTATTTAATCTTATTTTTATGCACCATTCCAATGCCTATGTTATAACTATCATATTAAATATTAATATTTTTGTAGTATGTCACATTTCGTTTAAACATTGAATTATGTGTTACAAAAGATAAACTCTCTATTGTGTGTAAAACAAAGAAAACATAATTTTTTTAATAAATGGGGATATAAGTTTTATATTTAATTAAATTATAAACCTAATGTTGTGTGGAACAAAAAATCATTAAAAGATTAAATTAATTTGAAAAAGAAATTTCACAAAATCATGGGTTGTTACAATTGAAAATTTAATGTTCCATCTCGAATATCTAAAATAATCACTTTAATTTTACTATTGTGCCACAAAATTTAAATTGTATTAACTCCATTATATAAAAAACAATAAATAATTGTTTTATAGTGTTTTAAAGGTAATGTATAATTTTCAAAAAATGTCAATGACTAGTTACTCTTGTTGAGTACTACACCTTGTAAAAATATCATGTGTCATCACTAACAACATCCATATTCATTCACACAATAATAAAAGAGATAAAAAATAATAAACTTCCTAACATTTCAATGTTGTAAAAGTGTTAAAATATTTAATTTCTGAATATATTCGCAACATTGATTCAGACCCCCCTGTTGACTATATCATGAAATTTTCCTCTCAATAACAATACATTTTTTTACAAACATCCCACAATAAGGAATACAATTCTCAAGATGTTTCTGGTTGGATTTAGCCACTAATCTGGACCAAAACCCATTCCTCAACTCCTTACTATCCCACTGTGAGTCATCCATATATATAAAATAAGGTTACACCATGGAACACCAAACTACATGCTCTGATTCATCGATCTTCCTATAAATCATATATTTAGATCCTCTAACATCATCATCTACATCCCAAATGAGGCCCTTGATAAATTTCAAAACTATCCACATTCAACTTCATGAAATATCACATTCCCCCCCTTCAAATTGATTAATTCCAAAACTCTTTGACTCAGCCATCAATGCATCACAAAATTTCCACGAGCAACACTGATTAAAAAAATGTTTCATTACCAAATCACTACAATCCCATCTAAAAAAGGATTTCAATACCAATATATAGGAAACCCATAACAACACCCACCCATTGGTCCAAACTCAACAAAAAAAATTTTGATTTCCTTTATTTATTTTCAAACCAACCACCACCTTTTTCACACTCTACCAAAGGAACTGATGACCTTCTAATTATAGTCACTCATAGATCATTTCAAAAACATCCCATGTCTGATGTTGAAATATTGATTATGACCAATTATTAAATTTAATTATTATAATGGTATATATATTAGCTTTCATCGCCTTATTATTTCAACTATCCATCAATTATTTTCACCACATATATATCCTATATCATATAATACCAGTACCGCAGTGACCAATTTTATTCTCTCCACCATAGAAGTAACCTTGATTATGAAAAATGGAACCAAACACAAAATCAACACCACCCACATCTTAAATATTATATTGTTTAATTATTATATGAGAATACATCACTCCAACTCGAGTGACAAACATGAAACAGTGACCAAAAATCATTAAGATTATTATCAACCACACCCTTCAATACCAAATACTAAAGACTACATGATACATTCATCCTAAGACTCATTTTTCTCCCCAAAATAAGACACCACTTTAAATGGTTGATCCATAGTTGTTATTCTCCCCTCTATATTAATCATCCACTGAAAACATAGAGTTTTTAATCTAAACTAAAAAACCATCAAATCAAATTCTGATGTGTCAAAACACTGAACCCCCTTAACATATTTGGAAAATTCATCCCAAAAAATTCACTAATCTTTGAGCCTTCCTTGAGTTGATCACCTAAAACATAAACATTATTCCCAATGAACGGCCAATCCAACACCCTATTCACACTTGATCATCCATTGAAAATTATGAAACCTAGTCAAGAGAGGCTGCAATTTCTCGTTTCCATCACCCAAACAAATACTTCCACATTTCTATGATTTTTTTGTGGGATTAAAAAAATTCTATGTACCAAAATTCATATATATAATTGAATCATATAGGATTACTTCTGGAAAAACACAAAAAAAAACAAGCAAACTAGTTTATAAATGCATTTGTATCTTATATTAAAACCCCAATTCCAGTAACCCAGATTCAATATCAATATTATTATATAAGAATAATATGTAAGGGATCACGTATCCATGGAAAAATTAGTTTATTAATATTAAATAAATATCTACATACATGATTCACATTTACATTAGAAATAATAATATAAAACATTCTAAAAGAAAATATTCTACAACATTTAAACTCATTCAAAGTTTCATTTTTCATGTTCTTGGTAAAGGTAGGAAAATACGGATGATTTCAATAACTCAATAATGAATATTTATAACTGCATATTTCATGAGTAAATAACATGTAATCATTATAATAGGGTAGGTAAATGAAAATTCATTTCATCTAGTCAATAACTTGTGAATGAAATGCATCCATGGATTATATTAATGTAATAATCTCAAGTGAAATAATTATTGAATTTTTAATGATTTTATTAAAAAATATCATATATCTTGATCATGGTATTTTTCCAATATATTTTATAATATGGATAGGTATACACCAAAACCCATTTAATATGTCTATCCATCCAGTTTGTCTCATTAGACCCATTAATGAATTGACCAACTTTCAATAAATAGGCCCCACTTGTAATTGCATAACTGATGAATTAATCATATATTTAATGGCCAATTTAATTCATAAAAAATATTCCTTTAAATAAATATCTATATTTAATAATTAATAACTCAATATTCCCCTAGTAAAACAAATAACAATAATAGTTAGGCATCTTATGTACAAATGAAATAATGTTTAGGCAACAAGAATTTTAATGATACAAATAATATTTCAATGATAGATAAATATAATTTCTAATAAAATATGGTCATATGAAGATTATTTATTCAAGATAAATTTAGGTATCACAAAATTAATATGAGATATAATTCCACTATCAATTTATTAAAAATATAGGATTTATAATAAAATAATTTCATTTTGAGAATAGAAAAATATTGAAGAGAAATATTTAATATAAATAATCCTTAAATAATATTATTTTTAAACACATAGTAAACATGAATAATAATTTAAATTAAATAAAATGGTTATAGAAATGAAAAAATCCATTGACACTACATATGAAAAAAATAAAAAGTGATGTAATTTTTTTGAAAAGAATGGGAAAAAATGAACCATTTGAGAAACATTATAAATATTCTTTTAAGACATTATAAAACATATAAGATGACATAAAATTTCATCAAGAAATAATTTTTTTAAATTAAACTGACTTTTTAGACAAATTTTGTAAAATAGCGACTTGGAAGGAAAATACACCCCATCAAAAATTGAAATAAGATCATATTTTCTTTAACAAACGTACATTCATGATCGATGTTCCACTAATTGGGAATATAGAGAAAATAAATTTAAACTCATTAAATATACATAAAATATTAATATTTTTTTATGAATTTTTAATTATAATATTCCTTCATAAAAATTGTATAGAGTTTGAAAAAAAAGTCATGGTAAAATAATTTCTCACATATTTGGTAACTTTTAAATTGCAAACCCATAGATGATTAAACATTAATTTAATATTAACATTCCATGAACAAATATATATTAATGTTATATATATCAATGGATATGTATATATAGCACATTAATGAAAATAGGTGGGTGATAAAAAATAATTCTATTTGGTAATTGAGACAATATATCTTAAAAATATCTTATTATTGGAGTGAGAATTAAAACATAAAGGTTTATTGTGTTAAAATTTTATATCAATTTGAAAAAATTATAAATAAAATATGAGAAAAATCAATGTTTATTTCACACTTAATTTTGGATTAATATAATCAATTATACAGTGGTATAACATGATTACTAAAAATTTAGTTAAGAAAACCCTTAACTAAGTCTTCCATTTAATTGAACACACATTATCCTATTAAAAAATGGTTTTAAAAAATTAATTTATTATGGGACCATATTCATATTTATATTAATAACTATAATTTCTCATTACCAATTAATTACCAATTCTTGGTGAAATAAATTATCAATAGTTAATTGTTTAGTTTTCATATTCATGTTTCATCATAGAAATTCTTGTTAATATGAATCGGTTATATTTTCATCAACACCATAACTATATTAATGTTATAAAAATAATATTTATTCATTAGATAAATGTTAAATTTATTTTTTAAAGGTGTTTATTAACAATTAAACACATTGCTTCGTGGATATGGTATTCCACATATACGCATGAGCGATGTTATAATTTTTTAATGGGTTCAAGGGTAAGAAATAAAATGACATATAATATATTAAGAATAAATTTATTTGATAAATATCATAAATATTAATTAGATCTATATTTAAAACCATATATATAATTTTGGGATGAAAAATTAATTGAACAGCTACATAGAGATGACATTTCGTACGTATGCAATAGTGAGGATTAATTTTTCGATTGGATGGAAAATTTGGGGAAACTGTAGTCTCCTAATAATAATAATAATATATAATCATAATTATTATAATGAATTTTTTTTTATTATGGTTATTAAATATTTTTTAGAAGTACCAGAAGAAATAAATTTCAAATATTTGATATAGATGATTACACCTATTTATATAACCCCTTTGAGGTAATCACTTATGATTCATATGGTTTATATTTTTTGAATAGCAGCACTAATAAAACATATATAATATTATTTTGGGTTCTGTTTGAGATATGTTACTAATGGTGGTGTGAAGAATAAAGGAGACGGGGTATCCTCTTAGTGTGAAAGAAATGACTCACATTGAATTACCAAATTATTTAAATATAATAAATTAATTTTCTTATTGAAGTGGAAAAAAGGGGATTAAATTTAAAATATTATATAAGATAAGGATTAAATTAGTTAAAAAAAAATTGATAGAAGCTATGCCTTTTTGGATCTTATCTATTAGTTCAACCCCTTCTTCAATTTTACCCTCAATCACAGTAACAACTCTTTTATTCATAAAGGGTTATAAATTTAAATATAACATATAAATGGCTCAAAAAATATTTATGGATTATATTTTAGACCACTTGAAATTCAAATTTATTAATTATATAATCTATATGTATTTTTAAACAATTATGAAATTTTTTATCATTGAATATGCTTAAAGTCATTTTTGGTTGTTATCATGTTATTGTGACATTAAAAATATATTGATATCCCAAAATTTAAAATATAATCACTTAAAATATAAATTATACTTCCAAAATTCCATTACGGTTCATGTAATATATAAAAACAACTAAATATTATCATTTTTAATAATTTTTTATAATTATGTAATTAAATTGTTCTGTTTTTCTTAATGTTGTGTTGTCTTGACAGAAATATTATAGCCAGATATAATAATTTTAAAAAAAAAATTATTAACTAAATAATAATTTTTAATAATTCATCATGAATATTATATTTTATTAAATATATATTTTCTCATATCTATGTCATGAAAACATATTTAATATGTTATTTGGACTTTCATTTCTACGCAGACTCACTATAAATATAATTGGATATGTATCAGGTTATATAACTCAATAATTCATAAACATTAATCCATATAATCAATTTAAAATAATTTTAATTAATAAAATATGAGAAATAATTCTTGTTTATAAAATTTTTATTCAGGAAACAAAATTTGACTTTTCCAATGTTGGGCATGCACTACATGAATACTAAAAATGGTTTTCTTATTTATCATTAAATAAAATGAAATTGATTTATTTTTTTGAATTATTTTTATATAATATTTATATTATCTTATCATACATGATTAATTATGTATGTTTCATAAATTTTTATATCATATTTATTTATTTTCTACGTCATAAATGATATTTTATTTTAAAAAATGATTATTTATTTACTATTAATAAAAAAATAACTTCTTTAGAATAATATAAAAAATATCCTAGGATAAATTTTACATTATTGATCTAAAGAAATTACATTCCAGTCTGTTAAACTCCCATAATATAAATAAATCACTTTCAAATAACCATTCAAGATGTAATGAAAAACTATTTTTGGAAAAATATGTTTTTTTTCCAAAAATTAAACTTAAAAAACAAATGTAGAATAATACATATTAATATGTAATTAATTAAAATTTTATATTTAAAGGATCATTATGTTACCTTATGATATAATTTAAAACATAATGATACCATTAAATTTCATTATTTAATGAACAAAATGATTATTTTACCAAAATATATATTTCCTAATATTGACATAAAAACTAATTCTTTTCTGAAAAAACAAAAATTTCTACCTATAAAATTTTTATATGATTTACTAAAAATTGAAATAATTTTTATTAAATAAAATGTCAATGATTTTAATAAAAAAATATATTTATCATTTTAAAAAATTCAATTCAAACCCATTTTTAAAGAAGATGTATTTTTTCCATCATCAAATGAACTTACTAAAAATATTTATCTTCTTGGTTAAGAAAAAATCAATAAAATAGTAAGGAGATTGAATTACATATATTTTTCATAATCTGGACCCTCCTATTCATAGACACCTATTTAATAACTAGGTTATAATAGTCATATATAAATAATATTATTGCATGATTTGTTTAAGGTTGTTGTTTCATGTGCTACATGAAATCGAATGTTGAGTTTCATTAAGAAATTATTAAATAAATCATGGGGTATTACTATGAAAAACCAAAAAACTGCACTCTATAGAATATTGTACTAAAATCTATGACTTTACATTTATTACTATGATGCCAGTAATTTTTACACAATTTTTTCCCTCAAACCCATTCAACATATAAAAAACATGGATCTCGTGCATTATGGAGGACCTTTTAGAATGATATTATTAAACAATTAGTAGATACTCTTACATAAATTATTTACATCAACATGGATTCATAATCTACTTCATCATAATGTTGAACGTCATCTCATGTTATACCAATCATTTCTTATTTAACATTAAGACAAAAAAACATCCTAGTGAAATGATTTATAGACATAAATAGTTTGACATCATTCATTAAAACTAGGTGAAAATGAATCATACGAAGGGTGATATCAAATGCGTAGTAAGGGTAAATAGAATAATTAATAATTAAATCTAAAAATGGGAATAAGAGTGCATTACAGTATGATGAAATAATCAAAATTCATGATTGAATCATAAAGGAACTCATACCCAACAAATCATGGATCATAAAAAAATGAAAACATAGAAAAGGAAACATGCCTCATAATCAATAATCACTAGCCATGTCATATCAATATTGATCATCAGAAACATTATAAACCCATATCAAGCACAAATAACACATAAATGTATCTTTCGAAAAAAATATTTTTAATTATTATAAACATGATAACCATGGTTAGAATTCAATTCATGTAACTCCTACAAATATAATGTTTCTATAAGTAACATTTATAACCAAACCATTGGAGTTCTATCATAGATCCACCCATCACTGGTATATCATGGAACAACCAATCACTGGGTTATAATGTAAACACCCATAAAATGTCCAAGTGCCATTTCAAAATCATCCAACATAAAATCTTGAATAAAATTATTGTAAAACCCAATAACCCCTTTCATAACACGGTTAACCCATAGAAAAGAAACATGTTCTATTATAATATAGTCGATACATGATAAACCCATAGAAATAAAATGATTCAAATAAAAATATATTTGAAACATGAATAACCATTAGAAACAAAATGGATTCTATAATAATATCTTTGAAACATGAATATTTCATGGAAATGATATGGGTTATATAATAATCTCTTTGAAACAAGAATAACTCATGGAATGAAAATGTGTTTAATAATAATCTCATTGAGAGACGAATAACCCATGGAAAGGAAATTGGTTCCATAAAAATATATTTGAAACATTATTACCCCGTGGAAAAGAAATTATTTTCATAAAAATATCATTAGGAAATAATCGACCCAATGAAGAGAAATGAGTTTCATAGCAATATATTTGAAAAAATCATAATTCATCCATATATTTAATAAATATGATGCAATTTTGAATCATTATAATCATAAGACTCATAAAGGAATAAATAAAGTAAATAATTATCTATAAAAAAATTAATCCCACAATACGAAATTTTCAATGCACTATATAATAATCCAATCTCATTTCAAACATATTCTTGGAATAACATAACCAATGACATAGATGTTTATCCTAATGAATGGAGATTGTGTTAAAATTACCCAACTACATGGTGACTTTCGAATCATAATCCCCATTAATGATATAACATTAAGATAAACATATTCATCATATAAACTAAAATAGGTTCATTATATACAAAAAATGAAAGAAATAGGTTGTGATTATGACATATTCATCATGAAAGTAAATGTGAGACAACAATCCTATACCTTGTGTCTGATTTATCATGATTTTTCTCTATCTTACTAAATATTAGATTTTTTTTAATAATTTTCATTATTAAGAACCTTTAAAATTAATATTATTAATTTCATTTCACTTATAAACAATTTATATACAATTGCTTAATAAATAATTTTTAAGTCATTTGTTTCAACAATATTTTATTTATTTGTCCAAAATAGGATTGATAGGTCGACTATGGTTAGTGAGGTCAATATTTAAACATATCTAGAATTTTAAATTTTAAATAATTACACCATTTTTTACATCAATTGTACTTTTAAAATCATATAGTAAGTATGGTTATAGATAATGAACCAACATTATGGTCGTTGAGATGTTTGGTTGTGTGTGCACATAAGAAACATTCCCATTTTATGATGATCATTATGAAAACAAGTTAAGTGACGTTCATCTTTACTGAATGACCATAATAATATAAATATAATTTTATTATATTATATATACTTATATATGGCGTTTTTTTATGTGGTGATGAAAAGTGTAGAATCAATTAGCTTCATGGAGAATTTCTTCCACATGTCCACGAATGATGTTGTCACTTTTTCAGTGTGTGAAATAGAAAGGACAAAAATAGTACGTTATATGATCATATAGATTATTATATCATGAAATTAAAAAAATTAATTTATATCATATATTTTTATTAAATCCTTCAACAAAAAATCTATTTAATGAGATAATGAACCAAAACACCATGAAAAGGTACATGTCCACTCATCCAAAAATGATGTTATGGTGTTCCCAAAAATAGAAAGCATAAATGTATTTTTTATATAAATATCATAGAAGAATAATAAAATTACAAATATCTAATATATCATATTAAAATATTAATACCATCATTATTCCCAACCTTTAGAGGGGGGTAATTAAATAATGTCTGACATCAGTTAGTAAGGTCATAGTCTATTGTACACATGAACGTTGATTGTCTATCCCATTTGGTGGAAGTGTTCAATGTGTAGGTCCAATTGTTAACAATAAAACATATCATTATATATGTTATATTTCTTTTATTATATAATCATGTAATAATAATAATTTATGTGGTTTGAGAAATAAATAAACCAAAAGTAATCTTTGAATAATGTTACCTCTTTTTGGGATTACTTCTTTTGGTTTTCATCAAAAGAATTCCATGGAATGATTTATGCCCAAATTGAGTATTATAAGATGACAGGATGGATTTTGGGATATTATTTACGTAGTTTTTTATGATCCTAAGTTCATTAGAGGTGTGAATAAGTAAGGAGAGTGGGAGCCGTAATATTGTGGATGGGTAGTGGCATTGTTGTAAATATGAAATGGTAAACACTGTTGGGACGTCTCCCTTACATAATGTGACTCCAATAATGGTAAAAATTCTAAAATATTTTATATATAGTAAAATAATTTCCATCCAGGGAGTTTTATAAATGTTTTTAGGTCATTTTCTCCTTAATATTAAAGTTTACCTACAATGTTAACACATCATTACCTTGATCACATTAATTGATTTTATATACACTCACAAATATTGTGTATAAAAGAATCATTTCATCTTATTAAAAAATTTAAATTCTGTTTATTAAATATATGGTATCCATTTTTCCAAATTCCAATCACATATGTGGATGAAAATAATTTGAAATTAATCCCGTAGTTGGGACAATAATGCAAGTTTTTAAAGCTATTATATTCAGAAGATTGCACAAATTTTATATCTAAATTTAATATAATATTCATTCCAAGAAAATAATTCTTCATAGATAGTATAAAATTAGTATAATTATAATTTAAATACAATTAAAAATATAATTTAACACCATTAATTATTAAGAAGAAAATGTAATTTTTAATTAATATTCGATGCCATTCATTATTCATCAAAACATAAATATTCTATGAAAAATACCTAACATTAACCTAGTGTAAATTTTTATATTCAAATATCAAAAATGAAATCTATTTTTTAATATAAAAATGATAAATGTTTCAAAATTCATTTTTAAATAAGCTTTCAATTAAAAGGTGTTAAAACTACCTTTTAAAAATAAACTTTTTATGCTTAAAATTAGATTTATTCTTAACTTATTTAAATCAAACTAATAAAATAATTTTCATAAAATTTTATTACATTTATAATATATAATATTCATTAATTTTTTTTAAAAAATATTTAGTAATTTCATTTATTAAGATAAAATTACACTTTCCTCATTAAAATAGTTTTTCATGAAAACATGTCTTTTGTATTAAATATCCCTTTATTTTCATTTCTTATTAATTAGTAACCAATGAATTAATTTTATATACATATTTAATATATGACTTCATAATTTATTTTATAAAATCTATTACTGCAATTATAATTTCTTGTCTATTGCTATTGTGTTAAATAAATAATATTAATTGTATACTATTGTCTAGGTAATCTTTTCCTTACGTGTAATAAAAGTTATCAAACAAACTCAATGGTATTTTAAATTAATGATAAACTTCATGTTACATAAAATAAATGATAAAATATTAATTTAATGTAGAAAAAGCTATTAATGAAAATATAAATTATTTTGAATGAATTTATTTCTTAAAATCTCATGATATTGTATCATACCCCACTTAAAATTAATTTCACTATTGAAATTCATATTGGTTATCAAGGGATTTAATTTATTAGAATTACTTTACTGAAACCCATATCATAAAAAGTGTCAATAAAACATACCCTTAAAAATGGAATGTCATGAACACAAATTTCCCAAAATGATACGCATCACTAGAATTCCACACAGGGAGAATATTTGTGAGCATAGAGGAAAAGAGTAAATAATTATAGATAGTGACTGGGTTCACTGATCATAAAAAATTTAAGGATCAATATACAGTTAATGGAATCAAAAATATAAATCTAATATGATCTAAAATTACCTAGGTTAATCATAATTGAATATACTTAGATATAACTTTTTTCCAGATACTTTTCCTAGAGTAACAAAATTCTCCTACCAACATGACCGAGAGAAAAAGAAATATGAATTATACATACTTGATGAGCATAATTACATTCTTTAATCCATTTCCTCTAAAATCTCATCTTTTTTTCAAATTTGGATCATTTATGATTAATTTATAATTCCTAAAGCACAAATTTAATCTTTTATCATCCCATAACCATAAAGGAGATAGTCATCCAATTCCTACTATCATTAAACATTAACCAAGACCAAAATGGTTAACACATGGTTTGATCATTCAAAAAATTGAATAGACCATCATAATATAATATTCAAAATTCAATAGTAATACACAAATATAAAGCAAAATATTTCCATAAACCTATATCCAAAATAACATCAATAATCTCAAAATTAAATAGTGTTTTAACCTCAATGGATGTTTTATACCTTCTAGTTTTTATGCCCGAAAGATGAAAATATTCTTTTTAAGTATCAACAGCCCTTTGTAACCAAATCACTTTTTGATTGTGTAGTTATTTATATGATAATACTCATGTTCCCATAATTACCTTAATATCCAAGATGACATTAACCATACATGATGTCCATAACTTCAAACTTAAATCAAATAATGTAATGGAATACTTCTAATTAATCAAATGTTTTACATATACATCAATGTAACAAAATGTCTCCTAAAATATGATTGATATCCTCAAAAGTATTACTTCTGAAAACCAAAATGAGGGGTATATGATTTTGACCATATGATAACCCATTATCTTATAGACCTATGATGTTATCAATAACTTTAAATATTACCTTACATTAGAATATCCTAATATCAAAAGATATCTAAATTAACCAATGATACCAACTATAATCTTCGTAAACATGCACTCATGAATCCAATGTCAAAATCCATAACATTACAATTATATCTATGATGTGAATAATTATAACCCAATTTTTTCCTTCAAAACCATTCAAAATAAAATGTAAAACTTGTATCACTTACATTTTTCCGGACCATTATGGTTTAGAGTATTAAAATATTAGAAAAAACACTTACATAAAAAATTATAGTTAACATAGGCTCTTAAAAACCGGGTTCATAATGTAGAACACCATCTCTGATATACCCTAAATTTCTTATTTCTCATTATGTCATCAATATAATCCTTGTTAAATCCTTTATAGATATAAATCATTCAACTTTATTATTTAAAACATGGGTAGAATAAAACATAAGAAGGGTGGAATCCGAGGCTTAGTAAGTGAAAAGATAATAATTAAAAATTAAATTTCATCATTTATCATAGGAGTTCATAAGGTTTTGATGAAAAAATGAAAGTACATAAGTGAATCATAACTGAACTTGTATCCATAAAAACCTAGATCATCAAATATGAAAACATGGAAAAGGGAATAGTCATCAGAATCCATAATCATAAGATGTGTGATATCATTCATGATCCTTAAAAATAGTATAAACTTATTGCAAGCATAAACATCACATAAAGGTATATTAGTGAATAATTATTCTTTTAATTTTTATAATTGTAATAAACATATTGTCTAATTCCATACATGTAACTCTTATAAATAGAATATCCATATGGTTGACTTTTATACCCAAGTCATTGGAGGGATATGATAGACCCATACATCCTTGGTCTATCACAAAACCAAATTTGACTGGTTTGTTACGAAACTACCTATAAAATGTCCAACTACCATTGTAAAATCATTACACATAAAAAAATTTATAAACTCATTCGTGAAACCAATTACCATTTTCATAAATTGATTAACCCATAGAAATGAAATGGGTTCTATAAAATATCTTTCTAACTTGATTAACCCATGGAAAAAAATGGTTCAATAAAAATTATTTTGAAACATGAATTACCCATGGAATGTAAATGGGTTCCATAACAGCCACTTTGAAAGTGAATAACCCATGGAAAGGAAATGGGTTCCATAAAAATATCTTTGAAAATTGAATAACCCATGTAAATGAAATGGGTTTCATAAAATCATTTGTCCGCATAAATAACCCATTGAAATGAAATTTGTCCCATAAAAATCTCTTTGAAATATGATTAACCTTTTTAAACTGAATGGGTTTTATCAAAATCTCATTATGACATAATCAACCCAAAGAAAAGAAATGGTTTCCTAGAAATATAAATGAAACAATTATACTTCATACATTAAATGAATCAGGATGGTAACAATGAAAAATATATAGAGTGGAGGATAAATCATAGAAAGGTTTTTTTATAATGATGAATGGGAATTCCTATAAATGGTTAGTAAAAATTTTCAGTTCTAAAATAATTATTAAACATTCCAAAGATTCCAATACAACCATAAAAAAATTGAATCGTATTCTCCATGAAGTAATAAAATTAATGGAAACATAGAATATCTATAGAATAAGGATATTTGTGATATAAAATTTCATCATAGAATTGTATATACAGCTCTTAAAAAATATTTTTAATGTGAAATTATAAAAATATCAAACAATGAAAATTGGGAAAAAAATCCATTACCACTTTGGTTACACTGAAACTATAAACCCCCGAGAAGATATATCCTAAAATTGGTATATAAAAACCCAAAAATTTAATGATAATAATAATTAGATACATTCATGGGTTTTATATAAACCACCAAAAGAATTAGGTTCATAAAAATAAATAATTCTCAAAGCAATGGAAGTTGAGACAAACCCCCTTAAAATTATGGTAACTTCTATATTGGAAATAGAAAACCTATTAATCATCAAATTAAACATTTTAAAACTATGAATATAAAATAATTAATTATATATTATATCAAAATGTTAAGTAGACACATCACACAACAAAATTAAAGATTGAATATGACATTTTTATCACAGATGTAAAAGGTCAGATGAAAATCCCTTTCAATGATCATATCATCAGAGTGAGAATAAAAAAATGAAATAATTATGTATGGAAAATTCAAATCATCACAATAGTAGTGAAAATAAAATATAAAGCAATTATAGGTATTTTCGTACATATTCATGGAATAACATAACTAATGGCATAAATGTTTAACCCTATTAAGGGAAATTAAGATAAGAAATCCCTTACTACTTGGTAACTTTTGATTAATTAGACCCGTGAAATAAAGAATGTCAAAATAATCATTAAATAACATGAAGATAAAAGTATTAATGTTATAAAATACAGTAGGGTTAGTATTTTCACCACACAAAATAAATAATTAGTCATTATGTGGTTTGTGTAACGAAAGTAAAAGTGAGACAATAAGACATGATCTTTAGTCTGATTAGTCATTCTTGTTCTATATATTATTGAAAAATATAATTATGTAAAATAGATACATTATTCATAACATTCTCCATGTTTATTATTACACTAATTTCAATTATAAAAAAGTTATATACAATTAAATAAAATATAATTTTTACATTAGATGCTTTGACCATATTTTTCTTATGTGTCAAAAATAACATTGATAGGTCAATTATATCTAGTTAGGTCATTATTTAAAATTTCCAGAATAATAACCTTGAAATAGTTATAAAATTTTTACATAAATTATAATTTCAAAACAATACAGTGTAATTGGTAGTGAAAAATGAAACAATGTTGCGATCATTTAGATATTAGGTTATATGTATGCATGAGTAACATTCCTATTTTTCTATGATCATTGTGGAAATAAGGTAAGAAACATTTAAATTCCCTAATATTAAAATATATCATAAATAAAATATTATTTAGATATATTTGAATATATATATCCTTCTTGGGATGTGGTGAGGAAAAATGAAGAATGAAATTGCTTTATGAACATGTGTGAACTATGATTTCATAAAAAAATAAACATGTGGGAACTATAATTACCTAATTTAGTTAATAAAATGTATTGCCACATTTAAAACATTTGGGTGATAACTATTATTTCAAATAAATAACATTAATATTATATTTCATTCTAGTAAGACATGGCCTTATGTGTAATAGATTTTACTAAAGAAACTCAATGTTATGTACAATGTAATATAAACATGGTGTTGCATGATGTGCTAGATAAACTACTCATTTTATATAAAAGAATCTATCAATGAAAATAATTAAATGTGATGACTCATGAAATATCAGTATTTTATATCTTAACCCACTTAAAATAAATTTTTCTATTTAAATTCATCTTGGTTGTCAAAGGATTTGTTGTACCCCTATCTCTTGGATTTCAATGATCACAATCACTCTTATTTTGTTCTAAGTTGTTTTCAAGTGTTTTTGTTGTTAGGCAAAACGTTGTCAAGGAGTTGGGCCAAGAAGGACTGAAAGTAGACTCTCTGAGTCTACTGGCCAACCGGTGGATTCCCACCGGCCAGCCGGTGGTCTCTGGCAATAGCAATGGTTTCTGTCCAGAGACACCGGTCAGTCGGTGTGAACTCCCTGGCCAGCCGATATTGTCACCAGCCAGCCGGTGGCTGACCACCGGCCAGCCGGTAGAACCTGGGCAGAGAGCTTTCTCTCTGTCTGGAGCACCGGTCAGCCGGTGGCTCAGGACCGGCCAGCCGGTGGACCACCGGCCAGCTGGTGAGACACCACCGGCCAGCCGGTGTGCCCAGTCAAACTAGCCGTTGGGCTTTGACCAGACTTGCACTTTTGACTCCCAACGGCTCCGAAGACCCCCAAAGTCCATTTGGGTGTTCCTCTCCTATAAATAGAGGACTTGGAAGTCCCGAAAAATATATAGAAGCCCACGGGAACATTGTTCGATCATTTGGAGAACCTCCGGCGCATTCCTTCAAGGATCCCCACCTGCTCCAACTCAATTCCACAACCAAGGAGCACCACCATAGAAGCTTGGGAGCGCCCTTCATCATCACCAATCAATCCTTGGGCGCCCAAGACTTCTCCTCTTTACGGTTTTTATTATTTTTTCATTTTGAGCATTATTTTGAGTTTGTGCATACAAACCCTTCTTTCTCTCATCCTCTCTTTGTTTGGGTTTTCACACCACCTTCAAGGTGTGAAGAGGTTAGTCAAGCCTTCCCTGTAAAAGGCTTGAGTCATAGGTGAGCTAGCCTTCACCTGTAAGAAGGCTAGTGGGTTTCTTGCTACAACCAAGAAAAAGCAAGCTCTAATAGGTTTCTAGGAAGCCTTAAAGTCTAGTGGGTTTCTTGCTACAACCATTAAAAAGCAAGCTGTCGTATAAATCTCTCAACGGTTGAGTTGGGAGCGGAGACGTAGGCTTGGGAATTAGGTCGAACTCCATTATCAATTTTGTGTCTTGACTCTTTTATTTCCGCTGCGCTTTAACTCTTTTTTAAATTGTTAAACTTTTTAAAAGACAATTCACCCCCCCCCCCCCTCTTGCCATCACTCTCCGACCCAACAATTGGTATCAGAGGGTAGTGTTTGTGTAATACCTTAACCGGTTTCAAATTCAAGATCCATTGTGATGGCTTCATCTTCTTTCACCCCCGAAGGTTATTCATTGGTTTGTGCTCCTTTTTTGATGGAACCGACTATACCTATTGGAAAACCCGCATGTCTACTTTTCTGAGAAGTATAGGTTATTCTATTTGTAGAATTGTCATGCAAGGTTACTCTCTCTCTTCTCCCGATGAATCCAAATGGACTCAAGCCGATATTAAAAATTTCGAGCTTGATGGCAAAGCCATGAACTCTCTTCATTGCAGCCTTGATCGTAATGAATTCAATCGAGTTTCCACATGCACTTCATCTCATGAAATCTGGAAACTTTTGGAGGTTACCCATGAGGGGACCAACAAAGTTAAGGATACTCGATTGGATATGTACCGTCAAGATTTTGAGTCTTTTACCATGAATCCATCTGAAAATATTACTGATATGTTTACTCGCTTTACTGATGTTTGTAATGGAAGAAATTCTCTTGGAGATGATGTTTCTGCAGGGATGATGGTCAAGAAGATCCTTTAGATCTTACCAAGCTCATGGGAACCAAAGGTGACCGCAATTCAAGAAGCAAAAGATGTCAAGAAAATGTCGGTCGAAGAGCTCATCGGATCCCTCATGACCTACGAGATCACCATGAGGAGGCAAGCTGAAAAGGAAGGCCAACTCATCAATACTCCAAAGAACATCGCCTTCAAAGTTCAAAAAGAAGAAAGCTCCGCCTCCTCATCTTCTTCCTCTTCAAGCGGCGATTCATAAATCGAGAACCTTGCCCGCAAGATGCACAAATTCATGAAGAAGAACAAAAAGAAAAAATCTCGCAAGGCTCGAAAGGAAGAACTCGACAAAAAATCCGAGCCCGAGGTAATATGCTATGGGTGCGGCAAGAAAGGCCATTATATGCCCGATTTCCCACTCCACAAGACAAGGGCCAAGCAAAAGGAAATGAAAAAGGCATTCAAGGCCACTTGGAGTGATAGCTCCTCATCCTCATCCTCCTCAAAAGACAACGGTAAAAAATGTCTATTGGCATTTAATAAAGTAACCTCTTCCGACTCCTCTTCCTCTTGTTCTTCCAATTCATTCAATCATTTATCTTACGAGGATATCCAACATGCGAGAGATCAATTGGAGGAAGGTTTTCATGAACTTTCTTCCAAATTTATTGCTTTAAAAAAGAAATTCAAAATTCTTTCTTCCGAAAAGGATCAACTTCTCAAAGAGAAGGAAGACTTTTCCCTCAAGATCCAAAACCTTCCTGATGTTGATTCTATGGAATCAACAATCAAGGATTTAAGGGAATCCCTAGCTAAGTTTACCGAAGGTGAACATAACCTTTCGAAGCTCCTTGGTTCCAAATGCATATCTAGAACCACCCAAGGGCTTGGCTATTCCAAGCAAGCTTCCTCTTCCCATGCTCCTTCTATTTTTGTAAGGGGGAGCTCCCAATATAAATTTTGCAACTATTGCAAAAAGATCGGGCACTTAATTTACGAGTGTGACTGCAAAAATGCCCGGTATGGAAGGCCCAAAACCATTTCCTTTAACGATGAATTTCATAGGAGAAGACCCGTCACAAGACAAGTTTGGACTGAAAAATCCCTTTTAGCGAGTCTCTCCGGACCAAAATTTGTCTCGGTTCTGAAATCCTCTCCCAGGTGATTTGTTGTTTTTATTTAGGGGGAGTTAGGATCGTTTAAGCCTTTTTGCGTTTTTCTTTCAAAATTTTTCTTTCAAAACTTTCAATTCAAAACTTTCAATTCAAATTTCAAAAATTTAAATTGGTTTAAAATCTCTATCTTGTTTTTCAATCCTTTCTTTTATGCCCCGTACTATTTTGATAATCACAAAGGGGGAGATTTCCTTGGTTGATTGGGGAAGAAATATTTCTCTCAAGCTTTGCTTTACTTGTCAATTTATCCTTTAAAGCATGCCTTTAATTTCAGTCTTTTACATTGCTTGTTTTGGTGATTGTGATCATCAAAATAGGGGGAGATTGTTGTACCCATCTCTCTTGGATTTCAATGATCACAATCACTCTTATTTTGTTCTAACTTGTTTTCAAGTGTTTTTGTTGTTAGGAAAAAGGTTGTCAAGGAGTTGGGCCAAGAAGGACTAAAAGTAGACTCTCTGAGTCTACCGGCCAACCGGTGGATTCCCACCGGCCAGCCGGTGGTCTCTGGCAGTAGCAATGGTTTCTGTCCAGAGACACCGGTCAGCCGGTGTGAGCTCACCGGCCAGCCGGTATTGTCACCAGCCAGCTGGTGGCTGACCACCGGCCCACCGGTAGAACCTGGGTAGAGAGATTGCTCTCTGTCTGGAGCACCGGGTAGCCGGTGGCTCAGGACCGGCCAGCCGGTGGACCATCAGCCAGCTGGTGAGACACCACCGGCCAGCCGGTGTGCCCAGTCAAACTAGCCGTTGGGCTTTGACCAGACTTTCACTTTTGACTCCCAACGGCTCCGAAGGCCTCTCCAACGGCTCCGAAGACCCCCAAAGGCCATTTGGGTGTTCCTCTACTATAAATAGTGGACTAGGAAGCCCCAAAAAATATATAGAAGCCCATGGGAACATTGTTCGATCATTTGGAGAACCTCCGGCGCATTCCTTCAAGGATCCCCACCTGCTCCAACTCAATTCCACAACCAAGGAGCACCACCATAGAAGCTTGGGAGCGCCCTTCATCCTCACAAATCAATCCTTGGGCGCCCAAGACTTCTCCTCTTTACGGTTTTTATTATTTTATCATTTTGAGCATTATTTTGAGTTTGTGCATACAAACCCTTCTTTCTCTCATCCTCTCTTTGTTTGGGTTTTCACACCACCTTCAAGGTGTGAAGAGGTTAGTCAAGCCTTCCCTGTAAAAGGCTTGAGTCATAGTTGAGCTAGCCTTCACCTGTAAGAAGGCTAGTGGGTTTCTTGCTACAACCAAGAAAAAGCAAGCTGTAATAGGTTTCTAGGCTGCCTTAAAGTCTAGTGGGTTTCTTGCTACAACCATTAAAAAGCAAGCTGTCGTATAAATCTCTCAAAGGTTGAGTTGGGAGCGGAGACGTACGCTTGGGATTTAGGCCGAACTCCGTTATCAATTTTGTGTCTTGCCTCTTTTATTTCCACTGCGCTTTAACTCTTTTTTAAATTGTTAAACTTTTTAAAAGGCAATTCATCCCCCCTCTTGCCATCACTCTCCGACCCAACAGGATTTACCTTTTTATAATTCCATTATTGAAACAGAACTAATATAAAGGGTTAATAAAACATCCTATTAAAAAGGAATTTGGTAATCATAAATGTCTTCAAAAGTTATTCCTATCTAAGATTACATATAGTGTGAACATAAGTTAAAATTTAGGAAAATTGGGAATAATTATATAGAGTTATGGAGGTCATTGATTATAAACTTGTGAATGAATAATTGAATGGTTAATAGAATCAAAAAAATAAACATTTGATCATAAAAAAAACATGACTTTATTATAATTTATGGTACATGTAAAATACCAATTTTTAATGATCTATTTCCTCGAATTATAGAATTATATTACCATCTACACCAAGATTAAAATAAAATGTAAATATAATTACAAGATGATTTAAATTTCATCTTTTAATCAATTTCCACCAAAATGTCGTATTTTTCAACAAACGGTGATTATTCAATATTATTTTTAAATTACAATGTCACTAAAATAATCTTTTAAAGATAATATAATCATAAAATGGATAATGTAGATATTCCACTAATCTTAAAACCTTAACATATCCCAAAATGGTTAGCATATAGTTATATAATTCCCAAAATGAATGATCATTTATAAAATAATATATAAAATTCCATTATAATACACAAAGTTGAAACTAAATCATTCCATAACCCTATATCCCAAATAACATCAATAACCTCAAATTTAAAGAGTGTTTTAAAATCAAGGGTAATATCATACCATCCAAATTTCACACGCAAAATAAGGATATCTTCTTTTGGTGAAACATTACCCCTTATTCAGGAAATAAATTATCAATCATGTTGTAATAATTATTATATTACTTTGGTTACAATAATTAAGTCAATATCCATGATCATATAAAACTAAAGGTAATAAATTCCTTAAATCATTTTTCAACAATATTAATGGAATTATTCACCTTAAAACAATGTTTTATGTATACATAAACTGAAAAATTATCTACAAAAATTTCATTGATGACATCAAAATTTTTACTACCTAAAAACTTCAAATGGGGTGTTTATGATTTTGAACATATAAACATTCATTATCTCATAGAAAAGTTATGGTATCCATAAATATTAAGATAACCCTACATTGAAACAAACTAATGTCCAATTTTATCTAATTTAACTATTCATAAAAAATATAAAATCCCATAAAACTCACTCTTGAATCCTATGAAGAAATCCATAAAATTACATTTCTGGTTATGATGCTGATTATTGTTACCCATTTTTTCATCAAAAGATGAAATTGAACAACTTAAATAATGGTTGACATTTTAGTCTTATTGTTTTATAGAATTACGAAAACTCTTCTATAAACAATTCACATCAACATGGACCTATAAAAAAATGGTTCATAAATTTTAAAATCATCTCAAGTTATACAATGATTTTATAATTTCACCTTATTTTAGTAACATCATCATTTTTAAATCCTTTATAGATATAAATAATTCAACATAATTCTTTAAAACCTAGGGGAATATAAAAATAAGAAGGGTGATCACAGATGCACTATAATGCTAAACATAATCATTTACAGTTAAATGTCATCAATGAGAATAAGAGTTCATAACAATATATTGAAATTATCAATGTGTATGTGTGAACCATAAAATAAATGGTACCCACCAATACCAAGATTATCAAAAATGAAAACATAAAAAATGAAATACTCATCATAATCAACAATCATGAAACATGTGAAATCAATATCGATCATTAACAAAATTATAAACCCATAGAATGCATAGATAACAAATAAATGGTTACTTCAGACATAGTTATAATTTTCATTCTTATAAATGGAATAAACATGTCGTTGAATTCCATACATCTCACTCTTATAAATGGAATATCTAAACGGACAAATTCCATACCCAATGCATTCGAGGTTTCTCATAGACCCACCCATACTTTCTCTATCACATAACCACCAGTCATTGGTTTATAATGTAATCCTATGTAAAATGTCCAAATTCTATTGAAAATTAATCACATATAAAAGTATTCATAAACACATTGGATAAACAAATAACCTATTTCAAAACTTGATTAACCAATTGAAAAAAAAAATATTTCCTATAACAATATCTTTGAAACATGATTAACTCATTTGAAAAAATGGATTCAATAAAAATGTGTGTGAAACATGAATAACCCATGGATAGGAAATGGATTCCATGAAAATTTATTTGAATAATGAATAACCCAAGGAAATGAAGTGGGTTCCATAAAAATCTCATTGAAACATGAATAAACCATGGAAAATAAATTGATCTATTAATAAACTCTATGATACATGAATAACCTATCAAAGGAAAATTGGTTATATAAAAATATATTTTAAGCATGAATAACCTGGGGAAATGAAATGGGTTCCATAAAATATGGTTGAAACATTATTAACCCATGTAAATTAAATATTTTTCAAAACAATCATTTTTTACATAATCAACCCATGGAAATGAAATGGGTATCACAATAATCTCTTAGAAACAATCATTATCCATCAAAATAATGAATGGTGATGGTATCAATGAAAAATCTCCCCAATGTATGATTATTAACAAAATGTTTTTTTATTTTGATGAATATAAATTCCCATAAAAGTCCATTAAAATCATTCATGAGGAAAATTATCTTTACACATTCCAAAGAATCCCATACCACATGAAAACTTTTGAATCATAATCCCCATGAATTAATAGTATTAATGAAAAAATTGAATATTAAGATAATTGTGATATTCTTGATATAGGATTTCTATAGAGAATTATATATACACCTCATAAAATATGAGGTTTTTATAACATAACAAATTTCAAAAAGAATAATAATTGTGAAAAAATCCATTAACTCTTTGGTAACATTAAAATCGTTAATCCCCTGAAACAGAGATCCTACAATGGATATGTAGAACGCAAAAAATATAACAAAAAATAATAATAAAATTAATTCATGATATGTATATACACCACACAAAATAAAGAGTTTTATAATAACAAATAAGCATCAAATGAATGTAAATTGAGATAAAACCCCTTTACAACTATGGTATCATCTGAATTGAAAAACACAAAATTAATAATCATTAAGTGAAAATTATAGATTCTATAAAAATAAAATAATTCATGATATAATATATCAAAATGGGTAGTAGATTCACCACCCAAAAATATAATTTTTGAATATGACATTTATCTCATAGATGTAAAAAGTGAGATGAAAATCGATTATAAAGATCTTACCATTGGAGTGAGAATAAATTAATTAAATAATTATTTGTAACAAATTTAAATACAAAAAATTAAATTTTAAATACACTAAATGAAAATCAGAGTTCATTTCACACATATTCATGGAATAACATAACCAATGACATAGAATTTTAACCCAATTAACTGTAAGTAAGTTATGAAATCCCTTACTACATGATAACTTTTGAATCATATAATGCATGAATGAAATAAATTAAAAATAAATATTAAATACAATTAAGGTAAATTTTTTCATGATAAAAAATAAATTTGGACCATTATATACACAACAAAATGGGAAATAATTTGTGATTATGATGTATACCTCATGAATGTGAAAGTGTGATAAATATCTCTAACAATTTAATCTTATTTGGAATGATTTTTCCCTATCATGGTGGATAATGAACATATGTTTATTATTTACATTATTTAGAAACTTTCACTAGCATATTAGTATATTTATTCAACTTATAAAAATGTTATATTCAATTATATAATCAAAAATAATTATGTTCTATGTTTTAACCATATTCGTCTTATGGGTCAAAACGGACATTGATAGGTCGAATATGGTCATTGATGTCATTATTTAAACTTCTCTAGAATAGTAACCAAGAAATATTTTACTCATTTTTTCATCTTTTATACATTTAAAATCCTACAAGAAATATGCTTTTGAATAATTAACTAACGTTATGATCATGGATATGGTCATTTGTATATGATTGGGTGTACCAGTTGGAATGGTTAAGGACCCACACCCATGTTGATGGGGGTTCCACTATAATGGTCAAGGACTTATTCCTTGGTGTGACTGGCGGTTCCAATATTTCTATCTAAGACCCACACCCTATATGATAGGGGGTTCCACACTATAATTATCTGGTTGGACTCGCGTCCACGTTGATAAAGTAGTCTAGTCTATAGGTTTAGAACCCCCACCCTACTAAATTATTGGGTTCTGCTCTGGTCATCAAGGACAAGTGCCCTATCTGATAGATGGGTTCAACTCTACAAGGAACCTCTGGTTATTCTACGTAATCATTGTTTTCCTCAAGTATCACCTAAAAAAGATTCTTTCCTAGAATACTATAGTTAGTGTTTCAGAATCAACAACTGAGGGAACCATCATGTTTTACATGAAAAAAACTCATGATTGTATTTTATTGAGTGACAATTTGGGTTCAAAAAATAATATATAGATGTTTGATGTTTTATCATAAGGATCCAATGGCTACATGACATGTGACGGGCCCCAAAAAGTCTGTTGTCCCACTCATTCTTCAAGCAGTGTACCTGGAGGTACATGAATCTCATAGCGTGTAGGTATACACTGTGTGTAGAGGATTTACAAATCATTACCTTGATACTTAGGGTCATTCTCATGTGCTTGGCCATATTAGTTCATCCAAGTCATGTGTAACACCCCAAGCTTCCACGTTAGGTTTCCCTTTGAATACTGTAATAGCTTGCATTGTACGCAACTTCGAGATTCTAACACACTACGACCAATCTAACTAGCCATTATGAATATTAATACCCACTTTTTGAAATTTTATAAATTTTTTCTTCAAAATGCACTTCATTTTTGGATTCAGAATATCCAAATTAACATAGGGTGAATTTTTGGTATTTTTCTGAAAACTTTCTATTTTTGATTAATATTAAAAAACATTGAGTTATTGTTTAAAATCGAATTTCTATTTAAAATAATTTTTTATTTCAGATAAATTTATTTTAGGTCAAAATAGATACATAATACTTATATATGTTCAATATAATTCCTTGGACTCCGTTTATAATAATTTTAGATATATAAAAATTCCATTGAACTTTTTAACAGTCTTTTACCCACCTCCTTGGAGCATTTGCAAATTTTAATAAAAAATAATTTTACTACTTATGTGAATTGAATTTTAAAAATCCAACAGACATAGTTGATATCTTTAATTATGATGTGGTTCAATAAGATAAAAATAATGTTTGTTGAAAAGTAACTTTTGACTTTTATTTTACACAGTTAAAAGAAAATAGGGTAATTAAGGGTAAAAATTATATTATTATTACCCTATAACATGACCTAATTCTGTTGGATAAGTTTAATTCGACAAAAAACAACCTTAGGAATAAAATATTATTCTTTAGGTCCACTTGGATTAGATTAGGACACTTATTATTATTTAATTAAAAAAAAGTGTTAAAAGTGTTAAACTCCACGTTTAATTACTAAACCATTTTTAATATATGGTTACACATAAGATAAATTTAACTATAAATATTAATTAGAAAGATAAAACTATTTCGTACATAATGTAATTTTATTTATATTTTTTCAACATTAAATAATTATATTTATTTATGACATAATGATGATGGAATAATTACAGTATTAATAAAAGATTAAAATAATTGATATTATAAAAATCAAAATAAATGTAATTTGAGACATTTTATGAATTCATAAAATTTTCTATGTTAGTATTACATATTAGGGTTGGTTATATGAATTATTTTCGAAGTAATAACACTGTTATGAATTTAGAAAAAACAAAATACAAAATAGTTCCAAAATTGAAATAAAAGAGTTTTTAAAACAAATATTATATTATTAATTGATATTATATTTCTAAAAATATAATATTAGTCCAAAACTATTATATAATTATAGTTTTATCATTAATGAACCACTTGGGGTTCCCTTGGATGTATATAGTATGTCTATTTACTATATAATGTAAAAATACAAAGAGACATGGTAAATGTAAAACTATTTAACTAAGAGTTAAATTTACAAAATAAGATTAATATAGTGTCCCAAACCAATCTAAAACCTATTTGTTGAGTTTTTTTAGACCCATACCCACCTTATCCGTAAAATAATTTATTTTGAAGCCACTAGAAACTGAATAGTATTTAATTATAAAATAAAATTTCTACATTTTCCTATGATGCCCCTTACCCCTCTTATAAAAGTGAACTCCCCATTCCCTTTAATTCACACCATAAAAGACGTTTTTCTTGTACACACTCTACCAAAATAATTTCTTAACTATCCTCCATTCATCCTAGATTCCTTCATTTGGTGATAAAGCATTCCTAAGCAGTCTTTTAGATCTAATCAAAAGGAAGAACCCGAAGAAGAGATAAATATTTCAACACCTCTTTCAAGTTCCATTCTTCTTCCACATCCTCTTTCATTGTTGTTTCCATTCTAAATTAATAACTCCAGTATCTTATAAATATTTTGATTTAATTGTAAATATGTTAAAACCATATTCATTATTCTATCCATCATTTTAAGGGCAATTCACCATATGTGTGTACGTATAGCTTACCATCTCCACGACGTGGGGTAATAGTTATTCAATACAATATTATTTTCATGGGTATAATTAGGATGTGTAATTGATGTAAATAATAAATATAACATTACAATGAATCTGTATATATTATATACCATCAAATTAAAAATTATTTTAATATCAAAAGAATAATATTGTCGCTCGTGCGTACTTACAGAATATCGTCTCCACAAACGCGATGAGATTCATTCACCATCAAAAACTATTAAGGAATAATTTTCATTAGATGGTTAATAATAATGTTTAATGACTTAATATAATTCCAAATATGAATAAGATACATCCTATTCATAAAAAACACTACTTACGAAACAAATCATATAAAGGAAAATGAATCAGTTAACACCCAAAACGATGATAATACAAAAATATTATTAACAAAGAAATATTAAAATATAGTTTATGATATCATATTAATGAATATCATTCTTGTATAATTTAATAAAAATTATTTCACCAATATAAAATCGGTTAACCTATCTTTGATGAAAGAAATGTACAAAGTAAGGGGTTTCTTATCTCAATTTTAATTCTGTGAGATTTCCATTGTTCGCAACTTATTTAAACAATGTGGTGTATTGTGTACTATAATTTGATATATATATATTTATATATTATAATTATTCTATTTATATTAATGTTATTTTTTTATGCATTTGGTTGTTATTATCTTTTTTCCATAAAACTTGATTGATTTCAATGATGTAAGGGTTTTCATCTCATTTCTTATTTCTATGAGATTCATGCCATACTGCCACTATTAACATTTGTGTGGTGTATGTACTACCCTATGATTGTATTATTGGTGTAATATAATTTAATTTATAATTAATGACATCTTAATTTGATGATCCATCTTTCATGGAATGTATGTTTCGTAAGATACCAAACTTGTAAAGGAATTTCAATTTTAAATTTCCACTCATTCGGCTTTATAGATACTTCATTGATTATTTTACTACATGATCATGTGTGGAATCACTATTTATTATTTGTGTAGTAATTTCCACTACCCTTTATGGGGATATAATTTTTATACACATAATCAATCTGTTGATAAATTATCTTTTCATCGATATAAACTTGATAAGAGTAATTTAAACTCAATCTCCTTTTATTGAGATAAACATTCAATTCATTGGTGTTTTTTTACAAGAATATGTGTGAATGTCCTCTGACTGATTTACACTTAATATCCAATATTATTGAGTGTATTTATATTTTTCACATATAATTATGTCGTAGATTTATCCTTAACCTAAGGATATGGTATTTATAATAGATTTCATCTCAATTCACATTCCATTAAGACTTCTTTGTTATTATACGCCAATTCACTTTTATATGGTGTATATAATATTATTTTATATATTATATCTTGAATCCATTTATTCCCATGATATTATAACGTTTTTATTACCTTAATTATTTTTCTTCAAGTTCGACTCTTTTCGTTAGGAACTCTAACTAAAATATAATTTTAAAATGTTTTAAATATTTATGATTCTAAATCTTTCCCATTAATGTCCATGTTTTAAAAATGGTTTTAAGGATTTATTAATACGGACATTAAAGTTTTAAAAGTTAAATTCCTTTTAAAATTTTCAAAGTGGTATGGGACACTTTGATTCAAAAATCTATTTTAAACGGCTTCTTGATAAATAGTGAGACTATTAAATGTTTTCAAGAAAAAGGGGGATATTTCTCTCAAATTGTTTTGATGATTATTTTCATCTATTTCAATATCATTCATTATTCTCTATTAAGGTTGATCTATTAAAATAAAATATTCCATATTTCATTGAATGTGTTACGTTTTACTGTGGATGTGTAATTTTTATACGATTCATGGTTTCTGGTTAAAATATTGAAATTTAATATGCTAGTTTTAATATGAATGTTCAAATTATGTTTCATCCATTTCATATGAGGAATGTATTGGATTTAGTATGTGATGGGTGGAGCCTGCTATATCTCCTCGATGCTTCGGTAGGTCTCATGAGACAAACTAGTGTCTTGGAACAAGGCCTTGACAAAATATTATTTGTTGTCTTGGTACATGGCCTTGACTATGTTGTTATGAATGTCTGGCATTATGCATTCCAATATTATGAGATTAGATATTGATATTTCATGAGGTTATTCAACTAGTATAATACCCATGACTATGTTTTTTTATGGAATTATTTACTCATCTCATATTCCTGCCATAAAGTACCCATGTTTATTATTTGATAAGGCATGTGTTTTAAATTATTCAGCATTCCTAATGTTTATGCTATCATCCACTATATTTCTTACTCTTATTGATCATCTGAGCTCACACCTTTTCATGTTAAATTTTCCTAGGATATGAAGAAGTTAGTTATGAGGGACTTGCAGGAATAATATTGGAACCTTGGATGTTTCTAATGGAATAAATAAGAGTTGTTTTTATTTTCAAGTTGTAATTTTGAACTTAAGTATGTATCAAGCATCCAATACTACTGAATTTATTGGTCCTTCGGGACTTGATTCCTTGTAATCATGCCAATGTATTAAAATAATGCACTTTCTCTTAGATTCTGGGGTTGGGGTGTTACAGTCAGTATCAGGGAAAGTTTAGTACAAAACTTGGAAACTAGATTTTGATAAACTCTCATTAGAACACATTACCCTAAGATATACTTTGAGGATTAGTATAAAATAACTTCCTAGAATCTTGTTAATGTAGAGATTTTGTGTATTTTCCAAGAAGTACATCCATATCTGGATACGAGCAAGTAGAGCCGGCTCTGGCACAGATGTACATAGGAGTGAAAACTCCCACAAGGAGTTTCAGGCTTGACCTAGGGTATCCTGGCACATGACAATGGTCCTTACAGCACTATTGGTTACGACACTCCCAGGGGATATTCTTAGGATAATTTACATAAAATTTACAAAGGGATTTGAAATATTTTAATATATGATGATAATACATGACCTTGGATAATCCTAAGGTGTTTTAAATTTAAAATAGGGTGTCATGATATTCTCTAAATTATATTAAAACTATTATTACATACACAATGCATTCTAGATTAAGTCAATGGATGGATTCCAATGAAGTCATAGTAACATTGAGAATTATGAACAAGTTCTAAACGGTGGTGGAAATGAGCAACAAAATGTAATGTTGATATGTGTAAAAGATATTGTGTTCACACATAATTAGTTTTCAAAAAATATGATCAACAACATATATATTAACCAACTCATAGACTCAAGAAGGACGAGAAAAGTGGTGAATGAGAAGATCTCTAGTAGTGAAATCCATGGAGAAAAGAAATATCATTTTCCATCAAGAAAGAAATGTGGAAGGAGACACCATGGAATGTGTCTTAATAGAACAAAGAAATGATTTATGTGTGGGAAAGAAGCACATAATGTAAAGAATTGCTGAGAAAAAATGCAGATTACTATGGAAGAAAATAAAAATGATCCTAAGAATCGAATTACGGTCATTTTTCGTAAATGTAAGGCACCTTTCCATCACCCAAGTCAATGCCCTATTCTATAAGATAACCTCTTGGTCAAGGAAGGTCCTATGTAGAAGTAAATGGATTGAAAAATGTTTAATGGTATTAGTGCTCTTTGTTTTTGAGATTACTTTAGAATACTTTTCTCTTGTATGTGTAACTCTACAGTTTATTATGTGAAAATTATATTCAAGGAAGAGTTATCTTATCTTTTGTGGATATTGTTTTAAATAACCATTTGGGTTTATATGACTCTTGAATTTGAGGCAATTACAGGTTATTAATTTTTGGGATGAAAATGTGAGGTATGAGATAACATTGGTGGTTAAATTATGTTATGATTATTTTGAGGAATCTATCTCATTTACTGAATGTTATAAAATATATTTTTTGAAAAATTACAACACATAGACCGAGTGACAACCCGTCACGTCAGACCAAGCTATGGGAATCGAACCCACAACCAATTAGTGACTAGGATATATCACCCACCAGTGGACTACGTGATGTCCCTGGTTATTATGACTAATTATTTTTTAGTTACATTATTTTATGAATCAAGAATATGTTGTCATTGGGAACATATGATTTATCCTTAGTATATGAAAATGATTTGTTGATTAAGTCATAAATGTTATTTTGGAAGATATTCTCTCTTTTGGTAACACTATATGCCTATGTAAAATAGAAAACTATGGGATATCATTTAAGGAGTAATGGTGGATTTTTATCTAATTTTTATTGTGAATTTATAGTGATTTGGGTTATTTATAAAAATGATTAACTTTTAATAGAGAATTTGTGATTAGGTTATTTACTTTTAAGTATGGGACATTAAAAGTAGTCGATTTCATTTGGAGATATAATCTAACGTGGAAGACTACATAACCAAATTTTTCTAAGTTTTGGGTTTCAATATTAGTTTTGATTATATTGAAGGATTTTAAGGAAAATTTTTAATTGAATGGTATTTATTTATATTTGGGTTATTGTAGGATTAATTTTAGAAATTAATATTAGTGTTTCTTTCACTAAAGGATTATCCTTTTAGGGGATCATCTGATCTTGTACTAACCATTTTGGTTTTGATTAATCTCTAAAGTCGCTGTAAATATATATTTTATCCTTTTTGGATCATGTGATTCTCTAGAAATTTATTCTAGCTCTTCTGGTGTGACCAAGTCATCTTGAATACACATCATTTGAAAAAAAAGAATGACTTAGTGGTAGAAATTTATTAATGAATGAAACTCTACTTAAAAAGCAGGTATATCTCTTTATGTTCTTAGTCAATATCTTAAATAAATTCTTCATCTTCAGGAAATGTAACTTAAAAAAATGTTGTCCATTTAATTTTCCTACTGGGAAACTAATGACCATTTGTCCCATCACAAGTTTGTGGTTTTCTTGTTGTTAACATTCTCCTGATCATGTTTTATATCCCTCTCCATCAAAACATGACACTTAGTTTATCTTCTGTATCCATGTTTTCCTATATCAAATCCTTGTGTGGGTTATCTCAGGTAACCTTTATATTTCTCTTTCTTTCTATTAAAGTGATTGTTTTATTGACTATTTTTTCAATGTGGGACCTTCAATTATGTTCCCAATCCAAATTCTAAAAATACTGTGGATGCAATTTCCAAAAGTGGGGAAGAATGTAACACCCCAATCTTCTACAGCATGAGTCCCTTTGAATAATGTAATAGCTTGCATTGTACACATCATCGAGATTTTAACACACTACAGCCAATCAAACTAGTCTTTTTGAATAGTAATACACACTTTTTGAAATTTAAAAAAATTTACCTTTCAAAATGGACTCCATTTTTGGATTCGGAATATCGAAATTAGCTTAGGGTGAATTTTTGGTATTTTTCTGAAAACTTTCAATTTTTGATGAATAGTGAAAAACACTGAGTTATAGTTTAAACCGTATTTTTATTGAATAATTATTTTTTATTTAAATTTATTTTTGGTAAAAATTGATTTATAATACCAATATAAGTTTAATGTAATTCATTGGAGTCATTTTATAATAATTTTAGATATATAAAAATTTTATTGAACTTTTTAACTGTCTTTTACCCACCTCCTAAGAGCATTTGCTAATTTGAAAAAAACATAATTATACTGCTTCTGTGAATTTAACTTCAAAAATCTTAGAGACATGGTTGATATCATTATGTAAAATGTAGTTTAATAAGATAAAAATAATTTTTGGTGAATAGTAACTTTTGACTTTTATTTACCATGGTTAAAAGTAAATTGGGTAATTAAGGGTAACAATGATATTATTATTACTCTAACACAAGTCCTAATTCTATTTGATAAGTTTAATTCGACAAAAAACAACCTTATAAAAAAATACTATCCTTTAGGTCCACTTGGATTAGATTAATACATTTATAATTATTTAATTCAAAAAAGAGTTAAAAGTGTTAAATTCAATGTTTAATAACTAATACATTTTTAATATAGGGATAAACATAAGATAAATTCGAAAATAAATATTCATTAGAAAGATAAAACTATTTATTACATTATGGTATTTTATTTATTTTTTTTAGACATTATATATTTAAATTTATTTATGACACTATGATGATGTAGTAATTATCGTATTAACGAATGGTTAAAATATTGATATTATAAATATACAAATATATTTTATTTGAGACTTTTTATAAATTAAACACATCTTATAGGTTAATATGACATATTAGGGTTGTGTAAATGAATTGTGTTCGAAGAAATAATGTTTCTATAAATTTAGAAAAAACAAAATACGAAATAGTGTCAAAATTGACATAAAAGATTTTTTAAAAGAAATATTATATTATTAATTGATATTATACTCCTCAAAATCTAAGGATCGGAAAAAAGACTTATATAACAATAGTTGTATCATTAATTAACTACATGGGGTTCTCTTGTAAGAATATAGTATTTTTATTAACAATATAATGTAAAAATACAAAGAGATATGGTAAATGTAAAACAATTTAAATAAGAGTTAAATCTAAAAAATAAGGTCAATAAAGTGAACCAAACCTGTCTAAAACCAATTGGTTGACTGTTTTTGACCCCTACCAACCTTATACTTTATATAATTCATTTTCGAGCAATTAGAAACCGAAAATGATATCATTATATAATAATATTTCTAACTTTTCCTAAGGTGCCCCTCACCCCATTTAAAAAAGGGAACTCTCTCTTTTCCTTAATTAAAACCTTCAAACCCATTTGGATCCACCAAATGCTTCCCAAATACACTCTCAACTGTCCTCCCATCATCCTAGATTCCTTACATTAGTCCTATATCCAACCTATGGAGACCTTTTGATCAAATAAAAATGAAGAATCCGAAGAAGAGGTAAATATTTCATCACCTCTTTCAAGTTCCTTTCTTCTTCCAATTCCTCTTTCTTTGTTGTTTTCATTCTAACATAATAACTCCAGTATCTTCTATATAATTTTATGTTATTATAAATATGGTACAATCATATTCATTATTCTACCCATCCTTTGAAGTACATGCCACCATACATGTGTATATATGGATTAACCTCTCCACATCGGGATGTAATTGTTATTCAATACATTATTTTTTGGATGGGTATAAAAATGGTCTGTAATTTATGTAAATAATAAATAAAAATGATAATGATACTGTATATATGACATACCATCCAATTATATATTATTTCAATATTAATAAATTTATATTGTCGCTCATGTGTATGTACGGATTACCATCTCCACGAACACGATGAGATTCATTCCCCATCGTAATCCCTTCAAGACTAATTTTCATTAGACCATTAAAAATAATGTTTAAAGACTTAATATTATTCTTAATATGAATAAGATACATCCTATTCATAACAAACATAACTTTCGAAACAAATCATATTAAGGAAAATGAATTAGTTAACACCTGAAATAAAAATAATACTAAAATATTATTTACAAAGCAATATTAAAAGAACATATATGATATTATCTTAATGTATATGGTTATTTTATAATTTAATAGAAAATATTTCACCATTATAAAAGATATTAACCTTCCATCGACCATGGAAAATTACAAAGTAAGGGGTTTTTTATCTCACTTTTAATTCCGTGAGATTTACATTATTCGCCACTTATTTATTAAATGTGGTGTATTTTGTATTGTCATTTGATATATATATATATATATAATCATTATTCTCCTTATATTCATGGTATTCTGTGATTCATTTAGTTTTTATTATCTTTTGGCCATACGACTCGATTGATTGCAATGAAGTAAGGGTTTTCATCTCACTTCCTATTTTTGGGGGATTCATTCCATACTGCCAATATTTCATTTTGTGCATTGTATGTACGGACCAATTATTGTATTATTTGTGTAATATAATTTAATTTATGATTAATTACATCTTCATTTTATGATCCATCTGTCATGGGATGTATGCTTCGTAAGATACCAAGTTGGTAAGGGAACTTCAAATTTATATTTCCACTCATTCGACTTTACGCATACTTCATTAATTATTTTACTCCATGATCATGTGTGGAATCACTATTTATTATTTATGTAGTAATTTCCACTCCCCTTTCTGTGGATATACTTTTGATACATATAATCACTCCATTGATAAATTCTCAAGTCATCGATATGAACTTGATAAGAGTAATTTTAACTCAATCTTTATTTATTTAGTTAGACATTCAATCCATTGGTGTGGTTTTTTCAAGAATATGTGTGAATGTCCTATGATTGATTTACACAGAATATTCAATATTATTGAGTTTATTTATATTTTTCACACGTAATTATGTCGTTTCTTTATCCTTAACCTAAGTATAAGGTATTTATAAGATATTTCTTCTCAATTTACATTCCATTGAGACTTCTTTGTTGTTATATGAAAATTCACTTTTATATGTTGTATATAATGTACTTTGACATAGTATATCATTAATACCTTTATTCCCATGCTTTTATAATGTTTTATCACCTCAATTATTTTAATTCAAGTGTCTCTCTTTTGGATAGAAACTCTAACTAAAATATCATTTTAAATTGTTTTAATGATTTATTATTCTAAATATTTCTCATTAATTACCATGTTTTAAAAATGGTTTTAAGGATTTATTTATATGGGCATTACTTTTTTAAAATTAAAATTCCTTTTAAATGATTCAATGTTATATGGGAAACTTTGATTCAAAAATCTATTTTAAACGGCTTCTTGATAAATAGTGATACTTTTAAATGTTTTCAAGACAATGGGGGATATTTCTCTCAAATAGTTTTGATGATTATTATCATCTACGTCAATATCATTCATTATTATCTATTGAGGTCTATATATTATAATACAATCTTCTATATTGTATTGACTGAGTTATATTTTACTGTGAATGTGCTATTTTTATACAATTCATGGTTTGTGATTAAAATATTGACATTTCTTATGCTAGTTTTAATACAAATATTTAGATTATGTTTCAACCTTTTCATATGAGGAATTCATTTGACTTAGCAAGTGACGGGTGGAGCCCTCTATAGATCCTTGAAGCATCGGTATCCCTTATGAGACAAACTATTGTGTTGAAACAAGGCCTTGAAAAAATCTTATTTGTAGTCTTGCACAAGGCCTTGACTATGTGGTTATAAAAGTATGACATTATTCATTCCATAATTATGAGATTAGATATTAATATTTCATATTGTTATTCATCTAGTATAATACTGATTACTATGTTTAATTATATCATTATTTACTCAGATCATATTTCGGCAAAAGTGCTCATTTTTATTATTCATTATGGCATGTGTATTCAATTATTCACCATGCCTAATGTTTATGTTATCTTCTATTGTATTTCATACTCTTATTGAGCATCTGAGGTCACCCCTTTTCATGTTTCGTTTTCCTAGGATCTGAAGAAGTTAATTATGAGTGACTTGCAGGGATAATGATGGAAGCATTTATGTTTCTAATGGAATAAATTAGTGTTGTTTTTCTTTTCAAGTTGTAATGTTGAACATAAGTATGTATCTTGTTTTGAAGACTACTAAATTGATCGGTCCTTCGAGACTTGATTCCTTGTAATCATGACAATGTATTAAAATAATGCACCAAATCCTGGATTCTAGGGTCGGGGCATTACATCATGTCTAGGTACTTTTTCAAAAGGAAAGCCTCTTCACATGGGGTGTTTCCGATGTGCTATGGTTGTGATTGGGTGATCTGGAAATAGCATGTTCCTAGCCATGTTCTTGATCACATAGCTCATCTATATGTTAATTTGGGTACACAACATATAGGGATCCTACATGGTGTTATGTCCTTTTGAATTTCCAAAACCCTGGCCTTCGAAGGCTAGGGGCTACACTGTTTGTGTTCATCACGGCACATGGCATGTAGTCTGGGTTTTCACAGTCTTTCAGACTTGATTCAAATGCATTTAATATGTTCATTCTTATTATATTTTTTCCTCATTCTCACGTTTCATTGGTAGATCTACTCAATGTTCATTTTATCCATTCATCACTTGTCCATTAATCTAATCCCATTGACCCAGAGGAGTCCCATCGTATCTTCCACACATATATGCACCTTATGCTTACATGTATTTCATCTATTATCATTCAACAAAACATATACCCCCACCCTAAGAACCCATATGTAAAAATGTTTCGTTGATATATCTCTCATACATTATTTCATCGGGGTTTCGAGGTCTAATCATTATTTGAAATTCCCGGAAGCATCAAAATGGGGTCATAGGGTTCTATAAGTGAAGAATTTAGAGAAATTGATAGAGGAAGAAATTATAAATATAGGATTGCATATTTTTTCAAATACATCTAGACCGAAAATAAAAAATGGGTTAACTATGGTTATAAAATCAATGAATAATTAATTAAATTGATACACTAGAGAATTCCAAGGATCTTCAGTTAGAGAAGATCAACAGAATGGGATAGATCTACTCAATTAATATAATCAAAGAGGTAATTAAACACAAATTTATGAGTCCTACCTAGAGATTGTATCATCATTGAATAACATTATGAAAAATTATTGTTGGAATTCATTACAGTTTCTATGCTTTGGTCAACTCTGATCTGGTGTATTTTCATTTTTTGAGGTGATTTATCTACAGAATGAGGGGATAAAGCTCTTGAATACTACAAGGGTTTATGAGACTAACCCTGTATGATTCACTATTGAGATGATTTTGTAGAAATTTCATTTATATCAAATGAATGAATGAATTAATTGATTAATTGATAAATCTAAATAACATACCATCAATACATAAGATATTAAAATGCCATATGATAGCATATTTTTTGTCTTTCTAATGTTAAAAAACTATGCTCTAGACTCCACCATAATCTCATATTTCTGATCCGAGATTCCATTGATGATTAATTCAATTTTCTTTAATAATTTTTTTTGTAAAAAATATAAAATATTTTTAATATTTTTATAAAATTACTTCTGATCACAACAGGAATCAAAATCACACGTCATGTTAGCGACTAACATTAGAAATATATATAGAAATATTTAAAAGTATTACATGGAAGAAACTAGGTATCTACCTCATTATCTCATACCAATAACTCATCACCAAAAGAATAATAAAACCATAAAATTGGGATACTAAGCCCCCATATAGAACTCCTACTCCCATTAACTCTCCTATACATTCCCATCTTTCTACAACTTTTGAAACAAGGGGATGGTTTATCCATGCAAGGTCCTCCCCTGTTAATCCTCGATTGTCACTTGGTGATCTATAAAGGCAGCACTATCATTTATGTGCGTCTCTCCTCAATCGATGACATGTGTATTATCATGCACGTATCTCCACAATTGTGAAACATGGAAAATTTTATGCACCCACTCCATCTATGGGGGTAGCATAGATGTTATGAAAAATCACTAACACTCAGCATGATCTCAAATGGGCCGATGAACCTTTGGGATAGCTTTTATCCCCAACTGAACCTCTAAAATACTTATCATGGGGATATACCCATGAGAATTGGTTCTCCATACTCTTAATCTAATGGCCTTTGATGATGATCATCATATGATTTCTACCTACTCTAGGACATCTATATCTTCTCATGGTTGACCTGGACATTCTCTATTGTCTCCTTAACTAACTTTGGTCCCGAAAGAGATATCTCACTAATCTATGTCCATCACATGGGTGACCTTTAAGGAATCCCATACAAGGAGTCAAAAGGTCCCATTCAGATGGAAGATTGGTATCAATTGTTATATGAAAACTCTAAAAAGGAAAATAGATCATTCCAACTCTAGTCGAAGTCCAACATGTAGTCCCTCAAAATGTCCATCAAAATGTGGATAGTTTGCTTGGTCTACCAATCGGTCTCAAGAAGAAAGGTTATACTCAACCATATTTGGGTCTAAATGCATCCTAAAGGCATCTAAAATTCATGAAATAAACCACGCATCATGATCAGAGAAAATTCTCGAGTGAACCCCATGAAGGAGAATGATCTCCCTTATGTACAATTGCCCCAAAAATTCCACCAAACTCTGCTCCATGAAAGCATATAAGTGTTCTGACTTCACAAGATCATCAATTAACACTAAGATGGTTTCATATACCTTCATTGTACGCAAAATCATTATCACAAATCATATGGTTATTATATCCCAAATTAACTTTAGGACCTCAAGGGGAAACAAAAACCCTTTAGGAACACAGAGCTCAGTCTTCACCTTCTAATAGGTGAAGTACTACGTGATGAAATCATCTATGATTCATCTCATTATGGACCACCAAAAAAATCTTCAGATGGTCTCTATACCGTTTTCCCTAATTGATATGTTTATCATGTGAAGAATATTGTAACTCTCACATAATCTCCTCCCACATCAAGATTGGGACCATTATTTGACACTAGAAAAGGGTTGTGTGATTGCCTATTTTAGAATATTCATATGATGAATCTCCTATGGATAAATTTTCATGTAAATGTTATTACTGAGTTGATTTTTTTATATTTTTTATTAGTATATGATGAATTCTGAATGTAGTGAAAATGATACATTCTTTGTGTCCGAATACACATCATCATAATGAGGAATTGGACTCATCCCATTAGCATGATCCGATAAATACAATCCATCATATCTAGATTTATATAAGAAGATGATGGATATCATATTTATTCTAGAATTAATGTAATGATCATATTGAAAATCTGTATCAAAGACTGCAATCAACATAAAACCAAATGATGTTTTCCTATTTTATGGTTCACTTAAAAAATAAGTAATCTGTGAAACGTGAGATGAATGTCTTATAATGGAAAGAGGGAGTGAAAATATTTCCAGTTATGTTGAGTATTGGTTAAAAATAATATAAAACAAATTTCATATTGGATGTTAAAATACATCCCATGGAAATTCATATGATTTTGCGCTTCTCTTCAAATTTTTTACATCCATTAGAAAGTCATGTTACAAGATATCATTCGTAGAAAAAGAATTTTTTTGAATACAACACTTTCGGAAATCCGTTTATCTATTTGAATATATTAGGATACAGATTTTTCTGATGTATTAGAAGGATGATTGAAATGTGATACATAGAGATGTAGGTTTATATTTATTCCAATAGTCTAAGTGAATCAAATTTTCAGAGAAGGGAGTTTGTGTGAATTTCACTTAGATATGAAATATGTTTTGTTATGAAAGTTCACTGGTAACATATTCAGATAAGAAATTATGTTTCTAATTTCAATGTCACCAACACCATTCAATCAAATTTGATATTCCACAGATCATTATAATTAATTCTAAAACTGATCATTAGATGAAATCATGGCTACAAAAAGGAATTGTAGGAGGAAATGTTTTTTAGGAGAGATGTTGGGAAAGAAGACAGGTGGGATTAGAGATCAATGAAAAATGTAGTCACCCATATTGATAAGGATAATTTTTTTCAATTAATTCAAGAAAATAATAATTAATTTCTTTATCATAATAATTAAATTGAAATGGGAAAATTATATTTCCTAATTGGTATGAATAATTATAATGGGTAAATTAGAAAGGAAATTAGAATCAGACTAAAGAGTGTTAAAAAGTATGAAGCAAGTTGAATTCCTGAGAAGGTCAAATAAGATTCTATAATTTTTTAGAATGGTTGAAGAAGTAAAACATGAAAACATAAATGAATGATAAATTTAGGATTAGGAATTTCACTAAGTAGAAAATAAAATTATTTTACAAATTATTCAATTATATGGTACATAAAAAAGGATAGCTTGAGACATCTGTTTGATTTGTGAAAAAACATGAAGTGATAACATGTGACAGTAGATCTAACATTTTTGTGGTCGTGAATTGGGTTACCAGCCATAATTTTTTTTTTTGGTGATAGTGAGGATGTTCAATATGTATGTGTCCATTGGAGTGGATTCTGATCTGATCATTGGAGAAAATTCCAACTAACAATGATTCACCAAGTCAAGACCATTAGTGTGAAACCATCGAAGATACATTCATTAGAGTGAGGTTTATCTGATTGAGTTTCATCATATTGAGGAATTGTGAGTTACCAATTGATTTTATACTTTGTTGTATAAGAAAGAGAAGAATGAGAATTAGACCAGACTGACCATCGTACTAGACATAACATGGGATAAAAGTTATATAGTGAGGCTGATCGGACTGAATTTGGATTAGAATGATTTTTGGAATGTTTTTCGGGAATAATATTCTAGACCAAAAAATTCCTTAGATAATATTTGAAGTTCAAGAAGATTTTACATAGTATGGTTCGATTCATCATACATGTGGAACGAGTGAAGTCATTATGAAGTGAATACTAAAAGATAAACGAATGGAAATATTTTAACTGTCGATACATATGATATCTTGAAAAGGATTAATTTCTTTTTTGGGGGTCTATTACTAGCTATGGGGAATTTTGATACTGGAATGGATAGTTGGCGGTATAACCAAATATAGTATGAAATTTTATACTCGGATTTTATAATAGTTCACTTCTTATTCCGTTATATTATAGAAATAAAATAGTAAATGATTCTATATTGGTTGGACTACCTAACAAGTCAAGGATTAGTTTGTTATATTGAATGTTTTAAATATCATTTATTAACGTATATTTATATTTTTTGCGTAAACAATGTGATGTTGAGAATTTTTGTTTTATTGGATCGTAACATTAAAAGTTTTCAGATGTTAAGAATGTTTGTAAAAATATTTTAAGGAAAAAAATCATTCAAAAATGTAAGTGGAAACACTGATTCACCCCACCCCATATTTTAGTTTTTTTATCCTACATGGGAACAACAATTGGTATCAATGCCATAATTTCCACTGAAAGATCCATCTTGGAAATGAAGAAATCGTATTTCCTAAAATATAATGGGATTCCAATTTTCAATGGATATAACAATAATATCTATGAGTATAAAATATATCCATACAATATATCACATTTATAAGATGTTTTCCAAACTAATATTGATTCTTTTCCACCACATATTGATAATTCTCCAATTAATATTACAGTTATAAAAAAATCATTATAACGATGGAAGATATAATTTTTTTAACTCTCATCGCTTATTGAATGTGATTTTATTAGATAAAGAAGCTCAATATTTCAATGATAAGGAAATTAATGATGAATCATGTTATTTAAAAGAAGATAAATAGTCCCAATATTTCAATACAGTTAGCCCCTTATTTATAAGAAATAAAATAATGGAAAAGAAAATGTAAAACTATAAAATGTTGGAATTATGAAGGTAAAAAACATTTTCCTCAGAAGTTACCTAGAAATAATTTTGAATAGTATGATTCCACTGAATATGATGATTATCCTCATAAGAGAAAATGGAAGAATCATAATGAGTAGTTTCCTCGTGAAATAAATATAAAATCTATCTGCACAAGAGAAATAAGGATTATTATTCATCCAGTGATGAACATGATCATCAACTAAGCATTATTTCTCAAGTTTTAACAGGAGTAAATTCTTTATATAGTGAAATTGATGATTAAGAAATTACATAAAAAGAATATATTTAGAATGAGAATTTGGAAATATAAATTCATCTGGAGACTCAACTTAAGAAAAAATAAGGAAATAGATGAAATATGTTTAATGCATAACTTTTGAGAACTGTGGTTGGATGAAGAAAGAAGAGATAATTTAAAATGTTCTGAAATCTCAAAATACAAGTATTGATGATCATGAAATAAAACTAAAAATCTATATAGAAATATCAAAAAAAAAATTAGAACCTCAATAAGATAAAATCTTCAATCATTAAAGAAAGAATTCATAAATAGTCAAAGATGAATAGCCTGGAAATTAAGATAGATATTTTGAAAAATATTTTTTTATAAATAAGGGAAGTTGTTAATAACACAATATATGATTATTAAAAACCAATGTTAGATTATAATCCTGAGAGAGAACTTCACCAAGGTATTTTATATAATTGTGAAACATCTAAAGAATTTAAAAATAAAATTTTATAAAAGAAGGTTTGTGAGAAAACATATTTTACGAGAAAATAAATAAATTATTTATGAAATAATCCTCTAGAAACTAGTGTTCCATGATTTGTTAAGAAAAAACAACAAAAGAAATTTTATAAAAACAATTTACTATCAGTCCCGAAAATCAAGATTCACAGGTCATTGTTGGTGTTGTAGAGTTTTAAGACACATATATTATTCACGATGTTATATAATGTCTCTACGAAGAAGCTGGTATGAATCATGGGGGAGAAATATGGGGAAATAAATATCAAATTTTCATAAAAATTATGAGGAACCAAAATAAGAAACACAAAATATGAAGAAACTGAGTATGTTAAGAAAGTGGAGAAACATTAACATGTTGATTCCAAATATAATGAGTTCAATGATATTTGGATAATATAATTTGACATAGATAGAATGTTAGAAGACTCGAAAAAATCACCTGATGTAAAGGGGGAGAAAAGGGTTTCTAATGATACGACCAATGTTTAGAAAATGATATCAATAGATTTGGATTTTAAATTTCAAATGAGTTGTTGGTGATGTGAGTAGTAATAGAATGCAAATAAATAATAGTTTTCTATCCTATCGTAATAATAATAAGTTATAAAATAGTTCTTATAAACATACTATAAAAAAAGGTTCTGAATAGTGAAAATTAAATGATATCGTTATCATAAGATATTTTAGATGAACATAAAATTGTAACAAAATCTGAGATGGTTGAACAGAAAAATAAATACATCTACTAAAAAATACAAGAAAATTATGACAAAGTAAAGGATAAGAGTGTACTATTATTTTGAAATATTCTTTAAAATAACCAACTAAGAGTCCTCTTTATTCACAAAATGGTTTAATTTAAACTATATTTCTTGTAATTGATTGATTTTAAATAAGAAATATAAAATATGAGTCTCTTAATATTATTGTAATAGATTGAAATAAGGTTTCAAAACATTTGTTTTTGAAAGTTATGTTTATACACTTGAACATTATCATATGTTTTTTGAGTTGAGTAAATGAAATTTTTATATTAAATTAATCCATTCATGGTTTCCCCATAAAATAAAAATGTAGAAAGGAACCTAAAAAGGTATTACATGAATGTTGTCCAGTGGAAAACATTGACAACCATGATTAAAAAAACATTCTACACCAGGGTCACCCACGTATATATGGATTTGTTTAGTTAATGTCTCACTGTTAAAAAACCCATGTGATATAAATTATCCCTTGAAAAAATTTGAAAATTTTCTCATTGGAGCATTTGAAATTAATTCCTAATAAGGGGGAGAGGAAATATTAGTGGGGATAGAAATAGAACATAGGGATACTTATAAAAGACAAAGAGAAGAAAAATTGTCCAAATTAATAGGGGAGCAAGAAAAAAAAGCCATAGAGAATAAAAAGTGAAGAATGAAAACAATACCACTTATTGTTTGGGAGTTAGTACTATGTTCATAGTATGGTATCAAAGTGGGTATTGTCAAAAAAACCAAAAACGAGGGATATTTAGTCCTGAGTTGATTTTTTTCAATAGATTTTTAATGTTTATGTTTGAGAGAATGAAAAGTATTGGTTTCTAGAAAAACATCAATGTAATGAGGAATCAGACTCATCCCATCTGCATGAGTCATTAAATTTGATCCGTTGCATTGATATTTTTCGTAGACACTTCTATAAATCTTATTATGTATAGAATTAATGTGTTGTATGTAATAAATTTTTTTATCAAAGTCTAAATTTGCCACAAAACCTAATGATGCATTGGTATTTTTTAGTTCTTATAATTCATAAGTAATTTGTGAAACATGTGATGAAATTCCATAGAATGAAAGGGGAATAGCTGGTACAAGAAAACCAATTGAGTATTTGTGAGAAAGAAAGAAAAGTATTTACGTATGGAAAGTTACAATACATCCCGAATATATTCAGATGATGTTGTTATGATCTTTAACATATTCAAAGTCATGAGATGTCATCATACAATCTATGGTTTGTAGAAAAAAAATGTTTGTGAAGACAAACCCTTATATTATTTGTTCATTAGTGTGAAAATTACCAAATGCATAATTTTTTTAATTGCTAAGAAATTTGATCAAAATGTGAAATATGATGATACTGGTTTTCTGTATGACCAATAATACAAGAATAAAATATTCTCATAAGTACTTTTGTGTGAATAATACTCAAAGAATAAATAAGAAAATTATTGCATGTTCATTGATACCATATTCAATGAACAATACAAAAATTTCAAGTTAAAGATGTAAATACTGGTCCATCATATGCGATATTCCATCAATCATCAAAAGGAATCCTGCTAAGGATCATCAGATGCATTGGTGGATTCCAAAGTGAATTAGAGTTAGATTTTTTTTGAGGAGATTTTAGACAAAAAATGGGATCATAGATCAATCCATAATGTTGTCACCCATTTTCATAAGATTAGTTTTTTATTAATATGGGACAATAAACAAAAAAAATTTGTATTCATCATAATCACGAAATAAGAATGGGAAAATTAGTTCTTTAAATTTGTATGGAGCATCGTAATGGGAAAATCAGAATGGAAAAAGACATCTGACGGAAGACTATTAAGAATTATAACTTTGATTAATGTCATGATAAGGTTTACAAGGATTCTATAATTATTTATATGTATTGAAGAATTACAATATAAAGATATAAATTAATTTGAAATTTGTAATTAAAAATTTTGCTGAGCTATAAGTTAAAATATATTTCTCTCCGTTAACATTCTGGGGTTCCTATAAAAGGATATCACATGACATTTGTACTATGTGTGAAAAACATGAAGTGATAAATTTAATTGATATATTTAACATTTTTTGGTTAGGAATTGTGTTTCTAACCCATCAAATTGAGTCCATCAAAATGGACTTCAATCTGATCATCAAAGAAATCTCTGACGTACAAGGTTTCATCGAAACAAGTTCATTAGATTAAGCCTTGCATAGTGACATCTATCGATAGAGGTTTATTAGAATGAGTTCCATTAGTAATATTTTTTTAGATATGCCATTTTATTTTCAACTCAGTTTATGATGAAAGTTATTAAGGATAATCAGACCAGACTGACCATTGGTCTAGACTGACCATTAGTCTAGACTGAACATTGGACAATGGCTTCCAGACTGAGGATGATTGGACTGATGTTTTCTACAAAACATTTCTGGAATGATCTTCTATAAATGGTTTCATGAACAAAAATTTTCATAAGGAATTTTTAATGTTGTTGAAAATTTTATGCTAGTAAGGTTTGATTCCTATTACTTGTGGTGAAAGTGAAGACCATTGGAAGTGACTAAAAAATGAAGATGGAAGGGTATATAACTTCAACTGAGAGTTCCATCACTCACAATAGGAGTAGAAGAGTATTGAATGGAACATATGTCTACTAATACTGAATAAATAGTGTAAAACACATATATAATACCACAAATAATCTCATGTGTTATGGGGACATAAGTCTCCAAATCCTACATCATTTTTTGGCCCCAACCACTAGCACAAGGAGCTTAACATGGGTCACCTTGTGGTGGTGGTGGTGGATGGATCTCATAGAATCTTCCTCCAACTATATCTTCTTTGACTATGACAGATTAGCCTTCCTAGGGACCACCATTCCCTGTCCTAGAGATCCCTGATCATGGCACTGCCTCTACCATAGTGGTCCGTCAGCTATCTATACGTTCCTCTCGACATCCATGGTGTGGATCTCTCATGCAATATGATGTCACACATAATCAGAAAATAAATGGGGATATTATGGATTCCCTATTATTCTAAACTACCCCTGACCACATTCCTGATCCAGATAATGGGGAGGTATCCTATGTTGATATCATTATATTAGAAATCTATTGGTTTCTGTAAATGACTTTTCTCTCTAACACCTAGTTCCACCTCTAGCTATCTTTAATCTCTCTGACAAACACATATCTAACAATAGTTCTTGTTCCATTATGCCATAATGGGTGGGGATTCACAAGGGCACCACTATTGAAGGATCTCTATGCAGATTCCCTAATAAAAATTTTGTGCTCGTAAGTAGTCATATCGAATTTTATCAAGGGTGTATTGGGTTTGGGCCATGATCTTCATTTTGTATTCAACAAATTTCATCCCTCCCTATTTTATCTCTAGTATCTTCTGAATCTGAGCTGAGTGCAAGCATGAGGGGTAGTACACCTCATAGAATAGGTACTGGAATTTGATTCATGAAACTGTTGACACTTCATGTATCTTAGTAACAAGACTCCATGAGTGCATGGGTGCTCTATTAAAAATGCTATCATCCACTGAAACAACCTGATATTTTGGTGTTCTTATGATGATGAAGGCATAAAACACTAACTATAGTTAATCCTCTACATCCTAAGGATGTGTCTCACAATGGATCCTTGGCTGCCTATGTCCCTTTAACTTACGAAGTGTGATAAGCCTATCTGTATCCTCATCCTGCTCCATTGGGATGATCTGCTTCTTGACAAGTGTAGGTGATACTACCTACCAACATAGAGGAATAATCTCATTATATAGACTCTAATCATAGGACTCATTGCTCATTGTATATACTTAATGATCCAAAATTGTTATTATGGCTAGTTGTCATTGTGGAGGCGTCCTGAAATGTTAATCAAGACATACCATGTTCAAATAAGAATATATATATATATATATATATATATATATATATATCAATGGGTAGATGAATTAAGAAGGATAGTAAAAGAATCAATCAAATATGATGCATGTATTATATATCACTATAACCAATGTCTTAGAATGTAGATTTGGTAGTCAACATCCTAGTGAATGGATACATCATCCCCCCGTACCAACATTGAATTCCCTAGAATGAGAGTTGCAATTGAGACACAGTGAAATTATTTCCCTAATCCCAACCTAATCCTCATTCGAAGACAACTCAAAAGATTTTTCCAAGGATTGAACAACCTTTGATACTAATCTTCAATAACCCATCCCAAACTGGGGCTTGAGCCACAGCTACCCCATGACTTCCTCCATAGGCCATGGTTTGGAGACCAGCGTTGAAGGAATAAATAATATGAAGATCCTTTTATTAAGTAACTGTATTCACAAACACATCCATCTTGATGTATATTTTCATAAAAATTAAAATTAAAGGAATAAAAATGCTATGGGAACAACCATGAATGAAAAATCTATAGACTATATGAGAGTATGGTAGTGTATTCTAAAAATTAAATGGAAAAAATAGATTCCCAACCAATGATATGTTCCAACCTAAAAAACATGAAAGTAAAACATCTAAGATAGCCCATGTTATTATCTCCAAGCTACAACCACTGAATGTTGTCCATAGTTCCAGGTATCCCAATGCTCTTCTTGAGTCATCAATGACTTATCCATCTTCTTTATAAGACATTAAACATGAAAAAAAATCCAATTTAAGAGTGATTATATAGATACCTAGTTGGAGACTCAAAAATATGAAGGGGTAGTTAGAGATAGAAAAGAAAATAGAAAGACAATAGATAGTAAACATGATGCAATGAAAGAGAATAGATCAACCCAAAAAAATAGAGGGAGTAACCTCATCCAAGAATAGGGGCTCAATAGGGTGAGATGATGAACAACACATAGATTCTTTTTCACCCATTGTAGGAGAGTGAAATCATCCATATAAGAAGAGATTAACACAGAAATCACTTGGAAAACATCGTGCCTCTTTTCATACCATAGAAAGAGAGTAACCAAATACAAATGTATGTACACAAATTTGTATATTTAGTTATTTATTTATTTATTTATCTATTTATTTATGATTTATCAAAATAATCCCAAATTAGAGTTTATAGGAATTTCTATCTCCTAGAGTTTTCCATGAAGAAGAGTCTCCATAAGATCAAAATGCCCATAAATGAAGCCAAACAACCCACACATCTGCATAAAAGTAATTGTCAAATTAAATCAATTTCAGGTCCCTATGACGCATATTCGAGGGGCCACAAAATCTATGTTGATGACCTATTACCTCATATGTCTGGGGTTATCTGTATAAATATTTGTAGAGGACCCGCACCTAATATGATGGTGGGGATCCACTATAAAGGCCCCATACCCCTCCCAAATGTGTTAGGGGTTTCAACTCTAGTCATCAAGGACCCATGCCTATCTTATATGGGGTCCCACTCGAAAAGGTTAAGGACCTACACCCAAGATGACTGGGGATTACACTCTAAACATCGAGGACTCATGCCCATGTGCAAAAAGGGGTTACACTCTAATCATCAAGGTCTCACACTCTATTCAATATGGAGATTACACTCAGTAAATGGTTGTAGAGAACCCACACCCAAGATGATTGTGGTTTCCAATCTATTGGTTGAGGACCACACCCTTGTATGTCAGGGGTATTGCTTTCTGGTAATCATGACCCATGCCCTATTCAATAGGGGGTTCCATTTTATAGGGATCCCTTAGTGAAACCTCCAGATCATTGTCATCACCGAGCATCGCCTAACCAAACACTATACCCAAAACATTTACATCATAGCTTATAATCCATAACTAATGTTACAATCACATTCTATAGAAAAAACTATTTGAATATTCTATTCATGGGCCAAAATTTGAGTTCAAACAAATGAGATACAAAGTGTTAAATTTTACACAAAAGTATTTAAGGGGAACATGACATGTGGGGGGACCCACATGATGTGTTTTACAACTCCTTCACCAAGTCATGTCTCTAGATGTACATGGATGTCCTATCATGTAGGTTTATATGGAATGTAAGGGATATGAACATTGTTCTCATTAAACTCGTTGTCCCACCTATATGCATGGCCATGTCTGTGTTTCTATTCCATTTCTGTGTACATTAGTACATAGCAAGGCTTTTTTGCACGGGGTGCTTCCAATGTGCTCGGGCCATGTCTATGTACTCTATAACATGGGGTGTTCTTATCCAGGTGCACCATCACACAACTTATCCATATGAGAAATGGGTTATATGAAGTGTAGGGATTCTACATGATGTGTCATACTTATGAATTTCCAACACCCTAGCCCCTATAGTTGAGGGGCTAGACATCATGTGTTCATCACAGTAGATGATCTGTACTTGATTTTTTCTTAGTTTTCCAAATATGCGTCACATACATTGAATCTAAACATTTCTCCTCGAATTTGGCCTCATTCACACAAATTATTTTTGGATTTAAGAATTGTTCATCATTTTTACCTATTAGGTGGCTGGAAATATGATCTAATTGACCTAAAGAAATCCTTTCATACATTATATGCATCTCCACACCTTCCACTGACATTGATTTTATCTTCAATCATTGAAAACGTTATCAATATCCTGAAAGAATCCTATATCTAGGCTTAAATTATTGATCCACCCATCGTACGTTGTTTCATCATGATTTCTGCGGTTCTATCGTGCTTGGTACCCCCCAACAACATCAAACCAGGGTCTTTTGGTCCTATTGGTGTAGAAAAGGTTTCAATGTTGGAGGGAGTCATAAGAAAAAAAGTTTTAAATATAAATTCCAATCATTAATGGATAAAAATCAACAATGGGGATAAACAGGGTTAGAAAAGAAATGAATAATCAATTAGATTGATACATAATAGCATGTCATGGATCCTTAATTTGTGGAGATGAATATAAGGTGATTTAATTTAATGAAATATGGTGTAAACCAACAATTTATGATTCCCACCAAGAGGCTGGATCATTTTTCATCGAAGAACTCACTCAACAATTTTTGAAAGATCTTGTTGCATTCTTCGAGCTCTAATCTTATGTGATTTAGAATTTTATCATTGTATGAAGTGATTCTCCAGTGGGAGGAGTGGAAGAAACTTTGTAATCCTCATGTGTTTTATTCAGCAAACCCTATATTATTCACAATGGAAATTAAATTCTAAAAATATGATTTATGTCAAATTAAATATTTATTTATTTATTTATTTTACTAAATGTCAAACCAACTGGGATGATATCAAGACCCTTTGAATCAACCTTTTTAGTTTGCACCTAGAATAAACACCACTTTTCTGACTCAACCATGGTCTTGTATTTTTTATACTATCGTACATTTAATATTTATTACATTTTATTTAAGAAACTATATGTGTGAAATATATAATTTATTTAATATATTTATAATAAAACAATTGGTCACACCGAGCCTCATAATCACACATTGTCTCAGTTCATACCTATGGAAATATATATAAAAATATTTCAAAGTCATATAAAGAAAAAATCATGTCTATATATTACTCTAATAGATGAATGACTTCTTAAATGAATTTGGATGGAGGATTATTAGTATATGACTTGGAAGATGCTTGAGATTCTTGGATCAAATTTTAAACTTTTTTATCATTTGTATTTTTTAAAGAATGTATTATCTGTTTCTTATTTCCGTGTTTTATTTTCTTCTAAACACATGAAATTATCATTTATTTTATAAGATTCATCTTTCTTCTTTTGATTATTATTTAGTGGTTTATTATTCATGTATGATCCCACTGCTTGTTCATTATTACACTTCTATTGGTACTTTTCTGTTGGTTGTACCATTAATCTTATATAGCAATGATGTAATTGTATCCCCAAACACACACCCAAGGCCCTCTCTACTAGTCAAAAGGCTCTACAATTTTGGGTTATGTGGTTGAGACCATCTGTAAAATCCAGATTGGGCACCCTTTATTGGCATCTGAGTCTGAGACGTCACGAAGGGTGAAAACATAGCCAAAGGTTTAAGGAAGTAGGCGAACCCTCTACTATGAAATTTTTTTAATACAGCAAATAGCCAAACAAGACATTATAAAGATTACTTAAAATATAATTGTGAAAATCTCAATGATACTTCACCTCAAGAAAACCTAAATAATAATTTGGTAACATCCAATCCAGCTTGAACTCACCTCTAATATTTCTCTCTTAGAAAGTGCATTAGTAACATGATTTAACACCATATAGAAATTAGTAATTTCAAAAGAAATAGACTCTCGAAGTTGAATGACATAAACCCAGGATGTCATCATATTCTGTGGTACATTCATAGATTGAATTTTGAAAATTTACACAACAAAAAATAAATTTTATACCAACCATAAAGAATGCCAACTATAATAGACAAAAAAACATGGCTGACTTTATTATATCCAACAGATCAGCTTCAATCAAATATTTAATCTTAATTAAGTAAAATATGTATCCCTTAATAGGACCACAATATGTGCAAAAGATACCACTACAACATGAATTCCCCTGGTGCACTAGAATCCACCAGATCAACAATAACTTTTATCTACCTTGGGATTAGAGGTATCCAACTAATTGATTTCGCCACAAAGGTTTTATTCACACTTCTATGAACACCAAGTGATCTCAAAATAACCATATTATAAAAAACATTATGAATATCCCTATTTATAATTTAAGATGCAATAATGATCATGTGATGAATATAAGAGGCAATAGAATAAAAAAAAAAGGTGTGTGATTATTAAAGAGAGGATCATTTCTTAAATGCCAGGCATATGCAATAACACTAACTGTAGTATACAACATGAGAGAGTGAATATTCTCACAACATGACATTATTTTTATGGGAACAAGAAAAGACTAAATAATCTAAATAATGAATCTATATATAAATAAATCAAATAAGTAATCTGCACTAAAAGAGTAATGTTAAAAAACATAAATATTTAGAAGTGGACTTCTCTTCATGTAGAAAAAATAAGCAAGCAGAAGTGAGTTTCATTCCTAGATAATGAATAATAAATTGAATGGTAATGTGGTTTTTTATATTTTCAACATTAAAAAAATATCAGATGGAGAAATTATGGGATTTCTAAAACCTATGGCCCAATCCAAAAGTCCAATTGAGGAAACAAACTAATACTTGTAACAATATTTGGAACTAAATATACCATCCAGATTTCGTATCCATAAACAATTATCACAATTGGAGTAAGAATTAATAGAGAATTACATAGAGAGATGGTTGGGTAGTATATTAGAAAAAGAATATTTAATATGTAATTTAATAAATAAAAAATTCTTCATGGTTGTAGGAATGTCAACCTAATTTATGATAGGTCGAGAGATCCATGGAGTGTTCCATCAGTTCAATTGTGGATATTTACAAACCATCCATTTTGAACAACCCATAATCTCACATTTATCATTTATAACATCTCTCAAGACATATGGGGAAACATTCATGACATTTATATTAGGAATTTTATTGAAAACTATATTGGAAAAAAATGCTATGAGGTGTTAGAGGTGTAAATAATTCTCCATTTGAATTTTTTTACCAAAGTATCATTAGAAATGATGATATATTTAACTCTAATTCCAACCATAATAATAATTATGAAATAAATATCATATATATTTATTTTCTCCAATGTTATAGGAATCCAAATAAGTTTTTTATGATAAATGAATTTCACCGCCACGTTTAGATGACATGTTGTATATATGCACAGCTGATATTTTAATTTATATAGGATAGAAGATATGTGGAAAATCAGTTTTTTGTAATCATATTAACATTTAAAACTCTTGAAGATTATAGATTGAAAATTTTAGAAATGGTGTATCAAATTTATAGCAACTAGGAGATGAAATAAATATGAATTTTCTAGTAAGGATGATTTCTTCTTATTTTGAAACAAATTTTAGATCATCAATTTAGGACCCTATTGTTGGTATTTTGAAAAACAAATCACCTATTGAATTTATATAAAATTACTATAATATTTTTTTTTGTATTTTTTCGATCTATTTGGATTATAGGGGTGTAAAGAATATAATATAGTTAGTTCCCTTTTGTAGTGAAGGAAAGAACACTGTTGAAATTAATAACCAGATTTAATTATAATAATTTACTTTTATTGTGGAAGTGGAACTAAGTGGAGGAAATTTTTAATATAAGATATATTAAGCATCATATATCTTCAAAAAAATATAAAATTTCTAGTTTATATTTGTTTCTAATAATTAATATTTTATTTATTGCATTTATTATCCAATTATGACTGTAATATGCATTGCACCTTTTATTTCTTATGGGGTTATAAATTTACATCAAAGGGATCAATTTGATTAAAAAACTCAATAGATAAAAATTTATATATTATGAAATCACATATCTAGACTTATATATTATTTATGAAATTGAATTCAATTAATAATAATTTTTTGTTCATAAAAAACACATAAAGTCATTTTCATTGTTATCATATTATCATGATTATAAAAATATCCAAGATGCCAAAAAATTTAAATATAATAGATTATATTAAACCTTACCCTTCATAAATTTCAATAAAATAAAATTAATGTAGAAACCCATCAATACATTATCATTTTAAATATTTTGACAAAATATTTACTTAATATAAATATATTCTCTTAAATGTAGTGCCATCTAAACAATTTTTTTAATAAATTATAATAATTTTAAAAATTTTAAAAAATTATTAACATAAAAAATATTTATTCTCATTCCAAATTACTATTTATTTTCGTTAAATATGTATATTTATTCACATCTTCTTCATGATAACTTAATTAATTTATCATTTTGACTTTTCTTGGCTTGTTCAACCACTACATAATTATTTCAATATTTTCATTTTATATTACTCAAAATTTGAAACATATTTTTACATATAGTCAAGTAGACATTATATTGATTAATATATTCTATAAATAAAAACCTTTTGATCAAACGTTATCATTAGGACACCAATGATGATTTTTTTAATGTTTCTGAAGAACTGCATTGGCCCTGAAAATGATTGTCAAATTTATTATAAAAAATTATAATTTATCAATTCTTAGTTATTTTTATGTAATTTTTATAATATTATAATTCATTATTAATTCATTATGGTACATGAATTTTAATATCCCTTTTAATTTTTATAGATTCATAATTTATAAAAATGTTATTTTTTCTATTCATAGAAAATTTCAATTATTCAAAAAAATATTAAAAAATAATCACTGGATAAATTTATATTGGTAAATACAAAATTAATTAAATTTATCCAAATTCATTCCAAAAAGTGGAAGAAATAAATTTTAAAATAATCTCAAAAAAATCAATGAAATAGTTATTTTTAAAAAAATGTTTTTTTAAACACCAACAAAAACATATATTGAAATCATGTATAATGTTAATTTATATATTATTATTTAGATTATTTCTAATAAAATTAGAATTATTTTACTTTAAAATAAAATTTATAACATAATTATACAATTAAATTACTTAATTTATGGACAAAATATGATAGTTTTACAAAAATTATTATTTTTCAATATTCACTTAAATATCAATATGTTTAGAAAAATAGAAAAACATCACATTAAGATATTTCTAATATGATGATTTCAAAAAATATATCATTTTTTAAAATCAATCTTATAAAATTCAAAAAAAAATAACTTTAATTATTAATGAAAAAAATAAACATAGACAAATTTTTAAAAACATATATTAGAGGAATAAAATCACTTTATAGAAAATTACTTATTTATTTACTATGAATTAATAAATACATATATATTGATTAGGAGCATTACATATATATATATATTTCATAATTAGTTTAATCTTATTTATTACATATAATTAAATATCTATTTTATAATGCTTATATATAAATAATATTATTTGATGATATGTTTATTCTCAGTATTATGGGAATTATGAGAAATTGAACATAGTGTTTTTAAAGATAATACAATCTAAAATATTGGTGTACTACAAATTATTTCCATAAAGAATCAAAATAATTCACACACACACAAGCATTATGGATTTTCTAATTCAATCCTTAACCTCCAATCCCATTTAATAAAATTTAAAATCATCAAAATCCCTAGCCTAGCTTATCACTTTTCTTAAAATGTATCCAAATTTCAAACCCAATTTTTAAATCCATCGTTAAAACCATTCATATTTTACTGTCCAAAACCATTTACAATGTTTTATAGAATCTCAAATATCCTAAATATTTTATAATAATCATATCTAAGGGAAATTTCAAATAAAACAAACATATAATACCATTTTTAAACACCTCATGCCACTACATGGGTTTTATTTTCAAAAACCATGTTTTTATCTACAATGAAATTTCTTTATCCAAAAAACTGATCATCCTAAAAAAATTCTTATGTTGACTGAATATGAAAAATAACAAACAATCAATGAAGTCCCTTATATCCATTCTAATCTAACCACCCCATATAATTTAATCTCCAAAACATTGATTATATTATATTTTTTTAAATTAGTAAAATATTATAATAAGCCTCTATGATAAAAAAAAATCATTAATAGATGTGTATATTAATCCCAAGGTATTCCACTATCATGATCCACATATAACTCAATGTCTTTCACATAATCCCTACAACTTATTAGGATTCTAATCCTTCTAAAATTTGGATTCTTGGTGAAGAAAAACATTTCACTAATCCTATAGTTCCTAGTCTAAATATATAAAATCCCCATTAAACATGGATTTCATATGATGTAATTTTGTCCAAGAATGTTTTAAATCTTCACCCCCATTCTTGAAAACCTCAATAAACCAATAACAATAGAATCTTATCCCATGTTATGATATAATACAACATTGTAAGGCATCAACTGCTTCTACCTAAATGATGCTCTCTCAAGGAAACTACAACACCTTGGGAACACATCCCATTATTTCATAGGTTGTTTTATACTATAAAGGACCTAACATAGTTTTTGGGAGACCGTTCTCTCTAGATAATTTCCCAACATTCATGATCAAATAATCTCAAAATTATATAGGATTCATCCATATGATGGACTTACCAAAACCCAATATATAGATAAATATGGAGGAAAATGGTCCCTAGTAGTCTTGAATAAAAAATAAAAAATCTATATAATGCATAAATCACAATAGAGTATAATATGTAGATACAAAGAATCATACATTTATCATATAAATAAACATTGTATTAGCTACTACATCCTAAAAATTAATTGGAAAATAAATATAGAACCTCTTTCCTAACTCAAATAATCTAACCTATTGAATAATCATACTCCACATCCTTCCAGACCAACACCATGTGTATAGCTATAAATATTAGCATTGGCTTGAGATAAGACATAATTAACAACCCATGTATATCAAAACTCATGTCATGTACGTAAGTAGAGGGTAAGTCCAACAACAAATTAGGAATCCCAAATTCTAGAAAAAAATGATGAGTGATAATTTAGTTAAGTGAATTGTTATGAAAAAAATCTATTAATGTGAAATTTTTCTATGTAGTAAACTTACCTTTTAACAAAACACAATATCAAATTAAAATTAGACAAGTTAGTTCATCATGAGTTTGTTATGCCACAACAACATCAACTGAAACTACATTCATTGTCACCATGTAAGACTGAAGAAGTCACTTTGTACAGTAAATTGAATCAAACTAGATGATGTAGGGTAAGTTTTCATACATAAAATAATCCACTATATAATGGTGTAGGGTATGGATTTAACTGACAAATTTCTAACATTAACCCAAAGGCTCAAGGTGGGACATCTTCCAACATTTAACCATTGCCCACGGGAATAGGGTATGGTCATACATCCGTAGTCTTCAACCCATCCATTATCACATAAGGTGAATCCACCACAAATGTGTCACATAATATAATGATGAAACCCCAAATAATTCCTTTACCTAATACCAATTAAAAAGGATGTACAATACTCATCTCAAATAACATTTCAACCTAGCCCTCTCATGGGTGGTCCAAAACCCAAGCATTATCACCCTATGATAAGATCCAATTTCTCGAATATGGAATACATGAGAAAAATTTCCAATATCATAGACATCCATTCCAATCACTTAATTTATAGACCTTAGGAACTCTCTCCCCCCTTAGGTCAATTTCTTGGAACAACTTGTGAAATAAGGGTAGGGCCCATATCCCATCCCATAACTCACCAAATCATCGCAAGGTCATTATTGCTTTGGTACCTAATCCCATGTTTAAAACACATCAAAAAACCCATAATAACCCTATTGGGGTTATATTCCATCCACCCCCAACAAACCAATAATTTAGATTGCATAAGTAAATGTATCGCAGGCCTAAATATACAATAATCTTCATCATAAAGAAATATACACATTAGGAAATCACAATCAAGAATCATGTAATATTTATTAAGATTAGTATCTCCCACACAAGTTCATATTAACCAAATAATTCTAAAAATGATCCATATATTAATTCCTTTAAGAAAATAAAATATACTTTTAAGTTATTTTAAAATTTCATTACAAGGCTATTTACTCACACTATAACCTTAGGCCAAACACCATCAAAATATCCTTTAGATAACCACATCCCCATTTCAAAATACAATTTCAAAACTCATTTCCCTAGTCACCCATTTTCTAATAAAATTATTTTTGGTAAAAAAATTATTTTTAAAATCACATCTAAAAAAGGGAATCCATTTTAATTTCAAAAATCCAACAAACCCCACCACAAAATATAGAATGAGGGCCACCGAAACTTGTTCAATTAAGGTGCCACAATTGATTCATTTACAAAGCTATGTGGCCCATATTTACTATTAGGCTAATATGAGCCCATATCTACCTTTTACATAAACTCAAAGAAGACCAAAAACATACAAATAGAAAATATAAATGAAGAACATGGTTATAAATACACTTAACAACCAAGTGACTCAAATAATGGTGATCCCCTGCCTCAACAAATGATCTAATAAACCTATCCCTATAAATACCAACCTCCACTAACTTTACCAGAATCAGTGTCATTAGTAAAAATTATAAATTTAATTAATTAAACACATAAAACTATTTTTCCAAAATTGTATGTCGAACACAAAAATCGCAGGGATATCATATGGTGTCCAATCTATTTATAATGGGTTGAGGTATACACCCGAAGTACCTCCAAACCAAGGAAACCAAAAAAATATTAAATTTATACTTGAATCAATGTTAAATTTATAAAAAAATAAAAACCTAATGAAATTCATGGAAATAATTACATCATATAAATTAACAAATAACAACAAGGTTACTCCATCTCATGACTTCCTCTACAAGTTGTATATGAAATCCACATTAGGTGAACTAATTTATCCTTTATTAAGAAAACATTTTCCTCTAAACCAAATATGATATGAAGGAAAATCATATATTTATAGTGAGGATAAATAAGATAAAGAAAAATGGGTATATTAAATTGATCTAATGTGATAAACTATAAAGAATCTAACTTGGACTAGGGGGAGGAAAAGATGGAGGATTAACCTCGCACTATTTATGTGGTCATCTCTATAGAATACCCATAGAGAGGTTTCTAATTTAGAACCCTACCATATCATTTATAAAAATTTCCCAACCCAAGTTAAAAATATGAATAGGTTTTATTTCAAGAATCCTTTTCCAGTTATGGGTATATCCTCTTTGAATGATACATTTATTACAAAAAACATTTTTTACGCTAGGAATGGAATGTGGCTTCTACATTCAACATCCTAGCCTCCTTGAACCCTCCTCTACATCACACCAATACCATAATTCAATAACCAATCCCCACACAACATCTTAAAAAACTATTAGAAACATTTAAAGGATTATAAATCATGTGTGATCCTTGGTTCTCAAACCAAACCCTTCAAAAAAAATATCATATTCCCATGGGAATTTTAAACCCCTAAGGGCATGGGTTGTTCAAATTCCATTCAGTTTCAAAATGTTAAAAATTTTAAAGAACCATTATTTAAATTAATTATAATACAAAAAAATTATTCATTACTATTAAAGATTATTGGGCCTAAATGAATCATATAATCTATTAAAAAACACCCCTACCTCTTGACTATATAAAAAAACCACTTCTACCCTCTCCACACCACTCCCAAAATTATTATTTGTTATTAAATATATACTAAAATACCTCTCTAATCATCCTTTAACATGTATTTAACCATATCTTATTCGAAAAAAACCTTTAACCAAAGGTGTTAATGTTAATCCAAAGGAGGTTACTCAAGAGTAATGTAATTGTTCTTATTCCGAGAGAATCTTTTTTATTTTGATATTTCTATAACATTTTATCTTATAAAAACAAATTTAATATTATTATATCACTATATATATATTATATTATATTATATTGGATCTAATTTTCAAGATATTATTCTAATACCCACTCATCAAACCCTTTTTATAATCTGTTACTATGTCGAAATATGGATTTTGTTAAAACTCTCCTTTCATCTCATGTATGGAATTTTTTAACTCAACCAAATTGAAATTTAATAGTTTTCCATGATTTAATTTTCAGTTTTTATAATAATTTTTAAATTTTATTCATAATAAATTACCAATTTCTTCTCATTAAACCCCTACTATGAGTCATTATTACATTGCAATTAAGTTTCTCGAGAACAAGGTCATTTAATTTTAATTTTTCTATAATAAATTTCAATAAAAACATAATTTTTAAATTTATACTTACACTAATATAGTGATTATAATATATAACATTTACAAAAACTAACGGTTATTGTGTTTTTTGTTATTTTAAACAATTTTAAAAAACCACCATCATCATTGCATCTTTGTACTACAGAAGGGAATGATGATGTTTTACTAAACTTTTTTCCTCCACAAATACAACTAAAATTAATCCCATTTTTTAATTTAATATTAATATTCCGTTAATTTCATGATTAAGATTCTAGAGTGGTAAAATATTTATCATAATAGTGAATTCAAAAGTAAATAACTGTATTCATTTTTCAATAGTCAAAACAAATTTAACAATGAAGAGTCTACAAATGGTAATAAATTAAAGTACTATAAATAATAATTACTTATGGAAAAAAATGACACATATACCTTTATTATTCTAGTTCTTATGGATCCAAAGGAATATAACATTTTTTGTTACAATTATAATGCAATGGTTTTTGAAGTTACTTTGTGGGTGACCTAAAAATGATCAACATGAACTATGCTATTTTATTAAATTACTTCAAAATGATAATAAATTAATTATAAAGATTAATGAAAATTAAAAAACAATAATAATAATGTTCTCAATAATATAATTAATCAATACTGTTTTATTATCTCGTATTTTACAGAACATTTGATGTGATTCGGGACTTGATGTAAGGGTTTTTCATCTCAATTTGCATTCTTTGAGTCATGTTTTATACTTTGTAGTTTTATTATTCAATAAGGTGTTTATAATTACCATTTTAAATAATATATCATGATTCCTTATTTATTCCTGAAATTTAAATTTTTATCCATTATCCATCTCTAATTGTTTTTAACAAGATATAATATCAGTAAGGGTTTACTTTAAGGTATCATTTATTTATTCATCATATTATCTTTTTTGACTCCAATTCATCTTCAGGGATGATTATAAAATTGTATTGAATTAATTTATGTTGATTATATATTCTCTTTTCCTCCATTAAATATTTATTTTTCATAACATATTTTTTTTGAAATGGGGTAATTATTTCTTATCCAATATCTTTTTATTATATTCTTTTTCACTCTACATATCTCTCTTGGACATGTTTTTATCATTCATATCCATGTTTCAATTCAATTTTTGTGTTGTGGATAAAAAATCTCTCTATGTAAAATGATCCAGCATTTCCATTTTCTTTCCTCATCATCATGGGTTCATAGATATATTTTTTTATTAAATTCCTTCAAAATATGAATACTATTTGATTTTTTTTTATGTTTTTAGGGATTTCACCTATGTACTCATAACATCCATTGAAATGAGAAAGTATTGAATAAAATATATGTCCATTATATGTATGGGTTAATTACCTCATAGTTCATTATCTTTATTGATGAATAATTTCCATGAAATTTAATAAATTTCATCGAATAATAATTTCAGTTTTATGTGTTTATCGTGTTGATATTATTGATGGGTTTATATATTTTTTCCTTATAAAAATAACATATTCCATTAAATATTATAATGTGATGGGTGGGACAAGATTAATAATTTCCTCAAATTAGTTGGTTAATGTTTTACATCTCATGAGATGATATTTATGTGACTCTGTTTTAAACCTGATACACTGTAGAAATTTTACCTCTATGTTATGTTCTCCTGGTAGTGAAACTTGAAATTTGATTAATATTACATTTTATTATTATCACCAAATTTCTATGGTTATATAATATTATGAAATATTCTTCTTCTTTCATTCATCCACTTTATCATATATGGCCACCCATGTTTATCATATTATGTAATTCCCCTAACTCATATGTCATGATTTATTATTTAATTACTCCATTTCTATCACGATCTAGTATTTTATGATCTATGAATCATATTAATTATTATATTAATTACTTTTAAATTAAGTATATCCCTTTCTTATGTATCCCCTTTTCCCCATGAATTTCTATAATTGGTTATGTGAAGAAATGTTTTACGTGTAGAAAATCTTTATGAAAAAAATATATATTGTATTATGAGTCTAAATGGTTATGTACTTAATTCCTAAAGACATTGAAATTTTTATCATGACAACTAGTCAAAATAGAAGTATTTTATTAAAAAATTTATTTTTAGTACCAGATCTAGATGTGTGGGATTAGGTAATATTATCTTCTCTAATCATTAGTGGCATAGAGTTCCCCTATTACTATTGCTATTAATGGATTATTAGAAAGTGAATGATATGATATTATTAAATTAGTGGGAGTATGATAATGATTTTTGATGTTCCCCTTTAATATTTTCTTTTACCTAAGATGATATTTAGTTTATACTCTTCCTATAAATGGTTTTATGACCTATGGGTGGGTTAATATCATTGGGATTAGTATAATTTTCAAATTTACTAGTTATCTCTTGCAACATGTGAGATTAAATTGTATAGAGTTGATATGAGAGATTGATGCTCCAACATAATTCATGAATGTCTCGATCTTAGATCATATTATGTATTTATGGGTTTCATCATGTTTCCCTAGATTTGGGTTCGATATTACTTTTTTATCGTTGTCTTTTTGTTTTTGGGGTGTCTTACTATGTATATTGACATTCAAGATTACATGATCCATGTTACCAATTGTGTTTTATCAATGAAAACATTTAATTTTTTTGAGGATAACCATAGAGGTTGTGTATCTAGTGGTGTTCATTGTGTTGATTTCTAGTGGTTAATAATGGGGTCTTGTAGATAATCACGGATGGAGTTAATTCTAAGAAATTGTATAGTAATCAGGTGACATGCCACTCCTTGAGTAAATAGTTCCTAGAGTTTTATGAATTTAATTTTCATTTCCATTTAGTAGTGTATCCATTGGGTGATTTTATTTGATAACTAATATTCCCAATATGATTGATTTTATGGGTTGGTATTTTATATGCATTTATATCTGATTCCATATATATTTATTTATTGGAGATACATTTATGTTTTATTTTATTATAGGCTATATAAACCCATCTTTATTATGCCTTAATAGTGTCAATTAGTAGCCCATGGAATATTAAATGTCGGCATGGTGTGGAGTTCTCAATTTACATTTGACCCGCTAGATTCATGATATGTAGGTACATGTTAAAATGGTTTCAAAGAATTTTGAGCCATATGGATTGAGTTGGGAGTTATTTACCCAGTGATTATTGGTTTGGTAATTAGGACAATGATGCTAAATGGGTTTCCGATCATGGAGACTATCATAGGATAAGTGGATGATTTATTCATTTTACATGACTCTAATAACCAATTAGTCAACCCAAAATATTTTATGATTCATTTTTAGAGTACATGTATGTTGGCACATAAAACATATCATTGTAATTCATTATCTTATATGATCTTCTCGAGTCGTCTCTATTAGATATGCACAAGTAAATAAGGGTTTGTTCAACTATAAAGAGGATTTAACCTTTATATAGCTAGATATTATTTAAATATATGGTAGTAAGATGCAGTTTCCCATGATTAATCCCCTAAAAATTCATCTGTAAAAAACTGCATCGATTCAAATATTGATTATAAGGTATTCCTACCCAATGAATAAAGAGTTTCTCCTTCCATATATATGTTTATAGTAAATCTGATTTAAGAGAATATATAAGTTTCCACTAAGAGAAAAACATCTCCATATTGACTAAATATATTATAATAAATTTATTCCTATATTATTGATGTGATTATATTGGGAGTTCGATCCTTCTATGTTAAATATTTTTGGGATATTAACATTTAAACATCTTATCTTGTTCGGAATCCTTCCAGCAAGATAGTTATTCTTATATTTCATTTCATATTTATGTTTTAAAATACCATTTTCTTATTCTTAACTTAATTGGTGATAATAAAATTTTTTCTTGGGGGAAATCAATATCCATCCCATGAAGTTCTATTCAAAGTTGTAATTTATGTCTTCAATTCAAAATAAGATAGTACCTCTTTTTTAGGGTTTCAATACTTTGGGAAATTTTATATTGAGGGAGATATACTGGTTTCAACCTGGATATCATTCAGTAATGATCTATTCTTAAGTTGAGAGTTTGGGTGAGGCCTGTATAGTGTGTTCGAAGCATAGGTTTTGTGATTCCTTGAATTACACACTTACATTAGAAACCTATAGAAAGTATTTCATGGGAATATTTTATATTTTATGTGTGTAATAGATCATAATAGATTAATTATTACCATGTAAGTATTCAGGGGTGTGTTATGGAAGCACCTCATAGTCAAATAATTATTTGAGATCATAATCATCCTTGTCCTATTGATTTATATCCTTCTAATATGAAATTTCAGTAGAAAAGTATGTGATTAAATTGTAACTTGATATGGTGAATTCATTGTACCATCTCTACCATCACCATCATGAAATCATAATATGATATATGTTATTGAAAAATAGGTTGAATTTTGTCAAAAAATAAGGATAGATCAAAATAGGATGTATCAAGTGAGATTTAATGTATGAATTTTTTATTCCTCTCCAGAACGAGTTCTCAATAACATTGGTGAGAATCATACCTTTCATTATTTATTATTGTTCAAAAAATTTAGATTAAAATGGAGAACCTAAACAAACTACTATAGTTGGAATCCTTACTCATTGTCATTATCTTCTTCCTATATTAGTTTAATGTGTGAGTTACCCTTAGGTGAGAGATTTTATATGATCACAACATTTCAAGATGGGTCCTTCTGTTATAATACCTAATGTGGGTTTGATGGTATTTGGCCTTTGATTATAATTTAAAAAGATATATTGTTTCTCACATTAGTTATTGGTTATCATGATGATTTTTCTCAAGGAATATTTTGATATCTCATACATTTTATTATACCTTATAGCTAATATTTGGGAGAATATTCTTAACTGGTTAACCTATTAGATAATGGTTTTTGTTAAACCCATTGTGACCTCTTCAACCAATGGTTCCTAAAGATCAATAATAGGTATGGTTGGTACAAAAATTGAATTTTGAGAGTGAAAATCTGTTGGTACAATTAAGAAATGGTTAGGTATATATCAAAAATAATAATTATGTTATTTGGAGAAATAAATTCCTTGTTATAATTAAGTGAATCATGTATTTTTTTTATCTGTTATCATTTATCCCACCATTTTTTTAATTAAAAATTAGGGTGACCATCCCAATAATTTTGAGTATGTTTTCATCCCACATCAAGAATACTCTTAATGTTGCAAAAATCCAAATATATGGTCTCTAGGTTTGATGAATCCAACTTTTTATTCATCAGATTCAAGATAGTGGTGTAGTGGTTATTGTAAATTATGAATGTGGATGTGAAATATTATTTTTTATGCTTTTCATACTATTTTAGGGATTGAAGATACCCCTACCAAGATTTTTGGGCTTAGAATATTTAAGTTAAATTTAACTAAATATCCTCAACAGTTTTTGTTTTCAAAAAGATGTATTATTTCTATTTCAATGATGAAAACTCTCATGCCTCAATGAGTGAGCGATGTCAAATATAAAGGCTTTGATAATGGGATAATGTGTGACTGGGTATTTTTGGATAGTTTACTTAACACATTCCATGATATTTTGGGTGTATATCATCTTTCTTCATGAATCTATAGTAGTCTCACTTAGAAATATTATAGGGTGTTCTAATGGTAAATTTTTTACTACAGTTCCCTATTGGATATATAACCATTGTGGTGTATGTCATTTATATATGTGGTGTTCAATATATAATAATTATAGAAATATAATGAATTAAATTCTTATAACTATTTTTTTATAACCTAAGGTCCCAAAATACACCTTATGAGAGGGTGTGAATTATGGTGATTCAGAATTTCTTTTTATAACGAATTAAAATGTATCATTTATTAATGTTTTAAAAGACACATATCAAATTTCACATTGATTTTTAAAAAACAACATCAATATATAAATTGATATAAAAGAATATATATATTATACACGGTTTACTCTCACTTGGAAATATCCAAGGACCACATAAGAATGATGTGTTTATATGCCTAATATCATTACTTCACTATTTTTTTGTTACAATCATTTGAGAATCTCACTTTTAATCCAAGTTATAAGAACTATTATTATATTATAATCACTATATTATAATAGTATTACTCTAGGGAAAATTTCAACACATTAGTCAAAAACATATAGAAAAAAGTATAGATGACACCAAATAGTAAATGACTATAACCATTATGATCCAATCCACTGTTTATAATCATCATAGGTATTCAACAAAGTTCTTCACTTCCAATCCATGTTTTAAAAGAAATTCAATCATACTAAAAATAACTCATCAATTAAATAAATTCAATGAAATTCATACCCTACTCTCTCTACTAATTTATTATTTTTTGAACTTTTTCTATGTTCACACAATTTTATCATGAAAATTTTTCCATTATTTGTATGAACATTCTCCCTATATTTTGAGTTATATTTTTATGAATTTCAATTCTAATATAAAAAACATAAATAACCTAATATTACGCATCTGTAAATTAATTTCATGATTAATCTTTACACATATCTCATCCATTAAACATTATTTTATCGATAAAGTTCCTGAAATAAATTTAAAAAAGATAATACAGTGAAAAATCATAAAATATTAGTATAAACATAATTTTTTAAACTCCACTATATGTTATCTACATGAATCAATCATTTTGATCTCTTTATCAAATAAACTATGATATGGTACTCCAACTATAATAGTATACCACTTCACCCTGAAAATGTTTATTAAAATTTACTTTATCCACACTTTCTATCACATTTTTTCTTCAACTATAGAAAACCTAATACTTAAATTGTATTCCTCCATTCTATAGTGATTATCTATGCTCTAATTACATTATTTCTCTATTGTATTAATGATTATGTTATACATACCAGTTATTATGATGTGAGGTCTAGTCATTCAAACACATAGTCCAAAATAGCATATATCATGGCCATTTTGTTGTACCAAATTGGCCATAGAAATTTTATTTTGAAACTAACCATGTTACAACATGTATAATGGTAAAACTCTATATTTTAATTAATAATTTTACCACCATGATCACCAAATATTTTTGTAAGATGGATTTTAAAAGTGTTTAAAAATTTATATGTTTTCAGAATTTTACCAAGATTCATAATAACCAAGTACAATTAAATCTATTTCAACTTAGAAATGCATCACATGATCATTTCCATTAGAAATTAATCTATATTTAAATATAATAAAACACACTAATATATCTATTAAGAACACTATTTCACAATACACCGTTACATAAAAAATCACACCATGTCTTGTTGAGTGATTCCTTCCCAAAACTACTCACCAAATTTCTAATAATTTATACCAAATCATATATAAAACTCTAATTGAATATAATTAAATAATATTGTTAATAATTCATACATTACATCTTTTGGCTACAAAAATCTACCATATTTTATCTTTCTGTCAATCCTTTATAGTTTTACTTATGTCAATCAATCTATAATCATTTTTCAACTATCCATTCTCCCGCTAGATGATTTTTCTCCACATAACTCAATTCTCTCCCACTAATAATAAAATTCTTGGGTTTTATCAATTTCAATTCTAATCACATTCAAATATTCATAAGTCATAGACTATGATAAAACTAATGAATGTTTCAGGAAAAAGATTTATACTCCAAGGTGAATCAAATATCATTATAAGAAACAAGATAATAAGTAAATTATTAAAATATTGTACACATTTTCATATCAAACCATTATCCATTTATTTAATTCACTATAGATAGTTCCTCCCCGTAAATTTTATTACTAAGGAAAATATGATCACCTAAAAAACACACAACATCTATGTAATAAATTATACTAAATGGGGAGAGGGAAATTATTACATCCTTAGTTTTATGATACCATTTGAACATTATGGTTTAACAAAATATTCTCAATCAAAATTATAGAAATCAATTTTAAAAATAAATGTTACTCTTGATATGGATTCCGAAAAACAAAAACTTTCACAATTTGTTTCTCCACATTCTCCTTTATGAAGCTATAATGGATCTCGATATTTTATTCATGAGAATATGGTACTATATTCTTTATTAACATGATAACATGATTTTTTCATAGTGAATTGACCTTTTTTCATACCACTACTCATAAATCATCTAAATATTACCTCATTCATATTAATAATGTATAGGAATTGGTAACTGAAATATTTTTTCCCACATTAATACTCAATGATGTAATAAACTTCTTCTTACTTAGGAAAAAATATAACTTACTTTTAGTAATAATACATTGGCACGGGTGGATTTTCAATCCCTAGAATCTCTAACCCAATCAACATATAAATATAACAAAAAATATAAAAATTATCTTACATTGAAAACTAAACCAAACATAAATGTTCCTTGAGTGTTCCTTAATATCCTCTTTTAATGTAATATATATTCTTCATTTGAAACACCTACGGGATTTTTTTATATATAAATGAATTTTATGTACCTGATTACATGCATTATTATTAATTATGACTCTCATACATTAATATTTGTCTCCTACTTGAAATTTTTATTAGATAATGTTGAAAGATTATATTTCACATGGGATGATCATAGTAGTTCTCTACAATGAAGAGAACAAATAGGTTATATTATAGTAATATTGAATATATATTATATTGTTAGATGATGTCACTTTTTAGGACACAAATGGCATAGGATATCAAGGGAGGAAACCCATATGACTTTGAGAAGCGCCATCATTCTTCTCATCCTTGTTAATTTCATGTATAGAATATTATGATAACGATACCCACCAATAAGAAATCAATATTTACATATGTCATTAGATGATCCTATCTACATATCTTTGTATTGATCTACTGAAATTAATATTATAATTAATTGATACCTTGAGAACAAACATTGATTTAATTATCAGATATAGGATGTATTATGAATGAGGGGAGTTAGGATAATTGAGTACCTCATGACTAATAATAAATTAATAGATAATGTGAGAAATGATTTATCCCATCATTCCTTAAATGGAATTTTATATTATATACCATTTGATGGGAATGTAAATTCATGGAAAATATTTATTCCATTGTGTTCTCTGGGAAATTTCATCACTACAAATTAAAATAAAGAGACATATAGAACATGGGTTAATGACATTATTATGGAACCTTATTGATTTTAGATATCTATGTATTGGTATTGTATTACATGGTAAGAATTCATAGGAGTTTGTATCTCATTACGACGTTATCTTATTTCCCTATAGGTTATGTTTCATGTTTATAGGTGATAACCTTGGACTTTGAGTAGTTCTTCCTAATTCCACAAAAAATAGACCTATAGGGTCACCCATAATTTTAATCCTCAATCTAGGTTATATTAAGTATTAAATTTAACAAGTAAAAATAAATAATATTTAATCAGGTTTAGTTGATCATCATGATTTAATAACATGTTATTAGAAAACAAGTTAGTTAAATAATAATAATAATAATTTATTTTTATGGTTTTTCAAATATAGTATTTATAAAAAGTATTGATGAATAAATTAGTTATGTTTATTTGTTATATAAACATTCATTTATCTATATTTTGTTAATATTGGGATGAATGTATGGAATGATTTTAATGGTCTTATTGGAAATGATATAAATTATACTTATTTATTCATTGTTGATGCACGTATAAAATGAATAATAATTATATTATTACTAAGACACATGGGGTTTCAATGAATTAAGTAATTATAAAGTAGATTCTGTGAAAATTTCCAACCCTAAACATGATATAATAATTTCCTAATTATACCACATTTAATAGATATTCTGGTTGTACAAAATATTCATAGATAATATACCTCAATATGTATAGAGAAATATAAATATATTGAACACACTCCATGTGGACACCCTAAGCTTGACGTACATTGACATTACATTACATTTGCGGAATACATAGTACATAACAAAAACACACACACAAGGATCGTAATAGTTTAGTGTCTTTCGAAACTCGGAATATAATCTTCTAATCTTGGTGAAAGATCTTCAACATCTCCCATAAAGATCTTACTTTTTTTTCTTATACCTAAAACCTTTCTTTATATCCTGGGGAAAAGTAGACATAAAAGGGTGAGCTCAAATGCTCAGTAAGGGTAAACAAAAGAAATATCAATCACATCATATACATAGGCACATAACTTTTGGAAATCTTAACCTGTAAAAGAGATCATAATTTCATAACATGGGATAAATCATAGCAGTGAAATGTAATCCCAATAATCATAACATAAAACATGAAACTTTGTGGCATACACACATAATCATAGAGAATCATATCTTGTTAGTCAAGACTCATTTCCAAGACTATCTTAGTGGACAAAGTCCCTTTCTAAACCGAGTCACCCTCGTTCCAGTCCTTTTTCACTGAACCAGTATAACCTACCATTCCAGCCATGTCTATCTCATGAGATATAAAATCTTTACCCAATGAATTGGAGGTAGATATAGGTCACACCCATCTCATAATGATACCATTCTTATGTGTGCCACAAAATCATAAATCATACATCATTGCATAACCCATGTAATACAAATGGAAATCTTAAACATCATAACATCATAAAACAATTCATATAAGATAAAGGAATTCATAAAAATAATTCCATCACAACATAATCAAATCAATGTAATAATAGGGATAAAAACAGAACCCTTTATTATCTTAGATGGAAAATAATTTTGATAAAACACTTGAACTCCATTCTTGAGGAAAATATCCTTTCTTCTTCAAAAACATTTTTTTCCTTTCTTAACATGTCATACAATTTTAAACTAAAAAAAGTTGATTAAAAATAAACTCAAAAACTTGTAAAGGAAGCTTCTTAGAAATAATGTTTTAAAAATCCATTCATTCCGTATAAGTTAAAAAAACATTCTTCTCGTACTTTTTTCAGAAAAGTCAAAAAGTACCTCGTACGAAAAACGACAAAATATTCCTTTCATATCATTTACTAAAATCTCATCGAAGGGTAAAATTGGATTTAAACAATTGTAGTTGGATGGAAATAATATTACATATTAAAGAAACAAGGATGTGGATGATAAAATACACCCTTGTAAATACCAAAGTATAAACAATCTCGGATGAAAATGAGATTGTGATATTTCCCTTACCTTATGTCTGATTTGCTTCGTAAGTGTCTGAACCTCCTGTATAATCATTTAAATAATGTCATTGACTTATTACAGAATCAAATTCATTGTTATGATATCATATATGGTTCACTTATGACTTTATATTACCCAGTCTTTTGTAAATTCCATGTTAAAGAGCGTTTTGGGTAAAATTGTTTCATTTGTCGTCCGTGTTTTGACTTGTAATTATTCATATGATTACTTAGATCATGATTACTTAATTACAGAATATAAAACATGATTTATATATATATATATTCAGAATATACATATATATAATAAATTAGTAAATGGAAAGAAATACACCGTTCATGGAGACGGTAGGCCGTACGTACGCATGAACGCTGTTTTCGTTTCCTTATTGAGTTGAATGGAATTATGTAGATGACATACATATATATACACATAAATCCAGTATCATTATTATTTCATATATTTCATGATTAATTATTATATATACTTTATAATCATTCATTAATGGTTAATGTAGAGAATGAATCTCATCGCGTCGTGGAGACGGTAGTCCGTACGTACGCACGAGCGATGATATTGTTCTCATGATCGTGGGACTATATTGGAGTGTATGTAGACTATTTCAGAATTAATATAGCTTTAAAATAATAATATATAGTTATTATTTACACCATTATACCCATCCAAGTATGGTGGTGGTGGAAAATAGATTTCACCACGGCGTGGAGACGTATTCTGTACGTACGCACGCACGGTGATTTCGTTTTCCGTAGGATGGATAGATGGTGAAATATGATTGTTTCATACTTATAATAATATATCAGTATATGGGTGATACTGATGTTATTACTTCATAATGAAAAAAACTAAGAAGGATAAGTGTAAGAATAAATAAAGGTGAAAGAATCGGTAACGGAAATTACCTCTTCTTTGAAGCGCCTCTTTGAGACCTCCTCTTAGGGCACTAAAATTGTTTTTTGAGGAATACCAGAACCTCTAGAATGTTTATAGGGAAGTGGAAAAGATAATTTGGCAGGTTTTGGCCGAGCTTTAAGGCGCAATGTGGTGTGAGGAAGAGAGGGAGGAGGTGCCCTTTTATGAAGGAGGAGAGGGGCACCTTTGGAATAACGAAAAATATTATTTTATTATAAAGTCAATTTTGGTTTTAAATAGATCCAAATTGATTTATTTTGAGGATAAGGTGGGGCTGGGTCGAAATACTCTCATCCAATAGAATTTAGACAAGTTTAGGTTCCTATTTTAACCTTATCATTTAGATTTAACATTAAGTTAAATAATTTTACTTTTACCGTGTCTTCTGGTGTTCTTACACTATAAGGCTAATAAACTTACTATAAGAAGAAAAAAGAACCCCAAATTGTTTATTATTAATATATATAAACTTATCTAAGTCATGTGTCCGAACCATAGATTTTTAGGAACACAATAACAATTAATAATATAATATTTGTTTTAAAAACTATTTTATGTCAATTTTGACACTGTTTAGTAATTGATTTTTGTGAAAATCATAACAGAATGATAAGTTCTAAAAAAGTTAATTAAATAAATACTAACATATAATATTAATCTATGAAATTAGTGGAATTCATAAAAAGTCTTAAATTAAATTTATTTTGGTATTTATAACATCAATTATGTTAATATTTCATTAATAAGATAATTAATGCATCATCTTTGTGTCATAAATAAATTAAATTATTTGATGTCTAAAAATTACACATAAAATACCATTATGTAGGAAATCTTTTTAGCTTTCTAATTAATATTTACAATCGAATTAATCTTATGTATAACCCTATATTAAAAAAATTGTAGTAAATAATCTTTGATTTTAACTCTTTTAACTCTTCTTTGAATTAAATAATAATAAATGTCCTAATCTAATTCAAGTGGGCCTAAATGGTCATATTTTATTCCTATGTTTGTTTTTGGTCGAATTACACCTGTCAAATAGAATTAGTACATGTGTTAGGGTAATAATAATATCATTTCTACCCTTAATTACCCTATTTACTTTTAACCGTGGTAAAAAAAGTAAAAAGTTACTATTCACCAAAAAATTATTTTCGTCTTATTGAACCACATTTTACTTACTGACATCAACCATATCTCTCGGAATTTTGAAATTACACTCACAGAAGTGGTAAAATTATGTTTTATGAAAAAATTCAGTTTTTTTAAACTACCACTTAGTGGTGTCACTATTCATCAAAAATTGAAAGTTTTCAGAAAAATACCAAAAATTAGGCCTAATCTATATTTGATATTATGAACTCAAAAATGATGTCTATTTTACCAAATTCAAAACATATCAGTTGCATTAACTAATTTAAAAATTAATTCCCGTCGTCAAAACAAATAGCTTGTTTTTAAGAGATAATAACTATCAAAAGATTGAAACTTGTTTATAACTGTTTTAAATGTAGAATTATATCTAATGAACAACATTGTATTAAATTGTAAAAATATATTATAAATATACTTTAAAACCACTCAAATTAACAATTTATCACTATTAATTATTTCTATTAAAAAAGTTGTTTTTAATTAAAATTTAGTAATTTTCACTATTCATCAGAATATGAAAGTTATCCGAAAAGTACCAAAATTTCACCATAGGCTAAATTCGATACTCCGAATCCAAAAATGAAGTCTATTTTGAGAGATAAAATTTCTAAAATTTGAAAAGGTCGTTATTAGTATTCATAACGGCTAGTTTTAATATTATTTTAATAGCATATCGTTGTTTAGTGAAACTCGGTATTGCGTACTACACACGCTATCGAGGAAAGTCACGATTGCGTGTAATAAAGGGCAAGTCAAGGATGTGTGTTGAGAAAGATCCTTTTGGTGTAGCGTACAACACAAGACATTAATGAAATTAAAAAGAATATTTTTCATAAAATCTAGGGGTGTTACATTCTACCCCCCTTAAAATGAATTTCACCCTCGAAATTCGTCGGGGTTATAAATGGTTTACTATTCGAAAGTTTCTTTATTCGAAATCCACATCGTAAAAAGGAATACCAAAACCAGTTTTTAAAAAAGTATGAAACGTAATGGTTACCCAAATAAACTAATCACTGGGTTTCCACATAGGTGAAAATATGGATATGGAAGAGAAATCTAACCATCATGTTCTGATGGAGAGTGGTAGAGAACATGGCTATGGAAAAGCTAGCAATCACAAAGCCATAAATTTGTGACAATCTAAGGTACCATCTGATTAATCAGATATAAGAGCACTAGGACAACATTTTTGGTTTTCAAGATCATTTCCCTAAAGTTGAAGAATTTGAATTAGAATAAATACTTACTTTATTTTGGTACAATCTCACTGTTGTTCATGCCTTGAACAATTTCCACTTCATCTCTTAAATAAATGAAGTTGAATTTGTTATTCGTGAAGTGTTAGCAGATCATGTGATAGAATGATGGGTCATTCCATCTGTCTTAAACAATAGGTTAGCAAAAGTTATTAAATATACATAAGTCATTCTATAGTGAGATTAATCATATATGGTTCCTAAAATGGACTTATACTTCATATATCATACTGCTTAATATAATAAAACTAGTTTTTACTAAACAGGGACTTCCTGTAGACCAGTGGTGGGCGATAAAGTCCAGTCGCACTTCGGTTGTGGGTTCAATTCCCACAGCCTTGTCCGACGCGATGGGCTGTCACCCGTCCTGTAGGTTGTCCTTTTTCTAAAACTATATTACTATAACATCCCATCAATAATATCGAAAAAAATTCTATTATTAAACAATACTAACTTATGTCCAACATAATCCATTCCCATCTTTAGGCTTATCCATAATACTGCAGTTCACTCTCATAACATAGTGAAAACGATTACTAGAGATTTAATACCATCATTGATCCCCATATATCATAAGATATGTTTTGTTGTTCACATTCCAAACATTCAAAGTCTTTAATCATGTATTCTCTTGAATACCCATTGAACCTTAGTGAAAACATGAATGCAGTTAAAAGTTAACACCTTCCACATACCAAAATCCTCAAAATTCTATATACTCAAACCATGATATCACTTAGTCCTTATATCAATCATGAGCTCATGAATACTGTCAAATATTTCATTTTCTCGTTTTCCCTTCATTATGCGTATATCATTCTCTTTCCCAAAATATCTCAATCACTTTCCATGGTTACTGGTACCATCAAATTGTTGAAAACCACAATAGACCAATACATAAATATTCCAATATTCCACGATACTATATACAACACTTATTTTGGAATCCCATTACATAAACACTTAATCATTCCACCACATCTTTGTCATATTCAACATCGCCCATAGTGATCGCATGTGACTTCCCTTTGTCCTTTACCTTAAGTGGTTTCTCATGTTGATCATCACTAACCCTTGGATTAGGGCATTTATTAGCATAATGCCCCATTTCCTTGCACTTGAAGCATTGAAGTGTTGGTGGTGCGTTCTCTGCAGTCTTTGATTTATTCACATTATTAAAAACCCTTTTTCCATTACTTCGACACTCAGCTGCTCGATGACCTTCTTTTCCACACATAAAACATTTCATAGTCCCATTAAGACAATCTCCAATATGCTTCTTTCCACAATTTGAGCATAAGGAAACATTCATCTTCTTTTCACCATTATTTTGAGATTTCTCCTTGAACTCCATCTTTCGTTTCTTGTCAAAACCATGAGATGAATATATAACACCAACATCCATTTCTACCTTGATATCACAACGCACAATTTCTTCGTAGCTACTGAAGTCTCTTATAGCTAATTCCTTTCGAAGACTTGGTTTTAAGGCACTGAAAAATCGATCAACTTTACTTTCAGGTTGGATGATAATGCCAGATGCATACCTTGAAAGTCTTGTAAAATTTTCTTCATATATACCAACAGATTCATCATCCTTCTGCTTCAGCTCAAGAAACTCCTTTTCCATCTTTGTTCGAAGAATACGAGGGAAGTACTTACTGAAAAAAAAAGTTCTTGAACTCGTCCCATTCCATGGATTCAATTTCATCACTTGGACTCGTATTCTTGATAAGATTCCACCATTGATCATCTTCACCTTCCAAACGATATACTGCTAAGATGACTTTATCATGTTCAGAACATTGAAGAAATGGAAATATCATTTCAGTGGTACCGATTCATTATTCAGCAACAAGTTGATCGGAAGTCCCACTGAAAGAAGGTGGACGTTGCCTCATGAAGGACTTAATAGAATATTGTTCCCTTCTCTGCTCATTTGGAAGTCCGGAATGATTCATAGCTTGTGTAAGTATAGAAATAAGAGTTTTCACTCCATCTCCCATAACATTTGTTTGTTCAGAAGGACAATCATTGCATTGTCCATTGCATTGATCAACACGGTTCCTTCGGGTTCCAGCCATCGTCTAAAACCCAAAAAGAATAGTGTGAGAGGAAAAAATCATGATAGGGAAAACAACATAATAAAGGGGGAGTACCCTCAATATCTAACATCATAGGTTAAATTCTAAGATCGTTAGAACAATTCTAGGACTATAACTTATACGTATACTTAGCCTTAGAGACATCCCTAGACATACCTTAGAAATAACTCTAGGGATCTCACTAAAGTTCTCGCATCCTAGTTTCCAAAGGTTGACTAAACCTTTCCTCTGATACCAACTGTGGAGACCCGAAGCATGACGTACATTGACATTACATTACATTTGCGGAATACTTAGTACATAACAAAAACACACACACAAGGATCGTAATAGTTTAGTGTCTTTGGAAACTCGGAATATAATCTTCTAATCCTGGTGAAAGATCTTCAACATCTCCCATAAAGATCTTCCTTTTTTTCTTATACCTAAAACCATTCTTTATATCCTGGGGAAAATTAAACATAAAAGGGTGATCTGAAATGATCAGTAAGGGTAAACAAAAGAAATATCAATCACATCATATACATAGGCACATAACATTTGGAAATATTAACCTGTAAAAGAGATCATAATTTCATAACATGGGATAAATCATAGCAGTGAAATGTAATCCCAATAATCAAAACATAAAACATGAAACTTTGTGGCATACACACATAATCATAGAGAATCATATCTTGTTAGTCAAGACTCATTGCCAAGACTATCTTAGTGGACAAAGTCCCTTTCTAAACCGAGTCACCCTCGTTTCAGTCATGTTTCACTGAACCAGTATAACCTACCATTCCAGCCATGTCTATCTCATGAGATATAAAATCTTTACCCAATGCATTGGAGGGAGATATAGGTCCCACCCATCTCATAATGATACCATTCTTATGTGTGCCACAAAATCATAAATCATACATCATTTCATAACCCATGTAATACAAATGGAAATCTTAAACATCATGACATCATAAAACAATTCATATAAGATAAAGGAATTCATAAAAATAATTCCATCACAACATAATCAAATAAATTTAATAATAGGGATAAAAACAGAACCCTTTATTATCTTAGATGGAAAATAATTTTGATAAAACACTTGAACTCCATTCTTGAGAAAAATATCATTTCTTCTTAAAAAACATTTTTTCCTTTCTTAACATGTCATACAATTTTAAACTAAAAGAATTTGATTAAAAATAAAATTGAAAACTTGTAAAGGAGGCTTCTTTGAAATAATGTTTTAAAAACCCATTCATTTCGTATAAGTTAAAAAAACATTCTTCTCGTACTTTTTTCAGAAATGTCAAAAAGTACCTCGTACGAAAAACGACAAAAGATTCCTTTCATATCATTTACTAAAATCTCACCGAAGGGTAAAATTGGATTTAAAAAATTGTATGTGGATGGAAATAATATTACATATTGAAGAAACATGTATGTGGATGATAAAATACACCCTAGTAAATACCAAAGTATAAACAATCTCGGATAAAAATGAGATTGTGATATTTCCCTTACCTTAGGTCCGATTTTCTTCATAAGTGTCCAAACCTCCTGTATAATGATTTAAATAATGTCATTGACTTATTACAGAATCATATTCATTGTTATGATATCATATATGGTTCACTTATGACTTTATATTACCCATTCTTTTGTAAATTCCATGTTAAAGTGCGTTTTGGGTAAAATTGTTTCATTTGTCGTCCGTGTTTTGACTTGTAATTATTCATATGATTACTTAGATCATGATTACTTAATTCCAGAATATAAAACATGATTTCTATATATATATATATATTCAGAATATACATATATATAATAAATTAGTAAATGGAAAGAAATACACCGTTCATGGAGACGGTAGGCCGTACGTACGCATGAACGCTGTTTTCGTTTCCTTATTGAGTTGAACGGAATTAAGTAGATGACATACATATATATACACATAAATCCATTATCATTATTATGTCATATATTTCATGATTACTTATTATATATACTTTATAATCATTCATGAATGGTTAAAGTGGAGAATGAATCTCATCGCGTCGTGGAGACGGTAGTCCGTACGTACGCACGAGCGATGATATCGTTCTCATGATCGTGGGACTGTATTGGAGTGTATTTATACTATTTCAGAATTAATATATCATTAAAATAATAATATATAGTTATTATTTACACCATTATACCCATCCAAGTAAGGTGGTGGTGGAAAATAGATTTCACCACGGCGTGGAGACGGTATTCCGTACGTACGCACGCGCGGTGATTTCATTTTTCGTATGATGGATAGATGGTGAAATATGATTGTTTCATACTTATAATAACATATCAGTATATGGGTGATACTTATGTTATTACTTCATAATGAAACAACCTAATAAGGATAAGTGGAAGAAGAAATAAAGGTGAAAGAATCGGTAACAGAAATTACCTCTTCTTTGAAGCGCATCTTTGAGACCTCCTCTTAGGGCACTAAAATTGGTCTTTGAGGAAGACCAGAACCTCTAGTATGTTTATAGGGAAGTGGAAAAGAGAATGTGGAAGGGTTTGGCCGAGCTTGAAGGCTCTAAGTGGTGTGAGGAAGAGAGGGAGGAGGTTCCCTTTTATAAGGGAGGAGAGGGGCACCTTTGGTATAACTAAACATATTATTTTATTATAAAGTCAAGTTCGGTTTTAAATAGCTCTAAATTGATTTATTTCGAGGCTAAGGTGGGTATGGGTCAAAATCCTCTCATCCAATAGAATTTAGACATGTTTAGGTTCCTATTTTAACCTTATCATTTAGATTTAACTTTAAGTTAAATAATTTTACTTTTACCGTGTCTTCTTGTGTTATTACACTATAAGGTTAATAAACTTACTATAAGAAGACAAACGAACCCCAAATTGTTTAGTATTAATATATATAACTTTATCTAAGTCATTTGGCCGAACCTTATATTTTTAGGAATAAAATAACAATTAATAATATAATATTTGTTTTAAAAACAATTTTATGTCCATTTTAACACTATTTAGTAATTGATTTTTGTGAAAATCATAAAAGAATGAGAAGTTCGAAAAAAGTTAATTAAACCAATAATAACATTTCATATCAACCTAGAAAATTAGTGGAATTCATAAAAAGTCTTAAATTACATTTATTTTGGTATTTAAAACATCAATTATGTCAATATTTCATTAATAAGATAATTATTGCATCATCTTTGTGTCATAATGAAATTAACTTATTTGATGTCTAAAAATTACAAATAAACTACCATTATGTGGGAAAGATTTTTATCTTTCTAATGAATATCTACAATCGAATTTATCTTATATATTACCCTATATTAAAAATGTTTTCGTAAATAAGCTTTGATTTTAACTCTTCTAACTCTTCTTTGAATTAAATAATAATAAATGTCCTAATCTAATTCAAGTGGGCCTAAATGGTCATATTTTATTCCTAAGTTTGTTTTTGGTCGAATTACACTTGTCCAATAGAATTAGGACATGTGTTAGTGTAATAATAAAATCATTTCTACCCTTAATTACCCTATTTAATTTTAACCATGGTAAAAAAAGTAAAAAGTTACTATTCACCAAAAAACTTATTTTCATCTCATTGAACCACATTTTACTTACTGACATCAACCGTGTATCTCGGATTTTTTAAATTCCACTTACAGAAGCGGTAAAATTATGTTTTATGAAAAAATTCAGTTTTTTTAAACTACCACTTAGTGGTTTCACTATTCATCAAAAATTGAATGTTTTCAGAAAAATACCAAAAATTAGGCCTATGCTATATTTGATATTATGAAATCAAAAATGATGTCTATTTTACCAAATTCAAAACATATCAGTTGCATTAACTAGTTTAAAAATTAATTCCCGTCGTCAAAACAAATAGCATGTTTTTAAGAGATAATAACTATCAAAAGATTGAAACTTGTTTATAACTGGTTTAAATGTAGAATTACATCCAATGACCAACATTGTATTAAATTGTAAAAATATATTATAAATATACTTTAAAACCACTCAAATTAACAATTTATCACTATTAATTATTTCGATTAAAAAAGTTGTTTTTAATTAAAATTTAGTAATTTTCACTATTCATCAGAATATAAAAGTTATCCGAAAAGTACCAAAATTTGAACATAGGCTAAATTCGATACTCCGAATCCAAAAATGAAGTCCATTTTGAGAGATAAAATTTCTAATATTTTAAAATGTGGTTATTACTATTCATAACAGCTAGTTTTAATAATATTTTAATAGCATATCGTTGTTTAGTGAAACTCGGTATTGCGTACTACACACGCTATTGAGAAAGGTCACGATTGCGTGTAATACAAGGAAAGTCAAGGATGCATGTTGAGAAAGCTCCTTTTGGTGTAGCGTACAACACACGACATTAATGAAATTAAAAAGAATATTTTTCATAAAATCTCGTGGTGTTACACTCCCTCCTTCTCTACTCTTAGAAAATTGAGATAATGCATATATTAATCCATCCTTCATGAATATTTTTTTGTTTTGAGCCACAAACAATTCAAGTGATCGGGACCGGTCATGCAAGCACTGAGATTATTTATAGTGATATTAATATTTTTTTTGTGGGCATGTGGATCACTTATAGTGGGATTTATCACTATAATTCCCTAGTTAATTGACAATACAACAATATCAAGTGAGATCTGTCATCAATGAAATGATAATTACAAGTTAAGGTAATTCTAAGACTTCTTCTATATTAATTTTAAATTATATGTGAAGATACTAGAATTTTAGTTTCATCATTTAATATAGTCAAGTAAGCTATGAATTCCATTTTCCCAATGTTAATCATTGTGTAATATAATGTGTACTCATAAATTAATACTAAAAATGAGTTGGTGATAACATAAAGTCACTACTTCAATGCTCAGAATCTATAGGTTTTATTAGAGAAGAAACACTTTTGACATATAATTATTTATTATTCCATGATTTTTTTCAGGAATATATGATTTATTTTTGTTTATATCAATTAATTCATAATATCAAAAAAAAATCTCTTCCTGTTATTCTTTTTCACTCACATGATAAGTGAATGTTTAATAAAATACGAAAAACATCCAGAAATACCTTCTGGATGTTCCAAATGTTTTGGACATACAACATAAGACTATGCATCATACACCTCTTAAATAATTTTCATATACCCATGTATATCATCTATATATCATGATAAAATCTTGTAAATATAATAAAATAAAATCAAGTATCTCATAAAGCAGATCAGGGAGTAGATCCATATAGGTTGGAAGATGTTTTGAAGAACAACATGTCACATGTCCCATGTACATGATGTATAGACCTTGTATTCTAATGAAAAAAACATAGGGTGTCTAAGAATGATGTGTATCTACTACACAACCCAGGTACTGGAAACCTAGGGCACTATGATACCATACACTATATAATAATCATAACACATTCTACAAATTATACACTTATGTGTCAGGAAACAAGCCCATCCCCTTGGCATGTGCCACAGACATGGGTAGAAGAGACAACAAGTCATGTAACCTAGAACAACTAATATAGGATACTATAAATAGTGAGACCATTTTAACATAATGATCATAATTAAATATATAATTAAAAAAATTGCATGTGTTTTATATATAATTTATTTTATTTCCCATTCCATGTCCTATAGTTTAAAATTATACATTAAATTAATTTAAGGTTAAATTTAAAATCAACAATTTGTGTATTCTATTTTCTTATAATGTACTCTACATGAATTAAGAGAATAAGGATCATACTAGCTAGTTTGGATGATTATATTTCATGTCTAATAAGTAAACATTATTATTCATTAATTCTAAATGAAATTAATTTTTCAAATTTTTAAAATAAATTATTAATAATTGCATGTATGGATGGAATTCAGATAAATTGAATTAATTATATTAATTCATGTTATTTAATCTTTATTAAATAACAATTCATAGTAATTGATATATATATTTTACTTATATGCTCATTTCATGTTGTGTGCATGATTATGATATTAGACTATCCATGTGTATGGGATTGGTTTTTCTCATTGATTATGATTAAATTAAAATTTATTGCATGTGTATCATGTCTTCATCATTATAATCTATGGTAATGAGTGCTCATCATTCTTTTTATGTAACCCCCCTTTATCCAATAAATTGAATCCCTTAAAATTCATGTGACCTAAAGTCAATGTTAGGATAGAGCTCCTTGGTAAGAGGAGGTGGACTATGTCCATGATATATAGAAAACCCAATTTAAGATATACATAGAAGCCTATGTGGAATACTAAAACATGAAATTTTCTATAGTTTAATGTGTTTTCCCTTAAAATTGAGTGGTATAATTTTATCTTCAACATAAAATAACTATTAAATAATTTCATGTGAAGGAAATATAATTTTTATTTGTCAAATTTTCAAGGTTAATTATTTATGTTTTCTAATTCTTTGAGATCAATAAATAAATTAATTAACTAATATGGAATATTGGGAAAAATATAACCAGATTAACCGTTGATGTTTTACCATGTAATTTTTATCACTTAATTAAAATACATTTTATATTAATAAAGAAGGTGAGAAGATAAAACTTATGTTTTAAAAATAATGATTAAAACCCTTCAACTAAAATATTACGTTGGTATAGCCTTCTATTATATGAGTTATAATCGACCTCATAGATCATTGAGATTCACTAACCAAAGTCATGGAGTTTCAAATTAATATAGAACTTTTATCTTGATGTTTAGGGTTGATTTATCAAAGTTAAACTCAATATTTGACTTCCCAAATAAAACATATTGTAAAATAGTGTCAAGGGTTGAGTAAATATTTATTCCTAATCTAAATAGTTAGGATTCCCCACAACAGTTCAAGGAAAATTGAGTTAATGTAGTTTTCTATCTATATTAAACCATTCAAATAAATTTTCAATCACATGTTTTTATAATAAGAAAAATAATACGGATAGTTTCCACTAGAATATCTAAGAAAAATAATATTTCAAAACTAATGGATCAGGATATTAGGTTTTGAAAAAAGTTTTTTTAGATTAAAATAATGTAATGAAATTTGAAAATTATTAGTCTAATTTTTTAATCATGAAAATTTTCATTATTGTTTGTTTATTTGAATAACTAGAAAATCAAATGACTATGAGAATATAACTATGATATATACTACATAAAGATAACCATCTCACTGATGAACATTTCCAAGAATGGTATAGGGGTTGGCATGTCATATTATTCCATGAATGGAGATTATATATTATTTATACCCCACATATGGAGTGAATTTATAATTGTTATAGTGGAAAAGAAGAATCTCTCTATGTGAAGATTTTGGATGATAGAATGGATGCCATATTTTTTATGTTATCCTCCATTAATAGTGAGCATCAAAAATAATAGGAGGATATGGATGTATATAACATAATTTCTCTCAATTGAGATCTTTATGAGGAGAAGGTGAGACTAGAGATATATGTTACTTATAATGAACTATTCACTTGAAAAAATTGACTATCATCAGCCACTGGGACTCTTGTAGTCAATATGAGTGTCCACATTGAATTATTTGACATCTGGGGGTTCAGTATTCTTAATTAGTTTCTTATAGATCTAATTTTTTCCTCACTAACTAAAACCATATTTGATTTTATTCTGAATTATAATATGACCAATAGTGAGAAGAAACCTTCATAACATCATACTCTTTATCCCAGTTGATAAAGACAAGGGCCATCAAAAATCCACAAACTTTATTATGAATAAGAAAAGGGCGTATGATGAAAATGGACAAAGTACTCATTCTCTATCTAATGTTAGAGAGTACAAAACTTCCTAGAAGATAATTATATAGTTATATTGAAATGATTAGGATGAATTATGTTTTTCATGTAGAAAATAATCCCCTAGGAAATGAATTGAAAACATCCAAAGAAGAAATGGGAAGCTTCTGTTTCATTCTTTATCTAGTGAAATATTTCTTTATCTACAGGTTTGGTATTAGAAAAAACATGTTTTGCTCTGATTTTTATCTAAATATAGGAACCACATAGATTTTAGATGGATTCTAGAGTTGAGGTGGATCTATAAGGAGTTAATGGAGAATGGTTGTCTTCTCTATCCATTAAATAATATCATATCAAATTTCCAACAAGATTGATTTTTATTTCAAATAATTTTAATTTTCTACATATTGTTATTAAAAACATCATCTTTATTTCTTTTTTATACTTGGATGGATTAATTTTCTATTTAATGGTAGAAGATATTATTTTTGGAATAGTTGAATAACATTATTTATGTATTAAATTATGAAAACCAGATATTTGAAATTGATAATGCATCAAATATATGTGACTCATTAAACACCAAATTATGGTACATCCGTCTTGGTCACATAAATAATAAACAATTGACAAGTCTATATCAAGAATCTTATTTAGTATATTTTTTTCATAAAAACATAAAATATATCATTCTTTTTTACAAGGAAATATGACCATACCTCTATTTAGAGTTCAATGAGAAAGGGACAGAGAGCTTCTAGATTTAGTATACACTTATGTGTGTAGACCGTTCCATCTAAAATCTTGTTTTTGATTCTTATACAATATGAATGTTATCAATGACTTGATTCATGTTGAATAAGACTAACTATTTTTAGAAGTTCATACAATTCTAGAATGTGGTTAAGAATTATTCTGGTATGAAGATAAAGAAACACTGATCAAATATGTGTGGGGAATATCTTTACCAGAATTTATTATAATTTGTAAGGGAATATGTGATTTTATATCATCTTGCACCACCATGTACCTTATTGGGGAATTTGTTTAGTGATAGGATGAACCGTACAATTTTGGGTATGTTAAGGTCATTAATGAGTGACATAATCCTTCAATTATCCTTTTGAGGATATGCATTACACTCTATTATATAATTACAATACAAAGTAAAAACTGATGTTGAAAATGATATTCCCTTTGAGTTTTGGGGTGGAGTTAAACCTATTTTTTTATATATATTTGTTTATAGAATTGAACGGATTTCATTTAGGATATCTTAATAAACAAACTAGCACCCCATGTAATTATTATTTTTCTTTATATGATATCTAAATGAGGTAAGGGAATATTTTATGTATAACCCTTAATATAGTATTATAAATTTTTCAAGACATGGTGTATTTGTTGATATGGAGTACATCCTCGAGGAGGATAGGGGATAAATAATGACTATAATAAAGCTGATACTCAGGATTCACAAGAGTAATTATAGGAATAGATTCCAAAATTATTCTTGGATGTAATTATTCATGAAACAAAAGTACTCTATTAACAAATTATATAGGTAATAGAACCAGAAAGATATGTATTTCTAGTCTCCAGTGATGGGGACTTGATATAGGTTAACCATAATATTACTCAATCCTTCAAGGATGTATTTGAGATATTAGAAGCTACATTATTTAAAGAAGACAAGAATTGTGAGTTTTATTTCATGTATGAAAAGCAATATTGGGATATAATCAATCCATTAGTCGATGTAAATATTATTGGGTTCAAATGGGTATACAAGAGAAAGATGAATGTGGTCTGTCAGTTTAGTACCGGTAAATAACATCATGTGGCTAATGAATTTTGACAAGGTTATAGAATTGGATATATTGAAAGAATTTTTCTAGTTTCCCTATTTAAATCCAATATAATTTTTATTTCTATAGTATGTTACCATGACAATGATATTGGGAATATGGATATCGAAACCCATTTCCTTAATAGGAATATTTTGGATGAAGTGTTAATGAAACCAATAGAACTGTTTATAACATCCGCAAATACCAAAATGGTATTCAAGTCATGAATATCCATTTAGGTCTTAAGTAAGGAATCTATGTCATAGGAAATTCCATTTTATGAAGGTATAAAATAATTTGGTTTCATTAAAAACAAATATGACCCATCAATTTAAAATATGTTTAGTTATAGTATGGTGATTATAAGAGTAGTATATGTTGATGACATATTACTAATTGGAAATAATATACCAGCTTTACAATATATTAGGGATTACTTGAACATGTTATCCTCTCTAGGGTACATAGGTGAATAAACATCAATTTTTTGGATCAAGATCATGCATGATAGATCCAAGAAAATTTTTGGACTATGTCAAAGTAAAAAAACAATGACCAGATACTAAAGAGGTTTAGTAAATAAAAATAACATATATGATTCATTCCATTATAACAGGGTTTAAATATTTCAAAGAAAATTTTTCCTTGGGAATAAGAGTTAAGAAAGAGTCATTAACATTCCATACACTTTTGTGATATGATTTATTATGTATTTTATGTTATGTATGACACATGATGTTCCAATTCTTTGATAATGTATGGTAGACGTAATGTGGATCCAAGTGTATAGCAACAGACTACTACTATTTTTATCCTCAAGTATATAATGTGAACATAGGTTATGTTTCTTATGTATAGAGGATATGAAGAGATAGTCATCAGGGGTTATACAAATATTAAATTTTATATTGAATATAATGATTTAAAGTAATAGTTATGATATTTTTTGTCTCAACAGAGGTTTTGTGGGTTATAAGAGATCAATATATAAATATTTTTCTAATTCTATAATAGATTTTGTGAATTTTTTAGATTTTTATGTATCCTTAGATTAAGTATAGATTAAAAAAAATAAAATAGATTCATGTAGTGCCTTTGAGTAAATAAAATATAACAATTTATTAAGATAAAAATAAAATTGTCCCTCTTTCCAAATATTTATGGTCACATAAAATGAAAAATCATATCAACCATAGGATTAATCTATTTTGGGATTTCACATAATGAGGTGAAGTTGTAGTGAGAAGATTTTAATGGAGGAAAACATCATATACCCCTCAATAATGACTCAATATTAGTATATGAATGAATATCATGTATAATTTTGTGGACTAAAAGTTATTATCTATTCGATCTCATGAATGTGGGAGTCTATTTGAGTTAGTGCCCCATAATAGACTTCTAAGAACCTGATTACTAATATTCATTATTAATGAATATTCTTAACCCTCGAATATTGTTCCACTACCAAAAATTTGTATATGATATCATCCTATGAATATTTGTCACACTAAAATGAAATATTAGTTATTTATTATGATGTGAACCATGATGATCTATGATAGTGTAATCGAATATATGTTCTAAAACCATATGGTATCCTTTGATGGGAGACAATTGATAAAGGGTATCAGGGGTGTAGACTCATATGAATTTTATGCACCTTATCACGGTGTATACCATTCATAATTTATTGTATAATAGATTATGAGAATGAGACCCACGAATATAAAATACACATTTACATGTGTCCTTGGATATTCTAATATACACATATTTTTATTAATACACAATCATTAATATTATCATTAATGGATTCCAAAAGTCATGTATGTTTTTCTATATATGACAACCATGATGAAATATTCCTTCAATAAGTTAGGATATTTTCGGTGCCTCAAAAGTGGTATTTCGTTAATGTTGAATGAATGAAAGGATTTATGCCTTTTATCCCTCTAATTGTGTTGATATCTTAGGAACTTTGATGGGAATGGAACTGGCTGGATAACTTTAGGGCCATAGTGTTCATTTGGTGAGCACATTTCTAAAAATATAACTATAGATACCTTGAGAACACCAATTGATGATACCATTATGCGACCTACTTTTTTTGAGATATCTATATAATTGGATCATATTACTTAAAAATCATTTAAATGAGGTTGTATGTATTTGTAACATTAAATTATTTATCTATGGGTGAAATAGCATGTTTCGTGATGCTAAACATGGACATTGTTCATTTTACCTTATTACACCAAGAAAGAGGCTTATAGAATCACACACTATGTGTATCTATAATGTTAATCTAGTTCGACATTGTATTATTCAAGACATAACAAATATGATTAATTTTCGTTAGGTTGATCTGTAAGATTTAATCATAATTAATTTAAAATAATAATTGAGATAAATAATAATGTTTTTTTATGGTTTACATAATATAATATTTATTATACAAATTAATAAATAATGCAGTGATGTTGATTTGTTAAATAAATAGTCTTTATTCATGATTTGGTAAATGTTAAGGATATTATGTGGTCCATGATAAATGGTCTGATTAAAAATGATATAAATGGTATATATTTATTCATATAAATATATATATATTGTGAAAAATATTTATATTATTACTAAGACATGGTTTCACGATAATTAAGAAATTGGATCCGGGCATCTGTTCAAATTGTAAACCCTAAGCATGCTATAATAATTATCTAATTATATCAATTTCTATAGACACTATGGTTCTATGAAATTGATATATTAAGGATTTACCAATCTTTATAGATGGATATAGAGATCAAGAATGAACTCTCTTCCCCACCTCATTCTAGTCATCAATATAACACCAGTAGTTTTTTATCCTTCAGGAAGAATTATATTAGAACCAACCACTATCACTGAATGTGGTATGGATTTTTTATACTAGCACCCGTAAATTTTAGTGGTGACATTCAATGATATGGTGAATTTTTTGATAACTACTAAAGGGTTAATAATGATGATACAACATGGTTTAGTCAACCAGATCATCCATAATGTAATAATTTATTGTTCTGTTAATTCCATATCATCTTATAAAGTAATTATAAATTTAAAATTACAGAGAATCTTATTATAGTATCGATGTTTAATCATGTTAAGTAATCTAAAAATTTAGTTTCTATTTCTTTTTATCATTGTTTACCACAATAATTAATAATAAATTAATAAAAAAAATTGACTTTTTTCTTTCTATAGAGGACCTTATGATGCACTCAGAATATGAAAAATATAGAAGTCATGTTTTGAAAAACATATCATAATTGTTATCCGGATTTATTTATATTATATTTAAGAGCCTTTAAATAATTCTTTAATACAATGTTTAGTGCACTCTATGTTGATCCGTGTTCATTATAATATTCATTCCATATACCATCAGAGTTGATAGTAGATTGATATATTCTAATTGAAACCTATTTAATAGCCCACATTCATATATCACTTGTGATAAAAAAGAATAATACTCTTGATCAAACTACTCATCTTATATTTGGTTCACCAATTTTTGGGATGGCTACAAATTCCACTTGAGAATCTAAATCAGGGTCACTACCTCTAAAAATAGAATATCTAAAATTTTCCTTTCTAGTCATGTTAATTAAAAAAATTTACATCCTAAATAATAAATATCTAAAATTATGAATGAATCATATTTAAGGAATTTCCTATTTAATTATACATATTATAAAAAAATATGATATCATCCACACACAAATTCACTATGAACTGTTCTTTATTCGGGACTTTTATATATATGTTGTGATCATCTCATCTTCTCTAGAACTCTAGCATTATCGTATACATATTCAGTAGTGAATACCATGTATTAAGTTATTACATCAATCTATATAAGTATTTTTTCACATATAAATTTTTAAAACTTAATCTTCAATATGATATCCTACCATTTTATCAATATATAACTTTACATTCAAGTCCCTATTTATAAATTTAATTTTCACATCAATTTTTTGAAACTAAATTTCATTTGAATATGCATTTATAGAAACCGAAATATTGATTAGATAAATTCCATGGGATAAAATGGTCCCTAAATATCAACCCTTTCATTCTAAACATATGATTCATATATTATCCTCTCTTTATTCTTGACTACACTTCCATGTTTCAAAAAAACTTTTTCTAAAATTACATTTTATACTAATCACATTGTGAATTATTAGTCTATACAAGAGATTCCAATATTAATTCCTATAAATTTATTTTCTATACTAATTTATGGATTTGATCAATAATTCATAATTTAAAAACTCTTAAAATTTTATTGGTCTTGCCTCTGATAATAGAGTAGTTTTTTCAATTCATAACATTATCCAAACTTGTTTTAGAGTATATATATAAAAATAATAATTTTTACTAGGTAAACATAAACACTTCTACATATTATTTGAGTCACAGCTTTACATTTTTACATAAAATGATCAACCGAAAATTCAAATTCAAAATCATTATCATTTGGAGGATTTTTGAGTCTCTAGAATCCAAATATTTTTTTCCTTCATCAAACACCTCGTTAAGAACACAATCTCTAAAATATTCTTTAACATCACTTTTTAAAAGTATTAAATATCTGATTTCAACAAATATTTTTGAGCCTTCTATTGAAACATTTATTGGTTTTACTCCTTGATGAGCAACCTTAAAATGAGTGTTTATTCACTACATCACCATATCATCTCAAATTTCCCAAATTATGTTGAATGGTATATTACATTTCATATATTAAAATATGATTCCAAAATAGTTACATTCCATAAAAAATTTAATTTACCATTTTCTTATCTATGGGACTAGGTATTTCACAATTTGTTGGTACACAACAACTTTATAAACATACATAATGTACTGGGAAGAGATGCTACAATTAATAAAAAATATTTTGGGCATATTATTTTTCATTTTATTCCTTTCTTCCACAACTCCATTCTATTGAGGAGTACATACTACTAAAAATTCATTCCTAATTCCATATTTCTCGAACATATTCTCAACATCAATGGATGTATTTTTTGATCAATTAAAAAACTATAATAACTTAATTATTCTTCTAGTTCCATTTTAAACTCTTCATTATAGCCCTCTAATATAGTCCAACACTTCACTCTTAAAAGGAAGAAAACTACTACATCCTCTCCCATTATAGTTATCAATAAATAAGAAGTAATATTATTCATCTTGAGTGCTGACAAGATAGATTGGACTACATACATCATTGTATACCGAAAAAAGAATATATGATGATTTATCTTTTATTAGGTGGTCTAAGGATCTCACTATATTACCAATAAACTATTAAACATATATATTGTTTTTCCACTTATAAAAAAAATAATTTTCATAGAATAATTCTACCATAAAAAATTCACCAAAATCTATTTAAAAAGTTGTCACGACGTGACCCTACCAGTTCCAAGCCAAAACTACCTCAAGACCACCCCCATAGGCTAGAGGCTGGCGACCAGTGTTGTAGACATAACAATGTCAGGGTTGCCTTCGCCTAAGTATATGTACACGTGCACACACAACCCTCTCGTTGAAGAAGTGTAGAGTAAAAAGAAAACCAAAAGAAAAATAGCTATACCTCAACCACAGTCATGCATCAACCACTAAATAGAGTATGTAAATTGCTGGAAGTACTGACAGGTAAACTGGAAATTAGAAAAGTCAAAACATGTTCCCAACCACAAAGGGGACACAACCCAAAAACAGGTAAACAAAAGAAAACAACTCGATAAACTCCCACCTGAAAACTATGGCATGACCACGGTACGCTTCTCTAACTGTTGTGATCTCTACACTCCTTTGTTGTCACGATCGACCTGTCTGTTTTCTGCAAGGGCACACCATGTGTGGGTAAAGCCCATACAGGGGTGAGTATAAAGATACTCACTAGGATGCCCTCAAAGCTCGAGGGAGCAACAAAGGAGGCACTAAAGGGGTGACCAGTAGACTGAACAAGGACAGTGGAAAAGTTTAGTAAAGAGAGTGCATCTAAACCCTACAGAAACAAGTTGGCATTAACCCTCAAGGAGTGGGAACTAAAGTAGGGGAAATTATATATATATATATATATATATATCTGTGTTTGTGTGTGTGTGCTCAACAAGAGACCTAAATGAGTGAGTAAGGGGATCTCAATCTCCAAGCTCATCCAATTATAAGTCACTATCAGTTCCAAGTAAAAGCATCCTCATAGATCAGTATCTCGTCTCGTCAACCTATGAAGCCCAAGTCATAGGGGTTCAATCACCGCACTTCGATACTATCTGCTTTGGGTAGCACTGACTCGCCTGCATAGTTTTAGGTCGCGTCTCAAGGACGCGTCTCAGCGGGGAAAGTTCCCCCTCTTTCTTGTGGGTTCTTAGGTAACGTTAAAACTATCACACCACTGATATGCACAACCAGGGTCCCGCTCTAGTAGTCACCTAGAAAATTCACCGACTAGCCTCATAAGAAGGGCTGAGTCTGAAATGCCAACGGGTGACCCACTGCCCTACCCTGCTGAAGGGTAAATCATAATACATTAGCAGGCAACCCACTGCCTAGCCATGTTGGAGGGTAGACCTGGAACAAGTCGATAGGAGACCCACTACCCATCCCTCCTAGAGGGTAGACCTGGAAGAAGTCGACAGGCGACCCACTGCCCAGCCTTGCTGGAGGGTAGACCCAGAACAAGTCGACAGGAGACCCACTGCCCAGCCCTACTGGCGGGTAGACCCGAAAGAAGTCGACAGGAGACCCACTGCCCAGCCTTGATGGAGGGTAGACTCTCAAGAGTCGTTGGGTGACCTACTGCCTAGCCCTGCTGAAGGGTAGACCCGGAATCGATCTGATAGCTCAACACTGCTTCTAACATCACTAAGTGTCACTAACAACGCCACCGTGCATTAGTTAGGAGTGCGTAAAAGGGGATATATGTTCAACACCCTCCCATGTTTCCACAATTAACATGATCTCAAAAGACGCTCCACATTCCCAAACATAATACACCATTGCTGTCCTTGAGGAAAAACACGTGAGATGGACTACTTACTCACCTGAAACGAACAACCGGTGAATATGGTACTATTCACCATAGCCAGCCCATGTGTGGACCACACCCTGACTCTGATACTCGTCAGGTGAACAGATCCATCGTGATTCTCTAGGAAAAACAATCAGAAACTACTACTCAAATGCCTCGAACGGACATCTCATGAAAAAGGCACAAAATGCTGCATGCAGCTCAAACGATGGCCCATAGGGCCCATGTCTCAACTCTGACTTCAACACCCAAAACCATGTTGTAAATCTCCGCCTCGACTCCAGGGTCTCAATGCTACTGACGATGCTCAAATAGGACATTGGATGTGTCTGCGCCATCCAAAACAAGAATCTCAGTGTAGTACATAACGAGCGTGTCGCGCCACCGAGCTCCCATCTCGGGAATTAAAACTCTCCAAAGCCATCTCAAAACCTTCTTATTGAGCCAAGTATTACACTACCATAGATGGAATTAAAAATGGTCACACGTAGACAAGGTTACAGTTGTACAAAGTCAGAGGGGACGAAGATCCTTGGGCTGGACTGGCCTGACCGGGCGGTCCACCCGGTCTGGGCCGGCCCGCGCCAGCCAGCCCAACTCATAGCATTGGCCCACGGTTCGGTCGTGTGGGCTATCTGTGGACCCAATGTCCACCGCTTTGTCGACCAGCCCTTGTGGTCAGTCTTTGTTCCAAGCAGAAACTCACTTCCAGTGGGTCTCGATTCCTCCCGTTGGGTTGTGCGCCGTGATCTCGGTCCACCCTACCGACCACCACCTTCCGGTCGACCCACCATGCCACCGCCACTGGAGCCCACGCCTCTGCTTCTTGGAGCCCGCATCGCAGCCTCCTGGAGTCATCAGCCGCCTCTAGAGCCCGCCGCCGCCGCTGGAGCCCGCGGACAATAGCTGGAATCTCCGGAAAACGGGTAAAATGGCCGGAAAACTTCCAAGCGCCACCCCAGACACCCCGAGACTCGGATTTTCAATCCAAAGCATGCGTTGGAAATCTTAGAATGATTTATACTCTAATATGGGATTCTCTCGACGATCGGACAACAATTTGATGTAATTAAACCAATTTGATGAAGACTGTGGGAATTAAAATGATAAATCATGAGCCTACCCCGATGGACATTGCTTGATGCTTCACTGACGATCCGCATGAGCCATCACCGCCTTTCTAGATGGATTAAGGAGAGGAGAGGAGTTCCTCTTTTTTCATTGGGAGAGTTTGTGCTAGGGAAGAAGAGGGAGAATAAGGGTGGGGGTCATGTTTAAATAGAAAACACTTAAACCCGCTGCCCGTAGGCCCCGTACCCGAACTCCCAGTGGGGTCGCGGTTAATCCTCCCATAGGGTAAACGCCATGCCATGAGGGCAATGTAAGTCTCGGAATTTTAACTTGATCCTCTGTTCAAATGTTATAAAATTTGACGCCCGAGGTAGCTAAATTATGAAAATGCCCCTGGTGGCGTTTTTCACAGAAGGGTCGCGCCCGCAAAAGTTACACCCCACCTAGGGTAAACGGCACATTCCAAAATCAATGGAGCCCTCTGTTTTCCTATCTGAGCAATTTTTTAAGAGGTATTATGTTTATTTGATGGGTCTAGTGTGAACGCACTTAAAAAAATTAATTCTGGACACACCAGGGCTCGAAATCACACGCTTTCTGAAATCAATGCTCTGGATTAACATCAAGAAAATATCAATGTCTTACAGGCTCAAAACTGGGGTTCTTACATCATTACCTCCTTCAATTTTTTCATCCCTGAAAAACAAAACGACAGAAAAAACTCGGGATACAAATCTTGCATCTATCTCTCCTGCTCCCAGGTGCTCTCCTGCACCCTCATGTGTTTCCACAACACATGAACTAGAGAAATGGCATGTCCGCACAGAGTCCGCTCCTTTCGGTCCTCGATCACCACTGGGTACTCCGCATAGGTGGCTCCTTGCTCATTGCCCAGCTCTCCCCAGTCGATAACGTGTTCTGGGCCGTTCACGTATTTCCTCAGCAGTGATATGTGGAAGACGTCGTGCACTCTCTCTAGATGTGGGGGTAGGGAAAGATGGTAGGCGACCTCCCCAACCATGCGCATGATCTCAAAGGGCTCGATGAACCGTGGGGACAGCTTACCTCCTCGGCCAAACCTCTGCGTTCCACGCTGCGGGGAGACTCTCAAAAAGTCATGGTCTCCCTGCTCAAACTCCAAAGGCATGCGACGTTGGTCTGCAGATGACTTATGTCTGCACTAATCCATCATCATTTGCTCATGAATAACTTGCACTTTCTCTATCATCACCTGCCACAACTCTGACCCCATGATGGAGGTCTCCCCAACCTCCGTCTAACATAAGGGTGACCTACAGGGTCTCCCATAGATGGCCTAAAAAGGTTCCATTCCAATAGTAGAGTAGTAACTATTGTTGTATGCAAACTCTAAAAAGGGCATGAGATCCTCCCAAGTCCGGCCAATTTCTAACACGCACGCCCTGAGCATATCCTCCAACACCTGGATAGTGTGCTCTGTCTGCCCATCAGTCTGGGGGTGAAAAGTTGTACTCATCTGCAACTGAGTCCTGAATGCCTCCTGCAGGCCTCGTCATAATCGCGATGTAAACCACGCATCACAATCAGAGGCGATCGTTGATGGTACTCCATGAAGGCAAACGATCTCTTGAACATATAACTACCCGAGACTCTCCACCGAGCTCTACTCCCTGGTAGCAAGAAAGTGCACCAAATTCGTGAGTCGTTCCACTATCACCCAAATGGAGTCAGGGTCCTTCACTATGCGCAGAATCCCTGTGAAAATCCCATAGATATGTTATCCCACTTCCACTCTAGGATATCAAGGAGCTGAAACAACCCTACCGAAACCCGGTGCTCCACCTTCACCTGATGACTGGTAAGACACCAAGACACGAACTCAGCTACGCTCTGCTTCATGCCGGACCACTAAAACCGCCGCTGATGTTCTTTGTACATATTCCCCACACTGGGATGTATGACCATGGGAGAAGTGTGGAATTCATGCATCACCGTCTCCTGCATCTCCACCAGTACTACAGCTCGTCCTTGGAACATGATCTCTTGATTCCCTCATTCAGAATACCCATTGGGTGCATCGGACGTGGATATATGATCACATAGTACCTCACTGTATGTATCCCCCAGCTGCGACTCTCTCACACATTCAAGGAGAAAAGGATTCAACACCATCGATTTTAGAAAAGTCGTACTCTCCTGCTCCACTAAGGTCAGATGGAGGGAAGCAAACTGCTCTGAAGCTTCCCGCACTAGACGATCATTGGGCTTCCTGCTATGGGCATCTACTACTACGTTTCCCTTCCATGGAGTTTATACTATCTTGAAATCATAGTCCTGCAGAAACTCCATCCAGCTCCTCTACCTCAGATTCATATCCCTCTGAGTGAAGACATACTTGAGGCTCTAATGGTCTGAGTAGACCGTGAAACACTCACCCAGGAGGTAGTGTCTCTATAACCTTAAAGTGAAGACGACTGGTGTCAGATCCAAGTCGTGAGTCGCATAATTCTTTTGATGGGGCCTCAACTACCACAACCCATATACCATCACTGTGTGTTGCTGCATCAGCATGCAACCGAGCCCAGGTCATGAAGCATATGAATATACGAAGAACTCAACGCCCTCCTCTAGCATCCTCAACAGCAGAGCACTAGTCATCCTCAGCCTCAACTCCTCGAAGGCCTTATGGCTCTGATCAGTCCAGCTAAACGGTCATCCCTTCCTCGTCAATGTAGTCAAAGGGGGAGTAATCCGGGAGAAGTCCTCCACCAACCACCAGTAGTACCCTGCCAAACCAAGGAAACTCTACACCTCAGATGCATTCTTGGGTGGCTTCCAAGAAATCACTACCTTTATCTTTGTGGGATCCAAAGCTAATCCATGTTCCAAAATGACGTTCCCCAGAAAATGAACCTCATGAATCCAGAACTGGCACTTCGAGAGCTTCTTGTATAGCTGGTTCTCTAAAAGTAAGTCTAGGACCATCCTCAAATGCTCTGCATGCTCCTCCTATATCGCAGTGTAAATGAGTATGTCGTCAATAAAGATAAACACAAATTGGTCCAAGTATGGTTGGAAGATCGGGTTCATCAAATCCACTAAAAGGGCGGGGGAATTCGTCACCCCAAAGGGAATCACCAGAAACTAATAATTCCCATAATGACTATGGAATGCCATCTTCAGAATATCAGCCTCACAAACCCGCAACTGGTGGTAGCTGAATCAAAGATCAATCTTCAAGAACCACTTCGCACCTCGCAACTGGTTGAAGAGGTTGTCGATCCTCAGCAAAGGGTACTTGTTCTTTATCGTGGCCTGATTTAGGCAATTAGAATCCACACAATGCCGCAGAATCCCATCTTCTTTTTCACAAACTACACTAGAGCTTCCCAGGGTGACACACTGGGCCCGATGAATTCCTTCTCACAAAAGTCGTCCAACTAAAGTCACTACTCTCGAAGCTCTGTGGGTGCCATCCAATATGCTGCACAAGATATCAAAGAAGTCCTCGGCTGCATGTCAATGAATATTTCAATCTCTCACCTCGGAGGTAGTCCCGGAACATCCACAGGAAAGACAACTATGTATTCCTCAGCAACGGTAGGGATCCAGGTGCATGTATCGTCTGCTGTTCCATGAGCCATGTTCGCCAGCTGGTGCAAAAATGGTAGGGGTCTCCTGCTCAGAGTACCCATTTGCTCTTCCATGAGGTCTTGTTCACCCTGGATGGTGAACCTCGTCCCGTCAGGAAACACGCCTCTGACTCTTCTGTGATGACAGTCAATCTGAGCATGAACCATAGAACACCAATCCATGCCCAGGATGACGTTGTAAGGTTCCATCGTGATGATGAGAAGGTCCCATGTGAAACTCCCTCTTCTGAATTACAGTTTGCACTATATGCAGATAAAGGTCACTAACGAGGCTTTTCTCGTAGGAACCTCGAGGATAAGTGCATGTGTCAGCATCTCTACTAGAAGCTCGAACTCCTGTACTAGCAGCAGGGATATAACAGAATGGTTGGATCCTATGTCTACTAGTACTAAACCAAGTGTGGAGGAAACACAAAGCGTACCTCGGACCATCTCGTGTGCTAGAGGGTCTTGAACACCCATGTCCTGAAGCTGCTCGCGGCTCCTTCTGCCAACTCCCTGAGCCTGGCGTGGGCCGCCCGGGGGTGGCTGTGGAGGGATCTCAAAACGCCGTCCTCCACATCCTGGTCCTGTCTCTCTACCTGTGCCACCTCCTTGAGGACCACCGGGTCCCTTCCAAGGTGACCCCTGGTCAAGGTACTGCCTCTGCTGCTGCGGTGCGCCCGCTGCCTACCACGACTGCTCGGCACGCCTGGTCGGGTAGTCCCGTGCTAGGTCACCCAGGCTGTCACAAGCATAGCACCGACTCTCTTCTGTCTGCACCGGTGCCCTATAGCTCCACTACAGTGTACGACCCTTCCCCTGAGCCTGCTCATTTAAGTGTCTCATCGACTTAGGCCTAGCTCTCTGTCATCTTCCTGGTGACGACTCCGCTCTAAAGTGGTCACTAATAGGTCCTACTATCTGGCCCCCCTCGTATAGGAAGCTCTTGGTCACAAGCGCCCGCTCTAGTACCCCGACAGAAGTGGGGATGCAAAAGGGTACCACAATAGCACGGATCTCACTGCAAAGACCCTAATCAAACTTTTGTTCCTGGAAGTAGATATCACAAATCATGTCCTGCAAGTAGCATGTAAGATCAGTGAAGCGGGTCGAGTACTGGGACATGGACATCCTCCCCTGCTTCAGCTCCAGAAGCTCCTAGATCCGAATGGAGTGTAAACATGAGGGGGGGTTACTCCTCCCAAAAAAGCTACTGGAAGCCATCCCATGTGAGGGATGACTCATCATAGGTCTGTGTCAGTAGACCCCACCATCGCCCAGCTGTCCCGAGGAAATGACTGGCGGTTAGGGCCACCGTCTGGTCTACTAGGGTCTGTACCAGCCTGAAGATTCGTGCCACTAACTCAAGCCAGTCCTCCGCCACGTGGGGATCTGGGTCCCCGCGGAACCTTGGTGGCCTCTGATGCTGGAAGTCTCGTAGCATGCTCATTCTTCATGCAACCTCAGCCTGAGCTGTCGGTACTAACTACCGCTTCTCAGGTGGAGGGGCTACTACGGAACCACTGGGCGGAAGGGGATCATGTGAGGGTCCTTAAACTGACATCTCGTCACTCACCAGGTCTTCATCACGAGCTATATAGGGTAACCTGGACGGCTGCTATCATGGGGGAATCCTGAAAATTATCAAGGGATATCACGATCAGTTGAGCATATATATATAACAGTAATAACAAAGGGGAGGTGACTCAAACAAAGATAGTCACAGACTCAATCCTATGGGATGCATGTTTCAAAACTTCCTACAACATGTGTCTCTGCTTGCCGAGATGACAAGGGGGTTATCAGGGTCCTAGTGAATGGATATGTCAGCCGCCCGTATCATCCCTGGACTCCCTGGCCGGAGAGCCACTCTCGAGACACGTTGACATCATTTCCCTAAATCCCAACCAATTCCTTTCTAGGGACGTCTGAAAAATGTCCCAAGGAATGAACCACCTTTGTTACCATTTTATCACATCCTGACCCTACCGGTCCCGAGCCACAACTACCTCAAGTCCACTGCCATAGGCCAGAGGCTAGAGACAAGTGTGATAGGTGTAACAATCTTGGGGAGGCCTTATCCTATGTATCAGTACACGTACACACACAACCCACTCGATTAAGAAGTGTAGAGTAAAAAAGAAAACCAAAACACAGACAGTTATACCCCAACCACAGTCATGAATCAACCACTAAAAAGAGTAAGTAAAGTGCTGGAAGTACTGACAAGTAAAATAGAAAGTAAACAGGGATAAACATGAACCCAACAACAAAGGTACCATAACCTGGAAACATGTAAACAAAACAAAACAACTGGATAAACTCACACATTAAAACTCTAGCACAACCGTGGTATGGTACTCCAACTGTTGTGACCTCTACACTCCTCTATAGTCACAATCGACCTATTGTCGTCTGCAAGGGCACACCAAGTGTGGGCAAAGCCCAAGAAAGGGTGATTATAAGGATACTCAGTAGGATGCCCTGAAATCTCGAGGGAGAAATAAAGGAGGCGCTAAAGAGGTGATCAGTAGACTAAACAAGGACAATGGAAAAGTTTAGTAAAGAGAGTGAAGCTCAACCCTACAGAAACAAGTAAGCACGAACCCCAAGGATTGGGAACGAAAGTAGGGTGTAATTATATATATATGCTCAACAAGAAACCCAAACGATTCTGTAAGGGGATATCCATCTCCAAGCTCATTCCATGATAAGTATCCATCAGTTCCAAGTAAAACCATTCGCACAACCCAACATCTCATCTCGTCCACCTAGGAAGCCCAAGTCAAAGGGGCTCAATCAGTACACTTAGATATTATCCACTTTGGGCAGCACTGACTCTCCCACATGGTTTTAGATCACGTCTCAAGGATTCATCTCAGTCGGGAAAGTTCCCCTCTTTTTTTGGGTCCTTAAGTAATGTTAAAACTGTCACACCATTGATCTGCACAACCAGGGTCCCACTCCGGTAATCATGGAGAAAATTCACCGACAAGCCTCATAAGAAGGGATGAGTCTGAAATGCCAACGGGTGACCCACTGCCAGCCCTACTGGAGGGTAAATCAAAATACTTCATCATGGGACCCACTTCCCAGCCCTAATGGAGGGTAGACCTAAAACAATTCGACAAGAGACCCACTGCCCAGCCCTGCTGGAGGGTAAATCGGGAACAATTAGACATGCGACCCACTGCCCAGCCCTGCTAGAGGGTAGACCCAGAACAAGTCGACAGGCGACCCACTTCCTAGACCTGCTAGAGGGTAGACCTAGAAAAGGTCGACAGCCAACCCACTGCCTAGCCTTACTAGAGGGTATACCCTCTAGATTCGTCGGGTGACCCACTACCCAGCCCTGTTGATGGGTAGACTCGGAATTGGTCTGATAGCTCAGCATTGCTACTGACATCTCCAGGTGTCACTAACAACACCACCGTGCATTGGTTCGGAGTGCATAAAAAGGGATCTCCATTCAACACCGTCCCATGTTTCCACATTTAACATGATCTCAAAAGAGGCTCCACATGCCCAAATGGATTACACCGTGGCAGTACTCATGGAAAAACACGCGAGATAGACTACTTACTCACCTAAAATGGACAACCGATGAATATAATACTATTCACCATAGCCATCCCATGTGGGGCCCACACCCCGGCTCCGATAATAGTCAGGAAAACAGTGTCATCATGATGCTCTCGGAAAAATACGTGGAAACGACTACTTAAATGCCTCGAACGGACATCCAGTGAAAAAGGCGCAAAAACGCTACACGCAGCTCAAAAGACAGCCCATATGGCCCACGTATTAACTCCGACTTCAATGCCCAAAACCATTCTGTAAATATCCATCTCAATTATAGGGTCACAACGCCACTGACGACGCTCAAATCAGACATCGGATGTGTCTGCGCCATCCTAAACAAGAATCCCAGCGTAGTACTTAACGAGTGTGTCGCGCCACTGAGCTCCCATCTCGGGATTTAAAAATCCACAAAACCATCTCAATACCTTTTTCTTTAGTTGAGGATTACACTTACATAGACGGAACGCAAAACGGACACCTGTGGAGAAAGTTATGGGTGTCCGATGTCGGAGGGGACGAAGCCCCTCAGGCTGGACCGGCCTGGGCCGGCCCGTGCCGTCCGGCCCTACTCAAAGTGTCGGCCCAAGGTTCGGCCATGCGGGTTGGCTGTTGACCGGTAGTCCATTGTTTTTTCAACCGGCCCTCGTGGTCGATCTTTGGTCCCCACGGAGACCCTCTTCTAGCGGGTCTCAGTTCCTCCAGCGGGGTCGCGCGCCGCGACCCAGGTCCACCCGGCCGACCACCGCCGCACAGTCGACCCACTATTCCATTGTCGTTGGATCCCATGTTGCCACCGCCTAGAGCCCGCGCTCCCACTGGCTGGATCGCCGCCACCACTACTGGAGCCTTCCGCCGCCACTGGTGCCCGCCGGACCACCGCTAGAATTGCCGGAAAATGGGGAAAACGGCCGGAAAAAATATCGGGGCCACCCCGGACACCCCGAGACTCGGAATTTCAATCAGAAGCATGCATTGGAATTATTAGAACTATTTCTACTCGAATATGGGATTATCTCGATAATCGGGAAAAAATTCGAGGAAATTAAACCAATTTGAATAAGACTTTGAGAATTAAAATGATAAAACACGAGCCTACCTCGATGGGCGTTGCACGACGCTTCACCGACGATCTGCCATCACCGTCACCGCCTTTCCAGATGGATGCAGGAGATGAGAGGAGTTCCTCTTTAATCGTTGGGAGAGTTTTCGCCTGGGAAGAAGGTGGAGAAGAAGGGTGGGGTCAAGTTTAAACAGAAAACACCTAAACCCCCTGCTCGTAGGCCCCATTACCAAACTCCCAGCGGGGTCAAGGTTAAGCCTCCACTAGGGTCAAATCCATGCCCTGAACACAATGGAGGTCTCAGAATTTTAATCTAAGCCTTTCTTCAAAATTTATAAAATTCGACTCTCGATGCCGCTAAATTACAAAAAAACCCTTGGTGGCATTTTTCACAGAAGGGATGCACCCGCGAAAGTTACACCCCTTCTAGGGTAAACGACACCTTATAGACTCAATGGTATCCTCGCTTTTCCTATCCAAGCAACCATTTATGATGTATTCTGACTATTTGGAATGTCCAGCGTGAACGCACTGAAGGAAAATTAATTTTGGCCACACCAGGGCTCGGAATCACATGCTGTCTGAAAGCCATGCTCTAGAATAACATCAAGAGAATTTCAAAGTCTTATAGGCTCAAAACTGGGGTTATTACAAAAGTGGCCATATCTATTTTCACATAGACTACTCTTCTCTTTCAATATAAAGAGGAAACTATTCTACTTGTTATCCTCGTAATAAAAGTTACTATTGATTATCTATCCCTGTATAATATGTTTTATAGTAAACCAATTGAAATAGAAACCCCACTAATTAAATGTACCATCCCAAAAAAATCACATGACTAAGTCACTCTAAAAAAATATGTTCAAGACTATAAATATAGAAAATATTATTATTTTCCAATTCATCTGTTGAAAAATATTTTATCCACTTCTTTTAATATTTTTCTGTCAATAGTTTCCAACTAAACTATTCTATTTACATGTCATTTAAGAATCTTTCAAAAAAAATCATTACCCATTTTTTTTATTATCACCCTATATAAAGAATCCACTTACCAAAATTCTTCATATTTTTTAAAATTATTATTGTATAAAATAGTTTCCTCCTTTATCTTCTGTTTATTATATATCTAATAATATCACGAATGAGTTGAGAAATATGATTTTCTATTCGTATTTTCATAAATATGAGATAACATTTCACATTTTTTATTCTAATGAATAAATTCCATTTCCAAATCGAAATTTATTAGGTTGAGGTGTATCCCTTCTTCTTTAACAACCATATAAAAAATTTCAACATTACATTAATAAGTACCCTTAAACCCAATCAGATTGAAATTAAAACAATATTAATAAAATTAATTTCTATGCCGATATAAAATATATGTTTTGATATTCCTTTTCTAAGTCCCAATGGGTTCTCTATTAAAATAACTCTCTACCTCAAATAAATAATACATCGAATAACTAATGTATGCAAAAACATTACATTTCCCTTGAGGGAATATATTGTTTCTTCCATTTCTCAATAGGTCCCATGATTTTTGAATAACTACAGGATTATTGATAAGTTACAAATGATTTTGAACATTATGTTATATTTTTACCTCTTTTTCCTTTCACATTTTTTATATATGATTTTCATGTTTTATCATTGTATTCTATCTCATTATTCCTGTGAAATTTGGTCTTTAGGAACCCAAAACATCCAAAAAAAACTTATTATACCTCATTTATCCAATTCCTTTAATACAACATATGAGAACATTCTAAACTATATAATCTTCCTAAACCATCATGTTTTATTTGAGACTCAATCATTATTTCTCAAAGATAAAACTTCCTCTTTGAGTATTTCAATATTCATAGATTTCTCATTAATTGACTTATTCATATAATCAATGATATTATCTGGTTCCATAATCATCAACTTTTAGTTCACATCTTCTTTAGTTTTAACATCATAAAATTCATATTCTTACATACCTTTCTCTATGTAACATATTTATGATTTAATATCATCAACATAATTTGAGGATTCAATCATAAATCTTCAAATATTCATGTTTTTCATCAATTGTGGGTCAATCTCAATATGAACCCCTTTTAATTAAAATTTTACATTAACAAATCCCCCTGGTAGATCATTATTTTCTACATTATGTTTTTATTTTTTCACTTCATCCACCATAGCTTCATTCGTGTTGGACATAAATTCAATTTCAACATGTTTTAAAGGATATTCATTGAAATAATATTCCTATTAAATTACCAATAACTCTCTCTAAAGCAACTATATAATTTAATTTAATAAATTAAAGATCCTATTAAGGTATATTTTTTTTCTTTGTTATTGAGTGAATTCAGTCTTTACATCCTCTACATAAAATATTTTTTGACACTAATAATCATTTTCCCCTACCTTCCCCCAAGAATGAAAAGGGAAATTATCAACCCATTGAATCTTCTTTTTCCTATATAGAAACGTCTTTCCAAAATAGACTATAATAAATCACTATCATTAATTATTACTATTTAGTTACATATAGTACATTTTTATCTCCTGTTTGATAGCCATTTTCGTTTATCAAATGTTTTAAATATCTTCCCATATTCATCACATTTCATATGAAACCAATTTATTGTGAACATTATTGAGAGAATATTACCTATGATTTTATTAATTATGTTCCAACACATTTTATTTGAAAATTTGTTTTAATATCTATAAAATCCTAATCGTGAAACAAAAATTTTTATTCCAATGACCAGGCCTATAAATAGGTATAACTTAAATAAGCTTCTTTGAATTTAATAAAAGTTTCACATGAAATCAACATTAAATCATTATGTTTGTTATAAAAAACCCAATTTTTTACAATTTTAAATTTTTTTAACCATCATAAATATTAACAAGGTTGTCCAAAATTTATTTTGTTATTGAATAACTCAACAAGTTCATGTATATCTGATTATACAATGTTCATGGCGATACATTCGTATCCTTTCCATTATCATTCAACAAATTCGTGTCCATTTATATAGTCTAAAACTTATTCATATTCCTACAATGTATATCACAAACCACTATAAAGAAATCATAAATCCAAATATATAGAAAATTTATCTAATTATGTTCCTAAACACATGATAATTTGATCTATAAATTAAGGCTACCCCTATTTCTGTTGACATCATTCAATATGATGTGAACTTTCTCTAATAGATTTATAATGACATAACCTATGTTGTTCATACAACTTGTTGTAATATGAGTTCCCCCATACACCCTTAGAGGGGTAAATTGTGGTTATTATAAATTTATTCTTATATCCAATTTTAATCAGTCATATCTTAATGTGTTTTAAGACACTTGGTATCTACCACATTGATAGCACAACAATAGCCTAAAATATAGAAATAATTATTCATAGATACTGAGATATTATATGGTTCACCCACACTGGGCTATATTCAGGGATCACATATCAAGGATGTGTTGATATTTATATTAATCACTACTTAATTTATTGGTGATTACATTTTTTAAAATAGTACCAGTTGTCATCTAATGTATACATAATCTTATTCTCATCCACTCACAACTTTTTATGGGGTTGCATTGGAGATAGTTTCAACACATAAGCCAAACTCAAAAATATAAAAAAGGATAAAATATTAAAAAATTAATAGGTGTTATCTATGATGAAGTGATATTCAAATCCTTATATTCATAATTATATAAAAAAATTATTCACTTCCAAACCTATCCATCAATGGAATATGAAGAATCTATACCTCATTAATCAATTACAGACGTTCAATGACATTTAAATCCCACTCCAACTTATACTATCCTATTTTCTAACTATTTTTCTATATAACATATAATCAATAATGAACATTTCTCATCAATTTAACTGATTCATCATGCTTTCTTATTAGTAAATAGTGTCATAAATTTAAATAAAAATATTTAAAAAAATGTCTACCATGAACTACCTCTAAATCAACTCTATACCATGGATCAATATTATGTAAAACTCCACCATTTTACTCTATTTAGTTTTATGAAATTAATTCCATGACGTCCAAATTTTTAATGAACTTTTAAATCATCACATTTGGGAATAAACACTCTTTTTCAAAATCTACATGAACATCCTTTACTCGAAACACACATTTTATTCTTCGAAATAGATTGACCATGGCATGGTACTCTGATTATCAATATATACTACATATATAAGTAATAGTTCATATAAAAGGGCTTTATAATACTATTATTGCAATTATTAATTCTAATATGGAAAACCCAACACTCAAAGTGTCTTCTTTCATAGTTACATTCTTCTATAAGAACGTTTTCAACTGGCCTTACACAGGTTCTCCATAGCTTTGATGACTCCTATATATACCATTTAATCTTTAATGATGTTTAATCAATATTATGTAAGGTCAAAAATCTGTAATGAGGTATTTTATGTATTTTACCCATATTAGAATGTGAATTTTCATTAAAAACACTATATTCCATGTTGTAACATGAATCAACTCCATATTTTAGTTACTACTTCAATTACCATGCTCACTAAAATTCCATGGAAAATGGATTACATTTCCTTTCAATGTATCTAGTTCATTAATATTTTTCAATGCCATAAGAACACCTAGTTCCATTGAAACTTCTTTTACCATGTCATGGATATCTTGGTTGTTTCAATTAAAAATAATTCCAGATTAATATTCCTTCCAAACCACCCATATCTTCAAATTGATTGTTGTTTCATAATCCCACTTTGCATTGTTAGTCTCCCCAATGTATTGTGAGTTCTTCCATCGACAATATATTCAACAACTATCCACAAATTGAAAAAATATATCATACTATTAAAGACTATAATTTAGTTTTTATTTTGAAAAAAATCTTATATTATGACCATTGGATACAAAAAATTCGGATTTAATCACTCAATTTTGTTAGGTATTATCCTAGGTTTAGGATATGATAATGCATGTTTATCAGAATTTTTGGGATTATCCACATCACATTATGGTATAATAGGTCACCAAAAAATAGTGGGTATGTTACATGGTAGTTTAAAGAGGTTAATGAAATTCCCATAGTATGTATATCAATCATTATAATTAGATTGACTACAACCCAACTGGGATTTATTCAGTGTTTGATTCCAACATTAGGTTTTTAGAGGTTTAGTTCTATGTTATCACATGTGTATTTTTTTTCATTTCTTATTTTAGGTGCAATGTGTAGGGATCTTTATGGTGGTTCACTTTATAATAACACTTTTTATGTATATATTCAGGCATTTAGGACTCAAATTTGTGTTATTTTGATCGGTGACTAGTCCTTTGAAATTTTTTAAATGTGGAAACACTGATGGAGTCACATAATATGATATTACACCATTTTATGTGTCTTTTTTTGATAGGTTTGAGAAATTGTGTTCATGAGAGATAAATGATGCTTCCCAAATTAGATGTATCTCAGGTCTACTTAGGATGTGGAAATACATAGGTAAGTTTTTTAAGTATTAGGATGGGTTATATTTTCAAATCATTTTATAAATTATTTTCTCAATTAAATATCTATTGTTGTCTTATATTTGAGAAAAGAAGTTTAATGGTGGTAAATATGCAATGCCATAAATTTTTCGTATAGGAGACATAATTTATTTTTTAGTATCGATGGTCAAGTTATTTAAATGTTGTAAACTAGTAATTTTTTCCTAAATAGTAACCATATATATATTTTACGTTGGTTCATCTCACTATGGAATATGATGATTATCGCTATGATTGTTTTTGGACGATGTTTCAAGCTAGTTGCATTTTTGACGACATTTAATAATTATTAAATATATATTTATTTATCTAATCATCCAAAATATTGATAACTCCAAAAAAGAAGCTCAAATTAAAATTCCAACACCTTTATGAGTTTGGAAATGGGGATTTGAATTAGGTGAGAAATAATCTCAAAGATTGGGTGTCAAACCATGGACCGATCAATTTGGGGGCATCATAAAAATCAATGAGTTCCTTAAATAAATTAAATAGAATTATACTATTTTATTTTTCTATCTAAAGTTTAACATCCTGATATTTTTTGATATATTTAAAATTAAATAAATTTTATTTCTTTGATATCTTTCATTACATAACCCACTGGGTTTTGTTGAATTGATATATGCAATTAAAATTTTATTATTTAGAGTGACAGTTATCATCTAACCATTGGATTAGAGGGTAATAATTGGAATAAATAAATTATAAAAAAAATAATTTTTAGACATATATAAAGTTAATTAATTGGTTTTTAGTTATTAATATATGAAAATAAAATCATTTGAAGCAAAAAATAGATTTTCTTTCTAAGAAACAGTATTTATGCACGCAATGTGTTTTAACGTTATTAAATTAAATTAATCTCAATTAATGAATGATTTTATTGATTTTTAAATATAATATATTCAATTAAATTTTATAACATTCGTCTATAGGCTTTTAATTTTCAGGTAATAATTATAAATCTAGTTTCTTACTTAAAAATAATTTTTCAAAAAATTGTATTTGTTTCATTTGAAGTAATTATTTTAGAAAGAATTTCATTGACTTATAAAAATTTAATATTGTAAAATAGATACCATTTTTATAATAATCATATTTACTATAATGTAATAGTGTAAAATATAATTTTTGGTCACTATTAATAGAAATATTTATAGGATTTGTCACCATGGTTGGGGTAAAATAGGTCAAAATAGGATAATACATTTGGGTAAAAAATAATCTTTTTATAACACTTAAATTTATACTATTTTATGATTATTTTATAAAAAATGTTGGTTTAAGGAATTATATAATATATTTAGATTCATTTTTTTGTTTTTATCCAATTATTCAATTTTATATACCAAAATTATATTTGCATCAAAATTAAAAACTTCTTGGGTCTTTTAATCTAATGCTATGAATGGAAGGTTAAATTAATTTCTTTTCAAAAATATTTTTCTAAAAAAATTAATTTTTTTTAATAACATAAAAATTCTTGGGATCTATTTTTTTTACTTCATTTCATCATAAAATATTTTTTATGTAAAAATTGGGTTTTTTCCAAAAACTATTGTTTTCATGGGTTTTATGTTCTTATATTAAAAGCAATTTTTAAGTTCTATTGATATTAAATCTCATAAAATTTATTCAATTATTTTAATATTAATTTAAAAAAATATAGTTATCCTTTTATTTAATTCACATATTTAAGAAATCATAGTTAAATTTAAAGATTTCACAATTATTTTTAAAATATGATTAATGTTTTTTATCTAAAAGATAAAGAATTATATGTCTTAAATGCATTTATAAATGTGACTGGTGGAGTTTATTTTTACCCAATAATGTCTTCTTTTATTAATTATGGTTCCTTTGTGACACTTTAAGTGATAATTATATATATTATATTTAAATCATTTTAGGGATTCCAAGGGTGTCATATCCCTCACTTACAGTTATAATGCTTCTCTTCTCTACTATTAAAAATGTTAGGGAACTCAAAATCAGAAATTAAGTTCCCTTATAACTTCCCATATTCTTTTCCCACATCCATGAAAATCTAGTCTTCGCCAGAGACCATTCTATGATGGTTTAATTTCTTAACCAAATGAGGTCACTCAAAGAGGAGGTAATTTTCTAACCCTCCTCATTGAAGGTTTATCTCTTCTTCAACATCTAGTAAATATTTTGTATTCATCCCCAAAAGACGATTCCATTTTCAAAAATATACTGATATATGACTATGGTACTATTATTTTAATCATTCTTTTCATCAAATTTAATGTGAATGTATTTCTCATGTGTCTGTGTGGACTATAACTTCCCTATACCAATATGATTCATATCCAATCACCATCATTCATAGTTAGTTAATATGTTTGATTTAATATTTATATATTCTATTATTTTTATAATAATGTTTCTATGATGGAAATATCTTACCTATATTTTCATCCTTCCCATCCATTGGAAAATTATAATGTCACTCATTCATACTGGGGGACTACCTCATCCATGAAGATATATGAATTTTTTTTCATTTATTATATAAATGGATTGTTATAAATAAAATTTTAATGAATATATATGATATTTATTATATAATAAAAAAATTATTGGTGATTTATTATTTACATTTTATTTATTCCATCTATTAAAAATTGGAAATTTCAGTTCTGTGATTGTACATAATATTTTCTCCAAAATGTGAATTAATTCAATTTTAGTCAATTTTTTTTAAAAGTTATAAATGTTTCTATAATGATTAAAAATGATACATATAAAATTATTAATATTTTTTAGATGAAAAAAATATGATCAAAGCACAAGTACTAGAACTGCATAATCAAAACATGCAAGAAAAATTAAATAGTTATTACCTGAAATAGTTATATTAAAAAATAAAATTTAATACAAGGATGTTAAGATGTTATATGTAAATAAAATATCGTATTATATAAATGAATATGTTTCTAGAATAATTTTTTACTATATACATACTTAGTATACTGGAGGTATTAACCTATATGATGAAACACGAGACATGAGTTATCAAATTTATATTCCATCTTCAATTTAATTGGGATTGTTTATGCTAGAATATACATTGAGGAAAACTATATAATTCTTATCATAGAAAATGATTTAAATTTTAATACAGTGGTTACTTCGATAATTTGGATTTTTTAGAATGATTCTAATCCATATTGTATTAAAAATAGTCCAAAAAATATTTTTAATAAAATCCAACATTATTTGTTCATTTTGGTCAATATTTAATAAAAAATTTAAATAAGTTTTTTCATATATTTGATGGTTTTTTAATTAATTTTTACCCACTTTTTACATTCTATAAAAAAGAATATTAATGTAATTTCTACCAATGGTGGGAACATAATTGATTTTTTCTTAATTATGAACTGAAAGAAATTTACTATCGCAATGGGCACTAAATGCTTTAAATATTAATATATATGTTTCCATAGTTCAATTAAAATTAAATTTCATCTTATTTTAAAAAAATAGATTTTAAATAATTTTATTTCCAAATGAAAATGTTAATTTCCTCAATAAATATTTCATTGATCATTTAAAAGAATATTTTATCTATGATAATACACTATAATGTTACGTAGGATTCAATGGGTTTATTAGGGTATACTACCATCATTTTTCATTCTTTAGATGTCTTATAATTATTTCATGATGAAATGTTTATGAAAATAATTTCCTTTAAATTGATTAATAATGTTGCGATATAATCTTTATGAAAATTTTTTTTCTCTATGGGTTAAGAAATATTGAAATGATGGAACCCATTTATTATCAATGATTTATTGGATGATAAAATGAAGGAATGAAACCCATTTACCTTCCATGGGTGATTATATGATGAATTGATGAATGTTTTATGATCTTGTGGAAAACATATTCATGATTTTCATTATTTTATTAGTGTTCCCATAATTAGATATCCCTCCAATAAATTTGGTAAATAATAATATCTCATGAGATAATAAGTAATGAAATTGGTAGTTAACGTAGTTGAGTAACAGAATTAATCAACTATGATTGTATTGCAAGTGAACCTTGACTAAGGAAATTACTAAATCGAGGTTGTGCCCAGTAAACTATATTAATCCTTTCAGTGATCATGGTCTAAGGAAATAATTTTCAATACCTATGTGTATAATTGATGCCTATGTCTTATTCATATGATATGATCTCATTGATGAGGATTTATTATTAAGGATTCAACCTAATAATGAATTATTTTTTTATGATAAATATTTAAACATTTATTCCTGAATAAATTTCATTAACATAAATGGAATTACATTATTTTTTCATGATAATGTTATCATAAAATCATTTTTATATCATATTTATCCTTGATAATTGATTTACATATCATATGTTTATTCATTTTAGCATCTAAGATCACCCTTTACTATGTTTTCATTCCATATGTTATGAAATATGGATTTAAGTTTGGTATGTATAATAAATATACAATATGAGAATAACATTACAGTTTATGTGGAGGATTATTTATGAAATAATGTTTTTATGTATCTAGTTTCCAATTAAACTATAACATTATAGTTCAATTGTTTGAATTATTATGATAAGTATTTAATATTCATCTAAAATGAAGAAATATTTAACTATTAAATGGTCAAACACTCACATGATGTTCAAATGGCTTGATAGTGATGGCATGGATTTTTATTGGAATAAATGTTTTGAATATTATGTTCATTTATAAAAGAAAATAATGTACAATTAGTGGGTGTATTTATGTGGGGAACCCATTAATGGGATTCAAGGAAGAATAAAGGAAATTATTTAATGCATGAAGACAACACATCCACTAAATCATTCTCACTCTTGGAATAAGTCTTCTCTTCTCTTATACTTTAGTAAAAGAAAAATTCTTGGGATAATTATTTATAATTATCTCAAATTAGTGTTGTGTACTTTGTATTATTCACTTTCTCTATATTGGTGGTGAAAATAAAAATTAAGGAACATGATGTGATCAAAATGTAATGGAAATTATCCATCAATGTAGGACCTTTTCTATTTTACACAACTCATTTTATTTTGATTATATCCACTTACTCATATGTTAATATCACAAAAAAACTATACAAGATCATCTTGAATATTATTTTATATCATAAAATCTTACAAAAATCCCATTAAAATAATTTTTTATATGGTAACATGATTATGTTAGAAACGAAGATATTTTAGTTGTTTAAATTAGATTACAATTTAGAGAAAATATAGTGAACTAGTAAATTAGATTTAATATATTTACCTTGAGAAAAGTTTTGAGATGATTAAAGAGATTAATTCTCATTTAAAATAATTTATTCTTTAAAATGTATTTTTTATTGGTGAACATGTTTGATATTTTCTGGAGTTCATAATCTTGTTCACTAATATAAAATATTTAGATATAGGATTTTTTCAATTATGAATATTATTTTATTTTTTAATTGATTACTTAATTTTTTATATACGAACATATTATATAAATGTTCATGGATTTTCATAATTAATATATTAGAGGAAAATAAATACTCAATATAATTATTAAAATTGATTATCATATCATTACAAGAAATATTGATTATATAATTTATTTATTTTACATAAATCATGGAAACATCAATATATGTTAATTGTTTAATTAGATCATGAGATTAGGATATTGATAAATACAGTATTTTTATTTAATTTCCTTTTATATAATAATTCATAGAATATTTCTTATCTAACATCATGTGTTCAAGATAGTGGATATTTATTATTTAATAGTAAATAAATTTTTGATTAATAGAAAAATTATATATTTTTCAGTATCTTATAACATTAATTCATTAATCAAGAATAAAATTTCTTTACATCCATGTAATTTTCAGCCTTCATTGTATATGTTCAAAAAAATTAGTGATATGATATTTCATTATCAATAATTCCTGATATTCTTTCTTCCTGTCATCAACCAATGAGTAACTCTATTTTTCAAGGTAATAAAATGATAAAAAGATGGAATTTTTCATTTTCTCAATAATGATGTAGAATTTATTTCATCTATTAGTGTATGTGTGTTTTTTTATTTTAAAATAATGTATAAAGTGACAAATTAATGTTTCTATTATTCAGGATATTTTCCAACAACATGATGTATAGTAATCCAACACATATTATATATATCACAAATTATGATAAATAAATTACCAATAATTCCATTTGAAATGAATCCCTATGATAGTAATGTGTATGTTGGTAACAGTAGTCAATGGGGTTTTGTTGAAAATTAAGTTTCACACATTGTGTGACACAAAGTCATGAATTTTTTATCAAAGATCCAAGTTCCTAGGTGTCAACTTTGTGTACACATGATGTCTATGAGATAGAAACACAAAAAATGTTACACATCCCACGAAACATGTATTTTAGAAGGAGTGGCTTAGTGTGTATTGTTTATATAATCTATATAGACGATTTCTCCCATAAAAAATTACATCTCAAAGATGCCTTGTACAAATGAATGGTTGATTAGTGTATACCTAGACAATACACCTTCTAGTCCATGTTGTTCTCTATGGCATGTATTTTAGTTATATTCCATGTCATATGATATGTGAAAGGGATGGGGGGAAATAATAGACGGATAGTCATGCCTGAGTGATCTACATGCAATGCATTGGGATGTTTATAATACTATATAAATATTTCAACCTAGGTATTTGTTTTTGAAATTTGAGTACTTTATTATTATTTATTTTTTTAATAGAATTTATTTTTAAATGTTTTATTATTATTTAAAATTTATATATAATTACTTAAAGAATATATATTTCTTATAATATCAATGAGATGATGATTGGTGTGGATGAATTATTGTTGAATCCATAAGATCAGTTACACATCTATGGGTATATTTTAATGAGTTTATGTTTAATATTTTTATTTAGGGTTGTAAGTAACACTTCTATAGTTATAAGGTTTGTTTTCATCACTTGTGGAGAAAATACCCCTTTTATTCAATGCACACTATACTGGATTGGGGATGAGACCTTTATATGCGTAGATAGACCTCTCAACTAGTGCACTCTTCTTTAGGGCATTCATCCTTCATTACTCTTAATAGATAAGGAAGATGGAAAAGTTATTTTTATGAGATAGTTTTAGTAATATATTTATAATTATGATCTAACTATTTCCCAATTGGGATACTTAATTGGGGAAGTTGAGTTATGGTTGAGAATCCCTATATAAATGGATGTTGACATAAAAATTGGTTGCTTCCTTGGGGATTATTAAAATTTTCTTTATTCTCAATGTATCTCAATATACAACTGATCTATAATATTTTAGTCTAGAGTTTTGAGGTTTGGTATTCCACAATCAGTATTTATTTTAATTAACTAATAAAATGTTTTCTTCCTTAATACTTCTTCTCCATATTTCTCTAGGTTTTGGTTCTAAATGAATTATTGTTTTTTCAATCTCTTATAGTTTTCTAAAAATAATACTTGGTATATTTATACATACCCATGAATGATCTATATAAACATATGTATTACATCTGTAAATAAATTTCATTGTTTTGGGATGATTGTGGAATATGTAGACCTTGTGGGGTTCATTACGGTTTTCACAGTGGTTAATGGTTGTCCGTTGTGGAAGGTTGATAAAGGAGTTCCTTCCAGGATTATAGGTAGCAATGTGTTGTTATGTCACTCCTAAGGTCAGTAAAAACATTAGGGTTTGAAATACTATTTCTTATTTCCCTTTTTGCATTTGGATTTTATACCATTCTACAATATACTTGATGTCTCATAGAAATTTTTATGTATAAATAGGGTGTATATTTAAATTTATTTGTTTATGTTTTTTATGATATTTGATGTTCCAAATGATTGAATAACAATTGAGAAGGGCGGGGGTGTTAAATCGGTTGTTCACTTTGATATGTTTTAATTATTTTCTATACATAACCCCTGAAAACTATTAAGATATATATCCTTATAAAATTAAAGTAAATACTGATTCAAGAAATAGTAAGAAATAATGTAGATGAAACATTATTTACAAGGTTCATCCTCAGTGTTAGAACTTATATTTTTTCCATTACCACTCCCAAGGGTCTATCAAAATCCAATATTAAGAATAAGTGAATAAAACTCTTGTATACTCCCCTTATAAAACTTCTATCTTCGAATAAAAATGATTATACTGACTCACATTAGTTTACAATTATTTCTTATAAAACTATTATGCCAAACAAATGAATAATTACTTCGTTGAATCAGGTCCACAATTTCTCAGTCTGAATCCTCAGTCTAATTTGGATGGATTATATTTTTTTCTAAATACGATTACGTTGGATTCTAGAAATTATTTTCTATGTATAATGATTCTGCATCAAATTCTTTGAATATGATAATGTTGTATCATGGATCTGATTTTATGAGTATGATTTTTCTAGATCAGGGATCTGATTTTCTGAGTATGATAATTTTATATTCTAGATTTGATTTTCTTATCATGATGAAATTACTCACAATCTAAAAAACTCAAATTCTCATAGAATGCCCAATACATTTCTTCTTACATCATAAGGTATCTTTAACATTGAATTCTCCAGTGCTCCCCCTTTTGCATATATGTTAAATGTTTTATATAAAAAACTGATCTAAGGAAGTATTTATATGAAACATAGAATAAAAGGCAAGAAACATGGAAATGTTCCCTACTTCCTCAAATATCACAATCACTGAAAATATCTCACATGTAATACTTAATCTCTGACATCTTCAAACATCCTCATATTTCATCGATATTTACACAAATAAAATTGATATTAATTTCTGAACACATTAATCCATCGTACCTTTCGCGTATCATTATGATCTATTTCTTTCTTAACTTCATTATGATCCATTTCTTTCTCATCTCATTATAATATAATTCTTTCTCATCTCATTACGATCTGTATATTCATTAAAAAAATTATGATCTATTTCTTTCTCATCCCATTAATATCTATTTCTTTATCATCTCATTGCGATCTTTTTCTTTCTGAGATCCTTAGGAACATTTTATTTCATATCATGGATTCTTCATTATAACTACTTTAGTATTATTTTTTCATAATAAAAATAATAGTATAAAAATCATAGTATGGTTTACCTTGTACTAATATCTTAATATAAAAAAATTATTATGAAAATATCAGTACAATTTTGTCGTTATGAAAATCCAATTTTGAAAATATTTGTAATAAAATATGATTACGAAAATCTAAGTTTGAAAATATGAGTATGAAAATCTAATTACGATTTTCCCATACAATTTATTTATTGCTCAGGCTTAAGAACAAGTTTTTCTTTCTCATATCATTACGATGTATTTCTATGTAGGATGGAAATCTCATTTTGAAACAGTTAAATTTTTCAAAACTACTAACTATTTTTTAAAATTACTTTATCATGAGAGTTTTCATGATTTGTTAGAACTTTATAATTTTCAAAGAATTGTCTAATTTTGTTTTAAAATGTTTTAAATATTTAAAACTACTGACTTCATAATATTTATTCAAATATCTTAAGAAACATCATTCATTATTTTAATACCAAAAATATAAACATCAAGAAAATAATGTATTATTCCTCGGATTCTTTTAAATGTGATGATTTTCAATGTTATGCTATTGGAAATGAATGTGATTAAGTGTCAGATTAACAACTTCATATTCCTAACTTCTTAGGTGTTTGGGGCAGCTAAATACATAAACCTTGGTCGAGAAACATAGGTCTAGAAAAAACCTCATTATTATGGAATGATTTTTAGACATTGAAAGAATCATCCTTTTACAATGTAATTTAGTTTTTATAAAATTCATAACACTATTAAAAAAAACATCACAATGGTTCTTCAATATCCTGATTTGTATTTTTTAACAACCCTCATTAACAATGTTGAAAAATTTCACAATTTTTATCAACTCATCTTTTTCAAAAAAAAACTCATTGTTTTTTACTTTTATCAAAACATATATTTTCTAAAAAGTATGTTTCTTGACAACACCCTATGAGATAAAGTAATATTTTTGTAAGAATTCAATCCCTCAGTGGCAAGAAAATTTTATGTCCATGTAAAGATAAACACCCTGTCACTTTTATGTTTTCTTATCTAATATTTATTTTTCTCTCCCCACCATCATTATATGATAACCACATATTTAGATTCATAAAATAATGATTTTTAGAAACTTCATACAGAGTAAAAGTTGTTAATGTATCCCCCCTTTTTCAACATAACCCAAAGCACAGTGGGTTCATTCTTTATGAGGTTTTGGATGACATGGTCAGATGTTGAACATAAATATGCAACCTCAATTACAAAAACCATTCAATTTTCATTGCTTTTGTAATGAAATTTTCAATATGATACTTTTTGGATTTTTTCCATAAAAACATCTCTAGAAGAAAATTTCACTTTTATAAAGTTAAACTTTATATCAATCTGTTTTGATCTTGAATGTTTTGAAGGATTCTTAGAATGAAAAATTGCATTCTAATTATTATAAAATATCTTTAAAGTTTTAGAGAGTCTTACATTCAAATCATCTACCAAAACATTCATCCACCACATTTGAGTAGAATATTGGGTTTTTGCAACTTATTTGGATCAGTTCTCAAAGTTAAATAACAATTTTTCTTACTATTCCAACTCACACAACATTATCCCAAGAAAAATGATACTCTGGATGTTGATTTTATATCATTGCAATCTACTACCCAATTGGAATTTGTATAACTAAGAAAACTCAACTCAAATTTTATTTTCTATAATAACCTAGGTCAAGTTTCTCCTTTGATATATCTCAGAATCTTCATTAATTCCAACATATGTGATTCTTTTAGATTTAATTGATACCTATCACACAAAGTCACAACATAAATAATATTAGGTTTGGAAGTTGTATGGTAGATAAGACGACTGGTTATCTTTTCATTGTCTTTATGATTACCACTTATTCTGGATTCATCATTACTCATCATTATGCTCACTTAATAAGAGTCAAAACTTATTTTGATTCTTCAACCCCATAATTTTTTAACAATTACCTAGATTACTTTTATTGGGAAATGAAATTGTACATTTTTTAACTTGTTTGTCATGGAAGAATGCTAATTCTCCCAACATATACATTTATTAATTCTTCTCCATTACCTCAGATAGTGTTTTAAAAAGAACTTATATATCCCCATCAAAACATTTATCATCCGCATAAACAGTTACAGTTAGATCTCTGGAGTCATTATCTTTTACATATAAGTTTTTGTCAACAGTTTTTATATAAAAGTTCAACATTATCAAACAATTTTCAAAATTATAATACTATGAAGGATAATATAGTTTAATCCCATAAAAATATTCCTTCAATTTAATTTTTCATTTTCATCAACATAATATTTAAATACACAAGGTCATCCAATGTAAAATTATTCCTCAATCTCACCATTTAAGAGAGATGTCTTTACATCTATCTGATAAAAATAATAATTTAAAAGAGAATCCACTACATGAAAAATTCTATATGTTTCAAGCCTTGTAATGGGGGAATTATTTTCCTCAAAATACACACCTTCCACCTATGAATATCAATTACAAAGAATTATTTCTTTTGTTTCTTTAATCATCACCATGATCATTCAATTTATTACTATAAAACCACTTGGTTACATTAAATAAATATTTTCTTAACATGATAGAATATTCCATTTTTCATTCATTTCAATATAATTCAATTCAATATTCATATCAACAAACAATTATTTGTGTTTAAATGATTTTGAAACTAATTCAGGTTCACCTTTTGATATAAGTGAAGTCTGATTATCTAATCTCAACTTTATTCTTGTCTGAACTAGATCTTTTTTGTTCCCAATAATTTTTTGGGTTCAAAATGTTTTTTTATAGTATGAAATTTCAATGTTTCTTTCCTGACTAAAATTTCCTCCTCAAACAATTTTTCTGAGTCATTATAAGGATGTTTTGAATTACTTTAACCATTGTTAGAAATAACCAGTTTTTCCTCCTCATCATTCTTGAAAATGTTTTTTATAGAAAATTGATTTCCAATTTCCTTCAAATTATATCAGTCCACCAAATTTTGTGAATGTTTTTCTAAAATTTTTAACTAATTTCATTTGGTGAATATCCCATAAGAGTTACTTCCTCATATTTATCATAAAATGTTCCCAAATCTAGATTTTTTATTTTGAGAACACATAGAACTCCAAAAATATTGAAGTATTTAAATGAATGATTTTTTTTTACCACATTTCATAAAGAGTTTTGTTAGTTACTGGTCTCATCAAGCATCTATTTTGAACATGTACAATGGTATTAATAGCTTCTCCCCAATAGAATTTTGAAATTTTTTTGTTTACATGCATATTCCCATTTATACAAAGCATCTATTTTTTCATTCGGATTCTCCATTTTATTATGGATTATAGGGATTACTATACTGATTTTTGATAGTATGCTTTCTCAGATAAGTTTCAATATTATTTCTTGTGAATTTAGTACCATTATAAATTCTTAACATCTTTATAGAAACTCACGTTTTTTTTTCAAAATCTTTTCTAATGAATTGGAACATTTCAATAGCCTCTAACTTGGGATTTGTAAAAATGTTTTTATATTTGAGTTAAATCATAAATAAATGTGATAATGTATAAATATATTTGTGTTGATTGATGTCTCATCATTACATAGAAATTGGAAGGAATACGTTTAAGTTGTACGGTAGATTTAATCTCAATTCTTTTATGAATTTATTTAATTATCTTTCTTTTATGGTAAGTAATACAAACATATTCATCAACTATTTTCAATTATAAAAAATTCTAAACTGTATCAACATTATAATCTGTGTTCATACATTTCTTTACAAGGTTCCTAAGTCTTTGGTTCCTCAATTCTTTTTCATCTACTATACTCATATAATATTAGTTATTGAATTCTTCTATTTAGAAGAGATTATCACTAGTTCTTTCTCCATTTGTAATTAATTTTTCTAAATTTCACACTTTTGATGATGCAAAAATATTTTATAAAAAAAATTATTTCCATCATCACAATGTCAAATAACACTAAATAAGTTATGTTTTTTCCGATAACAAATAAAACTTATTTACATTTCACCTTTTCATTTCTAATATTAGTGGCCCTGATTCCACTAACTATTATGAAATTATCATTACCACAGGTAACTGGCCCCCCATTATGAATTTCAACATGCTTCATGATTTTTATATATCATTTCATATGTGAATAACATCCGCTATTAAGATTCCAAGGTTTGTTCCTTTTATTTTCTTTCAGTGCACTTTCAACAATAAAGCCTCTTTTATCAACTACATTTTATTCATAATTATACTCTTTTCTACCATAAGAAAATTATTCTAGAAATAGTGTCATACATTTATCAACCTGATAATTGAATTGATCACATCTTCCAAAAATATCTTCTAGACATTCAACTTGATTTCATGTTGGCAAGTTTATATCATCTTGAGAATTATATGTTTTAACATTCTCTAAGTTATGAAAGTTTCTCATTCTATATTCACTATTTATTCATATTTTATCAATCCTTCTTTCATATTTGGATAATTTTTGCGAAATATTATAATAAAACATCCCATAGATTCCAAAACACTATAAATAACACTAAAATCTTGATTTTTTATTGAAATAATATCCTTCGGTGTTGATTATTTATTGAGGTTGGTATCTTCATTCATCCTAAAATTTTTAGGATGTAGACCATATTTTCTATTGAGTATGTTTTCTACATTTATTTGATTTATTTATTTATCACACCCTTTTTTCACCCATGATTTCTTAATAATTTTTCACAAACATGAAATTTAAAAAAAAGCCTTGGAAAATTAATTTTTGGTTAGAGAATATTTCACTTAATTCTCATATTGAGCCTTCTCAGAAACTTTAGAAGACTTTACTTTTACTTCCAAATATTTATTGATGTTTTAAATAATATTATTCAATGTTATTTTAGACTCAATAAGATTTTATTGAGACTTTTTAACTTCTTCATCCTTAGTTTCAATCTTCTTATTTAGATATTTAATCATCTTTCCATGTTTTTTAATTTTATGTTTGTAACTTTATATATCTTCCATGTATTTTTCCTCCTAATTGATAACATCTTCTATTTTTTATTAAATTCATGAAAATCATTCTTCATAAATCAAACTTATTTTTTTAGTGTTTCTTTCTCAAAACATGCAACAATTTAAATTCTGAGCTAATACTCTCTATAATATTATGCACCAAGTTCTTCAATCTATAAGGAATATTTTTTCTATCGTTAGAAATTAAGGTTCTGAATTTTTCTAAACATTCATGTTCAGATGAATTGTTATCATTTGAGTATGATTCAACTTTCTTACTTGACATACATATTTGTTTCTAGTAATATTATTCCTGAATCTATTGGAATACTTTACATCTTTATCATTTTTTCCCCACTTCTTCCATAGAGGTTTTCCCATGGATTCATCTTGATATTCTATAACTTTATTCTTGGGAAAATTCATAGCAAATTGAATGATTCCACGACACAAAAAACATTTGAGGTGAATTTTACCTCCATACTATCCTCTTCCTCTTTGATAGTTATTGGATAAAACAGACATTTTTTTCACTCAAATCATCATATTTTTTATCTTTGGAGTCACATGGATCAACATATTAAACATATTGAATTTTCAACCGTCTCATAGCTTCAAAATCTATTTATTATTTTGTATTATTTTAAAACATTATAGCTTTACTTATTTCATAATTTATAAGAATGTTATACAATTCATCAAGAGACCAATCATATTTATCTTCTAAAGAAGAAATTTTAGACTCAAACCTATCTAGAAATTTTTTCATAGGTTTCTTCACAATTGCAGAATATTCCAAAAAATCATCAAATCCTTTTATTTTCCAATAAATTTAATTTACTCTCGTAAATTATTCATTAATTTTTTCATTATATATTAATTTGATATCTTTATAAATTTTATGCCAGATTTTTAGTTTTTTTTATGTAGCATTTGTATCCCCTTATCAAACACTCTCCATCTCGTCCTACATACTTTTTGAAGATTGGTGACCCATAACCTTCTTATAGAAATTATATGATAATGAAATAAGTATTTTATTTCTTGCCTTTCCATTAACTTATATACTTATCTTATCAGCAAATATCATAAGAGGAACTTTCTCAGTTGGTGGAAAATCAATAGTGGCAGCATCATCAATATCATGGATAAGAGATATGAGATAAGGAATCGTCTTATTTTTCTACCCATTTTAATTTTTCCATGAAATATAAGAATTACAAAAAAATTTAAGGGATTTATTTTATTCATGATAAGGATTCATCAAGAGAACCTTCTCTCTGATACACAATGATGTAAAAAAGAATTAAATAACAAATAAGAAGGGGTTGTAAAATCTGTTGTTCAGTTTTTTATGTTTAGATTATTTTAAAAACATAAACCCTAAAACCTGTTAAAATATTATCCATATCAACTTTTAGTAAATACTCATTCATTAAATAGTAGGAAAGACTATAAATCACAAAAGATTTACTAGGTTCAGCCTCAGTGTGAGAACCCACATATTTTTTGTAGAAACTCTCATGGGTATATAGAAATACACTATTAAAAATAAGTGAATACAACTTAGGCCAACATTCATTAGACACCTTCAATCTTCCGATTGAAATAATTATACTGACTCCAATCAGTTTACTATATTTTCTTATAGAAAAATTGATTCGAACAAAAAAAGGCTTTATTGAATCTACTCTACAATTTATTAATCTAAATAATTAGTATGATTTGACTAGATTTGATTTTTTCTTAATATAAAGATGTTGGATTCTGGATTTGATTTTTAGAGTATGGTCATTCTGGGTCAATTTATATAAATTTGATAATTGTGGATCCTAGATCTGATTATCGTTGTATAATAATGCCAGATCCTAGATATTTTTTTCGAGTAAAATAATTATGGAATTTGGGTCAGATTTTTTCAATACGATGAAGTCATTCACAATAAAAAAACTCAATCACTAATATAATTCTCAATACAAATCTCCATCAATTAGATTGGAAATTTCATTTAAAATTCTCCATAACTCCACATTTTGATCATATGTGAAAATTTGGGTATGAAAAATTACAAGAGGACGAATTTATAGATAACTCTGAAAGCAATAGTGTGAAAATAGAATTCTTCCCCACATCATCAAATCTCGAAATCACAAAAAATATCTTTCTTTTAAAAAATCAACATTGACATCTCCAAATATCCTTATATTTCCTCATGATTTACACAAAAATGAAATTTATGTTTGACCATGTAAATTAATTATTCCTTTCTCAGCTCATTGAGATCTTTTTATTTCACATATTCATTATGATCTATTTCTTTCTTAGAACAATGTGATATGTTTCTTTCTCAACTCATTAGGATATGTTTCTTTCTGAACATCACTATGATCTCTTTATTTCATAGAATATTATAATATATTTCTTTCTCGGATCATTATGATCTATTTTTTTCACAACTCATTATTAAGGTTTTCCTTTTCTGCACGAATTCGTTATTATCAATACATTAATATGACTTCTTACTTACGAAAATATATGTATAGTTTTACTAGAACAAAAATCTACAAATGAAAATCAATGTATAAAAATATCAAAATAAAATTCCTAGAATGAAAATACCTGTACAAAAATATGAGTATGAAAAAATAATTACTATTTTCCAAGTATAATATTTTTAATAGAAATATATATGAATGAAAACATTAGTATGAAAATATGAGAATGAAAATATAAGTAAATTTTCCAAATGTGATTTGTTTCTTCCTTAGGCTTATTAAAATATTTTTCTTTCTCATATCATTAGGATGTAATTACCAATACAATGGAAACTAATTTATCAACTATGAAATTATTCAAACCTCCATACCATTTCCTCAGAATCTTTTATCAAGATATTTTTCATGATTTGGGATAACCTCTTGATCAGTAAACCATCATCAAATTTTGTTTTAGAATGTATAATATCATTAAAACTCATGAATTCAAAAAATAATTAAACTATTAAAGAAATTAATTATTTCCCTGATTATTGCAATGATATAATTCTATAAAATAATAAATTATGCATTTGATCTTTGTAAACCCAATGATTTTTAAAGTCATGTTAATAGACCTAAATATGATAAAATGTCTGATAAAAAGCACCATATATATAACTTCATAGGTGTCTAGTGCAGCTCAATATGAAACCTGAGTCCATAAATATGTTTTTGGAAAAAAATAGCATTATGACGCACTAATTCCAATTCCTGGAAAAGAAAAACATTCTTTTAAAAGAGACGTATTTTTCAACAAATACAAAACCTTGTTAAAAACACCACAAAGGTTCTTAAATATTTTAATTCCTTTTGAATTCATTTATGTTTTAGGTTATTATAGGGTTAGTCTTATGAAATATTTTATTCTTTATTGGTGTTTTTCAACATCCCCAAACCAATTGGAGGTAGACTTGGGGTGACCGACTTTGATTAATGTTAACTCGGGTTGAGCCATATTGGGTATGGTCTTAACAATAAGATTCATTCAAATAAATGGTATTAAAAAAATGAATAATAATTATAATATTAAATATATTATTTTCATTGAAAATTTTCTATAGAATAATAGAAATAAAAATTGATTCCAAATCTTGTAAAAGAGACTTCATAACGTTTTTTGACATTTTTGTAGAAATAGGGAAATGGGCCGATTTAAAAACTATTTCACAAAAATGTTATAAAATAATTTGGAATGATTATTTTAATAATAAAATTTCTCATTAATGGATCCTTAAAAATAAATATAATTAAAATATATTAAAATTTTAATGGAATATAATAAATGTAAATGTTGCCTTAATAATTATCATATAGTTTCACATAACCGATGGTTTTGAAAGAAGCTATAATGGAATGAATATCCATAGAAAAATGAAGGAGATGGGAGAATAATGTATATAATGGAATTATATAAAAGGGATAAATATGATAAAAGAGTGACATAGAGAGTGATAAATAACATTACCTTCAGAACAAAGAAATGGGAAAGAACACTTAAAACAATGTAAAGTATATACTATAAAGCCCTAAGGGAGAAAATATGCTGATATATTAATAAAAAATTAATGGAAAATAGTATATTATATATTTTAGACCTTTTATTTCACTAGATGGAGAGAATATAGGGTTTTTTTTCATAAAACTTTAAACCTATGGATATATTGATAAAAACCCATATATATAGTCCTGGTTTCCATTTTATATCCCATAGTCTGTTGAATAATTAATTAATATTAATTAATTAATATGATTTTATAATTATTTATTTTTATTTTATAATCTTTATTAATTATATTCATTTAAATTCAAGTATTATTTTTTCATAGTTTAAAATTTCTTTCATTTTTCATTTTGAGGTAGCTTTGTTGATAAATTCAATACTACTTTGCTGCAATAGATTTTTTTCGGTGACAAATTACAATGGTTTAATGATCTTCTAAAGCTTCATGTTATAATTTTTATTTTTTAATAGAAGTAAAATATTTTAATATTTCAATATATTCAGTGAAATAGTTACAAATGAACATGTGTATCTTTGTATTCTGATTCTAAATGGTTAAAATGGCATTGATTGTATACAATTAATATCATTATTAATGAGACTAAATTAACATTATAGAATCATATAAAAGGCTATTATTTGATTATAAATTATATATTAACTTGTTAAATTGGTTTTTATGAGTATTCATAAAGGATAAAATTAAAAAAAACAACATCATCCATAGGGAGCACAAAACTACCACAAGTTAAAAAATGATTCTATGATTTCTAAAAAGAATAGGTAAAAAGAAAATATTTGACTTTTAGAAAAATAAATAACTATATTGAATATAATTTTTTATTTTATATTATATTTTTAATATAATCTGTAAATTGGTAATAGGATAGTTGAAATGAAAAGATATTGCTTTTTGAAACCCCTATATTAGACAATAACATATTATGAAAAAGAGTTTGATTAGAGGGAAACTGGATTTCTCAAAAAAAAATAGATCTCGATGATATTAATTCCTTCAAAGTAAAACCATTATAGAAAAAACATATGAGGTTTAAAATAGTATTATAGAAAAATAACACTAAATTAGAAATAAAAAAAATAGTGTTCAGAACCGTTACTATTACACAGTAAAAACACATGAAAAAGGATTTAATGAGAGGGAATGTGTGATCTATCATTCAAAATTTCTCAAGATCAAGAGAATAAATTTAAATTATTAAAATGGAAATATATAAATGGGATTGGAATAATATAATCTATAAAATATTTGTAATAGAAAAGGTGATGAGGAACCATTACCTTTATTTTTCAGAAATCACTTTTAGATTATGTCTAAAGACTTCAGTGGAGGGACATTTAACTAGAATTGGGCCATTGGGACATATATATAGAGGATTTCATATAATTATCTTTGTAGATATTTTTTATAGTAATAATTATTTTGAATTTTTTAAGAAAGGGGTGGATAATGGGTCTTATATAGCCACAAAGAAGGGGTATTTTAGAATAATGTATTTAACATTTTATTATTTATGATAAAGACTATAAATAATATTAATTCATATTATATTTACTACTATTGGATTAAATATGAAGGTTAATTTAACATTTTTACAAACCCAAAAAATAAATTCATCATTGAAATATTTTATACAGAATAAATAATCAAATGTATTTTTTATTTGAACAAAATATAGCATAGGTTTTGAAAAAAAATTTAAAATTTCTATAATGGAATATATTGTTTTTAAATGGATTATTTTTTCCATTAAAAAAATATCAATTTTTATAATAATATTTTATTTTTTTAGTCATATTTATATCATGATTATATCATAAGACTTATGGTATTTCAAAATATTATATTTTTTAGTATTCCTTAAAAAATAAACATTTTTAGATGAATAAAAAAATTAAACCAAGATCTAAATTCAATGTGTTGATTTCAATAATTAATCCTATTTTTTAGTATTAAAATTATAAATATTATAAATTTAATATGTCTATAATTTTATATAGTTCGTAGGAAATCAATTTTATCTTGAATAAAAATATATATATTGTCATGAGTGATGATATGTCTACTTATTATTATTTTATAATTATTTTATTCTTCTTAATTAATTTCATGTACATGTAAAACAAGAACATTTCTAAAAATTTATATCCTAATCAATATTAATTTAACTTATAAATGTTGAATTATGAAAAAAAATCATGCAATGTACCTTATATGATATGATTAAAATTCTATATCATCGATCATTTTACATTTCCAAAAACATAATTATTAAAATTTAACCACCATTCATTTTTAATAATAAACTATACATTTGATGAATTAAATTTTAAAATAAAAATAATAAATACGTCATAATGTCATTTTTGTATAAAAATATTTTTTATTCTTTTTAAAAATAATATTTTTAGAGTAACAAAAAAACATATAATATGATATTGATTGTTAAAAAATTAAATTAACTATTAGAAATATTATGAATTCCTGAAAATTTATTCTTTTGGTGTAAAAATATTATTTAATTATTTTTTATGTTGTGATACATAGAATGTGTCATTTGACATTAAAAATTAATACATTTCCTTTCATTGTTATATTTTGCAATTATATGACTGTAATAATATATATCATAATGAATTAGAAATTAGTTTTCTAATAATAAATTAGAATTAGTAGGAAAATAAACCATTAATAAGAGATTAAATTACATTATATGAGTAAACAAATTATGAATAATATGAAATATATTTTATAAAATCATTTTTTGAGTTGTTAATCAGAAAATTATAATTGGATATATAGATTAAAAATAAATGATTATTATTATTTTATAAAATATTATTAATGGATAAAATATTAATTTTATGAATAATATAATTATTCAGATTAAAAATCATATAATCTTTATTTATGGATAAGAAAAAAATTTCTGGTTTTAGAAAATTTCATAACGGATTATTCTTTAAACAACTGGACAAATAAATTATATGTTCTTATAAATATAATAAAAATAAAAAAATTATTTTAATTCTTTAATTTAAGTAGACAATATCAAAATAATCTTTATAAACTAAGATGTTACATCATACCCAAGGAAATAATTATGTATTCATAATTTTACTCAGTGATGAATTCTTATTAATGTTTGATTATATTTTCATGATCCATGATAATAATATCTTACATTATCTTAAACATTATATATAGAAAGGTTATAATATAACCCAGTATAAATGCATTAAAAATTTAAAATTTATATGTTAAAATAAGTTATTCTAAACCAATTACACTAGATCTAATTCTTATCTATCTGAGGATTTATACTAAAATTTTTCTCAATCCCAATTCAGAAAACTAACCAAACACCTATCATTTTCTAAATTAAACACAATGACCTAGACTTCCATATCTAGTGATGTAAAGAAAACATTTTACACAAAAATTGATATTGTATCCAATGATTAGAATAAAAAAAATTATGTTATCACAACCTCATATGTTGGAATATATGATTTCATTAAATTAATAATATGTTAGATATATTTCTCTATGTACAACACTAAACTAAAATTATTCATGAAAATATTATTATGAGAAATATATGATTAATTAAAATTAAAGTAAATATATATTACTCAAATTAAATTCCTTACATTCTTGGTGTAAATAATTAATATGATTTAATATTAAAAAAGATTTTTCATTATCAAATTACATTTTTCTAAAATTTGGAATATCTTTTCATAATACATTTAACAGAAAGGATATAAATTAATATTATACATGAAATAATTTAATATCATTATTTTATTTATAAATATTTTAGATCAAATATTTAGAATAAAAACGTTTTTCAATAAAAAACGTTTTTTATATTTTTTATTTTTATTTAAAAATTAAATTTAGTATTTTCTAAATTTTAATTTTATAAAATGAACATCATTTTTGAATTAATCATGTCAGAATTATATTAGGATGAATTTCTGATATTTTTTTAAAAGGATTTATTTTTTACTTGAATAGTAAAAAAATGTTTTTATCAATACTATAGTTTTTTGACCATATAATGGTCTAAAATGAATTAAAAAGCTTGTTTGAAATTTTTTATTTCCATGATTTTTTATGGAGTAACCTAAATCCTTTAAAAATACTATGTTGAATTTAAAAAACTCATGATTATTATTTCAAAATTTATGTCACCTTTCATTATAATAAAATATTTTTTCATCATTTTTTTAATTATGTCTTCTCAAGGTAGAATTCTATTTTTGATTAGTTTTCTAGATAAAAAAGAATATTTGGTTAATATTGATCAAATTAATTCCATTTAAATCATAACAAATTTGTAATTTAATCTTAATCAAAAAAATTCATAATAAAAATAATATTTTTCTAATAATATTTTTTATGAGCATAGTTACCATAGTAAAGGCCAAAAAATTTAAAAGTGAAAATCAAAGAGTAAAATAATTTAAAACATGTTAAAATCATGTGTTAAAATATTTTTTTCAAAAAATTTTCATACATCTCTCTTCCCCGACTCAATTATTTTTCACTATTGGATCCACATGACCATTTAATAATAACTTTTCAATTTATATTACTACAAAAATGTCAATTTCTTTTCTTTATAAAAGGATACATCATCTCCCACTTATCCTCAAACCCCCGGCCTCTCATATTCTACAAAACACTAGAAAAATAACACCCTAACACACCTAGAAACCTCTTGAAATTTTTTATTCCCAGAATAACTCAGCTCAAATCCTTAATAAAATTTTCATAATATATCTCTCATTGAGTATAGTAAAATTCTCGCTTACTTATTTCATTATTTATATTTAGTTTATTTATTCTTATAGATTTTATGAATATAAAATAACAAAATTTATATAATTACCTTAGTTCCAAAATTATATATAATTTTTATTTTCTTTATTTGATAACCATATTCCGTCGTCCCCCTCCCAACCATTGAAAAAAGAAGATATCACTAGTGTTGTGTTCAGATTACCTCCCCCAAAAGAGATGTGGTCTATTCTCCATAATCACATTGCATGGATGGATAAAAGGGGGTACCTAATGAATATATATGTTGTTTAAATCATTATTAATACTCTAAACTTATAATACATTCCATACATTTCGCTCATTCTATGTAAACGAATATGTTTCATGTGCGCACATGTCTACTATCACCCCCAAGAAAATGAAAAATTAAGTTTTTCATTTCCACATTTTTCTCATGATTCCACCACTATTAAAATGTGGAAGAACATTTAATAAAATATATTTAATATCATTAAAATTATTAGATAATTAAATTATTTATAAATAATAACTTTCATGACTTTACTCACCCATATATTATATCTTCTTCATGTATGGGTCTATTTGACCACATACCTGATCAATGATTTCAATTTATATATTATATTTCCATAGAAACTAAAATATTTGTGTTATTAGACATTAATTATAAAATGATTGGTGTTTTATGATACAAAAATGGTTGTATTAATGATTAACATAGTATTAATATAAAAAATGTTTACTTCATTACACGATATGGAAATGTACACATCACCGATTTAATCATCAAACATCATTAATAAATTACTTTTGAAATAAAAATATAATAAATATAAATAATTATAAAAAATATATTACATTTCTCTTATAATATCATAATAATGAAATTTTAAAATATAAATAAGATTCAACATTGTAATCATAAAACTAGTTGTAAAAAAATCTATTCTAATCACAACCAAGTATTATAATAAATTATTTCTAAGATATTTGAAATAAAGAATTTTAAATTATGTTTATAAAATATTATATTTGTGAATAAAATTATGAAATATGTGGTCAGGATAGGAATTTTTTACAGAAGAGAATAAAGTGATTTTATGAAATTCACATATTAATGAAAGTGTTTTTAGTATCATAATTTAGATTCATTGAGATATGATTTTTATTCTCCAATAGATTATGTTTTTTCTATATAGTATAAATTTCTTTATTTTATAAAAGTGTTTTTTAAAATATAAGGTATTTACACGTCCATCTCATTTTGTACCTTTCATGTGTTTAATATTTGAAAAATAACAATGATACATGGGTTTTTCTTAAATTAATACTTTCATTTAGTAGAGATGGTTCATCATTAACATTATTACTATAATTTTGATTTTCCATTTCATATATTTTATTATTTAAAATTTATATTTATTTTCTTGTGATTTACATTTTTATCAAATATTCCTTTTTTTTAATGTTATCGACTTCATGAATTGTGATGTCTGTAATTGTGTTTCATTTCAATTTTCTTTGATTAGGATGTGTTTTGTTTTATAAACTTAATTCCATTTTCAAATTTTGTATAATATCTATAACATATATAATATTTGGAATTATGTTTTTTTGTGATCTTTCATGTTTTATTTCCATGTCTCTCTTTCATGGGTTCCCTTAAGCCATACATTTTCATTCTTTGAGACATATTCCAAAGTCTTCACTTATAATATATTGTTGGATGTGTCTAATAACCTATGAGATAATTTTATTATACCTTTCATGAAATTCAAGGAATTTAAAAATAATATTATGATATCTTTCAAAGGGTTTTCAGGTCATGTTATTTTAAAGCTATAAAATGTATTGTTTCCTCGAACATTCTTGGGTTGGGTTATAATGTTACATCAAGAACATAACACTATTAAGTTCCCTATATTATTGTATTTTATATTTCAGAAGATATTCCCTCTTCTATATTAGTTTAAAATGAAATATTAAATTTAAATATTCTCCCCTGATGAATTTATTTATTATAACAATATAATATTGTTAATAATAGCTCACATCCTCTTTGATGGGGATTTCATATCCATATCTATATATTATATTCCCTCAAATATTCTCTATCGTAGAAACAATAATTATGTTATATTTCACAAGAATTTAATATTCCTATTTTCCTATTTCCATGTGAAATTTTTATTATCCCTTTTTATAATGTAGGTTTTTATAGAAATAACAAAAATATTAAAAGGAATATCCTTTTATGATCATATATTATATCTTCTACTAGAAATTTTATCTGTATTGCCTTTATTTATTTTCTAAACTAATATTATTGAATATTAATTTTTAATGTAAATGTTTTCAAAAAAAATTTAATTCACATTTTTTAAACCATTATATCATTTTAATGTCTCCACTATTGAAGATTCATTTTAACTGTATCTATTTTTTGATTGTTTTCATTTCAACATTTTGAAAACCTTATTTATTTTGTAATAATTATTTATAGATATTTCATTCTAAATTATAATTTTAATATTTTAATTTTATGAAGTTATAAAAATTAATCCTTTCAAAAATAATATATTAACTATTCTTTTTATGAAAATTTTAAGAAATTTTGTTTTAATGACTCTTTTAAGTTGATCTTCCATTTTCATATTAGACACTAAAAGATCTAACTCTTATAAAAAAAATTCCTTATTAATAAACATATATATTCCCCTATTAAATTCTCATTTTGAGTTATTGGATTTTGTGATCAACTACTCTACATTTGATATCTTGTGATTAAATAATTTAATGATTGATTTGAAACCCACATCAGTTCATGGGTTTTCATGATATGATTAATAAATGATATCTTATAGAAAAATTATTTATATATTATAATGGTATTGGTCCTTTATCTCCCTCTAATAAATTATTTATTTTTTTATATCTCATGGGATATTAATGTCGTTTTTATACATGTGGTGTGATGATTTGTTCAAATTATGGTTCACGTAAAGGATCGTGTAAAGAATTTTTTATATGTTTGTACATATATGTTGTTTTGTTTTTTTATTCACATGATTATTTCTATCCATGATTTAGTTATTCATTGTTCACATGATTGTGTCTGGACATGATTTTTTATTCTATTTTCACATGATGGTGTATAGAGGTGATCACATTATGCATTATTCACTTGGCAGTGTATGGAAATGGTCATGTTATTATAAGGCCCCATACTTAAACCTTACTTAATCTTGAGTTATTACAAGATTACACATTGAGGATCTTTTCAGGTTTAGAGTATTAGAGAATTAGATCATGAAACTTGCATTATATTCCACATTTAAACAAAGTGGTTACATAAAAGACAGTATTCATTCTTCCCATCAACGGAAACATATTTAAAATAAAACATGGATTCTTTCTTGACACATCCTTGAAACTATCCTCACATCATGTACCTTTCCCTTGACCTGTGAAAAACATTTCAAAAACTTGGGATGAGCATTAAAAGCTCAGTAAGGGTTATAAAAATATGGAAAGGAAACATGAGTTCATATATACATAAGAATGAAATCATACTTTACCCATAAAACATAGGCACTTTAACATACTTCATCAAATCATGAATAAATCATAGAAATCATAAGACATAAAAGGTAACTGGAGGAATTCATAACATTCTTACATAGGGAGTAACCCTCTTGGTTACGTTTGGAATACCCATCACAGTATATTCCCTAAATATCTTCAGAGAAACCTTAATGTTTCACTCCTTCGCGTTACCCAATGCATTGGAGAGCTATATCGGGCTCACCCACCCTTAGTTTATCACGGAACCACCCGTATTCATAAAAATTCCCAAGAACTATAACATAATCATATCACATAAAACATGCATAAAGGAAACATAACATTTCCACCTTTCAGTCACAAGATATCAATACAACACATTGATATAAAAACATTATGAAAACCATTTTCAATACCAAAATAAAAGAAAAGTAAAACATGGTATTTATTTTACTTTTAAGAAGAAGGTATGGCTTGTAGAGGAGGTCGAAACTCAAATAATGGTGACGGCGGCAGTGAAGTCGTTGTCGCCGCATATGTACGACAAGAAAAACTTTCCCTTTTGTCGTTTAGTAAAACGCTTCGTATAAAAAAATATTCCTTTTGAATAAGAGTAAAAGTCAAAGGGGTTTATACACCATATAGAAGAAATTTGTGTATAAAACAAAATATGCCTCAATTAAATGAGATTGAGACGATGTCCCATACAAAGACGATATCCTTGGATTAAGGATAAATCAGTTACATAATTATGTGTGACAAATGGATACACAAAATATAAGTGGGTATTAAGTGTGTAACAATCATAGGACGTTCACACATAATCATATAATGACATATTCAAGGTGTACAAGTTTATCCCAAAGAATCAAATTTGGGTTAAGAAGTTCCCTTGCAAAAATTCGACAGCCTAACGGCGTCACTTCAAAATTAAGAAAAAGAGTTGATGAGAGATAAAAAGGGTATCTCATCACATGGAAATAAAATTTAAATCAATAAGGATATAGAATAACATATCCCAACATAATAGTCTGTGAATTAAAAGACATAACAAAATAAGTCTTTTAAAAAGAGGAGGGTGAAAGGTTCCCTTACCGAGTTGGGTAACTTTCGAAACGTACACCCCATGGAAGAAGGGTCGTACAATGAAGATGTGAATACCCATAAATGAAATTATACTACACAAAGTGTATAATAATGGGAATTAAATACACCACTCAAAGGAAATTGTGGAAAATGAAGCATAGATCTCACGGGAATAAAAGTGAGATGATAAATCCCTGACGAAAACTCGGCAGCCTAGCGGCGCCACTTAAAACTTCTAAAATGGATTGATGAGAGGAAATAGGGTCTCTCATAATATCAACATAATGTTTACAGAAATAGTAATACAAAATAACATCCCCCAACATAACAAATAGGATCCTAAAGGAAGTGACATAAAGGAGAGTACTTAAAAAGAAAGAGAGAGGTTAGATCTCTTACGAAAATTCGGCAGCCTTACGGTGCCACTCAAAACATCCAAAATGGATTTATGAGAGAGAATAGGGTCTCTCATCATATGAACATAAATATTACAGTAAGTGTAATATAAAAGAACATCCCAATAATAATAAAGATGAGCTTTAAAAGTAATGACATAAAAGAGTGTACTTAAAAAGAAAGGGTGGAGTAGGATCCCTTACCTCAAGTCCAACTTGTCTTGTCCGTTTCTTTATATTCCTGAATAATAAACTTTGTTCAATTAATAATTGCCTAAGTACCTCCTTTATAGATTATTATTCAGTTCATATCACATATTATAATGTTATAATAATTGTTTAATAATGTTAGTTCATATCAGACGTTTTTGTCGATGTTTGGTACATGAGTAAAAAATGAACTTGTTTGAAAAAAGATTTCCCATGTAGTTATAATTAAATAATTTACAAAATAGTATTAATGATTAAAATATCATATATATCCAGTAAATATTCATTTTATACTATTCCATATCATTTGGAGATAAAAAACGAAAAGCACCGTTCATGGAGACGGTAGGTCGTACGTACGCATGAATGCTACTTTCTTTTTTTGTCATATTAATGGAATTAAAACAAAATGAGATATATATATATATATATGTTATAATTACAGAATGATATCCATAATCTAGATTTAATATATTACATATATATCCATTATATATATGTACTTATAATAGTACAAAACATTTTGAGATAAGAAATAAAATGTACCGTTCATGGAGATGGTAAGCCATACGTACGCATGAACGCTACTTTCATTTCTATCTCATACTTTAATGGAAAGAAAATAATAATGATATAAAGGTATATTATAATTCCAGTATAACATCATATATAATAATTTTAAATCCATCCTTTATACGTCCCACGGATGGCATTAACGAATCAAATCACTTTGAGGGGGCGGTAGTCCGCACTTCCTAAAATGAAGATATCGTGTTTACCCATAATCAAAACCATAAAGGTATGACATAAATGAAAAATACAGAATCTTAAGGACAACATAAACATATTATATATCATATATAAATATAGTGTCATCTTAATGGCCACCTTTTAAGGTGTTAGAAGAATGTTGAACAATCATCGTTTCGTGAGGCATAAATTCGCCATCCACAGAAACAGTATGTTCTTTAACAATTAGATGTAGTTTTGTGTAAGTGTAGCTCTAATAATTCTTATAAAAACATCCTAGTATATTGAAGATACTGGATTTGTTATAAAATAAATGAATAAAAAGAGTTTAGGGGGTTGGAGAAGCAAAATAAAACAAAATGACTCAAGTGAAGACATTACCTTAAAATCGGGTAACTCCCTTTGGTTTGAGCTCAAAGGCTTACTTGGGAGGACTTATTCCCAAAGTTAGGCATCAAGGAGTAATAGAGGTAAGTGGAGAGAAAAAATGGGCAGGGGTTGTCTGAGCCAAAGGATTTGGGAGTGTGGGTAAGGAGGTAGAGGTGGGGGCCTTTATAAGAGGAGATGAGGGGCACTCTTGTAAAGTTACAAAATGTTACATTATTTTCAAAAGAGTTTCGGATTTTAAAGGTCCCACATTGATGTATTTAGAGGATAAGGTGATAAGGGTTCGAAATCCACCCATCCAATAGGTTTTGGACATTTATAGGTCTTAGATATTACATTATCTTTCCATTTTATTTAAATCGTTAAATAATGAGGTCATCACTGCATCATATTGATATCATAAATAATTTAATTTATTTAATGTATAAAAATTATAAAAAAAATTATGATGTAGGAAATATTTTTATCTTTCCAATTACTATTTATAGTCAAAAATATGACTTGTATAAACCCATGTAAAAGTTTTTTTAGTAAAACATCTCATGTTTGTGTCATTTTTACTTTAACATTAAATAAAAAGATATTTATGTCATTTTCCAACCAAAGTGGCTCCATGGGGTCCCCAAGTTGACTCATGGATTGTCTAGGTCCTAAATGACACATCCAATGAGGGTAGAACATGGTTCTAGGTCATTTCAGTTTATTAAAACATTATTCTTACCATAAACAACACTAATTACCTATAATCGCGATTAAAAACTTAATAAGTTACTATTCACCAAAATATTATTTTTATCCCATTGAACCACATATTACTTCTTAATGAAAACCATGTATGTCGGATTTTTTAAATTCAAAACACAAATATGGAAAAATTTCATTTAAAGGGAAAAATCAGTTTTTATAAGTACCACTTAGTGGTTTCACTATTCATCAAAAATTGAAGTTTTTCAGAAACAATCCCAAAAATTCACCCTAAGCTATATTTGATATTCCGAATTCAAAAATGAAGTATATTTTACAAAATTCAAAACATATAAGTCACATTAATTAATTTAATAATTAATTCCCGCTATCAGAGCAAATAGCATGTTTTTATGAAACAATAAGTATCAAAAGATTAACACTAGTTTAAGTCTGATTTCAAAGTGAAATTAATTCCAACGACCACTATTGGATGTAATGGTAAAAATATATTCTAATTTCACTTTAAAACCAATTCAAAAGATAATCTAATCATATAAATAAATTAGATTAAAAAGAGGTTTTGAATTAAAATACAACATTTTACACTATTCATTAAAAAATGAACTTTATCAGGAAAATACCAAAAATTTACACAAAGTAAATTTTGATGTCCCGATTCTTAAGAAGAGTTTTATGTGGTCCAATATAATGTTTAAGAGTGAAAAAAACTATATTTAATGATGGTTCACCATCAAAAGGCGATATGTGAGCCTTTAGTGAAAACTAGGGCATATACACCTAAAATTGAATTCTTTCTGTATTTTAAGCCTTTATCTTTTATTGGATAAATATAAAAACATTTAAAAACATATATAATCATATTTTATTTATTTCTATCCATTCCCTCCAATAAAACGGCTACATGTTAACTACCATTTAAAATAATATTATTTTAGTATTAGAGTGCAACGTAAGATTCCCAAGAAACTCGTTGTTGCGTTTTGGGTACGCCATCGAGCATAGCGTCCCCTTTAAAGTCATATTAATATTTTATTCACAAATATGGATAAATATGAAAATATCATATTCTTTATTTACCTGGGGTGTTACAGTTATTCTTTTTTCACATAATTCTTCATGTAAATGATAGCATATAGATGTATCCACATAGTATTAATGGGAAGGGATCACATTTTTATTTATTCATAATAATATTATCTAGAAATGATTTATCTTAACCATGTTTACAATATTATTATTTCTAATTCCTATTATAATGAAATAGTTTTTAATGCCTATGATTTTAGTCCGTAGATCATATTTATTATCTCGCACTCCTCTTCCATGGTAATGGTCCGTTAAATTGATATATAATTTATTTGTATAATTTATTATAGACCAATATTATTGATCCATGTACTTATAATATTTTATTTCACCCATATTCTAGTTTTTCTCAAATTCTTATGATCTAACACTATAATGAAACACTGATGATTGTTTCCTTACTAGGTATTTTAGCTCGCCTCTTTCTTTTGTGTACATTTCTACTAGGAAATTTAAAACGGGTATATATTTATAATGAAGTATTATGTTTAAATTCATTATGAGTGATGTTTATTACATTAAAAAGAAATATTAGTAAAGTATAATAATGCCTTTTAAAAAAAACATGTTATCTAATCCTCAAAAACACAAAACCAACCATTATTAGGATTGTGTGATTATTATTAGATGTAATATTTAATCTATATAAATGGTATAAAGCAATTTTATGGCTATCTTGGATCATATTACTTGGTATCATTTATATGTGTAAGGAATAATTTTTTAGAAGTATACCAAAGAGTATGGATAATGGGCGCATCAATTTGTATTAGAGCAGGGCATAGTTTTTTTTGGGAATATCTTAGTTATGAATTTCATTAGGATAATATAAAATTATTTAAAACCAATGGGATGAGACTAAAGGATGAGTCTAGCAGTGGAATAAAATCCTGAAATTTTTGTGATGCTTTCAGTATGTTGCTGTCCTAAATGTAAAAAACAAGTTTTTACAATAGAACCCCGATAAAAAATATTTCTTTTATGAACCTAGGGGTAATCAACCTAAAAATGATTTTTAATTATCAAATTTTTCTTTGATTGGTGCATGATGATAGGGGCCAAGACATTACACTTGAACATACACACAGTAGGGATATGACTTGTAAATTCACTTTCTCTTCATTAATCATTATAGGGGAATTTTATATGTTTTAAAACCTAATCGAAAAATAAACATGTGCAACCTTGGTATGACATATGTAGTGAAATTTTGATCCAATTGTATCATAGTTGAACATAATGCATTATTGTTTAAAATTTTGGTTTCATTATAAAAATACATAATAGGATGTATTTTTCATCTTTATATGATAAATTACTCTAGCACTATTTAATATTATTATAAATTTTTTGTTTTTAGTAGTTTTTTTGAATTAGGATGTTGATTTATTGAATTATATTTCCATATAAATTCATATAACTAATAATACATCTAGAGAAGAATATTTGGTATAAATGTTTACGATATATGAAAATCTTGATATGTTTCTAAAAGTAAAATGATTTGGTTTTTAGTCATTATTTAGATAGTGTCATTGATATCTCATTATAAAAATTTCCTCATTCATTCATATAATATAGATACCCTTATATATTTTCACTAGTGGATTCTAATTAAAATTGCGGGAATGAAATTTATTTAAGGGGTGGATTGTAACACCTTGATATTTTAGAATATATTTTTTCTTTAAATTAATACAATGTTTGATAGATTTCTCTGAACAAAACATCAAACAATAATATGTTTTGACATATTATTTGAATATTATTATAAAAAACATAATAATAATTAAACATCTAGTAATTACAAACATACTACTAAATAATAATTTCTTACCTTTAGGTGAAAATAATTAATATTACTTCATATTAAAAACGATTTTCATTTCTCAAATAACTACTTTTTAAAATTATTAAATAATCATATTTACCTATTTTAAAATATTTTTATATATATTGTAATATATTCCATTATTTTAATAATAAATTGTTATGAAGTAATATTATAAACAATTAAAAACATCAATTCTCAATAAAAATGGTTCTAATTATAAATTTTACATTCATTTTAAAAGTAAGATAATTATTTTAGGAGATTAATTTTATAAAATTAAATTAAATTTTTAATTCATTATGTAAAATTTTTTTATGATGAATTTTTTGAATTTTTCTGAGACAATTTATTTTTATGTGAATAGTGAAAAAAATATAGTTTCCATTAATACTCTATAATTTTCGACCTTAACATACTATAATGATGGATTAAAAAAATTAAAATATTTTTCAATACCTTTATTATTATAAATTATTAAATTTATTCATTTAAAAATACTATATATAATTTAATAACTCAAGTTTCATATTTTTAGATCATAGTATTCTTTCTGTCTAAAACAAATTTTTTGTCATCTTTTTTATTTATTGGGTTTTAAAGAGGTAGAATTTATTATTGTGTTATTTTAATTCCATGTAAATTATATTTGGTTAAAAAATCTATTAATGTCCTATTATTAATTAATATTGAAAATTATATCATAATTAAAAAAAATTTGAATAAAAATACAGTCTTTCTAAAAATAGTTTTTCTGTATTATGTTTTCTGTAATTAATACTAATTTTTATAAACATAATAAATTTTATTTTAAAAGAAATTTCATATGAGGAATTATTATTTCCAAATTATATATTAAGGCATGTTTTATTTTTAAGCATTAAAATTATATTAATTAGGTAAAAATTAGTTACCATGGTAAAAAAAATGATAGAACCAAAAAAATATATGATTAAAAGACCTAAAAATATGTTTTTTAATGTGTGTATGAATATTTATCAATCATACACCTTATCATAATCCATTATTTTCAGTTATTGGATCTACTTAACTTTGAAATGTAACATTATATTTTATATTATTATAAAAATGTCACTCCAGTCCCTTATAAAAAGAGCCCTCACCACCCCGCTTCTCCATACACCCCATGATACATAGAATAAAAAAAACTACCGAAATAACTCTCCAAAACATCTATCCAACACATATATATTTTAGTATATTAAAAGACTAAATATAGATGATTTAATCCAATTTTTCAATAATTTCTTCTAAGGTTCCTCCTTTTTAATTTATTTTTCATTATTTCTTCTTCCACCTCATATGAATATACTATAACCGTATTAAAATAATTAAATATATATCATAATTTTTTGGAAATTTTATTATTTTTATAGGATAACCATTTTTTACCCACCTCAGAAATTCAAAAAATGAAAATGTCGCTTGTGTTACATGTGGACTACCACCTTAACAAGAAATGTGATTCATTTTTTATAATCATCATTCATTGATGGTTTAAATGTAATATTCAATTGAAAAATATATTTACTAAAATTTAATTAGTATTCTAAAATATTAACCATTTCATATGTTTTACTCATTCTACATAAACAATTACATGACCCATGCGTAGGTGCCAAATAATTCCTCCACAATAGTGAATTATTTCATTTTTCAATCTAGTATATTTTATAATAGTTCAAAATCCTATAAAAATATATTACATCTTTAATTATATTTTAATTCAATAATTATTATTCTATGATAATTATTTTATTCCAAAATAAATACTTTATTAACTATATTTACCCATAGACTATATATTTTTCTCTTTTTGTGCCAGTTCAACAACCTAGATGAACAATGATATAATTTTAAATCATTAATTACTATTGAAACATAACTACCTGTGTTATAAAAAATTGATGGTCATGCCATTTATTTACGGTTCGAGGATTTTTCTATTAATATTTCACTTATCATTAATATACCACACTATAAAGTAATATAGCTCTTATTTCTTTTATTTGAATTATTATTTCTCTCCTTGTCCTCTTTTTTTATTTCAACCTTGTTTGGGTAATGTATTGTGATATTGGGGACATTTAGTAGACTTAAAGGGGAGTTTTGGTTAATATGGGAGAAAATGTGAAACACCACGACTATAGTGTTGGATGTGATGGACCTTGGTATATCTTGCTACGAAAAGACCTTGGAAATGGATTTTCCATGCCATGCAAAGTACATTGTTTTTATTATCATCCTTTTAAAATATCATATATTTTATCAAAATTATAGGGTGGGATTTCCATTTTTGGGATCTAAAGGGCACCATTATAACACTCTGAACATTTTTTGGTATGTTTCTCTTAAATTTATTAAATTTTTTAGATATCCTATATTGAATGAAGGACTAAGTCTCTATGAAACAACATTATGTTATTTATAAGAGAAAGTCATAACCTATCTATTAAACATAATTTTTCCAAATCTGTGTTTTGAATTTCAAAAAACGTTCATCTGTAGTTGTGATCAGTTAGATATTTGGGCTCTGAAAAAAAACAAATTGTTTTTTATAAATAGTAATATAGAATTATTAATAGTAATATAAACCTTATAAGTATTCACTCATTTTTTTATTTTATTTTCTTCAATTTATAAGGTAATAAGATGTTGATTAATTCTTTACTGTATTAAAAAATGATTTATATATTAAAAATTGTAATTTTTTTATAAATTTTGATTTTATTCAAAAATTAAATATGTAATATATAGAAAATTATTTTTGAAAAAATGGAGTTCATTTTTGAATTCAACATATTGAAAAACAGTTAGGGTGATGTTTTTTGGATTTTTCTAAAATACAAGAATTTTCATTAATAGTAAAAATACAGTTTTGAGTTTTCTCTAGTTTAATTATATTATAATGATGTAAAAATTAATATAAAATTCTGGTGGAATTCGGTACATTAAAATAGCACATGAGTTTTCCCAATTCGATAAACTATTAGAAAATACCATGGTAAAGCCCATGGTTTTGTAGAAAATCACCTTTATGGTGTCCCATTAAATTAATAAAAAACTCCTACACATTTACTATAAATACCCACTCATCCCATCATTATCATTGATTCAAAATCTATAATCCTAAAATATCTAGTTTTTTACCTCACTTGTATTCATACCATGTTGTCCTTAAGCTTTTATTCCCCCAACCTTCTTGTTTTGGTAGTTACTCTACAAGGTAAGGGAATCTACCACCCTTCTCTTTTCTTAAGGATTTCATTTTGTGATTACTCTTTTACTTTCAATTGGATTATGTTCGGATATGTCATTACATGTTTTTATTTCAGTCCATATTATGTAATATTTATGAGATACCCACTTTCTCAAATCACACTATTTTATGAATTTTAATGTGATGCCATTAGCCTTCCGAATTTAATGAGGGATTTCTCAATTTTCCATTTATTTTGAGTTATTTTATTTTAATTTCGTTCCTCATCTCCCATAATCAAAATTCTATGATAATTCCATTACCTTACAATGACTAGAATATAATTATGCTAATGGAATATTTCATCATCATCTCTTTTCCCCTCCTCTTATACTAAAAATGAAAACACTGTCCGAGATGTGTTAATTTAACACATTCAAGGATGATGGGTACTCATTTTTTGTTACCATCGTCAATTATTGTCATGAACACATTTTTTGGTTGGGAAAAATCATAATATATGTATTTCATTTTATTAAATATTTTTTAATCCTTAGAAACTCATAATATAACATAATAATACAAAACAAATTTATTATGCACAATATTGCCATGTAAACCAAGCATTTTTCATTATCTTTTAACAAACAAGTCATCCTCCTGGTATGTAACCAAAATAATTATAAGATAATTTATATTTTTTAAAATGTAACTAATAATATATATTAACAATTATGGATTCTTAACCTCATTAAAAATGAACATCCAATCATGAATACAAGTAAACTGATCATGAAAACCAGGAATGAAAATGCTTCCAAAATAATAAAATTGAACCACTTAAACCCATAAAAAAGGACATGAATAAACATAATAAAGTTATAAGTCATAAATTAAATGTTTAATTTTTCATGAATTACTAATTAAAGAGTATAAATTTTATTATTCAGGACATTATGATCAGTAAAAGAATACTTTTGGTCATTAGGTAAGATGTTTCTTATCTCACTTTTAATTCTGTGAGATTTCCATTACTCACCATTTATTCCATGCATGTGGTGTATTTTTTACTGAAATTGGATATATATTTTTCTGTTAGGGCCAATAGGGGCCTATATACCCTGAGAGTGGGGGTGAATCAGGGTATTGATATTCTTTTGAAAATTCTTCCTACCCCACTGGATCTTGACCTCTTTATTACAAGGGTCACTTTGTTTGCTCTTGTGTGTAATCTATGATAACTTATTTACTGCTTTATCTAATGATGGTTCTTTGAATGTAATGCAGGGAAGAAAACAGACAGACACAGATATTTTTACTTGGTTCACCCTCACTGGGCTATGTCCAAGGAGCACACGCCGACAAGTTGCCTGTCATACCAAATTCCACTATTCTTCACTAGATGTGGATTACAATGTTCGGGCTAGATCACTTCTATGCCCATGCTCACTGACTTTACGAGGTTTAGGTTTTGCTCACTGTTTTCCCAAGGGTCACTCTCTATTTCTCTATATTTGGCTCACTACCGGTGGAGAGGATCTCCTTTTTCCTCTTCATATGCTCACTGCATGTGGAAGGGATCCACTCACAGTTTATAGACCTGTAGGTCTTTTCATTTGAATGAATACATGCATCCTTGACTATTGATGGATGCTCTGTTATATTCCAACATTCATCCACTGATGAATACATCTTTTCCTCTTAACCACTGAGCAATTCACTTTGGAAACACCTTCTCAAAACACCCTACTTCGCTAGGCTCCCAATTTCACGAAGCTCAAACAATCCTTCGCGAAGCTCCTGCCTTTTTGCGAAGCACAACCACGAAGAAAAACCGTGAATTACTACCGCGAAGCTCAAGTCGTTGCAGAGAAACTTCCCTCGCGAAGCTGACTGATCCAATGCGGAGCACGCAACTTTCGCAGAGCTACAATAGCCACCACGAAGCTCTTCTTTCGTTAAGCACACAGGCTACACGAACTACCTTCGCGAACCGAGAGAAAATGATTTTCTCTGAAAATTCTCTCTACTTCTCTCGAGGGGGTTGGCCTCTATTTATAGGCGATTCCACCGACCCTCAAACATTCCGCATGACGTCAACACCACTTCATCTCAAATCGCAAAGCTCTGAAGTTTCCACCGGAATTCTGTCTAAATCGCAAAGCACCACAGAAATTTTCTGATCGTAGAGCTCATCGTAATCACAGAGTATTAACGTCAACATTCCTTCGCACCTTCACCGTGAAGCTCCCTCATAAATCCCTTCACCGCCGCGATGCGCTTCAACTCTACTATTCGTGAAGATTTGATGTAATCGTGAAGCATCACCGCCTCCATTTTTCTGGTCTTCGCAAAATCCAATCCATGAATCCTCTCTTCTCTAAATTCATGCCTTTTCCATATAAAAATATGATCTTCATGGAAATCCTATTTTTGCAATGCTCACTAAACTCGAAATTTTGGACCCCAAAAATTTGGAAAACACTAGGAAACGACATCACCTTATACTTCTCTTTTGTACCGCCTCCATATCATCCTTTCCTTTGTCATCGTTCTTTGTCAATATGGATTGTCAACAAATTCTCTAGAACTCGACAATTCTCCATGGAAACCCGATTTGTCAACAAACACAATCAACCCAAAAATACTGCAATGTTACCTTGAGGGATTTTTGCCCAACATTTTCATCATTTTCTTAATATTCATTGAATTCTATGAATCCTTTGGTGGTTATTAATTTTTGGTCATACAACTTGATTGATTGATACAAGGAAAAATACTTTGTCTCAATTTCCATTTTGTTGAGTCATACATGGTATTGTGCACCTAATATTTTTTATGTGGTGTATCCACTTCCCATTTGAGATCATTTTTAATTTTAAACTGTAAATATATTATATATTCATATTCTGTTTTCATGGATATGATTATTTTCTAAACTTTTATATCCTTTTATATACGGTGTTGTTTTTTAATGTTGTTTTAACTATGGAAATATTGATGAATCTATATACTCAACTTTATACAAATTTTGAGAAGGAACATTTTACATGTATTAAATCTATTTATTAATAATTATTTGGACTTTAAACAATTTTTGGGTCCTGATATCACCCTTCAATGCATCAATAGGTCTCATGATACAAATCATTTGGTGACAAACCCTTTGACTTTATTTCCAAAAAAATCAGATGGGTTTCTACCCACAAACATAAATAGTTTAAATGGTATAGTGGTATCATGTTCCCGATACCTAACATCCAATTAATAAGCATAACTCTTTATCAATTATCTTCTATTACTATCCATGAGTTTCTTACCATAAAAAACACTATGGATGTAGTTTCATTCTTTGTTTATTAATGGTGCATGTTTTTCATTTATTCACCATGCCATATTGACTATTCCAAATTGTGTATGATTCAGTTATTGTCTATTCATGCTTCCACTATTAGTAACCCTTACTGATCATTTTAGCTCAAAAAATTCATGAGTTTACCTTAAATTGGTTATGATAAAAAGACCATATATTTAGTTCTCATGAATGTAGTTTTTTTAGTTTTTGTTATGTATTGTATTATGTTACCTTTCCCAATGTAATATGAGTTATATGTGTTTATCTAGTTTCTTTAAGACAACTAAAATAATCATTACATTAGTGTTTAATTATTTTTAATCATTTGAATGTAATAAGTAATGCACTGGCATAAGGCTTCTGTGGTTAGGGCATTACTGTTGGTATCAGAGGAAGTTTAGTAGAAAACATGGAAACTAGATTAGAAAACCTAGGTTAGGGAATAAATCCTTAATATGGGTTTTGTGGATATACAAAAAAGATAATCCTAGTATCTTATTAAGGAATATATTATATGGGTATTTATAATAAATACATACCTGCCTCGAAGAAAATAAGTAGAGGTGGTTTTGGCATAGATGTACCAAGGAGTGAAAGCTTTGATAAAGAGTTTTGGGCATGACCTGGGGTATCCTGGTGCACGAAAATGGGTATTTCTACACTCTTAGTCTGACACTCCTAAGGGATATACATAGGATAATTCAAATTTTCCTTACAAGAAATTATAAAGGATTTAAATGTAAATTTTTCCTCAAGAGAAACCATGTTTATGAGATTATCTATGCATAGAATTTCTACTTATGCTATGTACTTTTCAAGATGATATTATAAATTATGATTCATAACTTAATCTATTATATCCCATTATTTAAAAATTATGCCTAATGGTAAAGGAGGAATCAATACTCTTTTACAATGTAGGGATCTCCCCACTGAGCAAGTCAACATAATCAATGTTAGAGAGGATCAGATCATGACCATATTGTGACAACTTACTTAGGTTGGGATGAATAACCATGTTACAACTATATTGGGTCATTTCATTAGGTATAAGCCCCAATATTTTAGTGGGAATACTAACACATTGGTATCTAATAAGTGGATCAAGTCCAATGAAAATATATTCATGGAATTAATATTTATAAAAATAAAAAGGTAGTGTTGGCACTGTATTGTCTCAAGGGTGAAACTGATCAATGGTGGTCATTGATACATAATTCCCCTAAGAAATCAAAAATTGAAGATATCGAATGGAGTACTTTTTAAAAATATTATTTTTAAAATATTTCCCTTCTGAGAAATGAAACAAAATGAAGTGGAAATTCATTGGCTTAAGGAAAAGGGAAGAAGACAATGTTGCAGAGTATGAGGCTACCTCCACAACACTAGCCATGTATGCCATAGATTAAGTACTTAGCATGGAATACAAGATTTATCATTTCATTGATGGTCTTAAGCCATGTATTTAAGTGTCAATGTATTCTCAGACATTTTCATCGTGTGATTAAATTTTATTACGTGCCACCAAAATAGAGCATGATTTTTCTAGATCAAATTTTCTCAAGGGAAACCAATATAAAAAGCAGTACTCTCCTAACCATGGAAACGTAGAAGCACTAAGGAAGATCAATGGAATTAGGCAATTCCTATTATGTGAGAACAAGGGAAATAATCTTCCTGGGAAATGCTTGAAAGGCATGGGATTCTATTATAAGTGTGGAGAAAAGGGTCATCTATCTAATGAATTCAAGCCAAAAAAACAAGTCAATGATATTCAATCCAACAATTATAGAGATATGGGACATTGTGTAAATTATTTTCCTAAGTTCCAAGGATACTTGCCTTAGAAAAGGCTACAAGAGCAAGGTAAATCTTCTACAATTACAACTGTGGATGTAGATGTTCCTAATGATGTGGTGGATGGTACTCTAAATGTTTCTTAAAACATATCCAATGCATTATTTCATTCCTGATCATCGCTTTCATTTATATCTTCCTAGTTTTTCAAGAAAATTATACATTTCCCATTTGATTTAATAAATATTTTCTCATTCAAAAATCATTAGCGATGTATCATTATAACCAAGGTGTATCAATCTATCCCCCTCATGACACATAAACGTTCTTTAGTTTCTAACCTTATCATCATACCAATGATTGAATTTGATATAATTCTCATTCTGAATTGGCTTTCAAATTATGATATGATGATCTATTGCAAGAATTAGGAAGTTACAATTTTTGAAAATGGTGTGGAATCCCTTATCTTTAGAGAAGAAACCTCACCGTCTGGTTCTTATCTAGATCCACCCCCAGAAGCTCTATTGAATGAAATTATTTGATAGGAAGAGAACCCAATATCTCTAGTCAAGGAAAGAAATATTCAAATTGAATATGTACATATTTTTTATGGACACATTGACATATTTGTAGAGGATTTACTTGGACATCCTATATAGTAGGAATTTGAGTTCTGTATTGATTTAATTTCTTGTACAAGACCTATATCAAATACTCTCTGTAGAATGCCCACTGTTGAATTATTAGACCTAGAAAAATTACTAGAGTAATTGGGTGACAAAGGATTTATTTTACTTAGTGTTTCTCCATGGGGATCCCTTGTCTTCTTGGCCCAGATGAAAAATGAATCCATGAGGCTATGCATTGATTATAAGGAAATCAATGTTATTATAGTCGATAATAAGTATCCTCTACCACGAATTGTTGATTTATTTGATCATCTTCATGGGGGAAAATATTTTTCAAAGATCGAACTTCAATCTGGATATCATCAACTGTGTTTGAAGAAGGAAGATATTCTAATAAATTAATTTTCAACCAAGTATGGGCATTACAATTTTAAAGTGATGCCTTTTTAACAGACTATTGCACCCATAGTTTTCATGGATCTAATAAATAGATTGTTCAAAGAATATATTGATGACATTTTTGTGGTCATTATCGATGATATCATTGTATACTCCAAAATATATGAATACCATGAAAATCACTTGAAGATTATTTTGAAGACAAATAAAATAAATGAATTACATGGGAAGTTTATCTAGTGTGAATTCTGGATTCAATCAGTTTCATTTCTTGTCCATATTGTATTTAAGGATAGAATCCTATTTGATCTAGTCAAGACAATAGAAATCCAAGAATGGCCCATGCCAACGAACATAACCAAGGTATACGGTTTTATTGGATCAGCAGGTTACTATTAGAAATTCATTTAGAATTTCACCCGACTCGCTAACCCTCTAACCAAGCTCACACGTTAAGGTATTAAGTTCTAAAGGAAAAAAGATAGTACAGACTGCATTAAAGAATTGAAAAGAATATTGGTCAATGCTTCAATTTTTACTCTTCTACCTATAAATGATGGATTTGTGATATATAGAGATTCCTCAAATAATGGACTCAGTTCCATCCTTTTTGAAAAAAGATAATGTTATTAGTGGTTGAGATATCCAAGTGTAAATATATAGTTCAAACACTTCTAGTTATAAAAGAAACTGACTTCTCACTGAGTAGGTTGTGTTAGGATGTATTAAAGGAGAACACCACTACATAGAGCACTATGTATAGGGTCACATAATTCTTCTCTTAAGGTCCCATTTTTTAGGATATATAACAAATCAATGTCTAACTCTATATCAAAACATAACCATATCTATCTATAGATTGATTAAAATACACTATATACTAAACTCTATCCTATTATAATATCAATATAGGAGTGTTACCCAATCTATATCAAAACTCCTCAAAGGCCTTCTGACACATCGACTACCATATAAATGGTTTACCCTTTTTCAGAAAGGTTGTCAAATTTTCCCCAATTTTATAAAAATATGGAACTAATCTCTAGTAATTAAATTCCATCCAAAGGAATCTATGAAACTATGTTACACTCTTTAGTGGGTCCCAAGCTATCATTGTCCAAATATTTTTTTTCCCACAATTATTACCTCCTCTTTGATGAAATTTCCTTGGAATTGGGCTTCTGTAGTCAAGAACTAATTCTTCTAAATATTCCCATATAAATGATTCTCTTGAATTACAATCATGAAAATCAATAAATTTCTTAGATTCTCTTACTATGGTGTAGAGTACATGATGATGTCATCAATTAAGACCACGATGAACCATTCTTTGAATGTCTGAAAGAACCAATTCATTAGTCCCATGAACACTTTTTAGTAATTTTTTAATTAAATATGGTGTCACTATATATTATTAATAATCATAGATATATATTTATTTAATATTTGTTATATCCAAATCTTACTCGCAAATCTGGTGATAGCCTGACATGAGGAAAATAATTGATAACCACTTCTCCACATTTAACTATTTGAATATGTCATTAATTATTAAAGGATGATAAAAATTCTTGATGGTCACCTAGTCCAAGTTATGATAGTCCATACACAGGTACATGATCTCATCCTCCTTCTTAGTTAATAATACTATAACGGCATAGAGAGACACACTGGTTTAGATAAATCGTTTCATCTAAACATCCTCCAACTACAAATATACCTCTATAAGATTGATGAGTGGAATCTGATATACAATTGATGTTATTTAGGTTGTATTAGAGTGTAATTCTATGCCATAATTAACTTATTAATGATTATGTAAACTAGTTACCTCATTGGGAATATGTCCAAGTACTCTTCTACAATTGTTAGAAAAAACATCCATATAGTATGCAGCATAAAGGTTCAAGATAAACATTGGATGGGTAATCAATTTTAGTCTCCTGTATATGAGCCAACTCTTTTCTATTTGGCCTTCTTTTATCTAGTGAACAAAAAAAATTACCCATCAGAATGATTACACAACATCCTTTTTTATAAAAATTCAATATTGTAACAAATATTTGGAATATAGTCAATAAAAATAATGAAATAATACTATCTCATTCTAACCATGAATAGATCCCTTGGGATATTATCTCCTCTAAGAGAAAAGTCACACCAAAGATATAAATGTATGATGATAGAATCCCCTCTAGAAGGTTTTACCAACTATAAACTTTACACAAGAGTCTACAAGAATTTCATGTTTTCAAAAAATAGATAAGTCTAGGAAAGAATTGATAATTCTATTATCTATCAGAACATATGATGGGGTAGATAAGACATTAACTATACCTCTATCAATATTGATATCCTTTACATCATAATCATCCCCAACCTATGTTTTTTCACATCCTCGACCACAACATTCTGGATCCTAGTATGGACTACCTATATAGTGTGGTAGTGGAAGATTATTGTATCCTCGACCACCAAAAGTATCCCTATCAGATCCTCTACCATTGCTACCTCTATATCGGTATTTCTTCTCTTATCTCTCCCTCTGAATCAATATCCCATCCATTTCATATCCCTCTTCTATATCTCGGTTGTTAGATAGTCTCATATAAAATTACTTTTCCTATTAAAAGAAAATAATTGCCTCTTCCTCAGTTTACTATACCATCTCTATGATCCTTGAGTTACAAAACCTCTATTATGGGACTAGAGATGTTGATGCATTGAGTGTCTCAACTCTAAATACCAATACTATCCACTTATTATTAAAGTATCTAATCCTGGGGGTCATCTATAAACACTATCTAGCTTCAACTACTCTCTCAAAAACCACACTACTGCCAAGGTATGCTCCAACACCCTATATAGATGGTGATGAAAAAGGGGAAATCAGACTTCAATATTTATATGTAGATCCACAAAAAAATCCTCCCAATAAAAGATAAATCCCAAACCATATTCTGATATTATCATGAGAGGTCTTTAGACATTAACAAATACTTAGTGAATGAAAATATTCTAGACTAAATCTCAAGAATCTTTTAGTTCTATACTAGTTGTAGAGTCTTCATAAAATAATTCTATTGGAAGAGGTTATCAAACATGGTCTTTATAATTGTTTCCTTATCATGGTTTCCACTACAATATATTCCTTCAAAATACATGGTCTATTACCATGTCAATCAGCAATCTAGACATGGATAAAACCTATATTCATAGAAAAAATGTTTGTGGAGGATATTAGCATAGAAATGGACTCTAAGGAAACTATAATGGCAAAATACCTTATTATTGTGATTGACAGTCATGGAAATGGGCCTATTTTCAATGGGACCTTATTCTCATGCATTACATGTCTAACGAAATATGTAAAATAAAATTTCCATTCCAGATTTGATCATTAATCCAAATTCTGACATAAGTACAAACTTGAACTCACCATAGAGGGCCACTTATAATATATATATATTGTATATATATACTTATATACTATTTTTTATATTTATGTATATATATATTAAGACCAATAGACATTTTAAACTAGGTAAATATGGTCTTTCCCTTGCCTTTAACATCCTTGTGCGGGAAACCTGACCACCACAAGTAATTGTAACCATAGTAGTTATCCATTTTTTAACTACCTAAGTCCACATTAAAGAATTTTCAATATCCATAGATATTTTATGACCCACCTACATCCAAATTTAGTTATGTACCATTGAAAAGTTCATGGAAATATATTTAATTTCCACTAGTGACTCCGATATCAAGATCTTCCAATCCTATCAAGATAGAGAGAAGACACATCTCGAGAACCACCACATAATATAAATGGGTTCGAATGAGATGTAACATTGGGAACATTAACTCTAACTAGTCCTCTACCTCTTATGGGTTTGTATCACACCAAAACCCAAGCGGTCTTTCTCTGAAACCTGTGAAGAGCACTCAACCTATGTGTGTCATTATACTAAACTATTGGAATAGTATACAACTTAAATCAAGGTGAAATATCATATTTTACTACTATATGATATTTTTATCATTTAAAATTGGTAATAGCATTTCTCATTGGAAACCTTGATGGATTACCTCATTAATAGGCCCTTATAATGAGGCTACATCACTGAATCGGTAATTATTGTGATCTTATTACAAAATCCTCATTAGTTGTCTATATGGAGAAATCCAAAAATAATCATGATATACCATGATAAAAAGGACCATATATATGGGGATGACTCGTGAATAACATGGTGTCCACCCCCTATTCCTATATAAGGAATGAAATATTTTTTACCTTGTACCTTATATTTCAGGGCAACAAGTTGACAAGTGGGTAATCAGAGTTTTGGTGAGTGGATACGTCAGTGATCACAACAACACTGGGTTCCCTATCATGAGATCCAAACTCAGGAAACATCAACAGAATTTCCCTATGTTCCAAAACAAATACTCACAACTATTCTATATCTAAAATATTTTCTTAAGATAGCCTATGATATAAAACAACTCTTACATGGACTGAACCATATGGGTCCACATTACAAGCATTAGTACATGTTTTCCACCCTAGGAGTAGCTCCAATAGGTTGTGGTTTGGTGACTGACATTGAGATGTCACATCTCAAATATTATAGGCCTTGTCCTATGGAATATTTACACTTGAACACGTATACAAACAACAGATAATAACTGAGAATAATAATCAAAATGAAAATAAAATCCTAAAAAACTCTAAAATCCCACAACAACATACAACTGCCTAACAAAATTATAATGCAAACATATTGGTCCAACAACAATGAATTAATTCCAACCAAACAAAAAAATCTAATACCATTATGAAAACTCTAGTATTTGATCATGATCTTACTATTATTATACGCCACCCATTTTAGGTCTGGTAAGTTCCCCATTGAATAGCCAGTCATTATCATTTGACATGAAATATATTGTTAGATCCCATACTGGGATTATTATATTCATACCAGGTAGAATGCCTCAAATACACCAAAAAATATATAATTAAAGATATTCAGGTAAGAACCATGATAAAAAGTGTAAAATGTATGAGAACCCCAGATATGATCAAATGGATACTCAAGCTCCAGAGTACAGTATCAATCTATTAATGAACAAAAAAACTCATAATTCCAAAATTATAATCTAGAATTATCATGAAACCTATTCGGTGATTCCCTTAGTTTATGTTTGAAGAACCCCTACCCCTAACTATGGGTGAAATACTGACTCTAGTGATGGATCTCAGGTCTATCTTAACTCTAACGATAAGAATAATACTACCTTTTTTTGATAGAGGGTATCTTCCCCAAAAAGGGATTGATATTCTAAATAGATATGATTTAATAGATAGAATATCCTTACATCATCCTTAAATTGATGAAATACTAACACCTAAAGAGGATCCCTATACCAATGGGTGAAATATGGACTCCACCCTGGAGTGATGAAGGGGAACCCCACTTCTAAATGCAATATTCTAGTCCAAGGGTAAGTATACAATGTATCATAGAGTTATATAGTATGTTATCCCAGGTCACCCTCATTCCCCCTATTCTGTCATCTCAAAAAAACTTTCTTAGCAGAACTACGTGTCATGTAGTCGCATCATAGGGCATATCATGTTTAGAAAGGGTATCAGGATATACCTCACCTAACAAAATTGAGTTCCTTCAGCAGTAAATGAGGTGTGGCCCACCACAAATGGCATGTGGAGCCACATGGTTCCTTGGGTGTGTACTAAAAGTACTTTTCAAGCTAATTTAGTATGTCTCGCAAAACATATATATCAATCACATGGTTGGATGATATTTTACTCTAGAGAAAAATATAGAACTACATTATAGTTTCTACACAAAATGCATTTTATAAAGTATATAGTGTTCATCCAAAAACAATTATTGAATTTTAGCTTCATGTGTATAATAAAATTTACACACATCCTTTTCAAATTTTTCCACAAATCTCTCTCATAATATATGAAAAGACACCAAATGTTTATATAATTTCATCAATGACTATATTTCTTCCACTATTTTCTGGGAAAATTGATTATCATCATCACTCGATTTACTGAATTTCCCTTATCACAACACTATCATCCTTGATTTTTTATTTGTTTCCTTTCATCATCACCGATCCTTGGGTATATCCAAATCACCATTGCGGAACATGCATCGATGATCCTTGAAAAAAATTATTCAATTGTGTAATTGGATGGGTCTGTGTAAATATTAGAGCCACTAATCCAAACAAAGATCAATGATTAAGGCATGTTGAATGGATTCCAAAATTAAAAAACACAAAAGTGAGGAACCAATGATAGAATTTCAAGCTTATACATGATTAATTGATGGAATCTATTGAATCGTGAAAAAACTACACTGTCTAAAACATAATGAACTCCATATTCCTAATTTTTATAAAAAATGGTAAATTAATTGGGAATTATACTGTAATACATAATTAATTCAATGGGTATTAAATTGTCTTAAATATGACCTCCAAAAATGGAATAAATATAATAAAAAATACCTACCTTCAGATTGGATCAATCACTAGTTGGTAATAGGTGGTGATGATTTAACTATTGATACCCATCAATTCTATTTTCATATATGAGTTCCTCTAAATCTAATCACCAATCCAATAATCTAGTCTTTTTTATTTTTTAATTCTCCAACTATTATTCTCTCCCTCCCTCTCATTTTTTAGAGTTAAATAACTAACCCAAGATATTAACCTGAAATGGTTTTTTATAGAACCTCTATATTTCGAAAAATAGACAATAAAATTATTTAATAAATAAATTATTTATTTAGTCAACCTATGACTTATCACTACCTAAAAACAATGTTTGAACAAAAAAAAATTCACACTTGGGTTAAAATTAGTATTCCTCATTCAACAGTGATATTGGTTTTCCTATTCCATTCTTTATTGGGGAGATAAACTAAAATTTCTAAAATTATTATCCAGACAGAATGAATATATTTAAAAATTTTGACATATCATAATCATGGATAATGTATTTCTGAAAAAATTTGGAAATTCAAACACTAACTTTGAATACATTATTTAAAAATTTCAATTTTTTTATTAATAAAAACCATAGCCTGTAAATATTGGGAGTTGAAATGTAAAACAATTGATAATAAAAATAATTGGTATTTTTAGTCTGGATTACGTGATTATAACTCTTTTGTAATACAATAGAATATTAATGGAATATACAGAAAAATAATATATAAAAACATGAGTATCTATTCCATCAACATTCAAAACACTTCATTCTATAGGAAATATTTCTAATAATAAATATTAAAAAATCTTCAGATAATAGTGAAATGAAACATCGATAATGTGATGTTGAAATATATAATGTATAATTATTAAGAATAATAATTTTTGAGGAGACAATATGAAAGATATAAATGATGGACAATATAAATGTGATAAGATATATTATTTAGAACCTATCTAAAATAAATGTAAAAATATTGATAATATAAGACTAGATTTTAAATATTTGAGAATAATTGAATTAAAGTATTAAAATAAATTTTAAAATATACAATATAATTAATCTTTTAAATAAATAGACACAAGGAGTGCTAGTGGTGGAGATACTATATTCGTAAGTTCATCAAAATAAAGTGATAACCGTAGTAGAATCACAGGTTTTTATACCAATGTTCCAAAGTTTGAAAAATGTTTCATAGAGAACATAATTTTATAGGATATAAAAAACTATATCTTGAATAGAATAATTATTATTAAATGGATTGTAAATGTGAATGTTATTTTTAAAGACTTTGTTATTCTGATGTTGAGGGAATTATTTTGAATATAAATAATTGAATTTAATGTTATGATGAGGAATGTGAAGATATATATCGAAATATTCTCAATAAGTACATGTGGAGAATAAGTAGGGTTTTACTATGTTGAATAATATAATAACTAAATTATTAAAGTTAATTTACAATCTAATATCGATTGTAGATAAATGAAGAGTCATATGAAAAATCAGATGTATTATTTGAAATGGAAAAAAATTAAAGTCACTGAAAAAAAATTATGTGTTAGATTATTTGAAGATAAAAAATTCAGAGAAAAAAATTTTAGTTTTTGAATTTTCTTAAAAATTTCGAATATGAAAATAAATTATTGGAAAATAAATATTTTTGATATTTTGGTATTATTTTTATTCACATTTTTTGTAGTAGATGGTTTGACAATCTGGGTTGTTTTTATGTTATTTGATTTTAAAATTTTCAATAAATATTTCTATCGTCACAAAGCATTTTATGTATTCATTGTGATCCACTAAATGTATTCAGTTGATAATTTCCCAATTATAGTTTATTTCTATTTCTTATATAGAATATTCTATTGAAAAATAATCTATAATATTCTTTAAAGAAATATTTGTTTATCGTATAAGCTAGACATAAATGGGTATATGTTAAAAAAGGTTTCCCATTTTCTTATATAAAAGGATCTTGTTTTAAAATGGGAATCTTATAAATTATTTTATTTTTATTTTGTTAGAGAGTTATATAGTAAAATAGTTTTTTATATTACTAATGTTAAAAAAATTATGTTTTCAATGTGTTCATTTAATTTTTTTTCTTTACATAAAATAGTTAGAAAATATTATATATTTACTAGTGGAGTGTGAGTCTATGTTTTTTTCTCACAAAATTTGAGGTATTTCAAAAAAGTATCTAAATATAAAGTGATGATATTAATTTTCTGGTTAATTAGACAATTCAATAAATGAACCACTTATATACAAAAGGGAAGATAGTGTTTCAGTGGATTCATGCCTTTATTCATATGATTAAAGGTGGGAAAGAAATAGTAAATATTCAAGATGTTTATCTCTTTAATTTTACCACTAACATGAACATTTTAAGTGGTTAGGTTTATATGAGACTATATTAAAGTTGTATTGTTTTGGTATATAAAGTAAAAAAAATCTGAAAATACAAATTATAAATAATAATCATATAAACTTGTTATTAAAGGAAAAATTTTGGAATATTGTTATAAATATTATGGAGTAGTTGAATCATATGTTAATTCTATCAATACTTATCTATTAGAAACGTTGAAAATAATATCAATGTACCAACATTAATGGATTACCTAAACTGTCATGCTGATAAAGGTTAAGGATTTTTTAAAAATATTCTAATTAGTATTAAAAAGGAAAAAATGGGTCCATTTGTAGTTTTCCTCAGTAAAATTAGATTTATGATGTTGTTAAGAGGATGGGTATTGAAATTGATCAATAGCCTAAATGATTTACTTTTTTTAAACCTATGTGTATAGAATGTAATTAGGAAGGATGTTATCAATGTTCTAATAGAGTTTTTTCAAGGGAGGATTCTTTATTGACTCTATGACTGTCACAACTATGGTTTTTAATTCAAATACTCAACATAATAATCTATTCCAACACTACTTCCCAATTAGTATTTTCAATTTATTAAAAATATTTCATTGAATCTATGAATAATAATTGGATACATCTTATCCTTCCTTCTATTTTTTGATTAAAATCACATCTTTTTCATTGGGTAATTTATCTAGGGTCCATTGGATTAGTTCAAGAAGTGAGATCAGAGTTAGAATTAAAAATATATTGTGGGAATGTATCTAGATTCCATTGGATCTACAACCTACTCTATTCCAACACATTAATCAGGATTCCCTATGAATATATCTAAATGCATTTATAGAAGAAGAGAAAGTAGTTCAGTATGTAGAAAAGTTTTTCACTCTAGGATAACCTCTCTCCATGAATCTTTTTAGAATTACTAAATATTCTCTAAGAGTATATCGAAATTCATTTGATGAAGAAGATAATTTGGGTCAGTATGTAGGTAGGTATGGAACTCCAGGTATCTATCAAATTTTATTTATAATTAATTTTCTACCTTTCGTGAATGGAAACAAAAAAGAATATTTACAATATTATGGTCCTTTTCAAAACCAATGTAAGCAGGAGTGCATAAACTATTAATAATGATAAAAGTGGTTGTTTAGAAGTTATTGTGTCTATATTTTCCCATCAAATACCTAATTAGAAGGGCAATTTTCTCCCTTTTCGTGGAAAAGTGATTCTAATTAAAATTTATCTATCAAATATTCTCATAAATATCTTATCCTAAGTGATAATGCCAAAATAAATCCCTCAATTTCAAGATAATATGAAGTCTAACTTTATTTTGGATCTTTTCAGTAATGAAAATATTTATTATCTATTCTTGAAAACACGTTTTCTCTCCATTTGAGGAGGGAGGTCTCAACATAATGTGTTTAATTTAAATCACGAGAGCTCTTGAAGATAAAATAATGTGTAACTATTTGTAGGGATCTTCTATTTACGCATGAAATACAATAGTTAATAAAGGAAACAAATTGGTGTTAGTTCCAAGCAATAAATGTGACTCAGCCTCTGAAATTTGTATCAAAGTTACTTATATCCTACTAACCAACCTATAGAAATCAAGATGAGTGGTAAGAATTTGATAAAATTCATTATATAAATATCAATGGGATAGACTAAAAAATTATAGGTGTGCAACCGCTTATATAACTTTTAACGAAACGATGATCTTCCAAGATTTTCGGAATGCAGTTCTTGGTAATAAAAAAATTCAATTAGAAAATGATATTATTATGAATTAGTTTCATGATTTACCAGTTTATATTCCAGCTACCAATTTAAATTTCTCATCATCTAATTTTTTATTGTATAATATAAAATTTATTATGAATCTGGGATGGGGATATCAAATATTGAACTAATTAATTACATGAAAAATGATATTCTTAATTTGGTTAAATTAAAAAATAATAAGCTTCCATATGGTGGAGATTTTAAAAATAAATTTATCTCCCTATACTCAAGGTTTTTATTATATATTTCATTTCACCTAGAATCTAAAGTCATGTTTTTACCAAAGTCAACTAGTTGGCTAAGATATTGAGTTATTTATAAAATATTATGGATATCCCATTTTTACTAGACTCTTTTGAACCAATGTATTATTCTTATCTCATGGGTTGAATAAATCAGCGTGTGTATAATATAGACCTATGTATTTTCATTGCTATAAGATGGGTGTTGTGTCTTATTTAAAATAAGATTCATAATGATAATTCCTTTATATAATTACAAGGTGTTCTTTATAACAATATAGACCTTATAAGGGATATAATGCCTGATATTAAGGAAGATTACATGATAAAATACCTTCATTTGCTATAGATAGAAGGTTTGTGGCTCGATGATCATCTGCAGAGAATTTACTGAGGTAAATAAGCTTCCTCTCGAGGGTTTTAATATTAATATACATATTCTAGCTAGTATTAATTCTATGGTGCCAGAGAGGTCAGTGTGGTATCAATGTGGATCCATCATTATGGAATTTTTGGCACACTTTGATCAGGGGACCTCAATTATATTATAAGTAAAGGCCCTCCACATTAGATTGATGTTTTATTTGAAAAGAAATGTCACTTTTTTGGATGTTTCACTTGATATGGTGGTCATTATTCTTTTTTGAAGAACCAATAATTACCCTAATAGGTGGTCTAATATCATCGGTGATCATGTTATTTTCTAGTTAAAGGAGGCATTTACATTACACATATATAGTGAGAGTGAAACATTTTAGTGGACTCTCTATCCCTTCATGGCCATCTAGCTCAATATATGGAGATCTACACAACATCTAGCAGTCTCCCTCTAGTTTTCCAATGGATTTGTTATTCTTATCCTTAGGTTTATCATATGTTTTACACACCTTAGTTTTTTAGATTTTTGATCTAGTCATTTTGTATGTGGTTTCTTTTTTATAATAAAAAATGTTATATTTGGATAAAAAATGAGAATCCTCTCGAATAAAAAGAAAATCAAAAAAAATGGTAGTTTATGTTTCTATAGAAATAAAAATTTTCGATATAATTTCATAATTTATATATCAAAAGAATTTTTTGAAATAAAATAAGAAATCTATACAAAAAATATAAAGTAATTAGAAAATATATTTTCGAAACTTTTTTTATATTAAAAAATAAGAATAATTGGTGAATTGTTTAGAAAAATGTACGAAAATAATAAATCTCAAGCCTCTCCTTTTAAATTACCATTAAAAAGGATATATTTCTGATAAATACTCTCAAAAAAGTGGAAAACATGAAATTTTGGATCTTATATTACATATTGTAGAGGGTTTTCTACTTTCATCAACTATAGAATTCTCTAATGCCAAGGAATTTAATGTTATTAAAAATAATAATAAATTATCACTATTTCTTGATGTTTCCATGGAATCATTTTCCAAAAATTTTTCATAATATTCTTCTAACTTTTCATTGTCAATTAATTAACCAGAATATGAATCTATTATTTCTATAAATTATCAATTGATTCTAATGATTTTTGTCTAGATATAGAAAATAAATATTCCATAAAAATCGTGGATTTTGTTAGATCTAAAGATAAAAGGTAAGAGTTAGGTCAATTTTCTAAATTAGTTCATGTATTAAATATTTTCCCATTAGGAAATAAAATGTCACTAAATTTATTTGATGAAGATTAGGAATAATTATTCATGAAAAGTTTTTTGAAATGTTATAATAGAAGTAAAATAAGTTTAATACATCAAAACATTATCATTTATAAACTTAAAAAGATCTGAAATATCATCTATATCCTTTAAAATCATGATTTTAAGTAAAATAATAGGGATTAAAGTACATCTAAAATTCAATCCTCTCATACATTGTAACAAGTTATTGATCATAAAATAGAATTATTGTCTTTAAATTTTATTTTCTATGATATATGAGATATTTATTTTTTAGAATTTGATTATATTATTAATTATGAAAAAATTTAAATAAAATAAAATGAACTATGTTATGGATTAGAATGAGAAAAATTGGATGTAATTTGATTAATTATTTCATTCTTCTAGTTATAAAGATTAAAAATTTCAATAACATGAATTGAAATTAAGATAAAATAATTTATTTTTAAAGGAAAGAAAGATATATTTAACCATTAAGTTATGTTTTAGAAAATAATAAAATAGATTAGGATTAATTGAGATCATTAGTTGAGAATATTCATAGTATATAATTATGGATTGAAAATATAAATTCTAAATCTTCTAAAAAATAAATTGAAAAAAATTGTTAATGATCTAAACTTTTATTTTCATAAATTTTTTGAAAAATTCTATTGAATAATTGTTTTGTTTTCCATAGTATGTCTTATTTTTACTCTAACATGAATGTTTATTTTTCCATTTCTATGATGTATGAAATTATATTAAATTAACCAAATTTTTTTTTATGTTTAAATTTTTTTATTTTTTATTGTGATAATGATTAAAAAGTAAATAGTGGTTTTTGTCTCTTATTCTAGGATAATAATTTACATTTCTAGGTGGTAAAATTTTAGTAAAATACATATCATTGAAAAGAGGGAGTTATTTTTTAAAATTTAATGCAATATAGTTTTTAGGGGGATCCTATATTATAATTTATGATTACCACACTTGTTCATTTTTTCCCGTTCATGGTTATTTCGGGAAATCAAATGAGGTGGATTTGAAAAATTAGAGAGTTAGAGAACATTGAGAAATAAATTATCATCCTATAAAAGGGGAGATATATTAATTTATAAAGGGTTAAAAATTCAATAATCACATTATTACCCAAAGGATTATCTTTATCATAAAATGTAGAAGTTTTAATTAATGAAAAAAGAAGGATTTTTAATAGTTATTTTATTCTTGTTTATGGTTTTCAAAATGGAGTATATTTTGAGTCTTAGAATAAATTAATTATTCTTTTTTAAAAACATGCAAAAATTAGTATATAATCCATCTAAATAAGATGTTTTTATTTTCTTTTGTTTTTGTGTGTAGAAAGAATATTCAATAAGCTAAATCGCAAAGAATTTATTATTAAAGAAGAAATATATGTGTCTGCATTTTAGGTAACATTATATAGATGTTCAAGAACTATATTTGTGTAGTAATAAATGTATCAATAGAAACAATGATATTTTGAGTTCATCAAAAGATGATGAAGGTGCTTCTGATAATGTTAAAATTGATCCTGAAGAATTTTTTCTTTGGACAATATAATAAGATATAATGAAATTTTTTAAAAAAGTCATAGACTAATCAATAATAATCAATTTTAAAATGAACTAAATGTTCTACTTGTTTATAATATGTTGAATATATTATATTAGAAAGATAAATTTTGATTAAAGAAAATTTAATTGATATTATTTTTATAATAGAATCTTCTAAGTGGGGTTATTATTCATAAAATTTATTAGTTACATTTTTTATCATTATAATTCCTAACATGATATCAAGATACTACCTAAGTGGACTAAAGAGCTATTGTTTTATGTAGGTAGAGATACCCTTCAGGTATATATGGAGATTCTTAGGAGGATGTCTGAGTGTTTATAGTTTACATAATGGAACCTTCTAATAGGTTTATATTATAGGATTTAGGGTGTGTAACATTAAATACCTCTACCAACAAGTTTATAGTTAAATAATTCTAATGTATATGAATATATACCTTTCAACACATTTAAAATCAAGGATATGTTCAATTTGGTTTAATGATTCTTCTTATGTTTTTGGTAAAAGTGAATTTTTTTTAACATCCTTCTAAGGAGTAGTTTCTTTTATAATAATTATGTTTTTCTGGTTTACTAAAAATGATCTTACCACTTTTTATGGTATTTTCTAATCACACTATTCTAATAAATTTATAGAAATATACTATTTTATGACTATATAATTTATACAATCAACATATTAATTTTACACTTATTTACCAGGGGTTCATTTTAATATCATATCATCCAATGATTTTTTACGTGAGGTGGCTAAAGATATTGGTATTTTAAAAAATAATTCACCCCAACATGTAGTTTTTTCATTATATCATATCTTGGAAAACAATGTATACCATGGTTATGATACCTACTAAAGTTTATATGTGTTATTATTTAATCTATGTACCTTATATTCATCATTTCCAATCAACAACTCCACTTGATTGTTAATATAAACCATATCCTAGAGTGAACCTGTCAAGAATGGTGTTTGTGAATCCATCTAAAAACTATTGAAACAACTTCCAATTACCATTACCAAGAAGATAAATTTTGAATCATGTTAAACCACTAGTGTAAATGTTTCTTCATCATTGAATCCATTGATCGTGGAATCCCCATTACAAACTAGGAATGCATTACTTTAGATTATGTTTCCATGCTCATCATATTTATTTGTTAATATCAATTTCATTTTGAATTCTTTTGGATGTTTCGGTATCATTTTCATAAGTCGTTATTAATTTTTTTCAATGCAATCCACTTCATTATTCATTTATCTAACACATTATTCTTTTTTATTACTTCTTATGAAGATATTACTTCCACCATTAATTGTAGTGTTTCATTATTAACATTTCTCCTTGTTTAAATATTTGTATAAGACATTATATTAAGGATAATTTTTTGTGGATCAAATTCTGTTCTTCTATTAATTATCTAATGAATTGGTTAAAAATATTATATAATTTTCACCTTTTATAAATCATCCACGAAATCATCATCATTGACAGATCTTTTTCATCTATAGGATTTATGTCAAATTTATCCTCTTCATACATGTTGTTAAAATTTAAAGTCCTTGAATTCATTCCATATTATTTCCCAATACGTATTTTTTTCGTCACATTACAAATTTTTATTTAGAATCATACTGAATAATTTTTATTCCCCAATCACTCTTGAGTATCCTAGAAAAACACCTTCATCTACTATGTGACATTACATTCATAATTTTTCCTCTTTATTTTGAACTTATAATCTGCTTCTCATGACATAAAATTGTTTTAATGGTGGAATCCATCTATTCTAAATTATTTATTCTTCTATCTTCCCAAGTTTTAGGAAAATCCTTTTTTTTCATGTACATCTAAGCTTATACTAATAATTTCTAATAGTATTAAATGATTCCCCCTTCAATGAGAAAATTTTTTTCTATAAAATTCACTAATCAATTTATTTCTTCCATAACTCCATTCTATTATGGATTTTATCATTATGATAACTCAATATTAATTTTAATATTTTGAAGATATTTATCAAATTTAATTAATGTGTATATTGTTCCATCATCATATCATAGTGTCTTGGTTGAGTTTCTGGTTTCATTCTCAACTCGTTGTCTATACCTCTTGATACAGTCCATCAATTCCATCACAAACTTCATGAAAATAATTCATGTTATTAAAATTTATTTATTAATAAATAGAATCAAATAACTTTCTTTATATGTTTCTAATATCTTAATTTTTTCCATATAAATTTGTAAGAAATAATTCAATGATATTGGAAGCCAGTTTCCTCTTTTATCGATATTGATTCTAGATATTGTTTGTTATCATATTAATATCACAAGACGTCTCATGATCTCATATGAGCTTAGTAATTTCCAAAAATATATTTTATCATGGTTAATTTTACCATGCTCTACTTTTGAATATGTCCCAGAAACTTATTTCATAAGACATTATTCTCTTTCAAAGTTATAAGACATGTTTTTTCATTTCTTTCCACCTTGTTTAAAATATAATGAATCCAAAACCCTTTAATTTATAAGTTCCTATACAATCTATTTATTACACTCCCACACCTTATTAAATGTCACCTTTGGACCTTAGTCACAAAGATAACTCGTGATCATGTGGTTTTATCAGAATCTTTACAAAATGATAACCAATGTATTATTTACCTCATCACCTCTCAATAAGATAATACAACCCCTTTTAATTTTTAATGTGCGATAATTATTGAAAACACTATTTTGTTAGATCATACCTCCATTTCCATTAGTAGGTTCATATTTCCAGTCACATGGGATGAGCTCCAACTATTGAAAATTATGGTGCTTCTATTATTTTTAGCCTTGAGAGAGTTTTTAGGGGGTTTATTCTAAAATAGTTTATTCTATTATTTCCCTTAAATAACTTGTGGTGTTAATGAATGAGACAGATCCTTTATTTTATTTTCAACTCTATTTGTGAAATAAAAAATATCCTCTTCTTTCAACTAAAAGAATTTAATTCTCAATAGGATCAAGTTGGGATATCAGGTACTAGTATCCCTTTTTCTTCCATTATGGTGATTTCCATTTATTCTCATTATCAATCGATTAATTTATAACCGAAATTATAATGGTGAAAAAGTGTTCATATAAATAATATCTTCCCCAGGATGAAGGATACGGTTTCATTAAAATATTCTGACTTCCAGGTGTTTCAACATTCAAATTCCTCACCACATCCGCAAAGTTAGACAAGGTGTGGTCATGAAATCCACAAAATTGAGTTTTCATAAAGAAAACAGTATGTTCCATCTTTTGTTACATTTCATATCTCTATCCTTCATGATACTACTCGATCATTTAATAATTTTATATGATTATTTCATTTCCACTTACCCTCTAGTATCATTGTTTAGAGCTATATTTTCCAAAAATATGTTGTATAAATGTTGAAATAAGAATATAAATACTTTTTTTTTTATTTTCTATAGTTTTTCATTATTTCACATATCTATTTCTCATCATAATAGTATATTTCACCATTAACCATGGATCTAGAGCTTATTTTATTCAAAATTTTCTCAATTATACTAGTGCCTTTTTTCCTTTTTAAAATTCTCCGACTATGTATCCTTAAAGTTTGATATTTTTATGGGGAATTATAGATTGAATTTCAGATTCAATCATAGTTTTGAAATTATCAAATTCTTCATCATGTGTTTCAACTATATTTTTTCTTTACTCTATACTAGAATTGAGATAATCCAACACACTATCTCATTCATGTATATTTATCATAGAGAACATGTATTCATAATGTTACTAACTGAATGGATTATCTATGAATTATTTTTCTAGTTTTTCAATATCATATTCAATGTGATCCCTATATTTGGAATTTTATTTTATTAATACACTAAAATTTATACTTTTTTCTCATGAACATTGATCTCTTTAAGAGAGCCCTTAATTTATACAATCATATTAACAACATCATCTAATGGATTTTCTTCCACCAATTTAGATTATTCCATTCCAAATATTCTTATAATATAATATTTAGTATCTTTTTTGAATTTTTCTTCTTACTCTAGATAATATTCATTATCATCATCATCTTTTATCCCTATGATCTTCCTCTAAAACTTATATTTGAATTAATTTCCTAGTTCAAAGTCTCTTTTAGGAGAGATCAACTTTCATGGATTCTAAAAAATCATTATTATATCCATCATCAACAAATTTCCTTTTAGACGTTACCTCAATGTGTCCAACATTAAAACATCTAATAGAAGACCAAGGTATCTATTCTTAATATTCAACCTTTGGTCTTGTGAATCTTCAATCCATAATAGATAGAAATTCCGAAACCACATCCTATTCTTCATTACAACTTTTTTAATATAAATTTTATCGAAATTATTAAACTTTTATATAATTATTTGAGTATCCTAGTTTCCCTTATGGATTACCCTAAAGTACATATGCAACCAAACTAATTTTAATTTTATATAGGGAATATATAGTCAGGTTCATCTCCATAAATGTTAAAACATTTTGATTTTAAGTAGGTTAATGCCATGGAATGATCTTTTTTGAGATATCAATATATTTTATATTTCCTATGAGTCCTCCAATACCTCGAGTATATTCGATGATTTGGTTGAATAAACCATCAACATTCTCATATATGAACACCTTCAAGTCATTAAATTTATTATGAAATGATTGAATCATATTCTCTATCACATTATTCAAACCATCAAATATGTTAAACCATTTATTCCAAGTAACATTGGTAAAGGTTAATCTTATCACCTTTATATATATATATATACTTTGATGAATCTCAATATAAGGAATTTTGAGATTTTACATTAGTATTGAGCATATTCTTACCTTCATTATCCATGGACATGCCTAATTAATCACAAACTAGTTTCCCATGTTTTTTTAAATAATACTAAAACCAAGAGATTTTAAATGTCATGTAATTTTATATTTCAAATATTATTGTTCCTTCTATCAAATAATAAAACCCATATAGAATCCACTATGTTCTACAAAAAGATCATAATCTGAAGAATCTAATACTTCTTACCTTAGATCTAATACCACTTATTGTGGCTCAAGGAACACTAATATTGGAGGGATAATCTAGGTGTGAGATTTTTCATTAATATTTTTTATATATTTTTACCACATTCATCTAAAAACATTGAACTTTCCATAATTAATCACACATTCACCACAAAAAAAAATATTCTCTAGTAAAGAAATCAATATCTGAAAATATTTTTAATTGGTCTACTATAAAGGGATAATCCAAGGAGCATACACCAATTATGTTTTTGTCATACAAGAATCCAATATGATTCACTATTTTGGAGGAAAAAAATTGTAGTCACTCTATTCCATGCTCACTACCATTACAATTAATTTTAGGTAATAGTTCATTGTCTCCCCTTGATCACTTCTATGGAATTTTACATAAAATAATCCTAATATAGATGTATTCTTATATTATTAATATGTAGGTTTCTTCCCAATTTTCACAAAAAATGTTTTTTTATTTTTATCATGGTAGCTTGATAATAGTTCTCTAACGCAATCATCAATCTTCAGAATACCCAATATTAAATTATCTTAAATGTTTTATATTAAAACAATCATGTTCATAAGTCCTATGTGTAATAATTCTCACCATGAACTGATACCATGAACCACGGTATAACCTTTTTTAATAACTTCATGGTATGTGGTAATCTATATCATGAACTTAATTAATATAACACAATATAGTTATTTGTGTACTACTTTTGGTAATAAACTTCACAAAAATCCCTCATTTGTTGCACCTCATTAATGAACTTCATCGAACCTCCTTTATTGAACCTGTCACGAAACAGGCTGGGTCGCCATCTGACCCGGCACCCAACCTGGTCCATGACATGGCCCGAAGGGCGTTCCTGATCCCCACGGGCTGGCACAAGTTCCCGGGTATCAAAACAATACATGGGAAAAATTTACCATAAATAGTAAACACAAACAACCAACAAGATAGATAATCTAAAATTGGAAACTGACAACCAAAGAGACCATTAACAAAAAAAATTAAAGGTTTAAAACTTGATCTGACATACAAAATTTAATAAAAACAAAAGTGACTAAAACATTGACTCAAACCTCCAATCAACAACAGAGGTGCGACGACCACAATATACAAACACTGACCTACATGAGGAGACCATCCACAACCTGAACCACCATCGCGGAGCATGATGCCTCAACCTGGAATACATATATAACAAGTTATACATACACCTGAAGGTTTATGTAGGGTGTGAGCCAAGAGCCTAGTAGGACGTCACCCAATAAAAAGGTTCCTCACAAAATTATTAAATGACCTATACATTTTCCATTTTAATTAAAGCAAAGAACTAAATTCTAGAATAGTTTTAATGAAAATGAGATTAAGGAAAAGAGTTTCAAATGGAATAATTTAAATTAAAACAAACACACCCTTACTTTTTAAAATAACCAAAGTGTCACACCGACGAGCATAATGTAACCAATGAGCACTAACTTGGTAGAGGACATATGGGTGTTAGCTAGCTTGGTTCCCTAGATCTTCGTGTCTTGGTGAAATGTGGTTTACAAGGCCACGACCCTCAGAAAACGTGGAGGTGCGTGCAAACGGTCGGGAGGGGGGGCGCGAGCCAGGTCGGGGAAGCCGGCAAGGATAGCACCGGCCGATGTGGAGGCCGGTGAGGGCGACGCCGGACGGGAACTGAATGGGAGGTCCGATGTATGGTAAGGGGGTAGAAGTGGGGCATGAGGTGACGGGGCTGGCTGGGAGGGTGACGGATGGTGAGCATGATGGTGGAGGGGTGCCGAAAAGTGAGTAGGGGTGGTGCGATGTGATCATGAGAAGGCGAGATGGGGGTGACAGACTAGGGGGTATGGGGAGTGCGGCACGATGAGAAAGGAAACTAGGGGGTAGCACAACCCTAGGTGTAAAAAGATAGATAAAAAAACAAAGAAATAAAATAAATAAATTGACTAAGTAAAATAATAATAATAATAAAGTTAATAACATTATATAATATTAACTATAATAATTATTATCACCAAATTAATAAAAAATTAGTAAATTTTATATCCTTAATTCAATTAATAATACTATTATTATTATTCTCGAATAAAATTGTTATTACTATCATTAAAACAATTTATTAATGATTATTAAACTGCTTATTTTAATTTTATTTCTATTTCATTATTCATTATTATTTTATCATCCCATTATTAATCATTTTGAAAGCCGGGCAGAAAGCGCAGTCTCAAAACCGCACCCTACTTGTTCGTCCAGTGATGCAAAACCCTAAACAGTCACAATAATAATAATAACAATAACCATAATAATAATAATGATAATGATAATAATAATAATAACAACATAAAAACATACATAATAACCTAAATAATAAACTATACAATGATCAACAAAATAAAATGCTATTAATAAAAATAATATTCACAACTAATTATTATCCAAGAAAATAATAATATTTTCTGGTGGCATTAATAATATAATTATTATTAAAAACCTTCTTAATTATTTTTATTTCATTAGTTGACTATCGGGCATGACGTGCTGTGACCTAGGTGATGTCGTGCAGCGACCCAGGTGAGGTCGAGTGGCTTCGACCGCGGTGTGCTGGATGCAACCAAGGGTAAAACATTCATTTCTAAATAAGAGCTCAAAAATATTAAGTCGGTCCTCGGCCCGAACAATCTGATTCCCCCGTAAAAAATAATCATAATAAAATAAACAATATACCAAGGATGGGTGTGACAATTCTCCCCACCATAAATCTTTCCGTTCCCGGAGAGCCACAAATAAGGCTGAACCCCAAAAACGAAACTGATACCCCACTAAGGTTCATAGAGGATACCCACAATCAACAAGAAAAATGAGGAAAAATCATCGGGTTCAAAGAAAGTGACTCAAATTAAAACATTCAAAAATTCATAAAAATACATTCTGATACATGGTGCCCGCCTCAAAGAGCTAGGACGCCTCCAGTTGACTGATCTATGAAAGTAACTCTCGCACCCGCGGAAACCAACCTCACGAGATAAAACAAATCAAGAACTAAATAACGAAAACCACATCGTTTTACTTGAAAGAACAAACAAGATCAACCACATCCAAGGAGAACTCTTATCACATATCACCAAATCATCTCTAGGAACATAACTAAAAGTTCAACATGGGGAAAGCCCGAAGGGGATCCCCACCATTAGAAGCTTACTGACACCTGAGGAGAGATTGGAAAACTAACATGGGGGGAGGGGGGACTCCCCACCATTAGGGAAAAGTCCAACATCGATTCATTTCAGAGACATTCGTGGGAGACCCAACATGGGTCTCCCCACCGTTGGAACTCACAGTAGATAAAAATCTTTTGAAATTTTCCAACGGGGACCAAGAACCCCACCACCAGGGGCGGGGAGGGTCAGTCCCAACCACCGGGTGTCCAAACCACATCTGGAGACAGACTAACATCTCCAAATCCATGGATGAGAATTATTAAAATTTGAGAACGACTTACCCAACATATCCCATAAGGGCCACTAAAGTGATTTCATCCAGTTGAACATGACCCCCAAGACTCTAAGACAACAATCTGAACATGCCTCCACATAGTCACAGAAACCTTCTACAACTAATCGGTTCATTCGTAACAGAAAAACCATAGAAAATAATTTAAGCTGCTTTTACTTTCAACATCGATGGTAGAAATAAATTTGAGGTCCCATACACTCCCGGGGTTCCTAACCATGGGCCAGCTTCACTCCGAGACCTATGGCTGGAGTCTTGATGTTTGAAGCATCTCCTACCTCGCGGTCACGTATTGAAGACTCCCCAATGGAGCTTCTCCTTTTAGTGTCACATGCTACCACACTATAACCAAGACAACTCCATTAAATACAACACATTTCGACATCTAACTGATCATACAAAGAATATTCACCAACACAAGAGCTGAAGTGGTGCATGCGCATCACCCTCTATCACACTGAATGAGAACACGACACCATAAATCGTCACATGAATGTGACCATTGCAATTGAGGAAAACATTATACGGATAAGGACTCAAAACTGAATCTTAAACAACATGTGATTCCTGCAATCAACCGTAGCATCCCCACATGGTTGGGTCTACCACACTAGTGGCCTAACAGAACCTTTTTCTTAAATAAAACCAACGATGGACCAAAGGTTATTTAAAAAAATTATAGCATACACCGACAACCCCAGTTTTCTTCCATCGTTACACTTCGAAGAGAACTCGCACTGCAACTGGTCCCCAAACAGGACCCTTGTAGCCGATGAAAACACTACAACCCATTCAAGACATTGGTAAGCACTGATAACTCTTAATCACCTTCACCCTTCCTCGCTAGAAACTCTTTCACCACTTCCACGGGAAATCATCAAATGCAACATTTTCAAACTTCATACTCGACGACTCAGACAACTCAAAGAAACCAAAAATTCATTAAACTCCCATTTCATATGTCATCCAGCTGTGAGAGGATCTGTCTAGTTGTAAAAATGAGAGGTGGGTTCAATTCTATAATTCAAGAAGAGAGTCATCTCACCAACTGGAGGGTCAGCCAATGATAAATTGCATGTGTCTGCACTTCAATCACATGCTAATACTTCATGGGGGGCGTACACTAGTCAAGAAAGAAAACCATGGACTCAACGAAATTGGTCCAATGGTCAAGACATACCATTAGAGAACACTAGATGTGCAGGTGGAACCACTGCATGGGATTCCCAAAGAACTTATCAAAAGAATCACTGACCACACACTTTCATACTAACATACAAATGAAAATTGAAACTCAAGACAAAAATCAGTCAGAAAGGGACCTCATCTCGAAACACCTCACATCTGACATTTCCAAAACACAAGGACACACCACCCAATCCCTAGTTATTTAAAAACACCAAAGTTTCCTTTAACAAAAAATTTTAAAAAAAAATCAAAGCTAGTGGGTTGTACAAACACCAATGGTGTCCCATGGGCCTCGCACGTGCATGTTCCTATGCCACACCAGCACCCGCCTCATGTACATCCAGGAATTCATCTGCTCGTGCCATTGACCATTCCTCTTTCCATATACACTAATGCATGTGGCTGCCCATGAGAACACTGAGAATCAAAATCGGACCCTTTTCATTTTTCAAAACCAAACATTCTACCCATAATTTTAAAACCATTAAGATCATTTTATATTTAAAGTGCTTCATTTAAAAACATTTTTCAAGACCAAATCAGTTTTACTTAAAAACCAGGTTTCTATGAATCTAAAACAAAGAGACGAGGGACAATGAAAGAAGAAACTAGTGTCAGTAGGTGATTGGAACATATGGTTGGTGGATATACGCCAATCACACCACTGGACACGAAGAGTATTTTAGGACAGTGCCCCCATCTCCACAAGGCTTTCCAGACCATATTATCTCACTAGGGCCACAGACCCTATTCCCTTTTCATTTCCCCTTGACAAGATTAACTGCAAGGACCAAAGACTAGGACAAACCTCAACTTACATTACTAACTCAAGTCCCGCCACGAGGTGTGCTGACCAGGCACCTTACTCATAGCCAGGACATCGGGTTCCAAAAAACATAACTCCAATCTACATTAACTCTATCCCAAAAAGAAAACGACCAAAAATAGAAAACCCCTCTGATACCATTTTGTCATGAACCAGGCCGGGTCTCCATCCGACCCGGTGCCCGACCCAATACGTGACATGGCCTAAAGTACATTCCCGATCCCCACGAGCTGGCACAAGTGCTCTGGTATCAAAACAATACATGGGAATGATTTTCCTGAAATAGTAAACCCAAAGAACCAACAAGATAGATAAACTAAAATTGGAAACTGACAACCAAATAGACCCTTAACAAAAATCAAATTTTAAGGTTTACAACTTAATCCAAAATCCAAAATTTAATGACCACAAAAGTGACTAAAACTTTGACTCAAACCTCAAATCAATAAGAGAGGTGCGACAACTACAAGCTACAAACACTGACCTATATAAGGAGACCTTCCGTAACCGAACCACCATCGTGGATCACGATACCGCAACCTGGAATACACAGAGAACATGCTTTAAAAACACATGAAGGTGTATATATGGTGTGAGAGAAGAGCCCAGTAAGACGTCACCCAATAAAAAGGTTCCTCGCAAAATTATTAAATGAAAAATATATTTTAAATTTTAATTAAACAAAAATAAATGTTGGAACAGTTTTAAAGAAAACAGGATTAAGGAAAACAGTTTCAAATGGAACAATTTAAATTAAAACACACACACCCTTACTTTTTAAAATAACCAGTGTCACACTGACGAGCGTAAAGTAACCAATGATCACTAACATGGGAGAAGCCATATGGGTGTTAGCTAGCTTGGGTCCCAAGATCTTCGTGTCTCGGTAAAACGTGGCTTAGAATTCCATGACCCTTAGAAAACGTGGCTTATAATACCACGTCTCTTAAAAAACATGGCTTAGAAGGCCACGACCCTTAGAAAACCATATGTATAGTTAGTGTTGCAATCGTCATTCCTTCCAGTGAAACCGGGTCATGTCAACTCTAGAACACTAGCTCACTATTCTAGACTACCCTCCTAGATACTCCGGCTTTTCGGTTTTTGCTCAAACATGTTTCAATTTCATGTCACCTGTTACAATAATTCATAAAATCCAAATAGGGTAATTAGACACACAAAATCATAATTTTCACACCCAAACCCACTTTTAAAACCATACGCACACCAAAATCTTTTTAAAACCTAATCTACACAGCTTACACATTAAATTAAACTAGATGCATAGTTTAACAAAACACTTTGATAATTAAGAAAACCCCAAAAATATTTTAGTAAACAATTTTCAAACAAGTCGCAAAACTCTTAAAGGGAAACAAAATCACTCATAACCCCTCTCCAAAACAAAACATTCTCTAACACGCCAAAATATAAACCACGTCATTCTCACTCGCAAACTCACACACTGCACAATTTAAAAATCAATAATAAACATTCCAAATGTAAAAGCTTATAAAACAATTTAAAATAAATCTCTTGAAGTTACCCACTAAACCCATGCCAACCCCTCTTTTACGACTAAACACACCCAACGTCATGAAAAAAATAAAATTTTGCACCACTTGCACAACTTAATAAGATAACTTCAAAATTCAAAAGTTACTAAAAGAGTTCTCAGCAGAAAAACGCACTACTAATATAAACAACCTACTAAACAATTTCCAATACAAATCAAACATCAAATAAAAATAACTTCGCACAACAAAAATTAATTGAATAATATTACGAATAAATTAATCATTGCAAATTAATTCATCAATTAATAACTTGGATGTGGAACCACCTACCTCTGGTGAACAAACTTCAGAAAATTGGTGTGAAATTTTCAAATTCCAGCATGAATCTTCAATCGCGTGTTGTTTGCTTCATAAGGAACCTAACACAGACTTTAATTTGAGAACTCAAACCATAAACATAAAAATTATTACCCTAAAACAAGAATTAGAAAAATGAATCTCTAAAGATACCTCGAACCTACTGAATGGGCAAGAACTCTAGAGAATGAAAAAAAAATATAAGAACTAACCAAAGAGGCGGATGCTCATGTGGGAGGATGGTCGGATGGGAGAGGAAAGGGAAGCGGTCGGACAAGGCTACAGGGGTGCGATGGGTCTGAGCTCGGAGGAACTAGAAGGTGGCTGGAGGGGAATTGGAGGGAGACCTTGAGGGCGGAGGGTCACAGGTCAGGAGGTCAGTGTTCCAGGGGGTCGCGCTTCACGTTGACCGAGAGGGAGGGTGTGGGTTTTCCGGTGCAGCAATTGCCCAGGATAATCGGTGGTGCGTGCATCCAGTCGTGAAGGGGGCACGAGCCTGGTCGAGGAAGCCGACAAGGATGGCGCAGGCCGATGTGGAGGCCGGTGAGGGAGACGCCGAATGGGAACCGAAGGGGAGGGGCGATGCAGGGTAAGGGGGTAAGAAGCGGGGCACGAGGCGATGGGGCTAGCTGGAAGGGAGACAAATGGTGAGCATGGGGTCGTAGGGGTGATATAAAGTGAGTGGGGCGGTGCACCATAATCATGAGAAGGAGGGAAGGGGGTGACGGACGAGGGGGGGTATGGGGAGTGCGGCACGAAGAGAAAGAAAACCAGGGGGTAGTGCAACCCTAGGTGTAAAAAGATAGATAAAAAAACAAATAAATAAAATAAATAAATTGACTAAGTAAAATAATAATAACAAAGTTAATAACATTATATAATATGAACTATAATAACTATTATGACAAAATTAATAAAAATTTAGTAAATATTATATCCTTAAGTCAATTTATAATACTATTATTATTATTCTCGAATAGCATTCTTATTATTATCATTAAAACAACTTATTAAAGATTATTAAACTTATTATTTTTATTTTATTTATGTTTCATTATTCATTATTATTTCATCATCTCGTTATTAATCATTTTGAAAGCCGGGAAGACAGCACGCTCTCAAAACCGCACCGTACTCGTGCGTCCGGTGATGCAAAACCCAAAACAGTCATAATAATAATAATCATAATAATAATAAAAAAAAATTATAACATAAAAACAAACCTAATATCCAAAATAATAAACTATACAATGATCAACTTAATAAAATTCTATTAATAAAAATAATATTCTCAATTAAATTATTATATAAGAAAATGGAAATATTCTCAAGTGGCATTAATATTATCATTATTATTAAAAACATTCCTAATTCTTCTTAATTCATTAGTTAACCATTGGGCAGGACGTGCGGCGAGCTGGGCGATGTCATACGGTGACCCAGGCAAGGCCACGCGGCTTAGACCGCGGTGCGCTGGATGTAACCAAGGGTGAAAGATTCGTTTTTAAATAAGAGCTCAGAAAGTTTAAGTCAGGACTCATCCCGAACTATCCGACACCCCATAAAAAAGTAATCATAATAAAATAAACAATATAAAAAGGATGGGTGTGATATAACCCTTCTCATTGGAAACTAATCTGCTTCACAAACTAACTCATGTACAAAAGCATAGTGACTTATCCATGTTTCCAATTAGTCATTGGATCCTATTTAACTTATTATTGATACATTATTAATATATTATTGGGTTATTTATATGATGCTCCCCTTAAAAATATAATTAATCACAAAAAAAAAATTAAACCCCTCCACAATGTGCATTAATGAACTTTACAGCATAAAAATCCTTCCCAAACAGTCCCAGGTATGATTTTTACATAGTATGTAAAACATCTCCACCTCCTCCTTAAAAATGACCTTCTACTTCCTAAACATTATATATGGGATTTCATTATGAATTTTCTATATACGTCTACCTCCATGGACCACTATTTGTATACCCCTAATATAATCTCATCAGATCGACTTGGTCATAGAATTTCTAAATAGTGAAGTATAAATTACAATTAATACTTCACTAAACATTACATGTTCTACTAAACATACAAGGACTAACAAATGAAAATACCTCAATCTTTGTTCACCCTAATATTTGAAAATCACAAGAAACCGATTCCAATATTCATACATCATCAAAATTCCATTCCACATTCCATTTCATAAAAAATCTCCCTTGGTCTTAATTCTACTTGATCAACTAGAAAATTATTGAAAATAAAAAACATAATATCAATATCCAACTTAGAAAAACCAAAATTAAACATTTGGGTTACCTTAATTCTATTATATAAACTATAGTAATTGGTAATAAGAAAAATGGAAAAGCATGGAATTTTAATTTACATGGTTTTATAATCATTCATGAATAGTTACGTCTTTGGTTTAACCTAGAAACCACCATGGCTATATGATTCACTTTGAAAATCAACAAAATTTTAATAAAATTAGTATATTATTTCACTCATTAAAATGAGGTATCTTTAACATTTTCAGGTTCTCTTATATATATATGTTATCAAAGTGAATTGAAATCAAAATATATACTATTATTAAATTATTATTTGTTTCCAATAAAACTACCACATTTTAATGATTCTTCACTTCAAAAATCCATTAAAATAAAATGTCATTATTTTGGATTGAAAAAAAGAACAAATTAAAAATATTTATATTCATGAAATGAAGAATGATTCCATATTAAATATATAGTAACCAAAAGAAATTTAAATCCACATCCATTAATAATTGATAAAATTATGTTTTTGCATCCAGAATAATTTCTTTTCTTCCCTCTACCATTACATTAGTTGATTCACTTCTCTCTCAATCCATTCTAATATCTAGTAAATATTAATTCAAATTCACATTACTATTTGTGTAAATTTTATAAATATATGTTTATATATCAAATAACATAGTGCAATATTTGGTATTAAAGACTAATGATGGTAGTTAAAAATAGTTAAAATAAATTTATTTTAAAACCAAACTCAATTCAAAATTCATTATATTGTAACAATATTCATTAAAATATATCCCTTCTTCTTCCCCATTAATGTATGAAAATAAAGGCCTAAATAAATTTTTTATAATGAATAACTAAAAACTATTTTCAGTATAACCAACCATTTTAATGTTATATTATGTCATAATGACCTAGTAACATTGATTCTAAACAACATATTTAAAATTTTGGTGTAATTCACTTATAGTGACCTCAAGAAAAAACACAAATAATTTAGTACATATCATTGTATTAGTAATCTCATATAATTTTGAAAACCCAAAAAAACAATTGTAATAGCATATAAATTATAATAGATTAAATTTAAGATATATTTTGTTACAAAAAACACTAAAAAAATTAATATTGATATATTTATAATATTATCATTGTTAAATAACTATAAAATTATTGGATTTAAATAGAAGTAACCATATTAAGAAATCAAAATATAGGGAATATGAAATGGATTCATGTAGTAAAATTATTTACTATGAGGCTCATTTTTATGATCTTTGACTGAAGGTGGCTTTAGTATGGTTTTCCTTGAACAAGTTCAAGTTGAACTCCCACAACTGTGGCTTGAGCGTAATCATTTATGGGAGAAATTCAAGCTTTTGGAAACCACTATAAGATATATGTGTGCTAAAATTACACCCCTGATTACCACTACTATTTATTTTATCCATATTTCTTGCATGGTGATGATGAGGGGTTATGTATGTAGGAATTAGGATTATATAATTATTTAGTTATTAATAAGATTTATATTTTCATGATTAAGAATATTTTATACATTTTAAATTTCAATAGAATTTAATATTAAAGAATGAATTTATTTAAATAATAAGGGAATTATTTAACATAAATTTAATGATAAATTTTAATTCCAATTGAACAATTAATCAATCATAATGAAGAAAAAATAAAACAATTTAAGGGAAAATGTACATCTTTCAATGAATTATAATTTCCTTTTATATTATTTTTTTATCTTATTTGATTACTATTGAATAATTTTAAATATATTAATAAATTAATAAATAAATTAATTAATTTTTATATAAATATATACTTTCCTAAGTAATAATAATTAGAATTTTTATGGCTGAAAAATAAATTTTCCTAAAATCTGTTTCTGTGAGTTATGCATTTTTATATTAAAATTAATTTTTGTAACTTTAGAAACTAAATCAAATAAAATAGATTTAATGTTTAAAATTTGAATATTCAAACATTTTAATTATTTTATTTTCATTTTTTAATAAAACACACATACGTGGTTGATATTAGTTACCATATTAAATAAGTTATTTTTCATTGAATCATATTGTTATACTATTGTGTAATTTAACTTAAATAAATTTAATTTATAACCTTTAAATTATGATTATACAAAAAAATTTGAACATATAAATTTTTTTATTAGAACTCATTCCATTATTAATTAAAAATAAATTAGAATAAAAACACTTTGTGTATAAAGAAACATTTTCCTTCAAAAAAATTATATATCTTATGATTTAATTTATAACAAAATTTCGTTATATTTAGAAAGTGAATTAGGAAAAATGGATTGAGAATGAATATTCAACTCCTTGAAGTTTTATATAATGGGTTATCTTATTTTTTGGTGAAAAATAATATATACCATGGTTGAAATTTACTCATGTTTCGTAAGTGTAAATAGGGTTATCTTAATATAGCTCAAAATTTGAAAATTTTTTGTGAATAGTATATATTATATAATAGATTTTTAGGTGGTAAATTAATAACAACACTTATATGAAACGTTAATTGACATCACCCACCTTACTCTAATGTGATCGCATCTATACCCCTCAACTATCATTAATTTTGAAATAAATTTCCCTCTTTTCACCTATAACATGATTTCACTTCCACGCTCTTCATGCCACACTTATCCTTCAAATTTTCATTTCAAACTATTTTCATTTAAATAAATCCAATTATAATATTATTATTTTCATCTCCTAGATTCAATAAATTATCCCAAGTTCTCTATTTACTATAGATCCTTCATGAGAAGGATCAATTTTTTGGTGTGTGAACTTTGCACCATTAACCATTTATTTTTTAGTTTTTCTCCTCCAAAAATATTCTAATCATACTAATATTTTACATAAATATCATTAGTATACATAAATAAAATAATTTTTATGGTAAAACCATTAAATTTATACCTCCCATCCATTGGGAAATGAATATTCCACTCATGTTATGTGTGGTCTACCAGCACCGCGAATGATGTATTTTAATATTCACTATAGCATTAAAAGGATAGTTCCAATAATTTATTCAAATAAAAAAATTAATTTCATACATGTTTAATATTCTATAAATATGAATCTGTTATTCTATTAATAAAGAATCTATTATTAATATACTATATTATATTTGGTAAAAATTACTGAAATAATCTCATCACTGATTTCATATTCATGAATCATAACTAAAAAATCATAGAATAAAATTATATTTTTATGAATAAATTTGTAACATAAAATTCCATAACTTAAATAATCTAAGAATGATTATATTCTTATTATATTATGGGGATCTATATCTATATTAAAAAGTGGTCATAAATCATTAAAAATTTCCAACACATGATGATGAAAATAATAAATACCAAAGTGATTAATGTTAAATAAATTATTATAATTAAATATTAATAATTGTAATAGAATTAAAAAGGTAATGAAATAAAAGATAAAAATTATTATGTTCATTATATTTTAATTTAAATCACTTCCATGGAATTCAAGAAAAAGGGTAAAGGTTTTCATCTTAATCTCATTTTATTGAGGAAAGATTTTATATTTTTCAGTGATTCTAATTTTTCATTATTTAATTACTTCCCCAATTAAATGATTTAATCATAATTAACCATTAATCATTTGATTTTAAAGTCCATTTCATAATCTATCTTTCATTAAATTTTAATTCATACACTACCCAAGTTATAAAGTATTTTTCTCACACAACTTAGTTCCATTGGTTAATAAGGATTCTTTTTGAACTCCATTATTCAATATGAGATATATTTTATCCGATAATTGTATGAAATTATATTTCAAACATATTTTTTGTATTTAAAATTTCTAATCTTGATATAATTTATAAAGTATTTTTACTTTGATGATTTTGGTATTAGTAAGGGGGTTGTTTACTCATACCCCTTTCATTGATAAATAATATTTATTCTTGATCTTATTTATTATAGAATTATTATATTTATTCCATTTATATTAATCTTTTAAAATTTCAACTTGGTTTCTAGAGAAACAATATTTTTAATTAAAACATTATTCTTTAATGGTTTTAATTATAAAAAATGTTATGGTTAAGAATAATTGTTGTCCTCTCTAATAAGGTGTTTCTCTTCCAAGTCAATGTTATTTCATTAAAAAAATGTTTTATTATATTATTTGGAGAACCAAATATATATTATCTCAAATTGAAATAATAGTTTTCAATAATTATTTTCAAAATAATTTTTCTTATTTTTTACAATGTGGGTTTCAATAATGATATTTTAAAATCCTGAGAATAATTTTCCTTTCATGTTCATATATTTTATATCCCACTCCACATTTAATAATTTTAACATCATTTTTTTATGTTTTTTCATACATCAATTTTTTTTTAAAAAATTATCCTTTCCAATGTCCTCACTTTTTCCCTTGAAAATGATATTTTAAAATAACTTAGATGTTTATTTTTATAAGTATTTATAAGAGATTTATGAAAAAAAAAATATTTTCACCTCCATTTACTTATAAAATGATATAATTTATATCTCCTTTAGTGTTATGTTTGATGAGTTACCATATAGATTCTATTATACTACATTCCTTTTGGGGTATTGAACTCATAGTATCATATGATCCAATTCTTAACCCTTTTTATATGGTACCCTTTCAAGGTTTTAATTTTATAAAAGTTTTTTGTATCTATATAAAAATCTCTCATAGTCTCTTTGGCATAATTGAGTATCTTTTGTAATAATTCCATCCACATAATTTTCCTACATGTATTAATATAATGTTATTATATTTATTGACTCAATAAATTAATTATTTCTCTTATTATTTTTATTCCATTGTGGTTTTTTATTCATTTTTAAGTCATACTGTATATGTAATTTAGTGTTTACTCATTATGTCACATGATGAATACATTAGGCTTATTTAGCGATGGTTAGGGTGTGAAAATATATAGCACTATGATACATTGGTAGTTCCCATTAGACATATTATCTAGGGTATTTGGTGTAATATGGGCTATTTATAAATATGTTTTTGTCATAATTCCTTGAAAATATATAGGATATCATTTAACAAGGCCTTGAAGGTAATAATAAGTTGTTCGGAATTATAAACTCCATCATAATAAAATTATTTATTGTTATCCATGTGAATATATAAAATATTATGTTATCCATGGATATATTACCTATGAATGTTATCTTCTATATAAAATTAATGTATTATTAATCATTCCTTCCATATTTTTCGTACCTTGTTTTTCAATGATAGATTTTATTATACACTACCACTTACTTCTTTTTTGAGATCACTATTCTTATAATTCTAAATAGTTTTATGGATGATTTTTCTAGTTGTGTGTGATATGTGGATAAATTTTTGGGAGATGTTAAATAATTTTAATAAAAAATGTAATAATTGGTTTAGTGGGAGATATTCTCATTGTATAAGAATATATTACTATATTTAGTTAAAAGTTTTTCCTAACTCTCTAAAACCCTAATCTGAATTTGTCTTGGGTTTTTCAGTGAATTAATATTTTTTTATTAATATTTTAAATATGGATAATTATATTTCGGTCACTACTATTGGTTTCAAATACATTATGTAATGTATTTATTTATTATAATCGGATCAGGTAGTGTGGGTTTGGGGCATCATATTTGGTATCAATGTAGGGTTTAGATATGTTTAGAGGTTAATAAGATTATATTATCATAGTATAGCTATCCTGTAGTGTTCTTATGTGATTATATATTAAGAAAATTCATGTTAATTTAGAAAAAAAATTATAACTTTTAGAATTTTAATTTAAGAAGGTATATATTGATTTTTATGTATTTATATGTTGTCTGGGGTTAAGTGTTAATTTGAATTTTGGGTTCATAGCTTTCTAATAATTTTGGTTTTTTAAACTAGAATTAATGTTCTTAATTTGTTTATTATTAAAAATAGACCCCATATTACATTAGTGAAAACCTTTTTGATGAATTTAAATATTGAAAAAACATCCAAAAAACTGGTCAAGTGTTATGTGTGTGAATTTAGAGAAATTTCATCTTTATCTACAAAAAATATGTTGATATAGTCTATGTTATAGATTCTCCTTGGAGAAAAATCCCTTAAAATGATTAGTTGGGTATTAATTAATTCTCCATTCAGTGCACAACATGTCAGATTAATTTCACACTAGAGGGCCAGTTAATTGTTCTTTCTTGAAATTTTATGTAAAAAAGACCGTTACCTATTTTTATCTATCGTATGGATCCTTTATCCAATAACTAAAATGTAATAATTTTATTCTCTTTAAACTGATACAATTTATATAATCCATGGTTATAAGAAAATGAAATAAGAAAAACTATGCTTTCCTTATAAAAATCCACATCAGAAAAAAATAATTGCAATCACAAGAAAAATATATCATTGCAATAATAAAAATTAAAACTTATAGAAACTTTATTAAAGAAATATTAACAGTATAACATTTAGTGTATGGGTAGTGAATAACATTCACTTAAGGTATCCATTGTTTTAACCAAATTGTACAGAATGGTATTATTCAAGAAAAAATACCAAGATCACATAGATCAGAATGTCCCCTTTCATTCTAGAACTAGAAGTCCAATAAATATCATATTAATATGTCTTTTTATGCCTGGATGTCCTCAATAAAACCATATTAGAATCAGTTATTACAAAATTAAAATATTAAAAGGAATTATATTTTCCCATTATATTCATTAGAGCAGAAACTATTTAAAATTTTAAAGTGTAAGTAATAGTAAATTATCAATGGGGAAACATGAGATGGGTTTAGTTGAAAAATAATTATCTCTTTGACTCTATTTATTAGAGAATATCCAACAATCATATTCTATGAATCTTGTAGTTGGATTCAATGCCTTCTGATGAGATCCATCCTCAAAGAAAATTAATATCTTTATAAACATCATCTGATGGAAACTTTTGTTTAATCATTATAATTTTATTAAACATTTTATTCAGTTGAAAAAACATTTTTCATTAAAGTATCAACATCATTTTCAAAATGGTAAAAACTTCATTTTTTGGATGGACTAAACTTTTTTTGATTGATAAACTATACTTTGTTCATCAAATGGATTGCTATTTGTTTTTCTAATGTACTATGATTTTTTTATCCAATGGACTAAAATTAAGTTTTAGAATGGAATAAAATTTGTTTTTCCTGTTAGAATGATCTTTTTTCTTATTGACTAAAAATTATTAATATTATATACTAAACTAGTAATGTTTGATAGACATAACTGCATTTATTCACCAATAAAAGTATACATTAATCTTGTTAGAATGATTTCAACAACAGATAAAATAATTTTTATCTAAAAATACAGACTAAAAACATTGGGAAGTATAAATTTATTAAAATATTGAATTCTAGTAAATTTTAATTTGATATTAAAACAAATGATGATAATGTTTATAAATTACAAAATTTGACTAAACAATCTCTCAAGTTTTGTAAATCAAAAAATATGTCACTTAAATTTTTAAATTAAAAACATTGAAAAACATACAATCCCTTTTACTTACATATTTTGGAACATTTATTTTCTCTTCTTACATTTCTATCTCCATTTTTGATTTAAGAGACTATATCTAGAATATTTTATTGGAAAAATATAATTAAGGTACTAAAAATGTACTTATCCTTTATTTTTAATAAAATCTCCACTTTATTATTTTCATAAATTACAGGGGATAGACTTTTTAACTCAAAATATAAATAAAAAACATTTATCTATAATAATTTACTAATAATAAATATTCATCCAAAAAATATAGATATAATTTTTATCCATGGTTTATTGGGAAAAATACATTTGATATTTTATGAAGAAATATTCCTTCCATATCATTGTTTATTGAAAAATAAATTATATCATGAAATTAGAAATAAGGGTTCATAAAAATAGGAATTCATTCTTTCATCAAAAAAATCATAACAATGCCTTTAATTCTCTAAAAGTCATTATGAAATTTATTTCGATCTACATCCAAAGATTTCATTTTAGAAATTTGTTCTTGCAATACTTAATTCTTTCTGTTCTCTTCCTTTAGCCTGAAAATTATTCTTCAAGAGACTATACATTGGTACGTCCTACATTAAACCATAATTAATATTCTTCAAGTGATAATAAAATCATTTTCTATGTGGAAAATTCTTATGATAAATAATATTTAGTAATTTTTAGACCATTAAAATATTTTTTTCTAATAGAAGAATTAAAAGATGATACATTAAAATATCTTAATATATCCAATGATGATTGCTTAAGACTTTAATTATTTCAACATGAAATTTTAAACCCCTCTCCATTTTTTTGATCCATATAACAATTTTTGGGACCTTATTATTGCTAACTTTGATTATTCTTTAAAGGATTTGAAATCAACTTCATTTTTTACAATGGTCTCTGCAAATTATTTCAAAGAATCGGTTCCCTATAAAGTAACAAATCAATATTGAATTTACTTAAATTGATATTCAACAGTCAAAAAAAAGTTTTTATTCATGATTCTCTAACAGTTAATTAAAATAAGTAATTATCAACTCTAATAATTGCATTAAATCAATTGATAGAGAATGAGTTGAGTCCAATGACACATCTAAAACAAGTTGTTAGGAGATTCACCTATTCTCTTCTTTATTTAATCTTATTATTTATATACATAAAAAATATTTACATTCCTATAAATTATAGATATTTCCAATATATTATCATGTGAATTTTCAACATCCTAATATTTTTCAAAACATTCAGTTTTCTTAGAAACATACAAATATTGATCCTTCATACTGTGAGAGGAGAAAACGAGGTTTCATAAGAACTTTATTATTATTATTCTACTTCTTATTCTTCTTATTATTTTTATAAAAAACTAGTTAACTACTCATATGTAAATCAACTTTTCTATATTTATGTTCGGCTTCATAAACATGAAAATATATATGTTCCAAAAATGATTTTTCATTTTACACAACTGTACCTTTTCCTTTCTCAATTTATGAAGTATTTTAAGGAGTTAAAACTTTTTTTGGTTCTGATAGAACAGTCAAAACCACAAAATATATTGGAAATAATATTTATGGAAATGAAAAAAGGAACTATTAAAATTAGTATTAGTTGAAAACCAATGAAAAAAAAAATCAAAAGACATCTTCCCTATTTAAAAACATGAAAGTCTCTAAGATCTCTCTCAATTCCTTTCAAAATATTTTTAACAAGTTAATCCTCATCATATTTTATCTTAAGTCTCCTTTTAATTTCTTATTTATTAATATTTTTATGAGTTTTATCATTAAAATCATTAACCTCTATCTAGTCCAAACTTAAATGTGGTTCACCTAGCTTCTTTTGAGATTTATGAAATAATATTCAAGAGATAGGAACTTCACATTATACATTTGATAGGAGGAGAATAACTTGCCTTTCTCATTTCATGAACATTTTATATCTACTAGAACACTTTTTCATTGGACACATCTATCTCTGATTTCTTAAAAAACTTTTTTAATTTAGAAATATACATTAACTAATTCTAGAAATGTTTTCTTCATAAATAAAAGATAACTTTTATCTTATAGAAATAGATAGATTCCTTATTTTTATCTTGTTGTTAAAATTTACTAACATCTTATTGATGAAAAAAGGAAATAAAAAATCATCATATTTATAAAACATTTCTTCACAACTATGATATAGTGAAAAACAAACAAAAACAAGTTAAAATTTTTTATGTTACACATAATGTATGTAATATAGATATGTAAAACATTTAATGAATCATTATCCCCTTTCCAGGGGATAATACTACTTTGCATCCATATAGAAATTACCCTCGCATCCTAAGATAAGTAAAATACATTTATAATTTTTTTGAAAGAAGAAAACAATGTTTTCAAAGTCTCTAAATTCTCAAATCATTCTATTTATTAAGGGTTTTCTTTAATGACTAAATATACTTCTTATTCAAGAAGAACATGAATTATTTATTATACTTATTGAATGTTCATTTTGTATCACCCTTTGAAAATATAAAATGTAATAACATCTAAATTATATTAAAAACTAAAAATAAAACAATACAAAAATTCTTTCACTATTTTAAGATAGTGATTATTTGAATCTTCATTTTCTATATATACTTTCTCCCATCCTTATAATAGAATCACGTTCTCCGGAAAAAAAATATATTTTGTTTACCAATGAATTTCAATGAATCTTTCTTATATAACTTTTATATTTAAAAAATCTTCTACTTTTTTCATTTAATCAACTAGGTTTCTAATTGAAATAATTCCAAGTTATACGGTTCATTCTATTCATAAAAAACTAAAAACAAATAGGCTAAGAGATGTATGAGATCAAAGATTCGAGATCATTCATTAAGATCGATTTGGAATGTAGTGTCCCACACACATATTTATAGACTTGAGGGAGTGACTCTTTAACTTTCAAATATTTTATTGATGATATTATGACGCATTCAGATATGATTTCTAAAAAAATACTTCAAATTATTGAATGTATTACATGACCTCTTAATGATTTCTATGAAAATATCCGTCGAATGAATTGTTTTGTCTTAGAATAGAATCTTACTTGTTTTTAAATGATATTTTAATTAATAAAACATAAAAAATGAAATAAATAATAAGGTAGAAAAAATATAGTATATATTGATGATTTAGATAATTACTTATTTGAGTAAAATTTAACTTTATGTGAGAATGTTTTTTAGTTAATAGTTCTCCATTTTCTGTAAATGTAATTTGTTTGATAATGTTTTAAAGAGTTTTATTTTTATAAAAATTTTAATAGAAGTTTTTTTGATATAATGGTTATGAATTTTTTTTAAAATAAATGTTTTTTGGAAATAAATTTTTTAGAATGTTAAATAATTTTAGAAAAAATATGTTTTTTGAGATATTGAAAAATTTATAAAAATGAACTTTTTTTAGAAAACTATAGTTTCATAAAAAATAACGTTTTTAGAAACCCAAAGAAATATTTAATTCTCCTTTGAAAAATATTTTATTACAATTCTTATATTGGTAAATTATATGTTTATATGAATGATAATTTTATATTAATAAATCTTATATTTTGTTTAATATATTCAAATCTATCTTAATTTTGTAGTTCTCTAAATTTTTTAAAAATATTTTCTTATTTTCTAATGAATTGTAAGATGTATATCCTTTTTGTGTTTGATTCAAAAATAAATGTTGTATTATATCTTGTGTCTTGATCATTAGTGATGTTATTGGTTGATAGATAATTTTATGGAACTTTTTATATCAAACAAAATTGTATTATTAATAAAACATAATCCAAAATCTATCAGTGTATGTTTAATCCACAGAACTTAAGCACAAAAACATTGAGTTGTCACATATTCTATATTGTTAGTGGATAGTGATACATAGAGATGTTTCTTACAAGGACATGGAACTAAATCATCTCCTAATAAATGAAAAGTTATAGACATAATTGGTTTATCTATTTTACATTCACTAAAGTGATCATATGAATAATATTTATGTTAAAAATCATTTACAGTAGAATAAAATAATCCAAGATCCATAGTTTCATTGATGTAATAAAATATTCATTTAATAACTTTAATTATTATGGATTATCTTATTATATAGTAGACAAGGATATAAAAAACATATAATATAGATGATTTTCAATTATGTATAGTAAACTATCAACCATTCCTCAAAAGATCTTTTTGACAACTAATTTCTAAGATTCACCAATATCAAAAGTAATTGTAGTTCTGATTAAGAGTGCTTATAATTTTAGTGTAGTCAAACACACAATTTTTAAGAATTTATTTATATAATTACTTTGAGATATTAAAGTTCCTTTTGGATTTTTTGAAATTTAATAACCAAGAAAGATAGTATGTTCACCCTTCATTCACATCTCATACTGAGATTTCATAAGATCTCAAATGGAATCTATAAAATATTTTTGAGTTAATAAAAAAATAATGTCGTTGACATAAATTTGAAAAATAATGGTGTTCTTATAAGCTTTTTTTATAAAAAGTGTTTTATCCTCCACTCCCTTAATGATATTATAGATTACAATATAAAATATTATTTAATATATCATACTATGCTCTAAGAGCTTGATAATTTCCATTATTTTCTTGGTTTGTCAAAATTCATGATCTATATTTTTTACAAAACTAGGGTTTGTTCTACATCATTTTCCTCCTATACATATCCATTATGTAAAACACACATAACATCCATTTCAAAAAGATTAAAATTTAGAAATATTATATATGCCAGAAGTGTATGATTATCTTCTATTCCTTCCATTAAAGAATAAGTTTTTTCGTAGTCTATACCTTCTTGTTTAATATAACCATTTGCAAAAATTATATATTTATTTCTAACAATGACTCAATTTTTATCACTTTTTTTTAAAACCCCATTCTACACCAATAATAGTATAATCTTTAGGTTTTTCAACAAATATTTAAATTTGATTATTTTTAAATTCATTGTGTTCATGTTAAAAATATTATATCTAATCATTGTCACATAAGTCTCCATCATGAGTCTTAGGTTCTAATTGTTATAAAGATTTAAATTTTTCAATATCATTTCCTTAGGAAATTCTAGTTCAAACTGGTGTATCTACATCAACCATGTTATGATAACTATATTGATTCATTATAATTAACAGATTAATTAGGTAGGTATAACCATGTTCTTCAAAAAAAAATCTTAACTATATTCTTTAAGAAGAACATCATAAATATTTTATTTAGTTTTTCTTTCAAAAAATGAACTCTCCATCATGGGTTGAAAATCTATTTTAGAAATAACATCTAATCATATAAGTTCAACTTGTTTGAAAACCAAAGGATTCATTTCATTAAATTTAACATGCACTGTTTCCTCAAGTATGCTTATGTTTTTATTAATATTTAATTACTATTTACTAATGGTATAATAACCTAATATTATTCCTTAATTTTATTTCGGATACAATTTTTATAGATTATGTTTATTTTTCAAAATAAAAATTGTCCATCCAAAAAACAAATGTATGATGTTTTAGCATTCATCCTTTTCCACCACACATATAAAGTTTTGTTAGTAAAATGTCTTATAAAATCATGGTTTATAGTATGGAAGGAAAGACTACATTATATTTCCCAAAATAGGTTAAAAATTATATATCCACTCAACATGGTTATAATAATATTCTAAATAATTCTATCTATTTTATCAACTAAATAATTTCTCTATGGAGTTCAAGATGATGAGAATTAATGAATTATATATTTTTAATATAAAGATTTTGAAAGATAAAATTCATAAACTCTCCACTATAATAACTATGAATAGTTATATAAAGCATATGTTTATCATTTTAACATGGGATAAAAAACTTTAAAAATTAAGAAATGCTTCCAAATACTTTACATGAAAGAAAACACAAGTTTATCCAGTGTAATCTTCAACTAAACTATATACATAGTATTTTACAAAAATACATCCAATTTTTATACGTAACATTCCATGTAAATTAAGAACAATGAATTTTCCATAATTTTTCATATTTTTGAATTAAATATTAATTTTACTATAAAGTGGTTGCTATGTTCGATGGCATACCTGATACGCAATAATGTGTTTCTTTGAAATCTTTCGTTGCACACTAATAATATAATAATATTATTTTAAATGGTACTTAACGCCTACCTGTTGTATTGATTGGAATAAATATAACTAACTTAAATATGATTATACCTTTTTTTAAATGTTTTTACAATTATGAAAAAAAAAATTAGAGGCTTAAAATGTGAATGAATCTAATTTTAAGCATAAATACTATAATATTATATAAATGGTTGATTTACCACCTTTTGATGGTGAACCCTATTTAAATATATTTTTGGTCACTTTTATATGTTCTATTTGAAAAACTAAAATTCTTTTTAGATTCAGGATATCAAAATTTACTTTGGGTAAATTTTTGGTATTTTTCTGATAAAATTCTTTTTTTAATGAATAGTGAATAATACAGTATTTTAATTCAAAAGTGTCTTTTAATATAATTTATTTATATGGATATATAATCTTTTTAATTTGTTTTAATGTTTAATTATATTATTTTTTTACCATTTCATCCAATTTTGGTCATTTGAACTAATTTCACCTTGAAATTGGAAGTAAACAAGTATTAATCTTTAGATAGTTATTGTTTCTTAAAGACACACTATTTATTTTAATAACGGTAATTAATTTTAAATTAATTAATCTAAATTATATGTTTTAAATATGGTAAAATAGACATTATTTTTGAATTTGGAATATAAAATATAGCTTAGGCAGATTTTCTAGTATTTTTCTGAAAAACATCAATTTTTTATGAATAGTGAAACCACTAAGATGAAGTAAAAAACTGACTTTTTAATTTATAAAAAAATTTCCACTTCTATGGATTGAATTTAGAAAATCTAACATACATGGTTATTATTAGTAAGTAAAATGGGGTTTAATATGATGAAAATTATTTTTGTGAACAGTAACTTTTAACTTTTATTTATCGCGGTTAAAGGTAAATAGGGTAATTCAAGGTAAAAAAGAATATTATAATAATAATAAATTACCTTAACACATGTTCTAGCTTTATTTGTTGAGTCCTTTAATACCAAGGGAATATTGAGGTCGATTTGGGGACCCAATGGATCCGCTTGGGAGTGATAATCACACTTTAGATTAATTAACTAAAAGTAAAGGCCAAAATGACATAAACAAATATCATTTAGAAAATAATTTTTATAAGGGGTTATATAAATTATATTTTATAAAATAAATATTCCTTTGAAAGATAAATATATTTCGTACATCATGGTATTTTTTTATAATTTTTATATATCCTACAAATTAAATTATTTATGACACACTATTGATGCAGTATTTACCTCATTAATAAATTATTTAAATAAATAAAATTATTAATATTAAAACAATATCTAAAAATGATCCAATTGTTATTGGATGATTTCATTTATACCATTATACATATTATCTTAGACTTTTATTAGTTTTGGATCATTTTAAATTGAATATCATTATATAATAAAATAATATTTTCACACTTTCCTAAAGAGCCCCTCCTCCCCCTTATAAAATCCCTCACTTCTAATTCATTCCTAACACATTTCAAGCCCCTTGGATCATCCAAACCCATACCAAATAATCTATAAATATCCCTCTTTTCCATCTAGAAGTCTTACCTTAATCATAAGGCACATCAAGAAGTCCTTTTTGTTCAAACCAAATGAAGTTACCCAAATTAAAGGTAAAGGTTTCTCTTAACTTCTTTTATTTTATTTAACTTTTCAAACCCCTAAACTCTTTTCATTCCTTTATTTTATAACAAAATCAGTATCCTCAATATACTAGGATGTTTTTATAAGAATTATTCGAACTACACTTACACACACCTCCATCTAATGGGTGAAGAACATAATGTTTCTGTGAATGGAAAACTAACGCCTCACGAAACGATGATTGTTTGATTATATCCTACCACCTCTTATTGGGTCCATAAAGATGGAAATATATTTATATATGATATATATTAGGTTTATTTATTTTTTTTGCATCACTATTTTCCTTTTATAGCTTACCTTTATGGTTTCCATTATGGTTAAACATGATGATTTCATTTGAGGAAGTGCGGACTACCGCCCCCTCAAAGTGATATGACTCGTTAATGCCCTATGTGGGATGTATAAAGGATGGAATTAATGATAATATATATGATATTATACTGGAATTATAATATAACTATGTATCATTAAGTTTTAATTCCATTAAAATAATAAATAGAAATGAAATTAGCGTTCATGCATACGTACGACTTACCGTCTCGATGAACGGTGCATTTCATTTCTTACCTCCAATTGTTATGTACTATTATAAATACATGTATATAATGAATATATATGATATGTATGATATATAAATCATGAATACCATTGATTATATAATGAAATTTAGACCATTGGAACAACTTGTAATTATAAGAAGTCCATTTTTTGACTGAAGTACCAAATATCGAAAAAATGAACATTATTAACCAAAATGATTACATAATGTTTATAATATGGTGATAAGTTATATAAAAGGAATAATAAACATGAAAAATGTTCTTATGCAATTAGAAGTTAACTTTATTTTATTATTCATGAGATTAAATAATGAACGAGTCCAATTAGACAAGAGATAAGGGACTTCATCTCAATCTCTTTTCGTTGAGGCATATTTTGTTTTAAAACACGAACTTCTATTACACTCTGTATAAACACCTTGGAATTTTCATTTCATTAAAATGGAATCTTTTTTTACGAATTGTTTTACTAAATAGAAAAAAAGGAATGTTTTTTCTAACGTAAGTGGTGACAATGACCTTTCCACTACCGCAAGTATTATTTGATCTTTGGATTCCTTAAGAAGTCATAATGTTTTTAAAAGGAAAAAAACTACCATATAAACTTTTACGTATTTTGGTATTGAAATTTGTTTTTATAGTGTATTTGTGATGAAAATATATTTAAATGATATATTGGGATTGAAATGTGTAAATGGTATCTTTCCATTAAGATTGTTTTATGTGTTATGAATATGTTATGGTTCCTGGGCATTGTTACGTATACGAGTGGTTCCATGATAAACCTAGGGCGGGTGACCTTGAGATAGATCTCCAATGCATTGGATAATGTGAAAGAGGTAAACATAAATGTTTCTCCTAAGAGATTTATGGAATATAATATGATGGGTATTCCAAATTTAACTCCCTGCGTAGTTGTGATAGCTACCATGTAAGTATGAAATGAATGCCACAAGTTACCTTTATGATTTATGTTTTCTATGTGTTATTCATAAATCTTATGATTTCATGTTAAATATCTTATGTTATGTATGCAATGATGAACTAATTTTTTCATTCTTTATTTTATAACCCTTACTGAGCTTTTTATGCTCATCCCATGTTTTGAAATGTTTTTCACTGGACCTAAAGATGAATAGGGTCAGGGATGGGATCAAGGAAAAGTCATGTTGTCTAAAACATCGGACTAGAGATGACTCTTTTTTTTCAGAGTTTTTATTTTATGAAAAAAATGGAAACTGAGTTGAAGTGTCTACCATGTAAATTTTTGAGATATAATGTAATAGTTATGGCCTAAATATCTAAAACCCTAAACCTAAAAATATCCTTAGTGTGAATTATTCATTTAATTAAGTATTATGTAATGTTTAAGGTCGGGTCCTTATAGTTGGTATCAAAGGTTGGTTTAGATAACTTTAGGAGTTAGGGTACTGTTAAATTCATATCCCTAAATTACGTTATTTTAATATTGTAATGATATAGCTTTTATAGATTACTATGTTGCTTCGCCTAATATATTTCTGTGTTCATAATGGTTTTCCGTAGAGGAAACATGGAATCTATGTTGGGAAGACATCAGGGGGAAGACAGCCTTCTAAATCAGCAACCTGAGATACTCGGGATCAGAACATAATAGTTTGTTTCAGTGATGGAACAATTGACTCTTGTTATAAATGGTGGTGGTATCCATCCACAAGATTAGCCAGATCAACCACAGAGGAACATGTCAGTAGTGGATCATTTCATGAGGAAACACCCCCCATCATTTTGAGGATCATCTGACCATGTGTTAGCTGAAGGGTGGATTGAAGAAGTCGAGCAAATTTTCAATGTCATGGGGTGTTCAGAACATCAAAAGGTTAGTCTCGTTGTTTACCGTTTTGAAGGTGAAGTTGATTAGTGGTGGTCGATGGTGAAAAATATCAGGTATAGTGAGGAGATTGATGCTCTTGATTGTGATGAATTCAAAGGTAGGTTTCTTGAGAAATATTTTCCTAAGATGGTTCATTTTAGGATGGAAAAACAATTCCTATAATTGAGGTTGGATTATTACTCATTGGATGCTTATGAAGAAAAATTCACTCAACTAGCAGGGTATGCTCCAAATTTCATACAAGATCTTGATAGTAAAATCAACCGTTTTAATTCAAGATTAAAGCCAAAGTATCGAAGGGATTTAGATTCTCATGGGTTCAAAAGTTATGAAAGACTTTTTTGTTGTGTGGAGAAGGTGGAAATGGATTTTTCTGATGATCATGTTTTCTTTGACAAACAACATAATAAGAGGTCAAGGTGGTAGGAAAAAGGGAATAACTCTTCAAAAAAAGTCTGTAGGTAAGAAATATAAGTTTTTAGTTTGTGAAAATTGTAGTAAAAATCATTTTGGCGAATGTCTTTTAAATTACAGTAAGTGATACCGATGTGGTAAAAAGGGACATAAGGATCGTAATTCCACTAAAAAAGATCAAGGTAATGGTAAGGCAAAATATGATTTACAGTCAGAAATTTTTTTTAAGTGTAATGAAATGGGTCATTAAGAAAATGAGTGTCCAATGAAGAAATCGACTGAGGGAAAGCAGTCGGACTACAAGCCGAAAGAGGTGGTGAAATCCTATACAACTACTTCAGCAGATATTGGTTCATCGAATGAAGTAGTATCAGGTACACAGATTGTTTGTTCTGTTTATTCCAATGTGTTGTTTGATTCGGGGTCTATACATTTGTTCATTTCTGATATTTTTTCTAGTAAATTGGTAATTCCATCTCAATATATGAATATAGAACTTATGGTAAAAAAACCTGGAGTAAATGTTGAGACAAAAAGAAAACATAAGAACCATCATGTCCTTGTGTGCGGGAAGAATCTACCTGCAAGCATTATTTTTTTTTCCTCTAGAAAATTTTGATGTTATTTTTTGTATGGATTGGATTTCTATTTATCATGCTAAGATTGACTGTAGAGCTAAAGAGGTTTCTTTTCAGAAATATTTTCAATTTGTGTACAAAAATTAACCCTTGATTTTGATAACATATCAAGAAGCTGATAAACTAGTAAAAGATGGAAATGAATGTTGCCTTGCACATATTGTTGAAAATAAATGAATCGTTTAGATAAATGATGTTACAGTGTTAAATGAGTACCTTGGTATTTTTCCTGGTGAATTTACTGGTATTATACCTGATCAGAAAGTTGAATTTATTGTTGACTTAGTTCCTGATGCTAAGCCAATTTCAAAATCCCCTTATCGAATGGCTCAAATTGAACTTTTAGAGTTAAAGAAGCAATTGCAGGATTTATTAGATATTGGTTTCATTCGACCAAGCACATCACCATGGGGTGCTCCTATCTTGTTTGTTAAAAATAAAGATATTTCAATGAGACTTTACATTGATTATAGAACATTGAATAACATCACTGTTAAGAATAAGTATCATTTTCCTCATATCGATTATTTGTTTGATCAGCTCCAGGGAGATATGTATTTTTCAAGGATTGATTTGAGTTATGGGTACCATCAATTGAAAGTAAATGAAGTAGACATTCCTAAGACCGCGTTTCGTACTAGATATGGCCATTATTAATTTTTAGTTATGGCTTTTTGTTTAACTAATGCACCATCTATATTCATGGATATTAGGAATAGAATTTTCTGTGAGTTCTTGGATAAGTTTGTGGTTGTGTTCATTGATGATATTTTGGTTTATTCTAAATGTAAAGTAGATCATGAAAGTCATTTAAGGGTTGTTTTACAAACATTAAATGAAAATAAACTATTTTCAATGTTCTACATGTGTGAATTTTGGTTATAGAAAATTTCTTTCTTTGGTCACATTATTTTAAAAAATGACATAACAGATGATCCTTCTAAAACAAAAGTTTTTGAAGAATGGCCAAGACTGACAAATATAACTGAGAATTGTAGTTTTATTGTTTTTGTAGGTTATTATAGGAGGTCTGTTGAACATTTTTCACATTTATCTAGTCCACCGACTAAGTTAACTGGAAAATCTTTTAAGTTCATTTGGAAAAAACAATGTGATGATTGTTTTCAGAAATTGAAAAGAAGATTGGTGAATGATCCAGTTTTGGCACTACCTTCCAGAAATGGTGAGTTTGTTATTTACAATGATGCTACATTAAAAGGACCTGGATGTGTACTTATATAGAATGATCAGGTAATAGCTTATTCTTCATGTCAGTTGAAACCTCATGAGTTAAATTACACTACACATGATTTGGAATTAGCTGTTGTTGTTTACGGTTTAAATATTTGGAGGCATAATTTGTATGGAGAAAATTTTGTAATATATACTGACCAAAAAAGATTAATGTATATATTCACTCAGAAATAACTGAACATGAGACAGAGGATATGGTTTTAATTAATAATGTATTATTATTACACAATCCTTTACCATCTGGGAAAATAAAATAAAGTGGATAATTATTTAAGTCAAAAAAGTAATGATTCATTAACCATGCTGCATTTGGAATGAGACCCTTTGGTTTTTGATTTGATAAAAATTAGAATAGATGTTCTTGGTGCAGAAAATTCTTCTGTTTTATTTTAGGTATTAGTGAAATCATCTCTTTCAGATAGAATTAAGTAAGCTCAAAATAAATACAGTGAGTTATAGAAAAAGTTAGAGTTGGTTCAGAATGGTAAGTTGCCTGAATTTAAAGTTGATAATGATTTTGTATTAAGGTTTGGGAAAAGATTATGTTTTCCATTGGATTTACAGTTGAAGAATGTGTTGTTATGTGAATCTCATAGTTCCCTATTTTTAGTTCATCCAAGCATTACTAAGATGTATGGTGATCTTCGTGAGTATTACTGGTGGGATGTAATGAAAATATATATTATTGATTTCACTGTGAAGTGATTGACTTGTCTGCAGGTTAAAGCATTTACAGTTTATAGTGCTACATAATGTGGCTTCTTAATCGACCAAGACACTAGGGACTTACCAAAAAAATGATAGCTTTTAAGGTAATTTTTCTATCTAATCTATATCCAGAAAAATCATTATTTGAGTTTGAAAATAAATTATAATTAATGGAATATGGAAAAAAAGATAAAGAGACAAAATTCCTTTTAGATATATTAAAATTATTTTCACAACATTAAAATGTGATTCTTTTGGATTATATTGAAATCTTCCCCAATGATATATAAAAACCTAATATATGGTCTACTTATAGTAAGGTGAAAGAGACTTCCAATGATTCTTCTATACAACTTGTTGTCATTTGTTTTTCTAATTTCATCCGAGTCAAGTTAGATATTAGAACTAATAGGAGTTGAGTGGTTTTTACTATTTTTAATTTCAAACATCTTATGTAAATCATGTATGTAGTTTATTTGATTTAAAATAATTATGAAATATTTTTGAAAAACATGAAAACCCATAAAATGTTTTATTTCAACCATCATATAAATGCCAAATTCTATATTCATGCTTTTTAAAAATTTGTTAAACAATTTTTGTTTTGTTGATCCAAAAATAATATCATGTACAAATATTTGAACAAAAAATCTATCTGATAATGAAGTTTTCTAACATAGTATAGAATCATCCATCACTATTATAAACCATTTGATAATAGAAATGATTATACCCTCTCATACCATGACATTAGATCTTTTTTAAGTCCATATATATAATTAGTATATTAAAACATTGATTTTTAAAAATGATGATCTTAAAAACCAAGATTTTTTTCTACAAAAAATTCCTTCATTAAAAACAAATTTGGAAAAGTAGATTTAATTTCTATATGATATAATTTAAAATTCATGTATGATGAATATACTAGAAAGATTATTATAATATTTAATCTTGGTATAGGAGTAAAGGATTCTTCATAATCTATTCACTATTCTTTATTATATCCTTTGAAAACTAAGCTATCTTTATTTATAATTATTACACTATGATCATGTTCTTTTTTTCTTAATACCCATTTGGTTCCAATCACAAGATATTTCAACGGTATTTAAACTAATTACCACACTTTATTTCATTTGAATCATTTTAACTCCTATTTTATAGCTAAGAAAAAAATTTCATTCGATAAGGATTCTTCTACAGATTTAGGTTTTAGTTGAGATAGAAAGGAAGAAATTTCTAATAGAATTTCTATGTTTCTCTTAGTTATTACTCCTTCATCTAGGTTTCCTATAACTATTTCTAAAGTATGATCCATAAGGTTTAAAGGTATTCTTGGAAACAAACTTTCTCATTCACTAGTTTGTTACCTTATTGGATTTGGTTTAGTGTAATCATGTTCCAAATAATCATCCCTATTGTCATTAAATAGAGGGTCGGGTCTCATATTTTTAGCTAAAACATTTTGATAATTAATTTGAATCATTTTTTGACCACTAGGATCTATCTCATAGAACATCACATGAGCTAATTGTTCAAAAATCTATGACTTCTTATTAAAGGCTCTATAATCATTGCAGGTAATAGAGTAACATAGGAAAATACCTTCATTGGTATTTGGATCGAAATTTCCATGATTAACCTTGGTATTCAAGATATACACCTTGCATCCAAATACATTGAAATATAATAACATGGTTTTTTTATTATTCTATAAATCATAGGGTTTCTTCCTTATAATATGCCTTATTATAATTCTATTAATGATATTGTATGTTTTGTTAATAGCCTCAAGCCAGAATTGATTGGGAATGTTATATTAACATTACATAGATCTAGAAATTTATTTCTATGTCATATTCCACCAATCAACAACACCATTCTATTAAGGTGACCTAGGGGCAGAAATTTTAGGTTTATTTCATTGATTAGATAAATAAGAATTAAATTCATGATTCTCAAATTCCCCTCCATGATCACTTCTCAAAGAAATAACTCTGACCACATTTTCAATTTTTATTCGTTTACATAAATTAGTTAAAATTGAGAATTCTTTACTTTTGAGTTTTAAAAATTACCCCATGTAAATTGTGAAAAATCATAAATTAACACATAAATAAATGATTTATAGGTAAGACTAATAGTCTTAACAGGTCTGAAAAGATTCATATAGATAAGATCAATATTTCTAGATGTAAAAACCTCTTTAGTTATTTTGAATGAAGACCATTATTACTTACCCATTAATTATACATCATATAGAATTGTTATATCCAATTTAAGATCATCCATGTTGGAAATAAAAAGAATTTTAGTTAGTTATCTAAGAGAGTGAACATTGTAATGTCCAAGCCTTCTATGATAAATCCATGATTCATCAATTTTAGTATTTAGATAGTTTACATTACATCTAAACAGATAATTAGTATCTAGTGTTTAAACATTGTATGTTCTAGGTGCCTTAAACATGAAACATTTATTATTAAAAACGATGCAGGAATTGTTAGAAAAATAAAAAAATAGCCATCATCAAAATATTTAGAGCTAATTATCAGCTTATGATTCATGCCTTAAACATAAATTACATTTTTTATGATAATATAATGATGGTTTCCAACTGATCTAATCCCATATATTATCCTTTTTTCATTATCACAAAAGATGTCATATACTCTATCTAGTTATGATAGAGAATAAAATTTTAAGTAATCTCTACTCATATTCCATTAATTCCCACAATCCATAAACCACTTTTCGCTATTGTTTTGGCCAATTACCTATAATGATAAGTCATATAATAGAGTTCTTTGGTACCCAAATTATATTCAATCATAAAATGTTTTCTATAAGAGATATAGCTATACACAGTTGTTTTTAATTTCAAAAAACTATGCACTTTGTTTTAGAAAATATTGTGTATAAAAAGAATTTTTGATACCACATACGTTTTGTTTTCTTAAAACAAAAATTCTGGCATAGTTTCCTATTTCACTACAATGAAAAATGTAACATTACTTAGCTTTTTATTTTTTGAGAAAGGTAAAAAAAAATATTCTATATAATTTAGTCCTTTATCCCTGACTTATAATTCAAAAAATTCGTTTCAATGTTTATATTAACAAAGGGTTTCATTTAAATAATATTCCCCTTTAGTAAAGACACTTGTAACATCTTTAAAATTTGGAACCTATTTCAATTGGTTCTCAGTAGTTTTGACTAGTTTATTATTCTAGGTAGTAGATTTTTTCAACTCCTTTTTTATGTCTAAAATCTGATAGTTCATATTATCCTCTTCATCGATAATTATATTAGAATAATTTTAAATTGATTTATTTTTCTTTTTCATGATTTTAGATTTTATTTTCTACATAGTATAGTAATTGTTTAATTATTTTTATAATAAATTTTCATTTCATGAATAATGTTCATACTAATAAGAGTAATAAGAATGTACAAAATCCATCTATTCTATGAAACATATGTTCACTTTCTGATTTGATTCTTCTAATTCTTATTTGGAGGACTTGAATTCACTAGAATATTTATAATTACTCTATGTGGCCTTCATATATTTCTTAGATTTCTTATATAGGATATTCATGAAGTATTAATTTTCTATTTCCTTATCTTATTTAATTTTTGGACAGTCAATATTGATGTCTCCAAAAAAAAATCATTTATAGCACCTTAACTCTTTAGATTTATCATCATGCTTCCTATGCTTTTTGAAGGATCTTCTTAATACTCTCCCCTTGTTATATAACTTTTTTATCTATTTAAATAATTGATTGAGATCATAATTTGATTCATATTTTATTTGATAAATCATATTTGTTACAAGAATTAGAGATTTGTACTCTTTTTCACTTTCTATCATCTTCGGAACTAGAAACCCTAAAGGAAGCATTTTCCTTCATGACCATATTATTTTCTTCAATTCCAGTTTACAGTTCAGCTTCATAAATTAGGAGAGTCCTAATGAGATATTTTATTTTGATTTTTATACTTATATAATTATTCTGATTATATATGAGATCCCACTTTACTTATGTGGTAATAAATTTATAACATTCAATGCATGCTTAGGCTTAGTAGTAGGCGTTCCTATAATAAAAATGTTGTTCACAATCTCATTGATTCTTCTATTTCATTGAGTAATGATCTCTACTTCATCCATTTTGAATTTTTCAAACATAAGTTTAGTTCTATCGTATCAAATAGAATTTGTTTAGTCGTAGCCTTAATATTCAACTACTATAGTGGTCCGCATTTCATGTCATATTTAATATTGAGAGACTCTTTAATCTCATCTATTCATAACCCATAGATGAAAGTGTTCATATCATTGGAGTTCATGTCATAATTTTTCTCAACTATAGCATCCCAAGATTTAGTTTCTATCTTAGGAATTTGATAGGTCTTAACAACTTTGATATATACATTCTGGACATAATTTTTCATATTAATGATCATACGAGCTTTCTAGGGACCATATTTTTCACTATTGAAGTGTGGAGCTCTATCCATTGACATACCATCTCATTTATCATCCATATAATCCATTTGAAAATTTATATGGAATTCATCGTTTTATTGTTGTGAACTCAAGAGTCAAAATATTTGATACCAATTGTTGTCCTATATGATGTATGACTGAATAACTCAAGAGTGGGGTGAATTGGGTTCTTAAAATTTCATTAAAAATGAACCACCCACATTATGTATGATCATTAAATATCTTTTCCTTAAAATATTATATAGAGTAGAAATAAATAATTTAAATTAAATACATTTGACACATAAGACTTATATATTTTTCAAAAAATAGAAATCCCCTAGTCCAATTCAATATCACTGTAATCCATGATTTTATTAATTTTCACTATAATATCCCTTTAACCAGGGACACCCAGTGGAGTAGAAGAAGCTGCCACATAATGAAATGTTCCAAGATCTTTCAACCAGGATCTCCCATTACAATATTTGTCTATGGTCATAGACACACTCTTAAATTGAGGGTGAAAAATATATAATGAACATGAACTTTGAGAAGAAATTATGGATCACATATTTTCAAGTAGGAAGTGTGAGTAGAAATAGATTCATCTCGAGAGAATGATAGACTTCATAGTATATCTTGATTTGTTCTTTAGTGAAACTAATATAACTAATAAGCACACAATGAAAAAAAACAATTATATACAGGTATCTGGAATTTTTCTTTTTATTTTAATGAATTAAATCAACAATATCTCCATTATTATTTTTTTTCAAGTCTAACTGATCTTTTTATATACCATTAAAACATAATCATGAGAAAATTATAATAGTCATGATATCTTTCATTGTGATCTTTATCAGATAAGATATTAAATATATGAAACTAAACGCTCCAAATATATGAATTCCTTTTGTAGCTGCAATGATAGAAATATTGTCATTTTTTAGATAATCCTATTAATGAAAAGTCTTGTGGACACCAATATTTATTTAAATGAATAATCTCCTATTGATGTGCGCTAAAGGTATTAAGTGACTTATCGAGCAATTCAAAAAGTAATCATGAGATTCATAAGTACTAGATCATCATAAGATACCATCTTGGAGCATTGATCATCATAGGATAACTTTTTTAATATAAATCAACTCTTCCTTATAATATAAGATAACTTCCATATAGAATAAGATAGTTCTCCAATGTAAGATAAATTGATAATATAATGTAACACTCAACTTATTTAAACTCTTCTATCCTGGAAAATTATTTTTGGAGGATAATTTCCATTTATATTTTCATAATTACTAAATAATATTTCCTATGAAACTCAACAATTCTTCATAGGATAACGTCTTACATGGTTGAATAGACTTCGGAACATTCAAATTCTGAGAAACTGATGATGTTCTTCAATTATCATAAGATAAAATTCATGTATATATTAAAATAAACATTTAAACACACAAATTAAGATAGTATAATCCAAAAACATATGATAAACTTTTTAGAATAAAATTAGGGATTTTTGTGATTTATCAAAACACATAACATGAAGTTATATTGGAACAACATATTATTCACCACAAATTTTTCACCATAAATTATATGGAATGAACAGATGAAAAGTCAAAATAATCTAAAGGTTTTTACACCATATATGAAATCCTAGGTATTTATGATGAATCATTAAACATTTTTTAGAGATAGTGGATAGGGTTATGATGGAGGATTATAATATGTTACCAAATTTTTGAATATTACACCCCTTCTCTTCCACCTGGTGGTAGCTTTAATGGCGTGCTGGTAAAAAATGGGAAGTGAAAGGTTATGGTGGTGGTTCTCAATAGTAGTCCTCTTTGACACCACCTATAGTAGATAGTGGTGTGCCTCTAGCTTTCAATAAGTGAGACAACATTTGACCCACATGATGTTCATGTCCTTCATTTAAAAATATGTGTAATAGTTGTGGATGTTATGGTCATCTGCAACACTTCTATCAGGCTAGGTCTACTCCTCGATATGGTCTAGTATCGTTATCTCCAAAGGCTACTATAGCATAGTCATATTCTTCAAATATTATAGGGCTATAGCCATATTTTTCTGGAGTAGAGATCCTTCACATAGTAGATGATTTTCCAGTAGAACAAGATGTTGGTCTGGTAACAGTGAGAGGTACAATATTTATTACAATCTCAATTGCAATTGCTTTATTTTATATTGTTACATCCCACTCACATATATCTAGTCATTTTAATGATATAATTAACCTTCCAAGATAACTCAAGCCCTTTTTTTATGGAGTTAGCATAACCTCTTAGAAAGAGAAAAGGCCAAGGGTTTCAGTTTCCTTCTTGTGTTCTATCGATAGCTGATGCGGATCTAGTCAGGGATTTTCTTATTCTCAATATGGATTAATTTTATGTCATCATCAGGAAGGATTTTATTGTTCCTCATTAATTTGGGTTTTATTGTAAACATTATCTTGTCTCATTTATTATGGGTTATGGAAGTTCATAGGTGTTTCAAGGAGATAGTGTCCTGATCTTTGGTCATGCAAGACCTCATTACCCAGAGCTCATGATTTTGTTATTCGCTATTGTAGTTATTCCAAATGATGTTTCTTTTATTGTTGATCTTCCCTATATTATTCATTATTTTCCTAATGTTTTACCAGATGATGTCTCAATTCTTCCTTCAAATATGGTAGTAGATTTTATGGTCAATCTATTACGAGAGACACGTTCTATATTGATACCTTCAGATTATATTTGGTAAGTGTTATAACTATTTTATAAAAAATGTAAACTAATGACATTAAAATATAAATAGTGTATACGGAAGTTTCAACACTATAATGGGATGAAAAGACACACATTTATATCATACTTTATACATTTAATTGAAATCAAAGTACATACAAGAGCTAAGGAATGGGCACCCCAACACACCAACATACACAATATCCATCTTCTAGAAACATTAAACTTACTAGCTACCACATGATAATCAGGATTATACTAAAATATAGATTTATTAATGGGTTTTACTATGTTATCATCTTTGGATACTCTGCTTACTATGACTTCACCTCTCTGATTACAATCTGACAATAGATGAAACATACGAAGTGTATTCTTTGTCCTCTAGTGTGACATGGGTTCCTTGTAAAGAACCATAACTACAATATTGTCATAATAAACTATAATAGTATCTTCACAACTTGTCACAACACCATAAACATAAAAAAATACATATCCAAACTGTTTCCTTATCCATAATTTATGTCATTGTATAGTCAATTTTTTTTTTTTGTAGATCCAGTGACCATGAAATTCTTGGAGTGTCTCTAGCTCATTACACCACCATTTACGAAAAATACATATCCTTACTATGATTTTAGTTCGTCTTCATATATATATAAAGTATCACCATTATATACCCCAGACCCAGATCGTCGTCTTTTTAATACTCTAAAAACATATCCTTTTTTTGTCTCAAGTATATTAGGATAGTTTTTACTGATACTAAATGTATCTCCCTTGGATTGTATTGATATTTCCCCCTATGTATAATGGAAACAAAATTATCAAACATAGAAAATAATAGTATATAGTTTGTATAATATACTACAAAATAATAAGGGATTCTACTTATCTATTCAATCCCATCTTGTTTTTGTGGACATATTTTCATTGAAGGATAAATGCCATGTGACATTGACAGAAATCCTCTCTTGCACTGATCTATATTATATGTTTTTAATACCCTATCGATGTAAGTACTTTGAAATATCCTAAATAACCTAAGAGGTCCATATTGGTAGATATTGATCCCAAAAATATAGTTTACTTATCCCAACCCTGTCATGGAGAAGAATTCAATTAACAAAGTCTTTATTAATTGTGAGACTTGTGCTTTGTTTCCCATTATAAATATATCATTAACATATAATATTAGGAATAAAATATCACTCAAAATACATATATTATAGAGTTATGGATATATAACATTATTAATGAAACCCAATTCCCTTATGGTATCATCAAAACAAACAACCCATGATCATGAGGGTTTCTTCAATCAATAAATGGATCTCTATAGATTTCATGATTTATCGATACTCTTTGACAAAATAAACCCTTCAGGTTTTTTCTTATAGATGTATTCAACTAATTTACCATTTAAAAAAGTATTTTTTGACTTCCATTTCCAAAATTCAAAATCATGGAAGACATTATTGCAGGTAATATTCAGATAAATTTCACCTTAACATCTAGTGAGAAGGTTTCTTCATGGTTTATGCCTTTAAATTGCCTAAGACTCTTCATAAACAATCATTCAATAAAGGTACATAGTTGACCATCAATGTCCTTATTTTTCATGAGTACCCATTTTCACCCAGAAGTTTTTACATGAGCTATAGGATCTATGAAAATTCAAATATGGGTTTAGTATGTATACTCAATCATAAAATGTATAGCTTCTTTCCATTTAGCATCCTTGTAATTTGGAGTTTCATTATTCTCAAGGAGTACTGTGCCACCAATGTTAATGAAAAGAAAATGATTTCTCTATAGTTATTTTAACTACCTATTTAACATTTATAGTACTTATAAGTCAAGAAAATATTTATCTCCCACTATCTTTTGAGGTGATTTTTCTCATACCAACTCTTATGAATATATAGAATAAAAAATTTTAAAAGTCAATCTTATGACAACTATTTTAATTGGAAATGTATTCCCTTTCAAGAAATATGGATTATCTTACAAATATTTCTTTTTAATATAATGGGTTATATATGTAAAATAATTTAGTATACTTGTGATAATATATATATTCACTTTGGGCTTAGAGAGGATAATTTTTATTAGGTAATGTCTTAACAATTTCCTAACATCCCCATATATTTGTATTCAATAGATAAGGTTTCATTGTATAATATAACTCATATAGAATAACATCCATTACTTTAGTTGGAACTCAGTTTATTGTATATGTCACTATCTATGGTTCATAACCCTAAAATGATAATGGCATTGTCGCACATCTCATCATCAATCATATCATTTCAAGAAACACATTATTCTTCCTTTCACTTACATAATTCCACCAAGGGTTATAAGGAGGAGTGGGTTGAAATATTATCCAACATTCGGGTAAGTGATCAAGAAATGCTTATATTAGATGTTCCCCAACAATGGTCTAAGTGGATTTTCTTTTTATATTTACCAAGATGATACTCTGCATCATTTTGATATTCTGTAAATATCATAATCGAACATTAAATTTATCTATTTAACTATTTATAAACATATATACAAAAAATAATTTTTAAAATAATGAAATTACACATCCTACCACTTTACTCTATTGGAAACTGACTACATACGTCTACATTGATCAAATCTAGTGGGTTTGTGGATATTTCTCCTTTCCCATTGAAAGGTGATTTGTTCATCTGATCATATAAAAATTAATTTCATTCCTAGAATAATTTTATCTCTATAAATTCTAAATAATGCTCACGATGTAGTTTTATTAAATCCAATTCATTTACATAGCCATGCCTAAAGTTCCATAAGCAGGTAATATACAATTCATTCTCATTGGTTTTTTTATTGATTTCCCAACAGGTTTTTCAAAGTCATGTATATATGACCAATTATTAATATGAGCCACACCATAACATATATTATACTTATAATAGTAACACCATAGTGTTTATACATGACATTGTGATACTTTTTATGGTAGTAGATTGTACATAATAACATTTATTTAATGTAATAACCAAAATACATGGAAAATTGAGATGGTAATCTTCCACTGCAAATGCTTCTAGTCTTAAAACATTTACTACTCAAAGATCCACCCCAGCCTATAAAATATTTTAGAATATACATGGTTCTTGTATTTTAATACAAATTAGTGATAAGCTTTCCATATCTAATACCCATATTAGAGATATTTATAGGATTCATTCAATTACAAATATACATGAATCATGAATATTTCATTAATTTTTCTTCCCAGTTTGTAAATTATGTTTCCCATGGTATTTTGTACAAATGTAAAATTAGATTATCTTATTCCCATTTATATCCCTATTTATATTTATCTCTGTAGAGGGATAGTTGATTTTTTCCTTTGACTTTGAATTTGAATTTGACCCCTTATCCTTGTCTTTCATTCTCTTGTTCCCCATAAGGGAATATGTGTCACAATTATTAATGTCATTATCATCATTATGAATTAATACCAATAAATATTGGGGTGACTTATTCACATAATTAATATTGTAAATAATGATTAATACTGAGAATCTAAGTGGTAAATGGGAATGAATGAGATCAGATTATATTTATTCTTTGAATTTGAACCTAATGGATTCCAATCACTCAATATACCCAATCATCTTGAGTGTGTGAGGGCCATTCTAAATTAATTATTCTATGTTTCACCTATACAGTAAACAAGATATATCATATTTTTCTTATAATGATATCTCACAGTATAGCTCTTGCAGGTGATACAACATCATGTTGGTATCTTTTTTTCAACTTGAAAGTTAAAATTTTTATTAAAATCAATAATCCCAATACAAGGAAAGAAGTCACGGGGGTCTAAAGTAATGCAACCTCAAAGAATCATTTTGGATAAACATCAAACCTTCAGTTGGAAAGGACCCCAAATACGAGAAGGAAGAAAAAGAACTGTTTGATGTTGCCGTAGCCACCATAAAGTCCACCACCATTTTTCCCTCCCTCCAGGTATGAGAGATCTCCATGAACGCCCCTATAATATCTTGAAATCGCCTGACTGTATAAATAATGCTCAATGAAATCTTTTATTTATTTTGAAGTGCATTGAATAACACCAAGGAATCGGTTTCCACCAAAGGTGCCACCAAATTTTTGCACACACACATCTGCAAACCTGCTTCCATAGCCCAATCTTCTACCTGAAGTGCATCGCCTCCCCCAAACGAAGCAGTAAACGCAGAATATACAGAGCCAGTTTGGTCACCCATGACGCCCCCTCCTCGCATCTCCCCTCTAATCAGCGAACCATCAACATTAATTTTCAATCCCTATATCAGTGGCTGCCATCTCACCTACTTCCCATGACTAGGAAGGTCGGACCAATGATCTTCAATGCTACCTGCAGCAATGGCGTGCATGGAAGGAGCAGACTCTTAGTTCGGGGATAACCTAAGAAGATATAGCACATATTTTTTCAATCTGAAGTGAATAATAACCTGTGCGACTGAGCCTTTACTGTGGCGCTTGTTATTCCGGGCCTGCCATATAGTCTAGCAGCCTGTAGTGAGAATGAGCGCCCTTTCTTTCCTTTCAGCACCTTGGTTTCCAGCTCCCCTAAACTATGAATGAATAAAGTCCTTAGAGTTACCATCATAGAAATTCCATCCAAAAAAGGCACCGAAGATCTGCCAGACCCCCCTATCCTATTCACTTTCATAAAAAAGATGCCCTATAGATTCTGTGCATAGAGACCTGCAACACCAGCATCGGGAAATCATTGGAATTCCCATTCTTTGAAGGTTAGCATCCGTTGGTAGAGCCTTGTGTCGCACACTCCATATCAAAAATTTGAATTTGGAAGGTATCACTTTGCACCATAGAATCTCCCCCCACCGATCGACATTCACCACCTCCCTCATCAAATTATCGATGTCTTTTATGGAGAAAGCACCCGATGAGGTACCTGTGAAAAATAACAGGTCATCGTCATCATTTGAAACTATAGATTTAAACATATCCATTTAGTTATCATCGAGGACAGCCTTGAGAAACCTCATATGGCGGGAAGCTTCTTTGAAGGTAATATCTGGAGTTGGATATCCCGAGAACCACAGCCTCCCTACCCCCCAATACTACTGTTAGATGTTTTTGTTACCCCTTCCAATAATCCATCGAGAATGTTGTTGCTGAGTTTCCAGATGATGTTGAACCAAGTTCCATATCGTTGAGGGGTGCCTTATCTGTCTAGTCCCATTAAGGTCGTGGAGGTTCTGTATTGTTCTACCCCATAAATTTCGGCTTTCAAGAACCTCCCAAGCGAGTTTGGCATGAATTCCTTGAATGGTTGAGGACAAGCTCCTTAAATTAATTCCCCCTTCAGAAAGGGGTCTATCCAACCATTTACCTTAAGCCCAATGATGGCGGCCTTCCATCTTCCCATCCCATATAAAGGACACCATTATTCTGTCCAAGTTTGAAATCACAGTTTTCAAAAACATCATGGTAGACAAAACATGCATCATCATGGAGACTAACACATAGTTAACCAGGGTGATACGGCCTCCAAAGGATAAAAACATTTTTATCCAGTTTGGAATATTCCTAGTAAGTTTGCTAATGAGTTTATGAAAATGCTTCACCCTGAGGCAAGATGGGCTGACTAGTGCTTCAAGGTAATCCATGGGAAAAAGTCCCTTTTTCATATTCAAACTAGCTCTTAAGTCCCAATCCCTCCTCATAGAGGCAGTCCTTACTGTGAAGAAGAGGATGTTTTCAGAATTCACCACCTATCCGCTCCACTTGAAATCTTCCTTAAGAACCCTCTTAAACCCCTTCATTGATCTCCACTACGATTAATAAACAGTGTTGTGTCATTGGAAAACAACAACTGTGATATGCCTTTCATGGTATGCCCATTATGATAGGAAAGTATTTTCCATGTGTAAATGCCCTTGTTGATGTAGCCGCAAGGCATTTTGAACAAGAATGAAGATGGTTAGAGACAACGTATCCCCTTGCCTGAGACCCCGACAGACCTTGAAGAAGCCAAATTGTTTACCAATGAATGAGGTAGAGATCCACACCGAGCTGAAGCAACGAAAGAGGAGAACAATTGTCCAGTTAGAGAATCCCATGCACTTTAAAACTGTTAGGACAAAGCACCATTCCATTCTATCATATGCCTTGGTCATATCCAATTTGACCACAAGATTTCCCCAAAAGGACTTGTTATTGATCCCACTTGTCATTTCATGGGACAAACCGATCGCACCCTGGATTGACCTACCTTTAATGAATCCATGCTGCTCAGAATTAATCCATGAATCCAAGTGGGTGGCCATTCTCCTATTGAGTATGATGGCCAGGATTTTGTATGATGTGTTACACATGTTAGTGGTCCTGTATTGGTCAATGGACTGAGGATTACTCACTTTAGGAATGAGAATCATTTTGGTTGCACAGGAAATATGAGGAAGAGACCCCCCTGGAAGAATTCCTGGATAACATGAACCAGATCACCTTTAATGATGTCCCAAGTTGCCCTGTAAAAAGACCCAGGAAAACCATTAGGACCCAGGGCACTGTTCGGGTTCAAAGACCAAACTGCCTCATGCACATCATCCTCAGCCGGAAGTCTCATCATTCCCTCATCAATGACCCCCGAAACAATAGTAGGAATACCCTCAAAAAACTCCTCCTCCCCTCTAGGGTATCCCCCTACCATGCTCGGATTTGGACCATCCATTAGAATCTAAAACTCTTCATTTTCCAAAGCCCCAATTTCCTCATGATCAGACGAAAAGGATCCATCCTCCCTCCGAATGTTTATCCTCTCTATTCTCCGACATTTCTTAATGCAAGCATGGAAGTACCAAGAATTCTAATCTCCCTCCTAAAGCCATCTCACCTGAGAACTTTCTCTTGCGATCCTTTACTGTCTCATCATAATATCAGCTAAGGCAACTTTCTTCGCTCTGAGTTCAGTAAAGGATGGTTTATCCAATTCTTATTCTAGTCTAGACTCCAGTCTGTCCACCTCCTCACTGATTCCAGCAACATTGTGGTCATGATCAGGAATGGTTTTCCTTCATTCTCGAAGGCTATTCTTGACCCACCAGATCTTATTTTGAAAGGATATCCAAGGATTCCCTCGATGTTGCATGTCCCAAGATCCCCTGACCTCCTCCAAGAACCCTGGTTCCTGCACAAATGACTCTGAGAAATTGACATGGTCCTCCTGCATTGCACCTTCATGAAGTGAGATATGTAACGGATAATGATATGAGAGACTCCGGGTCAAATGAGTGACTTTGGAATCCAGAAACATATCAATGGCATCTTCATTCATCAGACATCTATCAAGACGACCATATGATATTCTCCCCCCTGTTGATTATTACACCAGGTGAAAATACTACCCTTATAACCTGCATCTAGGAAGACACTTCTAGCCGTGAAGGAGACAAAATCCTGGCTAGAATTCCTGGGAAACACTCCACCCCCTTTCTTCTCCTTTGAACTAGCCATGATGTTAAAATCCCCACAGACGACCCAAGGGGCACCGTATGGGTTGAAACCATCCAAATCGCCCCATAAAACCTCACGATCCTATGGGATTCATTTGGTATATATGAAGGAGAAGAAGAACTCCTGAAGCCCCACAGATATCTTATTATTCAGTGCTTGGTCGGATTCACTAATGATTTCCACACGTATGTGATCCTTCCAGAAGATCCAAATGTGAGAGTTGAGAGGAGCCCCATGTAAAAAACCATGAACCTTAAGCTTTTGGGAATATTCATAAATCTTGCAGGGAGAATGTTTTGGTTCCAAAAAGGCTACCAGGGAGACCTGCTTATTAACCAATTCATTGGCAAGAAAGTTGGATTTGACCCTATATCCAAGACCACGACAATTCCACACTAAGTCTTTAAACATTAAACAAGATCCGTCTAGTATTGGCCTTAGACTCCCGGCCCTTTCCATCAGAAGAAATTGATGCACATAGGTTAACTTTAGCTCTATCTCTAGCTCTAGTAGTAACCCATAGCGCCTCCTGTGAGAAAGGTGGAACAGAAAATGCACCACCCCTTGCCGACACCATGCCTATGATTTTTGGAGAATCAAACAAACCAACCGGCCTGGTACTCTGTTCAGGAGACATATCAGGGGGCTTAGGGGGTGCGGTAGTGAATGGTGCTGACAGTGTTTCATCTAGGGGAGCCACATGGAATGCCAAGAGGGAGAAGTCCACTGGACATAAACCCCTGGTTAATAACTTCAACCCACTAGATTCAGGTGAAAATGATCATTAAACCTCTCGTCATATCCCAAGATGTGGAATTTCCAATACTCCAAAAATAAATTGTAGTCTTTTAGATGGACGAAGGTGTTATATGCATCTCCTTGATCACTGAGTGGATTCTAATCACTTATAAAGGATCACTTTTCATTTCAAAATGCATTACATATAACTATTTAATAGGAAAGATATGGAAACTTATTTGTTGTACATTTTATATAAGTTGACCCACTAATATCATTCGAACTCCTCTGTAGTAAGATATACCCTAAACTAGGGATAAAAGGAACCTCTTAAAATCAGTTGTGTCCTAATTCAAGTGATTGAAGTTGTTTAATGATTAAATATTTTCTTTTATGGATTTGAAAAATTATCCCAGGTGATAAAATATTTTATCTTTAACATGCTTATTTTATGTGATAACACTTACATCATAACCATGATTTAAATTGAAAACATTCATTACACATGTTCATATTATCTATTCATGAATTATTTATATTATAATATGTATACATGGCCCACCCCAATCAATGGGATCACTATAAATACATTTCCTACATTAAATGGGGATTCATGTTTATTTCTACTCCCTTTTGAAAGGGATGTGGATAAAATAGATTTATATAATATGTGTATGTATATATATATATAAGTTATAATAAATATAAATATAGTCCCATTTTTCTTCATGTGGCTCATAATTTAGATTTCCTTTTCCATTAACACTTTAATAGACTTCCCCATCCACATATAATGTCATATATATGTATATATTCATTTAATATAAAATATTATATAAATATATATGTGTATATGTATATGTATTCCCATATTTTCTTAAACCAATAAATAATTGATTGGACTAATCATAATCATACGAACATGGATCAATGAAATGACAGTTTCATTGGGACCATATTGAAACCATATTTCTAAACTATTGAAAATTTAAAATTAATTTTGATGATATTCAGCCAAAATAATTTCAATCTTTCTCTAAAACCAATTGAAAGAAACCAAGGCATAGTTGAATCAAGAAAAATAAAAAATTTAAAATGTTGGGTTCTGATTCATATTAAAACACTGAATATAAAACCCCTTTCTAAAATTTCTCAAAGGATCGTGTGCAATTTCTTTTAAGCATTAAGGAAAAAATAAAATGAAACTGTAAACGGTACTTTGTTCAATTAAAATCACTAATTTGACTCTCTCACTATTGGTGTGTTTGTTATTAAAGGCATTAAGTTAGGCATAAAATAGATCATCCACACATGTACCAGAACTTATGCATCATTGATCTTCAATTTCAGAGTGATAGAATGGGAAATAAAATCTCTTTATGATTTCCCTACGATCATGTATTGAACACCGACTCAATTAAGGAAGTAGGATCAATATGACCTTATTCTTTCATTAGATTCTCTATCACTATGCCTAAGAGGATTGGAAAGGATAAATCCCCTCTCAAAACTCAAGGAAATTATGGGGTTACTATTCATAAACCTAAAATTAGATTTAATACATTGGTTCTACATTCCAAAATTTCACTTTTATCCTTTGAATGTTATAACCTTCATTTTATCCCATTTTTTACACTTATGAATAAATTAGATTTTTCATAAATGAAATGAATATTTTTTAATCCAATTATAACACTTTAAAATTTCATGTGACAAAATAAAAACCCCTTACTCATCTAATAAGATCCCTAGATAAATTAATGTACCTTTAATGTGTTATGTTCATTCAAAAAAGTTATATTTTTCTCATATTAAATTTTTTAATAAAATAACATGTGAATAGCCTAAAAAATAAATTTAATAATTATTATTTTGAACTTTAATAATATAGTTGAATTATACTACTAGTGATCTTTCACAATCAGATTTTCCCTGGTCCCCACATATGGGGCCCACTTCATCCTAACATCATATTCATTTGAATTGGTAGATCTTGTAGATGCACTCAATATGTGACACTCTATTACATTATCTCAATAATAGAATTTCTCAATCATATACCATGAATAGATTCCAATAACTCAATATGCCCCCTAAAGAGACGATGAATGTCATGGAAACAATAACATCCCATGAACATGCTCCAAGTGATTAATCTCTTTGTCTCATTATATCTCATAAAGCAGAATAAATGCATTTTATAATCTTACTTTATTGATTTATTTATTTAGTGTGATTATTATATAGACTTCCCTTTAATAACCACGCCCATGGGTTTAATAAATGTAATATCATCTGGGTAAATGGGGCCTAATATATTTCCTTCTTAACATAGAAGTAACAAATACTATATTGATCAATTAACTAATTTTATAACACCAATGATACACCCAATTCATGCTACCTCACCAAAATTTCAATGCCATTGTTTTCCTCATGAATAAAAATATGTGATCTAATGGTACATATTGATAGTGATCTCTAGTCAAGAGACTAATACACACACAGATAGGAACAACCAATGACACTTGAAACATATGTATCCCTACTGGTGGATTTTTCCTCTTGAACTACTCTAATCAATATCACTAAGTGAAAACATCATGGAAGAAGTCACAATACATATATTGTGCAATAACTTGATAGTCTGACATCATTTTTGTCATATCAGAATATATTATCTAGACTATAGTACATATATTTAATATCACTATCATAGTATCTCGGGGTTCTCTTTATAACTGGGAAAAATTTTATCATCTTTATATGACATGTAATATAAATAAATTATCTATTAAATAGATGAAATAGAAGTATCAACACTATTATGGTAAGAAAAACACATGTATGTATCAAAATGTATACATGTAATGGAAATAAATGTATATATAAGAGTTGGGTTCGCGGAACCCACTAACTAAATTGGCGGCATTTAAATATTTAAAAATATCTTGATAAACTTATAGAGTGTGATTCAATGGATGTTTTAATATATTAATGTTTAGAGGACGATGAATATTTGTATAAAGGGGTTTATGTTATGTGTTGGATAGAGGATTAGGTTGTAAAATATGTTAATCTGCTGATATGAGCAATATTAGTGATGTAGTGAATTACTCTTTGGGATCCCAATTAGGGTAGACTTAGGTGGGAGTGAGGTTCACATATGTGAAATAGTTATATACTATCAGGAACCAGCCTAGATACCCTTATTCCTTGATACCCATGTCGGTTGTGATGTATCCCGAAGGGCGCTCCTTATCTCTATGGGTGAGAAACTAGAACAGAGAATCATACAAGATTAAATAGTAAATGAATATTCAATAAAAACATCATAATATAAATGATACATTTCATCATTCTTAACACTCTAAATGGAGAAGTTCCAAAAATAGCCAGTTAAAAAACACCCAGAAATACATATAAGTACCCAAAAGAAAAAATAAGTTCAACCAAAAAAAGTCCATAACCTCTTTTATAACTAGTGGAAAACAACTCCAATGATTACCATCATCCCTCCATGATCTCAAGGATTAAGAACATTCACCACCTCCAAGTGGTGCTTTACCTTTTCTCAGACCATGAATAAGGAAGTAGAAAATTTCCCGAAGGAAAAGGTAGGGTGCTATCTATAAATCTACATAAGGTCTCACCAAGTGTTCCATGATTAATTTCATAATAATTAGAAAAATTATGTTTCATTTTAAAATTAGACAATGCATGGTCCATAATTAAAATATTTTAAAACAAAAAATTTGTTTCATAAGAAATGAGATGTCAAATATATGAAAAATATATTAAATAAATATTTAATATAAAAAACTTATATAAAAAAATTATCCAAAATAAAATAATTCAAAAATCATTGGCTTGTATAATAAAGTCAAAAAATAATTGTAATCCACCGTGTATTGGGGAGAAAAAAAACCTCCTGTGAGACTTTACCACTAAAGAATTCATGTTAGGTTTGAATGGGGTGATTTCGAATCTTTAATGGGGTGTTCATGATTTTTAAAATAATATTTTGAGGAATTAAAACCCATGCCCATGGTTTTTTGGGTAGGACTACACAGTTTTCCAAACTATGCACCCTAATCATTTTCCCCTACAGGTGGGTTTTGTAGTTCTTCCTAGGAGGGCACCCTAATCGTTTTTCCTATAAAGAAAAGTGTGATGGTATTATTCCACTACAAATGCATCTAGTCTTGCACCATTTAAAACTCAAAGATCCACCGTATAATATAGAATATTTTATAATATACATGGTTATTTTATTTCAATTCAAATGAGTGATATGCATTCCATATCTAATACCCAACTTATAGATTTTGATAGGTTTCATTCAATTTCATATATACATGAAGCATGGATATTTTCTTAATTTTTCTTCTCAATTCTGAAATTATTTTTCCAATTATATTTTATACCAAAGGTAAATTAGATTATCTTGTTCCCATTTATATTCTTATTTATATTTAGCTTCGTATAAGGATAGTTCATTTTTTCCCTTTGACTTTGACTTTAAATTTTACCATTTATCCTTGTCATTCCTACACTTATTCCCTATAAGGGAATAAGTGTTACAATTATTAATATCATTATCATCATGATGAATTGAATACAATAAATATTGGGGTGACTTATTCAAGTGATTAATATTGGAAATAATGATTAATACAGAGAATCTTAGTGGTCAATAGGAATGAATGAGATCAGTTGATATTTATTGTTTCAATTTGAACTTAATGGATTCCAATCACTCAATATACTCAATCATCTTGAGTATATGAGGGCCATCATAAATCCATTATTCTATGTTTCACCTATACAGTGCACTAGATATATCATATTTTTCATATCATGCTCTCTCATAGGATAGTTTTTAGAGGTGATACAACATCTTGTTGGTAACTTCGTCCTCGTGTTTTTTTGTAACTCCATGGAAATAAATAAAAACATGGAACACTGAATATCCAATGTATCATACACATAATTATTATTTTTATCATTTCTATATTTTGTTAATACATTATGGGGATCAATATGAAATGTGTATTTTTGCGCATAAAGCATACCCTTTGGCATAGTAGAATGTACATGTGCCTATACCACTCCATGAAGATATGGAAGATCAAAATATTCTATTTATCCAATATTGATCAAACAAAAAAATTATTGGTTGCCTTGATGTCCATTTTATCTAAAATAAATGAACTTAATAGGTTCATAATTTACTTGGATTACCAATAGAAATTTTTTAAATTATTAAATTTCAAATTTCTCACACTATTTTATCAAATCCTTGTAGCTATTAGCTACTGGATTTGGAATACTGATTATCAGGAGTATTCAAGTGAGAAAGATCATTGAACCTCTCTTTATATCCCAAGATGTGGAATTTCCAATACTCCAAGAATCAATGGTAGTCTTTTGGATGGCCAACAGTGTTACATGACTCTCCTTAATCACGGAGTGGAGTCTAATCACCTAAAAATGTTCAATTTTCATTTCAAAATGCATTGCCTAAAATGTTTTAATAGTCAAGATATGGCAAATTATGTACTGTAAATTTTATATAAGTTGACCGAAAAATATCAAAATAACTCCTCAGTAGTAACATATAAAATAAATAGGGTTGATGAGAACCTTAAACAATCATTTGTGTCCAAATTAATGTTATTGAAGGTGTTTAATGATTTAATATTTTCTTTGAGGGATTTGTTAGTTTATCTCATTCAATAAAATATTTTTTCTTTAACATGATTATTTTATGTGATAACACTCACATCATAACCCTAATTTAAATAGGAAACATTCGTCCCACATGTTTATATTATTTATTCCTGAATGATTACTATTATAATATGTCATCATGTAAAAACACATTCCTAAAATAATAATGCATAAAAAATAAAATAAATGATGTGATTGGGATAAATTAACACTTGTTTAACACATAGAGAAGATAATGGATTATAGAGACCGTAGGGGGGTTCCTTGAGTAAATACCTTACTTTTATTATAGTGCCAAAAACTCCCACGAACATAACTTGTGTGGTTCACACCGGCTCTCAAATTTCACCATGTGTAATAAAGTCCTCTAAACTTTACAATGTATATTCACACACAGGTGAGGAGGACTCAGAGTGTGAAATTATGTTTTATCACTAAAATGTAGAGATGAAGTCCCTTATGTATTAAAAAGAGGGTGGGATGATACATAAACCATCAAAAATAAAAATAATTCTTAAATTTTAATTCCTAAATGAAATAACTAATTTAAATTAATAATAAAAAAACATGCACATATTGGTATTTGCTCATAATTATTCATTGTTGAATTATATTTAATAATTTAAATTAATATTCCTAAAATTAAACTTGACAATATTTTTAATTCCTTAACATGAATTAATATAATCATAAATAATTATTGATAAATCTAACCAAACCCAAAATAATGTTACTGAAATATTGATAATTAATTTTATTTTTTGAAATTTATCTATACTTTTTAGTGTTTTTTGGACTTAAAGATGATTCCCAAGAATTTTTTATGGGATTTTAATGTGAATGTTTGGTTAATCATATCGAATCAAGACCAGCTTGGTCTAGTCCAGATTAAGGAAAACTAGTATAGATGGTAGGCCCCATGGTAACACCATATTAAAAACACACAATATAATGTATACAAGGCCTATCCCAATAAATGGGGATACTATAAATATATTTCCTACCATTAAATGGGGAGTCATGTTTTTTCCACTCACTTTTAAAATGGATGTGGATAAAATAAATTTATAATATATATATATATATATATTATAATAAATATAAATATAGACCCATTTGTCTTCATGCGACTCATAATTTAGATTCCCTTTTAAATTAATATCGGAATAGACTTCCCCATCCACATATAAAGTCATATATAAGTATATATTCACTTAATATAAAAAATTATATATATATATATATATATTCCCGTCATATTTTTTAAACCAATTAATAATTGATTGGACTAATAATAATCATATGAACTTGGATTAATGAAAGATCAGTTTTATTGGTACTATATTGAAACCATATTGTTGAATCATTGAAAATTTAAAATTAATTTTTAAGATATTCAACCAAAATAATTGCACACATTATCTAAAACCAACTGACAGAACCCAAGGCATAGTTGAATCATAAAAAATTAAAAAATTAAAATGATGGGTTTGGATTCATATTAAAAACACTGAATTAAAAAAACCTTTACTATAATTTCTCAAATGATCATGTGAAATTTAATTTAATCATTAATGAAAAAATAAATTGAAACTATAAATGGTACTTTTTTCATTTAAAATAACTAATTTGACTCTCTCACCATTCATGTGTCTTGTATTAAAGGCATCATGTTAGGTAAAAACTAGATCATCCATGCATTTACTATAACTTATTCATCATTTATCATCAAATTTTGAGTGATATAATGGGAAATAAAATTTCTTTATGATTTCTATTTGGTCGTGTAAAGAACATAGTGTTAATCAAGGAAGCAGGATCAGTCTGACCTTGTTCTTCTATTAGATTCTATCTCACTATGCCTGAGAGTATTTGAGAGGATTAATGATCTCTCAAAATATAAGAAAATTATGGTGGATACTATTCATATATCTAAAATGAGATTTAATACATTGGTTATACTTTCCAAAATTTAACTTTTATCCCTGGAATGTTATAACCTTCATTTTTGCCCATTTTTTACACTTATGAATAAATTATAAGTTTTATAAATGAAAAGATTATTTTATAACCCAATTATAACACTTTAAAATTTCATGTGATAAATTAAAAACCACTAACTTAGCTAATAATCTCCGCAAATAATTTAACGTACCTTTAATGTGTCATGTTCATTCATAAAATTATATTTTTCTCAGATTAAATTATATAATTAAATAACATGTGAATATATTTAAAAATAAATTCAATCATTATTATTTTTAACTTTAATAATATAGTCGAATTCTTCTACTTGTGATCTTTCACACTCATATTTTCACTAGTCCCTGCATATGGGGCCCACTTCATCCTAAAATCATATTCATTTGAATTGGTGTAACTTGTAGATACACTCAATGTGATACACCCAATGACATTATCTAAATAATAGAAAGTCCCAATAATATACCAATAAGATATTAGAACAACTTAACATTCCCCCTCAAGAGATGAGGGTGTTAGGGAAGCAGCAACTTTCTATGAACATGTTTAATGTTATTAATCACTTTCTCTCATAATATCCCATAAAGTAGGATACACACATTTTATAATCTTACTTTATTGATTTATATATTCATTGAGATTATTATATAGGCTTTCCTTCAATAACCAGGCCCATGGGTTTAATAAATGTACTACCATCCTGGTAATTGGGGCCTAATATATCTCTTTCTTAACTTAGAAGTGACAAAAAAATATTGATCATTTAACTAATTTGATAACACCAATGGTACACCCAATGCATGATACATCACCAAAATTTCAATACCATTTTTTTCATCTTGAATAAAAATATGTGATCTAATGGTACACATTGAAAATGATCTGTTATCAAGAGACTAATACACATGCTCATGTATAAGAACAACCAATTACACTTGAAACATATGTGTCCCTATTGGTGGGTTTTTCCTCTTGAACTACACTAATTAAGATCACTAAGTGAAAACATCTTTGAAGAAGTCACAATACATGTAATCCCCTAGAAACTGGTTGACTAACATTATTTTTGTCCTATCTGGATGTTTTATCTAGACTATAGGACATATATTTTAGATCACTATTATATTATCTCGTGGTTCTCTTCAAAATTGGAAACTATTGTATCCTCTTGATATGGCATGTAATATAAGTAAATTACCTGTTAAATAGTGGAAATGGAAGTATCAACACTATTATGGTAAGAAAAACATATGTATGTATCAAAAAGTATACATGTAATGGTAATCAATGTATATACAGGAGTTGGGATTGTGGCACCCACTAAAAAAATTGGTGGCATTAAAATATTTAAAAATTTATTGATAAACCTATAGATTGTGATTCAATGGATGTATGAATATATTATAGTGTAGAAGATGAAGAATATTTGTTGAAAGGGGTTTGATGTTATGTGTTAGATAGTTGATTAGGTTGTAAAATTCGTTAAGCACATGATATGTGCAACATATGTGGTGTAGTGAATTACTCCTTAGGATCCAAATTAGGCTAGAATTATGTGGGAGAGAGGTACCCATATATGAAATAGTTATATACTGTCAGGAATCATCCTAGATACCACTATACCCTGATAACTGATTCAGTTGTGACATATTCCGAAGGGTGCTCCTGATCCCCATGGGTTAGAGACTAAAACCTAGAATCATACCAGATTAAAGAATTAATTCATATTCAATAAAAAATCATTAGATAAATGATACAAGTCATCATGTTTAACCCAATAAAAGGAGAAGTGCCAAAAAAATCAATTTAAAAACACCTAGAAGTATGGATAAGCTACTAAATGGAAATAACATGGTCAACCAAAAAAAGTCTCAAAACCTCTTTTATAAAAGGTGGAAAACAACTCCACTGATTACCATCATCACTCCATGATCCCAAAGGTCATGAACATTCACCACCTCCAAGTGTATCTTTCCCTTTTCTCAGACCATGAATAAGGAAGTGGAAAATTTCCAAAAGGAAAAGGTAGGGTCTGAGCTATAAATCTACATTGGGTATCACCAAGAGTTACATAATTAATTCCATAATAATTAAACAAATTCTGTTTCTTTTTAAAATTAAAAAATGCATGGTACATAATTAAAATATTTTAAAACAAAAAAATTATTTCATAAAAAATGATATGTCAATTGTATCAAAAATAGATTAAATAAATATTTTATATAAAATCCTTATATAAAGCAATTATCATGAACAAAATTATTCAATAGTCAATGACATGTATAATCACATCAAAAAATAATTATAAACCACCATGTTTGAAGGCCTCATGTTTGAGGAGAAAAAAAGCACCCCTTGTGAGGCATTACCACCGAAGAATTCATGTTAGGCTGGAATTGGGGGATTCAGAATCTTAAACGAGGGGTTCAAGAATTTAAAAATAAATATTTTAGTAATTAAAACCCATGCGCATGGTTTTTTAGGTAGGACTACATTGTTATCCAAACTATGCACCCTAATCATTTTTCCCTACTGGTAGTGTGTATAGATTTTCTTAGGAGGGCACACAGTTTTTCTAACTGTTTTCCAACCATGAAAACCCTCACATATTGACGTTTCATTGCATAGGTGGGCATGACACACTACTTTGGAAAACTAAGCACCAACTTTTAGGGTCTTTGTCGATGTGCATGGTTTTTTTTAAAAACATGGTTTTTCATAACCATTAACAAACCGTGCATAGCCTATTAGGCTTCCAAAATATTCCAAATTCTCCCATAATGACCCCAAAAAAAACCTGACCAAAAAGAGATCAAAACATGGGTCAATGAATACCCAAAAAAAGAAAAAAGATGATAAAACTCCTTACCATAAAATCTTTCAATCCCTAGAAAACTAGACAAGAAGATTTTATATCAAAGAGATGAGGTCATTTCTCTCTCATCTATGCCTCACATTCCAACATCTCAAATGAATCCAAACCATGATGCCATAGCACATAGACCAATGGTATCATCATCCCATGATGTACCATTATCTCAGAATAAAAAATATTTACTAGATGCATAGTTATAGATAAATTAGTCTCAATATCAAGATCCACCTTGATCAAGACATGATATGGGTTAGAAATATACTTCTGAAGTTGTGATACAAATAACACATTATATATCAATGTAAATTATAGTGGAAGTAGTAAATAGTAATCTACTTTCCCCACATTTTCAAAAAAATAAAGTGGTCCCACAAAATGAGGTGCAATATTCTCTTATTTCCCAAGCCTTCGATGACCCAAATGGGTTGAAACCCTCCAAAACACCTAGTCACCAATTGAAAACACAAAATGTATCCTATGATGGATATCATAATATTCTTATCCGAACTTTTCCATTAACAATATATTATGAATTAATTGAATAGTTTTCATAATCTATTCTACCAAACATGGTCTAACTAATATGTTTCACCAATCACTATTTAACACAACTGATATTTTCTAGGTCGATCATATAAGGCCTCAGAGGGATCAATTTGAATTGTTGGCTGGTGAATTTTATTATAATAACACTCAAAAAATTCCAAATGGATGTCCCAAGTTCAACCAAAATCATTAACATATGCATTAACAATATCCTTAAAAATCTATATAGCTCATTCTCTTTGTCAATCCATCTATGGATGATATATCATTCTAAAATGTACTAGAGATCCCAATGTCACCTAGAGGCCTCTATAGAAATGAGAAGTAAATGATGATCTCTATCTAATATTTTATTACAAGGGACCCCATGAAATCTAAAAATATCCAACACATATAGACATACCAAGTCCTCAAATTTGATTGTGTTAAAAATTGTTATAAAGTGAGATGATTTGGTCAACCACTCAATCATAAAACACATTGTATTCTTATTTTTATGGGTATGCAAAAACCCAATTATAAGGTAAATATATATCTTCTACCACTTTCACGTTTAAATTGGAAGTGATTAAGTAATTCTTAAGGTATCTGGTTCTTATCTTCGACGTATACATATGTATAATGTTCACACAAAAATCCAATGATATCTCATCCCATTCCTAATCACTGGATTTATAGTCACATATCATAAAACATCAGCATGGTCCTAGGGTTTTACTCCCAACTTGAATTATCAAAAAAACCCCTCTACAGCCATTCTTAATGGAAAATTCACAAAAAACCACATTTGAAATCACAATATTCCCTCATAGGAGAATGTCCATTCACCGAAAATATCCTCACCATAGAAATCATCCCTAATGAAATTTAAAACCCCGTGAAACTTCTTTTCCCGATGAATCATCATGATAAGAGAGGAGGAAACTACAAAATTTCTGATACAACCTTACCCTCTTCTTCCCAGATACCCAAATGAAACTACTCAAAAATGGAAATCATGTTCCATTCTTTGGATGATTCTATGAGGGCCTAGTCATATGTTTCCCACTCAATGTATCAATAGAGGCATTTTCCATACTTGAAGTATAGTAAATGTTGAATTCATAAGACTATAGCTACTACAACCTGCACCTCTAATAGAGGTTAAAATATTTTTAATTAAATATATAACTCAAGATTTTATGGTCTAATGAAACAGTGGACCTTCTCCAAAAAGGTAATGTCGCCAAATTTTAATACTATTCATCACATATTTGATTTCATGATAATGGGTTGGATAAATATTCACATGTGGTCTAATCATTTAGGATCTATAAAATAACACATGATCACCATATATAAACAAATATCCCAAACACAAACATAATGTGTTAATAAAAGGCCACATACCCCTACCCAGCATCTGGAAGACTCAACATTGGTGTAGAGGTCAAAAAACAATTCATCTCATCAGAATAATTCTAAAAATTTTCAGTCCACAAAAACATCACCCCTTTCTAAGTGAGGGGATTAAATAGAGAAGAATACCTCAATAACTCCTTGAAAACCCAACAATAATACACTGTCACCCCATGAACCCCTATATCTCAAAAATTTTATGAGATTACTCCCATGTAATGGTAGTTTTCAAATTCTAAGGATCAACTAATATTTCATTTTATTTTACCATGATTCCCAAAAATATCATATCACATAACCCTAAATTAAACTTTCAAAGATTCATCTAAAATATATGATCTCTTAAGATTTATAATACTACTCTCAAATGATTAACTTGATCATCCTCAGTAGTGGTGTAAACCAAAATATCATCCACAAGGACTACTACAAATGGGTTGAAAAACACATGGAAAATCCTATTCATTAAAGACAAAAAAAAATTGCAGGAAAATTGGTTAGACCAAATGGAATGACATGATAATCCTAATTTACATACCTACTCTTGAAGGAAGTTTCCAAAATGTTTTATTTGATTATTCTAAACTGGTGATAAACATTTCAAATATTAATCTTCAACAACCACCTTTCCACTTTCAATACATGAAATTGATCATCAATATATGGTAATAAAAAAATTTCATTACCATAACTCGATTAAGTTTTTAATAGTCAATAGAGAGTTGAAGTTATCCTTCATAATTTTGTGTTAAGATAATAGGTGAATCCTAATTTAAGGGACTTGGGAGTAGAAAAACTTTTTTAACTGATAATTTAACTTATTTTGTATCTCTTTAAACTCTACAAGTTCCATATAGTAAGAATGAATCTACACGAACTGAGTACAAGGTACTAAATCAATAGATATGTTTTCCTCTTTTTCTGGTGTAAGACATGATAAATAAAAAAGAAACACATTGAGAAACTAAACAACAACTGGAGGGAGATCATCATTCAAATATGTTTTCATTCTGATTTTTTGTCATTTCACCCTAAAAAAGTTTGATAAAATCCTTGTATTTCTAGAAGACTATAGATTATAAAAATTAATGATCATTAAAAATAACTCAACAGTCATTTCACTCCAAGGACTTATATTTTATCTCTATAATTATTTAATCCCACCAACTCTTTATAAGAGAATCCAACTTAACGGTAGCAGATTTTACCTTAATAGACTCGGGTATTTCTCTGAATTCAAAAGAAATTTCTATCTTTCTCAACAAGTATTCATCCTCTTAAAGATCATTAAAGACTTCGAAAGTATGTTGATTCTTGAAAAAAACTATTGAGCACCCTCACTAGATTTATCCCGTTTTAGATCCACTACCAATGATCAAGTGGGAATGAGAGTAATTACTTATTATTGAACTTGGATACCCCGCACCACCATCTTGATAAGATTCTTGTCAATTGGAGTAATTTTTTGGTTTATTTCAACAAAAACATCCTCCTAGGGTCCATTCACACATCTTTTCATAGGAATGATTGTACAGAACATCAACATAAAACCTTGAAGATATCCAAAATGATACATTGAAAAAAGATATAAAAATGTCAATTCCATCACACATAGATTTAATACACTTTTTTTAAACACCCATAGTGACATAAGGCTCATTGAAGTGAGAGATGGTTAGAAATTAACTCATAACAACATCCTTTGTCTCATTAATACATCCAAAACCACATATTGACATGAAGGAATGATTCGTAATTTTTATCTATTATACCATTTTTTCACAAACCATCTTGGGTACCTTGGTACCCTAATACCTGAGCCAGATCTGATATAGCGTAAAGGGTGTTCCTGATCCCCATATGTGTATGATTATCATGAATAATCATACAAGATAAAATATGGAATGAATTTTCCAAAACAAATAGTGTAAGATATAATATACAGTTCATCATCTTCATTGCACAAAAAAGAGAAGTACTTGTCACCAATATGTAAAAAACCAATAAAGATAGATAAAAATCCCAAAGGAAACAAAAAAAAATAAACTTGAAAAAAATTATTAAAATATCCTATGTAAAAATTGGACAATTTCTCCCCTGTCTCCATCATCACTCCATGATTCCAAGGGTCAAGAACATCAACCACCTCCAATTAACATTTTCCCTTTTCTCGTGCCTTGAATTAGAAATTCTAGAAATGATTAAACTCAAAGGTAGGGTGTGAGCTATAAATCATGGTAGGGTCTCAATAAGATTTCCAAAATAAATTCCATAACAATTAAACCAATTATAATTATGTTTTACATTAAAAAACTCATGTTACATAATTCAAATATTTTAAAACAAAACATACATTAATTATAATAAAATAAGTGTAAGTTATATGAAAAGTTGATTAAATAAACATTTTATATAAAACAATATATATAAAAGTGGGTATGAATAAAACAATTAAATAATCAATGGAATGTAAAATCAAATCATCAAATTATGAAAAATAACCATATACAAAATCCTCAGGGTAGGTTATTTTCTTAAGAAATATGATCCTCGTACATCTCAATAATTATCTAGGATCCAGTTAGGTGTACTCACATAAATACACACTAATAGGGTAACCCCTCATGGGTAATCTGCACTCTAATAGGGGAACTAATCATTGGTATTACTGTAACAATTTATTTAGTAATGTTTGACTATTTCAATCTATTACTAGGGAGGCAAGGTCCCAGCATTGCTTTCCATGATACCACTAACCACCCAAGATAACTTGTTATTTAAAAAAACAATCAAACAAAGATTTCAAAATCAAACGTTTCAAATCAATACAAATTAAAATTTCCCAATTTTCAATTTTCAATATTCATTTCTCACGTAAACACAAAATAGTGATTAATATCAATTCATTCCATTTCAAATAATCATTTACTTTAATAAATGTTTATATAGGTTCAACAAAAAATAAATTTATCAAATCAAAATCAAAATCAATCCATTATAGGAATTAAAACCTTCAATCATGTTTTTTTGGTTAGGGATTCATGATTAGAAAATTTGGGCACCCTAATTGTGCACCCCTACTAGTAGGGTGAATGATTTCTCTTTGAATGGTGCAAGATTTTTCAAACCAACTGAAAACCATGAAAACCATCAATTCTTAAGGGTTCATGGTTTCAAGGGGTAGGCCCCATGGTTTGGAAAATCTTAAATCTTTTTCTAGTCGCTTATTTAAGGTTTCATGGTTTTCTTGGTCCAAACACATGGTTTTACTTAATTGTGCACTAACCGTCCATAACCCCTTGGAATTATAGAATTTTCCAAATTCTCTTGGAAACACCCCCAAACAAGACTCGTCCTAAAAGAGGAAAATAATGGTCAAGGAATAAATTAAATAAGGTAACATGATGTTATATATACCGTATATCCTTTATATGTTTTTTGACCTATGTAGGAGAATAAAAGTATTTTTTAGGTCCAGATTAATTTAATGTATTTGATAGTAATGTGGTTTTGTTAGTGTATTTTGATATATAATTATGATTTTTGGGTATTATGGCATGGAGTATATATATATTCATTGTTTATAGGTGATGTTCAGTAGTGATCTTTACAGGTTGAGTTGGGGATAGTCCCCAAAGGGTGAACAACCATTAATATAGTGATAGACCCTAATGGTGGAAAGCTACACAACTAATGAATTTTATGGTGGGGGTCCATAAAGGTAGAAACCCAAAAAATAGTGATATTGATGGAAGATATACATCCTACCAACCAATGAATAATCACAATGAGTATTCAGTGGGTGGATAGCTACATTGATATATTATTGGGAGTTCCCCATTAGTGGATAGTTATTGGTCATGGAGATATTATAGTGAGTTTCCTATGGTAGGATAGAAACCTAGTAGTAGATATATTATAATGAAATATATGTGGTTGGAAAGCTACAGGAGGATATTATAGTGAGGCCACTACAAATGGAAAACTACATGGTTCATGGATATAGAATTTTGGTGGTAATTATTAAAGAGTGGTGGTTTTTTTTTGATATGTGATGGGGGAAATGTTTTGATTCATAAAGTGGTATGATTAAGTTATATGGAATGAAATTTTTTGGTTCATTTAATTTTTGGAAATAGTTCTTGATTGATTGTTCTAATTTATTTGTTTCATAAATGGATTCATTAGTATGTTTTATTCTCATGGAAAAAATGTTATTTTAACCATGGGCATTATAACTATATTAATATGATCACAAATACTCCATATATAATTTTTCATATTTTTTTGATAGATTTAAGGTGGTGTTGGGTGACATCAGCTATGAACTTGGGGAACTTATTAAATGTGGAGTTTTCATTATACCTTTATTAGTTTTATATGAGATTTTAGGCTTATGATATTTCAATTTATGGTTACATTTTTAGGTTATAATATGCATTGATTTAAATTATTCATGTGTTTTGGATGATAAATACACTATATAATAAAATTAGATTGGAATTTTCAATTATAAAGGGAAATGTATTCTCTTATGTGTAAAGATATACAGTTGGTTCGAGTTTCTAATATGTGTCTTGTTAAAGGTTTTATTTGAGTTCACACTCAAACTCATTTCTATCTTAGGTGAAGTCCAATAATGAAGATTTATTTCAAATTTCTATACATATATAAATAAAAAATTTGTCATATATTATATCATTACAAGTTGATTTATATTATGTCTACATGACATATTCATACTCCAATTGAAAACATAAAATAATTATTAAACATTCATAGGATCATATATAATATTTTTATCAACTAATTGGTCTACTTTTTTCCTTTTTTAGTTGTGAATAAAAACTAACATAAGTAGATTCCATATATTCAATTCAAACCAAAAATATTTCGAGTACAATATTATTTTTTATACTTTTGTCTTTATCAAAATTGTTGATACATTGTGTTAAAAAAACAATTTCTCCCTTGGAAGGTTTCACTCTGTACTCTATTTTGTTAACTCTAATGCCCATAAGAGACAAAAAAATTAAGTATTGGGATTATGGTGTTTTGATGTTTTCTAATAAGTTAGTTTTTATTATATATTATCTTATATTAAATTAAACTTTATCAAATTTTCATTTCACTTTATAAAAAACCATTTCTAACTAATTTTATAGACCATGTTAATTTAGTAATGATGATTATAATGACTATTTAGTATAAAAAATATTTCAATTATATTTTTATTGTATATATTTTTCCATTGAAAATCCATAATCAATTATATAATTTAATTAATGGAAAACAAAGGACAAGTTATTTCTTGAATTATCATATGATAGTATGACTATGATGACAATATATATATATATATATATATATCTGTGTGTGTGTGTGTTACTACTCATATTGATAATGGTAATTTTATTCCAACCAATAAAATCTTAAATTCATTATAATATAAATATTTTAAACTCAATTCCCCATTCACCTTTTTATACCTTATTTTTTAAAAAAATTAATTAATAACTTGGTTAGAAAAATCAATTAAAAATTCCACCTAAATAAAAAAAATTAAAAATTACAACTACAAACATGAAAAACCATCTCTATATGGGATATATCCTTAACACTAAATATAAAAAATTTAGTTATACTAAAATATAAATTATAATATGGTACACCTTCTGATGTGCATGGATAATCATTCTCCCCATGTTCACTGTTATTAAACATTTATCAAGAAACTAGTGTTATTAGTGTTAGTTTTGAGTGAAAAATGGTTTATTTCGTGATTATTTCTATTTATTATTATTTTTTATATTTATTTACAACAAATGGTATCTTCTTATAGATTTTATAGGTAATGAATATGAATAATAATTTCACACAATGGTGATATAATTTACCTTTTGAATAGTTTGTTTTGTTTGATTTAGTTATAGAAAATTTTTAATAAGTAGAATATCATTCACCTATGGATGAGAAAAATAAATTAAAAATAAATAATTTTAGTACATATTATAATGTCAACCATCTAAAACATTGAATCCTTTCCCATATATAATTGATAAATGAATTTTTTTAATATATGTTTCCCATGATGGAGTCTTTAACAAATAACCAATTATATCAATTCAACTATTTATAAAAACAACTTTCATTAGTATAATATTTTTTTGAAATGATAAATAATCTTAATAAACCTGAATTAAGAAGTAATATAATTGAAATTTTTTAGTTAAATGATGAACATATTCTTTCACATTTTTTCTTTTATGAAGGGGAAATTTTGATCTCACATTTCACTCCCATTAATGATTTTTATAATGATCTCTATATAAATGATATTGTGGATGTTAATAATTCTATTATAGATTATACTATTAAAATTATAATTGGTGAATCATGTCTTATGATATAAATTGATTTTAATTACATTTATTCTAATAAAAAGGAATTATTTATTCAATAAATTTGAAAATGGAACTGCATCATGTAGATACCCAAAGCTTGATGTACATGTACATTACATTACTTTTGCGGAATACTTAGTACATAACAAAAACACACACACAAGGACCGTAATAGTTTAGTGTCTTTGGAAACTCGGAATATAATCTTCAAATCATGGTGAAATATCTTCAACATCTCCCATAAAGATCTTATTTTTTTTACATAAAACCTTTATTTATATCCTGGGGAAAAAACATAAAAGGTTGAGCTCAAATGCTCAGTAAGGGTAAACAAAAGAAATATCATTCACATCATATTCATAAGAACATAACATTTTGGAAATCTTAACCTACAAAAGATAGCATAATTTAATAACGTGGGATAAATCATAGTAGTGAAATGAAATCCCAATAATCATAACATTAAACATGAAACTTTTTGGAATACACACATTATCATATATAATCATTTCTTATTAGTTAAGACTCATTTCCAAGACTATCTTAGTGGACAAAGTCCATTTCTGAACCGAGTTACCGTCGTTTCAGTCCTGCTTCACTGAACCGGTATAACCTACCGTTCCAGCCATGTCTATCTCATGATATATAAAATCTTTACCCAATCTATTGGAGGGATATATATGTCCCACCCATCTCATAATGATACCATTCTTATGTGTGCCACAACATCAGAAAACCATACATCATAGCATAACCCATGTAATAAATGGGAATCTTAAACATCGTGACATCATAAAACAATTCATATAAGATAAAGGAATTCATAACAATATAATTCCATCACAACATAATCAAATCAATGTAATAATAGGTATAAAAACAGAACCCTTTATTATCTTATATGGAAAATAATTTTGATAAAACACTTGAACTCCATTCTTGAGGAAAATATCCTTTCTGCTTCAAAAACACTTTTCCTTTCGTAACATGTCGTACAATTCTAAACTAAAAGAATTTGATTAAAAGTAAAGTTGAAAACTTGTAAAGGAAGCTTCTTGGAAATAATTTTTTAAAAATCCATTCATTCCTATAAGTTAAAAAAACATTCTTCGTACTTTTGTCGGAGAAGTCAAAAAGTACCTCGTACAAAAAACGACAAAAGATTCCTTTCATATCTTTTACTAAAAACTCACCTAAGGGTAAAATTGGATATAAACTATTGTATAAATATATAAATATTACATATTGAGGAATCATCGATGTGGATGATAAAATACACCCCAGTAAATTTCAAAGTATAAACAATCTCGGATAAAAATGAGATTGTGATATTTTCCCATACCTTATCTCTGATATGATTTGTACGTATCCGAACCTCCTGTATAATGACTTAAATAATGAAATTAACTTATTAAAGAATCATATTCATTGTTATCATATCATATATGGTTCACTTATGACTTTATATTACCTGTTCTTTTTAAATTCCATGTTAAAGAAGCGTTTTGGGTAAAATCGTTTCATTTATCGTAGGTGTTTGGACTTGTTGTTCTTGACATTATTATTACATATATCATGATTTAATTATTTCCAGAATATAAAATATGATTTATATATCATATATATTCAGTATATATATATATATATATATATAATAGATAGATAAATGAAATGAAACACACCATTCATGGAAACGGTAGTCCGTACGTAGGCATGAACGCTGTTTTCCTTTCCTTATTGTCTTGAATGGAAGTAAGTAGATGACATATATATATACATAAATCCAGTAGATTTACCATGTCATATATTTCATTATTATTCATTATATATATACTTTATAATCATTCTGGAATGGTTAACATGGATAATGAATCTCATCGCGTCGTGAAGATGGTAGTCCGTACGTACGCACGAGCGATGATATCGTTCTTATGGTCGTGGAATTGTGTTGAAGTGTATGTATACTCTTTCAGTATCAATATCACTTTATAATAATCATATACAGTTACTCATTACACCATTATACCCATCCAATTAAGGTGTTGGCAGAAAATAGATTACACCACGGCGTGGAGACGGTATTCCGTACGTACTCACGCGCGGTGATTTCCTTTTTCCGTAGGATAGATAGAAGGTTAATTAGAGTTTTTTCGTATTTATAATAACATATAAGTATATAAGAAATACTGATGTTATTACTTTATCATGAAACAACTAAATAATAAGAAGTTGAAGAAGAATGAAATTGAAAAAGATCGGTAATGGATATTACCTCTTTTTGACGCGCCTTCACATAACCTCTAATTAAAGAACTAAGTATGGTCTTTGAAGAATCCCAAGACCTCTAGGATGATACTAGGAAAGTGGAGAAGAGATTTTTTCCGGGTTTGGATGAGCTTGAATGCTCAAATTGGTGTGAGGAGGAGAGGGAGGAGGTGCCCTTTTATAAGGGAGGAGAGGGGCACCTTAGGAAAATCTCAAAATATTATTTTATATTAAGGTAAAACTCAGTTTATAATGGTTCCAAAGGGTATTATTTCGAATATAAAGTGGGTATGGGTCTAAAGACTCTCATCCAATAGGAGTTAGACAAGTTTAGGTTATTATTTTAACCTTATCAATTAGATTTAACTCTAAGTTAAATAATTTAACTTTTACTGTGTCTTTTTGTTTTCTTACACTATATGGTTAATAAACATACTATAACAAGACAAACTAACCCCAAGTTGTTTATTATTAATATATCTATCCGTATCTAAGTCATTTGGCCGAACCTTAGATTTTTAGGAATTAAATAACAATTAATAATATAATATTTGTTTTAAAAACTAATTTATGTCAATTTTGACACTATTTGGTACATTATTTTTATGAAATTCATAACAGAATGATAAGTTCAAAAAAGGTTGCTTATATCAACAATAACATGTCATATTAACCTATAAAATAAATTTAAGTCATGAAAAGTCTCAAATTACATTTATTTGGGAATTTATAACATCAATTATGTCAATATTTCATTAATAAGACAATTACTGAATCATTATTGTGTCATAATAAATGATAATTATTTAATCCCTAAAAATTCTAAATAAATTCCTATGATGTAGATAATTGTATTCTCTTTCAGGAGACTATTCATGTTCGAAGTTTCATGAAGTTTATCACTAAATTAAAATTATTATACTTATAAGATTTAAGAAAGTGACATGTTGTCACATTCTTTGGTTTTAATAATAATTAAATTATTTTCATGGACAAAAGTCCATAAAATGAATCTAATACAACCCTTAGGTTATATGGGTCTAATTTTAGCCATACAATAGTATTTTTCCAAGTGTTAGGGTAATTTTATAATCTTATATTTACCCTTAATTACCCGATTTACCTTTAACTATAGTAAATAAAATTTACCGTAGTTACTATTCACGATGCCCAAAAATAAAAAGTATCTTATTAACATAATTTGGACCCACTGATTCCAAATATGGAATCCATTTTTACAAATTCAATACACAAAAGATGCAGAAATTAAATTAAAATTAATCCCGTTGTCGAAAGAAAATGGGTTCTTTCTTTGAAACATTGCAAAAGATTGAATTGATTTAACCTACGAATTCAAGGTAAAATCAATGATAATGACATACATTATATTAAATGGTAAAAATATATTCTATTTATAATTTAAAACCATTCAATATTATAATTTAACAACATAATATATTACGATGAAAAAGGTTGTTTTTAATTAAAATATAGCGTGTTTTTACTATTCATTAAAATATGAAAGTTATCAGAAAAATATCAAAACTTTATCTAATGTAAATTTTTATATCCTGGTTCAAAATAATAATTTTATTTTTTCAAATTGAACTTATAAACATGTCAAAAATTATATTTAAAGTCAGTGCGCCCTCAAAAGGTGGCAAAACTGCATTTTTTTAAAAATACTTATTTTACCCGAAAATATTATTTTGTTCTTATACATTGTTCTAGAAATGTGTAAGATTAATAATAATGTTATAAAATTCAAAATTTAGTTAACACTATTCATAACGGCATGTTCATAACAATAATATATCATTGTTTAGTAAAACCCGGTATTGCGTACAACACACGCTATCGAGGAAGGTCGTGATTGCGTGTAATGCAAGCCAAGTCAGGGTTGCATGCTGTGAAATAATCCTTCGTTTTTTCGTATATCATAATCCAACCATATTTCATTTATACAATGAATATATATATATATATACTCAATGTTTCATAGAATAACTATTATCAAAATTATGTGTAACACGATCCAAGAATAGTGTTGCGTATACTACAAGCTAATACGGTATTGCGTATAGCACAAGGTAATCTTGGTGTATCATATAACACAAGACATTAATGATATTAAAAGAGTATTTTTCATAAAATATCAGGGTGTTATATTCTAGCCCCCTTAAAATGAATTTCTCCCTCGAAATTCGTCGGGGTTATAAATGGTTTACTATTCGAAAGTTTCTTTAATAGAAACCCACATCGTAAAAAGGAATACCAAAACCAATCTTTAAAAACAAAAGTATGAAAATTAATGGTTACCCAAATTAACTCATCACTGGGTTTCCACGTAGGAGAACATAGGTGAAAATATGGATATGGAAGAGAAATATAACCATCAAGTTTAGATGGAGAGTGGTAGAGAACATGGCTATGAAATAGCCAACAATCATAAAGCCATAGATTTGTGATGATCTAAGGTAACATCTGATTAATCATATATAAGGGCACTAGGACAACATTTTTGGTTTTCAAGATCATTACCCTAAAGTTGGTGAATTAAAATAAATAATTACATGATTTTGGTACAATTTTACTGTTGTTCATGCTTTGAATAATTTCCACTTCATCTCTTAAAGAAATGAATTTGAATTTTTTATTCATAAAGTGTTAATAGATCATGTGATAAAATGATGGGTCATTCCATCTGTTTCAAACAAAAGGTTAGCAAAAGTTATCAAATATACATAAGTCCATCTATGGTGAGGTTAATCGTATACGATTCCAAAAATGAACTTATACTTCATATATCATACCTCGTAATAAAATAAAACTAGTTTCTACTAACCAGGGACTTCCTGTAGGCCAGTGTTAGGCGATAAAGGCCAGTCGCACTTCGGTTGTGGGTTCGATTCTCACAGCCTTGTCCGACGTGATGGGTTGTCGCCCGTCCTTCAGGTTTTCTTTTTTCTAAAGCTATATTACTATAACATCCCATCAATAATATCGAAAAAATTTCTATCCTAACTTTTGTACATCATAATCCATTCCAATCTTTTGGCTTATCTAAAATACTTCGGTCCAAGCTCATAGTATAAAGAAAATGATTACTTGAAATTTCATTAACCAAACATATGAATACCATCATTTATCCCCCATATATCTTGTTGATCACATTCCAATCATGTGAATACCTTAATGATGTATTCTCTTGAAAAATGAATACCCATTAAACCTTAGTGAAAACATAAATGCAGTCAAAAGTAAACTCTTTCCACATACCAAAATCCAAAAATTCTATATACTCAAACCATGATATAACCTTCTCCTTATATCAGTCATGATCTCATGAATACTATCAAACATTTAATTTTCTCTTTATCCCTTCATTATGCGCATATCATCTACATTCCAAAAATATCTAAATAACCTTTCATGGATACTGGTACCATTAATCATACACTTTCAAAACTCAAGGAAAGACCACAGTGTAACAATCTTTAGATGTCTCTTTATTCCATAGAACCATGTGATTAATTATACAACATTACAATTGATAAACATGTAATCATTCCACTACCTTCTTAAACCATTGACCGAGCTTCAACAATTATTTCATCTCACATATCATTTGTAGTCTCTTCATCATCATCAACATAAATACTACCCATACAACCATACTGATTCTCTTCATGAGACTTTCCCTTAGGGCATTGTTTTGCATAATGACCATACATTCCACATTTAAAACATTTAACCATTGTTGTTGTCATAGCAATACCATTATCCTCATCCCTGGTGTTAATTGAACTTTTTCATTTGCACTTACTGGCTTTGTATCCTTCTTTTCCACACCCAAATAATCTTCCAGTTCCTTTGAAACATTATCCTTGATGCCTCTTCCCACATGATTTACATAGGGGAAATTGAACTTTCTTTCCTCTATGATCATCATGAAACTCCATCTTTCTCTTATTAGCCGAGTCAGGAAACTTACCAAATATTACTTTATTGATCATATTATGAGATTTCTGATTCGGCATAATAATGATGTTTGGACCTCTAAATCCCATTTCATTTGGTCGCTCTTGAAGAATATCATTCCACTGTCCATCAAATCCTCCATTATCGTGAATCATCTTGTTTCCAGCCATTTTCTAAAACCCAAAAAGAATAGTGTGAGAGGAAAAAATCATAATAAAGGGGGAGTAACATCAATATCTAACATCTTTGGTTTAATCTATTATCGTTACCATAGTTCTAGGACTATATCATATACGTATAATTATCCTTAGGGACATCCCTAGACATACCTTAGAAATATCTCTAGGGATCTTAGTAACGTTTTCACATCCTAGTTTCCAAAGGTTGACTAAAATTTTCCTCTGATACCAACTGTAGAGACCCGAAGCTTGACGTACATGTACATTACATTACTTTTGCGGAATACTTAGTACATAACAAAAACACACACACAAGTACCATAATAGTTTAGTGTCTTTAGAAACTCGGAATATAATCTTCTACTCGTGGTGAAAGATCTTCCACATCTCCCATAAAGATCTTATTTTTTTACTTAAAACCTTTCTTTATGTCCTTGGGAAAAACATAAAAGGGTGATCTCAAATTATCACTAATGGTAAACAAAATAAATATCATTCACATCATATTCATAAGAACAAAACATTTTGGAATCTTAACCTGCAAAACAGAGCATAATTTCATAACATGGGATAAATCATAGTAGTGATATGAAATCCCAATAATCATAACATAAAACATGAAACTTTGTGGCATACACACATAATCATAGAGAATCATTTCTTATTAGTCAAGACTCATTTCCAAGACTATCTTAGTGGCCAAAGTCCATTTCTGAACCGAGTTACCTTCGTTTCAGTCCTACTTCACTGAACCGGTATAACCTACCGTTCTAGCCACGTCTATCTCATGAGATATTAAATCTTTACCCAATGCATTGGAGGGAGATATAGTTCCCACCCATCTCATAATGATACCATTCTTATGTGTGCCACAAAATTATAAAACCATACATCATAGCATAACCCATGTAATAAAATGGGAATCTTAAACATCGTGACATCATAAAACAATTCATATAAGATAAAGGAATTCATAAAAATATAATTCCATCACGAAATAATAAAATCAATGTAATAATAGGGATAAAAACAGAACTCTTTATTATCTTAGATGGAAAATAATTTTGATAAAACACTTGAACTCCATTCTTGGGGAAAATATCCTTTCTACCTCAAAAACACTTTTCCTTTCTTGACATGTCGTACAATTATAAACTAAAAGAATTTGATTAAAAATAAACTTGAAAACTTGTAAAGGAAGCTTCTTGTAAATAATGTTTTAAAAATCCATTCATGCCGTATAAGTTAAAAAAAACATTCTTTGTACTTTTGTCGGAAAAGTCAAAAAGTACCTCGTACGAAAAACGACAAAAGATTCCTTTCATATCTTTTACTAAAAAGTCACCGAAGGGTAAAATTGGATATAAACTATTGTATAAGGATATAAATATTACAAATTGAGGAAACATGGATGTGGATGATAAAATACACCTCAGTAAATTTCAATGTATAAACAATCTCGGATAAAAATGAGATTGTGATATTTTCCCTTACGTTATGTCTGATATGATTTGTACGTATCTGAACCTCCTGTATAATGATTTAAATAATGTCATTAACTTATTACAGAATCATATTAATTGTTATGATATCATATATGGTTCACTTATGACTTTATATTACCCGTTCTTTTGTAAATTCCATGTTAAAGAAGTGTTTTGGGTAAAATCATTTCATTTATCGTAGGTGTTTGGACTTGTTGTTATTGACATTATTATTACTTATATCATGATTTAATTACTTCAAAAATATAAAATATGATTTATATATCATATATATTCAGTATATATATATATATAATAGATAGTTAAATGAAATGAAACACACCGTTCATGGAGATGGTAGTCCGTACGTACGCATGAACGCTGTCTTCCTTTCCTTATTGTCTTGAATGGAAGTAAGTGGATGACATATATATATACATAAATCCAGTAGATTTAACATGTCATATATTTCATTATTATTCATTATATATATACTTTATAATCATTCTGGAATGGTTAACAAAGATAATGAATCTCATCGCGTCGTGGAGACGGTAGTCCGTACGTATGCACGAGTGATGATATCTTTCTTATGGTCGTGGAATTTTGTTGAAGTGTATGTATAATATTTTAGTATCAATATCACTTTATAACAATCATATATAGTTTCTCAATACACCATTATACCCATCCAATTAAGGTGGTGGCAGAAAATAGATTACACCACAGCGTGGAGACGGTATTCCGTACGTACGCACGCGCGGTGATTTCCTTTTTCCGTAGGATGGATAGAAGGTTAATTAGAGTTTTTTAATATTTATAATAACATATCAGTATATAAGAAATACTTATGTTATTAATTTATCATGAAACAACTAAAGAAGAAGAATTTGAAGAAGAAAGAAATTGAAAAAGATCGGTAATGGATATTACCTCTTTTTGACGCGCCTTCACTTATCCTCCACTTAAAGAACTAAGGATGGTCTTTGAAGAAAACCAGGACCTCTAGGATGATACTAGGGAAGTGGAGAAGAGATTTTGTCAGGGTTTGGCCGATCTTGAATGCTCAAATTGGTTTGATGAGGAGACGGAGGAGGTTCCCTTTTATAAGGGAGGAGAGGGGCACCTTAGGAAAATCTCAAAATATTATTTTATATTAAGGTCAAATTCGGTTTATATTGGTTCCAAAGGGTCTTATTTCGAAGATAAAGTGGGGATGGTTCGAATTCCTCTAATCCAATAGGATTTAGACGAGTTTAGGTTATTATTTTAACCTTATCAATTAGATTTAACTCTAAGTTAAATAATTTAACTTTTACCGTGTCTTTTTGTTTTATTACACTATATGGTTAATAAACTTACGATAACAAGCCAAAATAACCCCAAGTTGTTTATAATTAATATATATATCCTTATCTAATTCATTTGGCCGAATATTAGATTTTTATGAATTAAATAACAATTAATAAGATAATATTTGTTTTAAAAACTAATTTATGTCAATTTTGACACTATTTGGTACATGATTTTTAGGAAATTCATAACAGAATTATAAGTTCCAAAAAAGTTACTTATATCAACAATAACATGTCATATTAACCTATAAAATTAATTTAAGTCCTAAAAAGACTCAAATTACATTTATTTTGGCATTTATAACATCAATTATGTCAATATTTCATTAATAAGACAATTACTGCATCATCTTTGTGTCATAATAAATGATAATTATTTAATCCCTAAAAATTATAAATAAATTCCTATGATGTATATAATTGTATTAGAGTTCTGGAGACTATTCATGTTTGATGTTTTACGAAGTTTATCACTAAATTAAATTATTATACTTATAAGATTTAAGAAAGTGACATGTTGTCACATTCTTTGGTTTTAATAATAATTAAATTATTTTCATGGAGAAAAGTCCATAAAATGAATCTAAACCGACCCTTAGGTTATATGGGTCTACTTTTAGCCATCCAATAGGATTTTTACAAGTGTTAGGGTAATTTTATAATCTTATATTTACCCTTAATTACCTGATTTACCTTTAACTATAGTAAATAAAATTTACCATAGTTACTATTCCCAATGCCCAAAAATAAAAAGTATCTTATTAACATAATTTAGACCCAATTATTCCAATTATGGAATCCATTTTTCCAAATTCAATACACAAAAGATGCATAAATTAAATTAAAATTAATCCCGTTGTCGAAAGAAAACGGGTTTTTTCTTTAAAACATTGCAAAAGATTGAATTGATTTAACCTACGAATTCAAGGTAAAATCAATATTAATGACATACATTATATTAAATGGTAAAAATATATTCTATTTATACTTTAAAACCATTCAATATTATAATTTAACCACATAAGATATTACGATGAAAAAGGTTGTTTTTAATTAAAATATATCGTGTTTTAACTATTCATTAAAATATGAAAGTTATCGGAAAAATATCAAAACTTTATTTAATGTAAATTTTTATATCCTGGTTCAAAAGAAGAATTTTATTTTGTTAAATTAAACATATAAACATGTCAAAAACTAGATTTAAAGTGGGTGCACCATCAAAAGGCGGTAAAACAGCATTTTTTTTAAATGCTTATTTTACCCGAAAAAATTTATTTTGTTCTTATACAATGTTGTAGAAATCTGTAAGAAGAATAATAATGTTATAAAATTAAAATTTTAGTTAACACTATTCATAACGGCTAGTTCATAACAATAATATATCATTGTTTAGTAAAACCCAGTATTGCGTACAACACACGCTATCGAGGAAGGTCGTGATTGCGTGTAATGCAAGCCAAGTCAGGGTTGCGTGCTGTGAAAAAATACTTAGTTGTTTCGTATGTCATAATCCAACCATATTTCATTTATACATTGAATATATATATATATATACTCAATGTTGCGTAGAATAACTATTATCAAAATTGTGTGTAACATGATCCAAGAATAGTGTTGCGTATATTGCAAGCTAATACGGTATTGTGTATAGCACAAGGTAATCTTGGTGTAGCATACAGCACAAGACATTAATTAATTAAAAGAATATTTTTCATAAAATATCAGGTTGTTACACATCATATCATGTTAATTTCAAAATTGAATAAAATTTATCATAAAATTTCATTTATAACTTTACTATCCAAAGAAAAATGTTTTGATTCCATGAATAATTTATATATATGGAAGTGATAAATAAAAATTTTGAGGCGGAATCCTCAGTTTATTAAGGAAAATGAGATACATTATAATGAAATTTGAGGAACATACAATACAGGGATTTACTTGTTGAGACTTGAACTCAAGTCCTCCCTGAGACCCACATGGGCAGCTACCACTAAGCTACTCCTTGGGTGATATATAGAAATAAAATATATATATATATATTTATTTAAATATAAGAAATAAAAATGAAAATTATAATAATTATATAACATTATATTGATGGTCTCCACTATCCCAAACTCCCTTGATCCACAAGAGTCATATATAAATACAACCATAGGTAATAAAAAATAAAATGATTTATTAGAGTGATCCTATTTTGATATGTTTTAAGGAGGAACTTCATCCAAAATATTTCTAATTTTTAAAATCAAATATAGAGGTCTCCTAATGATTTTGTTTTTAGATAATGATATTTGGGCTCTTTCTATAAATTAATGTTCTTTATGGTTAAAACATTCAATAAAGGATGCCCTTTAATGTAATATATAACATAGTTGATATGAATTATAAGTTTACATTGTATTTTCATTGGACTTGTTGGGGATTTTATGTTTTTTATAGACATTTAATAAGAGTAAAACATATATCTTTTTTGGAAATGAGAATCATGGGGACCCTAAAGTTGCATGATGGAAATTACATGGTAGATTCCATTGATCCATAGAAAGTGAATGTAACTCCTAATAATGTTATATATGGGATTTTATGTGTATTGTACATAAAGGATTCCACCTGAGTGCATTCAAGTTGTTGGGGACATACCTTGGGAACCCAATCAAGATTGTACAATCAATTTGGAGTTTTTTTAATACATCAGATTCATGTGTTCATATCAAACACAATGTTTCCAAAGACCTTTCATATAATATTTAGATCATGAATTGATCAGGTGGTTTCTTCCAAAAAATAACATATGATAATAATTAATATTTATTTTTAAATTTAATTATAGTTATAAATTGTTGACTCTGAAATACGCATGTCATTGGAAAGGTTGACAAAGTAATGGCTGGTTCTGGGATAATCTGAGCCCAAATGGGCCAAAATTACCTCTATGTGCATATTAAAAAATATCACTAGATTTGTGATTGGATATGTCTTGTGAATATTGATGGAAAAGAAGCTTCTTCATGATCAGACAATGTGTTGATGTTAACCTTTCCAAAATAACAATATGGAGTCATGGATCACATCGTGATCGCATAGAGAGTTGATAGTAATCTCTATAAAGTAATATTTTGAGCCACAAATCCCTAATGACTTGAGAAGATAATAAATCTTCATTAAATCCATCAATCGTCATAAAATACATATCCATATAAATACACTATTCATCACAAATTTATGGGGTATGAAGACCTTTAAACTTTTATAAATCACCCCATGTTCACAAACCACCAAAGCTTCATGAGTGAAAGAGAAAATGGATCACTAAATGTACCCATTAATCATTAAACCACTTCCCTTGGATTCTTTAGAGACTTAACCCCAATCGAATATTCGTTTCAAGAAGGCACATGACCTTCACATAAGAATAAGGACCATTGAGGAACATGAGTCTTTGTGACACATTATGGATTCGCAGAGCTCACACCCTAGGAATTAGGACTTCAGTCTAAGGTAGAGGTATCCTATTTTTCCAATATTATCCCTTTCTAAACCCCTTGACCTCTTCAAGACTCCTCAGATTCCCAAATAACCATATTATGAGGCCCCATGCTTCATAAAATCTTATAAAGACCCCAACCCAAGTATCCTAGAGCTGGTTCATTACATTAATACATTATCTTTGATACAAGACTTGAATCCCAAAGTATTGATGTAACACCCCAAGCTTCCATGGTACGCTCCTCTTTGAATAATAGAGCAGCGTGTGTTGTACGCAACCTCGAGTTCTAATACACCGCGACCAATAAAAGTAGCAGTTATGAATAGTAATACCCACTTTTTGAAATTATATAAATTTTATATTTCAAAATTTACTTCATTTGCGGATTCGGAATATCAAAACTAGCTTATGTTGAATTTTTTGTATTTTTCTGAGAACTTCCAATTTTTGATGAATAGTGAAAAATACTTAAAAACAAATTTTTTAATCAGAATAATTTATAGTGATAAATTATAAAATTTAGTGCTTCTACAGTTTAATTAGAATATATTTTTACCATTTTATCCAATGGTGGTCATTAGAATTAATTTCACTTTGAAATTGGACATAAACAATTGTCAATCTTTTGATAGATATTATTTCTTAAAAACACGCTATTTATGGTGACAACAGGAATTAATTATTAAATTAATTAATTCAACCTATATGTTTTGAATTTTTTAATATAGACATCATTTTTTAATTAGGAATATCAATATATCTTAGGGTTACTTTTTTGTTTCGTTATGAAAAACATTGATTTTTGATTAATAGTGAAACCACTAAGTGGTAGTTAAAAAACTGATTTTTCATTTAAATGAAATTTTATCACCTCTGTGATTTGAATTTCCAAAATCCAATATACATAATTGTCATTATGAAGTAAAATTTGGTTCAATGGCATTAAAATAATTTTTGTTGGATAGTAACTTTTAAGTTCTATTAATCGCGATTAAAGGTAATTAGTGTAACTTAAGGTAAATATAATGTTATAATAATACGAAATTACCTTTACACTTGTCCTACCCTTATTGGATGAGTCATGGCAGACCATGAAAATCCATGGGTCAACTTGGGGACCCCATGGAGCCACTTGGGCAAGAAAATGACATTAATAACTTTTTATTTAAAGTAAAAATAAAATTTTCACAAACATGTGTTGTTTTACTAAAACAATTATTACATGGGGTTATATAAGTTAAATTTTAGACTATAAATATTAATTGGGAATATAAAACGATTTTATACATCATTATATTTTTTATATAATTTTGAGACAATAAATAAATTAAAATTTTTATGACACCATGATGATGCAGCAATTACCTCATTAATTAATGATTTAAATAAAATGAAATGATAATGTAAAATCTAAGACTTACACTTGTCAAAAACCTATTGGATGGGTATATTTAGAACCATTATCACCTTATACTCGAAATATATAATTGTGGGACCTTTGAAATCTGAAAATTACTTCATAATAATGTAACATTTCATTACTGTCCACGAGTGCCCCTCTTCTCCTCTTATAAAAGGCCCCCACCACTACCACTTTATTCACACCATCAAAGCCATTTGGCTCGGCCAACCCCTGCCCAAAAACTCTCTAAACTTACCTCTCTTACTACTAAAAGCCTCAATTTGTGCAGAAGTCTTCCCAAGGAACCCTTTGGCTCAAATCAAAAAGAGTTACCCGATTTAAAGGTAATGTCTTCACTAGTGTTCTTTTGTTTTATTTTGCTTCTCAAACCCCTTAAACTCTTTTTATTCCTTTATTTTGTAACAAAACCAGTATATTAAATATACTAGGATGTTTTTATGAGAATTATTTGATTTAAACTTACACACACCTTTGTCTAATGGTTAAAGAACATATTGTTTCTGTGGGTGGCGAATTACTGCCTCACGAAACGATGATTGTTCAATCTTCTTTTAACACCTCTAATGGTGGACATTACGATGACACTATTTTTATATATGATATATATTATGTTTTTGTTTTCCTTATTATTCTGTATTTTTCATTTATGTCGTACCTTTATGATTTTCATTATGGGTAAACGAGATAATTTTATTTTAGGAAGTGCGGACTACCGCACCCTCAAAGTGATTTGAATCCTTAATTCCATATGTGGGATGTATAAAGGATCGAGTAACTGATATTATATATGATATTATACTGTAATTATAATATACCGTTATATCATTATGATTTCATTCCATTAAATATGAAATAGAAACGAAAGTAGTGTTCATGCGTACGTACGGCTTACCGTCTCCATGAACGGTGCATTTCATTTCTTACCTCTAAATGTTATGTAATATTATGAATGAATGTATATACTGGATATATATGATATATATGATATCTACATCATGAATATAATTCTGGAGATAATGGATATTCTACCACGTAAACAACTTGTAATTATAAGAAGTTTATTGTTGACTCAAGTACCAAAGATCGACAAAACGAACGTTATTAACTTAAATACCTACATAATTTTTGTAACATTGTAATAAGTGATATAAAAGGGATAATGAACTTGAAAATGGTTCTCAAAAAAGTATAGATTAACTCTAGTTTATTATTCTGGAGATTAAAGAATGGTCGAGTGAAGTCGGACACGAGGTAAGGGAACTTCTTAACCCAATTTCTGTTCTTTGGGTTAATCTCCTACTTTCAAATTATGTCATGATATTATTATGTACTATCTTGTATTTGTACTTTATTTATGTGTACATATAGTGAATACACATAATAGATCAATTTTATTTACAAAATCATATTTGTAAGGGACTTCATCTCAATCTCCATTCATTGAGGCGTATTTTTTTTTATACACAAATTTCTTTTATACGGTGTATAAACCCCCGTTGACTTTTAAGTTTATTCAAAAGTAATCTTTTTATATGATTTGTTTTACTAAACGACAAAAAGGAATGTTTTTCTTGTCATACATATGCGGCGACAAAGACTTCTCCTCCGCCGTGACCATTATTTGAGTTTCGGCTTCCTCAACAAGCCATAACTTTTTTTAAATGAAAAATACATACCAAGTTTTAATTTTCTTTTATTTTGGTATTGAAAATGGTTTTGATAATGTTTTTATTATATCAATGTGTTGTATTGATATCTTGAGATTGAAATGTGGAAATTTTATATTTCCTTTATGCATGATTTATGTGATATGATTATGTTATGGTTTATGATATGTTTAAACCTATTCATATGAGGAATGCATTGGACTTAATAAGTGAAGGGTGGAGCCCGCTATAGCTCCTCGATGCATCGGTAGGTCTCATGAGACAAACTAGTGTCTTGCACGAGGCCTTGACAAAATCTTATTTGTAATCTTGGCACGAGGCCTTGGCTACGTGGTTATGATAGTCTAGCATTATGAATTCCATCATTATGAAAGTGGTTATTGATATTACATGTGATTATTTGACTAGTAGAATATCCATGTGAATAAGTAAATGGCATTATTTCTTTTTATTTTTTCCATATTATGCTGAAGTTAAAGTATAAAAGGCTTTTATTTTAGTCATAGATTGCCTTAAATGTTAATGTTTATTTATGAAAGCTTCCGCTATATTGTTATCCTTACTGAGCATCTGAGCTCACCCCTTTCAATGCTTTGATTTTTCCAGGATGTGAATAAGTATTTTATGACTGACCTGCAGGGATAGTATGAAGGGGATATGAGTGTGGACTATGGAGACTATGTTATTTTAGTTTCTTACTTTATGATTTAATGTAACATTTATGAATATATCAAGTGTTTCCAAGGCTACTAAACTAATAGGTCTTTCGAGACTTGATCTTTTGTGATCATGCCAATGTAACGTAATAATGCACTGACTCTGGGTAACTGGGGTCGGGGCACTACAGTTGGTATCAGAGGAAGTTTAGTACTAACCTTGGAAGCTAGATTTAGATAAACACTCATTAGAGCACATAGACCTAAGATAAAATTTGAGGATTAATATAGAAGAACATCCTAGAATTTTGGTATTATAGATATTGTGTGAGTTTTCCGAGCAATACATCCCTGTCTGGATACGAGCAGGTTGAGGCGGCTCTGGAACTGATGTACCTAGGGGTAAAACCCGAAAACACCGCTTTGAGCTATACTCGAATGGGAACTGGTGCACGACAACGGGCCTTGCTGCACTCTTGGTTACGACACTCCTGGGGGATACGCTTAGGATAATACTCATTTTCTTTACAAACCACTATGAAGGGTTATGAGTATATAATGCCTCAAAGAAAACATTTTTATGATTATGGACTATATCCATAAATAGTTCAATTTATGTTAAGTGTTTTTCAAGTATGGAATTATTTATTTTGATTCATAAACTAATCTAGTTTATTCCATTGTTTATAAATGGTGCCTAGTGGAAGGAATGGAAACCGTATCAATGCACGCACTCCATATAGGGATTTCCATCCTTCTCAAGATAATTATAATGGAGCTAGTGATACAACTGGTGCTGATCAATTTATCACCATACTGGGACAACTCACTTAGGTTATGAATAATAACCTTACTCGTACGAAGCACCCTGATCCGCAACGTGGAGGATCAATGTTAGACCGCTTCATGAGGCAACAACCACAAACATTTAATGGGGTTACAAATCCATTAGTAGTTGACCAATGGATAAACTCCTTAGATAAAATATTTCACGCCTTGGGGAGTAGCGAAAGGGATAAGGTTGTCATGGCAATTTACCGCCTCACTAGAGATGCCGATCAATGGTGGTCGCTGATTCAAAACATAAAGGAAGATGAAGAAGTATCAAGTATGGAATGGAGGTAGTTTAAGGAAATTTTCTTAGAAAAATACTTTCCACATGACCATCGAGCAGATATGGAAAGGCAATTTCTGAGTCAGAGGCAGAAGGAGGATAAGAATGTCGCAAAGTATGAGGCCAACTTTACAAGGTTAACAAGACATGATGTAGATTATATATGTAACACAAGAAGTAAGATTGATCATTTCTTTGATGGGTTAAAACCATTTCTCTGTCGAGCTTTAGTATCACAATCTTTCTCAACATACGAAGATATAGTCTCATGTTCTATCAAAATATAAAAGGAATTCTCTAGGTCTTATGACAACAAAGTAAAGAAATAGATGAAGAGAATGGTGGAATAAGAGACAGATAAAGGGAAAAAGGGAATGAAGGATTTTCCATTGAGCGATAATTGTGGGAAGAATCACCCCTATACTTTCCTAAAAGAGAATGGGAGTTTGTTATAAATGTAGAGAAAAAGGTCACCAGGCTCGTGATTGCAACGGAAAGAAAGAGGCTATCAATGTTGAATGCTATAATTGTAGGGAAATGGGGCATTATGGAATTGAATGTCCTAAGTGTCAGGGAAACTTACCTCAGAAAAGGCCAATGGATCAAGGACAATATTATGATGTTACTACAGTTGAAGTGGAATAATTAATGTATTGGTGCTTTTGAACTCAAGGATTATATTCTGGTTATAAGAATAATGTGATATATATAAGGATTGTACTGCAGTACTTCTTGTTTTCATTAAGGTTTTAATATGATACAGGTAATCATATTTTTGTATGTGACAATAAGAGAAACTTTACTTTGTTTGAGGAATCTGATGATACAATTGATTTTGGAATTTAGAGACCTTTTAGAGAAAGTCTGTACTGAGGTATTTTGGATAACTATAGAGGTTGGAATAGATTAAGTTGAACTTTGGATAATATTGTTTAAGGTTAAAACATTTTTGTAGATTATTTTTGGAATATTATAATACTATAGTTTTAGGAAAAGGATAACCTGCGGGTTGGGGGATAACCCATCGCGTCGGAAAAATCTGTAGGAATCTAACCCACAACCATAGTGCGACAGGCCTTTATTACCTACCACTAGCCTAAAGGAAGTCCATAGTTATTACAAAATAGTTTTCCTAATCTAAATGGTGTGTGTTATTATTTGGAACCTTATATAATTATGATAAATAGAATATTTTGAGTTCTATTACCTTTTGGAGTGAATGATGGGTTAGTGGTAAAAATTTATTAAAGAATGAAAGTCTATATGATAAGTAAGTATATTTCCTTACGTTCTTAGTGAATCTCCTAAATAAATTCCTCAAATTTATGAAAGGTAACTTAAAACAAAAACATTTTCAGTTAACTTTTCCAACTGAGGATTCAATGACCGTTTAACCAATCACAAGTTTGTGATTTTCTTATGGTTAACTTTCTCCTAATCCTATTTTATACAACTCTCCATCAGACCTTGATGGTTTATTTTTCCTCTATATCCATATTTTCATAGAATCCTAGTATGGGCTATCTCAGGTGACCTTTGTACTTCTCTTTCTTTCTTTTAAAGTTATATTTTTATTAACCTTATTTCCGATGTGGGTTTTCCACAAAGGTATTTTCTATTTTCAACCTTTTATTTTCAAAGAAAAATTTTAAATTGAGAGGATGCAATTTATTGAAGGAGGGGAGAATGTAACACCCCGAGCTTCAATGGTATGCTCCTCTTTGAATAATAGAGCAGCGTGTGTTGTACGTAACCTCGAGTTCTAACACATCGCGACCAATAAAAGTAGCAGTTATGAATAGTAATACCCACTTTTGGAAATTATATAAATTTTATATTTCATAATTTACTTCATTTTCGGATTCAGAATATCAAAATTAGCCTATGTAGAAATTTTGGTATTTTTCTGATAACTTCCAATTTTTGATGAATAGTGAAAAATACAGAAAAACAACTTTTTTAATCAAAATAATTTATAGTGATAAATAATACAATTGAGTGGTTATAAAGTGCAGTTAGAATATATTTTTACCATTTTATCCAATGGTGGTCATTATAATTAATTTCACTTTGAAATTGGACATAAACAATTGTCAATCTTTTGATTGATATTCTTTCTTATAAACACGATATTTGTGGTGACAATGGGAATTAATTATTAAATTAATTAATTCAACATAGATTTTTTGAATTTTTTAAAATAGACATCATTTTTTAATTAGGAATATCAAATATATATTAGGGTTAATTTTTTGTGTTGTTATGAAAAACTTCGATTTTTGATGAATAGTGAAACCACTAAGTTATAGTTAAAAAAACTGGTTTTCGTTTAAATGAAATTTTACGACCTCTGTGATTTGAATTTCCAAAATTCTAAATACATCATTTTCATTAGGAAGTAAAATTTGGTTCAATGGGATTATAATAATTTTTTGTGAATAGTAATTTTTAAGTTCTATTAATCGCAATTAAAGGTAATTAGTGTAACTTATGGTAAATATAATGTTATAATAATACGAAATTACCTTTAAACTTGTCCTAACCTTATTGAATAAGTCATGGATGACCAAGAAAATCCATGGGTCAACTTGGGGACCCCATGGAGCCACTTGTGTAAGAAAATGACATTAATAACTTCATATTTAAAGTAAAAATAAAATTATCGCAAACATGTGTTGTTTTAGTAAAACAATTATTACATGGGGTTATATAAGTTAACCATTCGACTATAAATATTAATTGGGAATATATAAATATTTCCTACATCATGATATTTTTTATATAATTTTTAGACATTAAATAAATTAAAATTTTTATGACACCATGATGATGCAGCGATTACCTCATTAATCAACGATTTAAATAAAATGAAAAGATAATGTTAAATCTAAGACTTAAACTTGTAAAAAACCAATTGGATGGGTAGCTTTCAAACCCTTATCACCTTATCCTCAAAAAATATAATTTTTGGACCATTGAAATCCAAAAAGTACTTCATAATAATGTAACATTTCATTACTTTCCAAAAGTGCCCCTCTTCTCCTCTTATAAAAGGCCCCCACCACTACCACCTTATTCACACCTTCAAAGCCATTTGCCTCGGCCAAAACCTACCTAAATACTCTGTAAACTTCCCTATCTTACTTCTAGAAGCCTCAATTTGGGTATAAGTATTCCCAAGGAAGCCTTTGGCTCAAATCAAAAAGATTTACCCGATTTAAAGGTAATGTCTTCACTAGTGTTCTTTTGTTTTATTTTGCTTCTCCAACCCCTTAAACTCTTTTAATTACGTTATTTTGTAACAACAACAGTATCTTCAATATACTATTAGGTATTTATGAGAAGTATTTGATTTAAAATTACACACACCTTTGTCTAACGGTTAAAGAACATATCGTTTCTGTGGGTGGAAAATTACTGCCTCACGAAACGATGAATGTTCAATCTTCTTTTAACACCTCTAATGGTGTCCATTATGATGACAATATTTTTTTTATGATATATATTTTGTTTTTATTTTCCTTATGATTCTGTATTTTTCTTTTATGGCATACCTTTATGATTTCCATTATGGGTAAACGCGATAATTTCATTTTAGGAAGTGCGGACTACCGCCCCCTCAAAGTGATTTGAATCGTTAATGCCATATATGGGATGTATAAAGGATGGAGTAAATGATATTATATATGATATTATACTGTAATTATAATATAACTTTATATTATTATTTTTTCATTCCATTGAATATGAAATAGAAACAAAAGTAGCGTTCATGCGTACGTACGGCTTACCTTCTCCATGAACGGTGCATTTCATTTCACACCTCTAAATGTTACGTAATATTATGAATGAATGTATATACTGGATATATATGATATATATGATATCTACATCATGAATATAATTCTGGAGATAATGGATATTCTACCACATAAACAAATTGTAATTATAAGAAGTTTATTGTTGACTCAAGTACCAAAGATCGACAAAACGAACGTTATTAACTTAAATTACTACAAAATTTTTGTAACATTGTAATAAGTGATATAAAAGGGATAATGAACTTGAAAATGGTTCTTAAAAAAGTAGATATTAACTCTAGTTTATTATTCAGGAGATTAAATAACGGTCGAGTGAAGTCGGACACGAGGTAAGGGAACTTCTTAACCCAATTTCTGTTCTTTGGGTTAATCTCTTACTTTAAAATTATGTCATGATATTTTATGTCCTATCTTGTATTTGTAATTTATTTATGTGTACTTATAGTGAATACACATAATAGATGAATTTTAATTACAAAATGATATTTGTAAGGGACTTCGTCTCAATCTTCATTCATTGAGGCATATTTGGTTTTATACACAAATTTATTCTATACGGTGTATAAACCCCTTTGACTTTTACGTTTATTCAAAAGGAATATTTTTATAGGATGCATTTTACTAAATGACAAAAAGGAATGTTTTTCTTGTCATTCATATACGGCGACAACGACTTCTCCACCACCGTGACCATTATTTGAGTTTCAGCTTCCTCAACAAGCCATAACTTTTTTTTAAATTAAAAATAAATACCAAGTTTTAATTTTCTTTTATTTTGGTATTTAAAATGGTTTTAATAATGTTTTTATTATATCAATGGGTTGTATTAATATCTTGTGATTGAAATGTGGAAATTTCATGTTTCCTTTATGCATGTTTTATGTGATAAGATTATGTTAAGCTTTATGATATGTTTAAACCTGTTCATATGAGGAATGCATTGGACTTAATAAGTGATGGGTGGAGCCCGCTATAGATCCTCGATGCATCGGTAGGTCTCATGAGACAAACTAGTGTCTTGGAACGAGGCCTTGACAAAATCTTATTTGTAGTCTTGGCATGAGGCCTTGGCTACGTGGTTATGATAGTCTGGCATTATTCATTCCATCATTATAAAAGTGGTTATTGATATTACATGTGATTATTCGACTAGTAGAATATCCATGTGAATAAGTAAATTGCATTATTTCATTTTATTTTTTTCATATTATGTTTAAGTTCAAGTATAAAAGGCTTTTGTTTTAGTTATACATTGCCTTAAATGTTAATGTTTATTTATGAAAGCTTCCTCTATAATGTTATCCTTACTGAGCATCTCTACTCACCCCTTTCAATGTTTTAATTTTTCCAGGATGTGAAGAAGTATTTTATGACTGACCTAGAGGGATAGTCTGAAGGGGATATGAGTGTGGACTATGGATACTATGTTATTGTATTTTTTAACTTTATGATGTAATGTAACATTTTTAATGTATCTAGTGTTTCCAAGGCTACTAAACTAATCAGTATTTCGAGAGTTAATCTTTTGTGATCATACCAATGTTACGTAATAATGCACCAACTCTGGGTAACTGGGGTCGGGGCGTTACAATTGATCCATTAAGTATTTTGTGAATACATATTACATACAAAAACTTTACATTACATCTTGAAAGAAAAATAAAATATAGAAATTTCCTTGGAATCACCCATAAAAGTCTTGATTATCCATTCAAGCCATTCATAATACACATCTTCGCATCCTAGGGAAAAATAAAACATAGGAAAGGCATGAGCTAAGATACTTATTAAGGGTATGTAAACATTAGAAGATAATATAAACAATAAGTCATGGGTAATTACTAATAACACATGCCATTAGAACATGAACTTGAGCATAATATTGTTTTGGTGAGGATGTGCGTCGGGTTACGCTGTTCCGCCAGGAAGCGTTCGCGCGTGCACCCGTCAACCCGAGGGGATGGGCGCGCGGCTTGTGGTCCCGCAGTCCCGCTTTCCAAAGGCGGGCGGCATCCGTCCCTTATTCAGGGGCGTCTGCTCCTTGATCGAAACCGGGATGATGGGATGTCGACTCCTCCTTCCTTGGACGTCTCCTCGGAACTCGTCGCCTAATCCGGGTCTCCCTCATAGATTTAATACATGCTCGTGAATCTCGTTCCCGGCGCCATATCTTCATGGACGCTGGTTAATTACGCTGCTTCCGCCCGGACGCTCCAAGGAGTCTGGTCGGGGCAGCAACCTGCGGTGAGGAGACCGGGTGGCTCTGGGTGCTGGGGGCGTGTCGTAACACTGCGGCTCTGCACGTCTGTCTTCCGTCCCTAATAGGGCTTCTCGAAGGCATGATGGCCTGAGGCATCCCGCACTGGGTGCAGGGAACTGTGTCACCTGAGGTTTTCCTCGGCTTCCCATGTTTAACACGGGGTATGCCGCGAGTTTAACGTCCAGCGGGGACGGCATCGGACTGATCAACACGAAGAGTGGATCAGATGACAGAACCCCTTGCGGGGAACCTCCGACGTTGGGGCCAACGCATGGGCGGCTTCCCAAGTGATGTGGAGTGGAGAGAAGTGGCATGACCCCACCGAGATGTGGCGGCCCGGGTAAGGATCAGGATGGATGATGGAGTGAAGAGCTTGGACCCCGTAGGGGCTTCCTACGTACCGCGCGTTAGCACGGATCAAAGTCAACGTAGTTCGGGTATACAGTTTAACGTCATGCTGGACGTCGGCAAGCCGACTCACGAAGGGGTCGAGGCCGCCGGGCGGAGGATTGAACTGAACCACCTCGCACATGGGGAGATGGAACGGCCGGGTGGATCACAGTTTCACGTCATGCTGGATGATAAAAGGAGAAATGGAAAAAGGGGCTGTGGGGAGGCACAGTGGAGATACACACGGGTAGTCTCCCACAGGGGCGGATTCATAGGTGAATCGACGCAAGCGTGAACCCTGGAGGGGTCCACTGATGGACGAACCGACGTGAATACGACCGGGACGACCAGGTGGTGGGCTTGAACCTCAGGGAGGCTTCCTACGTACCCTGTTTAGAAGACAGGGATCAAAGTCCACGTAGTTCATTCTGTCAGGACTTACGCACTTGAGGCAGCCCGGATGCGGCAAAACTCAGTTGGAAGGGACTTGGACCGAAAGTAGGAGACACCTCGATCCCAGTCACACCCTCTACTGGCTTCGGCAGTGGGGGAGCGCAATGGAGATACACATGTGCAGCCCCCCACAAGAAACTAGGGGTTTGTAATACCCTACCCCCCGTGGGGAAAAGCCGCTCCCATTAAATCGTCCCTAAAGAGGGACAATCCCGACATCCCTGCTGAGACGAGCGGGTGGGGGCCACATCCAAACCGGGGGGGACCCTGCGTGCGAGGCACGGGATCGGGTGATGCGGACGGTTTAACGTCTTGCCGGACGAAGTACAGTTTAACGTCGTGTGTTGAGGACGAAGCGGGCGGTTTAACGTCTTGCCGGACGAAGTACAGTTTAACGTCGTGTGCTGAGGATGAAGCGGACGGTTTAACGTCTTGCCGGACGAAGTACAGTTTAACGTCGTGTGTTGAGGACGAAGCGGACGGTTTAACGTCTTGCCGGACGAAGTACAGTTTAACGTCGTGTGCTGAGGACGAAGGTGCTTGGCAGTTTAACGTCTTGCAGCACAGACGATAGGGGCTAGGCAGTTTAGCGTCGTGCAGCTTGGACGTAGTGCAGTTTAACGTCATGTTGGACGGATGCAGTTTAGCGTCATGCGGGACGAATGTGCAGTTTAACGTCATGCTGGACAAATGAGCAGTTTAACGTCATGCTGGACGTTGGTTGCCGCCGATGGGTCCGTGTCACTTCGCGCAAGCCTGGAGGGCCGCACGGAAAGACAACGCACGGTGCGGGCACCCAGGATGAAGATCATCGGGCGCCACGCAGGCGGGTACCCTCAGGGGGTCAAGGGGGGCGACCCTGGCGGATTGCGCGCAAAAGAGGAGCTTTGCGCGCAAAACAGCAGGTCGGCGCGCAAAATGGCGGGCTGGCGCGCAATCGGGCCAGCCCTTTGCGCGCGGATGATTGAGATTGCGCGCACCGGGATTCGGACAGCTCGCGGGGGCAACGGCTCATTCTCTAATGAATGGCCACTTTGAAAATGGGGGGTGCGTGCAATCGGGTTGGATTGCGCGCACCCGGGGGCAATTGCGTGCAAGAGGCTTCTTTTGCGCGCAAAGGCCTTCGGGTTAAGGATTATTCAAAGGAAAGGAGCCAAGGGGATTGCGCGCGAAGGCGAACCCCAAGGCTCTATTGCGCGAAAGAAAGGAGGTTACCTGAAGATCGGCATTGCGCGCGGAAGGGGTTGGATTGCGCGAACGAGCGACGCTTCGGATTCTGGCAACCTTCAAAACGTCGGGGGTCGCCTTATATTTATAGGCAACCCCGGGCGCGGAATCCGGTCTAGGGCGCGGAATTCCCTTCGCGGGCGCGGAATCCGGACCTGTCGCGCAAGGGAGCCGCGCAGGCCACGGGCGCGCAAAATGGCACGACGGCCCAGCGCATTGCGCGCATCCCGGGAGGATTGCGCGCCGCGACTCAACTTTGCGCGCGGGCCTCTGAAATTTCGCGCAAGTCCTCCGGGCCCTCCGGAACGTGCCTCTGACTCCAAATATCACTTCGCTTTCCGCATCCGGAGCTTCATTTCGGAACAACGGACTTTTCCGGCGTCTACAAAAGCCCCCCCTCGGAATCTGATCGGCGAGAGGCCGCAACGATTGGGTTCCGAGGGAGACGCCGGAATGCCGAAGTCCTGGGCTGCGCGGGACTTAGGCGCGCAAAAAGGGGCGCCGGGCGCGCAATTCGCAGCCGCGGTCGCGCAATCGAGCGTTCCGCGCGGCGCGGATCCCCGGCCTCATCTATAAATAGGGGTCCAGGGTTCCGCATTCCGTACACAGGCCTTCCGCGCGATAAGTTTCAACGCTCTCATGCACGAAATTGCCTTTTCCGGTCGCGAAATTCGCCCGATCGGCGCACAAAACCATCCGGAATTCGCCTGTCTTTGCGCGAAAACCCGGAACTTTGCGCGACATTCTTCCCAATTGCGCGCCGTCCACTTGGATTGCGCGCCAACCTTCAAACTTCTCTACCAGCCTCGTCCGATCCCGCACGCTTCATCCCTTAACCCGCACGACTCCCGAAACTTCTGAGATGGCCACGCATCAAGGAAATGAGGGGGATGCCGCCATTCGCAGAGCAGAGATGGCGGCGAACGAGGAGGTTTATGGAGCCAAGCAGATTGTTTCCAACAATCAATCCCTATTCGACTTGCTGACGCCGGCCCAGAAGACATATCCACTGTCGGACAACCTGCCGCTCTGGAACTTCGGCATCCTAGATGAGGTTCCGGTGCCAGAGTTCGAGGTTGATGCGCCACGGACCTGGGTGACTCGGGAGGACGAGCTTCCCCGCTATAACATCACCAACAATGGGCATCCTGCCAGGGAGACCAGGCACTTGGACGTCTATGTCCTGAACCCGAGGACGCGAACCATTGACGGGGGTGAGCCTACTGCGGAGAATTCTCCAGCCCTCTACTCGAGCACATATCGCCAGAGTGTCACTGACGACACCAAGGGCTGGCTGAAGGACTGGGACTTGCGGTCTGGGGGAAATTTCACCAGCGAGTGGGCCTGGGCGTTCTGGGTACGCCACACTTGCGATCACTTCGCAGAGGAGCTGCGGTACATCGGCCTATTTGAGGCGGTGTGGACGTCGCAGTTCCACTTCTACCAGCAGTCCAAGCTCGGGCCGGAGCTGTTCACCCGCTGGTCCTCGGATACCAACACCTTCCATCTTCACCATGGGGAGGTCGGCATCGGCCTCTGGGACATCCACTGCATCGGAGGTATCCCGCTGGAGGGCTACCAGTATGATGAGTTCCTGCCTCCGAGGAACACCTGGGGTGACAGGTCACGGACTCCCATCCTGACGTGGCATCTGCTGGACCTGGCTACAGAGCGGCTTGGGGTCAAGGACGTCCAGAAGGACATAGCCTACAAGGAGTGGTTCGGCCAGTTCTTGGAGCATGGCCCAGCGGTCAAGATGCCAGGCAGGGGGAAGCGGTGCCCGACCGCAGCTCAGAGGAGCCGGAACGGGTCGTACTGGCGGGTCCTGGAGACAGGCGACTACCGCTCATGGGGGTACCGCGTCATCGAGGCCCGGGACCCAAATGTCTGGTACGCGGCGTTCCTGGCCGCCTTTTTGAGTGGGTGGCTCCTGCCAGTGCGGGACGCGAGAATGGGCATTCGCCCGGCGACACTGGCGGTGGCGGGCTCTATGGCCGCCAACAAAAGATACAACCTCGGGGTCCCAGTGCTGGCGAGGCTGTATGCCATCCTGGGACGCATCTCACGAGGGGGGTCGCCACGAAGGATCTGTGGGCCCTTTCAGTTCTTCCACGGCTGGGTGGCTGCTCACCTCAGTGGGTACACGTTTCCGAATGCCATCATTCCTCCGGGCAACGGCCTGCGACCCTCCCTGCTGAATATCGCGGGGGTCGCTCCGATGACCCTAAGTGAGGAGGGCGTGAGGATTCGGATTGGCAATCATGCCAATTTCAACTTCAGTCCGTTCCCCACTCCCTTCGGCCAGATGATCGACAATGGGCAGGGTCCGCTGGAGCAGCATGAATACTTCCTGAACATGCAGGGCGGAGTGCTCGTGGCTCGGATCGACGGGAAGGTGATCTGCGAGCCTTACGTGCCAACCCGGTTCGCCAGGCAGTTCGGGTGCCTTAAACGGATGCCGAAGAGGGTATTCACTGCTGTCCGGGAGGAGACGAACCCTTGCGTCCTTCGCCAGATGTGGCTAATGTTTGCCGCTTTCGGCTCTGGCGACGTCATCACTCTCCCTCCTACCGGGGTTGACGCAGGCTTGGCAACCGAGTACGCCGAACACTGGGCCATCGCGTACCCTGAGGGGCTTCTACGGAAGCCAGTTCGGCGGCTCGAGGTCACCAGTGCGGAGACCGGGCGTCAAGGGAGGAGGCAAGGCGCCGCCACACGGGGGAGAACAGAGGTGCGCCAAGCAGCGGAGCTGGCGCGAGCAGGGACTTCGGCGGCGGGCACATCGCAGGCTGCCGCTACGACCTCGGCGCCCAGAGAGGGGGCACGCGCAGTGGTCGAAGAGCGGCCCGGGAAGCAGGTGAGACGTCTGCTCGAACCCTCCCACGATGCAGTCTTCCCGGCGCTGTGGTCGGCCTGGATGACCCTGCGGCAGTCACTGGGGACCGACGCCATCTGGCGAAAGATTCTCAGAGAAGGAATCCATCTGCCAGAGGTCGGGCGCCTCCATATTGCCGACAGGGTGGACTTCAACCGGCAGTATGCGTATCTGACGGCCATGGACGATTACGTGCGCCAACGTGGTCAGCGTGCGGAGCCATCACTTCTGGTGAAGGTGATGCTCGGTCTAGAGCCCTCTCCAGAACAGATGCCGCCGGCGGAAGATGAAAGTGGCAGCGACTCCGAGGAAGAGGAGGAAATGGGGGAGGATGAAGGCTCCGAGGGAAGATCCCATCAGGGGAGTCCGCGGGAGAGCGGCGAGGTGGCCGGCTCTGACAATGTTGATGTCACTGAGCTCCTCGAGGTCCGCTTCTATCCCTACTCAATCTGCTTCGTCCATTCTCTTATGCAGCTTCTAACCCATTTCTCCATCTTTCTCAGGAGCGCACGGATGTTGGTCAGGCGTCCTCAGCGGGAGTAGGAGGGGCGCCAGCAGGACAAGGCGGGGGCCAGGCACCCATTATCGAATTGACAAGCGCGGAAGGGCTCCCTACTGCAACGGTTCCTGCGGCGGCCGGGATAGCGGAAGATGACGCTCTGACCTCCCGTAAGTCTCCTTACTTTACTGCTGGTGCTTGCCATTGACGATCCGTGACTAACCATGGCATGACACGCGCAGTGATCTCAACATTGGAGGCTCGTCGGGTTGCCGAACCCGGGCCATCTACGAGTGGACCAGTGGCAGACATGCCGCCTGCTTCGGAACAGACTTCCCACACCGAGCCGGCCCCACCAACTGCTGATCATGGGGCTGCGGACGCCGGCGGTGCTGACATCGGAGAGAGGTCGGGGGCTGACGAGGGTGTCAGCGCCGCTGGGGAGAGAGAAGAAGGTCGCCCAGATGTTGGGGAACCTATCCCTCATGAGGACCTCCCAGGGGCGGACCCTGCAGCAGACCTGCTGGCTGCCTTCCCTGCCTACCGGCCTGCCGACCCCGAGGAGATGGACGACTCAGACGCAGAGGCGGTCGAGGGGAGCCGGATAACGCGCCGTAGGGGGTGGAAGTGCATCCAGCGCTTCCTCAAGCGAGACCCGTCGGAGTGGCTGGGGCGCATGGGATCACTTCAAACCTGGCTGCGCTTCCTGTGTGCCGGAGGAGCTGATGCTCAACGCCTCCATCTGACGGTTCGTGATTTCATGGCCGAAAAGATGCGCGAGAGCTGCCGGCGTGCCGACGTCACACAAAGTCGGGACATGTCGGAGAGCACGCGGGCGCTCCTCGCGGCGGAGTAGGAAGTCCGGCGCCTCGAAGGGCAGGCGGCAGAGAAGGAGGCCTTCGTCGCAACGTGTACCGAGCTTGTGGAGCAACTAGCAGCCCAGCTGGTTGACGCCCAGGTACAGCTGACGGAGGCGGGCCAACAGATGGTCACAATTCAGGTCGAGCGGGAGCGTGCACAGGCCAGAATCGATGAACTGCGTGCTGCGACCGCCGACGAAGAGAGGGTACACAGAGAGCGAGAAGCAGCTCTGGAGGCCACCAGCCAAAGGGTAGCGGCATTAGAAAGACTCATTCAGCACGCTAATCCCTAAGGGCTTTGTTTTGTCGTTCCCAAAACATTTGCTTCCGCTACTTTGATCCATTTGTATGAATCAATATATTTATCTGCATCTTTTGGCTTAACATGCTCAACCACAATTCGTTGTCTTGCGGGAGTGTTAACCAAGCATCAGGCATCCATAATTGGGCCTGGATTTCTGGAGAAAAGAGGGAGGTCATTCCTAGGAAAGGAGACCTCAGACCTAATCAATGTATCATCCCCCCAACTTGTTCCAACACACGAGCGGGACAACGCTAGGGGCGTTGAGATTTTATCCGAACATAGGGAAATGAGAAAGGGTGAATCGCGTGTCCCGAATCCAGACATCCACAACGGTCGGCCTTCCAGGAAATGCCCAAGACGGTAGGCGGACAGTGGATCGACCATAACAACTGCAATAGACGGACCGAAGGTCATCATTCATATTGCAGGAGGCGGACCACATGTCATCACGAATACCGCTTTGGGGTTCCTTCAGACACAAGGGTGGAAATCCAGATCAACAGGGCATGCGAAGCGTGGGGCGAAGTGACGATTGTTCGGACAGAATCCAACGCTCTCAGAATTGCGCCACCGTGGGGAAAGCGTATTAGGCAGATGCACTAATCTGGTCGTGAATCACCACAATTCTCAGACAGCACCTCTTTGACGAGGAAACCGTCACTTCCCATCATTGCAATGGGGCATCCTGAGCCGAATCGGGGAGAATATCACAACTGCACCACTCTACCAGAAGCCAGGCCAGACGGCCGGCGATGAGGAGGGGCGGGACTTAACGATCCCTGAGGCTGGACCCGAGTTGAGATGCCCGGGCGTTCCTACGTACTCCATCAGGCTGGAGATCAAGCCACACGTAGTTCTGAAAGTGCAGTTTAACGTCATGCAGGACGTAGAATCTCGTTTAGGGGAGATCTTAGTTTAGGGTCGTAGAGCTCGGACCATAAAGAGAGATCTTAGTTTAAGGTCTTAGAGCTCGGACCATAAGGAGAGATCTTAGTTTAAGGTCTTAGAGCTCAGACCATAAGGAGAGATCTTAGTTTAAGGTCTTAGAGCTCGGACCATAAGGGGAGATCTTAGTTTAAGGTCTTAGAGCTCGGACCATAAGGGGAGATCTTAGTTTAAGGTCTTAGAGCTCGGACCATAAGGGGAGATCTTAGTTTAAGGTCTTAGAGCTCGGACCATAAGGGGAGATCTTAGTTTAAGGTCTTAGAGCTCGGACCATAAGGGGAGATCTTAGTTTAAGGTCTTAGAGCTCGGACCATAAGGGGAGATCTTAGTTTAAGGTCTTAGAGCTCGGACCATAAGGACCTCAAAGTACGCCACATCGTGGTCCTATCCCCTGGGTATGCGAAGATGCACTGAGGGATAGTGTCAAGAGTATCGAGATTTCGCCTGGTCAGAATGGGGGGTGGAAAATGTGAATCATGCGGCCATTCACTCAAGGACTGGGGGCACCGGAGTGACGATATGGGAGTACTGCCGACCGTGGCGGAAAAGCAGCAACAATATCGCACTAATCGTTGGTGGAATGAGGCAGCAAACGAGCATCGACCGCTCAATCGCAGGATTCATATCGATTTGCTGCCCGAGGCCATTGGGGGTACCGGCCCGAGTCGGTGGGAGAGCACTGAGGCATTGTGTCCGAACCGTTCACGGGGGCTCCACCCAGGGCGTAGACGATGGGTCCGAATGAAAGGGAGCACGAAGCCTGAAAAGTGGAGGAAACCTGACCAAGCGGACCCTGACCCTCCTGGAAATAAACCAGAGTACTCTTAACACCGGTGGACCACTGCAAGGGGTCGGGGAACACGCCTTGAGGGTGACCTGAAGGCGGCGGATTCCCCAGAGAAGGGGGAATCTCTAAGAGGTGGGGGGCTGGACCCGAAGTTTCAAACATCCGGGCGTTCCTACGTATCCCATAAGGATGGGAATCAAGCCACACGTAGTTCTTGAAGCGCGGCGCAACACAATCGGGCACCAGCGCGGGGAAGAGTGCGGGTCTGACCCTCGCACACAGAAGGAGCGACATTTGATATTTCTTGTTTGTCCTTAAAGATGAATGGTTTTTCTTTGTGCGGCGACATGCCTGTGATTGAGAAATCTCTGGCGTCGCCACAATAATCAAGCCACGGAAGGCATTGATGAATGGCGTGGTTATTAACCAGCGCCCAACATGAGTGTCCCCTGAGGAGAACATCACGATGCAGTGCCGTTTCTCGTCGGGCGGCCAAGACGATCACAGTTTACGGTCGTGTGGTGGGACCAGACAACACAGTTTAAGGTCGTGTGGTTCGGACCATGGTGGAATCCGCTTATCGCGGTCCGGCGGACACGGCGGAGGTGGGAACATACCCAGCCCTGCGGTCACGCACGATTCCAGGAGAAGAGTCTTGGGATAGGGGTCTGCGTATGTCCATCACCCGAGGGGCAGAGATGCTAGCCTCCAGATATACTGGGCCCAGAACGCGATTGTTCGGGCGACTCCTTCCTCCTTATAGGGATGAGGGTCCAGCTACGCATGGCCCTTAGGGAGGATATCCGCATATATCCTTGGTGCTCAGATCATGGGAGCCTCGAACGACATCATTACCCTGGTTGGTCTGCCTAACGTGTAGAGGTGTACTGAAGGTCAGTATGAAGAGAGTGTCGAGATTCCACTACAACGCACAAAGGCGGAGTGTGATGAGGACTGCGCAACCAATGTTCAGAGCCTGAAAGAGCCGACATGGCGATCAAGGACGTTGCTGACCATATTCGCAACACAACATCTGATCGCGTCAGCCTAAGACGGGGAAAGAAAATGAGCATCGACTGCTCAATCGCAGGATTCATATCGATTTGCGGCCCAAGACCCGCCGGTAAATCGACCCGGAGCGGTAGGAGAGCACTGAGGCATCGTACCCAAACCGCTAACGAGGATCCCTTTGAGTGAAGGCTCGAACAAGAGGAAGCGTGAGGCCTGACAAGCAACACATGACTTGTCGGGATTGAATCTGACACTACGAGTCATAGACCGAAGTACCCAAAACATGTTAACGGATCACTGAAAAGGGTCGGAGGACTCACCCTGAGAGCAACCAAAAGAGGGAAGATCCCCGTGATCAACCAAGAGACGGGGCTGGACCTGAAACACAAGCGTCCAGGCGGTCCTACGTATCCCATAAGGATGGGAATCAAGCCATACGTAGTTCTTGAGAGGCAGTTTAACGTCATGCAGGACGATGAGAGGTGTGAGGTGGTCCCACACACGAGGGGAGGCGTACGACGCGGCCAGTAGACCAACGCGAATGAGGACATAATCCCCCGCTCACGCGATACGCCTCGCACAAAAAGGAGGGGAACTTGGGCCAGAGGCCCGACGCGGGATAGAGATTCCCGGGAAATGGGGCTGGGCCTGAAACATGTATGTCCAGGCGGTCCTACGTATCCCATAAGGATGGGAATCAAGCCGCACGTAGTTCTTGAAGTGCAGTTTAGCGTCATGCAGGACGAGAAAATAAGGGGGGAGCAGAAGGCATCCCCAAACGTGGGGGGCGTACAGCGTGGCGAGCAAACCGACGTGAATGAGGGCATAGCCCCGCGTTCACACCATACGCCGCACACCCGGAGGAAACTGGTCCAAGGGCCCGAGATGGGATGGAAATTCCCAAAGGATGGGGCTGGGCCTGAAACATGAATGTCCAGACGGTCCTACGTATCCCATAAGGATGGGAATCAAGCCGCACGTAGTTCTTGAAGTGCAGTTTAGCGTCATGCAGGACGAATGCTGAACAGTTTAACGTCTTGTAGCTCGGACGTGGTGCAGTTTAACGTCGTGCAGGACGTAGTACAGTTTAACGTCATGTTGGACGAAACACTTGGCAGTTTAACGTCTTGCAGCGCGGACGATATGCTAGGCAGTTTAACATCATGCAGCTTGGACGTATGCAGTTTAACGTCGTGCAGGACGTTGGCACACTCAGACAAAGTACTGCTTGAGGAACCTAGCGTTGGTGGGAGGAGTGACACTCTCACCATCCATAGTCGCTAGGGAGTACACGCCATTGGGATAGACCTTGTGGACAACAAAAGGTCCCTCCCACTTGGGCTCCAACTTGGGCGGCTTCCTGCCGGGGATCATCGGTGCTCTTAGGGCTAGCACTAGATCACCCTGCAGGAAGGAGCGGAGGCGAACCTTCTTATTGAAAGATCTAGCCATTCTGCTTTGATGCCTCTCCAAGTTGTGCAAAGCGCGAAGTCTATTCTCATCCAGTGCTTCCAACTCGACTAGACGGGCTTCAGCAACTCTGTCCGGCGCTTGCTGGTCGTAGACCGCAGTGCGCAAGGACGGTAACTGGATCTTGATGGGCAGGACGGCCTCAGCTCCATACACCAGGGAATAAGGGGTCATCTGGGTGGAATTGCGAGTCGTCATCCGATAAGCCCATAGGGCGTTGGGGAGCTTGTCCGGCCAACTCTTCTTGTTCTGACCAACCATCTTTTGCAGAATGTTAGAGAGGGTTTTGTTAAACGCCTTGATCTGTCCATTCGCCTGCGCATGATAGCGAGATGTATGGTTCGAGCGAATGTTATACTTGGCGTACAACTTCTTCAACTCGGCTGCTCGGAAATTGGTTCCGTTATCCGTGAGGATAGCGTGAGGCACTCCAAATCGATAGATGATGTTGGAGGTCACGAAGTCAGCGATCGAACAGGATTTGACCTCTCTTAGCGGAATCGCCTCTGCCCATTTGGAGAAGAAGTCCGTGGCGGTCAGAATGAACCGGCACTGGCGAGCTGTCGCCGGCGGGTAGGGTCCCACAACGTCCAGACCCCAGACTGCAAAGGGCCAGAAATACCTAGTGGTATGGAGAGGTTCCGGCGGCCGATGCACAAAGTTCGCATGAACCTGGCACGCATGGCACCTCCTGGTATACTCGATGCAGTCATGGATCATGGAGGGCCAGAAGTATCCCAACCTCCGAATCTGGTGGGACAGCTTCGGCCCAGTATGGTGGGCACCGCATGAACCAGCATGAACCTCTTGCATGACTCGTGGGATCTCAACTCCCTGAAGGCAACGGAGGAGAACACCATCAAACCCACATTTGTAGAGGATCTGCTCTAGGCCGGGACTGCTCTGGAGGACAAACTGCGATGCGCGGCGTCGAACTCGCTCGCGCTCGGCCCGATCCGATGGAAGAATGCCATGTTGGAGGTACTCAACCAAAGGCGTCCTCCAATCATGGGCTGATCCGACTGTCATATCTGGGGTACTCGGGGCTCCGAGCATAGGGGCAACCGTGGTGAGACTACTTACCAGCGGGCCGCGATCTTCTTCCGGGATAACGGGAGCGATGAGCCTGCGGCGCGTCACGCGGATGATCAGGTTGTCCTGTTCAGGCTCCGCAAGTGACGTAGCAAGGCTGGCCAAAGCATCTGCTCGACCGTTCTGCGACCGGGGAATATGGACAATTTCCGGCCGAGAAGGGAACCGGGCCATCAGAAGGAGGGTGCACTCCAACAATGGCACAAGTTCCGGCTTCCTGACAACATAGTCGCCATTGATCTGCTTAACGACCAGCTCGGAGTCCCCTTTCACGCACAGACGGGGCACGTCGATCTCGAGATCCAACTCGAGGCCGGTGATGAGGGCATGGTATTCCGCCTCATTGTTGGTACAGCCCTCTGACAACAGGAAAGAGTATGGTAGCACGGCTCGCTCCGGGGTAATGAAGACGATGCCCAAGCCCACTCTGTTGAGCTTAGGATTATCGAGTCTTCTACCGGTGGGGCTCCGGGAGGCACCGTCAAAGTGCATCTGCCAGCATGGATCGGCTCGATCAACTGAGAGAATGGTCTCATCAGGAAAGCCTAGATCCAGCGGCTGATCCGCGGAGGTCGGGTGAGCTGCCAGAAAGTCTGCCAATGCTTGCCCTTTGATGGCCTTCTGAGACACATACCTGATGTCGAACTGCTGGAGAATCACAGCCCACCGTGCTAGACGGCCAGTCAACATAGGCCGGCTCAGGATATATTTCAACGGGTCTACCCGAGAAACCAACTGTACCTCATGGTGCTGCAAGTAGTGCCGTAATTTCTGTACGGCAAATACGAGCGCCAGGCAGCTCTTCTCGATGGGGGAATACCTAACTTCCGCATCGAGGAGCATGCGACTGAGGTAATAGAGGCTATTCTCCGTTCCCTCGTTGTTCTTCTGGGCGAGAAGGGCACCCAGGGACCGTTCCAGGGCGGTCACATAGAGGACCAGCGGCTTCCCGGATACAGGCGGCATCAGAACCGGAGGTTGAAGCAGGTACTGCTTGATTTCCTCGAAAGCGGTCTGACAGTCTTTATCCCATACATAGGTGGCACCTTTCTTCATGAGCCGAGAAAAGGGCTTACACTTGCTGGCCAGATTCGCGATGAATCGGCGTATATAGGCTAAGTGGCCTTGGAACCCTTGCAGTTCCTGGATGGTACCTGGGGGAGGCATCTGGCTAATCACCCTGATTTTCTCTGGGTCGATCTCAATACCCCGGTATCTTACCACAAATCCGAGGAACTTTCCGGAGGTGACCCCAAAGGCACACTTCAACGGGTTCATCTTCAGGAAGCGATACCGGAGGAAGCCGAACACTTTCTCATGATCTTTGAGATGGTCCTGACGCTGGCGCGATTTGACAACCAAGTCGTCGACGTAGCATTCCACCAGTGTGCCGAGGATTGGCTTGAATATGCGGTGCATCGCCCGTTGATAGGTGGCACCTGCATTCTTCAGGCCGAAGGGCATGACCCTGTAGCAAAAGGTACCTTGGGGGGCCCTGAAGGCAGTGAACTCCTCATCCTCAGGGGCCATCCGAATTTGGTTGTATCCGGAGTATCCATCCATGAAGGAGAGGGCTTGGAACCCTACCGTGGCGTCAATCAACAGCTCTGTCACTGGAAGGGGAAAATCATCCTTCGGACAGTGGCGGTTGAGATCGCGGAAGTCGATGCAGACTCTAATCTTCCCGTTCTTCTTCCTGACCGGCACAATGTTGGCCAGCCATTTGGGGTAATGAACTTCCCTCACGAAGTTGGCTTTGATAAGCTTGTCAACTTCGGCCTCAACCATGGCACCGTGGGACGGGTGCATCTTCCTGGGAGGCTGCTTGAACCCGCGATGGTTCGCCGGGAGACCAAGGCGGTGGACGGCTACCTGAGGATCTAGCCCCGGCATCTCGTCATAGCCCCAAGCAAACACATCACGGTGCTGCCTGAGAAAGTCCACGTACTGCTGCCGCTCCTCAGAGGGCATGGCGGCACTGACCAATGTGGGTCTTGGATCGGCCTCGGTTCCAAGGTTCACATGTATTAACTCATCGACCGTGGCGGGGACGCCCTCCTCAAAGGCTGGGGGTGCATCTTCCACGTCCTCTCCACTCGGGGAGGGATCGTCCACGGGAGAGACTGCGTTGGCAACTGCAGTGGGACTACCAGATCTTACTGGGCCGCTGGTACTGGCACGGGCGGTCGCAGTCATCTCATCAGGAGACTCACAGGCCGTCGAGACCATGGCTACGTCCAACCGTTGAATCGGGAGGACGTAAGCGTCGTCCAAGCTTGCCCAGGGATCACTTGCAACAGCGACAGGCTCAACCTCACCTGCCAGGATCTGCTTATCCTTGCTCTTGTAATTGTCCACGTCCAGATAGCGGGCTTCACATGAGGCAAAAGGAGAGGCATCTCCTTGAAGCACTCCTACTCGACCATTAAGGGAGTATTTGAGGCATTGGTGGTATGACGAGGGAACCGCCGCGTGAAGGTGGAGCCATGGCCTGCCCATCAATGCGTTATACGCAGTGTCCTGAGAGACTACCATGAATTCGGTGTTGGAAACCAAATCACCGAACTGGGTCTTCAAACGTATCTTGCCGACCGGGGTTTGCTCGGTGCGGTCGTACCCCTGGATCCTGAGGTCGGAGGGAATCAAGTCATCCTCAGACAACCCCAATCTCCGGAGCGTCCGAGTTGGAATCAGGTTAATCCCGGACCCCGTGTCGACAAGACAGCGCCGGACTTCAAGGCCATTGAACTGGCCAGTGACATACAGCGGACGAATATGTCCCTGTATAGGAGGGTCTTCATCCTTACCAGAGAACGAGATAACTGCCTGACATTCGGCGTCCTCGATCGTTTCGGCGTGAAAGGCCTCTACAGCCGCAACCTCTGTCTCAAACTGGAGGGGGCTTTTCAGGGCTTCAGCGAGTGCCTCGCGCATCTCAGATGACATGCGCAGAGCCTCAAGGATGGAGAGCCTTGCTGGGATGTCGGCCAAGTGCTTCAGGACATCATACTTTTTGGCCAAGCGCGAGCCCCTGGTTGCAGGAGGTTGCTCTGCGGTTGGCGGCATGACGGGCCTTGCCGGTTGGATCGGCGGCCGACTGGTACTTGGCGCATCTCGCTGTTCACTGGTTGCAGTCCGGGAAATGGTCACCGTACTGGGGTCAGGAGGCCGGGATGGACCCGTGGCAGGGCGGAGCCGGTCGTGACGCGGCTGAGGCGGTTCTGCCTGGTCCCACACCACAAACAGCGGCGGAGGCGAATCCGTCATCCCCGAATGGGGGGGCGGCGCACGTTGTGCTCGGTTTTGAGCCTGCTGCCTAGTCTCAGTGGCGTGCACGGCCTGGCTGGAGGTACCAACGGCTGTGCCCCAGCGACTCCTGCTGCTGCGGTTCTTCCGACGGTGGCGACGACCGGGGACACTAGGGAGGTCCACCTGGTGTTCTTCAACGTCGGGAACCGAAAAGGGATTTACCAGCTCGATGGTATTAACCGAAGCGTACCCAATACCGTCATCGGACGAATCATCCATCACCGGGCGGATCCGAGGAGGGACCCCCATCACCGGGCGGATCCGTGGGGGGAACCCAGGCCCTCGACGTTGCGAGACGGAGTGCCCGATGTCCCTTCCCCAGCCCCTGGCGGGTAAGACTGAATGCTTGGCCGGGCAACATGCCGGTCTTCCAACACATCTGAAAGCCATCGGTCCTCGTATCGAGGAGAAGAGATTCACGTCGGGTTCACCATTTTTCTGTTTCGGTGCGGATGTGCGTCGGGTTACGCTGTTCCGCCAGGACGCGTTCGCGCGTGCACCCGTCAACCCTAGGGGATGGGCGCGCGGCTTGTGGTCCCGCAGTCCCGCTTTCCAAAGGCGGGCGGAATCCGTCCCTTATTCAGGGGCGTCTGCTCCTTGATCGAAACCGGGATGATGGGATGTCGGCTCCTCTTTCCTTGGACGTCTCCTCGGAACTCGTCGCCTAATCCGGGTCTCCCTCATAGATTTAAGACATGCTCGTGAATCTCATTCCCGGCGCCATATCTTCATGGACGCCGGTTAATTACGCTGCTTCCGCCCGGACGCTCCAAGGAGTCTGGTCGGGGCAGCAACCTGCGGTGAGGAGACCGGGTGGCTCTGGGTGCTGGGGGCGTGTCGTAACACTGTGGCTCTGCACGTCTGTCTTCCGTCCCTAATAGGTCTTCTCGAAGGCATGATGGCCTGAGGCATCCTGCACTGGGTGCAGGGAACTGTGTCACCTGAGGTTTTCCTCGGCTTCCCATGTTTAACACGGGGTATGCCGCGAGTTTAACGTCCAACGGGGACGGCATCGGACTGATCAACACGAAGAGTGGATCAGATGACAGAACCCCTTGCGGGGAACCTCCGACGCTGGGGCCAACGCATGGGCGGCTTCCCAAGTGATGTGGAGTGGAGAGAAGTGGCATGACCCCATCGGGATGTGGCGGCCCGGGTAAGGATCAGGATGGATGATGGAGTGAAGAGCTTGGACCCCGTAGGGGCTTCCTACGTACCGCGTGTTAGCACGGATCAAATTCAACGTAGTTCGGGTATACAGTTTAACGTCATGCTGGACGTCGGCAAGCCGACTCACGAAGGGGTCGAGGCCGCCGGGCGGAGGATTGAACCGAACCACCTCGCACATGGGGAGATGGAACGGCCGGGTGGATCACAGTTTCACGTCATGCTAGACGATAAAAGGAGAAATGGAAAAAGGGGCTGTGGGGAGGCACAGTGGAGATACACACGAGCAGTCTCCCACAGGGGCGGATTCATAGGTGAATCAACGCAAGCGTGAACCCTGGAGGGGTCCACTGATGGACGAACCGACGTGAATACGACCGGGACGACCAGGTGGTGGGCTTGAACCTCAGGGAGGCTTCCTACGTACCCTGTTTAGAAGACAGGGATCAAAGTCCACGTAGTTCATTCTGTCAGGACTTACGCACTTGAGGCAGCCCGGATGCGGCAAACCTCAGTTGGAAGGGACTTGGACCGAAAGTAGGAGACACCTCGATCCCAGTCACACCCTCTACTGGCTTCGGCAGTGGGGGAGCGCAATGGAGATACACATGTGCAGCCCCCCACAAGAAACTAGGGGTTTGTAATACCCTACCCCCCGTGGGGAAAAGCCGCTCCCATTAAATCTTCCCTAAAGAGGGACGATCCCGACATCCCTGCAGAGACGAGCGGGTGGGGGCCACATCCAAACCGGGGGGACCCTGCGTGCGAGGCACGAGATCGGGTGATGCGGACGGTTTAACGTCTTGCCGGACGAAGTACAGTTTAACGTCGTGTGTTGAGGACGAAGCGGGCGGTTTAACGTCTTGCCGGACGAAGTACAATTTAACGTCGTCTGCTGAGGACGAAGCGGACGGTTTAACGTCTTGCCGGATGAAGTACATTTTAACGTCGTGTGTTGAGGACGAAGCGGACGGTTTAACGTCTTGCCGGACGAAGTACAGTTTAACGTCGTGTGCTGAGGACGAAGGTGCTTGGCAGTTTAACGTCTTGCAGCACGGACGATAGGGGCTAGGCAGTTTAGCGTCGTGCAGCTTGGACGTAGTGCAGTTTAACGTCATGTTGGACGGATGCAGTTTAGCGTCATGCGGGATGAATGTGCAGTTTAACGTCATGCTGGACAAATGTGCAGTTTAACGTCATGCTGGACGTTGGTTGCCGCCGATGGGTCCGTGTCACTTCGCGCAAGCCTGGAGGGCCGCACGGAAAGACAACGCACGGTGCGGGCACCCAGGATGAAGATCATCGGGCGCCACGCAGGCGGGTACCCTCAGGGGGTCAAGGGGGGCGACCCTGGCGGATTGCGCGCAAAAGAGGAGCTTTGCGCGCAAAACAGCAGGTCGGCGCGCAAAATGGCGGGCTGGCGGGAAATCAGGCCAGCCCTTTGCGCGCGGATGATTGAGATTGCGTGCACCGGGCTTCGGACAGCTCGCGGGGGCAACGGCTCATTCTCTAACGAATGGCCACTTTGAAAATGGGGGGTGCGCGCAATCGGGCTGGATTGCGCGCACCCGGGGGAAATTGCGCACAAGAGGCTTCTTTTGCGCGCAAAGGCCTTCGGGTTAAGGATTATTCAAAGGAAAGGAGCCAAGGGGATTGCGCGCGAAGGCGAACCCCAAGGCTCTATTGCGCGAAAGAAAGGAGGTTACCTGAAGATCGGCATTGCGCGCGGAAGGGGTTGGATTGCGCGAACGAGCGACGCTTCGGATTCTGGCAACCTTCAAAACATCGGGGGTCGCCTTATATTTATAGGCAACCCCGGGCGCGGAATCCGGTCTCGGGCGCGGAATTCCCTTCGCGGGCGCGGAATCCGGACCCGTCGCGCAAGGGAGCCGCGTAGGCCACGGGCGCGCAAAATGGCGCGCCGGCCCAGCGCATTGCGCGCATCCCGGGAGGATTGCGCGCCGCGACTCAACTTTGCGCGCGGGCCTCTGAAATTTCGCGCAAGTCCTCCGGGCCCTCCGGAACGTGCCTCTGACTCCAATTATCACTTCGCTTTCCGCATCCGGAGCTTCGTTTCGGAACAACGGACTTTTCCGGCGTCTACAAATATGTCAAGAATAAATTTTAATAAAAAATGAAATATAAATAATCACATAAAAATGATGTTTAACCATAGATATTCTACTAGTTGAAAATTCACGTGGATAATAATTTAATAACCATATTGAGGTAATTTATATGTCGTACATCATAAACATTTCCTCAAGATCTCAGCCAAGACAGCTAAAAATAAATTGTTAAGGCCTCATCCATAATCCATTTATATTTTGTCTCATGGGATATACCGATGCATCAAGAGGATATATCAGTCCCCACCCATCACCTTATAATTCCAATTAATTCCATGTATTAATTTTGATAAACATAAACAACATATACATATTAAATTTAAATAACTTTCCCCAATATGTAAACATAATCAATAATCATTCTGATTAGTATGGTGAATGGCATCATGATAGCATATCCACAGTCAAACTAATCATAAACCATTTAATAAAATATGGTAGATGTTAATAATAAGATATTAATCTCAATAAATAAAATAATTCAACATAGTTGTTGAAATAGATGAAAATACTCTAATAAAATCATTGGGGAATTCTTGACAGAAATAACCCTTTCACTTTCTATAGAAAAGATCTTTAGGAAAGAATAATTTTTATTTTTCCTAATTGTTTATATTAAACTAGTAATGACCATGTATATTTTTTCATTAAAAAAATAGTGATTTTAGATAAATAATGTTGTCTTAAATTATATTATATATGGTACTTGAAATTGGTATGAAATCAAGAGATTCTCTTTAATTGGGCTTTTCTATCGGGAATAATTAAAAAAGAGATCATAAAAAACATGTATTTACCAATAAAAGAAAGATGGAATGATCTAGATACATGTGTTTGGAATGTAAAAAAGGTATTTATAATAATTATATAAAAATAATGAATAATTAAATTGGTGTAAACATGAAGAATGAATAACCTGAATGAAAATGGATGTTACAAAAGAAACTCTTACCTTAGGTAAGAAAGTTTTCTACACTTGATATTAATGTCCTGAATAATAAAATTAAATCAATTAATTAATTACATAATAAAATTGTCTAAATTTTTAGATTTACTATAATTTTTTTTATGTTCATTTATGGAATTTTCTATAAGCTGTAAGATAAAATTTTATCATTCTGCAAAGTTTTTTTCCATGATTTTTATAATCATTTTACTAGTATATGAGTATGGATGTTCATGTAAATTAAGAATAGATATTTAAAATTTATGTTGTATGTTATTAATTGAAATTCATACTATTAAATATCGGTATAGTTCATTTGGTTATTTGGTGTGAGGATGAATCATTCGTTAAGACGTTAGTGATAATCATTTTTATTATTTTTAAGCTTTTTTGATCATCATAAACTGGTTTTTTTAATAATTAACATAATTTAAATATATTGTTTATAGATCAATAAATAGCATGTAATAAATTTATTATAATTTTTTAACTTTAAAAATGATTTTATGACCATCCCTGAAGTCTTTAATGGAAAATTAAAATAAATTGTCCATGATTTTTGTAAATTGACACATCATGGGAGATGTTTCCATTTATAGAATAAAATTGAGAGAGAAAGGAGTTTGATGATTTATTTTACATTAATATTATATAATTTCATTATATAAAGGATAATAGAGTTATCATTTCACATTGGACTAGGTGAGTGTGGTGAGCATAAGAAAATAAAAGAAATTGAAAAAAATAAAAAGCATTTTACCTCTTGATTTCTCTTTCATCAGAGCCTCATTAATGAGATTGGTTTTGTTCCTCTTTTGAGAAAAAAGGATCATGTATATTGGGGATGGTCTTGGGAAGATTATTGGGAAAAATTTGACCAGGATAATGTCTTGGAATGTGTGAGGAGAAGTGGAGGTGAGGGTGGTATTTATAGTGGAGGGGAGGAGTTTTTTTGGATATTTTATTCATTAGTTTTTTATTTTTGATCATAACTATGAATAGTTAGATAATATTAAACAAATATATTAAAATAATTATTTATATTTTGTTATTATGGGCTTACATAAACCGTACATCACCTATGACTCAATAATTATATTATTTACCATTTATGGTAAATTTTTGTATTTTACAATTCACCAAAAATTTAAGAATTTTATAAAAATCCCAAAAATTATCTGAAACCATATTTCAAAGTGTATAATTAAAAAAATGATTACAATTATATGAAAGTAATTTTCTAAATATGATAAATTTAATTTTAATTAAAATCATTATTTACTAAAAAAATGCAGCACCAAAATTGTAACAGATTTTGTAACACTCTGAAAAATTAACTAATCTCTCAAAAAATTATCTCAAAATCATTATACAACAAAATATAAATTTTTTAATTAGTTTTATGGATATAAATTTTATTTTAAATCGTTATTTTAATTATAAAATTGACAATTAACGTTTATTTTTTGTTAAAATATCAACACTTAATTAAAAATTTCAAAAACATTTATTTACTTATACTCTGAAAAAATTAAAGCATATTACCTTTTATAAGATCTATAAATTTTATTTATAATTTTATAGGTGAGTTGATTATTCTAATAGTGACCTTAGTATTCTTAACCGGAACATTATTATTCTAATAGAAACAATATTCTTCATTAAAAATAAAATATATCACAAAAATACCAAATAAATTACCAAATTAAATTTGGATATTATGATTTACAAAATAATTTTTATTTTGTAAAATATAAATTATAAAAGTGTCTAAATATATATTTAAAACAAGTTCTCCCTTAAAATTCGGTAAAACTACATTTAGATAAATATAAACTTTTTAGGTATAAAATTTGATTTATTCTTATCTTATGTATCAAAAAATGTTTTGGATGAACATAAATATATTTTATTGAATATATAATATATAAATTTCATTAATAATATTAATTTCTATCAATTTAATGAATAAGTTATAATGATTATTTTATAATTAAGATATTTAATTTTGTATCATTATTCATTTAAGTTTCATGTTGTGGGAAACTTATACTATCGATGATATTAAATTTAAAGAGATACATAACAAAATATCTTCGAGTGTTAAATTCTCCCCTCCAATAACAAATTTCTTTATCTCAATTTTAAATTGTACTTATAAAATAAAATTTTGATACTTCAAAATTTCATTGTTAGAAACTATTGGGAAAAAATCCCTCAAGGTAAAATTCCATCATTTTTGGGTCGATTGTGTTTGTTGATAAAGTAAGTTTTCATGGTGAATTGTCAAGTTCTATAAATTTTGTTGACAGTCCATGTTAAAAAATAGCCATGAAAAAAATGGATGATCTAGAGGTGGTATAAATGAACAGATGCAAGGTGTCACCATTTTCTAGTGTTTTCTGTATTTCTGGGGTCCAAAATTTGGAGTTTGGGGAGCATTGAGAAATATGGATTTCCTTAAATATCTCATCAAAATATGGAAAATTAATGAGTTTCATGAAGATAGGCTTCATGGTTTGGATTTCGCGAATACCAGAAGAATGTTGATGGTGATGCTTCGTGATTACGATGAGCTTTGCGAACGGAATTGTTGAAGGGAAATGCGAGGGAGATTTGCGGTGGTAGTGTGAAGTAATTGATGGAATGCACTGCGATTACGATGAGCACCATGATCAGAAAATTGTCGTGGTGCTCTGCAAATTTGATATAATTTCAGCAGGAACATCGGAGCTTCGCGATTTATGATGATGTGGCATTGAATTCATGTTGAAGGCTTGAGGGTTGGTGGAATCATATATAAATAGACCTCAACCCCCTTGGAAGAAGAAGAGTTTTTTTGAAGAAAATATTTTCCTCTCAGGTCACGAAGGTGGTTCGCGAAGGGAGTGTGCTTCATGAAAGAAGAGCTTTGTGGTGGCTAATCGAGCTCTGTGAAAGTTGTGAGCTCCATGTTGGCTCACTGAGCTTCGCGAGGGAAGTTGATCTGGGATGACTAGAGCTTCGCGAGAGTGTATTGTGAGATTACTTCGTGAAAAGGTAGGAGATTTGTGAATTCTTGTTTGAGCTCTGCAAAATTGGGAGCCTCACGAAGTACGGTGCATTGTGAAGGTTTTTCAAAAGTAATTTCACAGTGTTTAGGTGAAAATGGGTATTCATCAGTGGATGAAATTCGGACTTAAATAGATCATCTACGTACTGTAGAGGATGCAATCATTTGTGGTAATGAAGATACCTACAAGTCTATAAATTGTGAGTGGATATTCTGATGAAGCAGTGAGCTCACTTTAGTTGAGAGAGTAGTGAGTTCTCAAATTGTGAGAGGTTGTAAACCAGGAGGGACAGTGAGTCTGCTATGAACTTGTAAACTGTAGTGTTCTTATAGTGGAATTGGTACATCGGCACATTTCCTGTGTATAATCCTTGGACGTAACCTAGTGAGGGTAAACCAAGTAAAAATCGTTGTGTCATGGGCATGCTTTAAGGTTTATTCATACTCTGCATCAGGAAGGAGAGACAAGAGGGTTTTTTCTAATAGCAAAACAAGATCAAAAAGGGGTAGTTGTTTTAATCTTCCATACCCTGATTCACCCCCCCCCCCCCTCTCAGGGTATCTAGCCTAGTGGACCTAACAGAAACCCACATTAGTGATAGGGTTAAAATATCATCTTAATAAAAGATAATGGAAAATGTGAAGGTCTCCATGAACCTAGAAATTCCAATAGGATAACATTAGTATGAAGTGAAGATATAGACATGGAAAAAATCTTACTGTAAAGTTATTATGGGGTGTGATGGAGAAAATGGTCATTAGAAATTTAACCATCACAATGTCATAAATTTGTGATCGGTTAAAAGAACATTTATTTCCTAGAAAGAAAATTACATGGATAAAAAAATTCAAAATAATTTTCCAATATTTGAGGAATTAATTTAGTATTTCGATAAAATAACATAATTAATTTCCATTTCATAATAACAATATTATCCTTTTTTTGTTCTTCAATCCCTTTTCACATCACCACTTACACCTACAAATGAATGTTCAAGATGAACTTTTAACACCTAAAGAATTCAAATCAACTTTTATAGATCACAAAATCCAAAAAAGTATAATTATATATTCTTCTTACCTTTATAAATTAACCAAAACCAAAATCCTTAGGATAAGATAATATAATTCCCCAAAAATAATAAACCCATATATGATGAAAAACAACTCAAGTGTCCAATATTCAATAGTAATTCTGGAAGTTCAACATATTTTATTTTACAAATAACTATCCTTCCTAAAAATATTCTTGACTATAAATGAAACCCAAATATAAAAATTATTCAATCACATAGTATTCCAAATGACATCAATAATTATTAATGTCTCATACCAATAATCTAATTACCAGAATCACTTAATCTCTAGGGTGTAAAACACCGAGCTTCCATGATACGCTTCTCATTCAATAATGCAATAGCTTGCATTGTACGCAACTTCGAGTTCTAACACACCGTAACTAATCAAATTAGCCGTTATGAATATTAATACCCAATTTTTGAAATTATATAAATTTTATATTTCAAAATGGACTTCTTTTTTGGATTCGGAATATCGAAATTAGCCTATATTGAATTTTTGGTTTTTTTTGAGAACTTCCAATTTTTTATGAATAGTGAAAAATACTTAAAAACAAATTTTTTAATAAAAATAATTTGTAGTGATAAATTATACTATTGAGTGGTTTTAAAGTATAATTAGAATATATTTTTACCATTTTGTCCAATGGTGTTAATTATAATTAATTTCACTTTGAAATTAGATATAAACAATTGTCAATCTTTTGATATATATTGTTTCTTAAAAACATGCTATTGTTGTGACAGCGGGAATTAATTATAAAATTAATTAATGCAACTTATATGTTTGGAATTTTTTAAAATAGACATCATTTTTGAATTTGGAATATCAATTATAGCTTAGGGTGAAATTTTGGCATTGTTCTGAAAAACTTTAATTTTTGATGAATAGTGAAACCACTAAGTGGTAGTTAAAAACTGATTTTTCTTTTAAATAAAACATTAACACTTCTGTGATTTGATTTTCAAAAATCTGACATACATGGTTCTCATTAAGAATTAAAATGTGGTTCAATTGGATTAAAATAATTTTTGGTGAATAGTAACTTTTAAGTTTAATTAATCGCGATTAAAGGTAATTAGTGAAATTTAAGGTAAAAATGATATTATAAAAATATGAAAATACCATTACACTTGTCCTAACCCTATTGGATGTGTCATGGCCGACCAAGAAAATCCATGGGTAAACTTGGGGACCCCATGGAGCCAATTTGGTAGGAAAATGACATAAATAACGTTTATTTAAAGTTAAAATAAAAATGTCACAAACATAAGTTATTTTACTAAAACAATTTTTAAATGGGGTTATACAAGTCATATTTTTTACTATAAATATTCATTATTAAGATAAAAATATTTCCTACATCGTGATAGTTTTTTTATAATTTTTAGACATTATATAAATTAAATTATTTATGACACCATGATGACGCAGCGATTACCTCATTAATTAATTATTTAAATAAAATGAAAAGATAATGTAAAATCCAAGGCCTACACTTGTCAAAACCTATTGGATGAGTCGATTTCAAACCCTTATCACCTTAGCCTCGAATTATATAATTGTGAGACCTTTAAAATCCGAAACTCATTATATAATAAAGTAACATTTCATTACTTTCCAAGAGTGTCCCTCCTCTCCACTTATAAAAGGCCCCCACCACTACCACCTTACTCACAATTTCAAAGCCTTTTTGCTTGGCCAACCTCTGCCCAAATACTCTCCCAAATTCCCTCCCTTGCTCCTAGAAGCCTCAATTTTGGCATAATTCTTCCCAAGGAAGCCTTTGGCTCAAATCAAAAGAGTTCCCCGATTTAAAGGTAATGTCTTCTCTTATGTTATTTTGTTTTATTTTGCTTATCCAACCCCCTAAACTCTTTTTATTCATTTCTTTTGTAACAACACCAGTATCCTCAATATACTAGGATGTTGTTATAAGAATTATTCGATCTACACTTACAAACAACTACATCTAGTCGTTAAAGAACATACTATTTTTGTGGATGGCGAATTTCTGCCTCACGAAACGATGATTGTTCAACACTCATATAACACCTCTAATGGTGGCCATTTTGATGACACTATTTTCATATATGATATATATATTATGTTTATGTTTTCCTAATGCTTCTGTATTTCTCATTTGTGGCATACTTTATGATCTCCATTATGGGTAAACGTGATAATTTCATTTTTGGAAGTGCGGACTACCGCCCCCTCAAAGTGATTTGAATCATTAATGCCATATGTGGGATGTATAAAGGATGGAGTAAATGGTATTATACATTATATTATACTGGAATTATATTATACCTCTATATAATTATATCTTCATTCCATTAAATATGAAATGGAAATGAAAGTAGCGTTCATGCATACGTACGGGTTACCGTCTCCATGAATGGTGCATTTCATTTCTTACCTCTAAATGTTATGTAATATTATAAATGAATGTATATACTGGATATATATGATGTATATGATATATAAATTATTAATATAATTATTGATATAATATATATTTTACCGCATGAACAAAGTGTAATTATAAGAAGTTTATTTTTGACTCAAGTACCAAAGATCGACAAAATGACCGTTATAAACTTAAATAATTACATAATGTTCATGACATGGTAATAAGTGATATAAAAGGATAATGAACTTGAAAAAGGTTCTTAAGAAGGTAGAGATTAACTCTAGTTTATTATTCAGGAGATCAAAGAACGGTCGAGTGAATTCGGACACGAGGTAAGGGAATTTCTTAACCCAATTTCTATTCTTTGGGTTAATATCCTACTTTCAAATTATGTTTGATATTATTATGTCCTATCTCATATTTGTACTTTATTTATGTTTACTTATAGTGAATACGTATAATAGATATATTTTGTTTAAAAATTATCTTTGTAAGGGAACTTCTTAACCCAATTTCCATTCTTTGGGTTAATCTCCTACTTTCAAATTATGTCATGATATTATTATGTCCTATATTGTATTTGTAAATTCTTTATGTGTACTTATAATAAATACACATATTAGATTTATTTTATTTTAAAAATGATATTTTTAAGGACTTTGTCTCAATCTCATTTCATTGAGGCATATTTGGTTTTATACACAACTTTTATTTATACGGTGTATAAACCCCTTTGACATTTACTTTTATTTGAACGGAATATTTTTATATGAAGAGTTTTTACTAAACTACAGAAGGAATATTTTTTCTTACGTATGAGGCGACAACGACGTCTCCGCCGCCGTGACTATTATTTGAGTTTTGGATTCCTCTATAAGCCATAACTTTTTTTAAAAAAAAAATTAAATACCTTGTTTTACTTTTCTTTTATTTTGTTATTGAAAATGTTTTTGATAAAGTTTTTATTATATCAATGTGTTGTATTGATATCTTGTGATTGAAGTGTGGAAATCTTACGTTTCCTTTATGCATGTTTTATGTGATACAAGTATGTTATGTTTTGTGATATGTTTAAACCTGTTCATATGAGGAATGCATTGGACTTAATAAGTGACGGGTGGAGCCCACTATAGCTCCTCGATGCATCGGTAGGTCTCATGAGACAAACAAGTGTCTTGGCACGAGGCCTTGACAAAATCTGATTGTAGACTTGGCACGAGGCCTTGGCTACATGGTTATGATAGTCTGGCATTATGCATTCCATCATTATGAAAGTGGTTATTGATATTGCATGTGATTGTTCGACTAGTAGAATATCCATGTGAGTAAGTAAATGGCATTATTTAATTTATTTTTGCCATATTATTCTTAAGTTAAAGTTTAAAAAGGATTTTGTTTTAGTTATACATTTCCTTAAATGTTAATGTTTATTTACGAAAGCTTCCGCAATATTGTTATCCTTACTGATCATCTGAGCTCACCCCTTTCAATGTTTTAATATTTTCTAGGATGTGAAGAATTATTGTATAAATGGCCTGTAGGATAGTCAGAAGAGGATATGAGTGTGGACTATGGAGACTTTGTTATTTTATTTTTTCACTTTATGATGTAATGTAACATTTATGAATGTATCTAGTGTTTCGAAGGCTACTAATCTAATTGGTCTTTCAAGACTTGATCTTTTGTGATCATGCCAATGTTACGAAGTAATGCACTGACTCTGGGTAGCTGGGGTCGGGGCGTTACAGTTGGTAACAGAGGCAGTTTAGTACTAACCTTGGAAGCTAGATTTAGATAAACTCTGATTAGAGAACATAGCCCAAAGATAGACTTTGAGGATTAGAATAGAAGAACTTCCTAAAATTTTGTTGTTGTGGAGATTTTGTGAGTTTTTCGAGCAATACATCCCTGTCTGGATACGAGCAGGTAGAGGCGGCTCTGGCACAGATGTACCTAGGGGTAAAACGCAAAAACACCGCCTTGAGCTAGACTTGAACGGGAACTGGTGCACGACAACGGGCCTTGCTACGCTCTTGTTTACGACATTCCTGGGGGATATGCTTAGAATAATTCTCGTTTTCTTTGCAAACCACTATGATGGGTTATGAGTATATACTTCCCCAAAGAAAACATTTTTATGATTATGGATTATATCCATAAATAGTTCAATTTATGTTAAGTATTTTACAAGTATGGAATTATGTATTTTGATTCATAAACTAATCTAGTTTATGCCATTGTTTAGAAATGGCGCCTAGTGGAAGGAATGGAAACCGTATCAAGGCACGCACTTCGTGTAGGGATTTCCGTCCTGCTCAAGATAATTATTGTGGATCTGGAGATACAACGGGTGCTGATCAACTTATTACCATACTGGGACAACTCACTCAGGTTATGAATAATAACCTTACTCGTATGGAGCACCCTGATCTGCAACGTGGAGGATCAATGTTACATCGCTTCATGAGGAAACAATCGCCAACATTTAATGTGGGTAAAAATCCATTAGTAACTAAGCAATGGATAAACTCCTTAGAAAAAAGTATTCCATGCCTTGGGGAGTAGCGAAAGGGAGAAGGTTGTCATGGCAGTCTACCGCCTCACTGGAGATGCCGATCAGTGGTGGTCGCTGATTCAAAACACAAAGGAAGATGATGACGTATCGAATATGGAATTGAGGGAGTTCAAAGAGATTTTCTTAGAAAAATACTTTCCTCGTGACCATCGAGCAGATATGGAAAGGCAATTTATGAGTCTGAGACAAAAGGAGGATGAGAATGTCGCAAAGTATGAGGCCAACTTTACAAGGTTAGCGAGGTATGCTACAGATTATATACATAACCCAAGAGGTAATATTGATCGTTTCTTTGATGGGTTAAAACCATTTCTCCGTCGAGCTTTAGTATCACAATCCTTCTCATCGTACGAAGATATTGTCTCGTGTGCTATCAAGATAGAAAAGGAATTCTCTAAATCTTATGACAATAAAGTAAAGCAAGAGAAGAATAGAATGGTGGAACAAGAGATAGATAAAGGGAAAAAGGAAAAGAAGGATTTTCCATTATGCGATAATTGTGGGAAGAATAACCCCAATACTTTCCTAAAAGGAATGGCAGTTTGTTTTAAATGTGGAGAAAAAGGTCACCAGGATCGTGATTGCAAGGGAAAGAAAGAGGATATCAATGTTGAATGCTAAAATTGTAGGGAAATGGGGAATTATGCAAATGAATGTCCTAAGTGTCAGGGAAACTTACCTCAGAAAAGACCAAGGGATGAAGGCCAATCTTATACTATTACTACAGTTGAAGTGGAATAATTTATGTGTTTGTGATTTTGGACTAAAGGATTATATTTTGGTTATAAGAATAATGTGATATATATAAGGATTGTACTGTAGTACTTGTTGTTTCAGTAAGGTTTTAATATGATGAAGGTAATCATATTTTTAGTATGTGACAAAAAGAGAAACTTTAATTTGTTTGGGGAATTTCATTTTACAATTGATTTTGAAATTTAGACACCTTTTAGAGAAAGTGTGGACAGATGTATTTTGGATAACTATTAATGTTGGAATGGATTAAGTTTAACCATGGATAGTATTATTTAAGGACAAAACATTTCTAAAGATTATTTTTGGAATATTATAATACTATAGTTTTAGGAAAAGGTCAACCTATAGGGTGGGGCATAACCCGTCGCGTCGGACAAAGCTACAGGAATCGAAACCACAACCATAGTGCGACAGGCCTTTATTACCTACCACTAGCCTACAAGAAGTCCCTAGTAATTACAAAATAGTTTTACTAATCTAAATGGTATGTGTTAATATTTTGAACCTTTTACAATTATAATAAATAGAATATTTTTGAGTTCTATTACCTTTTAGAGTGAAAGATGGGTTTATGGAAAAAATGTATTAAATAATGAAAGTCTACCTGACAAGTATGTATATTCCCTTACGTTCTTAGTAAATCTCCTAAATAAATTCCTCAACTTTATAAAAGGTAACTTAAAACAAAAATTTTGTCGGTTAACTTTTCCAACTGGGGATTCAATGACTATTTAACCAATCACAAGTTTGTGATTTTCTTATGGTTAACTTTCTCCTAATTCAGTTTTCTACGACTCTCCATCAGACCTTGATGGTTTGTTTTTCTTCCATATCCATATTTTCATATAATCCTAGTATGGGCTATCTCGGGTGACCTTTGTACTTATCTTTCTATCTTTTAAAGTTATATTTTTATTAACCTTATTTCGGATGTGGGTTTTCCACAAAGGTATTTTCTATTTTCAACCTTTTATTTTCAAAGAAAAATTTCAAATTGCGAGGATGCAATTTATTGAAGGAGGGGGGAATGTAACACCCCGAGCTTCCAAGATACGCTTCTCATTCGATAATGCAATAGCTTGCATTGTACGCAACTTCGAGTTCTAACACACCACAACTAATCAAAGTAGCTGTTATGAATAGTAATACCCACTTTTTGAAATTATATAAATTTTATATTTCAAAATGGACTTCATTTTTGGATTCGGAATATCAAAATTAGCCTATGTTGAATTTTTGGTATTTTTCTGAGAACTTCCAATTTTTTATGAATAGTGAAAAATACTTAAAAACAAATTTTTTAATCAAAATAATTTATAGTGATAAATTATCATATTTATTGGTTTTAAAGTATAATTATAATATATTTTTACCATTTTATCCAATGTTGTTAATTATAATTAATTACACTTTGAAATTAGACATAAACAATTGTCAATCTTTTGATATATATTGTTTCTTATTAACACACTATTTGTTGTGACAGCGGGAATTAATTATAAAATTAATTAATGCAACTTATATGTTTGGAATTTTTTAAAATAGAAATCATTTTTGAATTCGGAATATCAATTATAGCTTAGGGTGAAATTTTGGCATTGTTCTGAAAAACTTCAATTTTTGATGAATAGTGAAACCACTAAGTGGTAGTTAAAAACTGATTTTTCGTTTAAATGAAACATTACCACTTCTGTGATTTGATTTTCAAAAATCCGACATACATGGTCGTCATTAGGAAGTAAAATGTGGTTCAATGGGATTAAAATAATTTTTTTGGTGAATAGTAACTTTTAAGTTTAATTAATCGCGATTAAAGGTAATTAGTGAAATTTAAGGTAAAATGATATTATAAAAATATGAAAATACCATTACACTTTTCCTACCCCTATTGGATGTGTCATGGTCGACCAATAAAATCCATGGGTCAACTTGGGGACCCCATGGAGCCACTTTGGTAGGAAAATGACAAAAATAACTTGTATTTAAAGTTAAAATAAAAATGTCACTAACATAAATTCTTTTACTAAAACAATTTTTAAATTGGGTTATACAAGTCATATTTTTTACTATAAATATTCATTAGAAATATAAAAAGATTTCATACATCATGATATTTGTTTTATAATTTTTAGACATTAAATAAATTAAATTATTTATGACACCATAATGATGCAGTGATTACCTCATAAATTAACGATTTAAATAAAATTAAAAGATAATGTAAACTCCAAGGAACATACTTGTCAAAAACATATTGGATGAGTATATTTAGAACCCTTATCACCTTATCCTCGGATTATATAAGTTTGGGACCTTTAAAATCCGAAACTCATTATATAATAAAGTAACATTTCATTACTTTCCAAGAGTGCCCATCCTCTCCACTTATAAAAGGCCCCCACCACTACCACCTTACTCACACATTCAAGGCCTTTTGGCTCGGCCAACCTCTGCCCAAATACTCTCCCAACTTCCCTCCTTTAATCCTAGAATTCTAACTTTGGGCAGAATTCTTCCCAAGGAAGCCTTTGGCTCAAATCAAAAGAGTTACCCGATTTTAAGGTAATGTCTTCTCTTATGTTATTTTGTTTTATTTTGCTTATACAACCCCATAAATCTTTTTATTCATTTATTTCGTAACAAAACCAGTATCCTAAATATACTAGGATGTTTTTATAAGAATTTTTCTAGCTACACTTACACACACCTACATCTAATGGTTAAAGAACATACTGTTTCTGTGGATGGCGAATTTCTGCCTCACGAAACAATGATTGTTCAACACTCATATAACACCTCTAATGGTTGTCATTTTGATGACACTATTTTCATATATGATATATATATTATGTTTATGTTTTCCTTATGCTTCTGTAATTCTCATTTTTGGCATAATTTATAATTTACATTATGGGTAAACGCGATAATTTCATTTTTGGAAGTGCGGACTACCGCCCCCTCAAGGTGATTTGAATCATTAATTCCATATGTGGGATGTATAAAGGATGGATTAAATGGTATTATACATTATATTATACTGGAATTATATTATACCTCTATATAATTATATCTTCATTCCATTAAATATGAAATGGAAATGAAAGTAGCGTTCATGCGTACGTACGGCTTACCGTCTCCATGAATGGTGCATTTCATTTCTTACCTCTAAATGTAATTTAATATTATAAATGAATTTATATACTGGATATATATTATGTATATGATATATAAATCATGAATATAATTATGGATATAATGGATATTTTAGCACATGAACAAAGTGTAATTATAAGAAGTTTATTTTTTACTCAAGTACCTAAGATCGACAAAATGACTGTTATAAACTTAAATAATTACATAATGTTCATGACATGGAAATAAGTGATATAAAAGGAATAATGAACTTGAAAAAGGTTCTTAAGAAGGTAGATATTAACTCTAGTTTATTAGTCAGGAGATCAAAGAACGGTCCAGTGAATTCATACACGAGGTAAGGGGATTTCTTAACCCAATTTCTATTCTTTGGGTTAATCTCATACTTTCAAATTATGTTTGATATTATTAGGTCCTATATAATATTTGCAATTTATTTATGTGTACTTATAGTGAATATGTATAATAGATATATTTTGTTTAAAAATTATCTTTGTAAGGGAACTTCTCTACCCAATTTCCATTCTGTGGTTAATCTCCTACTTTCAAATTATGTCATGATATTATTATGTCCTATATTTTATTTGTAAATTATTTATGTGTACTTATAATAAAGACACATAATAGATCTATTTTATTTTAAAAATGATCTTTGTAAGTACTTCGTCTCAATCGCCTTTCATTGAGGCATATTTGGTTTTATACACAACTTTCATTTATACGGTGTATAAACCCCTTTGAATTTTACTTTTATTCAAAAGGAATATTTTTATATGAAGCGTTTTTACTAAACTACAAAAGGAATATTTTTTCTTACGTTTGCGGAGACAATGACTTATCCGCTGCCGTGACTATTATTTGAGTTTTGGCTTCCTCTATAATCCATAACTTTTTTTAAAAGAAAAATAAATACCATGTTTTACTTTTCTTTTATTCTGGTATTGAAAATGGTTTTGATAAAGTTTTTATTATATCAATGTGTTGTATTGATATCTTGTGATTTAAGTGTGGAAATCTTATGTTTCCATTATGCATGTTTTATGTGATACAATTATGTTATGGTTTATGATATGTTTAAACTTGTTCATATGTGGAATGCATTGGACTTAATAAGTGACAGGTGGAGCCCGCTATAGCTCCTCGATGCATCGGTAGGTCTCATGAGACAAATTAGTGTCTTGGCACGAGGCCTTGACAAAATCTTATTGTATACTTGGAACGAGGCCTTGGCTACGTGGTTATGATAGTCTGTCATTATGCATTACATCATTATGAAAGTGGTTATTGATATTGCATGTGATTGTTCGACTAGTAGAATATCCATGTGAGTAAATAAATGGCATTATTTAATTTATTTTTTCCATATTATGCTGAAGTTAAAGTTTAAAAAGGCTTTTGTTTTAGTTATAAATTGCCTTAAATGTTAATTTTTATTTATGAAAGCTTCTGCAATTTTGTTATCCTTACTGATCATCTGATCTCACCCCTTTCAATGTTTTAATATTTTCCAGGATGTGAAGAAGTATTGTATGAATGACCTGCAGGGATAGTCAGAAGAGGATATGAGTGTGGACTATGGAGACTTTTTTATTGTGGTTTTTCACTTTATGATGTAATGTAACATTTATGAATGTATCTAGTGTTTCCAAGGCTACTAAACTAATCGGTCTTTCGAGACTTGATCTTTTGTTATCATGCCAATGTTACGAAGTAATGCACCGACTCTGGGTAGCTGCGGTCGGGGCGTTACACAGGGTATGCTAATCATTTACATAAATAACCTAAATCACCATATACCCATAATAAAATCATCTTTTACTCAAAAAAAATAAACATTTATTCCTCATAATTTTATGTTTACCATAATCTTAAAGGGTTCCAAAAATAGTAATCATCTTCTGAAATAACATTAATCACTTAATCACCAAATCATTTTCTAATCCCATGATTATCTTTTTGATAAATCAAATGTCACAAAAATAAAAGTAACCATTACACATATGATATTTTAACTAAATAAATCATGTTAACATGGACTTCACATGGGCTAGTGGTACGTGTTCCATCCTTGTTGCCCTTCGGTTGTGTGTTCAAACCCTATGGCCTTGTCAGCCCCAATGGGTTGTCACAAGGCCTGTGGGTTTTCCTTTTCTAAAACCTTATTAATATAGCTTCCTAAATAAATATAATGTACATCCTTTAAATATGGTAAACAACTAAATATACTTTTGAGTGAGGTTTTCAATAAAACCCCAATATATAGATACTTCATCCATTTATCTACACATAGGTTCTTCCTTGCTTTATTTGTTATTTTGCAGAAGAGTACCTTGACTTGGGTAAATCCTTGGTTCCCCATATTTAATGCATTGAGCTAAAAATGGATTCTTAGGATGGTTTTTCCCTTCTATCATACCCTTAATTTTTTCTCAGAAATTATTTTTTGTATGTCCTTCATTCCCACACAAAAAGAATTTATTTGTTGCATTGAAACACTTTCATAGGTGTCTCCTTTAACATTTCTTGCATGATGGAAATTAACCCTTCTTTCCTCCATGATCCTCGCCAATTGAGCTCTTAGAAAACTCTATTATACTCTTCTTTGGTGAGTTTGGGAGTTGGTTAGCTACATTTTGTTAATCATATTTTGGGAAAATATATTAGGCATAAACAAGATATCATTTAGTCCTATCAATATCTCATTTGTTTTATTGTTTCTGCCACCTTTTACATCATGTTCACTGTTAACATGACTCACTCCAGTTCCTTTCATTAACTATAACCTGAAATTATATTGTGAGTAAAAATAGATATAGTTAGAACAATGTATAATCATTTAAAAATCACCATGACACCTTATTTTAAATATAAAACATCTTAGGTTTAACCTAGGTTATATATTCAAATCCATCATAATGTTTTTTAAAGAAAATGTGAATAATACTATGCATATACTCCATAAATATATAACCATAAGCATAGTAAGTTGTGTTGTTGTGTACCAGGTTACCCTGAGTCGGGCTCGAGACACCTTTTCAGAGTTGTTACCCTTAGGTACATCTATACCACACCCCATATCTACTTGTAGCATCCAAACAGGGATTTATTTCAAGAAAACCCAACATAATATCTACCTTACCAAAATTTTAATATGATATTCATTGCATATCCTCAAAGTACATCTTTGGGATTGGATCCCTAATCTATGTTTTCTAAATCTTGTTTCATAGGATTCTAGTAAACATTCTATGATACCAAAATTACATACCCTGAACTCTGTAGCCTAGACCCTATGCTTTATGTTAATAAAATTTCATAGATAAAAGACATGAATTCTAAAGGGTCAATCAGATTTGTAGTATTGGATGATATATTACCAACAAGAACTATGCATTGTAACTTTAAAGGAAAAAACCTATCAACTCTATTGGAAACACCCATAATCTCCAAGATTATCCGCTCAAGTCATTGATAATATACATCTTTGCATCATAGGGAAAAATAAAAATTAAAAAGGGTTGAGATTAGATACTCTTTAAGGGTAATTAATATAGAGGAAGAAAATATTAACAATAATTTATGGTGAATTAATAATAAAACATGATATTATAATGTAATCTTTAGCATAATATGGAAGGAATAATAGACGAATAAATAATTCTATAAAAAGAATTGCCTAAGAATGAATCATAACCATGGAAATTATATAGGTATAATATTCACATGTATAATAAATTAATAATCATAATGAAGGAATTTATATACCATACATCATAAAAAAAATTCCAAGCCTCAGCTAATACACCTAAAAATAAATATTTCTGGCCTCATCCAAAATCCATTTCTATTTTTCCTTATCAGACCAACCGATTCATCGAGAGGATATAGTGGTCCCCTAACCTAACTTTATAAGACCAAATACTTCCACATTATGAATGGGTTTAAACATAAACAACATATACATATAAAGTGAAAATAACATTCCCCAATCTGTAAACATAACCAATAACAATTCTGAGTAGTATGGAAATGGAATGAAGATAGCACATCCACTTTCAAAAAAGTCATAAACCATTTAATAAAACATGGTAGATGATAATAAATATATATCAATATTAATAAATTATGAAATTAAACATAGGTTTCGAAATATATATAAATAACCTAATAAAATCATTGGGTAATTATGTGAGAAATACCCCTTCAACTTTTCAAAGAAGAGTTCTTTTAGAAAAATCATTTTTATTTGTCTTGATTGTATGTATAAAATAGGTAATGAAAAAAATATATTTTTTCATTAAAAAATTATTGAATTTATAAAAATAATGGTTTCTTGAAATAGAATATGTATGGTACATTAAAATGGGTAAAAAAATCTAGAAGTTCCCTTTAATCAGGCATGCGTATCAGGAAGAATTGAGAATAGAATCTTGTAAAATGTGTATTTCCAAATAAAAGAAAGGATAAATAATCTAGATATATGTGTCTGGAATTTATTAACATAATTTAGAATATTTATATAAAAATAATTAATAATTACATTGGTTTAAATAGGTATAAAGCATAACCTGAATGAAAATGGATGTTCAGAAAAAAATCCTTACCTTAGGTTCGAAAGTGTTCGACCCTTGACCTTAATGTCTAAGATAAAAAAATTAAATCCATTAATTAATTATTTAATTATGTTTTATAAAAATAATTAATTTATTATATTTTTAATAAGTTCATTTATATTTTTTTTTGAGTCATACGATTCAATTTCCTCATTCATGAGTTTTTATTTACTTGGTTTTCATGACAAGTTTACTTGTATATGAGTATGGATGTTCATGTAAAATGGGAATAGATATACTAAATTGATGTTATATGTTTTTTATGAACATAAATATGATTAAATATGTATATAATTAATTTTTCTTATTTTGGGAGAGTTTTAATCATTAGATAATACGTTATTGATATTCATTTAGATTATTTTAGCGGTTTTTTGATCATCACAAACTAATTTTGGTTTATTAATTAACATCATGTTTATATAATTTTTCTATAACAATACATAGACATTAATACATATATTATAATTTTGGTTAACCATAAAGACATAATTATTACTATCCTAGAAGGTGTAAATGGAAAATGAAAATTCATCATCTATGATGTCGGTAAATTGACACATCACGGATGATGTTTTCATTTATAAAATAAAAGAGAGAGAGAGAGAGAGAGAGAGGATTTTTATGATGGATCTTAAATTAAGAAGATATAATTTCATTATATAAATTATACTATAATTATCATGACACTTTGCATAGGGTATTTTAGGGAAGGATAAAAAAATAAAATAAATTGAAAAGATAAATAAACGAAAATAAAGATGATTTTTACCTCTTAAATTCCTCTAATTAAGAACCCCCTTAAAAGATTTTTTTATCTATGGTTGAGAATAAATGCTTCTAGACATGGGGGAGGGTCTTGGGAAGAGGATTATGTAGAAATTTGATAAGGATCGAATCTTGGAAGGTTTATGGGGTAGCGGTGGGGAGGGTGTTATTTATAGCAGAGGAGAGGAGAGTTTTTTGAATATTTTATTCATTTGTTTATTATTTTGGATCAAGACTCTGTATATTTTGATAACCATAACTAAATATATTAAAATAATGAATCATATATCAATATTATGGGATATAATCACCCATACATTACCTAGGACTCAATAATTCATGTATTTAGCATTTATCATAAATTACCATATTTTACTATTCACCAAAAATTTAAGTATTTTAGAAAAATACCAAAACAACCTTGACTATTTTTCAACATGTAGAATTAATAAATGAACTCCATTTTATGAAAATAATTTTATAGGTTTGAGAAATTTATATTTTAATTAAAATCGTCATTTACTCATAAAAATTATGATTTTAAAATTATAACTAATTTTATAACACATTAAAAAATTAACTAAGGTCTCGTGATATTATATTTAATTCATAGGAAAACAAAATATTAATTTTTTAATAAATTTAATGAATATATACTTTCTTTTAAATCATTATATTAATTATAAAATTTAAAATAAACATTTATTTTTTATAAAAATATCAACACTTAATAATTTCCAGACAATTTGGTTACTTATACTATGATATAATTATATAATATTACCATTTATAATATGCATAAATTTTATTTATACTTTTATAGGTGTGTTTACTTTTCTAATTACCACATTATTATTCCTGACGGTCACATTATTATTCCAAAAGTCACATTACTATTCATCAAAAATGAAACATAACTGAAAAATACAAAAAAATTAACCAAAGTAAATTTTGATATTAATCTTTAAAAAATAATGTTTATTTGGTTAAAATATAATTTATAAAAGTTTCAGAATTTATATTTAAAATAGGGTTTTCTTTTAAAAGGCTATAGAATTGTATTTAGAAAAATATACACTTTTCTATGTGTAAAATTGAATTTATTCAAATATTATTCCTCCAAAAATGTTTTGGATGAATGTAAAAATTTTTGATTGAATATATAATATTTAAATTTCATTATTAATATTCATTTTTTTCCAATTTAATGGTTAGGTTATAATGAAAATTTAAGAATAATGATATTTAGTTATATATTCTTATTTGTTTAATCTTTGTGTTGTATGAAAACTTTCTTGTTGAAGAAATAAAATTTAAAAAGGGATATAACATAAATTCTTGGGGTGATAGAAAACCAATATTATAAGACTCTCCATCGTTGTCCCTTCTATTGACACCCCTTCAGTAAGGTCATGTTCCCAACACCACCATACCAATTCAATACCAGTTTAGCTATAACCAGAGTCTTTGTGTGACTAGTTCCATCCACTCCTATGTTTGTCCACTTTACTCTAAGTTTGACCCGATCCATCGGCATACCTATTTCTTCAAACATAGTTACCCTAAAACCTTTTATTTCTTAGAATATGTGCATTAATTTTTGTCTCTTAATTGACCACTCCTCTATAGAAGCGACAACGTCGTGCCCCACCTAGAGGTGCATGAGAAGTGGTCACAAAACGTTCTATCGGTGAGGAGTTAGTACTTACATGTTTGAGATACTTTCCATAAAACTTATTAGCTCCAAGTCCTAGTTGTATGACCTTAACTATCATGTAAACATCCCAGAACATGACATTAGATTTTAGACTTACCTTATGTGATGAGAATTGTATTCCCCTTGTATAATCATCATGGTATGCCAACTTATCTACTTCCATGGAATGAGGAACCCATATAGGTAATATTATTCAGGTAATCCCCATACCATTCCACTATGAGGGATCCACTTTCTAGGCACTGCTTCTACACGTAATCCCCCACGCCATCCATCGTCATTTCTCATTCCATGACATGATCGTCCAATCTACATGACATTAAACTATATGGACCAGTCCTACCATAAGACATTAAAATTGTGGTATCAAACTACATTGGTTTTTATCCCTATCCATAATCATGGTACATAGGGATCCTTCTTGATATTTGGGCCCAAAATTGGTGAACTCAGGTGTTCCCTACATGGTATGGACCTCCTAAATCTGCCTCCATGAGTTGTTCTAATCCTTTGGAAAAATATCCATGTGTGACCATATCACCCCTAGGGACACACCTCCCAAATTTTTCTCTAAGGAGAATTCTGATCCAAAACAATTGATCCTCCTCTATGGAGAATTTTGATTCATCAGTAAACTCAAATGTGACACTTTTTCTCCTAGGTATTCACCTCTTGGATTCTCTTCCATGAGGCATACTGATCCATAAATCCATATCTATCTCCATTGGGAATTTTTACCCATTGATAAACATTCATGGTGAGACATCTTACAACCTAGGGTTGTACCTCCTTGATAGTCCTCTATGAGGAATTCTGAACAACCAACATATCCCTACAAGAAATTAACCTTGTGACTGTCTCAACAAAATGATAAACTCATGCTCCGACCCATCTCAACTAGATGTTCTGGTTGATATACATATGATGTAGAACTTGTGACTTGACCTAGAATACCTACCCTAGGAAATAAACATGCAATGTATGTGATAAAAATCCATGGAATACTTACAACCCTGGTGTAAATTACCACATTATCAACCTATATGCATTATGTTATGCACCTAATATGCCTCACATGAGATTCTTACAACTTCAAAATGACAATACTTTATAGGTTCCCAACACACCTATAATCCAAACATTCCTATATATTCCATACATGACTAATATCTTGGACAAAGGTTTATTCTCTATTAAGATAGAAGCATAATAATGAACCATCATCCATAAAATGATGGCATCAAGAGTGATCCCTCTGAATATGACTTAAATCTATGAGGGTGACCCGGACTAGGTGAAAATATGAAAGTAGGAATCCATGAAAGGAAAAAAACAAAATCCCATATTTTCATTTAGATAAATGATAATAAATCACTGATGAAAGTGATGAATGTAAACTATCTTTTGAATGTGTTAATGCACAAAAAAACTCAAGTTGTGTTAAGCCTCAGAAAAATCATCATAAACAGAAAAGGGGAACCCAAAGTGAATCTATACTCCTTCAAACATAGATACTAGTAATTATGGACTCTAGATTTTGGGATTGTAATTAGACATTGCTGGCATTAGGCTTCACCAATGGAAATGGAGAACCTAACATGAATATCTTCTCCTCAAAATGGGGCCGAGTAACATTAGGGAATCAATATATTTTCATGTCACCAAATTTTGAAATTCATTTATAGGTACCACCAAGAAAGAGGAGGGCCTAGCATGGAACTCACCTTTGTATTGGGGTAGTTAGCATTGGGGAATCCTCCGTCTATAACAAAATTATTATGGATCATTTTTTGCTTTAGAATATTGGATGGAATTAGGTGAATTGGTAATTTCTATCCTTGTAATTGTACTGATGTGTTAATCCCCATTCATTGGTATACTCAAGTTATGGGAAATTAGAAACCCAGTGCTTGTAGGCATTGAGGCTGGAGAAAAATTTATTTGAAAATCCATTATAACTTCACTTCTTCCATGACAACCTCCATGACTTAAGCTATTGTGAACCCACACCCCATATCACTCTCTGAGATCATCCATAGGATGGTGATCGACACCCTCATAGGCTAGTATGAGAAATAGGGGATCATTTCCATTATTGATATAGCTATTCATGACATGGAAGTATCAGTTCCAAATATTCATTATCACCACAGATGGCTACATAGGGGGAAACCACCCCTTGCTCCAATGATTAATCTCTTTGGGATTCAATCCTCTGAGTGCCCTGATGAATCACTCCCCATTACCAAAGAGGTAGTGGTTGTTTGAGTTGTTTTGACCATGACTACTACCTAGGAACATATATGGAGGTCTCCCACTAGGTCGTGACAGCACCAGCACTGACTGGTCCCACTAGCCTAGGAACAGGTGGACTTTAACTATACTTCATTGTCCTCGGTCTGAAGCACCTGACACCAACATCAAGGGTAGGATTAAGACACTACCTTAAATGGGGAATATTCTATGACTTTAGTTTCCCCAATCATAGTAAATTAATCCCACTAAATCCCTACAATAAGATAATAGGGATCCATCTTTACCTGATTGAGATCGAGACCCCAACCACCTCATAGGTAGGTCAGGTTGAATATTTCAACCATTAGTACTACTGATAGATGTTACATGCCAACCTTTGATGAAGATACTTGGTGTAGAGGTACAACTCACCCCATCATCAACCCAAGTTGATGTACTCTCTACTTATTCAATAACTAGCATGGAAGTCCTCACCGATGCCTTTACTAGCCAAAGCTGGAGTCATCCCCTGTCTAACACCAACCCAATAGGTGTTCCACCATGATCCATCAACAGCCTGATTGAAGGTCCCCTATGCTCATTATAAAACCAGTATGGAGGTCCTCTCCATACTACCACATATCAACAGAGATTTCCTACCCATGGCACCACTAATAAGAGGAAAGGTCCCACCCCATGTTCCTTCCAACTATAGTGGAGGTCCTCCACACACATCTACCATTCAAAGCAGAGGTCCTCCCCACTCCATTGATATTAAACAATGGGTTCCTCTTAATTTATCAACCAACCTAGGTGAAGGTTCTCACCACAATACGACAAACTTACATGGAGGTCCTCCTCATGTAGAATACATACCCTACCCTGAAGATTTGTCTCAAGGTAGAAGAGAGAAAACTTCCCATAAAAAGTGATATCCTAGAAAATTCAAATTCATCATTTAACTTGTTGACCTCTCATAATCCAAGGGGATGGAATAATTGATAATTGAGTCTCTAAAAAACGTTTAGAGTCTATGGAAGGATCCGAAGGGATGAGATTCACCATACTATAATATGAGGTCTATAGGACCCCTAGATCGCTCTATATGTACTTGTCAGCGGAGGATATCGTGGTCCTCTTCCAATGGCTTGTAGTGTTGTTGTCTTTATCACCACTAGTTTCCCTCCTCTAGACCACCCCCCATGATGTTGGAGAGATATTAGGGCCAGGTCTGGCACCCTTATATGGAAATCATTCAACTAATTCATAGATGGAAATCGCTTTCCTTATGCACAAGGAAGCAGTAAACACCTCATCCTAAATGGATGTGATGATATGGTTGGAACCACCACCAAGAGACATCCAAGCACATAGTAAACATTTGAATCATGTAGTGAATTCCCTATAAGTCAACCATCCATAGAACTCATCTACATTTGTGTCCTCGCCCATGTCTAGGTCTATACCGATCAGATCTGAGGTTGACCAAGAAAATGGACCTTCCACTAAGCAAGAGGGACATTGGGATTTTTTGGATATCGATCAGCAGTTAGTGGTTTTCTAACTACCTAAAACACCAAAAAATAACACCACAGATTCCCTTATTGACGTTTTGGTTGTTTTTTTTCACTATATAATTTTGGTGATGCTTCACCACCTATGTGATCGTCATTTGGCCTACATGGGGAGTCACGATCACCTTGAGGCCATCAATCGGAAGTGATTATGGTTTGGGATTACTATGATCCTAGTGGATCAGCACCCTGAATCATTAGTTTAAGAACCTCAGTTTTTAGAATGGGTCAAAATCCAAACCCATTTTGAATTTTTGACTTCATTCTGAGAAAACTGGGAATATCTGGGAAGTTCTGGAAATTTCCAAACTACACGTCATGTACACTAAAGTACATTCCATGTATTGGTTTGGTGAGTACCGGCCCTATGCTTGTCGATTACATGTCATGTGATTACCATGTAGGAATTTCCTACTACATTGTGTGTAGTGTTACTCGACACGCAGTGTATCTTCCTTTCTGCATATCGGATGGGTTCAAGATGTGTGTCAAACCGTGTGGCGCATCCAAGCTGTGTGGCTACCCCACTTAAGTCAGAGTACATAAAATGCCACAGCATGGAATATAGTCCATAAATACACACTGTTTAATTTTTCTTATTCAATTAAATGAAATAGTTTCACATATTTTTTCATAAAAGAACTTTTGTTTCCTCGACTTCGGAGCAGTTTTGCTTCAAAAACCCAAAGAACATACCTTTCCCTAGATTATACATCGGGATTCCATTATTAAATATTTCGGTGGCTGTGGTATTGTAATAGTGAGGGTAAACCCACACACCCTATTCCATTCTTGATCCTTTACCTCACACGTCACAGTTTCCATCCAAGTGGAATTTCTGGGATTTGACAAAAATTTAGATCTTCAAAGATCATCTTCGAATTCGAGCTTTATATTAGACATGCCTACATCTATGAGTCTTAGGTAGCTGGTGCATACCTTATTTTGTGTTTTGGTATACTTTTGGGTGGTGTGACGTATGGTGAGTTTTTAGGTATTTTGAGTGTGAACATGTTTTACCTGTTGTTGCATGTTTAATTGTTTACTTGACCTATGGGAAGCTTTTGGGTATACACGTTACCTATTTTCCTTCAGCGGGGTCGGGTGAGGGGTCGTTGCTCATCATGGAATTTTGGTCGAGGGATGCCAAAATGGTTATAATTTAATTGTATTATTTTAAACTGTTGAGTTTAGTTTATTAATCCTCGATATGAATTGTTAGAGGCTTTAAACCCATTTGTACTCATATGGGATAGAACTTGGATGGTGTTTTCTAATATTTAGTAGTTTTTTTCTGTTTAGAAGTGATTCTTTTGTTTATACATTTGATTTATGAATTGTGTATGTTCAAACCATTGCGGTTTTGCTGGGCATGGACCAGATATTATAGAGTGATGTTGATCACAGGTTGGTCTTGGCCCAAGTTACATTGGGTGGTTCTGACTATAGGATTGTTTGTCATTAACGTTGTCTTGAGGTAGTGTGACTGTCATGTTTGGTCTGGCCTGGGTTACTTGGATGGCAAGGCTATCAGACTAGAGCGGCATGGTTGTAGGGGAATGAGGTGTCAGAGAGGTTGTGCCTTGGGTACTATTTTGGTGATTACAGCTCACCCGGAACATTGAGTAGTGTTCACATAGAGAGACTCCGTGATGAGGTGGTTTTGACCACTCATGTGGGTACAGACCCTTTTTAGTTGCGGTTTAGGTACTTTTGGTTTGGGGGTACTTGTCATAGGAAGCCATGTGGAAGTTGAGGAGCCTTCAAGGGATAGCATTGAGGCTATCGGGTTGGGGTCAGAGGCTCGCCATTATTTGACGGTAGTCATCATTGTCTCTCTGGTAACAATATTTTAGGGCAGACATCATTGTCCCTATGGTTACATTATTTGAGGGTAGACATCTTTGTCCTTCCAGTAACTTATTTGAGGACAGGAATCTTTGTTCCTCTAGGTTACTATCTCTTGGGTGTGCCTTCGGGACATAGGTACTTGAGACCTGTAGTGTCAGGGGGCACATGGTGTCGGGTTACATGACAGAGATTCTAGTATTGTCTGAAGCAGGTGACACTTTGTGGTGGCTGCAGAGCACTAGTGGAGTTTATGTTTATTTGTCCATCATATTATTTACTACTTTCCTTATAAATTCATGCCTTCTTAAACACTTATATTAGGTACATACCATTGGGTTGTATCCTACTGAGATTTTTCTCACACCATGCACAGGACCTTCAGGACATGTGAAGACTTTATAGATTTATGTGCTGGAAAGAGGTCTGCTTTGGGAGCTGGACTGCATTAGTTATTGCATGGAGAAGGTATTGACCATGAGGTCTTGCCTAGATGGACTTTACTTTGTTTCTCTTTCTGTCATGTATCATCATTCTTATGTGTTTTGTAGCTACAGTTTGTTATCCATTAGCACCCTTTTATATATGGATATTTATAACCTGCCTTGGATGCATATTTTTTGTTCAGTTGTAGTTACAAGTGATTAGCATGCTTTTGTGTTTACTTTCTACTGATATAGTTTATATTAATTTTTTACGTTGTTTATCAATAATTATTGTGCTTTTGCTCTTTGGGTATGGTTTGAGTTTACTGATTCATTTATTCTGCAGCATATTTATTATTATACTTGGTCCAGTATCATTATTATCCTCTGAGAGGTTATATCCTCCCCACTATATATATCAGACCCTCGCTTCTTGTCGGAAGCCTTTGTCATTTGGGGAGGTGTGCCTATGGTAGTAACACTCGACCCATTTAGCACTATTCGGGTGGCTGTTTGGGTTTGGGTCATTAAAAAGTGGTATTAGAGGAGTTCTTGATAGGGATTTAGTGGTAGTTTTTTTCTATATAGTAATGATATTTGGGCTTCTCTTTTTATTTCTCTTGGTTTTACTATTTGGGATTTGGTAGACTGGAGATAGGTTGTTACTGGAACTAGGTTTCTAGCTTGTGATTGGGTGCCTGCAGCCCTAGGTACGTGGGATGGACTAAGTTGCCATGGGTGAGAATTGTTGTTTTATTTTTTATCTGATTATAGTTTATATGATTTCCACCTCGGTGGTTCAATTGGTGTGTGATGTTATTTGTTGTGATATGTGACCCTTGACCTAGCACGGTAAAGGAGAATCAGACCTTCGCTCGACATGGAAAGGATTGTTTTCTTGGATTTTGATTGGCTCATTTTAGGGTATTTCAATTTCATAACTACACATATGCTTTTTGAAGTGATAATTCCCTATGAATAATATCAGATTACTAGGTTTTGTAGGCTCTGAAATGGTAAAAGGTGAAATTTCTTATAGAATTGCTTGTTGATTTCAATGTGTTATGACATGCACTATATATTTGAATAATTGCATGAGGTAGGGTATTTGGGTATGGATCTTGTAAGAGCAGGAAGGTATTATGGTTGAGGTTATTTTTATCATCAAGATAGGGAAAATCAGTCATCGGTTTGAGGAAATGTTGGTTGTCAGGACGGGCATGGCCCGAGGTACTTTTGATACTTGGCTCTGTTGAGGGAAGGTAAGGAGGCCATGATGTTGGGATGCCATGCGCATGGGTTGGGATAGGGGAGAGTAAGGGTAGTTGTTTAATGTTTCTTCTTTACTACATTCCTTATCTGTGTTGAATATATATTGTTATATATATATATATATATCTGTGTGTGTGTGTGTGTGTGATGTCTGACCATTTGTGGTATTCAGTGGGTTCATTTTAGTAGACTCGGATGGAGAGTTAGGCAGGAGATGGTAGAGTGTCATAGGATCAGGATCAGGATCCATTGCTGGAAGAGCATGAGCCACAGGTATAGGCTTAGGGATAGGAACAGGTCCAGGATCCAGTGTAGGCAGGACAACTGCAGGGTTTGATAGTGTTCGGACCATGGCTCGATGAGCAGCTCCAAGATAGCCTGGTACGTGTCTTGTAGGGGATTGACAAAGGTGTGCAGGGTACAGATCCATCTATGGAATATCTGACGCGGTAGTTCTAGTCACAACAGCCACATATTTTTTAGGGTGAGGGTGGTCCATAGGTAGTTGAGAACTTGATATAGAGAATGCAGATGATCTTTTAGTAGCTTGAGATGCCACCAGAGTGGAGGGTCAAGCTGGCGATGTACATGCTGCGAGGACTGGTAAAGCGTTGGTGGGATGTGAAGGTCCAGGTTCATAGGTATGAAAGACTAGGATGGAAGGACTTTGAGTACAAGTTCTTTGAGAAATTTTACCCAGAGACACTGAGGGCCGAGAGAGCTCGAGAGTTCTTGAGCCTTCAGTAGGGGGACATGTTCTTCATGGACTATACATCTAGTTTCGATGAGAAGTCTCGCTTTGCACCTGGTATAGTAAGTGATGATGTGGAAAGTGTGAGGCTCTTTGAGAATGGATTACAACACTCCATTCAGATGTAGGTGTATATCTTTAGGTTGGGTTCATTCTCAGAGGCAGGAAATCAGGCGCACATAGCAGAGGGCAACTAGAGGGATGGGCCCCAGGTTGGTCGGATGATGGATTCAGGTGATGGTTCGGACAGTAGGAAGTGAGGATGGGATGTGGTCCAATAGGGTAGTCCAGCAAAGGACTCAGCTAGACCACCTCATAAAATTTATTTAGTTGTTTTCTTTTAGTGTGGACATCCAGGACATGTTCGGATACGATGTGATAGGCCTCCAAATGATTGTCGGGCACACGGACAGGTCAGACATCTTGAGAGATTTTGCAGGCAGCCTTCTCAGACAGCTAGAAAAGCAGGGACCAAGACAGACAGTGGAATATGAAGTTGGCTCATGTTCGGAACCATTATAGGGTAGTCTATGTTCAGTTTCACGCAGAGGACATGACAGAGACAATGGGATCCAGCTTATGGGTCAGTGGCTGGTGGCTATAGCAGCACCGCAGGGTGGTCAGGCATCAGGCAGCTGTACATCAAGCCACGTGCATGGTATAGAGTTTTCTAAGGCTGAGCATGCCGGTGAACCGATGATGGTTAGAGGCACACCATGGGTGTGGCTGTGATTTCCATGTTTTTGATTTTGAATGACTGGTAGAGGCTTGTCTGTTTTGAGTGCATGTGATGCATAGGGCCTATGTGGACTGACTAGATGCTAGTAAGTGGGATTGGCACCATATCGGGTGCATGATATATTTATATATATGTATGAGATGTGTAGAATTAGGGGTATCAAAGATGCGGGTTACTTGAGGTGTCTTCGGCATAGGTTCCTCGAGGATGCGTGTTACTTGAGGTGCCTGGGGCATTGGGGCATCGAGGATGCGGGTTACTTGAGGTGCATGGAATCAGGTTTTATTTTTTGTGTCCATGGGATGCAGGACCTCGTGGAGGCAGACATCGATACGGTGCGGGATATGTTTGGGTTTTGGAAATGATGTAGAAGCACCAATGTGGTGTATGGGTGATGATTCATCATGAGAGGACCATGCATCTAGAAAACAGGTTAATAAACCTTTGCTTGTTTTGAGTTTTGTCAGGTTGAGACTGAGTTAGGCAATTTTTAAGGTGGGGATCCCCTTAAAGAATTTATCTAGAACCTTTGAGACTAGTGGAGTCCGGGTAACATAAATCGGGGTGGTATGTTCGATGCCATCTTCGGGTTTCGTTTGATAGCTTGAGGATGAGCTATGTTAAGGTGGGGAGATTGTAAGAACCCGAGTTTTTAGAACGGGTCAAAATCCCGACCCTGTTGGAATTTATAACTTATTTTTTAGAGAACTAGGAAAATATGGGAAGTTATAGAAATTTCTAGACTACACACCCTATATGGGTTGGGTGACTACCGGTCGTGTGCTCACTGAGTACATTCCATGTGATGATCGTGTAGGAATTTCCTACAACACGGCGTGTAGTGTTACTCGACACGTTGGGTATCTTCCATTCTGTGTATCAGCTGGGTTCAAGCTGTGTGTCAACCCATGTGGCACATCCAATCCATTTGGCTACCCCACTAAAGTCGGAGAATGGACTTGGCCACTACACAGCGTGTAGCCCTTAAATACACATCGTGTACTTTTATTTTAATTCTCTAAAATTAAATATTGTCGTGTCTTATTTCATAAAATTTCATCTTCTTCTTCGACTTCAGAGAAGTTCTACTCCAAAAACCCAAATAATGTCCCTTTCCCAAGATTATTCATCTGATGTTTGTTCTTCAATCCATAGGTGGCTGCGGGATCGCAACAACAAGGCTAAACCCATGCACCCTGTTCCATTCTTGATCATTTACCTCAAACGTCGCAGTATCCATCTGAGTGGAATTTCCAATATTTTATACAAATATAGATCTACGAAGATCAGCTTCTAATTGGAGCTCAATATCAGGCATGCCTATGTCTACGAGTCTCGGGTAGGTGGTGCATACCCTCTTTTGGGTTTTTGTAGACTTTTGGGCAATACGACCATTTCAGCATTTTTGGCTATTTTGAGCATGACCCTGTTTTATCTACTATTGCTTGTTTAATTGTTTACTTGACCTATGAGATGCCTTTTGATATGATTGTTACCAGTTTTTCTTGAGTAGGGTAGGGCGAGGGGTCATTTCTCTTCATGGAATTTTGGTTGGGGGATTCCAAAATGGTTATAATTGAATTGTATTGTTTTAGACTATTGTGTTTAGTTTATTAAACCTGGATATAAATTGTCAGTGGCCTTAAAGACTTATATTCTAGTATGGGACAACACTTGGTTGATGTTTTTCAACTTTTTAACTGGTTTTTCCTGTTTAGAAGTGATTTTTTTTGTTTATACATGTGATTTTTGAATTGCATATGCTGGAATCCGTGTAGTTGTGTTGGGAATGACCCAGATATTCTAGAGTGATGCTGATCACATGTTGGGATTGTTTCAGGTTACATTGGGTGGTTCTGACCATGGGATTGAGCGTCATGGACGTCATCTTGAGGTAGTGTGACTGTCAGGTTCGCCATGGCCCAGGTTACTTAGATGGAAAGGCCATCAGACATGAGCGGCATGGTTGTAGGGGCACAAGGTGTCAGAGGGGTTGTGTCCTGGGTACTATTTTGTTGATTACTGCACACCCAGAATATTGAGTAGTTTAAACATGAAGAGACTTCGTGATGAGGTGTTTTTGACCACTCGTGTGGGTAGAGGCCCCTGTTGGTTGCATTTTTTGGTACTTTTGGTTTGGAGGTGCTTTCCATAGGTATCCACGTGGAAGGTGAGGAGCCATCAGGGTATAACATTGAGGCTATCAGGTTGGGGTCAGAGGCTCACCGTTATTTGAGGGAAGACATCGATGTCCTTCCGGTTATATTATTTGAGGGTAGACATCGATGTCCCTCTGGTTACTTTATTTGAGGGAAGACATCGATGTCCCTCTAGTTACTTATTTGAGGACATGCGTCGATGTTCTTTTGGGTTACTATCTCTTGGTCAATATTTTGGGACATAGGTACTCGAGACACGTGGTGTTGGGGGGCGCATGGTGTCGGGTTAAATGATAGTGATTTTGGTGTTGGCCAAAGAAGGTGACAATTCATGGTGGCTCCAGAGCACTAGTTTAGTTTATGTTTATTTGTACATCATACTGTTTACTACTTTCCTTATAAATGCATGTCTGCTTAAACACTTATATTAAGTACAAACTGTTTGGTGGTATCCAACTGAGATTCATCTCAAACCCTGCCCGAGCCCTTAGGTATGCGTATAAACTTTATGGATTTATGTGCAGCAAAGAGGTCAGCTTCAGAATATAGACTTCATTAGATATTACATGGAGATGGTTTGAACATTGAGGTCTTTCCTAGCTGGAGTTTACTTTTTATCGCATTTTATCCTGTATTAGTATGCTAACATGTTTTTTAGCTACAGTTGGTTAGCCATTAGCTCTCTTTTACATATGGATATGTATGACCTTCCTTGGATGCATCTTTTTGGTTCAGTGGTAGTTACAAGTGATCAGCATGTTGTTGTGTTTTCTTTCCACTTATGTTGTTTATATTTATTGTTTCCACTATTTATCGATATTGATTGTGCTTCCGCTCTACAAGTCTGGTTTGAGTCTGTTAAGTAATTTATTCCACTGCATATGGATTATTATACTTGGGCTAGTATCATTATTATCCTTCAAGAGGGTATAGCATCCCCACTATACCTATAAGACCCTCACTGCTAGTCGGCATCCTTTGGAATTAGGGGAGGTGCGCCTAATGTAGTAACACCAAACCCATTTAGCACAGCTCGAGTGGTTTTTCGGGTCCAGGTCATTACAATTGGGCATCCACTAGAGCCTTCAACAAACTAGTATTAAGATCCTCACAGTTCTCTTTCGAGTTATGGAGGAGGAATCTATGCAGGTAAATATCAAGTTCTAGGGACAGTATGTTGCAGTGCACTTCATCTTGATCATACAACATCTTGATCATTCCCCCAAATATGGATGTTCCCCTTCATCTATCATTATGGTCAATATGGTTATTCCCGGAATACTAGAAGATAATAGGGACAAAGGTATCAACACAAGTCTTGACTGGAAATATCCTACCTAATGAAAAATGTTGTACCAGATAAAATACCCTATAGGTGTCATTACTCATCCACATAGGCAAGAACTTTTCCATGGAGATCCTTCTGATGAGGAACTCTGGCCTACCCATCATTACTTCAATAATGGAAATGATCATATTGATCCCTCAGATCCATTTGATGTTTCACTAAAAAGGGATATGAAGCCTATGGTAGTTTCCTTTCTCTATCAGCTCGAAGGTTATAAGTGACTCATCACTGATATTATTATTGCCTTGTGCTCGAATTATGGAACCACCCCCTAGGACCCCATCTCTCCACCATTAGGTCAACAAGTACTCCTTGAAAAGGTTGCCCTAGTCTATCTTGGTGGCACATCCCATCCATTCATAGTAGAGTTCAGTGATACGGAAATAAATCTAGATATGAGTCACATAACCATCCTAAGTAGGGTAATTACCCTCATCAGGATCCAATCCATACTGCTTCTTAATTGGATGATACTACTGGGTTAATTGTTTCAACACATGGACCACTTTATTTCATGGTGTGGACATAAGTTCATAAACACAGAATAGAATGAGGCTCCCAATATCCAGTAATTTTTTAGACATTGGGAGGACATGTATTCATCTATTACATCCATCTTACTACATGGTTCATTTCTGGTTAGGAAGATCATTGCAGATAGTTCATGTACCATTTCATATCCACCACACACAATACATGTTTTTCTGACCTCTTGAAGTGAAAAAAACTACATGTTGACTGATATACAAATTTTCATTCCCAGTAGAAAGGCCTAACCTATTCCCTTGATATTTAGGTTTCCCAATAAATATGATAATAATGTTTATTGAGATCATAAAGGGTAATATTGTCCATACCCTCATCACCCAGAACATTATAGGTGAGTTCTGAGTGTTTTCGGAGAAGGTTTAGTGACTGGAAGAAGCCTTGTAGTAGACTAGACAGTCATTCTTGTTTCCAATTCTTTCTCCCATTATAATACCTTCTAATGTATAGAATGTTTCCACCATGCATAGAGAGGCCCCTGAGTCAGTAGACTTGTTATCCGCTTTCTTGATAGAGCCTCCCCAAGGACATCATCCCTATTAAGTGTATCCTCCCTCAATAAAAGACCCTCATGAACTGCCATGCCAAACACATCCTCCAAGATGATAAAATTTGGATCCAACCCCTTCTAAATGCTAGGAATCCAGAGTTCTTATTCTTGTTAGAAGGAACCAGGCCTATTCTTTCACAGGCTTATAGGCCCTAGAATATTTGATATGTGTCATCGATATGGGAATTATGAATCATTCATAGCATAATAAACCACAAGAAGTTCAATTAACTGGTCATCCTGATCATTTCCATTACCACAAGATCCTCATACATACCATTATGGAATTAGGTGTATTCATTGATTGGATCCAAAAACAAGTTGTTCACGTTTTGGATAAGTTGGGCGGTGTCCCATCATAGGAGGCACAAATCTCCACCGACCCCAATAGAGATTGTGAAGGATCTTGTGAATGATATCAGGCTTCCAGTAGCAGGACGTGGAAATATGGTGACTGGTTTTCTCAAAGGGTAGTTGGTTGTAACTATGGTGTAATTCATGATTGTTTAGGTAGAATAAAACCTCTTTTGGTTTCCATGACATCTAAAAATACTAACTCATTGTCTATGTCCCAGCCTTCCATATTTCAAAATAATAGGCATAGACCTTATAAGGGAAATTAGAGTCCCCTTTTAGAGTACAATTCTTCACGCACTAACAGAAAATTCATGCCTTGTGAATTGGGAATCATGCCTAGGGTCTGCCTGACACTGGAAAACCTCAATGATGATGAGTAGGGGTATTTCGTTATGAATACCATTGAATTATTAGAAAACATAATGACAAAAGGCCGTGAGTAATTCCAAGATAACCCCCTAGGTTCCTCCGACAGACATCATTGAAGGAATAATCAAGGACATGTAGGCCTCCAAAATGCTCCAGATTGTACCTCTAGTCTAACCATTCATTCTACCAATACAAGGTAGTATATTTTTCATAGAGATCAGATATAACTACTCTCCAAGACCTATATGTTAGGTATGCCTCTATATTTTACTGTTTATTTTGACCAATAAACATAAAAAAATTGTGGTGGTATCATCCACATCAAACTAGATCCATGGCTCAACCAATAGACATTTAACCAGCAATTTAGATTAGTCCATCAAGATAGAAGTATAATATTAATACAACTTTCTATAACTTAGTGGTATAGAAAACAACATCTTTTGTTCCACCAACAATGGAGCGACTTTATACGGGTAAAAATACACCCTTTACATTGAAATACAACGTGTTGAATCACATTGATGTCATTCCCATAAGGATTTCTATGCTCAAGGCCCTTCTCTTGTCAAAGAAAATGTGTGAGGCCCTTAAAGAATCTTTTAAATGTCCCCTTCTGCTCAAATTGTAGGTAGCTACCCTAGAGGCCTACTATGTAGAGGAGGCCAAGTGAGAGTAGTTATAATATGCCATCTTCTTTTCTAGTGATGAATAGGGAATCCTTATGTAGGGGTATATAAGCCCACAATATATTATAGGCTACTTAAATGGAATGGTGATCTAACACCACTTGGTGAACATGGGTATTGGGATCAACCTCATCTTAACCTGGATGATCCACAATTTTAGACAAACTAAAGTAGATATGACTCCCTCTAACCTAACAATTTCAGGTTACAACAACAGCTAGAAGAATCCATATGGTAGGGTCTAGTTGAAGACCCAATTTTGTGGCATGATTTTAAGCAATGAATTTTTTGTAGTATCATAGGATACCATCTAAAACACACTATTGGGTATTACCTTGATTCATTTTCAAGTGTCAGTACCCTCCTAATATTAGTAGTTCCAAAAGTACTCCCTCAATGGTCTAGTAGGTGTACTATTGGGAGATGCATCCCCCTTTGACTCTTATAAATCAAGCTATCAAGATATCAAATACTACTACTACGAGAGAGAGAGAGAGAGGGAGAGAAAGCAGTTTTATTCCACTGGGTTTGAGTGTATCAATGCTCCCAGTGATCTGAAAACCCCTACAACCAATCCATGGGAATACTTAGAAAATTATTTTACTCTCATGATTCATTGGATGGATCCCACAACACCATAACTGAAACATTTATACATTATCTCCAAGAAAAAGGGGTTTGGTTTCCCTAACAAAGTGAAATATCCACTGATTATCTTGTATTATTACATGAGATATGACCATGTAATATTAGAAGCCCCTAGTCATGTGAGGTTCTAAGAATTTCTCCATATGGAAACTATTTCAAGACATTATCACATATCTTGTATAATAGATTTGAACCCATGGAAATAAACTCTCCATCATTTCATTGAAATTAATGATGGGCCTCATGGTCAATGGTCGAATGGAATTGACTTGACAGCTTTTATCACCACTATTTAAGTAGAGTAGGAACCCTTTGGTAAGGATTTTAAATCTACCCAAGTAGGCACCATTGCTTCCCCGAGTTGGCTAGACTAGAAGAATAATCTCCTCATACTGATTCACATGTCTCAAACAAAGATGGTGTATTTGGATGATGCCACATTGGAATTTGTAGAGGGTAACTTCACCACCGTTTTTTATTGGATTAGGTGAACCATGGTACTGAGTAAGATCTAAGGCCAACACTGATAGGTCCAATCATGTCTCAAGAAGAACAATAATAGTATGTGGCATCCTAAAACATCATCATGGTGTATTCATATGGATTAATGATGAGATTACATGACCAGAACAACATGTCATCATTCATCATCTCATCCTCCTAGTGAGTCATCACAGTTTCAAGAACCCTCCTTGAAAAAATCACCCCTCTCATGGTGCTATGGTTTAGGCCAAGGTTGAAAAGCTTATAAAATCCAACTTCATTAGAAAAGTTTAGTACCCTAATTGGATAGCCAACTATTTCCCATGTTAGAAAGAAGAATGAGTATATCAATATCTACATCAACTCTTGTGACCTCATTCGCCAATGTATAAAGGATTGTTTTTCCCTTACAGTGACAGGGTTGTTTATTTATGCTATAGTAGGGTTCCAGAACCTATAATTTATGGATAAATACTCTCGATACAATAAAATATAGATATCCCTTGAGGAAGAAGAGTCCATGAACTTCATGGAACCACAAGGGAACTTATGCTATCGGGTTATTCCCTTCAGCATGAAAAACATGAGATCGACATATTAGTGGGCCATTAATCAAATATTTAAACTAATCCTTGGGATTTTTTTTGAATTCTATGTGGATGAATTGGTGGTCAATTCCTTCCAGTGTTAATATTATTAAAATGATCTTGAGTATGTGTTCAAATTCCTCCACTCATGACATGTAAAGATGAACCCCTTGAAGTTTGAATTATGGGTTACCTCTGGTAAGTTTATCAAACTCTTTATAAGATATAGAGGCATCGATATTGAAATAGATATGATTAGATCTATCAACCAAATGCCACCCTCAATAAAGATCTGGGAGGAGTGAGGTCTCCATGGACACTTATCCTAAATACAATGATATATTGAAAATTGAGATAGAATTTGTAACCCCTTATCAAGGATTATGAAGAAATACACTTCTTACCAGTAGTGTAAACAGTTCTAGACCACATTTGAGGACATCAATTAGTATATTATACAAATTCCAATTTGGAATCCACCCATTTTAGGAAAGCCTCTAGTCTTATACGTGACCACACTAGAATGGTCCTTTGATTCCCTTATCACCCAAAAAACAATGACTGATGAGAGAATAGTTAATATTATCTATTTTGAAGGCTCCTCGAAAAAAACGGAAGATACTCCCCTATTGAAAAGAGTTGCCACACGCATGTATTCTCAATGAATAATTCAAATAATTATCTGTGGAATCATGAGATACAGATGGTGTCCCAAGTATACCCGCTGAATTATATTCTCAAACACCCCATGCTGATGGGATAGTAAGAAAATTGGGAAGTGATCCTCTAGAATTTTGCCATCTGGTTCATTCAATAGAAATATATCAATGGTTAGTAATTGGAAAATATTCTTTCTTATCATCCAACCCCTAAAGAACTTCATTTGGTTTCTGATTTCACAAATGAGGCTATCTTCTTAGTGGATTAGATTTTATATTTTGGGTAAATTAATTTCAATGGTTTTTCCTAGATCTATACAAATAAAATGCTCAAAAATACCAATCTCGACATTGTGGGCTTGGAGATCATTTTCATCATCACTTAATAGGTTGTCCTACCATACTCATTACTATTTCTATAATGCTACAACAACAGTGAGGAAGCGTATCAGGCTCTCGTCACAGGTCTCAGGATGACCCTCTATATTGATATCCCCAACATTTATGTGAATGGAGATTCTAAATTATTCATAAAACATATGAATGGTTACTACATCATCAAAAATAAAGAGAATTTTCCCATGATTGAGTGCACCCATCAACGGAGGGCCCAATTCCCTACCCAGATGGAACTGACTAATATCCATTGGTCACAAAATTGTTAGATTAACACTTAAGCAATCACGAATGCTACTCTAACAGAAATTGACTAGGACGACCTGATCATTTTTCTAGCACATCATAGGGCCATTTCCATACCATTTTATATTTTTTGATAGCCAACATGTAATAAAAAAAACAACTAAAACATTTGTGTTAGGACCCCTCATCACCCCACAATAGAGTGGGCGCCTAATTGAATAGCTCCCTTTGGTGAGTATCTCAAGTGTGTCATTATACAACTAGAATGAGTCTATAATGAGTGTATCCTCCGATATGAAGCATAGTTCACACACCAAATAGGTCCTAACTTTGAGTGAACTCTCTATAGATGCAGTTTTGATGGAGTTCTCATCCACTGTATCTGAGCATATGAGATCATATAGGTTATGAAAGAAGTCCATTCTAGGACCAGTGGCACCCACCAGGTGGGACTGAAGATCTCCCATCAGGTTCCAAGACTAAGATAACTCTATCCCACCAAGGTCCATGACTGCTTCATGTTCACCAAGAAGATTCATTTTATTAAAATTCATGCCAAAGTTTTCCATAAACCCCCGGAGCTTCCCCACAACACTGTGTACACTTAGCCCTTTCAAGTATGGGAACTCGATGTTATGGGGACATGCCTTTCAGTGACAGGTCACCAATTCATGTGCACTCAAACTATGACTGACTTCTTCTCCAATTGTATAAAATTTATTCCCCTCAAATAAGTAAAATAGAAATCTATGATTGAGTTAATAATCTTCAAAATAATTCATCTATTCAATGTTCCTCACACTGTTATCATAGAAAACAACACCAACTTCTTGTCCTTCAAGATGATGATATTATAGACCAAGTACCACATCTAGTCCAACCATACTTTTTTACTATCATGAATATAAAAAATATATAGATTAAGGAATTAATCAATAACCTATCTTGAAATCTGAATAATATGGTTTGGAAAAAATAAATAAATCTTGTTTTGAAAAGTTACCCAACGCCATTTGGGCCTATCAGACAATGACATGAGGTTTTACATAGGTGGCCCCATGCTCCCTGGTGTATTGAATAATGGTAGTCTTTCTCATCAACTTTTAGTTATTGTTACTCTGAATATAATTCTATGACCATAAATTTCTATAAAAAAATGGAAAAATTCCATCTGACTGAGTTGGAATAACACAAAAAGAATAGGCTCTCAGACGTTTACAATCTTGAGAGGCACAAAAATTGGATAAAATGAAAATTCAACAAGTTGGATCACATCTGCTCCTTCCTCAAAGGTTACATGGTGCAGGCACTCTGAGCACCAATGATACCTAGTAAGAATCCACTAAAGCTGGAGCCCAATTTTAAAGGACCTTACATAATTCATAAGTTCTATTCCAAAGGTGCATTCTCTTTTATCTTCAAGTATGGAGATAGAATCACACCTCCCACTGAATCTAGGTTTTTCAAGAAGTACTTCATGTAAGGATTCTAATTCTAATAATCATGACATTAAACTATGTATGAGTTCCCCATAATAATTTGTTTCAGGGTGTTGGGATTCCTTATCACTTCATTCATGTCTTGTTTGTCACTATACCATGCTACACATATCCATTTGGGATTCTCACCCAAGGGTCCAAATTCTATGACCTTCAACTATGATCCCATCTGTTCAAACTCTATGGACATAAAATATGAGCCCTATGGTTTAAACTTTATGACAATAGACTAAGAGTCAAGATCCATGTGAAATGGCCTTTGGCTACTAAAACTTTTTCTAGGAATTATTATCTTAAACTATTTGTAACCCCTGTTATCCAAGTTTTGGATCATTAAAGTACATTGCATAACATCATTAATCTGTAACATTAAACTCTAATTTTATCATCTGTAATATCATAATGGATATTAATGAGAGATTATTTTACCCCATAAAATTGGTCTTCCTCATAAGATGTGTATTGGATGATCCCAAAAGTCCAACCCTGTTTGAAACCATGTTGTCTCTTGTGATATGAGATGAAAAAAATAAGCATCATCTACACAAAATGTTAAACTACATCCCTACCCCTTCCATTGAATGTGGGATGCCCAATGAAAAATGTGGCATGCATCAATTATCACTCCAAATATGAATTACCCCAAGGTTGTTGGTCTTTTACCACACCATCTTCCAGAACTACATGTGTCTTGATTTTAATCCTCTTAGGATACAAAGAGATTCCTTAATTTTTGTCTTTGGGTCCATCCATAAATTTATCTACCCTTTGGCTTGGTGGGAAATTTATGGTCCAAGAATCATGACTATAAACTATGTATTATGTGTCTCAATGTGTTCATGTGGTACAAAATACACTTTTCCTCCTTTCATGATTGGTTTTACCTCTTTCGTGACACACATATACCCTTGAAACTAAAATTCATCCTATCCAAGCATCATGAATTTTAAATAATTTCTCATCATTTCAAGCCCTAGTCCAACCATTACAACATTTAACAATTTTTTATTTTCTTCTTAGTAGTTGTGTGGTAGGTGGGACCATTCCTGCATTTCACATTGGTTCTACCTATTTCGTGCCACACAAATTCCCTTATGGAATACGTTTCCCTAGTACCAGGATCGAGACTTTAAATTTATTATGTGTAGTCCAAGAAACATGAATTTAAACTATTTTCTATAGTCTAGTATATAAAACCTTTAATTGTGTTAAAATTGCTTCAAGGTCTCTCCAAGTGATTTAGAGCCTCCATGGCTCTATTCACATCATGTTTTAATGATTTTTCACTATATGAACATCCTCAAATCCCCCATTTTCAATGGTCCAATCATTCTGAACCCATATTACTTGTCACAGTTCCATGCTCTATGAACATAGCCTTGGAGCCTTGGACCAAACACTATGACCTTGAACTGTACACATTCACCTCTCATCTCCATGGTCTCTTTTTCATTTGTTTGATGACTCTACCCTCTTTTTAGAACTATGTGTGGATTGTCTCCCATCCTTATGTGATATGAAGTGATACCTATGCTTTCATTCTTCAGGATCAGCCATAGATTCATCATTAAACTAGCTTTTACCTAAATTGTTATTGCCCAGAAATGACTATATGGGACCCCAATATATGTATAATCCTTTTTCATTTACATTGATACATCAGTGGACCAAGACAATCTCATATCTGGATATGAGTAAGGAATGAACAGGAAGGTCAATGTGCAATCCTCATTGATATCCTTAGCATATAAAGTTAAACTATGATTTTACACTAGATAAATTCAGGATTCCTCTAAACTAGGGGTGATTTTACCCTGTTTCAAACTACGATACCCCATATTACAAATATGGGATGAAAAAAAATGTCAGTAGCACAAAATTTTCAACAATATTCTCACCTTGTATAAATTTGGGATGCCTCATATCTGAGTATGAAATGACTCAATATCCTCATTTGAGAGGTTATCCCCCTACCAGTTTTAGCCTCCTACCACTCAATATTCTAGAACTATGTAAATATTGAATCCCATCCACATGGGATACGTTGGAATGCTTAGATAATTAATCATATTCACATCCCCTATTCCAACTCACTGTGGATCTGTTTCATCCCTCATGTCCTAATGACAACTTGCAGTATAGTTTGTTGACATTGTTGTGATAGAGGATCCTTTTTTACCCTCCTTTTGTGTCAGGTTATCACTCTTTCATATCACAAAATCCCCTTTTGGGAACTGTACCCCCTAGTCATATCAATGCGACCTTAAAATAACAATCATCCATATAGTCCAAGATCTCTAACTTTAAATGAGTAACATCTTTAGTCTGAGTTGAACGACTATAATTTTCCAATCCCAACATCCTTATCATAAGACATTACACTTCATCCCTACCCAATATAAAACTATTAGGCCTTATATGGTAAGTATGAGATGAAAATTACCTTGTATAAAATGGGGTTGCCTCTTAATGTGAGAATATCAGATATCGTCACAAAAGAGGAAATTACCATACCAGTGTCAATATCCTACCATGTCATGTATCAGAACTATGTATGTCTTGATTATTATCCTAATTTGATATGTAGTGATGCTTGAGTGTTCCAACTCAATCCCATCTCTACCAACGAATTATTCCTGTGACATCTTCTACTTCTATTTAATTACTATTTACTTTCTATGATTTGGATAAGCAACATCTCCCCAACCTAATTACTCTCATTAAAGGAATGGTCTCATTCCACAATGGATCACCTTCCATATTGGGCTTACGCCAAGAAGGATCTGCATATAAACATACAAAATCCCATGTTTTGAACCTATTGAATAGTAAATAATACATATGTTCACCTAATCTCTAACCAATGCGGGTACAAAATATATCATTTTAACATGGTCCTTAGTTGTTCCCAAGTCGTCGATTATTCCTCTATGGCTATCAAGTTCTTGGAAGCCACAATTTCCCCAATGGTATTTTTTGGCGAATTCCATACCTCACTGTATTATCCCCTTTAGTCAATTGGAATTCAATAGTTATCCTTTTTTACACAATTAGTATCACTCATAAAATCCTAGGAGTCGAGAGGGATGTTTTCCTTAAGCATGGTTGAGAAACTTGAGAATCCCATGCTCTAAACACTATGACCTTAAAATTGGATTCTAAATCCATGATTTATAACTCTAAAACATATTTAAGTCTCCTCAGGGATGTTTTATGTAGAATTGGGACTCCTTTTCCCTTCATTCCTATGGGTTTCTTTACTCCTCCACACCACATATATCCTCTTAAGATGCTCAGCCTGATGATCCATGATTTATGGCATTAAACTACAATCCATCGCATAAGTATCATGACCTTAAACCATGTGGAGGTTATATTAGAAACATTTTATGTTTTATTGGGTGGCTACCAAGGTACCTCCTTTCATTCCTAGTTACTTTCCTTCAACATAATGCTTGTTCCCTAAAGACACACCACCAATAGTCCAAGAATATTGACCTTAAACTATTTTCCTCTAGTATGAGAATTATGACTATAATCATTATTCCCTTCCATAGAGTCACAACCTTAAAAATGTGTGTGAATATAACTAGATACTATTTTATTGTACAAGGTATTTTTAGCATTCCCCTACCTTATATGCCTCTATATGGAGTACTCCCATCGAGCTACCCTCCTACGTCCTTGGCCAACGTGGCTCGGTGGGTCTAATTCAAGTTGGTTCATTTCACAACCTTTTACATGATGTTAAACTATAATCTTACCCCATTGAAAGTTTAGAGTATTCCATATTTATTTTACATGAGAAATAAATGATGGGAATCTCATTTCCTAAGGCCTGCATAATACATCCCAATCACAAGTTGATAAACATTGTGACACATCATCCTCATTGCATGAATTTAAACCACATGTCCAACTTCCTCACCATATGACATTAAAATTCATGTATGTTATAACCATTTAAAATTTTTAAATTGTGAAGCATCTTACTGCCTTTCCTGATATCCCATTTCATTTGGTTTTAAACACCTACCACATCATTCAGGTTCATTGACTATCACTCAGTATTTGAGATGATGCTCCCCCTAGAATATGTGTTTGACTTTTTCTTAGACTGATACTCTAATTCAATGTTCTAAAAGTCATTATGTAATAATTCTGGTAGTGTTAGAATCCATTTTAACACTCCATCACTTCAACGCCATAGTTTTCATGTCCCTTTATCTAGACCTCATCCTCTTCCATGTATGAACGGGCCCCCTAACATTAATGGTTCCTGGTAAAAATGGATCACCTACAATCCTGGGCCCATAACCTAGAGGAATTTGGACAACATTCTGAGACATGTTCCCTGCTTTGAACATGGTCATCATTTGACCCTTAGTTTCTTCCCCATATTTAGATAAACAGTATGGATTCGTTGTTTATAACATGGCCAGTAGTTATCCCATATTTCCACACCACATCGATTGTGTTTAAAATATGGGGCATCATGATTCATGCTTCCCATTATCCTTTTTTATGTAGAATAAAATTCTAGTTTAGTTACACTATTCATTCCTTTTGGAAAATAAATTCATATGTATAGATATCCCTATTCTCTATTTTTCTCCCCCCTTGACCCAAACACTCCTAGTGGTTATCTATCAATAGTAAACCCCATGGTGTTCAATGATTGTCTGACACTACCATAAAAATGTGTGATCACATGTTTTCACCTTGTTTCTCACATATAGAATTGATCAAAAGATCTTATGGATAGGTTTTTGGTTATCTCATGGTTATGTTTGACGTGTGATAATAAAGAAAAGATATATCTTTGAGAAAGTAGGATGTTTGAAACAAACCCAAGAAAGTTTCATAGGTTCATCCACATATTGGAACTTCTTAGTTGAAAAATTTCCCAGAAGATTAACCCAATGATTCAACAATTTGAGATCATCTATCCATTTTTGAGTGGAATCCACAGTCTTCTCCTACTTTTTCAGATCTCCCACCTCTTCATTGGTTTTGGTTTGGACTTCTTCATCTCTGATCCACAGCTGGTTCTATTCGGTCTAGCACTCATCCACCAAGTATTTCACCTCGTCCACCTTGTCAATGACTACCTCCCACTGGGACTTCATCATTAATGATTTTATCTTGAATGGTAGAAACTATTGGGTGCTCCTAGTCCATCCCTTTTATGAAGGATATCTCCCCTTCATCTCCTTGAGGTTCCTAGGATTACCTATTCCTTGTGATTTTTCCAGGAAATACCAATCAACTACCATTCATCGTGTTCCAACACAACTAGGATGTCATGAGCTTGTGTGTGAATGTTTCTGTAGTCGACCCTACTAGTACCTCAGCAGACTAGCCAGTGGTAGAGATATCCCACCTGACTTAGTAGTTCAACTATCTAGGTATAGGTGATGAAGTTCCACACATACCTCCATGAATTACAAAGCAATAACTGGTTCTCTTGGTTACATGTGATCTATAATATTCAAATTATTTAGGTGGTGATGGCTCAAAATTAAGAAATATCACCAAAAAATCAGCAATAGAATAATCTACAATCATGTCCCTAGGTGTCGGCAGGTTGGAAGCTATAAACATGTCCATATCATCCCCTCAACTGCTAAAGATTCCTCTACTACCCCATGTGGCCCCATTGAGGTGGAAACAACTATCCCAATCTCTTTAGTCACCATTTCTAGTGCCTCAATATCAGACTCAACTCATTTACCTCCATTATTGGAAATTTTGAAGTAGGAAAATCCAATACAGCCTCCCCAACTGCTCCACCAATTATCATAATTCCCCCCTCCTCCATTATAGCTTCAGCTCCATCCTCCAAAGGTGGTACCTCTATGATCGGCTCTACCACCATATAATCTTTAGCAAACCCTTTATTAGTCCCTTCCTCAAACACATCCATTGAGGTAATAGTCTCAGTAGTCCCCTCCAGAGGTACCTACATAGTTTCCCTAACCACCATGGCCTCCCAGGAATTTTCAATAGGCGAAAGTACCTCTTGTCACCACCTCTGCATCAAGCACTATCAACTCAGATGTGGAAGTCGGCGGCTAAGCACTGAGTGTGGTTTGAAATATGATTTAAATTTTGAGTCAGTAAAACAAAGGAAGGAAAAGCAGAAGAGTAAAAGGTGTTAAGGAAGGATATGATTATGTGAATAGTACATCCTAGTAAGAATATCCTAGAGATTCAGGAGTAATCCCCAAATTAAGGGCGTTACCCCAGTGTCATACACCTAATTTGTAGGTGTTTCGTCAAATTATGGTCTGTTTCCCATTCCCATGACATTATTAAGGGACCCCACAATATTCCCTTCAATAGTTGAGGCTCCCTCAGCCTATGTTTTCAGCTCTTCATAAACTTATCCATCTTCCTTCTTCACAGATTCCTGAACAAGTGGCTGAATTAATAGGGTTATAATATTAAGGGTTGATTGGTTTTCAAAAAATTCATAGAGATATGAATATTTAACTAAACAGAAGAATGATATCTATCTCCAACTGAGTCCCAGAAGAAGTCACATCCCTACGACTCCTAATTTTTTCCATTGGTCATGCCATCAACTGCATGCCCCATATAGATAGTTGGAGTGGAAGACATTCCTTTTAGTACCTTTACTCAGAAGTTTAAGGGACAGTTGGTTCCCTGGGAATAGACCATGTACTCCATTTCCATCATATATTGAATCATCTAAACATGAGGAATGTTGAAGCTTTCCCTTGCATGACCCATCTATATGAAGATTGTCCCATCGGTTATGAGATAATTCCACACCCCAGGAGTGGTGGGGATCTATGTTTGGAGTCCACAAATCTCCCAATAATTGGAAAATAAAGAATCACTAGGAACATTTGGGTAATGTTCTCACTTCCCTAAGAATCGGACATGCACCCTCAGGATTTCTCTAGACGGTTAACCTTTCTCCTATGACACCATTCCTAATGGAGTTGAGCCTGGTATTTTCCCTCTCCCTATAACCTCTGCTTGTGTTATCCCTACAATTATAGATCTAACCACTAGGAAAATATTTCCTCAACAGTGTGTTGTTGCATCCACTCTCCACTATCCCCATGGTTTTAGGGCCTCTCATTCAACTTCCAAATTCGTTTAGTGCCTCAACATCTCAACTAGATATAAGTTCACCCAACTTAGTGCATAGATATGGGTGATTCCATATGTAGTAGTAGGTGGTGGAATTTTTCACCATTATTCTCTATAAATGCACTTAAACATCTAAAAGATATTCCTCAAAATAGAAGGATAGTTCTTGTAGTGTACCATCATGTACACCTTTTGTGTTAGCCGTTGAAATCATCTGAACTACCTTTTGAAATGATGTGGCTTTTTCTTATCATATATCACATTGAATTTGACTATTTCCATTAATACCTCACCTCATAATGCATGTATAAATGAACCCTATTTTATGGTCCCTATACCATCATCGATCACAATCCTCATTGGAAGGGGGTGGGTAAAACATGAAGTACTCTACTAACTAGACCCTGATAGCACATCCAATAGTCCCAACATAAGCAGGTGACTCCCGATGAAATTCAAAATCACTAGTTGGAGGTTTTTAGTTTTAGGGGATATAGGTTTTGCGTATTTATATTCTACATTTTGTGAGACCACGCAATTGTACAAGAAATGGAGGGGCCCACAAAAACTATGTGGGGTATACCCTTGGATGATATGGTGGATCACTTTCTATAACTTCCCTGGTACCGGTACATCTAGGTTGATATGTGGTCTCATCTACAGCATCCCCATCACAATGAAGGTTTTAACTACACCCTCATGAGTACATCCCTCATAGGTAACACCCAGCCGCAGATCAGTGTGGAAATGAACCCCACCATCCTAACTACAAGAGCATCATGATTGATGATATAGCCCCATGACTTCCATTGGATATCCTCCAAGATCCTCCAGTTGAAGTTATCTTTTCCATTATGGAATTACATAGGGCATGTTTTAGGCCTTCCAAGAAGATTTTCCACTGGATCATTCAAGAAGAAACCAAATCATTTCTTGAATAGGATGTCCATCTTCCTGAGCTTCTCTTTACAAGTCCCTTGCACTAACATCCTAAATTCCCATGAAAGAGTAGGCATCTAATCTTGGTCCCCCCACACATTCTCTATGGGGAGGAACTTGTCATGCATCACCCCTTGTATTGCGATCCTAGCAATCCAGTGAAGGTCACATAGGCTAATGTTAACATCCTCGTGATGAAGATAGGAGTTTTTCCATGTAAACTATCTTCTTATTATTTCTGTTGTGATGTAAAGATAGCAGTATACATGAAACAAATAGACTCATCACACCTTGTAGATTCCTACTTGCTTTATATTGACCTCAAATTCATGGAACTATGCACAATAAAAATAAGCTCAGGACCATTCATCTGTAATGTTTTCACCCTAGAACACATTCCAGTTGTTGGTCCACCCCTTGATTGGATCTCCCTGTTTGAAAACAAACTATCCTAAGAAACTAATTTTTCCTTAATTTATATCACCTTACTCAGTTTTTTCTACAAATTTTATTATGTTTTAATTTTATTTTAATTATATATCATAAATGATATGTTTGACATAAAAAGACATAACTAAGAAACAAATGCGTGATAATGAATGAGAGTTTCATGAGAGAAAAAAAATCACATGCTTGAGTCTCTACTCAAACATCAACATAAATAGTTTTCTTTTAAGATATCATTTTTAGTAAAAATGTGTATTTTATATATGAACATAAAAAAAATCCAGGAATAATGTTTGGATATGTTTCATACCAATGCTCTAGCTTGTCCCAAAAAACCAAAATATAGATGTCTTCAGAGTCTCCCTAGGCCTTGATGTATAAGTATTTATTTTTATTAAATGTATAATAAATAACACATCATAATTTATATTTATACTATTTATAGAACTAAAATAATAAAAAAATGAGGATAAAATTAGATTGGTTTGTTGGATATGTGTCTAAGAACTAATCTAATCTGAAATTGGTTCCTTCCAAAGACATTCTAGAAAATTTAGTGTATTTTCATTTTATACTAATATTAACATTGTGTATTAATAAATATATTTTTCATAAAATATATATTTAAAATCATAACATTAATGTTTCATTAATATTAATTAATTGTTATTTTTACTATTAATCATAATTTATTAATATTAGGTATTATAGGGATTAATGAAATAGAGACTACACAAATATACAATGGCTTAACTTGGTTAGTCCATCCCCTCCCCCCACCCCCCAAATGGTTAACCCGCAACATAGTTATCCAATTAAAAGTGGCCCAAGGGCCTTAAATGAGTCCCAAAGTCCATCCATTATAAATAAAACTATGGTTATCTTAAAAAAATTCAATAGTTATATCACTACTACAATACCTATTATAGTATCAATTCTCTTAAATTTCTATATATTTCGATAGTACTTGTTACAATACTCATCATGCTAAAATTGTATGAGTAGTTTACTCTAGTGGGATTTGATCCTTGGTTTTTTGTATTCCTGAAAACTATAATGAAAAAATTTTCTATTACATGTCATGTAGTTAGTAAGTACTTATAAGTTAAAATATATTCCTCGATCCCTAAGTACATCAGGTGTCATTTTCAAAAAAATTAAATTTAAAAATACATTGAATGTACTACCAAGCGTATGTTGTGTTAGTAAAATACTCCTAAGTATTTCACGTGGAATACACAAAGAAGTAAAAAAAAACAAAACAAAATCAATGTCCATGTTTTTTTCTAACACACACACAGATATATATATATACATATATATATATATATATATGAAATGTATCATAAATAAATTATAAAATAAACATGTAAAATAATTTCAAGTACATTATTTAAATGAATGTTGTACTATATATTATATATTTGAATCGATATGTTGTAACACCCCAATATTCCACGGTACTTTTCCTTTTAAATTAATTCAACATCTTGGGTTGCACGTAACAGAAAGTTCGAGAGCACCAATACCCATCAAACTAGCCATTTGAAAGAGGTTATGAAAAGCAGTAACCACATTATGAAATTTATAAATTTTATTTTCCAAAATAGACTTCATTTTTGAATTCAGAATATCAAAATTAACTTAGGGTGAATTTTTTGTTTTTTCTGAAAAGTTTCAATTTTATATGAATAATGAAAAGTACTATAGTAATGTTAAAAACTAAATATTTATTAAATAAATATTTTAATTTAAATTGATTTTAAAGTCTCAATAGATAAATAATTAATATATTAATCCAATTTAGGTCATTGTAAAATTTATTATAATAGAAGTATATATAAAAATTTAATTTATCTTCTAAACGTCTCTCCCCCCCCCCTTCTAGCCACATCTTCCGGATTAGCCTTAAATGTAATTTTAAAACTTTTGTGGATTAATTTTTGAAAAATGGAAACACATGGTTGTATTCAATATGAAAATTCTATTCCAATTGGATTAAAATAATTTTTCAGTAATATTAAATTTTGAATTTTATTTACCATAATTAAAGGTAAATAGGGAAATTAATGGTAAAAATAATGTTACAATAATATAAAATTAACCTAACACATGTCCTAATTTTATTGGATAATTATTCTTAGACAAAAACCAACCTTATTTCAAAAATATTATACTTTTTAAGACACTTTTGTTTGATTAGAACATTTATTACATTTTATTTAAAGAAGAGTTAAAATTTTCATATTCAAATTTAAATAAATATATCATTTTTAATATGACTTTATATAAGTGATATGGTTGACTATAAATAGTATTTAGAAATATAAAAAATTTATCTACATAATAGTAACTTATTTATTGTTTTAGGAAATAAATAATAAAATTAAATGGTGACCCAATGATGATACAATAATTAATATATTAAAGGAATAATCAATTATATGATATTAATAATATTAAAATAATATATATTTTAAAATATTTGATGTCATCCAGAAATTTTTTATATGTATTTTAATTTTTATGTATGATTTAATATAGTTTTTTTGAAAATATAAATTTTTTATGTATTTAACAAAAAATAATGTTTTAAATAGTGTCAAAATTGACATAAATGAGATTTTAAAATAAATAATATTTTATTAAACGATATAAAAGTCATAAAAATATAAAATTCGAAAAAATAACTAGTATAGTGTTAAATATTTTTTAAATGATTCAATTAGGGTTATTTTGTAATTTTATAGTCACTATATTAACCCTATTGTATAAAAATACATGTAGACACCATAAGAGTTAAACTATTTAATAAAAGGGTTAAACCAAAAAAGATAAGGTTAATTTTTTGGTCTATACTTGTAAAGAAATCATTGGTTGAGATTATTCATACCCATACTCATATTATTCTCTAAATAACTCACTTTGGTTCAATTTTAAATCGAAATAACATTTATAATAAATTAATAGTTTTTGAGTTTTCTAAAGTGCCCCTCCCCTCTCTTATAAAAGGGCACATATAATCCTATTTTATTCACACCTATAAATACCATTGGATCAGCCAAACCCTACCCAAATATCCTCAAAACGTCCCTAAATTTATCCAAGAGGCCATAAATTTGGCATAAAGTCAACCTAATGGGTCCTTTTCTGAAAATCAAAAGGAGATACTCAAAGAAGAGAATTGTTTTCCCAATTCAATTCAAAATGTTTTTTCTACTAGTTCCTCCACCTATGTTGTTTCCATAATAAATTAATATATCCAGTATCATATAAATTATGAGATTTTATTATGATTATTTTATAATCATATTCCACCTTTTATTTATCCTTTGAATTACAATATCACCATGTGTGCATACGTACAACTTATTGTCTCCATGCTGGGGTTTAATTTGTTAATCAACACAACCTTATTTGGAAGGTTTTAATTTTGAGTATAATAGATATTAATTTTAAATATAAAATGATTACAATTCATTATAATTAATATACCATCCAATTTCATATCATTTAACCATTAGGGGAATGATACCTTTGTTTGTCTGTACGTACGACCTACCATCTCCACGACACGATGAGATTAATTCTCAACAATAACCAATCAATAATTATTATAAAATTTATATGATGATTAAATATAATGTTTATGAACATAATATAATTATGTATATGATGAAAATATATTCTATGTATTTGAAACATGAATGACATAATGAAACATGCTTAGGAAAATGAAGTAGTTAACACCCGAAACAATGGTAATACGGAAATATTATTAACAAAATGGAATAATATGATGATATGTCATATAATAAATATGTATATGGTACAATTATAATTTAATAACATTATTTAACTGATATATAGGAGGTTAACGTGCCCCCAGATGGAGGAAAGTACATGGTAAGGGTTAATTTTAAAATGTCATTACAATGCCGGGTTGTTTATACGTAAGTATATATTGGGACACATTTATCATCCATGTACATGTTTCATAGAAATGTATATTATCAACAATATTTTGAATTAATTTTTACCCATGTTTGAATTTTTAAAAAACTTTTTTAAAGGAATATTTCCTTCATTTTCCAAATGAGGTACTTTATGACCGTTTTCAACAAATTAAGGAAATAAGGTTTTATTATATTATACGGCATGAGTGGTTATTTCCACCATCATTAATCCTTAACATTTTAAAGATTCGCTTAAAATATTACCATTTTATTTTTAAAATAAATGTTTTATTTTATAATTGTGTGACTTTAAAGTGATTTCAATGTAAAAAATGGATATTTTGATCAAAGAGTTTTAATGATTTTATTAGATTATTTTCACATACGTCAACATCCTTTTTTGCATTTTATGCTAAATTGAGGTTTATTTATTTTGACAAAATATTATTTAATTTATTTAAGGTTTTATAATATTTTTTTATTATGGTTTTTCTATATTGATATCATTCATGGTTTATGGTTAATATAATAACTTTTTGTTTGATTTTTTAATACTAACCTTTATGTTTGTTATGTTTTATCCTTTTCATATGAGGAATGAATTATACATATTAAGTGAATGGTTGGAGAGAGATTAATTAAAACCAAATGGGTTAAGGACTGGTTCATAAAATCCCCACAACACATCGGTAGTTCTCTTGAGACAAACTAGTTTGGGTTTTGAATAACTTCTTACCCACATATGTATGGTCTTGGCATGTGGCCTTGATAGTGTGTTTTGGATATATGGAATTATGATTTTCGTAATTATGAGATGAGTTAGTGATTAGAAATGTGATTATTTTATTAGTATATGTTGGACTCCTCATGAATTAATCATGTTTCAATGATCAGAAATCCAATTCTGTCTCTACAACTTATTAACTCTATGTAATCTATCTCACATCAAATGCACAGTTGTTTAGTAAAAGTTATCCAAATATCTTAAGTGATATACACTCAGTTTGGTTACAATACACTATCTTCTTATTCACTTTATAGTGATTTCTATGAAAAATGATTAAGTTTAATTCATTCCATAAATATCACTACTTAAGTCTGAATACGGATATTTTCCTAAGTCTGAGACACCGTGAACAAGCAGACACTGTGACCATGAGACACCATGACATCCAAATGTCATGACATCCAGAAACCGTGAACTAGACACCCTGACATCCAAACATCATAACATCTAGACACCGTGAACCAGACACCATGACATCCAGACACTGTGAACAAGACACCGTGACATCCGGACACCGTGACAACGAGACACCGTAACATCCAAACACCATGAACCAGACACTGTGACATCCAGGCAGTGTGAACCAGACACCATGACATCCAGACACCATAACATCTAGACATCGTGAACCAGACACAATGACATCCAGACAATGTAACATCCAGACATTGTGAACCTGACATCGTGATATCTAGACACCGTGTGAAGGAGACACTGTTTCCATGACATATTGTGACATTGTTTCTTACTATGTTTTGTCATCTTTTAATTTAATCTATAATGGTCATATTTGAAGATTTTAATGTACTAACATAATTAATATTTCATTTTCAGACATGTCACCTGACAGTACGGGGTACGAGGTGCGGAATACATGCAACCTATCGACTTAAACAGATGCACTCCAAGATAAAAGAGTAATGCGGCCTAGAAACAAAGTGAGTGTGTGAACAATGTGAGTGCATGGCACAATACTGAAAAGAGAAAACAAATTGCTGAGCATAAGAAATACCATGAAGAATACACTTAGAAAATTATTCAAGAAATAATTACCTCATGAAACTCGACGCTGCTGAATAACACACAAAGCATACTGGAATCCCAGAATCAAGAATAACTTCACACTGTCAAACATCACGAAGAACACAAGTCGGATTTGTCTGATTGCGACACTCTGTTCTCCATACGAGGACTGGATTTTTGCATCTGCTTTATCTCAGAAGTCCAGAGCTGCAAATACTAACACTCAAAGCACTTCTAAACCTATCTCAATATTTCTGCTCTATTGTGTATCATTTTATTAACTTTCGAGTATTGTGTGTATCTTTATAACAACACACTCTGTCTTCTACTTAAAACTGAATGATACAGGATACCCTTACTCAAACACCTTTTTACACTTGTGTATACCCACAGATAATTTTAGAAGAGGTCCCTATGGGGCCTAGTTGTTTTTACCCACAAATAACTGCGTAAGAGGTCCTTGTGTGACCATGACAGCCTTGTGTAATGTTTTTTAACCCCGATATAGGTTGTGGGTCAAATTAATTTTTATAAATTACTTGGTTGTAGTTGATCACCATGTGGAGTGTATTAGGTCTCGTCTTGAGACTAAACCACTTGTTTCATATCCATTGTGCTGCTTAATTTAGTCTTTTTTGTTTTACTGCTTTACTATATAATTCAGATATCTCAAAATTCACTTTGATAGTAACTCTTGTAATGAAGTTATAACTATCTTGTCTTTGTATAATAGCTTCAAAATTAATTTTAATAACTGAAATTAAGATTAATAATAATTAATCAATCTTCTAAGAAGTTATTTAAATAGTCTAACTCTTATAACATTATAACCTTGATTAACTGGGATGTATTTAACCTTTTGGGGAAAACCTTTTAGAAATACTTTTTTAACCATAAATTTTATAGATACTCAATTCACCCCCTCTTGTGTATTCTACTCTGACCAACATTTGTTATCAAAGGTTATTTATTAATAATTTGTTCAACCATATTCAACTGTGATTGTAGTTGTACTTTAAAGATCTGCAAATTTTTGTTGATTATAAATTTCTATCTCTTTCAAAGTATTTATGTATTATGGATAATATATTGGAAGGTGCTGCAACCTATAGACCACCTTTATTTAATGGAACCAACTATGCTTAATAGAAAATTAAAATGAAAATGAATTTAGAGAGTATGGGTTTTGAAATTTGGTCTTCCATTATAGATGAATATAAGATTCCTTCTACTAATATATTCACATGGTATAAACCTATCAAAACTTCCTACAATAACAATTACAAAGATATAAATGCTTTATACTGCTACTTAGGAGATGAGGAATTCAATAGAATTTCTTCTTGTAAAACTGCCAAGGAATGTTGGGATACCCTTTCTGTATCACATGAAGGAATATCTAGTGTAAAAGAAATGATACTTAATACTTATACTATTAAATATGATAACTTTAAAATGAAACCTGATGAGCCTATCTCTGACATGTATCTTAGGTTCAATGATATTTTCAACAAAATGATTTCTCCTGGAAGAGAAGAAATTACCAAGGAATAGATCTTTAGAATTATCAGATGTCTGCCTAACAAATTGAGAGGAACCTTTGTCTCTATTAGAGAATCATGCGACATCAGAAATCTACCAGTAAAAGAACTCATTGGGAAACTGATGATGTAAGAAGAGGAACTGAAAGTCAACAACTAATAGGAGGATGAACCAAAGAGGAAATCTATTGGATTCAAGACCACAACCTATAATCACAAAGATAAAGGAAAATTATAATCCTCTATATAAAGATTTAGTTGTGAACAATCATCACATGATAGAGATGAGGAGATGGCTCAATTAGCCAAAAGATTCATGAAATTTTTCAAGAAGAAGAACTTTTTCTGAAATCCAAACTTCAAGGGAAAATATAACCAATGTGGAAGTTAGAATAAAGATTGGAAATGAAGTGACAAGAATAATGAGATTATCTACTACGAATGTAAGTGCAAAGGATATGTCAAGGATGACTGTACAATGCTAAAATTCAAAAATATATATGAGGAAAAGGACATGAAGTATAAAAAGGCCATGAAGGCAACTTGGAGTGCTTCTAAGGATAGTTCAAGCGACTCAGAAACATCACATGATGAACAGGAAAACAAAGCCAATATGTGTTTTATGAAAAACTCATCTGAGGTAACACTGGACACTCCTGTATATAATTCATACTATTTTGGAGATGAGAGTGAATCTGATAATATTACAAATGAAGAAATGTTTGAATACTGTAACATGTTTGAAAAAACATGCAATGAACTAAAAGAAAAATATAAATCATTGAAGAAATAGTATTCTCTTACTGTGACTGTTAAATCTGAACACACAACTCAAAAAGATAAAAATGCTCAACTTATCAAAGAGAACAACGAATTGAAATTTTAAAATGAGAAATTGAATAATGGACTTGAAAAGGTTACCAATGGGAAAAATACCCTTACTCAAATGATAGGAAAATAAATTTCCCCTAAATACAACACTAGAACTGGTTATCAACCTGGAAAAAGAAATCTTGGTAGAACAAATTTTGTGTCTAAATCTGGGACATATAGTTTTACTCCCAGTTCTGGACACAAATCAACTAATTCAATTTATGATACACCTTATATTGTTTCATGTTTTTCTGGACCAAATAGAGTTTATTTTTCAAATACTTTACACAATTCTTATAGGAAACTGATGAGACAGAAATGGGTTCCTAAAGCACTTATTACTAATATTACAAGACCCAAACAAGTATGGGTACCAAAATCTATTTTTTCGTAATTATTCAGTCGGAAAGCTTCTTAAAGAGTTCTTGTAAAAGTTTATGATACTTGGAAAATGAATGTTCAAGACGCATGATAGGATACTACTCAATCATCAATAATCTAATAAAAATAGATGGAGGACATGTCACATTTGGTGACAATGCCAAAAGAATGACTATTGGCCTTGGCCAAATCGGTAATTATAACTCAGTATTTATTTCCAATGTACTGTTTGTTTATGGATTAAAATATAATATGTTAAGTATATCACAATTATGTGATGTTGGATTTCATGTTATATTTGAAAATGATTCTTTAAATGTCTTTAATTCTAAAGAAGAATTAGTATTTTATGCATTAAGAAATTAAAATGTTTACTCTGTTAATATAGATTCCTTAGCTTCTCAAAATGATTCATGCTTAAGTTCATTTCAATTAGAGTCTTGGATCTGGAATAGAAGACTAGGATACTATAATATTCACTCCCTCAGAAATCTGTAAAGACCCGTAAATTTCAAGGAAATTTGTTTCTTAATTTTCTTTGGAATTTTACAAGGACGCAGTTTCTAACGGCACCTGATTCTGAGGCCCGGTGTGCCCGGAATAATTTTCCGAAGTTTGGCTCAGGTATGTTCAGTGAACGGACGAGCGGGTTTTTCTAACTTTTGAACCGATGCTCGGAATCGAATTCCGAGGGCACCGATGGAATCGTAGTGCCGGTATTTTCTTAGAAATGCCTCTTCCGGAGTTGCGTTTGCTCGGGTGTGGTTTTTAATTATTGGGCTTATAGTTAAGAAATAAAATAATTGGTACGAAAAACTTTATTTTATTTCTCTTAAATCGACTTAAAAGCCACTTTAAGCAACTTAAGCTGAGTTGAAGCGGATAGGATGGAATTCAAAATATCCTACCCTCTTGGTAGGATATTTGTGAGGTGGGGCCCGCACGAGCCCCACCGTTTCTTTTCCACTAAGTAACGCACCCGCGAAAACCCGTCATTATGAAAGTCAACTGACGCATTTTCTTAAATTCTTAACACACCATTTAATTGGGCGGTTAACTTCGCTAAATTAATTATATGAATTAATTTAATCGTTTCTTAACCTGTTTAAAATCTGTTGGCGTAATAATAAAATAAGACCAACGCGTGACTTCTTGAGGATTTCTCATTGAGAGGTTTCTGACAAATTTTGTGCCTTCATCCTCCTTCATGAAGAACGCGAAGAACGCGAAGAATGCGAAAAACGTGAAGAACGTCGTCACCCTCAGAGATTGATGACACTTCTTCTGAGACGTTCTTCCCCGCAATGATCTCCGATTACCAACTGGTTGAGGTAGAAGATTTCGGGTTTCTTCTTTTAAATCTTCTTTGTGTTTTATAACAACATCATGGATTTAATTAATATAATTAAATCTGCATGTTATTGAACCTCAGAGTTCGACGACGCGACACCCTTCCGTGACGCGACGGTCCCGTCCTTCCACGGCGATCAATTCCGTAAAGAACGCACGTGAGACGACTTGATGAGGTAGGGGTTTTGTTTGTGAAATGAATTTATTTCCGTGGTTGTTTCCTCCTAAAAACAAAGAACCTGAATCAAGAGCAATTTTAATTTATTAAAATTGTATATTGTTTTGTTTTCCATGTGTGGATTATTTCTTCCCGATTGTTATCACCTAACTCGGAGGGTGAGGGCCAAACAAACATGGCCCGACAACCCTCAGCAGTTCTTCGTTGATGCGCGGATTGGAGGGCGATGACAAAACATGCCGCAGGGGTGATTCGTTGTTTCCGCAGTGAAAAATGGGACCCAGGAGGAGCTACTGCGCAGACGGGAGTGGAATCGGACCACCAGAGCAACTCCGGTGGCCCACAGAAACTAGCGGCGGTGCGGCGGCGCCGGCGGCTGGAGGCGGCGGCAGCACCAGCGGACCCACGGCCGCGCGGGTCCGGCGCACACGGGGCGCGGCAATGCCACGTCCGCTGACCAGGGTGGCCCCTACGGGGGGGAGGGGGGCGCATTGTTCACACGCGGGGGCGGCGCTCCCCCGCCCCCGGACTCGCTCACTCGGCCGCTCGGCCGAGCCGAGCTGGGCCGAGCCTACCCGCCGGCCGGGTCGCGCCCAACCGGGTCGGGTAGGGTCGGTCCGGGCCCAGACCCCCCGTCTTCGGACCGTTTTCGGTCTTTTGCCCGTATCATGAGCTACGGGCCTCCGAACGACGTGCCGTCAGCGGCGATGAAATCCTTGGATCGAGACAGTCGTTTCAGTATATCACACTCAAGGTTTCGGAATACTTTGGGTTCGGCCGGGTTGGTTCGTACAAGAAACCAACCGGGCCCTCGGAGCGAAAACACTCATATCTTGAGCTTCGAACGTCCAATTGACGTGCCGTCGACTTTGGTGGATTCCTCTAAGTGAGACGGATCTTTTTGCATACACTGCCCAAGGTTTGGATGCAGGTGGAGTACGGTCGGGTTGGTTTTGCCTTAAAAACCAACTGGGCCCTGGGACGAAAAAGCCAATAACTCTCAGAACGGGTGTCCGATTGATGCGCCGTCTGCGACGTTGAGTTCCTATTGACGATATGGAAGTTTTGGATACATCAACTCTGGAATATGTGTCAGTTGATGTATCAGCCTCTCGGCTCATGGAGCAGACCCTCCCGAACGAGCTTGCTGTGTGCGGGAACCCTAGAGCTGGCTACGACTGCTACTGTGACGACGACGACCGTGCAGAGATCCTCAATGGATTCGACGGCGATGACTACAGCACTCAGCGATACTTTGTGGGTCAGTGCTACCGATCCTATGTGGGTCCGATATTGTGTGGGTCAGTGCTCAGCGGTCCTCTGTGGGCCAGCGCCTACAGGTCCTGTGTGGGCCCGATCATGTGTGGGTCTTTGCGGGGGTTTGTTACCTATCGATCCTTTGTGGGTCAGATCCTTTGTGGTTCATTGCGGGGGTTAGTACCTATCGATCCTTTGTGGGTCCGACGACCTAGATGGATTAGTGATCATCTCTATCGCCATTCGAAGAAGTATACCTGTGTGAGCTGAATCCTGTTTACTCTCCTTTGTAGATTGTGTTGTGCTATCCTATGTGGATTACATTTTACTTTCCTTTGTGTATTTTGTTGTGCTATCCTGTGTGGATTTACGTTTTGCTTTCCTGTGTGGACTGGGTTGTACTTGGGCTCAGAGGTTGGAGCGTATTGGAATTGAGGACTTAGGTATATGTATGGGCATATACCTAAGTAGTGTTGGTTGTTACTTCATGATTGTATCTTTCCTTTGTGGTTTATCCTTTGTGGATTTTCAGAGACCTTCAGGGGTCTCAGGGTTCCTACTGAGTAGATTATACTCACCCCTGCACGGGCTATGCTCGCACTACATTGTGTTAGTTCCGGACGACGGACAGCGCTGATCGTGGTGGAGGCATGCAGAGCAGGACGGTACCTAGAGGTGGACCACTGGGCGGGACGTACTCGGAGCGGTCGGCTGGACCCGAGGAGCAGTGGAGGCTTTCTGTACACACCCTTCAGGTGGGACTTCCAGAGGATGGCTCAACGTTGTGGCTTTTACTTTTCAGTTGTTGTTTTCCCCTTTCGAGTTGTACTTTACTTTCAGTTTGGGTTTGTATTCTGGCCCACTTACTTTCCGCACTTACTATTGTACCAGTTTTTACTTAGGTTTTACTTTTTCTTCTTGCTTACACTATGTGCTTTTTTTACTTTACAAAGGCAATGCCTTCCATTTACCAAGATTTACACCTTGGTGCTAGTCGCCAGCCCCTGGCCTATGGAATGCGGGCTTAGGGTAGTCACGGCACGGGCCCCGAGGACGGGTCGTGACAAATTGGTATCAGAGGAGTTTGGTTCTACCGCAGACTCTGATCTTTCTTCTATGTGAATCAATGGTGTTAAGCATATTGAGTGTGGTTATCTATACAGGGAGCCCAGTGTTGGTGCGGCGGCTGACGTATCCGTACACTAGGACCCTGACTTCTGATTTCCGACTTAATGCACGAAAACATTGATTACATGTGTGTTTCAAGTTTTCTTTGTGATTACTTTATATCAGCTCACCAGGTATACTGTTCTGACCGTGGCGCACCTGTTTCTTTTCAGGATGGCCCCATGACAACAGTCGTCTAGGGTTCTGAGAGTTGTACGTGATGACAGCCCGCTGAGCGACGAGGCCTCGATACAGGGCCCTTTGACAGCAGAGGCACCGGACGTACCTCTACCCGCCGAGCCACCGATGCTTCCAGCCCCAGCCGCTGACGATGAATGTCGCCTTAGTGCACTGCATGAGTTCCAGCACCAGATACCGCATAGGTTCCGCGGGGAGATAGACCCCCAGGCAACCGAGGACTGGCTGGAGGCGGTGGTACGAGTTTTCAGGCTAGTGAGGACACCAGCAGACCTCATGGTGATCCTCGCGGCGAGCCTACTGCACGTAGCAGCGGGACGATGGTGGAGCTTAATGCTCCAAGTGCATGATGAGGCATCTCTCATCTGGATAGACTTTGAGGGACTCTTCTGCTCAGAGTTCGTCCTAGCCACCCTCCGTACGGTGCGCATTCAGGAGATTCTTCAGCTGCGGCAGGGCAGCTTGACGGTCGCCCAGTACTCGGCGAGATTTACCGATATCTCACACTACTCGACAAATATGGTACGGGACCCATTCTTCCGGGCTCGGACCTTTGAGCAGGGATTGAGACACGAGATCAGGGAATCGCTGATCTCCCTCAGCATTCCGACTCAGGTAGGAGTACCGGAGCGAGCCCTTTTGATCGAGAGCTTTCTTGTTGAGGCTTCTCCAGCGGCGAGACCTACCGCGGGGCGGCACGTAGTAGAGTCTTCCGTAGTAGGCAGTCAACGGATGACTCAGGGGTCCAGGAATACCAGACCCTCACGCAGATGACCTCAGGACACTGGATCAGCAGTGCGGGGCACACAACGTGGAGCCAGTCTTTTGAGAGGTAGGCAGTGCTACACATGCGGCGGGCAAGGCCACTTGGCTCGTGACTGCCCGACCCACCGTGTCGAGGAGCAGCAGACAGTTGAGGGGCCACCCAGGAAGAGGCAGAGGGTCGACCGTGGCGGTCTGCAGGGAGGAGGCGGACGAGGAAGAGGAGCTGGTCGAGCAGCAGGTGGTGGGCGACGCTTTGAGGCTCTACCACCACCACCACCACCAGTATTTCCACCCCGACCACAGGGAGCTGGCTGGCAGAGACAGGCAGATCTCTAGGCAGCGGAGGCCTACGACCACGGCGCGCCTGAGATGATTCAAGGTACGATCTGTGTCTATTCCACCATTGCTGTAGTTCTTATAGAAACAGGAGCGAGTCACTCTTTCATAGTCGCCGCCCTTGTTCGGAGCTCGTAGATTCCGATAGAGCCGTTGGCTCGATCCTTACGGCTAGAGACTCCTACGGGAGCAGACTCGATGATTACGCACTAGTCCCGTCAGTGTGAGCTTACTCTAGGAGGCGAGAACTTCAGCTGGGATCTTCTTGTAGCGGCGTCGAGGCCTTACGACGTCATCTTGGGCATGGATTGGTTATCTACAATCCATGCTCATATTGACTGTATTTGGTGCAAGGTGCGATTTGTACGCACCGACGGGAGCAGGTTCACCTTCACCGGCGAGAAGGGAGCCTTTGCAGCACAGGATGGGCTACCGCAGAGGAGAGGATAGTCCATCACTAATCAGTTGGCTAGCCTCATCCTAGGAGCAGTTGACGTGTGGAGTCCTAGTTTTCCTGCAGTGGTGGATCAGTACGCGGACGTCTTTCCCGACGACGTTCCAGGGCTACCTCCTCGCAGAGAGGTAGACTTTCATATTGACCTGTACCCCGACATAGCCCTGATATCGACTCCAGCATGTCGAATGGCCCCCGCTGAGCTTCGAGAGCTACGGGTATAGTTGAAGGACTTGTAGGGCAAGGGATTCATCCGACCCAGTGTTTCCCCCTCGGCTTCCCCGATATTGTTCGCCAAGAAGGTGGACGGGAGCTTGAGACTTTGTGTCAACTATCATCGCCTGAACCAAGTGACGGTGAGGAAAAAGTATCCACTACCGAGGATTGATGACCTCTTCGATCAGCTCAAGGGATCACGGTGGTTCTTGAAGATAGACCTCAGGTCAGGCTATCATCAGCTCAGAGTTCAAGACGAGGACGTGCAGAAGGCGGCCTTCAGATGTCTGTATGGCCACTATGAGTTCTTGGTTATGCATTTTGGTGTAACCAATGCTCCAGTAGTGTTCATGGGCCTCATGAACAGGATCTTTCAGCCATACCTCGATCGATTTGTCGTAGTCTTCATCGATGACATTTTGATTTACTCGACGACTGAGGAGGAGCACGCCTACCACTTGCGTGCTATACTAGACACACTATGAGAGCACCAGCTTTATGGAAAGCTCTCGAAGTGTTAGTTCTGGATACATGAGGTCCACTTCTTGGGACATGTCATTTCTGAGGCAGGAGTTGCAGTGGATCCCGCAAAGATCAAGGCAGTGCTAGCTTGGGAGCCACCCAGGAGCGTGAAGGAGGTGCGGAGTTTCTTAGGACTAGGTGGTTACTATCGGAGATTTGTGTCGGACTTATCCAGAGTTACGGCACCACTATCAGCTTTGATGAAGAAGGGGAAACCCTTTTCGTGGTCAGACAGATGTCAGCAGAGCTTCCAGGAGCTGAGACAGAGATTGACCAGCGCACCTATCTTGAGGTTTCCTGAGGAGGGAGTAGGGTACGTAGTCTACTGCGATGCATCAGGGACCAGACTTGGATGTGTCCTGATGTAGGAGCGGGCAGTGATCGCCTACGGATCTCATCAGTTAAGGCCGCATGAGCAGAACTACGCTACCCATGACCTGGAGTTAGCAGCAATGGTCTTCGCTCTGAATACATGGCGACACTATCTGATGGGTGAGCGCTTTACAGTCTTTTCTGACCACCATAGTCTCATGTATATCTTCTCGTAGAAGGACCTGAACCTGAGACAGCGGTGATGGCTCGAGTTCCTTTAGTACTATGACTTTGAGATAGTCTATACTCCTGGGAAGGGGAACGTATTAGCCGATGCTCTCAGCAGGAGGACAAGCATTCAGCTACTCGAGGAGGCGACAGAGCAGCTAGCCGCTTTGCGGATATCCTTCGTGGATAGAGATGGATCAGCCTTCCTTTAGTCTCTCACATTCACCCCTCCACTACTATAGCGGGTCAGAGAGGCACAGCGTGGGGATGCTGACTGTGAGACGCGGCGTGGGCAGTTATCCTCAGGACAGGCACCTGATGGATTCTCCTTTGGAGCAGAGCATGACATCCTTTTCAGAGGACGTACCTTGGTACTAGTCTCTTTACGAGAGGAGGTGTTGAGAGAGTTTCACACTTCTCCTTTGGCGGTACACCCTGGAGTGGCAAAGATGTACCAGGATCTCAGACGACAACACTGGTGGCCGGGCATGAAAAAGGATGTTGTAGAGTTTGTTTCTCGATGCCTCACCAGCCAGCAGGTGAAGGCAGAGCATCAGGTACCAGAAGGCTTGGTACAGCCCTTGGAGGTCCCGGACGGGATATCTATGGACTTCGTGACTAGACTTCCACGTACTTCTAGAGGTCCTGACTCCATTTGGGTGATTGTCGACCGACTCACCAAGTCGGCTCACTTCTTACCCATCAGGGAGCAGGGCTCAGTGGAGAGCTTGGGGAGTCTCTACGTTCAGGAGATTGTACGACTTCATGGTGTGCCATCATCTATCGTCTCCGATCGAGATGCTCGCTTTACTTCCCGGCTTTAGAAGGGGTTGCAGGAGGCGTTCGGGACGCAGCTACGTCTGAGCACCGCTTTTCACCCTCAGACGGATGGTCAGACGGAGAGGACCATTCAGACTCTCGAGGACATGTGTAGTGACTCGGTTTTTTGGCCCTGTCAGACTTTGGAATATTTCTACGAATAATTCCAGAGCTAGGCGCGAAGTCGGCGTGCGATTCCGAGGCCCGGTGTGCCCGGAATTAATTTTATAAAAATATTAAGTATTTTTATACTATGCACGTGGAGGGGGTGTGATATCTCCTAAATGGTAGCTCAGAATGGGAATCTGAGTGCACGGTTGCATCCGGAACGTGACGTTTACCCTAGGTGGGGTGTAAACTTTGCGGGCGCGGGCCTACGGTGAGAAACGCCACCAGGGGCATTTCCGTTAATAAGTGGCAAGTTAGTGTGCGAGCGTCGGCTCGAATAACTTCTGAACGGAGTCTCGGATGGAAAATCTGAGACCTCCGTTGCGTTCAGAACGGCATGTTTACCCTATGGGTGACCTTACTTTTGTTCGCATCGGGAGTCGGGTCCGAGGCGGGTTTGGCGCCGGCGGGCCGCTGATATAAATATCAGCCCCCCCCCCCCCTTTTAATCGTTTTTCGCCGTTCTTCGCTGCCACTCTGCCGAATCGAGCCAACTGAGCGCCCACGAGCTCAGAATTCGATGGCGGACATTCCAGGAGCGCGCAGAGGAAGCTTTGGAGCGCGGATCTGAGGCAGAACGTCGGCGTTTCGCTCGCGAGGTAGGCAGATTTGAGTTTTAACCCCCGATCCCATTTTTACTGCATTTTTCTGTAAATTGAAGCCGTTGCAGTATAGATCGGGTCCCGAGGGTCGCGTAGATGCCTTCGGATCGCAAAACGAACCACCGGGGTGACCCAGGCAGTCCGCGGAAGGTCCGCCGGCGCGGCGGAGCCGCGGTGGCGCGCCGGCGGCGGCGGCCGGTCGGGGCCGGTCCGGCCACTTTTCGCATACGGGGGTCTTTAAACCCCCCGTATCTTGCACTTCGGGAGTCGGATTCGTGCGCCGTTTGCGGCGACCTGTCCCTGACGACGAGGCGAACCATCCGGTGTGGGTTTGAGGGTTTAAAGGTTCGGGATCGTGGTCCGGGAGCTAGAAACGTCGTATAAAATAATATTATTTTATTATTTTACGACTTCGGGCCGTTGTAACTTCTACCCGGAGCGTCCGATTGACGTGCCATCCGTGGCATTGAGACCCTGACAGTATGACAAACTTTTTGAGATGGTTTCCGGGTGTTGGGACTGTGAACGGGGTGCGGGCCCCACGAGGCCGGGTTTTGGCGTTTGCGGAGAAACGCAGCTTTTTCACCAGGAGTCCAATTTTAGCGGATGAATAGTCGATCCTGTGTGTTTTTCCGAGAGGATCGCAATGGTGCGTTCCGTTCGATGAGTTTCGGAATGCAGGCGTGCGCCCCACCCGACCTGGCCTTCGGTGAATAGTACCTTTTTCACCGGGTGTCCGTTTTGGACGAGCGAGTAGTTGATTCCACATGTTTTTCCGAGGGGATCGCCGTGGTGTGATCCGCTCGATGGGTTTCGGGATCGTTTTGTGGGCCCCGCACGGGCTAGCTATGGTGAATAGTGCCTTTTTCTCCGGTGCTCCGTTTCGGGCGAGTAATCAGCCTATCCTGCGTGTTTTTCCGCGTGGAACGCGATGGTGGCCTCAGTTTTGGCCTAGGACGTGCGCAGTGTGGCGTTATGGCGGGTCGCTCGGGTTAGCGACGTTTGGACCAGCAGTGGTTGAGGGTTCTCCCTTGGTTCGTTCCTATAAGGGTTCGTGTGGTATTATAACCTTCATATGGGTTTGTGATCCTCTCGATGGGATGTTTAAACTGGTAGAGTTGTGGTATCCCTCTGGTGGGCCCGGAGTGGATCCTCTAGCATCTTTACCCTAGATCGGGTTCTTGGTATCGCTGTGACCGCTTATTTACGGGCGGCTATCCCCTATCTAGCAGGTTAACCCCGTAAGGTTTGTGGCATCATCAGGAATATGATCCCCTACGCGGTGGGTCGTGCACAGTAGGGTTGTGGCATCGTCGTGTTTACAATCCCCTACTCAGCATGATGTTTATAGTAGGGTTGTGGTATCATTGGTTATACGATCCCCTACTCAGCGCTTGGTGTCGGTAGGGTTGCGGTATCGTTGGTTATGTGATCCCCTACTCAGCGCGTGGTTTCGGTAGGGTTGTGGCATCGTCGGTTCGATCCCCTACATCGCGAGTTATACCAGGTAGGGTTCCGGAATCGTCATGACCATCTTTACATGGACGATGATCCTCTATCTGAGTGTGGAGCTTCTGTCGATTGCCAGATCGGGTTGTGGTATCCCCCAGCGGATCCTGGGTGTGATCCCCTATCTGTGAGAACTACGTATGCCAGATCGGGTTGTGGTATCCCCCAGCGGACCCTGGGAGTGATCCCCTATCTGTGAGCTACGTATACCGGAGTGGGTCTTGGTATCCCCCTAGCGGACCCTAGCGGCGATCCCCTCTCCGAGGAGTTTGGTGGTTATGTTGCTACAGTGAGGTTTCCTCAGAGATGCTATCTGACGAGTGTGGTCTCTCGGGTGAGCGTCTGTGATGTTTGCGAGTATCCCGATGGAGTGTATCTCTCGGATGAGTGTCATCTGGTATGACAGTGTTCGTGGTGTACTCTCCTGGTTGTGGACAGTTGCTGGTGATGAGGTTGGTACCTCTTGTGGCTTTGTGGCGTGAGCTGTGTATATCTGGATTGTTCAATGTGTATGTATGGGCATACACCTGAGCTGAGCTGAGCTGACTAGTCGTGTTTAGCCGAGGATGGTCATGAGATGGAGTTTCTCTCTCGTCTGGGTTCGCTCTGGCTGGGTTGAGCGGACTGTTTCCTTTCAGTTGCTCCCTTGGGTTTTGGGTTTTTGGGGTGCCTACTGAGTATGTTTATACTCACCCCTGCACGGGATTTTCCCGCACATGTTTGTGTCTTGTGCAGACCACAGTCCTTTTGACGGAGTCCCAGGAGGACCCGGAGCAGGTGGAGCTTAGTGAGTGGGTTGACCGGGGTGTATACCGGAGCTGTGCCGAGGGAGCTTTCCAGTGGGTGTTTGTGGTAGCGTTCCCCTTCTTCAGAGCAGGTTGGACGCGCTTGTATTTTTCTTTTGGTGGGCCCTGTTTTTCCCTTGTACTTTTGCTGTTGCACTCTGGTTTGGGATAGATAGTATGCATGCATTTACTTTTCAGTTTCTTTATCTCTGCACTGTTGCATGGAGGTGTTTGTGGGTGTGTGTGTACAGTTACCTTAGGCTAATGCCTCACATGTGTGTGATAGCCTACTCGGCGTTGGTCGCCAGCCCCTGGCCTATTGGAGGCGGGCTTGGGGAGTCGCGGCTCGAGCCCCGTTGGGTCGGGTCGTGACAGAGTGGTATCAGAGGAGGTTCCACCTTTGGGATCTCAGAGCGTAGCTGGTATAGCTGTGAGCTTGGTTTGGGTTGCATAGCGTTAGTGTTAGGATGTTTCGAGTTCGGCTTTCAGGCCAGGGACTCCAGTGTTGGTGCGGCGGCCGATGTATCCATACACCAGGACTCTGATAACCTGCCTTTCGACTCGGGACATTCATACACTGGTCGCAGGGACATAACGGTACATGCATCATATAGGACTGGGTTTTGGGTTTTCCTTGTCCTTCTTGAGTCAGCTCTCCAGATATACTCTTTGACTGTGGTGTGTCTTGAATGTATTTTAGGATGCCTCCACGATGACAACCAGCAAGGGTTCCGCAGTAGGATTGTGCTGATGACCCGCCCCGTGTAGTGGATGTGGAGTAGGGAGCAGGTTCTGAGGTTGCACCTCCAGGTGGTCTGCCAATTGAGCCACCACCTGTCGAGCAGCTGGTTGTGTCGGCGGTGCAGGAAGAGGTTGCACGTAGGCTGAGTGCGCTGCACGAGTTCCAGAGGCAGCGACCTCTGAGGTTTCGGGGTGATCCAGACCCCCAGGCAGCTGATGACTGGCTTGAGGCAGTCACCCGAGTTTTCCGCCAAGTGAGGACACCTCCAGATCAGATGGTGGTCCTAGTGGCGAGCCTTCTGTATGGTTCTGCCTGGTGATGGTGGAGTTTGGTGACGCAGTCCCATGACGAGGAGACGCTCACGTGGGCAGAGTTTGAGCGGCTCTTTAGGGAGGAGTTTTATTCGGTGACACTGAGGTCAGTGCGGATCCAGGAGCTTCGGCAGCTTCGACAGGAGAGCCTGACTGTGTCGGATTACCCAGCGAGGTTTACAGACCTGTCGCGCTACTCCCTGGATATGGTTCAAGACCCGTTCTTTAGGGCTCGGACCTTCGAGCAGGGCTTACGCAGGGATATCCGAGCAGGTGTGGTTTCCTTGTGCCTTCCTACCTATGCTGGAGTGCTGGAGCAAGCGCTGGTGGTGGAGAGCTTTCTGGCCAAGCAGATCTCTCCTGTTAGTGCTGGGCACGCGAGAGCTGAGACTTCATCGGTCGGATCGGCATCTGGTAGCCGACGACAGACTCAGGGGTCTGGATGTGGCTGACGTTTCAGGAGGCGACCCCAGGATGAAGGATCTGAGCCTCAGGGCTCACAGGGCTCGCAGGCCAGTTTTGGTCAGCCGCAGGAGAGGTGGTGTTACGCTTGCGATGGTCGGGGACATCTTGCTAGAGATTTTCCGACCCGACGTGCTGCTGAGAGGGTGCCTGTCGATGGACCGCCTTGGCAGAGGCAGCGTCTCGAGCAAGGAGGTCCGCAGGGCGGCGGACGTGGCGGTGGAGCTGGTGCAGCGGGAGGCAGTGGTAGGCAGTACCAGTTGCCACCACCCCCACCCCCAGGTGGTCCACGCCAAGCTCAGGGAGCTGGTGGTCAAGGGCGAGGACAACTGCATGCCCTGGAGGCTGTTGACCCAGAGGCACCGCAGATGGATAGAGGTACGCCTTGTGTCCTTTATACTTACTGCAGTAGTTTGTCAGACATTGTTTAGCGGTACTCTTTCCTTTTGTTGCTTGATCAAGTTTTGTTCAGGGCGTTGGTAAGACCATGTGTGCGTGTTTTTTGGTGAGCTCGCTCGTGTGTGAGGCCCAGTTGAGAGTCCAGTCGCTTTCCTTGTGTTTAGGGCTTTTCGAGGACGAAAAGTTCTAAGGGAGGAGGATGTAGAGACTCGGGTTTTTGGCCCTGTCAGACTTTGGAATATTTCTACGAATAATTCCATAGCTAAGCACAAAGACGGCGTGTGATTCCGAGGCCCGGTGTGCCCGGAATTAATTTTATAAAAATATTAAGTATTTGTATACTATGCACATGGAGGGGGTGTGATATCTCCTAAACGGTAGCTCAGAACGGGAATCTGAGTGCACGGTTGCGTCCGGAACATTCTGTTTACCCTAGGCGGGGTGTAAACTTTGCGGGCGCGGGCCTGCGGTGAGAAACGCCACCAGGGGCGTTTCCGTAAATAAGTGGCAAGTTAGTGTGCAAGCATCGGCTCGAATAACTTCTGAACGGAGTCTCGGATGGAAAATCTGAGACCGCCGTTGCGTTCAGAACGGCGCGTTTACCCTAGGGGTGACCTTACTTTTGTTCGCATCTGTAACGCCCCGACCCCAGTTACCCAGAGTCGGTGCATTATTACATAACATTGGCATGATCACAAGAAAGATCAAATCTCGAAAGACCGATTGGTTTAGTAGCCTTGGAAACACTAGATATATTCATAAGTTTTACATTACATCATAAAATGAAAAACTACTACAACAACATAATGTTTCCACAATCCACACTATTAACCCCTCATAAAATCCCTGAAGGTCATTCATAATTTACTTCTTCACATCCTGGGAAAAATAAAACATAGAAAAGGGGTGAGCTCAAATGCCCAGTAAGGATAACAATATAGCGGAAACTTTCATAAATAAGAATAAACATTTAAGGCAATGTATAACTAAAACAAAAGCCTTTTAAATATGAACTTTCAACATGGTATGGCATAAATAAAATGAAATAATGCCATTTACTTATTCACATGGATATTCTACTAATCGAATAATCACATGCAAAAATCAATAACCACTTTCATAATGTTTGAATGCATAATGCCAGACTATCATAACCACATAGTCAAGGCCTCGTGCCAAGACTACAAATAAGATTTTTTCAAGGCCTTGTGCCAAGACACTAGTTTGTCTCATGAGACCTACCGATGCAATTTTTTTAGAAGATACTTACGTTTAAAATTGCTAAAATACACTCCAGTGTTTTTCTGAAAACATTATGCAAGCTTCTGAAAACAAAATAACTAATTCTGAGACTTCTCGACTAATTACAGGCCATGATGGGTCCACTCCCAATCCCTTCCTGTCTACCAAACTCGAGAGTCAGGTTTTCTGAAAACATTTTTAAGCTTGCGTTAAATACGTATACATTTGCACTGGATTTTCATGTTTTTGAGAGAAATATATCTTTTTTTTTTGAAATCATTTAAAAGTCACATAATTATAAAATAAAACATTTACTTTGAAAATATTCTTATAAGCTTGTAAGGAAATCTTTGAGGATTTTATAACGGTGGAAAATAACCGCACCCGCCGTATAAGTTAAAAAAACATTCTTACCTTAATTTTGTCTAAAAGGTTAAAAAGGACCTTGTTTTGAAAACTACGGAAATATTCCTCTTATAAAAAGTCAAACAAGGGTATAAATGACTTTAACCCATATTCTTGTAAATAATAAAAATGTTTTGAAATACATTTTTAAGAAACATGGATGTGGATGATAAAGAGATCCCAGTAGATTATTACGTATAAACAACCTCGGATAATGAAGAGATTGTGAAATAACCCTTACCTTGTACTTTTCGTTGGTTGGGGTAGGTTAACCTCCTGAATAATGGTGAAATAATTGTTATTAAATTATACAAGAATCATATACATTAATATGATATCATATATGATCTTTTAATATTGATTTGATAATAATATCTTAGTATTATCATTGTTTCGGGTGTTAACTTACTTGTTTTCTTTCATATGTTTTGTTACGTAAGACATGTTTGTAAAGGATAGGTTGTATATTATTCATATCCAGAATGATATCAAGTCCTTAAACATCATTTTTAAATCATCAAATGATAATTATACTTTAATGGTTACGATGGAGAATGAATCTCATCGCGTTCGTGGAGACGGTAGTCCGTACGTACGCACGAGCGATAATATCATTCTTTTGATATTAAAATAATATATAAATGGATGGTATATCATATATAAAGAATCATTAACATGTTATATTTATTATTTACATGAGTTACACATCATTATTATACCCATCCATATAATAATATATTGAATAACAATTACACCACGACGTGGAGACGGTAAGCCGTACGTACGCACGTATGGTGACATGTTATTCAAAGGGTGGATAGAATACTGAATATGGTTGTACCATATTTATAATAACATCACAGTATATTTAAGATACTGGAGTTATTATTTTAGAATGGTAAGAACAAAGAAAGAGGAAGTGGAAGAAGAAAGGAACTTGGAAAAGGGTGGTGAAATCATTACCTCTTCTTCGGGTTCTTCCTTTTGATTTGATCAAAAGGGATCCTTAGGTTGGCTTTCTGATCAAACTAAGGCCTATAGGTTGTAGTGAGGGATGTTGGGAGAGTATTTGGGCAGAGTGTGGCCGAACCAAAAGGCTTTGAAGGTGTGAAGAAATGAGAAGGAGGAGTGCCCTTTTATAAGAGGGGTGAGGGGCACCTTTGGAAAAGCTAGAAATATTAATTTATAATAAATTCATATTCGGTTTCTAATGGCTCCAAAGTTGATTATTCAAAGGTTATGGTGGGGATAGGTCGAATACCACTCAACCAATAGAATTTAGACAGGTTTGGGTACTTATATTAACCTTATCTTTAAGTATTAACTCTAAGTTAATTAGTTTCACTTTTACAATGTCTCTTTGTATTTTTATATAATATGGTTAATAAACTTACTATATACATACAAGCGACCCCCAAGTGGTCCATTAATGATTAAACTATCATGATATAAGTCTCTTGGCCGAACCATAGATTTTTAGGAATTTAATATCAATTAATAATATAATATTTGTTTTAAGAACTCTTTTATGTCAATTTTGACACTATTCAATAGTTGATTTTTGTGAAACTCATAACAGATTGATTACTTCGAACAAAGTCAATTAAATCAATCCTAATATATCATATTATCCTATAAAATTAGTTTAATTCATTAAAAGTTTCATATTATATTTTTTTGGGTATTTATAATATCAATTATTTTAATTTTTCACTATTATAGTAATTATTGCAGCATCATTGTGTCATAAATAAAATAAAATATTTAATGTCTAAAAATTATAAATAAAATATCATTATGTAGGAAATCTTTTTATCTTTCTAATGAATATTTATAATCTAAAATACAACTTATATAACCCTATGTAACAATTGTTTTTCTAAAAGATATATGCTTGTGTCATTTTTGTATTCATTTTGACTTAATTAAAATAAAGTGTCATTATCACTTACAAGTGGATCCATGGGGTCCCAAAATAGACCCAAAGATTCCCATGGTCGACCATGTATCAACCAATAGGGTTAAGACACGTTTTAGGGTAATTCAGTATTATTATAATATTATTTTTTTAACCCTTATTTACCGGATTTACCCTTAACCATGGTAAATAAAATATTTACCGCAGTAATTATTCAAAATGTCTAAAAATAAAAGTTACCTATTTACACAATTTGAACATCCTGATTCCAAATATGGAATCCATTTTCCTAAATTCAAAACAAAGAAGTGGCAGAAATTAAATTAAAATTAATTCCCGCTGTCAAAACAAAAAGCGTGTTTTTAAGAGATAATAACTATCAAAAGATTGACACTTGTTTATGTTCGGTTTAATTGTAAAATTATGTCCAATGACCAACATTATATTAAATGGTAAAAATATATTCTAAATATAATTTAAAACCACTAAAATTCATAATTTATCACTATTAATTATTTTGATTAAAAAAGTTGTTTTTAATTAAAATTTAGTAATTTTCACTATTCATCAAAATATAAAAGTTATCCGAAAAGTACCAAAATTTCACCCTAGGCTAATTTTGATATTCCGAATCCAAAAATGAAGTCCATTTTGAAATATAAAATATATATGATTTCAAAAAGTTGTTATTACTATTCACAACGGCTATTTTAATTAGTTGTGGTGTGTGTTAGAACTCGAGGTTGCGTACAACACACGCTATCGCATTATTCGAAGAGAAGCGTACCGTAGAAGCTTGGGATGTTTCATTTTAAATTTTTGATGTCCCCATTTAGTCAAAAAGTTTAAAATATAGTATTTAAAAAGGGTTCACTATTAAAGTTGATAAAAGTGCAATACTGAAAATGAATTTGTTCTTGCATTATATCTAAGAAACTCATAATATGGATTCTAAAATTATAAGGATTATATAAACATTAAAATTTATCTAATACTATTCATAACCTCTTTTGAACGGATTGTTTATTAAGTCATGGTGTGCTTGAACTTGGTGTTGCATGTAGTGAAAGTTATTGAATTATTTTGAAGAACTAACTCACTATGAAATCTTGGGGTGTTACATTCTCCCCTCCTTCAATAAATTGCGTCCTCGCAATTTGAAATTGTTCTTCGAAAATAAAAGGTTGAAAATAGATAATATATTTGTGGGAAACCCCACATCGGAAATTGGGTCACTAAAATTTAGTCTTAATATGAGGAAAAGAGAAATGAAAGGGTCACCACCAAATTATGATCTCGATTAGGAAAACATTGGTGGCAATTAGAGACATATAATTGGAGGAAAAACGTAAATATTTATAGGTACTGATTGAGGTCATCAATCATAAACAAGTATAAAATTGAGGTCCTTAAATTCATCAATCTATGATGATTTGAAATACCATTGGTTCAACAAAACATAGGGTATTAGGATAACACATTTTTGACGTTTCAAAATATCTTAGTTGAAATCCCACATCGAAAAATGAATTAATGAGGCCTCTATTTAAAATAAAGAGTCGAAAGTATGAAGATTACCGAAAATAACACATACTAGGGTTCCATGTAGGAAAATATGGATATGGAAGAGAAATATAACCATCAATTATCTGATGGAGAGTGGTAGAGAACATGGCTATGAAAAGGCCAAAAATCCCAAAGCCATAAATTAGTGATGACTTAAGGTACTATCTAGGAAAACATTTTTATTCTAAGTTTCTTTTCTTAATATTGAGGAATTTATTTATGAGATTGGCTAAGATCATAAGGAGATATACTTACTTTATAATTAGAGTTTTATCCATTAATAAATTTATACCACAAACTCATCTTTCACTCTAAAAGATAATAGAATTTAAAAAAAATTCTATTTACACTATTCGTATAGGGTTCCAAAATAAACGAATTTATAATTCATCTACAAGATCTTTTAATAAAAACTACATTATTTAATCCAGGACATCTCATGGGCCATTGGTAGGTGATACACCCTTGTCACCCTTCGGTTGCGGGTTCAAGTCTCGCAGCCTTGCCGGACGCGACGGGTTGCCGCCCGACCTCCGGGTTGTCCTTTTATGGCAATCCAAAATAATCCAAACTAGAACTATCCAAAATACTTCTGTCCAAACTCACAGTCCAACATTTATAAGGAAGGTAGACATAATATAGATCCTTTTTACCCCATAATAGCATATGAATACCTTCATCATGTATTACCATATTCCTTATTGATTACATTAATGCTCCCTTATTCCATATAGAATGCTGGATATACTTCATTAATCCAAAAATGTTTTAAACCCCAAAAATGATGGAATATACAAATCATTAATCAGTTCTAAGGTAGTCAAGAATATCCAATATAATTCATCCAAAACAATCACATATTATTCCAAAATCACTACCTCAGTATCAGAACTATATTATGATTTATCATTATCTCAACCATATATTTTCCAAAAATTTATCCTGCTATTGAGTCACTTTTCTTTGTTCCACACAATCTCAAGTCCTTAATGAAATAGTACTGCAGTACAATCCTTATATACTCCATAATTATTATAACAAGTACATTGTTGATACAACACTCAATTGACATAATCAACATAAGAACTCTAATCATTCCTCTTCATCTATGGTAGTATCATAACTTGATTATTATCCAATAGCATCATTTGCGTCATAGTCTGATGACTGGGACATAGGTTCGCATAGTGTCCAAACTCCTTGCAAATGAAGCATTGTACATTTGAAACCATTTTCTTACCCTTGTAGTCACGTACTTTGTGCCCTTTTCCTCCACACTTATAACAAACTCCCATTCCTTTCAGGCAAGTTCCGGGGTGTTTCTTTCCACAGTTACCACATATGGGAAAATTCTTCTTTTCCCTCTTCCCTTTATCCATCTTTCTCTCTTCTATCCTTTTCTTCTCTTGCTTCCCTTCAAAGCCATAAGACTCAGTAATCTCTTTACTTATCTTATCAATACATGATATTATTTCTTCATATGATGATAATACATAGGAGACTATTTCTCTTATAAATTCTAGCTTAATACCATGAAAGATATGATCCTTCCTTCTCTTTGGATCATGTGCATTTTCGGAGTTCTCATTCCTTCTACTGGGCGCCATTTCTAAACAATGGCAAAAACTAGATCAGTTTATGAATCAAAATACATAATCCCATACTTATAAAACACTTAACATAAATTGAAATATTTATGGATATAATCCATAATCATAAGAATGTTTTCTTTGAGGAAGTATATACTCATAATCCCTTCAAAATGATTTGTAAAGAAAATGAGAGTTATCCTAAGCATATCCCCCAGGAGTGTCGTAACCAAGAGTGCAGCAAGGCCCGTTGTCGTGCACCAGTTCCCGTTCAAGTCTAGCTCAAAGAGGTGTTTTCGGGTTTTACCCCTAGGTACATCTGTGCCAGAGCCGCCTCTACCTGCTCGTATCCAGACAGGGATGTATTGCTCGGAAAACTCACAAAATCTCTACAATACCAAAATTCTAGGAAGTTCTTCTATACTAATCCTCAAAGTTCATCTTAAGTCTACGTGCTCTAATCAGAGTTTATCTAAATCTAGCTTCCAAGGTTTGTACTAAACTTCCTCTGATACCAACTGTAACACCCCGACCCCAGTTACCCAGAGTCGGTGCATTATTAAATAACATTGGCATGATCACAAGAAAGATCAAATCTCGAAAGACCGATTGGTTTAGTAGCCTTGGAAACACTAGATATATTCATAAGTTTTACATTACATCATAAAATGAAAAACTACTACAACAACATAATGTTTCCACAATCCACACTATTAACCCCTCATAAAATCCCTGAAGGTCATTCATAATTTACTTCTTCACATCCTGGGAAAAATAAAACATAGAAAAGGGGTGAGCTCAAATGCCCAGTAAGGATAACAAGATAGCGGAAACTTTCATAAATAAGAATAAACATTTAAGGCAATGTATAACTAAAACAAAAGCCTTTTAAATATGAACTTTCAACATGGTATGGCATAAATAAAATGAAATAATGCCATTTACTTATTCACATGGATATTCTACTAATCGAATAATCACATGCAAAAATCAATAACCACTTTCATAATGTTGGAATGCATAATGCCAGACTATCATAACCACATAGTCAAGGCCTCGTACCAAGACTACAAATAAGATTTTGTCAAGGCCTTGTGCCAAGACACTAGTTTGTCTCATGAGACATACCGATGCAATTTTTTTAGAAGATACTTACGTTTAAAATTGCTAAAATACACTCCAGTGTTTTTCTGAAAACATTATGCAAGCTTCTGAAAACAAAATAACTAATTCTGAGACTTCTCGACTAATTACATGCCATGATGGGTCCACTACCAATCCCTTCCTGTCTACCAAACTCGAGAGTCAGGTTTTCTGAAAACATTTTTAAGCTTGCGTTAAATACGTATACATTTGCACTGGATTTTCATGTTTTTGAGAGAAATATATCTTTTTTTTTAAATCATTTAAAAGTCACATAATTATAAAATAAAACATTTACTTTGAAAATATTCTTATAAGCTTGTAAGGAAATCTTTGAGGATTTTATAACAGTGGAAAATAACCGCACCCGCCGTATAAGTTAAAAAAACATTCTTACCTTAATTTTGTCGAAAAGGTTAAAAAGGACCTTGTTTTGAAAACGACGGAAATATTCCTCTTATAAAAAGTCAAACAAGGGTATAAATGACTTTAACCCATATTCTTGTAAATAATAAAAATGTTTTGAAATACATTTTTAAGAAACATGGATGTGGATGATAAAGAGATCCCAGTAGATTATTACGTATAAACAACCTCAGATAATGAAGAGATTGTGAAATAACCCTTACCTTGTACTTTTCGTTGGTTGGGGTAGGTTAACCTCCTGAATAATGGTGAAATAATTGTTATTAAATTATACAAGAATAATATACATTAATATGATATCATATATGATCTTTTAATATTGATTTGATAATAATATCTTAGTATTATCATTGTTTCGGGTGTTAACTTACTTGTTTTCTTTCATATGTTTTGTTACGTAAGACATGTTTGTAAAGGATAGGTTGTATATTATTCATATCCAGAATGATATCAAGTCCTTAAACATCATTTTTAAATCATCAAATGATAATTATACTTTAATGGTTACGATGGAGAATGAATCTCATCGCGTTCGTGGAGACGGTAGTCCGTACGTACGCACGAGCGATAATATCATTCTTTTGATATTAAAATAATATATAAATGGATGGTATATCATATATAAAGAATCATTAACATGTTATATTTATTATTTACATGAGTTACACATCATTATTATACCCATCCAAATAATAATATATTGAATAACAATTACACCACGACGTGGAGACGGTAAGCCGTACGTACGCACGTATGGTGACATGTTATTCAAATGGTGGATAGAATACTGAATATGGTTGTACCATATTTATAATAACATCACATTATATGTAAGATACTGGAGTTATTATTTTAGAATGGTAAGAACAAAGAAAGAGGAAGTGGAAGAAGAAAGGAACTTGGAAAAAGGGTGGTGAAATCATTACCTCTTCTTCGGGTTCTTCCTTTTGATTTGATCAAAAGGGATCCTTAGGTTGGCTTTCTGATCAAACTAAGGCCTCTAGGTTGTAGTGAGGGATGTTGGGAGAGTATTTGGGCAGAGTTTGGCCGAACCAAAAGGCTTTGAAGGTGTGAAGAAATGAGAAGGAGGAGTGCCCTTTTATAAGAGGGGTGAGGGGCACCTTTGGAAAAGCTAGAAATATTAATTTATAATAAATTCATATTCGGTTTCTAATGGCTCCAAAGTTGATTATTCAAAGGTTAAGGTGGGGATAGGTCGAAAACCACTCAACCAATAGAATTTAGACAGGTTTGGGTACTTATATTAACCTTATCTTTAAGTATTAACTCTAAGTTAATTAGTTTCACTTTTACAATGTCTCTTTGTATTTTTATATAATATGGGTAATAAACTTACTATATACATCCAAGCGACCCCCAATGGGTCCAGTAATGATGAAACTATCATGATATAAGTCTCTTGGCCGAACCTTAGATTTTTAAGAATTTAATATCAATTAATAATATAATATTTGTTTTAAGAACTCTTTTATGTCAATTTTGACACTATTCAATAGTTGATTTTTGTGAAACTCATAACAGATTGATTACTTCGAAAAAAGTCAATTAAATCAATCCTAATATATAATATTATCCTATAAAATTAGTTTAATTCATTAAAAGTTTCATATTATATTTTTTTGGGTATTTATAATATCAATTATTTTAATTTTTCACTATTATAGTAATTACTGCATCATCATTGTGTCATAAATAAAATAAATTATTTAATGTCTAAAAATTATAAATAAAATATCATTATGTATTAAATCTTTTTATCTTTCTAATGAATATTTATAATCTAAAATCCAACTTATATAACCCTATGTAATAAATGTTTTTCTAAAAGATATATGCTTGTGTCATTTTTGTATTCATTTTGACTTAATTAAAATAAAGTGTCATTATCACTTACAAGTGGATCCATGGGGTCCCAAAATAGACCCAAAGATTCCCATGGTCGACCATGTATCAACCAATAGGGTTAAGACACGTTTTAGGGTAATTTAGTATTATTATAATATTATTTTTTAACCTTTATTTACCGGATTTACCCTTAACCATGGTAAATAAAATATTTACCGCAGTAATTATTCAAAATGTCTAAAAATAAAAGTTACCTATTTACACAATTTGAACATCCTGATTCTAAATATGGAATCCATTTTCCTAAATTCAAAACAAAGAAGTGGCAGAAATTAATTTAACATTAATTCCCGCTGTCAAAACAAAAAGCGTGTTTTTAAGAGATAATAACTATCAAAAGATTGACACTTGTTTATGTTCGGTTTAATTGTAAAATTATGTCCAATGACCAACATTATATTAAATGGTAAAAATATATTCTAAATATAATTTAAAACCACTAAAATTAATAATTTATCACTATTAATTATTTTGATTAAAAAAGTTGTTTTTAATTAAAATTTAGTAATTTTCACTATTCATCAAAATATAAAAGTTATCCGAAAAGTACCAAAATTTCACCCTAGGCTAATTTCGATATTCCAAATCCAAAAATGAAGTCCATTTTGAAATATAAAATATATATGATTTCAAAAAGTAGTTATTACTATTCACAACGGCTATTTTAATTAGTTGTGGTGTGTGTTAGAACTCGAGGTTGCGTACAACACACGCTATCACATTATTCGAAGAGAAGCGTACCGTAGAAGCTTGGGATGTTTCATTTTAAATTTTTGATGTCCCCATTTAGTCAAAAAGTTTAAAATATAGTATTTAAAATGGGTTCACTATTGTAGTTGATAAAAGTGCAATACTGAAAATGAATTTGTTCTTGCATTATATCTAAGAAACTCATAATATGGATTCTAAAATTATAAGGATTATATAAACATTAAAATTTATCTAATACTATTCATAACCTCTTTTGAACGGATTGTTTGGTAAGTCATGGTTTGCTTGAACTTGGTGTTGCGTGTAGTGAAAGTTATTGAATTATTTTGAAGAACTAACTCACTATGAAATCTTGGGGTGTTACAGCATCGAGCATCGGGTCCGAGGCGGGTTTGGCGCCGGCGGACCGCTGATATAAATATCAGCACCCCCCCTTTTAATCGTTCTTCGCCGTTCTTCGCCGCCACTCTGCCGAATCGAGCCAACGGAGCGCCCACGAGCTCAGAATTCGATGGCGGACATTCCAGGAGCGCGCAGCGGAAGCTTTGGAGCGCGGATCTAAGGTAGAACGTCGGCGTTTCGCCCGCGAGGTAGGCGGATTTGATTTTTAACCCCCGATCCTGTTTTTACTGCATTTTTCTGTAAATTGAAGTCGTTGCAGTATAAATCGGGTCCCGAGGGTCGCGTAGACGCCTCCGGATCGCAAAACGGACCACCGGGGTGCCCCCGGCGGTCCGCGGAAGGTCCGCCGGCGCGGCACCGGTGCGGCGGAGCCGCGGGGGCACGCCGGCGGCGCGCAGCGGAGGGCCGCCGGCCAGGGCGGGCCGGCGGCGGCGGCCGGTCCAGGCCGGCCGGACCGGCCGGTCGGGGCCGGTCCGGCCACTTTTCGCATACGGGGGTCTTTAAACCCCCGTATCTTGCACTTCGGGAGTCGGATTCGCGCGCCGTTTGCGGCGACATGTCCCTGACGACGAGGCGAACCCTCCGGTGTGGGTTCGAGGGTTAAAGGTTTGGGATCGTGGCCCGGGAGCTAGAAACGTCGTATAAAATAATATTATTTTATTATTTTACGACTTCGGGCCGTTATAACTTCTACCTGGAGCGTCCGATTGACGTGCCGTCAGTGGCGTTGAGACCCTGACGGTACGACGGACTTTTTGAGATGGTTTTCGGGTGTTGGGACTGCGAATGGGGTGCGGGCCCCACGATGACGGGTTTTGGCGATTGCGGAGAAACGCAGCTTTTTCACCAGGAGTCCGATTTTGGCGGATGAATAGTCGATCCTGTGTGTTTTTCCGAGAGGATCACAATGGTGCGTTTTGTTCGATGAGTTTCGGAATCTAGGCGTGGGCCCCACCCGACCTGGCATTTGGTGAATATTACCTTTTTCACCGGGTGTCCATTTTGGACGAGCGAGTAGTCGATTCCGCTTGTTTTTCTGAGGGGATCGTCGTGGTGTGATCCGCTCGATGGTTTTCGTGATCGTTTTGTGGGCCCCGCACGGGCTAGCTACGGTGAATAGTGCCTTTTTCTCCGGTGCTTTATTTTGGGCGAGTAATCAGCCTATCCTGCGTGTTTTTCCGCGTGGAACGCAATGGTGGCCTCGGTTTTGGCCTAGGAGGTGCGCAATGTGGCGTTATGGCGGGTCGCTCGGGTTAGCGACGTTTGGACCATCAGTGGTTGAGGGTTCTCCCTTGGTTCGTTCCTACGAGGGTTCGTGTGGTATTACAACCTTCATATGGGTTTGTGATCCTCTTGATGGGATGTTTAAACTGTTAGAGTTGTGGTATCCCACCGGTGGTCCCGGAGTGGATCCTCTAGCATCTTTACCCTAGATCGGGTTCTTGGTATCGTTGTGACCGCTTATTTACGGGCGGCGATCCCCTATCTAGCAGGTTAACCCCGTAGGGTTTGTGGCATCATCAGGAATATGATCCCCTACGCGGTGGGTCATGCCCAGTAGGGTTATCGCATCGTCGGGTTTACGATCCCCTACTCAGCATGATGTTTATAGTAGGGTTGCGGTATCGTTGGTTATACGATCCCCTACTCAGCGCTTGGTGTCGGTACGGTTGCGGTATCGTTGGTTATGCGATCCCCTACTCAGCGCGTGGTTTCGGTAGGGTTGTGGCATCGTCGGTTCGATCCCCTACATCGCGAGTTATACCAGGTAGGGTTCCGGTATCGTCGTGACCATCTTTATATGGACGATGATCCTCTATCTGAGTGTGGAGCTTCTGTCGAGTGCCAGATCGGGTTGTGGTATCCCCTAGCAGATTCTGGGTGTGATCCCCTATCTGTGAGAACTACGTATGCCAGATCGGGTTGTGGTATCCCCCAGCGGACCCTGGGAGTGATCCCCTATCTGTGAGCTACGTATATCGGAGTGGGTCTTGGTATCCCCCTAGCAGACCCTAGCGGCGATCCCCTCTCCGAGGAGTTTGGTGGTTATGTTTCTACAGTGAGGTTTCCTCAGAGATGCTATCCGACGAGCGTGGTCTCTCGGGTGAGCGTCTGTGATGTTTGCGAGTATCTCGATGGAGTGTATCTCTCGGATGAGTGTCATCTGGTATGACAGTGTTCGTGGTGTACTCTCCTGGTTGTGGACAGTTTCTGGTGATGAGGTCGGTAACTCTTGTGGCTTTGTGGCGTGAGCTGTGTATATCTGGATTGTTCAAGGTGTATGTATGGGCATACACTTGAGCTGAGCTGAGCTGACTAGTCGTGTTTAGCTGAGGATGGTCACGAGATGGAGTTTCTCTCTCGTCTGGGTTCCCTCTGGCTGGGTTGAGCGGACTGTTTCCTTTTAGTTGCTCCCTTGGGTTTTGGGTTTTTGGGGTGCCTACTGAGTATGTTTATACTCACCCCTGCACGGGCTTTGCCCGCACATGTTTGTGTCTTGTGCAGACCACAGGCCTTTTGACGGAGTCCCAGGAGGACCCGGAGCAGGCGGAGCTTAGTGAGCAGGTTGATCATGGTGTATACCGGAGCTGTGCCGAGGGATCTTTTCGGTGGGTGTTTGTGGCAGCGTTCCCCTTCTTCAGAGCAGGTTGGACGCGCTTGTAGTTTTCTTTTGGTGGGCCCTGTTTTTCCCTAGTACTTTTTCTGTTGCACTCGGGTTTGGGATAGATAGTATGCATGAATTTACTTTTCAGTTTCTTTATCTCTGCACTGTTGCATGGAGGTGTTTGTGGGTGCGTGTGTACAGGTAACTTAGGCTAATGCCTCCCATGTGTGTGATAGCCTACTCGGCGCTGGTCGCCAGCCCCTGGCCTATTGGAGGTGGGCTTGGGGAGTCGCGGCTCGAGCCCCGTTGGGTCGGGTCGTGACAACATGCTCCGCGCATGTGTCCTCAACTTTGGTCGCAGCTCGGAGGACCACCTACCCTTGGTGGAGTTCGCATACAACAACAGCTACCACTCCACAATCGGGATGGCACCATACGAGGCGTTGTACAACAGACCTTGCAGATCTCCTTTGTGCTGGACTGACCCTGGGGAGTTAGCACTTGTGGGACCAGAGATGGTCCGGGCCATGACAGAGAAGGTCCAGGTCATCCAGGAGCGGATGAGGACAGCTCAGAGCCGGCAGAAGTCTTATGCTGATAGGATGCGGAGGCCACTAGAGTTCGAGGATGTCGACCACTTCTTCTTGCGTGTCTCACCTCGACGTGGATTACGAAGATTAGGCCGAGGCGGTAAGTTGTCTCCACGCTTCATCGGGCCTTTCTAGGTCCTCAGCAGGATCAGTGAGGTGGCTTATCTCCTGGCTCTACCACCTCAGTTGCACTGGGTGCACGACGTCTTCCACGTATCTCAGCTGAGGAGATACGTGCATGACCCGACGCACATCATTGACCATGGGGAGCTACACGTTGATGATGGGGAAACTTTTGCGGAGGTCCCGGGGGAGATCAAGGATCGACAGGAGCGGGTCCTACGTGGATGGTTGATTCCTCTAGTGCGCATCAGATGGCAGCACATGAACCTCCAGGAGAGCACTTGGGAGCGGGAGGCTCAGATGCGTGCTCAGTAACCACATTTGTTTCCCTAGCTTATGATGTATCTTTACGGGGACGTAAAGCCCTGAGGTGGGAGTGATGTAAAGACCCGTAAATTTCAAGGAAATTTTTTTCTTAATTTTCATTGAAATTTTACAACGACGCAGTTTCTAACGGCACCTGATTCTGAGGCCCGGTGTGCCCGGAATCATTTTCTGAAGTTTGGCTTGGGTACGTTCAGTGAACGGACGAGCGGGTTTTTCAAACTTTTGAACCGGTGCTCGGAATCGAATTATGAGGGCACAAATGGAATCGTTGCGCCGATATTTGCTTAGAAACGCCTCTTCTGGAGTTGCGTTTGCTCGGGTGTGGTTTTTAATTTTTGGTCTTAAAGTTAAAAAAATAAAATAAGTGGTACGACAAACATTATTTTATTTCACTTAAAGCCACTTAAAAGCCACTTTAAGCTTCTTAAGCTGATTTGAAGTGGATAGGGTGGAAATCAAAATATCCTACCCTCTTGGTAGGATATTTGTGAGGTGGGACCCGCACGAGCCCCACCGTTTCTTTTCCACTAAGTAACGCACCCGCGAAAACCTGTCATTATGAAAGTCAACTGACGTGTTTTCTTAAATTCTTAACGCACCATTTAGTTGGGTGGTTAACTTTGTTAAATTAATTCTAAGAATTAATTTAATCGTTTCTTAACCTGTTTACAATCCGTTGGTGTAATAATAAAATAATACCAACGCATGACTTCTTGAGGATTGCTCGTTGAGAGGTTTTTGACAAATTTTGTGCCTTCATCCTCCTTCGTGAAGAACGCGAAGAACATGAAGAACGCAAAGAACGCTGTCACCCTCGGGGATTGATGACGCTTCTTCTGAGACGTTCTTCCCCGCAACGATCTCCGGTCACCAACTGGTTAAGGTAGGAGATTTCGGGTTTCTTCTTTTAAATCTTCTTTGTGGTTTATAACAACATCATGGATTTAATTAATATAATTAAATCTGCATGTTCTTGAACCTCGAAGATCGACGATGCGACACCCTTCGGCGATGCGACGGTCACCTCCTTCCGCGGTGATCAATTCCGTGAAGAACGCGCGTGCGACGACTTGATGAGGTAGGGGTTTTGTTTGTGAAATGAATTTATTTCCATGGTTGTTTCCTCCTAAAAACAAAGAACCTGAATCAAGAGATATTTTAATTTATTAAAATTTTATATTATTTTGTTTTCCATGTGTTGATTATTTCTTCCTGATTGTTATCACCTAACGCGGAGGGTGCGGGCTAAACAAACATGGCCCAACAACCCTCCACAGTTCTTCGTTGATGTGCGGATTGGCGGGCGATGACAAAACATGCCGCATGGGTGATTCATTGTTTCCGTAGTGAAGAACGGGACCCAGGAGGAGCTACGGCGTAGACGAGAGTGGAATCGGACCACCAGAACAACTCCGGTGGCCCGTAGAAACCACCGGCAGCGCGGGTCGCCGGCGGCCGGAGGCGGCGGTGCCCCGGCGCGCCGCCGGACAGAGCCGTCGCGGCTGAAGCTGTGGCGGTGGTGGCACCAGCGGACCCGCGGTCGCGCGGGTCCGGTGCACACGGGACACGGCAATTCCGCATCCGCTAACCAGTGTGGCCCCCGCGAGGGGGGGGGGGGGGCGGTGTTCACACGCGGGGGCTGCGCGCCCCCGCCCCCGGACTCGCTCGCTCGGCCGAGCCGAGCCGGGCCGAGCCGACCCGCCGGCCGGGTCACGCCCTGGCTGGGCCGGGTCGCGCCCAACCGGGTCGGACACCTACCCGGGTCGGGTCGACCCGGTTCGGGCCGGCCCAGGGGGGTCGGTCCGGGCCCAGACCCCCCGTCTTCAGACCGTTTTCTGTCTTTTTCCCGTATCTTGACCTATAGGCCTCCGAACGGCGCGCCGTCAGCGGAGATGCGATCCTTGGATCGAGACGGTCGTTTTAGTATATCACACTCAAGGTTTCGGAATACTTTGGGTTTGGCCGGGTTGGTTCTTACACGAAACCAACTGTGCCCTCGGAGCGGAAACGCTCATATCTTGAGCTTCGAACGTCCGATTGATGTGCCGTCGACTTTGGTGGATTCCTCTAAGTGAGACGGATCTTTTGGCACACTCCGCCCAAGGTTAGGATGCAGGTGGAGTATGGTCGGGTTGGTTTTTCCTTAAAAACCAACCGGGCCCCTGGGACGAAAAAGCCAATAACTATCAGACCGGGCGTCCGATTGACGCGCCGTCTGCGATGTTGAGTTCCTATTGACGATACAGAACATTTGGATACATCATCTCTGGACTATGTGTCAGTTAATGTATCAGCCTCTCGGCTCGTGGAGCGGACCCTCCCGAACGAGCTTGCTGTGTGCGGGAACCCTAGAGCTGGCTGCGACTGCTACTGTGACGACGACGACTGTGCAGAGATCCTCAGTGGATTCGACGACGACGACTACAACACTAAGCGATCCTTTGTGGTTCAGTGCTACCGATCCTATGTGGGTCTGATCCTGTGTGGGTCAGTGCTCAGCGGTCCTTTGTGGGCTAGCACCTAGAGGTCATGTGTGGGCCCGATCCTGTGTGGGTCTTTGCGGGGGTTAGTTACCTATAGATCCTTTGTGGGTCAGATCCATTGTCGGTCATTACGGGGGTTAGTACCTATCGATCCTTTGTGGGTCCGATGACTTAGATGGATCAGTGATCATATCTATCATCATTCGATGAAGTATACCTATGTGAGCTGAATCATGTTTACTCTCCTTTGTGGATTGTGTTATGCTATCCTATGTGGATTACGTTTTACATTCCTTTGTGGATTGTTTTGTGCTATCCCGTGTGGATTTACGTTTTTCTTTCCTGTATGGACTGGGTTGTACTTGGGCTCAGAGGTTGGAGTGTATTGGAATTGATGACTTAGGTATATGTATGGGAATATACCTAAGCAGTGTCGGTTGTTACTTCATGATTGTATCTTTCCTTTGTGGTTTATCCTCTGTGGTTTTTCAGAGACCTTAGGGGGTCTCGGGGTCCCTACTGAGTAGCTTATACTCACCCATGCACGGGCTATGCCCGCACTACGTTTTGTTGGTTCCAAATGACGAATAACAATGATCGTGGTGGAGGCTTGCAGAGCAAGACTGTACCTATAGGTGGACCACTAGGTGGGATGTACTCGGAGCGGTCGGCTGGACCCAAGGAGCAGTGGAGGCTTTATGTACCCACCCTTCAGGTGGGACTTCCAGAGGACAGCTTGATGTTGCGTCTTTTACTTTTCAGTTGTTGTTTTCCCCTTTCGAGTTGTACTTTACTTTCAGTTTGGGTTTGTATTCTGGCCCACTTACTTTCCGCACTTACTGTTGTACCAATTTTTACTTAGTGTTTACTTTTTTCTCTTGCTTATACTGTGTGCTTGTTTACTTTACAAAGACAATGCCTTCCCTTTATCGGGATTTACGCCTTGGTTCTAGTCGCCAGCCCCTGGCCTATGGAAGGCGGGCTTGGGGTAGTCACGGCACGGGCCCCGAGGACGGGTCGTGGAAAAAGCTAACTAGAAAAAGCTTAGTTAAAGACTTACCCAAACATTATTTTTCAAATGAAAAAGTGTGTAATCCCTATCAAAATGGAAAGCAACACAAAACTTCCTTTAAACCAAGGAAAGAAATGTCAACTTCTCAACCTATCGAACTGGTTCACATGGATTTATTTGGACCATCTAGAGTTTCTAGTTTAAATGGGTAGCACTATGTTTATATTCTAGTAGATGACTTTTCTAGATATACTTGGATCTTCTTTATAGCTCACAAAAGTGAAGTCTTCTCTTATTTTACTAAATATGCCATGTCTATGGAAAATCGTAGTGGTCTTAGAATTAAATCCTTAATAAGTGATCACGGTCGTGAGTTTGAAAATCAATATTTTGAATCCTTTTTCTCACAAAATGGTAATAGTCACAATTTCTCTGCCCCTAAACATGTCAACCAAATACAAATGTATAAATAAGAAATAGAACCCTCGAAGAGATTGCTAAAACAATTCCTAGTGAATATGACCTACTTATTTATTTTTATGCTGAAGCTATCAATACAACATGCTACATAATCAATAGAGTGTTGATCAGACCTATTCTTAAAAGGACTACTTATGAGTTATGTAACAATATAAAACCCAAGGATAACTACTTCAAAGTTTTTGGATGCAAATTCTATATTCTTAATACTAAGGACAATCATGACAAATTTTCATCCAATGGTGATAATGGTATCTTTTTAGGACATTCCATGTCTATTAAAACCTATGGAGTGGTCAATAAAAGAACTAAATGTGTCGAAGAATATATCCATTTCAAATTTAATGAAACAGATCTACATGAGCCTAAAACCAATCTAGAGAACCTAGAGGATGATGTATCAAATCCAAACATTAATCCAAAATCCTCAAACCATCCTGTGAAAGAATCTGGGAAAACTACTAGTTCTGAAAATTCCTTAAACTCAAGTCACAATGAACCTCAACATATTGATGAACCTGCAATCACTAATCCCTCCTTTTCTAGAGCTTTTATAACTCTTAATAACCATCCTTTAGATGTTGTTGTTGGATACCAAGACAAAGGAGCTCAAACTAGAGATTCTCTTAGAAATTAGGTTGAATATCAATTCATCGTGACACAACTTGAACCTAAAAACATTGATGATGCTATCAATGATGAATTTTGGTTGATGTCCATGCAATAAGAACTTCATCAGTTTGAAAGGAACAAAGTTTAGAAACTTGTTGAAAGACCTAAGGACACACTCATCATAGTCACTAAATGGGTGTTTTGAAATAAGGTAGATGAAGCTAGTAATATAGTTAGAAACACGGCTATATTGGTTGCATGAGGCTATAGTCAATAAGAAGGAATTGACTATGACGAGACCTTTTCACCATTAGCTATACTTGACACCATTAGAATCTTGCTTTATTATGTTGCACATCTGAATTTCAAACTATATCAAATGGATGTTAAGAGTGCATTCTTAAATGGGTATATAGATGAGGATATCTTTGTTGAAAAACCACCTGGTTTTATAAACCCCCATTTTCCAAATCATATTTTTTAAATTATAAAAATATTTATATGGTTTAAAACAAGCCCCAAGAGCATGGTATGATAGGTTGAGTACTTTTCTTATTTCCAATAGTTTTACAGAAGGAATAGTTGATCCTACTCTTTTTATAAAATGAATTTCTAATGATGTTTTAGTTGTTCAAATCTATGTAGATGACATTATATTTGGATCTTCAAAGAATTCTTTATGTTTTGATTTTTCTAAAATGATGAAAAATTAATTTTAAATGAGTTTAATTGGTGAACTAAAATTCTTTCTCAAATTTCAAATATTTCAAAAATAATGATGGTATTATTTTAACTCAAAGTAAATATACTAGAGATCTTATAAAACGTTTTGGATTGGATAGAACTAAAAGTATTGACACTCCCATGAGTACCACTTGTATGTTGGATCTTGATTAAGATGGGAAATCTATTGATCAAACCACTTATAGAGGAATGATTGAAAGTTTACTCTACTTAACTGCTAGTCAACCTAACATTATGTTTAGTGTGTGTATGTGTGCTCATTTTAGAGAAAATCATAAGGAATATCATTTAAATTTTGTAAAGAGAATTTTAAAATACCTCAAGAATACACCCAACCTAGGACTGTTCTATTCTGGAGGACAATCATTTGAATTAGTTACTTATTCTAATGATGACTTTGGTGGTTTTAAGTTAGATAGAAAAACCCCCTCTGGAACCTGTCACTTTTTAGGAAAGTCACTAGTATCATGGTGTAGTAAGAAACAAAATTCTGCTACATTATCTACTGTAGAAGCTGAATACATACCTTCTGGTAGTTGTTGTGCACAAATCTTATTGATGAAGCCCACGATACAAGATTATGGATATCAATTCAGGCATGTACCTATAAATTGTGACAACACAAGTGCTATTAACATTTCGAAAAATCCTGTTTCACATTCTAGGACAAATCATATTGATGTAAGACATCCCTTTTTGAGATATCATTATCAAAAAGGTGATATCACTTTGGAATTCATTGGTACTGAATATCCTCTTGCTGATATATTAACAAAACCATTAAATCTTGAAAGAATAGACTATAACATACATGAATTTGGTATGATAAATCTTAATTAAATGTCTTACTATTTTATGTCTTACGGATTTATGTCTTAATGTTTTATATCTTACTATTTAATTTTTTACGATCTCACAGTTAGTATTTTTTTATTATTGTCTGACAGTCACTGTCTCACCATAAGGTTCAGTCATTGTCTCACCGTAAAGAAATGTCTCACTGTAAAGACCTGTCTCACCATAAATTCATGTCTCACCGTAAAATTCATTCACTATCTCAACATAAGGCTCAGTCACTGTCTCAATGTAATGTTTGTTCATTGTCTCACTGTAAAGACCTGATATGGTCTCACTGTAAAAACTCTATATGATTATTCTTTGCGAATTAAAAACCATATCGCGGTAATTATTCATTTCACCACGTTACGTTCATGTGCTTTTACTTTTGTGATGTTTGGTATTACTAAATGATAAAATAATGGAAATTTCACTTGTCTTTCACTTGATATCTCTTCTATACACTCAATTTGTAACCCTTATTCAGCCCTTCAACCCTTCTCTCTCTCTCTCAAACCATCAGTGAATGCCCAGGATGAAACTCCCTTAATCATTGACTCCTGAGAAACATATCACAAAGAAGAAGAAAATTTCACCCAAGCTAGCACCCAAGGGTCCTCTAAATCCAGGACTGGTGAACCAAGTAGTAGTACCTAAGAAAGAGACATTCCCAAAGTGGCTTCTATTGAGTAAGCCTCTGGTTTTGAATGTTTTAAAATAGAAAGGCTGGTTATAATGGGTTTTTAAGGAAGATAGACCCATATACCCTATGTTAGTGGATAAAGTTTATCAGTATGTTCAGTTCTCCTTTGATTCTGAAGATGGTTATGCTCTGAGAAGCTGGATAAATGGCCAGAAATTCTCATTCTCTTTGAAGTTATGGGCTGCATGCCTTAGGATACATCATGAAGGCATCTATGAGGACTGTGAAAGAGGACCTCCACCTTCTAGTGATTTCTTTGTTTTGGAAGATGCTCTAAAATGATTAAGCAAAAATGGAACCAAGAGGAGAGCCATTACAATTGAACTAGAAGGAGAATCTATACTTATTTTTAAGTTTATATAGAACTGGATTAGTCCCAGGAAAGTTGATTCTGCAATACTAAAGTATCAGGATGTGTTTCTGATTCATCTTATGAAAAATGGGCATAATATAAAAAAATTTAAGTATGTCATACACCATATGTGTGAGCTAATCAAAACCACATCCAAGTCAATATCCCTATTTTATTCTCAACTTATATCATCCATGCTTGAAGCCAAAGGTATTGATGGACATAATAAAGAAGTTATCAAGGATTGTGAGTTATACCTTTCAAAATTAATTGTCAAGAGAATGAAAATCAATTTGAATCCTTGGAAAAAGGAATGGGTGGAAGACAATGATAGGATTTATGAAAAGTTCAATCCAGTGGAACATCCCTCAAGACCAGAAGATATTTCTAATCCTGGTTTGGAACTGGATGAAGTTGTTGAGTATTCTGAAGAAGAAAACGAAGAAGACGCAGTTGTTCCTCCTAGGGAAACTGTTTCTGATAAATAAGACAGTACTCATGTCCCTCATGTTGTAAGTGAAAAGGATGTCCCTACTTCTAAAGATGTTGTTAATGTGGGAGATAAACCTGAAGTTTAAATAGAAAATTTTTTCTAAATAAACCGAGAAGAATGCTATAGAAAAACCTATAGAAGAACACTTACCTATTATACAAGAATATGACCTTGAGGAACTCCCATTGGAAAAATCTATTCCTGAATTAATTTCTATAGCTGAAGAAAGGTTGGAGCTAGATTTTCAGCTGGCTAGGTAGGATATGGGTGAGGAAATAAGAGATGAATTCATAGAAATTGATCAAGACCCTATGCCTCTCAGTCCTGAGAAGGATGCAACTATTAAGGGGGAGAAATCCCAAAATCTAGAATCTATTGATTTATTAAACCTGATTGATTCAAGCCCTATAGACTCTCGGTATAAGTTCCCCAGTTTTTATGATGTGGATGACTCTAATAAAGTATTAGTAAATGGCCTTGACCTTTCTACTAGGTTCCAATTGAAATCGGTCTCTAATATTTCCTCTAAAAAAGAACCGGAGTCTGTATTAGTCCTTATCTATGAACCTTCATCATAACAACCATCATTGGTGAGTAAAGATGATCTAAAAGATTTTCGAGCTACCCTTTTGGTTGGAGTGGAAAAAATCCTGAATAACCAACCTGCTTCATCATCATATATAAGTGAGAGAGATGCCTCATTGTTGTTGGAAAATATTATTTGGAAAATTCAACCCAAAATTCTTCATGAGTTTTAGGAAGTCAGAGTTGAAAACAGACTTCTTCGTGATGAAGTAAAGACTCTAAGAGGTGAGATTGAAGAAATATAGAAAGAGATGCATTCAAGATATGATCTCTCTTCTCGTCCTGTAGATCCTGTTATCCCTCAAACCCCATAGAATTTTGTCTCTCATATTCATCCTCATTTAGGTACCTTAGCTAAAAAGTTACTGTAAGAAACAAACAGATTTTGAAAGAGATGTGAGTGATTATTGTTAATCGTAACAAGATTAATAATGAGTATACGGGTGGTATTCAAAAAGTTCTTAATCAACTAAAATCTCTCACCTCAGTTTTCACTGCTTATAAAGCATCTGGACAATCATCTCAATCTTCATTAGACAGTGACCTGCTCAGAACAGTGGTCAAAGAATAACTTTAGATAGTGCTTAGTGGTTTTAATAGAGATTCTCTATCTGCAGTTATCTAGAACAGTGATAGAGTTCTGGATCTGGTCCAAATCCCTTCAAAAATTGCTAATGATTCTTAGCCAAATATTTCAAATAAAGTGGATTTCTACTTCAACCGAATCTTCTCAAAGACTGACATGACCAATCATTTCAAATATCTTGTAGAAAATCTGAGGATTCCTCCTATTAATAAAGCTTTAAAGACTCAAGTCCAAAAGCTCACATATTTCAATTTTCGTTCAGATAAGTTTATAGAAAACACAGATGACTTTGAGAAAGATATGCAGTATGGTGGAGAGATCATTGAGGATTTTATTAAGCTTCTGGGGCCCTATATTAATGTACAAAGTACATCCATTGTTTCTCTTGCAGCTGCACTTCTGAAACTTGGTTTTCCTACATTCACCTATGTCCTAGCCTCCACTTCTATGTCTTTCGTTCAGGCACTGAGTTAGATCAGGCCTGTTATCCTTGATCAACAATTTCCTCAATCTTCTACTGCACCTACTCTAGCTCCCTCTGTCTTTGAAGGTATTCATTTTCCTTCTATATCAACCAGTTCAATCTCTTCTTCTACCTCAACCTCTGCTACTATGGCTTCCACTTCTACTGCTTATGATGCTGCTAAGGGAAAAGAGAAGACCAGTCAGTGAAGAAGGATAGTACTTACTCTATTTTGATGGGAAACTTGTTACATTTTTTTCACTTTTTGTAATGCCCCTCTTTTAATATAATACATTATGCACTTTTATTGTCTCTTTTTTCTTTCTTTTTTCATGCTACTTTTTGATAATCCCAAAAGGGGGAGAAATATGGGAGAAATATAGGATTAGAGAACACTCAATTTATACGTGTTATATGCACTTTCGCACTATGTTGTTAGAACACATATACAGTCTAAATTTGCATGATTTGTGATCATCAAAAAGGGGGAGATGATTTGACTCCTCATGTATTAATCATGTTTTAATGATCACAAATCCTATTCAATCTATAAACCTTGTTAAGACTATGTAATCTATCTCACATCAAATGCAGTGTTGTTTAATTAAAGATATCCAAATAACTTAAGTGATATACACTCAGTTTGGTTACTATACACTATCTTTTGATTCACTTTATAATGATTTCTCTGACAAATGATTAATTTTAATTCATTCCATAAATATCACTGCTTAAGATTGAATATAGATATTTTCCTAAGTCTGAGACACCGTGATCAAGTAGACACTATGACCATGAGAAACCATGACATCCAGACACCGTGACATCTAAACACCATGAACCAGACACTGTGAAATCCAGAAACTATCACATCAAGACACCGTGAACCAGACACCATGACATCCAGACACCGTGAACCAGACATTGTGACATCCAGACACCGTATCATCCAGACACCATGAACCAGACACTGTAACATCCAGACACCGTAACATCCAGACACCGTGAACCAGACACGTTGACATCCAGACACCGTGAACCAGACACTATGACATCCAGACATTGTAACATCCAGACACCGTGAACCATACACCGTGACATCCAGACAACGTAACATCCAGACACCGTGAACCGGACACCGTGACATCCAAACACCATGTGAATGAGACACAGTGTAGAGGCTCGAAGCTTGAAGTACATGGAAATTACATTTCTTTAGATGAATACTTAATACATAACAAAAACAGACACACAAGGATCGTAATAGTTTAGTGTCTTTGGAAACTCAGAATATAATCTTCTAATCATGGTGAAAGATCTTCAACATCTCCCAATAAAGATCTTCCTCTTTTTCACATAAACCCTTTCTTTATATCCTGGGGAAAAGAAAACATAAAAAGGGGTGAGATCAAATGCCCAGTAAGGGTGAACATAGGGAACATAAAACAATCCATAAATATTTGAATGCAAAAACATGAACATAAAATCTAAACATCAAAATTTTGAGCAAAGACATGAATCTTGGAAGTATGTAAGGCATATATCATAAGGGAACATCAATCATGATAAAATAGCATGGAAATAAAACATGTAAAAGTTGAAACTATTCAGCACATGTTATGATTTCCATAGTATCCAAGGCATTGCTGCAAAGACCATCTTAGTGGACAAAGTCCCTTTCTGAATCGAGTTCACTCCTCGTTTTAGTCCTGTAACACTGTACCGGATTAACTTACTGTTCTAGCCATGTCTATCTCATGAGATATAAATATTTACCCAATGCATTGGAGGGAGATATATGTCCCACCCATCTCATATTGAAATCATTAATTCGTGTGCCACAATATAAACATAAATCATTCATCATAACCCAAGAATAAAATGGGTTTCATACACATGATTCCATCATAATGTAATCCATACAAAAAAATTGGATATCATTTCGTAATTATAAAAGTGAAACTATGTAAATCATAGAGACATGATACTTGAAACATACACAAGTGAAATAATGTCATCTTAGATGAAGATGGTTTTGATAAAACACTTGAAATGAATTCTTGAGGAAAATATCCTTTTATCTTCAAAATCATTTTCTTTTCACAAAATGTCATGCAATTTTAAAAGAAAAAGATTTTGTTTAAAATATTCATGAAATATTTTGGAGGAAGCTTCATGAAAATAAGGATTTATTAAACCGTAAAAATCATTTCATGCCGTATAAGTTAAAAAAACATTCTCCTCGTACTTTTGTGAGAAAAGTCAAAAAGTACCTCGTAACGTAAACAAAAGAAAGATTCCTTACATACCGTGTAGTAAAAGTCAAGAATGGGTAAAAAGGACATTAAACATACATAAAAACATTTTTATAAAACATATACATGGATGATAACAATAACCCCAATAAATACTTACGAATAAGAAATCTCGGATAAAAATGAGATTTGCAAAATTATCCCTTACCTTAGGTCTGATATGCTTCGTACGTATCCAAAACTCCTGTATAATGATTTAAATAATGCCATTTACTTATTAAAGAATCATATTCATTGTTATTATATCATATATGGTTCACGTATGACTTTATATTACCCGTTCTTTTGTAAATTCATGTTAAAGTAGCATTTTGGGTAAAATCATTTCATTTATCGTTCGTGTTTTAACTTGTAATTATTTATATGATTACTTAAATCATGATTACTTACATCCAGAATGTAAAACATTATTTATATATAATATATATTCATAATGTATAAACAATGGATCGATAAATGGATAGAAATACACCGTTCATGGAGATGGTAGGTCGTATGTACGCATGAACTCTGTTTTGGTTTCCTTATTGAATTGAATGGAATTAAGTAAATGACATAAATATATATATACATAAATCCAGTAGAATTATTATTTCATATATTTCATGATTACTTATTATATATACTTTATAATCATTCTTTAAGGGTTATCATGGAGAGTGAATCTCATCGCGTCGTGGAGACGGTATTCAGTACGTATGCATGAGCGATGATATCATTCCCATGATCGTGGAATTGTATTAAAGTGTATGTATAATATTAAAGAATCAATATAACTTTTCATTAATCATATATATTCATTACTTTTACCATTATACCCATCCATGTAAGGTGGTGGTGGAAAATAGATTACACCACGGCATGAAGACGGTATTCCGTACGTACGCACGCGCGGTGATTTCATTTTCCGTAGGATGGATATATGGTGAAATAGGGTTATTTCATACTTATAAAAACATATCAGTATATGAGTGATACTGATCTTATTACTTCATAATTCAACAACTAAAGAAGAATAAGTGGAAGAAGAAATAAAGTTGAAATAATCGGTAACAGACATTACGTCTTCTTTGAAGCGCCTCTTTGAAACCTACTCTTAGGGAACTAAAATTGGTCTTTGAAGAAGACCAGGACCTCTAGGATGTTTCTAGGGAAGTGTAGAAGAGAATTTTTTAGGGTTTGGCCGAGATTGAAGGCTCAAAGTGGTGTGAGTAAGAGAGCGAGGAGGTGCCCTTTTATAAGGGAGGAGAGGGGCACCTTTAGAAATATAAGAAATATTAGTTTATATTAAATCCCAACCCACTTAAAAACTTCCAAAATGACTCATATAAGAAGCTTAGATGAGATAGGGTTTTAATCTCATCAAACAACAAAATTTATACATGTTAGGAATTTATTTTAAACATTATCAACTTGATTTATCCTTATTTAATCAATTTAATTTTATTTGTGGTAATAACATTCTAAATTTTAAATTATAACAAATAATTACTTATTTGTTGTTAATTTTCCATAATTGGATACTTTATAACATTTTAGACCATATAAATTTAAATTTATAATTTTTAAATATTTTTTTGATTTTTAAACAATTTTATAATATGTTATTTTTATAAAATAACAATAGTATCAATTTTGACACTATTCATTTATTTGAATTTAAATAAAATATATACAGAAGATATGTTTGAACTAAAAGCTTTAATAGATTAATAAAAGGTAATATAAATCTATAAAAGTAGTGGAGAACATTAAATAGTTCAAATAATATTTATTTTATTATTTTTAAAACCATTTTTTTGGTTTATCTCTTAATAAAATAATTACTACAACATTTTTTTATAATTATTTAATATACTTATTTTTTGCATAAAAATTAAAAATAAAATTCAATGATGAAGATAAATCTATTACCTTTCACAATAATAATTTTACTCTAATTTAGAATCTTAAAATCACAATATTTAAATTATTATATTTATTATATTATGAAGGTGACAAATTTGGCATCATTTAGTATAAAATAATATAAGTGTCATAATCACTTTTATAAGGCTCCAAATCGTCAACTATTAGACCATTGGATGATTATGGTTCAAATTTACTTGACCAATAAGTTTTGGTCAGGGTTTTGGGCCTTTTATGGTCACTATTAGTTTAATAAAAACTATATTCTTGATTTTTCACTAGATAAACAATTTCGGCATCATTATTGTGTCACAATTAATGATAATTATTTAATCCCTAAAAATTATAAATAAATTCATATGATTTATATAATATTATTATATTTTTGGAGACTATTCATGTTCGAAGTTTCATGATGTTTATCACTAAATTAAAATTAATATACTTATAAGATTTAAGAGACTAACATGTTGTCACTTTCTTTGGTTTTAATAATAATTAAATTATTTTCCTGGAAACAAGTCCATAAAATGAATCTATTCCGAACCTTAGGTGATATGGGTCGACCTTTAGCCATCCAATAGAAATTTTTCAGGTGTTATGGTAATTTTATAATCTTATATTTACCCTTAATTACCTGATTTACCTTTAACTATGGTAAATAAAATTTTCTGTAGTTACTATTCATAATGCCCAAAAATAAAAAGTGGATTATTAACATAGTTTGGACCCACTGATTCCAAATATGGAATCCATTTTTTCAAATTCAATACTCAAAAGTTACAGAAATTAAATTAAAATTAATCCCGTTGTCAAAAGAAAATGGGTTTTTCTTTAAAACATTGCAAAAGATTGAATTGATTTAACCTACGAATTCAAGGTGAAATCAATGCTAATGACATACGTTATATTAAATGGTAAAAATATATTCTATTTATACTTAGAAACCATTCAATATTATAATTTAACTATATAAATCATTACGATGAAAAAAGTTGTTTTTAATTAAAATATAGCTTGTTTTTACTATTCATTAAAATATGAAAGTTATCAGAAAAATATCAAAACATTATCCAATGTAAATTTTTATATCCAGATTCAAAATTATAATTTTATTTTGTAAAATTTAACTTATAAACATGTCAAAAACTAGATTTAAAGTGGGTGTGCCATCAAAAGGTGGCAAAACTGCATTTTTTGAAAAATACTTATTTTACTCGAAAAAATTTATTTTGTTCTTATACCATGTTCTAGAAAATGTGTAAGATGAATAATAATGTTATAAAATTAAAAATTTAGTTAATACTATTCATAACGGCTAGTTCATAATAATATTATAACCATATATCATTGTTTAGTGAAACCTGATATTGCGTACAACACACGCTATCAAGGAAAGTCGCGATTGCGTGTAATGCAAGGAAAATCAGGGTTGCGTGTTGTGCAAGAATCCTTTGTTGTTTCGTATAATAGAATCCAACCGTATTTCATTTATACATTGAATATATATATATATATATACACTCAATGTTGTGTAGAATGACTATTATAAAATGAACTTGAAATTGTGGGTAACACAATCTAAGAATAGTGTTGCGTATACTTCAAGCTAATACAGTGTGGCGTATAGCACAAGATAATCTTGTTGTAGAATAAAACACATGACATCAAATAAATTCAAAATAATACTTATCATAAAATATCGGGTTGTTACATTCTACACCCCTTAAAATGAATTTCCCCCTCGAAATTCATTGGGGTTATACATGGTTTTCTACTTGAAAGTTTCTTTAATTGCAAAACACATCGTAAAATGAAATACCAAAACAAAACATTAAAAACTAAAGTATGAAATGTAACAGTTACTCAAATTACGTAATCACTGGGTTTCCACATAGGATAACATAGGTGAAAATATGGATATGGAAGAAAAATCTAACCATCAAGTTCTGATGGAGAGTGGTAGAGGACATGGCTATGAAAAATCCAACAATCACAAAGCCATAAATTTTTGATGATCTAAGGTACCATCTGATTCATCAGATATAAGAGTACCAGGACAACATTTTTGGTTTTCAATATCATTTCCCTAAAGTTGGAAATTTTGAATTAGAATAAATACTTGCTTGATTTTTGTACAATCTCACTGTTGTTCATGCTTTGAACAATTTTCCACTTCATCTCTTAAAGATATGTAATTGAATTTTTATTTGTGAAGTGTTAACAGATCATGTGGTAGAATGATGGGTCATTCCATCTGTTTCAAACAAAAGGTTAGCAAAAGTTATCAAATATACATAAGTCCATCTATGGTGAGGTTAATCATATACGATTCCAAAAATTAACTTATACTTCATAAATCATACTGCTTAATAAAATAAAACTAGTTTCTACTAACCAGGGACTTCCTATAGGCCAATGGTATGCGATAAAGGTCAGTCGCACTTCAGTTGTGGGTTCGATTCCCACATCCTTGTCCAACGCGATGGGCTATCGCCCATCCTGCAAGTTGTCCTTTTTCTAAAACTACATTACTATAACATCCCATCAACAATATCGAAAAAAGTTCTATTCATAAACAATACTAACTTATGTCCAACATAATACATTCCAATCTTTAGGCTTATCTAAAATACTTCGGTCCAAGCTCATAGTATAAAGAAAATGATTACTTGAAATTTTACATAACAATCACGTGAATGCCATCATTTATCCCCAATATATCATAAGATATATCTTATTGGTCAAATTACAAACATGTGAATACCTTAATCTGGTATTCTTTTAAAGAATGAATACCCACTGAACCTTAGTGAAAACATGAATGTTGTTAAATTTTAACACTTTCCACTTACCAAAATCCCAAAAGTTCTATATACTCAAACCATAATATCACTTAGTCCTTATATCAGCCATGAGCTCATGAATACAATCAAACATCTCATTATCTTCTTATCCTTTCATTATTCACATATCATCTACTTTCCAAAAATATCTGAACAACCTTTCATGGTTACTGGTACCATTCAATATATACTTTCAAATACTTTATGAAAAACAATAGTGTAACAATCCTTAGATGATTCTTTATTCCAAAGTACCATACATTATTCTTTATAAACATATAATCATTCCACTAACTTCTTAAACCACTGACTGAGCTTCATCATTTCTTTCATCTCATATTTCATTTGTAGTCTCTTTATCATCATCCACATAAATACTACTCATATGACAATGTTGATTCTCTTCATGATATTTTCCATTAGGGCATTGGTTTGCATAATGCCCATACATTCCACATTTAAAACATCTAATCATTGTTGATGTCGTAGCATACCATTATCCTTGTCCATGGTGTTAACTGAACCTTTTCCTTTGCACTTACTGGATTTGTGTCCTTCTTTTCTACACCCAATGCTTATTCTATTTCCTTTGAAACTTTTTCCTTGATGTCTCTTCCCACATTATTTACATAGGGTAAATTTTACTTTCTTTCCTCTATGATCTTCATGAAACTCCATCTTTCTCTTATTAGCCGAGCCAGGAAACATACCAAATTTGAGTTTATTGCTCATATTATGAGATTACTGATTCGGCATAATAATGATTTTTGGACTTCCAAATCCCGTTTCATTTGTTTTCTCATGAAGAATATCATTCCATTGTCCGTCATATCCTCCATTATCGTGAATCTTATGGTTTCCAGCCATTTTCTAAAACCCAAAAAGAATAGTGTGAGAGGAAAAAATCATGCTAGGGGAAACAAAATAGTAAAGGGGGAGTACCCTCAATATCTAACATTTTAGTTTAAATTATAATATCATTACCATAGTTCTAGGACTATATCCTATATGTATACTTATCCTTAGGGACATCCCTAGACATACCTTAGAAATATCTCTAGGGATCTCACTAACATTTTCGCATCCTAGTTTCCAAAGGTTAACTAAACCTTTCCTCTGATAACAACTGTAGAGGCCCAAATCTTGACGTACATGGACATTACATTTCATTAGTATAATACTTAATACATAACAAAAATAGACACACAAGGATCATAATAGTTTAGTGTCTTTGGAAACTCGGAATATAATCTTCTAATCGTGGTGAAAGATATTCAACATCTCCCAATAAAGATATTCCCCTTTTTTTACCTAAAACCTTTATTTATATCCTGGGGAAAAGAAAACATAAAAAGGGGTGAGATAAAATGCCCAGTAAGGGTTAACATAGAGAACATAAAACAATCCATAAACATTTGAATGCAAAAACTTGAACATAAAATCTAAACATCAAAATCTTGAGAAAAGACATGAATCTTGGAAGTATGTAAGGCATATATCATTAGAGAACATCAATCATGATAAAGTAGCATGGGAATAAAACATGTAAAAGTGGAAACCATTCATAACATGTTATGATTTCCATAGTAGCCAAGGCATTGCTGCCAAGACCATCTTAGTGCACAAAGTCCCTTTCTGAATCGAGATCACTCATCGTTTCATTCCTGTAACACTGAACCGAATTAACTTACCATTCCAGCCATGTCTATCTCATGAGATATAAATATTTACCCAATGCATTGGAGGGATATATAGGTCCCACCCATCTCATATTGAAATCATTCTTTCGTGTGCCACAATATAAACATAAATCATTCATCATAACCCAAGAATAAAATGGGTTTCATACACATAATTCCATCATAACGTAATCCATACCAAAAAATTGGACATCATTTCATCATTAGAAAAGTGAAACCATGTAAATCATAGAGTCATGATACTTGAAACATACACATGTAAAATAATGTCATCTTAGATGAAAATGGTTTTGATAAAACACTTGAAATTAATTCTTGAGACTACTGGAAAAGTAGGCTATACCAACAGTTTATAACCGTTGGTATAGGCGGGAAAACTGTTGGTATAGGGTATACCAACGGTTTTCCAAACCGTTGGCCAGTTAGCCGTGAGGAAATCCCTATACCAACGGTTTCATTTGAACCGTTGGTATAGGTGTTTGAGAATTCTGGGAACCTCTTTACCAACGGTTCTGAACCGTTGGTATAAGTTTTTCCAGAAATATGGAAAAAGCATTACCAATGGTTCAGAACCGTTGGTAAAGCTTTTTCCAGAGTTGCTGCACTGCAGCCCCCAGAATCCCTCCAGAAGCCCTACCATACACCTGCATAAAAAAACAGTGCACAACATCCCTCCAGTATACCCTCCACTATACACCTGCATAAAAAATATCAAAAAAGCCACATACAGACTTCAAACAGTATAAAAAAACCTAAAATAACCCAAAAAACACATATGAAAACAATCATCCAGTGGTAATTCACCTCACCCATCAAATTCTAATAGGAAGAATAGTTTGATAAATATCTATTAGAGTTGAATAAGACATTCAAATTGACATAAATCCCATTTTTTGTGATACTAGGTTTGGGTATGTAATGATTTGTGATGAATTTTGCATTGAACTTGTATTTTTTATAATATATGGTGAAAAGATATTTTCTTAGGAGTCTCGTCACTTATGACCCCATGAGTGAAACTACCCAACTCATGAAAAAGAGTTTGTGACTATCGTTGATGAGTGTAAATTTCAGTTGTATTCACTTAAAATGATTTCCTTTTGAAATAAAAGAGAGACTTTGAGTGGTGTCGTCTACACCGCGCCTCGGATTGAGGCAGAGTTGACTCGTACATGTCACAAATGACCCATGGATACATTTCCTAAAGTATCAACAGTATCCGAATGCCTTTGGTCTATTTTCCGTATGTCAGTTGTTGTTTTAACTTAAACTGTTGTCCATTTCAAAGAAAAGTGACACACTTTGAGTGGTTCTGGCCACACTGCACCTCGGATTGAGGCGGGGTTGACTCGTACATGTCAAAAATGACCCATGGATCATTTTCCTAAAGTTTCAATAGAATCCTAAAGCGTTTGGTTGGTTTTCCCTATGTCGTTTTTTTTACTTAAAAGCATATCCATTTTAAACAAAAGAAAGACACTTTGAGTGGTACCGGCCACACCGGCCCTCAAATTGAGGCAAGGTTGACTCGTAAACGTCACATATGACCCATGGATCGTTGTCCTACAGTTTCAACAGAATCTGAATGCGTTGGGTCAGTTTTCTGTATTCCAGTTGTTGTTTTCACTTAAAATCATGTTCATTTCAAATAAAAGTTAGACACTTTGAGTGGTGTCGGCCACACCGTGCCTCGGATTGAGGCGGGGTTGACTCATACATGTCAAAAATGACCAATGGATACGTGTCCTAAAGTATCAATAGTATCCCACTGTGTTTGGTCAGTTTTCCGTATGTGGTTTTTTTACTTAAAAGCGCATCCATTTTAAACAAAAGAAAGACACTTTGAGTGGTCTCGGCCACACCGGCCCTCAGATTGAGGCAGGGTTGACTCGTACACATCACATATGACCCATGGATACATTTTCTAAAGTATCAATAGTAGCTGAATAACTTGGTCCATTTTCCTTATCCCAGTTGTTTTAACTTAAACCGTTGTCCATTACAAAGAAAAGTGACAAACTTTGAGTGGTCCCAGCCACACCAGCCCTCAGATTGAGATGGGGTTGACTCGTACACGTCACATACCACCCATGGATCGTTTTCCTAAAGTTTCAATAGAATCCGAATGCGTTTGGTCGGTTTTCTGTATGCCAGTTGTTGTTTTCACTTAAAATCCTGTCCATTTCAAATAAAAGTTAGACACTTTGAGTGGTGTCAGCCACACAGAGCCTCGGATTGAGGTGGGGTTGACTCGTACATGTCACAAATGACCCATAAATTATTTTCCTAAAGTTTCAACAGAATCCGAAAGTATTTGGCTGATTTTCCGTATGTCGTTTTTTTTACTTAAAAGCGCATCCATTTTAAACAAAAGAAAGACACTTTGAGATGTACCGGCCACACCAGACCTCAGATCGAGGAGGGGTTGACTCGTACACATCACATATGACCCATGGATCGTTTTCCTATAGTTTCAATAGAATCCAAATGCGTTTGGTTGGTTTTCCGTATGTCAGTTGTTGTTTTAACTTAAAATGTTGTCCATTTCAAAGAAAAGTTAGACACTTTGAGTGGTACCGGCCACACCATGCCTCATATTGAGGCGGAGTTGACTCATACCCGTCACAAATGACCCATGGATACATTTCCTAAAGTATCAAAAGTATCTGAATTCCATTGGACTATTTTCCGTATGTCAGTTGTTGTTTTAACATAAACTGTTGTCCATTTCAAAGAAAAGTGAAACACTTTGAGTGGTTCCGGCCACACCGTGCCTCGGATTGAGGCGGGGTTGACTTGTACACGTCACAAATGACCCATGAATCATTTTCCTAAAGTTTCAATAGAATCCGAAAGAGTTTGTTTGGTTTTTCGTATGTCGTTTTTTTACATAAAAGCACATCCATTTTAAACAAAAGAAAGACACTTTGAGTGGTCCCAGCCAAACCGGCCCTTGGATTGAGGCGAGGTTGACTCGTACGCGTCACATATGACCCATGGATTGTTTTCCTACAGTTTCAACAGAATCCGAATGCGTTGGGTCGGTTTTCCGTATGCCAGTTGTTGTTTTCACTTAAAATCATGTTCATTTCAAATAAAAGTTAGACACTTTGAGTGGTGTAGGCCACACCACACCTCGGATTGAGGCGGGGTTGACTCGTACACATCACAAATGACCAATGGATAAATGTCCTAAAGTATCAACAGTATCCGACTACATTTGGTCAGTTTTCCATATGTGGTTTTTTTTACTTAAAAGTGCATCCATTTTAAACAAAAGAAAGACACTTTGAGTGGTGTCGGACACACCGCGCCTCGGATTGAGGCGGGGTTGACTCCTACACGCCAAAAATGACCCATGGATACATGTCCTAAAGTATCAAAAGTATCTGAATGTGTTTGGTCTGTTTTCTGTATGTGGTTTTTTTACTTAAAAGCGCATCCATTTTAAACAAAAGAAAGACTCTTTGAGTGGTACCGGCCACACCGGTCCTCGGATTGAGGCGGGGTTCACTCGTACATGTCACATATGACCTATGAATCGTTTTCCTATAGTTTAAACAGAATCCGAATGCGTTTGGTCTGTTTTCCTTATGCCAGTTGTTGTTTTCACTTAAAATCCTGTCCATTTCAAATAAAAGTTAGACACTTTGAGTGGTGCCGGCCACACCGCACCTCGGATTGAGGCGGGGTTGACTCCTACATGACAAAAATGACCCATGGATACATGTCCTAAAGTATCAATAGTATCTGAATGTGTTTGTCTATTTTCCATATGTGGTTTTTTTATTTAAAAGCACATCCATTTCAAAGAAAAGTGACACACTTTGAGTGGTACTGGCCACACCGGCCCTCAAATTGAGGCAGGGTTGACTCGTACACGTCACATATGACCCATGGATCGTTTTCATATAGTTTAAATAGAATCCGAATGCGTTTGGTCTGTTTTCCGTATGCCAGTTGTTGTTTTCACTTAAAATCCTGTCCATTTCAAATAAAAGTTAGACACTTTGAGAGGTTTAGACCATACTGCTCCTCAGATTGAGGCGGGGTTGACTCTTACACGCCACAAATGACCCATGGATACATGTCCTAAAGTATCAACATTATCTGAATGTGTTTGGTCCTTTTTCTGTATGTGGTTTTTTTTACTTAAAAGCGCATCCATTTCAAATAAAAGTGACACACTTTGAGTGGTACCGGCCCCACCGGCCCTCGGATTGAGGCAGGGTTCACTCGTACACGTCACATATGACCCATGGATCGTTTTCCTATAGTTTAAATAGAATCTGAATGCGTTTGGTTTGTTTTCCGTAAGCCAGTTGTTGTTTTCACTTAAAATCCTGTCCATTTCAAATAAAAGTTAGACACTTTGAGTGGTGCCGGCCACACCGCCCCTCGGATTGAGGTGGGGTTGACTCGTACATATCACATATGACCCATGGATACATGTCCTAAAGTATCAACAGTATCCGAATGTGTTTGGTCCTTTTCCATATGTAGTTTTTTTACATAAAAGCGCATCCATTTTAAACAAAAGAAAGACACTTTGAGTGCTACCGGCCACACCGGCCCTCGGATTGAGGCAGGATTCACTCGTACACGTCACATATGACCCATGGATCGTTGTCCTAATGTTTGAATAGAATCTGAATCCGTTTGGTCTGTTTTCCGTATGCCATTTATTGTTTTCACTTAAAATCTTGTCCATTTCAAATAAAAGTTCACTTTGAGTGGTGTCGGCCACTACTTCAAAGCACATTTTCCATATCATTTTCCACATGCATAAACATGAAATACATGGCTAACTAAGAAAGCTAAGTAAAAAAAATAGATAAATGAGTATCACAGTACCAAGTAATACTAAAGGTCTAGGTAGTAGACTAATCATACAATAAGAATCAAGTGCAAAAAACAGAATCTGAATGCAACGTCCCTATGAAGCATAGGAAAACCCCAAAGTGGAAAACCATGTTCAAAAATAAAGAGTTATACAGAATTCAAAAATGTAATGGATCAATCTGCCGCTGATCACCATCACCATCACCACTATCATCATCAGCCTTATCCTCACCGCCATCTCTGTCCTCATCATCGTCCCCATGCTGATCGTCGGCCTCATCCTCATCCTCGGCATCATCCTCGCCCTCGACCCCATACTCGCCCTCAGCCCCATCCTCGCCCTCATCCACATCCTCATCCTCGCCCTCTTCCTCTTCAGCATCCTCGTCATCACCAGGAACGTCATCATCTCGATCGCCACTAGAGCTGCCGCCTAGTGCATTGGATGATGCACCCATCGACGACATAAATGTCTGACAAGCCGCACTAGCCTCTGGTGGAAGTGATGAAGATAATGCTTTCATCAGTTTCATAAATTCTCTGTCTCTTGTTTGAACTTGTACTTCCAACTCTGTGACCCTTTTATCAGACTGTCTTGCATGCTCCTTGACCTATTCCAAATCGGTGGTACTAGAATGGATACCTGGAGATGACCAATACCTCGTCGGGACTATATTCTTACCAGGTCGGGAGCGTACTCGACCAGAGTGCTCATCTCCCAAAACCTGATATAAATGATCGTGTGGCCCAAAATTTTCAGGCTCCTGGGCATCAAGAGCCTCTAAAGAATCCTGTAAAAAATATTAATAGATTATTAAATTTCAAATTAGATATTAAACTTTGAAATAAACAAATTAAAACTTACAATCTTCTCTTGGGTCGGTTCATTTACCGCAGTTCCATCTTTTTTTCTTCTACTCGAGCAAAACAATTTTACTCGAGGGATACGTCCTTCAATATTCATTTTGTGCTTCTGTAATGACATTGAAACAATATAAAGTTAAAGTATAATCATATATTAATTATTCAATAAATCACATAATTTAAGTAGGATCCACTAAAAAGGGAAAGTCCTAAAGAAAAATTATAAACAACTATATCATACCTACTCCCTCTCATGATCTTCCATAGTTGTGCGCCCCAAAGTGTGGAGGTATTGCTTTGAATCAATGTTTTTTTTGTTTTTTTCGGAAGATTCCTAAATAATGATTAATAATTAATAAGATTATATTAATGAAAAATATGAAAACTCTCATTTAAATAACTCAAATGAGATTAATACCTTAAATTTGGCAGTCGCCCAATGGGTAATCATTTGGCGATATTGCTCTATAGGGTAGTCATCCACGATAGGTAATGTCTCTAACTCCGTGCCCACTCTATCACACCAGCCAACATACAGCTCATGATTATAAGCTCTTCAAATCTCTCCTAGCTCTTTTAAATGAGCTGGTCGTGCACCTTCGCCATCAGGGAAGTTAAACCGAAGCTGAAACCAAATTGATTAGTTCATTTAAATACAAAAATATACTGCATTAAATCCAATAGATTTTTTACCCATATTTGAGCCCACGCGTTATCCTTGACTTAGGGTGGCAGATGTCTCCAAGAGAGAGGGCTGACTGGAATGATATCGGAGTATTTGGCTAGCATCACCAAAAAACCCCGACATTGCTGCCCAAATTTCTCAATCATTTGTCCATAAACATTGTATTCAACCATCAACTGTGCCTGGAGGTTCCATACCACACGCAAGCGAGTACGCCCCCTCCCCCACCGCCTATCTGTAGAAGAATCTATTATTAAAGAAAAATAATATCAATACAAGTTATAAAAAAAATAAATTTTGGTATAAAAATTTGATAGAGTTATATAAATATACCTGTGGTAGTCGGATCAATGGGTGCAGAAGTTGAAGGAGTATCCTGTACAGGTGGAGTGTCCCTCAGTGTATGCTCCTCAGCCACATACTGTGTCGCAGCAGGAGTCGAAGAAGGTGGAATATAATAGCCCGGAGATAATGAACCAGAAGCAAAAGATGATGGCATAGACGTCTGGCCAGCTGGTAGTGTAAACATCGGAGGTCTAAATATCTCATATGTCCCTGAAGACATGCCAGGATCAAAATAGGGCGTAGAAGATACGTCTGTGGTAGTGGGTCGTCTAACTCTTGCCCCACGAGCCCTCGTACCACCGGCCTCAGTACTAGGACCACTAGATGATCGTCCATCTCTGACAACACCCTCCCTCCTACCACCAACCTCTCTACTGGGAGCAATATCAGGCTCCTCGTCAGATATCTGTCATCTAGGGGGTGGATCCTGAAAAAAAAATTTACAGAAAATTAAACACATGATATTATAAGTTATTGAAATATTTATATTTGAAATAAAATACCCACAATAGGGACGAGTGGAGGAACACCCTTCTATACCATGTGAAGATTATTATCTGTCATCTTTTTCCGCCGCCTCTCTTCAATGGGTGTCATTTCCTGCAATGAAAACAAATATGGAAGTAATTAGAAACAGATAACTAATGTGTAACCCAAAAAACAAAATATAGAAAAACCATTATGATAAAAAGAACATAATGAAATAGAATATTTATGGTGTTATGAAGGTAAGTACTAGGATACACACTCTGAATGATGTAGGTGAAACATGTAGGTGAGAACACGACTGTATGATTCTATATATTTCCAACCACAACTTCGGGTTCACAATCAACTCTGACAATTGAGCTGTTGGCGTCATCATAAGTAATAAACGGATTTCTTCCAACTGTAGTAGGGATAGTGTCAACTTCATCATCACCATCATCAAAAACATGTCTGGGATTTACTTCAATTATTACACCGAATTTAGGATGACGATGATCTTTGACATAAAAAACTTGTTTCACCATTGATGCAAATTCATATGGTTCATCAGTGGCAAGAATGAAAGTCATGTCAATAACTCGAAATCCACAATCATCAATAAAGGTGCCTTGCCTCATCATTGAATAAAACCATTGAAATTTCATCATCGTGACTCGACCATGTGAGTAATAATCCAAAATTATTATTTTCTCCACGACACCATAATAAGCAACATTTTGAGAACGAGGTCTAGTGTCCGATGAACTGGCATAACAGTCTGTTGTGGCAGTTAGCATAACACCATTATGTTGTGTTCTCATGTTTCTTGCTCATTCAGTGATAATAAATTTGTATCCATTGATCACAAGTGATTTACAAGAACGAACCATGGTATTAGGACCAAAATCCAAAGCTCTTACTTCCTCAGAAACAAAGTCTGTAGGCAAACTCGATACCTGAAATATAAACAAATAGTAAACTTAATTAAATATTATTTTTATTTAGTTTTTATAGAAATATTTTTACCCTCAATTTCAACCAAGCAGAAAACCCTTTGCTATGAAAAGTCTCCTTCTTTATCAAAGATAAAGAACGATGCTTTCTATATATCAATTCTTTAAGTTCCCTATAGATAAAAATAATAATAGTTTAACAAATATTTAAAATTACAAGAGATAAGATAACAGATACATGTACAATTAACTTACTTGATATAATCATCGAACAAATCACAATTGAACAACACTGTGCGATGTGCCATCTCTCACTCTTCAAGGCTTAATGTTGTCAATGTATATGATCTTGGAATTCCTCCTGTCTGAGGAAGTGATGGAAAACTGGGTTCAATTTGCCCATATTGTTCTTCTTTATTTCTCATTGGTCTGTTTATTCTTGTAGTATGATTAGACAAATACATTGAGCAGAAATCCATACATTCTTGAGCCAAGTAACCGTTCACAATAGAACCTTCGGGATAATTCTTGTTCTGAACATATGATTTCAATGTGCACATGTTTCTTTCAGTTGGATACATCCAACGAAAAGCAATGGGTCCTCCAAGAAGTATTTCGGTCGGAAGATGGACAGTCAGATGCAACATGCATGTAAAAAATGATGGAGGGAATATTTTCTCTAACTCACACAAAATTAATGGTGTCTCTGCCAATAGTTTTTGCACGAGGGATTTGGGCAACCTCTTAGCATAAAGATCTCTAAAAAAATAACACAACCGAATAACTGAGACTCTAACATTATTGGACAAGAGATGACAGATTTCTATTGGAATCAACTCATGCAAAAGGACATGATAATCATGAGTCTTCAAAGATTTCAACTTCAAATATTTTCTGTTGACCCGTTTTGATATATTGCTCGAATATCCATCAGGAACTTTAATAGTCTCTAGCACTTCCAGAAATTGATTTTTTTCAGCAGGAGTCATCACATAAAAAGCACATGGAACTTGCCATTTATTTTCACTGATACAAACAGGATGCAATTCTGGTCTGATCCCCCAATCTACCAAGTTACGCCGAGATCGTAAATCATCTTTTGTCTTCCCCTTGACATTTAGAAGAATCGAAAGCAACATTTCACATATATTCTTTTCAATGTTCATTACTTCTAAGCAATGACGTAACAAGTTGGTTGACCAATATGACAACTCAAAGAATATAATCTTCTTCTTCCAATTGTAACAGGTATCATTGGAAACATTTTTCCTCTTTCTATATTTCATTACACTTTTCCCAAATGAATAACTGAAATATTTCAATTCATTAAGCACATCAGTTCCCGACATACGCTGAGGTGGATCGTCATTCTCCATGGTATTGTCAAATCTTCGATGATTGTTTCTATATGGATGGTTCATTGGAAAGAATCGTCGATGTCCCATAAAACTAAAACTACGACGATATTTCAGTCTTCTCGATCGAGTATTCTTCATACAAACAGGACATGACAATTTTTCTTTTGTGCTCCATCCAGACATCATTGGATAAGTAGGAAAATCATTGATAGTCCACATAAGTGTAGCACGCATCTGAAATATGTCTTTCGAAAATGAATCATATGTGGGAACACCCACATCCCAAAGAAGTTTCAACTCTTTTATTAAAGGTTGCATGTATACATCTATATCATTGTCGGGATCAGAAGGGCCAGATATCAGTATACTCAAGAAAGTGTAAGGCTTTTTCATACACAACCAAGGCGGAAGGTTATAAATGTGTATGAAAACCGGCCATGTGTTGTGCGAAGTAAGCATCTTCCCAAATAGATTAAAACCATCACATGAAAGACCCAGTCTCAAATTACGCACGTCGGCTGCAAATTCAGGATATCGAGCATCAAATCTCTTCCATGCAAATCCATCTGCAGGGTGAACCAACTCTTCATTATTCTTTTTTCTCTCAGTGTCATTACATCGCATTTTTACGGATATTTCATCAGACATGAAAAGGTTCTGTAATCTGGGGATCAATGGAAAGTGCCACATTACTTTTTGTGGCACACGAGATGGTGTTCCATCATCTTTTGGTTTCCATCGGGAGGTTCCGCATTTTATACAATCATTTCTTTCAGCAGTTTCCTCCCAAAATAAGCTGCAATCATTCGGGAAAGCATGAATTGTTTTTTGAGAATCCAAGTTCATCAACCAACTTCCATGCCATATAGTGGTTTGAGGGAATATCTGCATCATCTGGAATTAAGTCCTTCAAGAAGGTAATAATGTAATCAATTGCAGTATTTGAAATCCCATACATAGTTTTCCCAATAAACAATCAGATTAAAAATTCCAACTTTTTCATTTTATCACATTGCCGATATACTGGAGTCGTCGCAGCATCATTCAATTTTTTCACCCTATCAACATCATCATTTTCATTGGACGCATCATGTGTGCTTGTATTGAAATCTTATTGGTTGGACATCCTTTCCTTCTCATGATGTCGAATAAATGGAAACTGATCATATATCAAACTCTCCAATTCAGTCCTATCATTTGGATCATCAACATTTGGAGATTCCATTTTCTCTCTATTGTGATACCACACATAATAGTTTGTTTGGAAACCATATTTGGTTATATGATAGCTAACTGCTTCACGGCCCAACCAAGGTCTTCCAACACAATTAAAACATGGGCAGTGTATGTGACCACTATCTGAAGCCTTGTCAAATGCAAAATATAGAAATCTTTTCAAATTATTTTGAAAATTGGTTGAAATCCGATCAGTTTCGTACATCCAACTTCTATCCATTCTGTAAAAAACCTCAATAAGTCATTTCAAAGCAATTCAATAATATTAAAGATTAATCAAAAAAATCACAATAAGTCATTTCAAAGCAATTCTATATGAGAATCATATTAAGAAATACAACAAAATACAGTGTATATAAGAAAATAAGATAAAAAATTTCTAATGCCTATATTCAAGGATTGACAAGTAAGATATTGGAAGTGGATCAAGGAATACATAATCCTTAAGGGTCTTGTTGGGAGTATATGAGTTTTATACTTTAAATTCTTCAAGTAGATCAGGATGAGGAGTAGGATGAGGATCATGGGAGTGGCGGGACTATCCAAGGGGGGTGTGGCATGTCCAGGGGGTGCGGGGTGTCTAGGGGGTGGTGGGGCCGTCCGGGGGGTCGGAGGTGTCCAGGGGGTGGGGGGATGTCTAGGGGGTCGGGGTGTCCAGGTGGGAGGGCTGTCTGTGGGGGTGGTCAGGTTGTCCAAGGGGGTCGGGGTGTATAGATATATTTATATGAAAAGAATACCCGCATAATAATCATGCAGCCCTGTCATTAGTCTAAACCCCTAGAACACATAAAAGAATCTAGTATAGACATTTACTAAAATATTTAACACCATACGAATGAAAATACACTCTAAATATAGTTTGAGAGGATATAATGGTGTGTGTGAATAAAATGATATTAAATCAATTTAAATGAATATGGAACAAATGAGGGTTTATAATACACTAAGAGTACCTCAAACAATCCAAAACCACTATAGCACCACATATTCAACTTCATGAAACAGGACTTGGAAATCTTACCTACGTCTTTACTGATGACCACCTAATTGTAACACTCTATTTATGGTTCTTGAACACAAGGAACAAACAATGTTTGGTCTCTACCAACTCAATCACCTCCTTGTAGATAATAATCTCATTTCCCCTTATACTAAAATGGTCTCACTGGGAGCTACTATTAATATCGGACCTAAACCATTCATTTTCCATAAAACAATGATCAAAGAACCATCAGAGGTATCTCTCATATAACCACAACCATTTTTATCTATGATGTAACGAAATTCACAAGAATAACTTTTATTCAATAACCTTTTGGTATATAATGTGAATCAACAATGGTTCAATTATATGGTTCATCACATTCCAATTTATTAATCACCCATACATGATAAAAATTGAACATTGAATTTCATTTAATTACAACCATCATATTTCATTTAATTATTAACAATCATAGAAGCATGGAAATTGGAATCTAAAAACATTAATTAGTCCCCAAAACTTTTTAATAAATTTAACATGAAAAATAAAACACTTTGAAATCTAAATAATCAATATGAAGTAAAATGAGCTTGGAATTCTATTGCACAAGTAAAAACACTCAACGATGGAATATATAAAAAGAATATTAATATAAATTATTAAAACAAGATAATAAAGTAACAATGAATGTTAAAACTAAACATGTGATTGAATTTTATAACATATAATAAAAATTTCTTGGTAATGAAACATGAAAGGCACATCAAAAAAATTAGACAACAGTCTAATGCAATCTATATGGGCTGGAATATGCATGGAATGTAAATAAAGAATGGAAACATAAATTGGGATGGAACAGAAATTCGGCTGGAACAGAAATTCGGCTGGAATATGAGAATAGAAATTGGTCTCATCCGACATCAAAATCGAAACTAAAAACTAAGAAAATACCTCGGCCTTGGATGGGATGGAGGAAGAAAACCCGAAACACCTCCAAAATCACCTCCAAAATCGCCCAAGTGCTCCCGTTTAGGGCTCTGGATCGCGAATGGGGGAGAGGATCGGCTACTTCCAATTTGGGGGAATGTTTTCCCAACGGTTTTTAAAAACCGTTGGTATATAACTCCATCCCAAACCTATACCAACAGTTCCATTGAAACTGTTGGTAAATATCTACTCCAACGGTTTTAAAACAATTTGAACATACACTTTTAGGGTGTACCAATGGTTTACAACCGTTGGTATAGTGTTTTTTACCAACGGTTCAAGAGAACCGTTGGTATATATTGAAGATGGAATACTATACCAATGGTTTGAAACCGTTGGTATTGTGTATTTTCAGAACCATTGCATAGCACCCCCACCATTGCACCAGCACCCCCACCTGCATAAAAAGCACCAGAACTATTGCACAGTATTAAAACAGCATAAAAACACCTGTAATAACACAAAAAAAACACATAAAATCATCAAACTCTTCCAACCATGTGGTGTACTACAATTTTCTATTTCAATATTCATACGAAAAGAATAATCCAGTGGAGTTGAATAACAGTTTCAATAACTCAAAATGGGGTATGGAAACTTACCCATGGTTCCATGGTGGTTATGAAACTAAATTTGAAAATGGGGTTGGGAAACTTACCCATGGTTCCTTGGTGATTACAAAAGGAGTAAAGTATAGAACTCATTATTTTATTTAAAATTAAGGCAGAACTGAAATGATCACAAGTTCAACTTGTGATGGTCTAGAAGAATGGAATTTTTTGTTTTTTGAACTTAGTTAGAATAATATTAATGTTTTTAAGGCTATGAACACTAAATGGTACAAGTATGGTGCGATCTATTGGTCAAAGTAGGATTCCACCACATCGTACCTCAGGTTGAGGTGGGGTTGACTCATACACATAAAAAATGACCAATGTATCATTGTCCTAAAGTACCATCACAATCCAAATACCTTTGATCATTTTTTCATATGTCAGTTGTTGGTTTCACTTAAAATGTTGTTCATTTCAAAAAAAAAGTGAGACACTTAGAGTGATACTGATCACACCATGCCTCAGATGGAGGCGGGGTTGACTCATACACATCACAACTTAAACATGTATCATTGTCCTAAAGTATCAATAAAATCTGAAAGAGTTTTGTCAGTTTTCTATATGCAAGTTTTTTTCACTTAAAATCTTGTCCATTTCAAATAAAAGAGAGACACATAGAGTGATACCGGTCACACCTTGCCTCAGATGGAGGTGTGGTTGACTCGTACATGTCACAAATGACACATGTATAATTTTCCTAAAGTATCAATACAATCTAAAAGAGTTTGGTCCATTTTCAGTATGAAAGTTGTTGTTTTAACTTAAAATTATGTCCTTTTCAAATAAAAGTGAGACACTTTGAGTGGTACCGGCCCCACCATGTCTTGGATTAAGACGGAGTTGACTCCTACATGTCACAAATGGTCCATGTATCGTTTTTCTAAAGTATCAACACAATCTGAATGCGTTTGATCGATTTTTCGTATGCCAATTGTTGTTTTCACTTTAAATCAAGTCCATTTCAAATAAAAGTGAGACACATTGAGTGGTACCAGCCACACCGTGCCTCATATTGAGGCAGAATTGACTCTTACACATCAAAAATGACCCATGGATCGTTTTTCTAAAGTTTCAACAGATTTTGAATGCGTTTGGTTGGTTTTTTGTATGCCAGTTGTTGTTTTCACTTAAAATTAAGTCCATTTTAAAAAAAAGAGGGACACTTGGAGTGGTATTGGCCACACCGCACCTCGGATTGAGGCTAGATTGACTCATACACGTCACATATGACCCATGTATCCTTTTTCTAAATTATAAACACAATCCGAATGCATTTGATCGGTTTTCTGTATGTCAGTTGTTGTTTTCATTTAAAATTAAGTCCATTTTAAACAAAAGAGGGACACTTTGAGTGGTACCGGCCACACCATGCCTCGGATTGAGGCGGGGTCAACTTGTACACGTCACATATGAGACATGGATCATTGTGATAAATTATAAACACAATCAGAATCTGTTTGGTTGGTTTTCCGTATGTACTTAAGATGTTGTCCATTTTAAACATAAGAGAGACACTTTGGGTGGTTACAGCCACACCGTGACTCGGATTGAGACGCGGTTGAGTTTTACACATCACATATGACCCATGGATCCTTTTCCTAAAGTTTCAATAGAATATGAATGTGTTTGGTCGGTTTTCCTTATGTCAGTTATTTTTTTTACATAAAATTAAGTCTATTTTAAACAAAAGAGAGACACTTTGAGTGGTGCCGGCCACACTGTGAATCAGATTGAGGAAGGGTTGACTCGTACACATCATATATGACCCATATATCATTGTGCTAAATTTTCAACAGAATCCGAATGCATTTGGTCAGTTTTGTGTATGTGAGTTATTGTTTTCACTTAAAATTAAGTCCATTTTAAACAAAAGAGAGACACTTTGAGTGGTACCAGCCATACTGCGCCTTGGATTGAGGTGGGGTCAAATCTTACACATCACATATTAGCCATGGATCCTTTTGATAAAGTATCAACACAATAAGAATCTGTTTGGTTGGTTTTCCGTATGTACTTAAAATATTGTTCATTTTAAACTTAAGAGAGACACTTTGGGTGGTTCCGGCCACACCATGACTCAGATTGAGGCGCAATTGACCTGTACACATCACATATGACCCATGTATCATTGTCCTAAAGTTTCAATATATTCTGAATTCGTTTGGTAGGTTTTCTGTATGCCAGTTGTTATTTTCACTTAAAATTAAGTCTATTTTAAACAAAAGAGAGACACTTCGAGTGCTGGCGGCCACACCGTGGCTTGGAATGAGGTGGGGTTGACTCTTACACATCACAAATGACCCATGGATTGTTTTCCTAAATTATCAACACAATCCAAATGTGTTTGTTCTGTTTTTCGTATGACAGTAGTTGTTTTCACTTAAAATGTTGAGGCGAGATTAACTCGTACAACCACTAGGACATCCCCCCCCCCCCGGATTGTGGCGGGAATGACTCATACACATTACATATTACCCATTTATCCTTTTTCTAAAGTATCAACACAATCTGAATGCGTTTGATCGGTTTTCCATATGTCAGTTGTTGTTTTCACTTAAAATTAAGTTCATTTTAAACAAAAGTGAGACACTTTGAGAGGTACCGGCCACACCATGCCTCGGATTGAGGTGGGGTCAACTCGTACACGTCAAATATGACCCTTGGATCCTTTTCCAAAAGTTTCAACAAATTATGAATGTGTTTGGTCGGTTTTTAGTAAGTCAGTTGTTGCTTTCACTTAAAATTAATTATATTTTAAACAAAAGAGAGACACTTTGAGTGATGACAGCCACACCATGACTCAGATTGAGGCGGGGTTTACTCGTACACGTTATATATGACCCATGGATCGTTGTGCTAAATTTTCAACAGAATCCGAATGCATTTGGTCAGTTTTCCATATGTCAGTTGTTGTTTTTACTTAAAATTAAATCCATTTTAAACAAAAGAGAGACACCTTGAGTGGTACCAGCCACACTGCGCCTCAGATTGAGGCAGGGTCAACTCGTACACATCACATACGAGCCATGGATCATTGTGATAAAGTATCAAAACAATCAAAATCCATTTGGTCAGTTTTCTATAAGTACTTAAAATGTTGTCCATTTTAAACATAAGAGAGACACTTTGGGTGGTTTCGTCCACACAGTGACTCGGATTGAGGCGCAGTTGACTTTTACACATCACATATGACCCATGGATCCTTTTCCTAAAGTTTGAACAAATTATGAATGCATTTGGTCGGTTTTCCGTATGTCAGCTGTTGTTTTCACTGAAAATTAAATCTATTTTAAACAAAAGAGAGACACTATGAGTGGTGACGACCACACCGTGACTCTGATTGAGGCGGGGTTGACTCGTACATGTCATATATGACCCATGGATGGTTGTCCTAAATTTTAAACAAAATCCGAATGCATTTTTTCAGTTTTCCGTATGTCAGTTGTTGTTTTTACTTTAAATTAATCCATTTTAAACAAAAGAGAGACACTTTGAGTGGTACCAGCCACACCGCGCCTCAGATTGAGGCGGGGTAAAATCGTACATGTCACATATGATCCATGGATACTTGTGATAAAGTATCAACACAATAAGAATCTATTTGGTCAGTTTTCCGTATGTAATGAAAATGTTGTCCGTTTTAAACATAAGAGAGACACTTTGGGTGGTTCCCATGAATCGTTTTTATAAAGTATCAACACAATCCAAATAAGTTTGGTCGGTTTTCTGTATGTTAGTTACTTTTACTTAAAATAGTTTCCATTTGAAACAAAAGAGAGACTCTTTGAGTGATTTAGGCCACACCGTGCCTCAGATTAAGGTGGGGTTGACTCATACAAGTCAAAAATTTCCCATGGATCATTTTCCTAATGTATCAACACAATTATAATGCGTTTGGTCGGTTTTCCATATGATAGTAGTTGTTTTCACTTAAAATGTTGTGCATTTCAAATAAAAGTTACACGGTTTGAGTGGTTCCGGCCACACCATAGCTCGAATTGATGCGGGGTTGACTCTTACACGTTAAAAATGTCTCATGGATCGTTGTGTTAAAGTATCAACACAATCTGAATACGTTTGGTCGGTTTTCCGTATGTCAGTTATTTTCACTTAAAATAATGTTCATTTTAAACAAAAGTGAGACACTTAGAGTGCTATCGGCCACACAGTGACTCAAAATGAGGCGGGGTTGACTCGTACACATCACAAATGACCCATGGATCATTTTACTAAATTATAAACACAATATAAATGTGTTTGGTTTATTTTCCATATGCCAGTAATTGTTTTCACTTAAAATGTTGAGGCGAGATTAACTTGTACAACCACCTGGACAACCCACCACCCCTCGGATAGCTCCCCACTCACCCCGGACAGCCCCCATCCCTCGGACAGCCCCCACTCACCCCGGACAGCCCCCACCCCTCGGACAACCACCCAGACAGCCCCCCCCCCCCCCACTTGGACACCCCATCCCCCAACACCTGGAAATCCCCATGTAGTCATTATTACAACCATTAATAAAAAATTATTAAACTACATCATTTGTCAAAGATAATCATACTGAACATAAATCAATAATATTATTGGATATATCAAGGAAAATTAAGGTATACTATATTACATCCTAAATTACCACCCACAGCCATGATTAATTTCCACAGACCTCTCATTTCTACCAAATCAAAAGAGAAAAACAAAAAACATAGTTGCACATCAATACAACCAAATATAAAATTGTTATGGATGACTACACATGCCTGCATGGCTAGTAAAAAGCACCCCACTATCATAAAAGTGAGTATTGTCCAAGAAAGAGACATAATATATAATGTACATTGAGAACCATATTTAATTGAACCTAAATGCTTTTTTAGTATAATCATCTCAGGAAGCTAATTATCACTCATGACTAACCATGCCACTATAAACAACCTAGAGTGTATGAGTTTTCTATCTAATCTCACCAACATCATCACACATTCTTACCATGATGTGAATCATGTGTAATATGAATGATATTAACACAAAATTCCCAGAAATACCAAGCCTTCTAAAAACTGAAAATTTATGGATGATATTAACACACAATTCATTTTGAATCAAATTTGATTCACTTTACTACTTATCCCAATAGACCAAACTCATACTATAATCACTATATGTGTGCCACAATCAAAGCTCAACACACGCACCCAAATCAAACAGAAAACAAAATTCATAAACACCAAAATATAAAGAAAAAGCCAAAACAGTAGATGTAGATAATTAAAATAAAAGTATCACTTACAGTAAATGTAGAACTTAAAATTTTTGAAGATGGGTCAGAATGAAGGATTTTTGCAATAGGGTAAACAGAATCCCAATTCACCTCTTCACCCAATTGAAAACATAAAATCAAAATATAAGATACATAACATTAAAATGAAAGTATAACTTACATATTACAAATGATAATCTAGGAAATTTTGAAGTTGGAATGATTTGGACAGTAGGGTAAAGAGAATCCCACTTCTCTACTTCGGTTTAGGGCTCCAGTCGCTTGGAATGGGGGAGCCCGGGTCCTGTCTATTTCTGGGAAATCTTTCCCAACGGTTATAAACCATTGGGAATGAAAACTTTTACCAATGGTTTTAAAAAACCATTGGTAAAGCCCTTCAAAAATTCACTTTTACCAACGGTTTTACAAAACTGTTGGTATATCTTCATCAAAAAAAACTATTACCAACGGTTTTGCAAAACCGTTGGTATATCTTCCTCACAAACACACTTTTACCAACGGTTTTGCAAAAACCGTTGGTATAACATCACCTCTACATACCTTTACCAACAGTTTTTGAAAAACCGTTGGTATATGCTTCGTATACTCATATACACCAAAGGTTTAAGAAAACAGTTGGTATATATCCGTTGGGAAAACCTATATTTCCAGTAGTGTGAGGAAAATATCCTTTTTTCTTCAAAATCATTTTATTTTCACAAAATGTCATGAAATGTTAAAAGAAAAAGATTTTGTTTAAAATATTCATGAAATATTTTGGAGGAAACTTCATGAAAATAAGTCTTTATTAAACTGTAAAAATCCTTTCATTTCGTATAAGTTAAAAAAACATTCTCCTCGTACTTTTTCCTGAAAAGTCAAAAAGTACCTCGTAATGTAAACAAAAGATAGATTCTTTACATACCATGTAGTAAAAGTAAAGAATGGTTAAAAATGAAATTAAACATACATAAAAACACTTTTATAAAACATGTACATGGATGATAACAATAACCCCAATAAATACTTACGAATAAGCAATCTCGGATAAAAATGAGATTTGCAAAATTATCCTTTACCTATATACTTCGTACGTATCCAAACCTCATGTATAATGATTTAAATAATGTCATTGAATTATTAAAGAATCATATTCATTGTTATTATATCATATATGGTTCACTTATGACTTTATATTACCCTTTCTTTTGTAAATTCATGTTAAAGTAGCGTTTTGGTTAAAATCATTTCATTTGCCGTTCGTGTTTTAACTTGTAATTATTCATATGATCACTTAGATCATGATTACTTACATCCATAATGTAAAAAATTATTTATATATAATATATATTCAGAATATATATATAATGTATTGATAAATGGAAATAAATACACCGTTCATGGAGACGGTAGGTCGTACGTACGCACGAACGCTGTTTTCGTTTCCTTATTGAATTGAATGGAGTTAATTAGATGACATAAATATATAAAAAAATAAATCCAGTAGAATTATTATGTAATATATTTCATGATTACATATTATATATACTTTATAATTATTCTTGAATGGTTATCATGGAGAGTGAATCTCATCGCGTCGTGGAGACGGTATTCCGTACGTACGCACGAGTGATGATATCATTACAATGATCGTGGAATTGTATTAAAGTGTATGTATAATATTACAGAATCAATATCACTTTACAATAATCATATATATTCATTACTTTCACCAATATACCCATACATGTAAGGTGGTGGTGGAAAATAGATTACATCACGGCGTGGAGATGGTATTCCGTACGTACGCACGCGCGGTGATTTCGTTTTCCATAGGATGGATAGATGGTGAAATAAGGTTATTTCATACTTATAATAACATATCAGTATATGAGTGATACTGATGTTATTACTTCATAATGAAACAACTAAATAAGAAGAAGTGGAAGCAGAAATAAAGTTGAAATAATCGGTAACGGACATTACCTCTTCTTTGAAGCGCCTCTTTGAAACCTACTCTTAGGGCACTAAAATTGGTCTTTGAAGAAGACCAGGACCTCTAGAATGTTTCTAGGGAAGTGGAGAAGAGAATTTTTCAGGGTTTGGACGATCTTGAAGGCTAAAAGTGTTGTGAGGAAGAGAGGGAGGAGGTGCCCTTTTATAAGGGAGGAGATGGGCACCTTTGAAAATATAAGAAATATTAGTTTATATTAAATCCTAACCCCACTTAAAAACATCAAAAATGACTCATATACGAAGATTAGATTATATAGGTTTGTAATATCATCAACCAATAAAATTTATTCATGTTAGGAATTTATTTTAAACATTATCAACTTGATTTATCCTTATTTAATCAATTTAATTTTATTTGTGGTAATAACATTCTAAATTTTAAATTATAACAAATAATTACTTATTTGTTGTGAATTGTCCATAATTGGATACTTTATAACATTTTAGACCATATAAATTTAAATTTATAATTTTTAAATATTTTTTGAGTTTTTAACAATTTTATAATATGTTATTTTTATAAAATAACAATAGTGTCAATTTTGACACTATTCAATTATTTGAATTTAAATAAAATATATACAGAAGATATGTTCGAAACAAAATCTTTAATAGATTTATAAAAGTTCATATTTATCTATAAAATTATTTTAGCACATTAACTAGTTCATATAATATTTATTTTATTATTTTTAAAACCATTTATTTGGTTTATCTCTTAATAAAATAATTACTACAACATTTTCGTATAATTATTTAATATACTTATTTGTTGCATAAAAATTAAAAATAAAACCCTATGATAAATATAAATCTATTACCTTTCACAATAATACTTTTACTCTAATTTATCATCTTAAAATCACAATATTTAAATTATTATATTTATTACATTATGAAGGTGACAACTTTGGCATCATTTAGAATAAAATAATATAAGTGTCATAATCACATTTATAAGGCTCCAAATGGTCAAAAATTCCACCATTGGATTATTATGGTTTAAATTTACATGACCAATAATTTTTGGTCGGGGTTTTGTGCCTTTTATGGTCACTATTAGTTTAATAAAAACTATATTCTTGATTTTTCACAAGATAAACAATTTCTGCATCACTATTGTGTCACAATTAATGATACTTATTTAATCCCTAAAAATTATAAATAAATTTATATAATGTAGATAATGTTATTATATTTTTAGATAATATTCATGTTCAAAGTTTCATGATGTTTATCACTATATTAAAATTAATATACTTATAAGATTTAAGAGAGTTACATGTTGTCACTTTCATTAGTTTTAATAATATTTAAATTATTTTCATGGAAAAAAGTACATAAAATGACTCTATTCCTACCCTTAGGTGATATGGTTCGCCTTTTAGAAATCCAATAGAATTTTTTCAGGTGTTATGGTAATTTTATAATCTTATATTTACCCTTAATTACCCGATTTACCTTTAACTATGGTAAATAAAATTTACTGTTGTTACTATTCATAATGCCCAAAAATAAAAAGTAGATTATTAACATAATTTGGACCCACTGATTCCAAATATGGAATCCATTTTTCCAAATTCAATACACAAAAGTAGCAGAAATTAAATTAAAATTATTCTCGTTGTCGAAAGAAAACGGGTTTTTCTTTAAAACATTGCAAAAGATTGAATTGATTTAACCTATGAATTCAAGGTAAAATCAATGCTAATGATATAAATTATATTAAATGGTAAAAATATATTCTATCTGTACTTTTAAACCATTCAATATTATAATTTAACTATATAAATTATTACAATGAAAAAAGCTGGTTTTAATTAAAATATAGCGTGTTTTTACTATTCATTAAAATATGAAAGTTATCAGAAAAAATATCAAAACTTTATCCAATGTTAATTTTTATATCCTAAATCAAAATTATAATTTTATTTTGTAAAATTGAACTTATAAACATGTCAAAAACTAGATTTAATGTGGGTGTGCCATCAAAAGGCGGCAAAAATGCATTTTTTGAAAAATACTTATTTTACACAAAAAAAATTATTTTGTTCTTATACCATGTTCTAGAAAATGTGTAAGATGAATAATAATGTTATCAAATTCAAAATGTAGTTAATACTATTCATAACAGCTAGTTCATAATAATATTATAACCATATATCATTGTTTAGTTAAACCTGATATTGCGCACAACACACACTATCGAAGAAAGTCGTGATTGTGTGTAATGCAAGCCAAGTCAGGGTTGCGTGTTGTGAAAGAATCCTTCGTTGTTTCGTATAACAGAATCCAACAATATTTCATTTATACATTGAATATATATATATATATATAAACTCATTGTTGCGTAGAATGACTATTATAAAATGAACTTGAAATTGTGTGTAGCACAATCTAAGAATAGTGTTGCGTATACGTCAAGCTAATACAGTGTGGCGTATAGCACAAGATAATCTTGTTGTAGCATAAAACACATGACATCAAATAAATTAAAAACAATACTTATCGTAAAATATCGCGTTGTTACACATAGTTTCCATGACATACTATGAAACTGTTTCTTAATATGTTTTGTCTTCTTTCAATTTAGTCTCTAATAGTCATATTTAAAGATTTTAATGCACTGAAATAATTTATATTTTTTTTGTAGACATGTCACCTAACAGTACGAGGTATGAGGTTCAGAATACATGAAACCTATTGTCTCAAACACATGCACTCTAACATAAAAGTGTAATGAGTCCTAGAAAAAAAGTGTGTGTGTGGCATGATACTGAAAAGAAAAAACAAGATGGTGGGTGTAAGCACGACAATGAAGAATACACTTAGATAATTCTTGAAGAAATAATTGCCTCATGCAACTCAACACTGCTTAAGAATACACAAAGCATACTGGAATCCCAGAATCGAGAACATATTCTCACTTTCAAACATCATGAAGAACCCAAGCCATATTTTTCGGACTTATGACACTCTGTTTTTCATACGATAACTTGATTTCTACATCTACTTCATCTCATAAGTCTAGAGTTAGAAGGGATAACACTCAGAGCACTTCTAAACCTATCTCAATATTTCTGCTCTGTTGTGTATCATTTTATTAAATTTTAAGTAGTGTGTGTATTTGTATAACAACACACTCTGTCTTCTGCTTAAAACTAAAGGATACAAGATATCCTTACTCAAACATATTTTTACACATGTGTATACCCAGGGATAAGTGTCGAAGAGGTCCATGTGTGGCCTGGTTGTTTGTACCCCAGAATAATTGTGGACGAGGTCCCTGTGTGACCTGGATAGTCTTGTGTACTATTGTTTAACCCTGATCCAGTGTGTGGATAATGTTTATTTATATAAACTTCTTGGTGGTAGGTGATCACCATGTGGAGTGGATTAGGTCTCATCTTGAGACTGAATAACTTGTTTCATATCCTCTATGCTTCTTAATTTAGTCTTTTCTATTTTACTACTTTACTGTATAATTCAGATAACTCTAAATTCACTTTGATAGTTACTCTTGGAAAGAAGTTATAACTGTCTTTTCTTAGTAGAACAGCTTCCAAAGTAATTTTAACAACTGAAATACAGATTAATAAGAATTAATGAATCTACTAATAATTTATTTAAAAAGTCAAACTCTTATAATACTATAACCTTGATTAACTGGGCTGTATTTAACCTTTTGGGGAAAACCTTTTAGAAATACCTTTTTTAAACAGAATTTTTTATAGATACTCAATTCACCCCCCTTTTGAGCAATATACTCCGACCAATAGTATAATATCCATGTGAATGGTTAATTTGAATTATTTTATTTATTCCTTTCCTAATATGGTCAAGATTCTGTTTAAAAGGCTTGAGTTCCAGTTTTACTCATTACCTTAAACTTCTATGCTTATTTATGATGTTTTTCACTATATTTATTACCCTTACTGAGATTCTAATCTCGTCTATTTCTTATGATTCAATTTTCCCTTGGATATGAATTTTTATATTATGACTAACCTGTAGGGATAGTCTCTGAGATAATAGTATTTTAATATGAGTTACAATGTTTATTTTCATTTCATTATGTAATTTAAAGCTTATGTTTATATTCAGTTTTCCAAGGATACTAAACTAGTCGGTCCTTTAGGATATGATTTCTTGTTATCATACCAATGTATTAAATTAATGCACCAGCTTTAGGATTATAGGGTCCGGTCTTTATAGTTAGTATCATAGGAATTTTATTATAAACCTTGGAAACTATATTTAGAAAAACATTGTTTGGGAAGCATTACCCTATGTTATACTTTGAGGATATGTATAGAAGAACATTCTAAAATTTTGGTAATGTGGAGATTATGTGAGTATTCCTAGAAAATACATCCCTTTATGGATACTACAAGTGGATGTGGTTCTAAAATATATGTACCCAAGAGTAAAAACTCCTTCAAGGTGTTTCGGGCCTAGCTCTGTGTAACATGGTACATGAAAATGGGCCTTACTGTGAACTTGGATTGGCACTCCTAGTGGATATGCTTAAGAAAATTCCCATTTTATTTACAAATCATTATGAAGGATTTATGATTCAATATATCCCCAAAAAACCCCATTTTTATGATTATGGGTTAAATATTTCTAGATTTTTCAAATTATATTAATTATTTTAAAAGATTGTAATTACGCATTATGATTCATAACATAATCTTGTGAATGTTGTTGTTTTGAAATAGAGCCTAATGGATGAAATGGAAATCACATCAACACACGTAATCCATGTAGATATTTCCCTCTAATGCAAGATAATGATGATGGAGCAGAAGCTGCAACTATTGCAGAACAACTTATAAATATACTAGAAAGATAAATTAGGTTATGAAAAATAACCGTACCCATATGGAGCACCCTGATCCATAATGAGGAGGATAAATTTTAGACAACTTCATGTGACGAAAACCTTAAATATTCAATGGGACTACAAATCAATTTGTAGTTGAGGACTAGATAATTTCCATAGTGAAAATATTTCATTCTTTGGGGAGTAATTAATGGGATAAAGTTTTCATTATAGTTTAACATCTCTCTAGAGATGTAGATCAACTGTGTTAATTAATTAAATCACGAAGGAGGATGATGAGGTGGAAAATATAGAATTCATGGAATTTAAATAACACTTCCAAGAAAAACACATTCCTCGTGATCTATGTGAGGATATAGAGATGAAATTTATGATTCTAAGGAAGAAGGAGGATGAGAATGTTGCAAAATATACAAATAACATTACAAGTTTAGCAAGTAATTGATGTAGACAACATATAAAACCCAAGAAGTAAGATCTATTTATTCTTTGATGGGTTAAAACCATTCCTCTAAGGGGTAAAGTTATCACAATATTTCTCATTGTATGGAGATATAGTCTCATGTGATATCAATATAGTAAAGTAATTATCAATGTCTTATGGAATTAAATAAAAACAAGAGAAGAATATATCTGCATAATAATATAGAATTGGAAATAAGGGGAAGAAGGGAAAAAAGTCGACTTTCAACCATGTAGAAATTGTGGTAATAAACAGTCTTGTACTTTCTTAAAGGGTATGTGAGTTTTTTACAAGTGTGAATAAAAATTCTACTAAGATTGTGATTGAAAGGTGAATAAATAACCTATCAATGTTCAATGCTACAATTGTAAAGAAGTTTACATTAAGAGTTAAGGAAATTTCCCCCAAAAAAGCTAGGGGAGAAAGTCCAAGATTATGTCATCACAACAACTGAGGTTGAAGCTCCTAATAATGTGGTGGAATGTACTATAATAATCTCCTCGAATTTATCCAAATCTTTATTTGATTCTGGATCCTTGATTTCATTCATATCTTCTCATTTTCTCTAAAAATTAGATATTTCCAGTTCACATTAACAATGTATTTGTCCGTTAAAAACCCAAAGGTAAACCTAATTACAATAAAATGTGTCAGGGAGTTCCCATTATGGCATATAAATGTGCTTTGTCTCCTAACATTATCATCATACCTATGTATGAATTTGATATAATCCTCATTAGCAATTGGATATCAAAATATGATGCCCAAATTTATTACAATAAGAAGGAAGTTTCAATTTTTGAGGAATATATAGAATCCATTATCTTTAGAGTACATAATTCATCATCTGATTCTTATCTATATCCACACCCAGTAGCTCTTCAAAATAAAATTATTCAGGAGAAAGAGAAAACAACATCCATGGGTGAAGAATGAAATATTCAAATTGAAGATGTACCTATTATACAATAATACATTGATGTATTTCCAGAGTATTTACTTGAACATCCTTCAGATTATGAGGTTGGGTTTCTATTGATTTAATCCCTGAAGCAATTCCAATACCAAAAACACCCTATAGAATAGACACTATGGATTTAGTGGAACTGAAGAAACAACAAGAGGAGTTGAGTAATAAGGGGATTATTAACCCTATTGTTTCTCCATGGGGATCCCCAATTCTTTTTGTTAAGATGAAAGACGGATCAATTAGACTGTGTATTGACTATAGATAAATCAATGTTATTACAATAATAAAAAAGTATATTCTTCCTCACATTGATGCTTTTTTGGATCAACATCATGGAGCCCAATATTTTTCAATGTTTTACCTTCATTATGGATATCATAAATTGTGTATAATGAGGGAAGATATTCCAAAGACAACATTCTGAACTAGATATGGGAATTACAAGTTTATATTAATGTCATTTGGACTAACAAATGAAGACTCTATTTTCTTGGATCTAAGGAATAGAGTGTTCAAAGAATATCTTGATGATTTTTTCGTATTATTTTTTGATGATATCATGGTATACTCCAAAACCTACCAAGACCATGAGAACAACTTGTAGATTTTTATGAAGTCTCTTTCAAGAAATGAACTATATGGGATATTTAGCACGAGTGAATTATAACATTACGAATTTCTTTTCTTGGCCACATTAACTCAAATGATATACTCTCTGTTGGTATTTCAAATACAATGGAAATCTGTGAATGGCCAGCATTGATGAGCATAACCTAGGAACACAATTTTATTGGCTTAGAAAGTTATTATCACCATTTCATTTAGAATTCACCTAATTAGCCAACCCGTTAACCAAGATCACACATAAAGTGGTTAAATTCATTTGGAAAAAAGTGTGTGAATAATGTTTTGAAGAATTGAACATTAAATTATTCAATTATTCCATCTGGAATTTACTATTTAAAACTGTTAGGTTTATGATTTATAGTGATATAATAATGAATGAACTTGGTTGTATCCTTATGCAGAGTGATAGGTTTATTTCTTATGCATCAAGGAAATTAAAAATTCATAGAATAAAACTACCCAAATCATGATCTTTAGTTAGTTGCAGTAATATTTGATCTGAGGATATAGAGACACTATCTCTATGGTGGAAGATGTGATATATATACTAATCACAAGAGTTTGAAATATATTTTCTCACATAAGTAACTCAATATGAGACAAAAATATGTCTTGATCTACTCAAGTATTATGATTCCACAATAAACTACCTCATAGGGAAAGAAAATATAGTGGCAGATGCTTGGAGTAGATAGGACCACAGATTTCTAAACAAAATGAGTGTTGAAATGGATCATGTATTCCTGGATTTAGTAAATATGTATATGGGGATTATCATAGAAGGTGAAACATCATGACTTTTTTAAAATGGTTTTCAGGCCTTCTACACTAGATAGGATAAAAAGTTCTTATACAGATGACGAATAGTTTCAAAAGAAAATTAATGTTTTGAATGATGGTAGATTGATTGACTTTGTATTTGAAGATGGAATTTTTGAAATTTGGGAATAGGCTTTGTGTTCCCACTTTACCGGAGATAAAAATGGAATTATTGGATGATGTTCATAGTTCAAATTTCTCTATACACCCTGTTCACACTAATATGTATAGATATTTGAAAGAACATTTTTGGTGGGATAACATGAAGAGGCAGATTGCTAATTATGTGTCAAGATGTTTCGTTTTTCAACAAGATAAGTTTGGGAGACAACATCCTATAAGAGCCCTAAAACATATTTATATACCTATGAGTAAATGGGATGATATTATGATGTACTTTATCATGGGGCTACTAAAGACTCCCATACGGAATGATGCGATATGGTTTATTACTGATCGTCTAAAAAATCATCACATTTTCTCACTATAAAAGAATATTTGACGCTTGAACATTTAGAAATACTATACATTAATGAACTCTTAAAACTTCATGGTGTTACCATATCAATTTTTTATGATCATGATCCTTGTTTTACATTAAAATTCTAGAGAAGTATTCAAAGGGCCCTACATACCGAGCTTCTATTGAGTACTTCCTACCTCCCTCAAACTAGTGTACAATCAGAAATGACAATTCAAATATTAGAATTCATGTTGAGATCTTTCTCACTTTACTTTCAAAGTATGTGGGATTACAATATACCGTTAGTAGAACATTCCTATAACAACACCTTCCATTCATCTATTAAAATGGCACAATATGAAGCGTTATATGGAAAGATATGTCGTACACCAACTTGTTGGGATGATTTTGGTTAAATAAAACTTATATTCCTAGAACATGTTGTGTAAAAAATGGAAAAGGTGAAAATTATTTGAACCCATATTCAAAAATCTCAAATTAGGAAAAAGATCTATGCAGATAACTGAAGAAAGAATTTGGAATTTCAAATTGGAGATCATGTTTTCTTGAAGGTATCTCTATGGAAGGGTGTTGTAAGAATTGGTAATATGGGTAAATTAAGTTCAAGGTACATCAAACCTTTTGAAATTATGTAATTAATTAGAGTTTTAGCTTACCATTTGGTAATGCCTCCATGTCTCTCTAAAGTTCATGATGTGATCCATGTATCATTATTAAGGAAATACATGCCAGATCCAACACTTGTACCTATGAAGAAATATAATTGTAACATAATTTATATTATTGTGAAGATACAATCATGGTTCTTGATACTAGAGAACAAGCGATGAGAAATTGGATTACTCATCCAGAAAAAGCTCATTGTAGAAACCATAAAATGGAAAAGGTGATGTGGGAACCTAATGAACTTATGATGAAGAACCACTTAAATATTTTTATGGAGTGTTATTCTGTAAAGTTATAGGAAGAAATTATTTTAAGTAGGGAGTAATTTAACACCCCAATCATCCAAAACATGTTCCCTTTTATATAAATTTAATTGCTTGCACTACACACAGCATTGAATTCGAGCGCACCACGACCGATCAAACTAGCTGTTTAAATTTTTTTTTGAATAGTATTGATCACATTGAATTTTTTGTAATTTTTTTCCAAACTAGAATTCATTTTTTAATTAAGTATATCAAAATTATCTTAGGGTGATTTTTTGGTAGTTTTTCCATAAAGATTCAATTTTTTATGAATAGTGAAAAATACTTCACTAATGTTAAAACCCAACTTTTTTATTTAAATGTTTTTTTTGATTAGATTGATTTTAATGTCACAATAGATAAATAATAAATATATTAATCCAATATATGTCATTGTAATTTTAATTATAATCGTATTAGATATAATGATTTATTGAACTTTTGAACGTCTCTTTTACTTGCCTTCTTGCCACATTTGTGGGATTTGCATTAAAAATAATTATACCCCTTATAGAAGTTGATTTTTAAAAAAATTAACATACATTATTGTAATCAGTAAGAAAAAAATTTCTAATAGAATCCAAATAATATTTGGTGAATAGTAACTTTTAAATTTTATTTACCACAGTTAAAGGTAATCAGGGTAATTAAAGGTAAAAATAAAATTATAATAATATAAATTACCCTAACACCTGTCCTAATTTGAATGGATATGTATTAATTATAATAAAAAGATGATCCTCTTTAATCCACTTATGTTATATTTGGACATTTATCAAAATTTATTTATAGATGATTTAAAAATGTCATTCTCAATTTATAATAACTATATTATTTATAATATGAGGTTATATAAGTGATATGGTAGAATATAAATAGAATTTAGAAATATAAAATGTTTATATACATAATTTTATTCTATTTATTATTTTAGGAAATAAATAATTAAATTAAATTGTGACACAATGATGATGAAAAAATTAATTTATTAAAGGATGAATCAATTAAATTATATTAATAATATTAAAATAAATATAATTTGAAATATTTTATGTCATACATAATTTTTTTTAGATGAAATTAAAATTTTATGGATTAGTTAATATATTGTTTAGAAGTAATCAATTTTTCATGACTTTAAGAAAAATCATGTATTAAATTGTGTCAAAATTGACATAAATGAGATTTTAAAATAAATACTATTGTATTAAATGATATAAATTCCATAAAAATAAAAGGTTCTTTCAAATAACTTGTATAGTTATAAATATTTTATAAATCATCCAATTGGGATTCATTTTTAATTTTATAGTAACTATATTTACCTTATATTATAAAAAAGAAAAGTTGACACAGTAGGTGTAAAACTATTTAATTTGGGGTTAAACCCAAAGGATTGGGTTATTTTTGTGACCTATACTTATCTAAAAATCATTATTTAAGAGTATTTAGACCCATACCTGTCTTATTATTGAAATAACTGGCTATTTATCTATTTGAAATTGAAAATTCATTTATAATAATTAAATAGTTTTGGAGTTTCCTAAAGTGACCCTCCCCACTCTTATAAATGGGCACCTATCCTTATATTTTATTCACGCCTCTAAAGCACTTTGAATCAGCCAAACCAAACCCACTTATCCTCCCAACATCCCTCACATTATACAAGAGGCCATAAATTGGTCATAAGACCATCATAAAGATTTCTTTTGTAAAAATCCAAAGGAGATACTCGAAGAAGAGGTATTTGTTTTACCAATTCAATTCAATTTATTTTCTTATTTTACTTCCTCTTATTATGTTATGTCCATAAAAAAGTAATAAATATAGTATCAAATACAATATTAGATGTTATTATGATTATGTTACCATCATATTCCTCCTTTTATCCATCCTATAAATAATAATATAATCATGCGTGTGTATGTATGACTTACTATCCCCACACAGTGGTGTAATTTTTTATTAAACAGTAACTTATTTGGTTAGGAAAAATGATGAGTATAAGGGATATAAATAATGAATATGAAATTATTATGACTCTGTATAATTAATAGTCCATCCAATTTCATACCATTTAACCATTAAGGGAATGATATTGTTCCTCGTGCGTACGTACCGCCTACCATCTCCACGACGCGATGACATTCATTCTCTACATTAACCATTCAAGAATGATTATAAAATTAATATTATGAGTAAATATAATGATTTCTAACATAGTATCATTATGTATATGAATAAAATACTCTTATTCATAATAAATGTGACTTACACGACAAAACTTCCATTTGAAAATGAATCCGTTAACTCCCAAAACAATGGTAATACTAAAATATTATTAATAAAATGATATAAGAGGATCATATATGAGATCGTAAATATAGATATGATCTGGGTATAATTTAATAACATTATTTAACCAATATAATGGACATTCACTCACCCTTTACTAGAATAAAGTACAAGGTAATGGTTAATTTTTCAATCTCATTAGTATCCAAGGTTGTTTATACGTAAGTAACTACTAAGACACATTTATCAACCATGTACATATTTTTTAAAAATATATATTATCAAAAATTATTTAATGTTATTTTTTTCCATGTTATAATTTTTATAAAACATTTTTAAAAGGATTCTTTCAGCCACCTTCTAAATGAGTTACTTTATTACTATTTTTGAAAAATTAAGGAAAGAATGTTTTTTTAAACTTATACGGCATGAGTGGCCATTTCTATCTTCATGATGCCTTAAAGTTTTGAATATTACCACACATGATAACAAGTTTTTTAAAAAATATATTTTATTTTATAATTTTGTTACTTTAAACTGATTTCAAAGTAAAAAAATTGATATTTATTGCAAGGAGTTTTAATGATTTTATTATTTTTATTTTTATCTATCTCAACATCCTTTAATGGATTTTATGCATAATTGAGGTTGATTTATTATGATACAATTGAACATACTATATTGAAGGGTTTAGGATATGATTGAATATATATTTTCTATATTGATACCATTCATGGTTTATGGTTAATGTATTAACATTTCATATGCTATTTTTAATATCAATGTTTATATAGGTTATGTTTCACCCTTTTCATATGAAAAATGCAATTGACTTAGTAATTGAAGGGTTAAGGAAATCTTAATAAAAGCACTATGGTTTGTGGATCAGTTAATGAAATCCCCACAATGCATTGGTATTTCACATGAGATAAACTAGTTTAGGTTTTAACTAACATCTTACCTACATATGTATGGTCTTGTCACTAGGCCTTTCCAGTGTGGTTATGATATCCGTCATTATGTATTCCCTCATTATGAGATTTATAACGACCCATACTTTACATACATTGTTATTACTTCGAAATTGAAGCATACTTATTACAATATATTACAAAACCATGAAAGGACCGTATAGGAATAGTGTCTTTAGAAACTGGGAAACATAAACAACTGGTTCATAAATCATCTACTTTGCCTCCCATTTATTTCATCATATCTAGAGTCCCTTTTTGGCATATTCTACTTAATAACCTTCTTCCTGGCCTGGGGAAATAAAACATACAAAAGGGTAAGCTCAAATGCTCAGTAAGGGTAAACAAAAGAAATATCAATCACATCATATACATAAGCACATAACTTTTGGAAATCTTAACCTGCAAAAGAGATCATAATTTCATAACATGGGATAAATCATAGTAGTGAAATGTAATCCCAATAATCATAACTTAAAACATAAAACTTTGTGTCATACACACATAATCATAGAGAATCATTTCTTATTAGTCAAGACTCATTGCCAAGACTATCTTAGTGGACAAAGTCCATTTCTGAACCGAGTTCACTCCCCGTTTCAGTCCTGTTTCACTGAACCGGTATAACCTACCGTTCCAGCCATGTCTATCTCATGAGATATAAAATCTTTACCCAATTCATTGGAAGGAGATATAGGTCCCACCCATCTCATAATGATACCATTCTTATGTGTGCCACAAAATCTTAAATCATATATCATTGCATAACCCATGTAATAAAAATGGGAATCTTAAACATCGTGACATCATCAAACAATTCATATAAGATAAAGGAATTCATAAAAATAATTCCATCACAACATAATAAAATCAATGTAATAATAGAGATATAAACAGAACCCAATATTATCTTAGATGGAAAATAATTTTGATAAAACACTTGAACTCCATTCTTGAGGAAAATATTCTTTCTACTTCAAAAACACATTACATTTCTTAACATGTCATAAAATTATAACTAAAAGAAGTTGATTAAAAATAAACTTGAAAACTTTTAAAGGAAGTTTCTTGAAAATAATGTTTTAAAAATCCATTCATTCCGTATAAGTTAAAAAAACATTCTTCGTACTTTTGTCGGAAAAGTCAAAAAGTACCTCGTACGAAAAACGACAAAAGATTCCTTTCATATCTTTTACTAAAAACTCACCGAAGGGTAAAATTTGATATAAACTATTGTATAAGGATATATATATTACATATTGAGTAAACATGGATGTCGATGATAAAATACACCCCAGTAAATACCGAAGTATAAACAATCTCGGATAAAAATGAGATTGTGATATTTTGCCTTACCTTAGGTCCGACTTGCTTTGTAAGTGTCCGAACCTCCTGTATAATGATTTCAATAATGTTATTGACTTATTCCAGAATCAAATTTTTTTTATGATATCATATATGGTCATATTCTTAGCTTCTTAGTAGTAATATTTCATTGCTACTTGTTATTCGGGTATTTATAACTTTTTGTTCTTATGCGTGTTTTGACGAATAAATTCTTATTCTTCTCTTTAGGGTATAGATACCTAATTTCTAGAATGGTATTAGTGTAATATATATCATATTCATTCATTCAATTCATTTATATAATCATTATTAAATGAAGATCATGTAGAACGAGTCGCATCACATCGTGGAGACGGTATTCCGTACGTACGCACGAGTGATGATATCGTTCCTATGATCGTGGAATTGTATTGGAGTGTATGTATACTATTTAAGAATCAATATCACTTTATAATAGTCATATATAGTCATTATTTACACCATTATACCCATCCAAGTAAGTTGGTGGTGGAAAATAGATTACACCACGGCGTGGAGACGGTATTCCGTACGTACGCATGCGCGGTGATTTCATTTTCCGTAGGATGGATAGATGGTTAAATAGGGTTGTTTCATACTTATAATAACATATCCTTATATGAGTGATACTGATGTTATTACTTCATAATGAAACAACTAAAGAAGAAGAAGTTGAAGAAGAAAGAAATTGGAAAGGATCGGTAATGGATATTACCTATTCTTTGAAGTGCTTCTTTGAGACCGCCTTTTAGGGCACTAAATTTGGTCTTTGAAGAAGACCAGGACTTCTAGGATGTCTCTAGGGAAGTGGAGAGGAGAAAATGGTAGGGGTTGCCCGATCTTGAAGGCTCAAAGTGGTGTGAGGAAGAGAGGGAGGAGGTGCCCTTTTATAAGGGAGGAGAGGGGCACCTTTGGAATAACTAAAAATATTATTTTATTATAAAGTCATGTTCGGTTTCAAATAGCTCCAAATTGATTTATTTCGAGTCTAAGGTGGGGATGGGTCGAAAGACTCTAATCCAATAGAATTTAGACAAGTTTATGTTCCTATCTTAACCTTATCATTTAGATTTAACATTAAGTTAAATAATTTTACTTTTACCGTGTCTTCTTGTGTTCTTATGCTATAAGATTAATAAACTTACTCTATCAAGACAAAAGAAACCCAAGTTGTTTATTATTAATATATATAACCTTCTCTAAGTCATTTGGCCGAACTTTATTTTTTTAGGAATAAAATAACAATTAATAATATAATATTTGTTTTAAAAACTATTTTATGTCAATTTTGACACTATTTACTAATTGATTTTTGTGAAAATCATAACAGAATGATACGTTCGACCAAAGTTAATTAAATCAATACTAACATGTCATATTAACCTAAAAAATTAGTGTAATTCATAAAAAGTCTCAAATTATATTTATTTGGGTATTTATAACATCAATTTTGTCAATATTTCATTAATAAGATAATTACTGCATCATCGTTGTGTCATAAATAAATTAAATTATTTAATGTCTAAAAATTACAAATAAAATACCATTATGTAGGAAATCTTTGTATCTTTCTAATGAATATTTATAGTCGAATTTATCTTATGTATAACCCCATATTAAAAATGAATTAGTTATTAAACTTTGATTTTAACTATTTTAACCCTTCTTTAAATAAATTAATAATAAATGTCCTAATCTAATCCAAGTAGGCCTAAATGGTCATATGTTATTCCTAAGTTTGTTTTTGGTCGAATTACACATTTCCAATAGAATTAGGACATGTGTTAGGGTAATTATAATATCATTTTTACCCTTAATTACCCCATTTACTTTTAACCGTGGTAAAAAAAAGTAAAAAGTTACTATTCACCAAAAAAAATATTTTCATCTCATTGAACCATATTTTACTTACTGACATCAACCGTGTCTCTCGGATTTTTGAAATTCCACTCACAGAAGCGGTAAAATTAAGTTTTATGAAAAATTCAGTTTTTTTAACAGCCACTTAGTAGTTTCACTATTCATCAAAAATTGAAAGTTTTCAGAAAAATACCAAAATTTCACCCTAGGCTAATTTCGATATTCCGAGTTCAAAAATGAATTCCATTTTGAAAAATAAAATTTATAAAATTTCAAAAATTGGTTATTACTATTTATAACGGCTAGTTTTAATAATATTTTAATAGCATATCATTGTTTAGTGAAACTCGGTATTGCGTACGACGCAAGCTATCGAGGAAGGCTGCGGTTGCGTGTAAAGCAAGCCAAGCTAGTGTTGTGTGTAGTGAAATATTCCTTTGATGATTTATATAACATAAAAACAAAATATTTCACATAAAAGTCTCGGGTGTTACATTCTACCCCCCTTAAAATGAATTTCACCCTCGAAATTCGTCACTTTGTAACAAACAGATGAGGATACCTCTCCCTCATCATATCCTCAAGCTCCCATGTAGCTTCTTCTAATTGGTGGTTCCTCCATAAAACTTTCACCAATCGAGTGGTCTTGTTTCATAGGACTTTTTCGCTACGATCCAGAATCTCTATCGGTTGTTCTTCATAAGAAAGATCTTGCTCCAGCGGTACAACTTCTGAGCTAAGTACATGTGAAGGATCAGGTATGTACTTTTTCAGGAGAGATACATGGAACACATCGTGAATTTGGGAGAGATTCGGTGGAAGCGCCAATTGGTAAGCTACCTTCCCAACACGATCCAGTATTTTGAAAGGACCGATATATCTAGGGCTCAACTTCCCCTTCTTTCCAAATCTCATGACTCTATTCCAGGGAGATATCTGTAAGAACACTTTATCGCCCACTTCAAACTCTAGGTCTTTTCTTCGGTTTTCGGCATAACTTTTCTGTCGACTCTGAGCTGCTCTTATGTGTTGTTGAATAGATCTAACCTTTTCTGCCATTTCATCAACGAGATCATGTCCTAATAGCTTTCTTTCCCGAACTTCTTCCCAGCAAGTTGGAGTTCTGCATTTCTTTCCATAGAGAGCTTTATAAGGAGCCATCTAAATACTGGAGTGAAAGCTATTATTATAAGAAAATTCCACCAAAGGTAGGTGTTGATCCCAACCACCTATGAAATCCATAGAGCAAGCTCTCAACATATCTTCTAGAGTTTGAATTGTTCTCTCAGACTGACCGTCTATCTAAGGATGATAAGCAGTGCTGAAACTCAACTCTGTATCCAGAGTATGCTGAAGACTTCGCCAGAACTTGGAGGTAAACCTCGGATCCTGATCATATATAATAGAAGGTGGTACTCCATGCAATCTTACCACTTCCTTTACATATATCCTGGCAAGCTGATCCAGAGAGAAATCATCTCTAATTTCAATGAAGTGTGCAGATTTTGTAAGATGATCAACTATGACCCAAATAGCATTATTGCCTTTGGAAGTTTTAGGAAGTCCTGTGACAAATCCCATTGTGATGTTTTCCCATTTCCATTCGGGTATGGGTAATGGTTGTAACATCCCCTTAGACTTCTGTCTCTCATCTTTAAATTGTTGACAAACCAAGCATCGAGATACATATTCAGCAACATCTCTTTTCATGCCATCCCACCAGAAGTATTCTTTCAGGTCCCTATACATCTTCGTGCTTCCAGGATGACTAGAGAATGAAGAACTATGAGTCTCATCCAGCATCTCCTTCTTTAATTCGGGGATGGGAGGAACACAAACCCGATTCCTGAACTTTATTATCCCATCACAATCAATGTTGAATTCAGGAACATTTCTCACCTTCTTTTGTAACTCACCATCTTCTTTCTGTGCCTCTTTAATCTTCACATGTATAGATGGTTGAACATTCATTTGAGAAAGATAAGATTTTTCCCCTTCCATTATAATTCCAAGATACATCCTTTGTAAGTCCATAAATATTGGATCTTTTGTGATCCTCATCATGGATAAACTAGCATGGTCTTGTCAACTTAATGCATCTTCCACCTTGTTTGCTTTCCCAGGGTGGTAATGGATTGAGCAGTCATAATCCTTAATCATCTCCAACCATCTTCTTTGGCGCATATTCAGCTCCTTTTGTGTGAAAATATACTTTAAACTTTTATGATCAGTATAAATATCACACCTTTCACCATAAAGGTAATGCCTCCAAATCTTTAATGCAAATATTACCGCAGCTAACTCCAAATCATGAGTTGGGTAATTTTGCTCATTTATTTTCAACTGTCGTGAGGCATAAGCTATCACCATATCATTTTGCATAAGAACACACCCCAATCCCTTTCTGGATGCATCACTGTAGATCACAAACCTTTCTCCACTACAAGGCAGTGTGAGCACAGGTGCACTGGATAACCTTCTTTTCAACTCCTTGAAATTCTCTTCACACTCCTCCGTCCAAACAAACTTAACTCCTTTCCAAGTCAACTTGGTGAGTGGATTAGATAATCGTGAAAAATCTTTCACAAAACATCGATAATATCCATCCAAACCAAGAAAACTTCGGATCTCAGTCACTGTTGTTGGTCTCGACCATCTTTTGATAACCTCTGTTTTTGCTGGATCCACAAATATCCCCTCTTTTGAGATTATGTGACCCAAAAATGAAACTTTTTGAAGCCAAAATTCACACTTGGTAAATTTGTCATAAAGCTTCTCTTTTCTTAGGGTCTTCAATATAATTCTCAATTGATCTTCATGTTCTTACTTTCTCTTTGAATATACAAGAATATCGTCTATAAAGACTACCACAACCTGATCAAGATAGTCTCTAAAGACTTTATTCATCAGATCCATGAAGATAGCAGGGGCATTAGTAAGACCAAATGGCATCACTATAAATTCATAGTGTCCATACCTTGTACAGAAAGCCGTCTTTGGTATATCCTCCCTTTTTACCCTTAATTGATGATACCCTAAACGAATATCAATCTTAGAAAAGTATTGAGCTCTGCATAGTTGGTCAAATAGGTCATCAATATGCGGGAGAGGATATTTTTTCTTGATAGTGATCTTGTTAAGTTCACGATAATCAATGCAGAGTCTCATTGATCCATATTTCTTCTTAACAAACAGAATAGGTGCTCCCCAAGGTGACACACTAGGGTGTATGAACCCCTTATCAAGATTCTCTTGGAGTTGCTTCTTCAATTCCTGCAACTCAATTGGGGCCATTTTATAAGGTGTCTTTGAAATAGGCAAAGCACCCGGTACAAGTTCTATTGAGAACTCAACATCACGATTCGGTGGAAGACCCGGTAATTCCTCCAAAAAGACATCATCAAACTCCCGTACAATGGGCATATTCTTAATTTTGAGTTTATCACCAACCATTTGAGATAAATAACCTTCATTTAGTGGAATCAATACCCATAAAATGGAAGAAATTTCCACTGGAAGGTTATGTTCATCCCTGCATCGATAGATGATCATAGATTGATCTGAAATATGAAATGTGACTTCCCTTCTTTGGAAATTGATATGAGCTCCATGTAGAGAAAGCCAATCCATGCCAAGAATCACATCAAATTCCACTATAGGAAGGATCACAAGATTTGCAGAAGCACTTTCCCACAAACTTCAATCGGAGAAGAATTATAAACTTTTGATGCGACTGTTGTGCCATTAGGGGTTGTCACAGCTAACTCAACATCTAACTATTGAGGTAATAAGGTGATATCCTTAGAAAATTCTTCAGAAATAAAGGAGTGGGTGGATCCAGAATCAAATAAAACATTTTCTACTTTAGAGTGGATGGTAAGTGTACCTTTCACCATATCGTTATCGTACTCCACATCGCTGACGTACTCCACATCGCTGATAGAAATTGCATGTGACTTTCCTTTGTCTTTAGCCTTATGAGTTTGTTGACGTCGACCATCATCATCAACCCTTGGATTTGGGCATTGATTGGCATAATGCCCCATCTCCTTGCACTTGAAACATTGAAGTGTGGTAGGTTCATTCTGTGTATCCCTTCCTTTGTTTGCATCATTAGACATCTTCTTCCCATCATCGCGGCATTCAAATGCCCGATGACCTTCCTTTCCACATTTGAAAAATTTACTTGTCCCTTTAAGACAACTGCCTCCATGTTTCTTTCCACACTTTGTGCATAAGGTAAAGCTCATATTATTTTGAGTGTGCTCTTTAGATTTTCCTTTGAATTCCATTTTCATCTTCTTATCAAACCCGTATGACTGATGGGTTACTCCAATCTCCATCTCAACATTGAGAGCACATCGAACGATTTCCTCGTAGCTATTGAAGTTCCTTATGGATAAGGCCCTTCAAAGACTTGGTTTTAAGCCACTAAAGAGTCGATCGATCTTACTATCAGGTTGGATAATAATACCAGAAGCGTACCTTGCAAGTCTTGTAAAATTTGCTTCATAGGTACCAACAGATTCATCATCCTTTTGCTTCGGTTCAAGAAACTCTTTCTCCATCTTTGTTCGGAGAATACGAGGGAAGTACTTATTGAAAAATAAGTTCTTTAACTCTTCCCATTCCATGGACTCAATTTCATCCCTTTGCCTCGTATTCTTAATAAGATTCCACTATTGATCAGCATTACCCTCCAAACGATACACTGCTAGGATGACTTTATCATGCTCATAACATTGAAGAAATGAAAATATCTTTTCAGTAGTACTAATCCATTGTTCAGCAACTAATGGATCAGTAGACCCGCTGAATGAAGGTGGGCGCTGTCTCATGAAGGATTCAACAGAATGTTGCTCCTTCATTTGCTCGTTTGGAAGTCATGCATGATTCATAGCTTGAGAAAGTTGTGTGAGCATGGCTACAAGATTTTGAATTCCAGCTCCCATAACGTTTGGTTGCTCAGGGGGACAATCATTACATTGCCCGTTGCATTCCACATTAACACGGTTCCTTCGGGTTCCAGCCATTGACTAAAACCAAGAAGAATAGTGTGAGAAACACTAATTATAATAGGAAAACCACATAATCGAGAATAAAATTCACACATAAGGTCATGTACTAGGTTATTCATGGCCATTTCAAAAACACTAAGATTGTGTTCTATGCTTAGACTTATCCTTAGGGTTCTTACTAAGGCTTTCACATCCTAGTTTCCAAAGGTTGACTATACCTTTCCTCTAGTACCAACTATAACGACCCATACTTTACATACATTGTTATTACATAGAAATTGAATTATACTTATTAAAACATATAACAAAACCACAAAAGGACTGTATAGGTATAGTGTCTTTAGAAACTGGGAAACATAAACAACTGGTTAATAAAGCATCTACTTTGCCTCCCATTTATTTCATCATATCTAGAGTCCCTTTTTGGCATATTCTACTTAATAACCTTCTTCCTGACCTGGGGAAATAAAACATACAAAATGGTAAGCTCAAATGCACAGTAAGGGTAAACAAAAGAAATATCAATCACATCATATACATAAGCACATAACTTTTGGAAAACTTAACCTGCAAAAGAGATCATAATTTCATAACATGGGATAAATCATAGTAGTGAAATGAAATCTCAATAATCATAAATTAAAACATGAAACTTTGTGGTATACACACATAATCATAGATAATCATTTCTTATTAGTCAAGACTCATTGCCAAGACTATCTTAGTGGACAAAGTCCATTTCTGAACCGAGTTCACTCCCTGTTTCAGTCCTGTTTCACTGAACCGGTATAACCTACCGTTCCAGCCATGTCTATCTCATGAGATATAAAATCTTTACCCATTGCATTGGAGGGAGATACAGGTCCCACCCATCTCATAATGATACCATTCTTATGTGTGCCACAAAATCTTAAATCATACATCATTGCATAACCCATGTAATAAAAATGGGAATCTTAAACATCGTGACATCATCAAACAATTCATATAAGATAAAGGAATTCATAAAAATAATTCCATCACAACATAATCAAATCAATGTAATAATAGGGATATAAACAGAACCCAATATTATCTTAGATGGAAAATAATTTTGATAAAACACTTGAACTCCATTCTTGAGGAAAATATCCTTTCTACTTCAAAAACACATTTCATTTCTTAACATGTCATAAAATTATAACTAAAAGAATTTGATTAAAAATAAACCTGAAAACTTGTAAAGTAAGCTTCTTGGAAATAATGTTTTAAAAATCCATTCATGCTATATAAGTTAAAAAACATTCTTCGTACTTTTGTCAAAAAAGTCAAAAAGTACCTCATAAGAAAAACGACAAAAGATTCCTTTAATATCTTTTACTAAAAACTCACCGAAGGGTAAAATTGGATATAAACTATTGTATAAGGATATAGATATTAAATATTGAGGAAACATGGATGTGTATGATAAAATACACCCCAGTAAATACCAAAGTATAAACAATCTCGGATAAAAATGAGATTGTGATATTTTCCCTTACCTTAGGTCCGACTTGCTTTGTAAGTGTCCGAACCTCCAGTTTAATGATTTCAATAATGTTATTGACTTATTCCAGAATCATAATTATTTTTATGATATCATATATGGTCATATTCTTAGCTTCTTAGTAGTAATATTTCATTGCTACTTGTTATTCGGGTGTTTATAACTTTTTGTTCTTATGCGTGTTTTGTCGAATAAATTCTTATTCTTCTCTTTAGGTTATAGATACCTAATTTACAGAATGGTATTAGTGTAATATATATCATATTCATTCATTCAATTCATTTATATAATCATTATGAAATGAAGATCATGTAGAACGAGTCGCATCACATTGTGGAGACGGTATTCCGTACGTACGCACGAGTGATGATATCGTTCCTATGATCATGGAATTGTATTGGAGTGTATATATACTATTTCAGAATAAATATCACTTTATAATAGTCATATATAGTCATTATTTAAACCATTATACCCATCCAAGTAAGGTGGTGGTGGAAAATAGATTACACCACGGCATGGAGACGGTATTCCGTACGTACGCACGCGCGGTGATTTCATTTTTCGTAGGATGGATAGATGGTTAAATAGGTTTGTTTCATACTTATAATAAAATATCAGTATATGAGTGATACTTATGTTATTACTTCATAATTAAACAACTAAATAAGAAGAAGTTGAAGAAGAAAGAAATTGGAAAGGATTGGTAATGGATATTACCTCTTCTTTGAACTGCTTCTTTGAGACCTCCTTTTAGGGCACTAAAATTGGTCTTTGAAGAAGACCAGGACCTCTAGGATGTTTCTAGGGAAGTGGATATGAGAAAATGGCAGGGTTTGGCCGAGCTTGAATTCTCAAAGTGGTGTGAGGAAGAGAGGGAGGAGGTGCCCTTTTATAAGGGAGGAGAGGGGCACCTTTGGAATAAATAAAAATATTATTTTATTATAAAGTCACGTTCAGTTTTAAATAGCTCCAAATTGATTTATTTCGAGGATAAGGTGGGGATGGATCGAAAGCATCTCATCCAATAGAATTTAGACAAGTTTAGGTTCCTATTTTAACCTTATCATTTAGATTTAACATTAAGTAAAATAATTTTACTTTTACCGTGTCTTCTTGTGTTCTTATGCTATAAGATTAATAAACGTACTATATCAATACAAACGAACCACAAGTTGTTTATTATTAATATATATAACCTTATCTAAGTCATTTGGCCGAACCTTAGATTTTTAGGAATAAAATAACAATTAATAATATAATATTTGTTTTAAAAACTATTTTATGTCAATTTTGACACTATTTAGTAATTGATTTTTGTGAAACTCATAACAGAATGATAAGTTCGACAAAAGTTAATTAAATCAATACTAACATGTCATATTAACCTATAAAATTAGTTTAATTCATAAAAAGTCTCAAATTATATTTATTTGGGTATTTATAACATCAATTATGTCAATATTTCATTAATAAGATAATTATTGCATCATCGTTGTGTCATAAATAAATTAAATTATTTAATGTTTAAAAATTACAAATAAAATACCATTATATAGGAAAGAATTTTAGCTTTCTAATTAATATTTATAGTCTAATTTATCTTATATATAACCCCATATTAAAAATGATTTAGTCATTAAACTTTGATTTTAACTATTTTAGCCCTTCTTTAAATAAATTAATAATAAATGTCCTAATCTAATCCAAGTGGGCCTAAATGGTCATATTTTATTCCTATGTTTGTTTTTGGTCGAATTACACTTGTCCAATAGAATTAGGACATGTTTTAGGGTAATAATAATATCATTTTTACCCTTAATTACCCTATTTACTTTTAACCGTGGTAAAAAAAAGTAAAAAGTTATTATTCACCAAAAAATTATTTTCATCTCATTGAACCACATTTTACATAATGACATCAACCGTGTCTCTCAGATTTTTGAAATTCCACTCACAGAAGCGGTAAAATTAAGTTTTATGAAAAATTCATTTTTTTAACAACCACTTAGTAGTTTCACTATTCATCAAAAATTGAATGTTTTCAGAAAAATACCAAAATTTCACCCTAGGCTAATTTCGATATTTCGAGTTCAAAAATGAAGTCCATTTTGAAAAATAAAATTTATAAAATTTCAAAAATTGGTTATTACTATTCACAACAGCTAGTTTTAATAATATTTTAATAGCATATCATTGTTTAGTGAAACTCGGTATTGCGTACGACGCAAGCTATAGAGGAAGGCCGCAGTTGCGTGTAAAGCAAGACAAGCTAGTGTTGTGTGTAGTGAAAGATTCCTTTGATGATTTATATAACATAAAAACAAAATATTTCACATAAAAGTCTCGGGTGTTACAAGATTAGTTGATGTTTATACATATGATTATTCAATTAGTAGAATATCCTTGTGAATGTTTAAATGGAATTATTTGATTTATTATTTCCATAAAATGCTCAAGATTATGTTTAAAAGGCTTGAGTTTCAGTTCTATACCTTGCCTTAAAATTTTATGATTATTTATGATAGCTTCCGTTATATTGTTTTCCCTTAATGAGCATCTGATATCACCCATTTCTTATCTTTCACTTTTCCTTTGAATTTTAAGAGGTATATTATGAATGAATTTCATGGATAGTCTAAGGGATATGATTATTTCCAATAGAGATAGTATGTTGTTTTTAATTTCATGAAGTAATGTAAATAATATGTGTGTATATAGTTTTTCCAATGCTACTAAACTGATCAATCCTTCGGTAATTGATTTCATAAAATCATCACTATGTATTAAATTAATTCACTAGCTCTAGGCCTCTGATTTCGGGGTGTTATATATTTCATTTCTTTTTTACTTTACAAATTTAAATATAGTTCTTTATTTTTATTTTATACATTTACAATTTGTATAGTTAGAATATATGTGTGAAATGATCAGGTATATCATGTTTTGAAGATCCAACACCACATAGGTGTAGATTTATAATGGAGGAAGAGAATATTTGGATAAAATTATTGGTGGGCCAACCTCAAAAAATATCTATTATCTTAGTTGATAAGTCACTATCTACCTATGAAACGATCATCTACCACTGATACTCTTATATGTCCACCCTAATAAATTATCTCAGCAACTAGAACCAAGAATATTCCACCACCTTAAAAAATATTTCTTATATTTTAAGAGAGGATTTCATCTCATTCATGGTTATAGAAGATCCAATAATGTCCCATTCAAATGAATAATTGAGTATTATACCTAAATATAGTTGAGATTTTTGGAATTCTAGCCATGATTACTATAATACATGAGTACACACACCTGCTAGGAAAATTCTAGGTTAAACTCATACCTACCAAAACTATTCATCAGATCTAGGACATATTCCAGTTTGATTATCCTAAATGAATATCGTATCCTAGTAACGTATATAGATTTATCTTTTTTCATATAGGATGTAATGAATTTTCATAAAATATTAGTGAATTTGATCATGAGTGATTTTTTTTACTTCTATTCTCTCACATCTCCCTTGGTAGCCTCTCTTGGCTGACCCAACATCCCTATTAGGATATCTTTGTTATTGGAGATTACTGTTCTTGTTGTCTTTTATAATCCTAGATTAAATAAGATAACCCTTAACATTCCTCATGCTTATTATTCCTTCATAATCTCTACAACACATTCCTTTCTTTAAATAAATTGGATGGTGGTTTAGTCACTAGTATAGATATAGATATTCTAACTCACCTTTAGAATAGAAACTTCTCTAACATACCCAACAGTATTTCCTATTATTTTCACTAACTATTCCTTGAATGATATGGAAATATGAATAAAGTATTATATAACAACTATTTGTCGTATAATGTATGTGATAAACCTACCTAGGATGTCCTTTCCTAATACTCAATTTGATCTATCATAAGTCATAAATCATGCTCTTAATCTCCATAGTCTATAAACATGTCACGAGGGTATGAAATATACCTTCTAGAAATTATTTCACCCTGTTATATAATAATATAAAAATAATACCTCCATATAGAAATATAATATTCCCATGCCAATAATTAGATAATTTACACCTAAAATTTAAACACATTTGAGATGATTCATATGCCACAAATGCATTAAACTCATACGTATTTATAATAAAATATAAAATAATAATATATTTAATATATTCATAATCATTATGTAATAACTTGGATATTTTACTCTAATTTATTTTAATAAATTATTTGGGAAAATACTGAGACCATGCGCTGAGATGGAACGAGATTCTGAGACCCGGTGTGCTTGAAATAAATCATCAAATAAAGCTTGGTTTTTAATAAAAGACATGTTGGGTGGATAACTTTGAACTTTAATAACTCGTAAATGGGTGCCCGGATCAAAAAAAATGAGGGGACCATTACTTCTATAATTGAGTATTTACCTTAGGAATGTCCTAACATTGTTCATCACAGGCCAAACGAAAACATTAGATTTTGTACCTAATCATCATTAAATATTTTAATAAAAATATTTTCTTATGACACAAAAGATTCTGTTTAAATTTTATTAAACCTAGAGACAAGGGTCCAAGGAAAGAATTACAAACCCTGTAAATTCCCTAAAAACTCTTGGGATAAGGAACCATGGAAGAAGGTATTGGTGAACGACAACAGATCGATGCCAACTCGAATCAAGGATAGAGGATTAAGGGTGTTATTCAGCGGATCATCAAAGATGAAGAATTGTCCCTCCATCAACGAACGATCCAAACCCAAGTAGGGAATTGTTTTATTTGGTTTCATACCTAGTTCTTCATTATTTTCCCTATGAAAAATGTGAATCAATAGATGAACAGATTGATTCACGGAATGAGATTAGAGCGGGGTTGTGATTTATATCGTGGGTTTTGGATCGGGGATTATCATTGTTTAAATTGAACCATGTTTAGAATTGTCAATCCTTCCCATTTTCAATTACAATGTGGATAGATTGGGCTGAAATGATCAAGGCCTAGATCTATCCACTTTGGGAGTTATTTTGTTCTTCCCATTCATTGTGCTGCAATGATCCAATCCATCAATTCGATGACTGGCAGTGGAAGAAACCTGTAGTTCGGGAGGGACCACTATGGCAGATGAGCCCAGGGTAGCATACGAAGGGTGAGGGTGGTGCTAAGTGGCCAATTCCCTAGTAGCTGGTAGTGAGGAAGGCCGTGAAGGCAGATGAAAACCACTAGAGGCGCTCGTGGCGACAATAGCCATAGGGGTGTTGGTGAATTGTGGCAGGAGGTCGCGACACCGACGGATGTGGCTCCCCAAGCTGCATCATGGGAAGTACCATGTTGCACTTGCCATAGGATCTAGCAGGTCCCATGGACCAGCAGCACTATATGGACCGACATTGCCTCACGGACTGGTTGCACCTCGTCGACCATCCTCATCCACCTGTGATGCCAGGTGGCCACATGGTGGACCACGTGGCCCGGAAAGGGGACACCGATTAGTCAGGTCTAGTTAAAAAGTGTTGGCCCAATCACGGTGGGTTGTGCAAGGTAAACCTATACCCCTCGAGAATCTCAGTGGTCCTAGTGGGTTGGGTTGACCCGGTGGGGTGGCAGAACTCATGTCAGGTTGGTTTGGTCTGATAGGGTCAGTTCAGTCCAGGACCCAACCCACCCCTTTTTTTCAAAGAGCCCCTTAGCTTTCAAAATGTATGTTTGTTTTAAAAGACTTCTATGGTGTCTGGACTCTTGAAACCAAGATGTTCTCTTGAGATTGATTTATTAGACCTTATGGAGGGTCATTTTAAGTGTGGAACTTTTCTCATTGGTCCTTTCCTTGTGGGTTTTGTACAACATTGCATAACAATCTCCTTGAGAGAAAAAGTCCCTAATAGAGTTATGGAATCCTCTTTGGGACTGGAGTGATACTTTTTCACCCCTTATGGAGTTATTTTGGTATTGGTGTGACCTCAAAGCGAAGGTTTTTAATACTCCATCTCATGGGCCTTATCAGTAGGGTTTGAGGTGTTCATCATAGTCCCCTGCATTACGAACCACATTGATAGGGTTTGTGGTATTCTCTTAGAATCCTCAACATTACAGGGTAATAAATATTGGGTTTTTGGTATTCTTTGAGAGAATCCCCTCTTTGATACAACTCTATCACGAACCTTCCAAAGGGGATCATGTCGTGACTACCTGAAGCCCACCTTCGATAGGCTAGGCTCACTCTACCGGTAGTGTTAGAAAAATAGCTAGTCGTTAGGGGGTACTATATCAGGAAAACTACCCAAGGGTTCCATGTCTAGCATAGACCCCTATACTGATGCCTCATCACTAAGAGGATCATCTATGTGATTATGCATCTGGATCCAGGATGGATATCGACGCGAAGGCATCCTGAAACTAATAAAGATGAACAATGATCAATTTAGTATATCTAGAGATCTTTCTCAAGATGGACATGGAAAGAAAAAACCCATTCCTATATGATGCATGTGTAATTAATTTCTCTATAACTACTTTTTTCATGTACTGAGTCGTAAAGGAAACACATATAGAACATGATGTACTTTCTTAGAGGAGGGTGAAACTGATCACTCACTAGTTGGCTATCCTCACCCTCAGTGCGGTGAAGGAGATTAGTCCCTAGTTTCCTAAAGTGGTGTACAATTTAGAAGACTTATCCCACAAGGATGTTCTAGGATTACCCCATCCTAGGGAGGTTAACTTCTGCATTGATCTATACCCCAAGACAGAACTGATATCCACACCCGTATATCGGATAGCCCCCGTGGAGCATTGGTAGGGGAGGGTAAAACTTGAGTATTTGTAGAGGAAGGGCTTCGTGAGGCCCAGTATCTCACCCTGGGTAGCCCCAGTGTATTGTTTCAAGAAGGTAGATGGGAGTTTTAGGATATTTGTGGACTTTAGGCACCTGAATATGGTGACCATCACGAACAAGTATTTTCTATTGAGAAATGAAGATATATTTGACTAGTTGAAGGGAGTGAGGTGGTTATAAAAGATAAAACTATTATATGGATATCATCATCTTTGGGTATGAGTTGTGGATGTACCAAATATATCCTTCAAATGTTAGTATGGACACTATATGTACATTGTTATGTTGCTCGTCTTAACCAATGCTCCAACAATGTTATGGTACTTATGAGCAAGATATTTCATCCATACCTTGACTAGATTGTCGAGGTCTTCATTGGTGACAATATGGTGTACTTAGTATTCGAGGAGGAGCACATGATACCCCTATGGATTGTCCTAGACATGCTTCATGAGCACCAACTGTAACACCTGGATGTTTTTATGAAATATTTTCATTAAGTAATTTTTACTCATTAGTAGCATACTTTGCACAAAATCATGAGTTTAAACAAACTGTGAGATGACTTTATTATAAAATTTATATTATATACTAACTGTTAAGTAAATAGTAATAATTAAACTAACTTATGAAAATGAATTGTGAATTCATTATCTATCAATTTTTAATGAAAAATTTAAATCAATTAGATATTTTTATTTTTGATGGAATTATATTTCGTATTAAAATTAATGAGATATATATGTGTTATATACTTAATAAAATATTTTTTATATTCCTCCAATGGATATTTTAGTCATAGGGTATCAATAAAACCTTATTTGATGTATAAAAACCTATTTTTAAAGGTTAATTTTACACATTTGAATAGAGAAACTCTTTTAAATTAAGATTTTGACACATTAATATTTTTTATATGAAAACATAAAAAATTTATTTTGAAGCAGTATATAAAAATTTATTTTGGTTCAATTTTTGATATGTTTCTCATAACATTAATGTTTTGATGAATAGTAAAAATACTCTAAATTTTAATTGAAAATAACATTTTCCATTGAAATAATTTATATGGTTAAATTATATTATTGAATGGTTTCAAAGAATAAATAGAATATATTTTTACCGTTTCATATAGAGTAGGTCATTGCAATTAATTTTACATTAAATTAATATTTAAAAACATTTCAATCTTTTGTAATATTTTAACTTTTCAAAACCCATTTTCTCTTTTTAAAAACTAGGTTAATTTTAAATTATTTACACTAACATCTATGTATTTAATTTTAAAAAATTTATTCAATATTTGGGGTCAATAGGTCCAAATTATGTAAATAGATTTTTTTTTTCAATATGAATAGTTACTTTGGTAAATATTATTAAAACATTAAAAGGGAAAATCGGGTAATTAAGGGTAATAATTATATAATAAAATTACCCTAACACTTGTAATAAAATAATTGAATGATTATAATATCCCCTAAAACATACTTGGGTCAAAATGGTATCCATTAGAACTCACTTCAATTAGATTATGACATTTAATTTAATATATTTAAAGAAAAGTAAAATATGTCTCACTCAAATTTTAATAATGAAATTATTTTTAATATAAGGTTATACAGAAGATAAATTTGATTATAAATACTCATTTGAAAGATAATTTATTTTTCTTTTTCATTAAATTTTATTTGTAATTTTTAGTAAATAAATAATTACCTTAAATACTTATACTTTGGTAATGAAAAAAATTATTAATTGATGAGAAATCAATAAAACAATTGGTATTAAAATATTAACAACTATAAAATGGCCCAAACACTTGAAAAAAACTTATTGGTCGAGTATAACTCAAACATAATCATCTGAGGGTAAACTTATGGACCATTTAGAATCTTATCGAATAGATTATGACACTTATATTATTTTATTTAAAGCAAAGACAAATTTGTCACATTCGTGTTTTAAAAGAGTGTATAATTTTTAATGTAGGGTTTTTTAGAAGATAAATTATACTAAAAGTATTATTCTTTAATATAATGGATTTATCTTCATCTTATTATTTTATTTTGAAATTTTATTCAACATATAAGTATATTAAATAATTACACACAATTTCGGTAGTAATTATTTTATTAATGAAGAGATCAAATAAATGTTATTAGAAATATTTTAATATATATAAATAGGGATAATTATTATGTAAAATAAATTTTATATAATATCTTGACCCATTATAAATATAATAAAATATTTTTATCTTGGTTCTCTTCTAATTTTTATATTTTTAAAAATCAATGAATTAAATTGTATCAAAATTGATACTATTGATATTTTGTAAAAATAAGGTTTTCTTAAATTTTTTAATAATAATAAAACATTATTAAAAATATAGAATAATTATGATATTTCAGAAAATGTTCTAAATTATTCATTTATCGTCTAATTGAATTCAAGTAAGTGAATATTTCCCCATTTTAATATTGAAATATTTGTTACTATAGTTAAAATTTAAATAGAATAACTAAGTGTTAATTAAAATGATAATGCTTAAATTGAAATAAAAACTTGTCTAAAAATTATTTCCTGGTGTTATTACAACATTATATCATCTCATATTCTAAATTGGTTAATTTTTGAGGTTTTTATGTGGGTTTTGATTTTATTATAAATTAATATTATTGAGGTTCCAAAAAGTTCATGTCACCTCAATTATAAAAAATTCACTTCCTCCCTCAACTCTTAACTTAATTTTGAGCCTTAAATATCGACCATACACTACCCATTTCCCTTATAAAATTCACTAGAAACATTTTATAGGTCCTTATCTTCTTCCAAGACCAACTATAGTGATTTAAGAGAAGATTTAGAGGAGGCATGTCGAAGAAGAGGTAATATCATTTACCAATTCTATAAATCTTCCTTCTTATTCTACTTCCACCTCCGGGATTTTTTAATTATAAATTAATAACTCTAGTAGTAATTATATACTAAGAAATTATTATGATTATTAATCAACTATATTCCACCTTTTATCCATCCTATGAAAAATAATATCACCAAGTGTGTGTACGTACAACTTACCGTCTCCACACAGTGGTGTAATCCATTTTTCACCACCACCTTGCGTGGATGGATATAATTATAGAATTTATAATTATATATATGATTAAAATAATATTATATTGATGATTATATACTATACATCATCTAATTTAATATCATTCAACAATTTTAAAAATGATATCATCGCTCGTGCATACGTACAACTTATCGTTTCCACGGTGTGATGTGATTCGTTATACATAATCATTATTAAAGCATGATTATATAAATGAATCTAATGAATAAATATGATATATATTATACTAATACCATTCATTAAATTATATAACAGTAACCTAAAAAGAGAAATAAGAACATTTCTTGATAAAACATGAATAAGAACCTAAAGTAGTTAATACACGAATAAAGAGTAACAATGAAATATTACTAACAAATGGATGAAAATATGATCATAAATGTTATCATAAAAATTATACTAATTATAGAATAAATTAATAACATTATTTGAATAATTATACAGGTGTTTCAGAAACATATAGAGCATATCATACCTAAGTAAAGGGATGACATTGAAAATCTTGTTTTTATTCGAGATTGTTTATTCGTAAGTATTTACTAGGGTATATTTATCATCCACACCCATGTTTCCTATATATGTATTTTAATATATTCTTTATATACATCTATAATTTTTTAATGTCAATTTTATCCATTGGTGAATTTTTACTAAACAGTATGAATGGATTCTTTTTTCATTTTCAGTACGAGGTACTTTTTCACTTTTCCACCAAAAGTACGATCAGAATATTTTTTAACTTGTATAGAATGAACAATTTTTACGATTTCAAAAAGAACTATTTCCTTAAATCATCCCATAAAATATTACAATGTTACTTTCACATAAAATTATTTCTTCTAAAATTGTGTGTCATTTTGAGGAATGAAAATATTTTTGAAGAAGAAAGGATATTTTCCTCAAGAATTAATTTCATTTTTTTTCTCAAAATTATTTTCCATCTCAGATAAAACTATTTAAATAGTGTTATATTTTTATCCATGTTATTACTATAATTTTATTGTGTTTATGATGGAATTTTATTTAGGAAATACATTTTTTTTATATCAATTATGATGGATTGATGTTTAAGAAGCCCATTTTATTTCATGGGTTATTTTGTGGTGAATGTTTTAATGTTTTTGAGGAACGTGTAAGAATGGTTTCATCATGTGATAGTTGGGAACTATATCTTCCTATAATTAATTGGGTAAAGATTTATATCTCATGAGATAGACATGACTGGAATAGAAAGTAAATATGGTTTAGTAATATAGTGATGGAACAATGATTGAACTCAGTTCAGTAATGGACTTTTCCTACTATGATGGTCTTCATAATGAGCCTTAAAGAATATTAAATTATTTTCTATGCTTATGTGTGTATTCCATTAAATCTCAAGTATGATTTGATGAACATTGGAATTACATTTCACTTTTATGATTTATACAATGACATGATATTATGATCTTTTATATGCATACAAAGATTTTGAAATTTATGTTATTATGATTATGATGTGATTGAAATTTACCTTGTTTACCCTTACTGAGAATTTGAGCTCACCCAGTCTTATGTTTCTTTTACCTAGGTCCTGAAGAAGGGTATTTAGTGAGATATGTCAGAAAAGAGTCTAGTTATGAACATATAAGCGAGAGACAATATAGATATTTTGTGAACCAGTTGTTTATGTTTCCCAGTTTATAAAGACACTAATCCTTTACAGTGCTAGAATGGTTTTTGTTATGTTATTTAATAAATATTCTTCAATGTTGAAGTAAAAAAATATATGTAATGTATGGGTCATTATACCAACTTTATGGGAATCTCTCGAAGTTTCAATTCTGGATTCAGGACGTCTACATTCTTAGAAATTTCATTTTGGATGCTGGATTAGTGGTATATCCTGTGATGATTAAGGTGGTACTTTCTTGGGGGCCACCCAATAGTGTGGATGAGGTGAGAATTTTCATGGGTTTGGTTGGGTACTATTGGAGGTTTCTGCCATAATTTTCTAGGGTATATAACAGTCTTGAAGGCTTTAACACTAAAAGGAAAGCCCTTTGTGTGGATAGAAAAGTTCATGTAGTGCTTCCAGGAGATGAGACAGATATTGACGAGCACTCCCATCTTGAGACTACAATAGGAGGGTTTTGGGTATATAGTGTTCTGTGAATCATTAGAAACTAGGCTCGGATGTTTCCTAATACTAGGGGAATTAGTGATTTCTTATGGCTCGTGCCAGTTGAGGCAGAATGAGCAGAACTACGTGACCCATGATCTTAAGCTGGCAGTAGTAGTCTTTTCATTGAAGATATGGAAGCATTACTTGATAGGGGAGCGATTTACCATCAATTCAGACCACAAGATCCTAAAGTACATCTTTTCTCATAGGTTACTAAACTTTAGATAGAGGCAGTGTCTAGATTTCCCCCCATACTATGAATTTAGATCGTCTATACTCTTGGGAAGGGAAACATGGTGGAAGTTGCGCTCAATAGGAGGTTCAGCTTTCATTTTCTGAGTGAGGCATCAGAGACGTTGGACACACTATAGATATCCTGAGTGGATGATGGTGGAGTATCTAACCTCCATTCGATGGTTGTCACCCCATCACTCTTACAGAGAGTTAGGGAGGTTCATCTTGGGGATATAAACAGTGAGTCCCGACTTGCTCAATTGTCCATAGGGAAGGCCCCTGACGCATATTTTATATGTAGAGAGAACATAATTTACTTCAAAAGGTTCATTTTTTTCTAGTAGAATTGTAAGAGGAGGTTCTGAGGGAGTTCCTCACATCCCCCTTTATGGTACATCTAGGTGTGGTGAAGATGAACCAGGACCTGTGGCTCTAGTTCTGATGGCCAAGGATGAAGAAGGAAATGGCATAGTTCATTTCTCATGCCTCACTTGTCAATAAGTAAATAAAAATCACCACGTTCGAGTAGGCTTGACTCTTCCACTTGAGGTGCTATAGTGGATGTGGGATGGGATATCGATGGACTTTGGGATGGGTTTACCACACACATCCAGGGGACATGATACCACCTAGGTGATCATTGACCAACACACTAAGGTGGCCCACTTCCTACCCATCTAGGGGTAGGGTTCTGTAGAGAGCATATAATGATTCTATGTTTAGAATATAGTTTTAACGTCACCGGGTGACTTCGACGATCATTTTAGGCAGTGAAGCTTTGTCCACTTCCCATTTTTGGAAGGGTTTGCAAGATGATTTTGGGACTCAATTGCGGTTGAGAAATGATTTTTACGCCTAGATGGATAGTCAGACATATAGGACCATCCATGTTCTATATGACATGCTTCGTGCCTCCAAATTAGAAATTGGTTGTAGTTGGGAGGACCTCTTACCTCAATTTGAGTTTGAGTTCAACAATAGCTACCACTTCACCATTGGTATAGAACTATTTGAGGCCTTGTATGGTCAACCTTGTAGATCAATATTGTGCTAGACTGACCCAGAGGAGTTAGCACATGTGGGCCCAGAGTTGGTGCAGGCTCCCACTGAGAAGGTGCAGATTATCCAAGAGTATATGTAGTCTGTATAGAGTATAAAAAAGTCATATGTTGATAGAAGATGGAGGCCCTTGGAATTCTAGGAGGGATACCATGTTTTCCACTGGGTGTCACCTTGATGGGGTTTTCAGAGATTTCTCCAGGGAGGAAAGTTGTCTATGAGGGTCATTGACCACTTTTAGATTCTGAGATGAGTTGGTGGGGTGGCATACAACCTAGCTCTACACCCATGGTTGCACTGGGTGCATGATGTGTTTAATGTGTTTCAGCTAATAAGTTATATTCCTAACCCATCACATGTTATCAACTGGGGAAAGATTGAAATTAATGATGGGATGACGTTTGTGGAGTTCTCGGTAGATTTTGAGAATCTTCAAGAGAAGTGCATTCATGGGAGGTCAATTCCACTAGTGTGTGTTTGGTGAGAACACATGAACCTCTAGAAGAGCACCTGGGAGAAGTAGGATCATATGCATGATCCACACCCTCATCCTTTCGTTGAGAAGCCCTTGTTTTAGATTTCCAGAACATAAATCTCAAATTTGGGAAGAATTTAATAACCTAGATTTTTCCTCCAATTTGTTTTAAAAAATTAATTTGGAAAATAATTGGACTGCTGCTAAGACAGAATGAGATTTTTAGACCCAGTGTGCCCAAAATAAATCATGGAATAATGTTTAGTTTTTAATAAAAAAACATTAGGTGTAAAACATTGAACATTAATAACTCCTAAACGGGTTCTTGGATAAAATGTTTAAGGTAACATTACGTCCAGAACATCGAATTTACCTTAGGAAGGGTCTAACATCATCTGGTGCGGACCAAAAAAAAAGTTAGATTTTGGATGTAATCGTGATTAAATATTTTAATAAAAATATTTTCTTATGATGTAGCAGATTCAGTTACCTTTTCATCAAACCAAGAGTCAAGGGTCCATGGAAAGAATTAAAAACCATGGAAATTCCTTGAAAACTCTTGATATGAGGAACCACATAAGAAGGCACAGTCAAATGAAGACGGATTGACAACAACTCAAATCAAGGATCAAAGATCAAGGGTCTTATTCAATGGATCATTAACGATGATAAATTATCCCTTCATCAACTAATGATCCAAACCCTATTAGGTCATTTTTTTTTATTTGGTTTCATCCCCCATTCTACATTCTTTTCACTATGAAGAATGAGAATCAATTGACTAACGAATTGATTCCTAGATCGGGTATAGTGTAGGGTGTGGATTTATATCATGGGTTTCGAATTGGGGATTATCTTTTTGTAGATTAAACCATTCCTAGAATTGGTAATCCTTCATGTTTTCGATTCTAATGTGGACAGATCAGGATAACACGAACAAGGCATAGATCAATCCACTTTGGGTGTTCTTGTGTTCTTAATGTTCTTTGTTATGAAATGATCCTGGTCTCCATCAAGATGGTCGGCAGTGGCAATAACCCGCGGTCCAGGTGAGATCATGGTGGCTGATCAGCCCATGGTAGGAGGCTATTGGTGAGGGTTGCACTAGGTGGTCTCTATCTTAGTAGCTGGTTGTGGGGAAGCTCATGGTCGAGAAGGCCACAGTTGCGGTGGAAGGTCATGACCAGGCGGTTCGCAGCAGTGGTGAATGGTCGATGACTCGACGGCCTGCGACAGAGGTGGATGTGTCCACGGGTGGTGCTGTCACACCGTAGCAGGAGTTCACAGTGCCATAAAATGAGTATCCCCAATCCGCATTGGAGGAGGGACCCCACGGTGCTAGCTATTAGATCTGGTGGGTTGCACAGACCGACCGTGGGATCTGGTGGGTCGTGCGGACAAGCCACATTTACCCGTAGCACTAGGTGGTCACACAGCAGACCACATGGTTTGGAATGTGGACATTTAATGGGTTGTGTCCAGCGAGGGGGTCGGCCATCTAATGGTGGTTCAGGATGAGGAAACCAGGCCGGATCCATTATGCCGAATAAGTCGGGTCCAGCAGGCCCAATGGGTTGGGCCCAGCAGGTCCAATGGGGCAGACCCTAGGCCCATCGGTCTCAGTGGGTTGGGTCGGACATTGTACATATCGATATACCCCGTGTTGGGTTGGGTAGGTCTAACCGGGTTGGACCTGGCATGGACCCAATCGAACCATTTTTTAGAAAAAAGCATTGTATCTTACAATCTGTAAGTCTATTTGATGATCTGTCTGTAGCGTTTGAACTCTTGCGATGAGACAGTCATTTTGAGATGGATTTGTGAGACCTTATTGAGGGATATTTTAGGTGGGGAACTTTTCCCATTTTTCCTTTCCTAGGGGGTTCTATACGGCATTGCATATCAATCCCTTTGACAGACAGTGTCCCGGATATAGTTATGGAATCCTCCTTGGGATTGGAGTGATACTCTATCACCCCTAATGAATTTCATTGGGTATTGACATAACCTCATAGTGAAGGGTGTTAATCCTCCATCTAGTGGTATGCATCAATAGGGTTCATGGTAATATTTGTAACCCCCTATGTTAAAAGCTGTATTGATAGGGTTTGTTGTATTATCTGCTGTTACCCTATGTTATAGGGTAATACAAATTGAGATATTTGTATTATCTAAGATAATACCCTCTCTATATAACATAATCTTGACCTGCGATGACATCAAGACTCGAGGAGAGAGTCCTCTAAGAACGAGCATGCCACGAGTGGAATCCTGTGGAGGAATCTTGGTGGTGACTTTTCCTTTCTACTTGGTGATTGGTATTTTAATATATCATGATATCCTTTGTGTATATATGGGCGTATACCTGGGTAGAGATGATCGTTCAATTTTGTTGTGGTTTTTTCCTTTATGTTTTTAGGGTTTCCTACTGAGGACTATTTTACTCACCCATGCATGGGATTTTATTGAACGTGTCTTGTCTTGTGTAGACGACCAACATTTTGATTGATTCCTAGGTGGAGCAAGACTAGGACCAGGACCTGACAGTGCCTTGTGAGATCATATTGATTGAGTTTCTTCCGAAATCTTCCTACTACAGATCCAATACCCTTTTTTCTAGTTGGAAGTTATTGTTTTCTTTCTTTTTTTGGGCTTGTATTCTGGCATGGTTTACCTTCCAATACTTTAATTTCTTATTGTACTCTGTGGTTGGTTCTTAGTGTATGCATGTATGGTGGTTTTTGTTATTTATTTTTTTTATTGTGGATTAGAGGTGTGTGTGTGTGTGTGTGTGTGCATGTACTTAGTCAAAGGCCTCCCTTTTGTGAGATATGCCTACTCGGTGCAAGTCACTGTCCCCTGGCCTATCGGAGGTTGGTTTGGGGTAGTCATGGAATAGCCCCTGGGACGGGTCATGATGCATCATCTCAAAAATACTCACAAAAAATTATACAATAATGAGAAAATAAAATTTGTAATTAAAGTGGTGGGAAACAGGATAGGTGAAATGCATAAGTTATATAAATATATAACCAAACATATAAACAAATTACAGAATTACCCTCTGCATGTGATAAACGAGAATCATCTACTTTTCACCTCCTATATAAATAATAAATTTTAATGATAATATACTATATAAAAGTTGATCATTTCATTTACTAAAATCATATGAAACTATGTCTTCATACACAATAATGTGTTTATATTGGGTATGAGTATGAATCCTTGAGGGATACAACCAATAGTTTTATATGAGCCTCTATAAAAAAACCAAGGAATTCTCCTCTAAAAGAAGTTCATATTTGTATAATAAATATATATTTTTATTTTATTAAAAAATTAAAAGTGTAATAATTTTTTTATCATCTATTTTCAACAAAAAAACACATCAATACTTTAACAAATCAATAAAAATGTAACATAAAATCATAAAAAATTATAAATAGATTTCTTTTTAATTATTTGGGAGTAAATAAATTTAAAAAAAACCAATTTTTTTAACAATTATACAACAACTTTAATAATGAAAACATCATCTTCTATAATTGTATGTCAATTAAACCTAGTCAAAATGAAATCTAGGATGTGAAATAATCAATACGATGTTATAAAAATAATCAAAAATTATATCTCAAGAATCATGGGATATCTCCCTAGGCCCTATGGATAGTATCTAGGACATATTTTATGATAAAACATATATAAGCCTCTAAATTGATCATGAATGTGTAAACACCCAACTTTCTCAAACTAGCCTCAAAAGTAAGAAACCCTTGAAAACAATGAATTGTCATAAATATGTTATACATTCCAAAGCATGGTCAAAACTATTATATCACTCATCCCTAAAACATCCTATTATATTTCCAAGTATTCAAATGATCATTTCAAAAAGCTAAAATTAAGTATGATAATCCCCACAAAGGAACTAACACCCCTTTAGGTGTTCAAGAGTCCTCCAAAAACGTTCGTGGATCCATTGGTTGGTGTCACCAAATTAAAGGGAGAGGTATTATTCTACTTATTTGTGTAAGAATCATAATATGTGTGATATCTAAGAAGAAAATAGAGGCTATAGTAGTGTAATTTGAGGTAAACGTATGGCATATCACATGCAATGTTTTATGGGTACGTTCCCATGTTTAATTCCATGGAGATATATCATTCTGTGTTTGATTTCTATTCCACTACCAATGATATTTATATGATTAAATGAAACCCATCATTTTTATGAGATAAAATTTACTTCCAGTATTAAACATGTTTAATAGGTAATGTTTTTAGAAAATCATTATTATCAACATGACATGCCAATTCCCAAGGTGTTTTTATAGCCACTACAAAATGACCATATCACCATCACCAGGACATAAAACTACACATGGTGTTTCTTGATTTTGATTCATCAAGAACCACAACCTTCTCTATATCTTAGCTTCCCCATGGAAGGTTGGGGTTTTCTACTAAAGGTACATCCATCCAAAATAGTTGGAGATTTAGTGCCAGGGAATAGTATAAGTCATTGTGATGTATAAAATGTTTTAAAAAATATTCTTTCAATATTTGTGATATAATTGGTTTATAAAATTATTACAAATCATTATAAAAGGTATTTTGGGAAATATTATTTTATAACATGTTTATAAATTAATTAATTAAAAATGATTTTTAATTAATTAAATGTTTTTGAAGAATTTGTTAATAAAATATAACTAAATATTAAATCTTAATAGATAAAAACCCTTTCCAAAATTATATGGCATATATTATGACATTGAAAGAAAATTTTTACTTCAAAATTATTTGAAATTATCAATAAATGGTTATAAATTAAAAAAATAAGGCTGAAATATAAAATTATAATTGTGAATTGATCAAAATTTATTCATTTAAAATTATTAAAATTAAAGTAGGTATATTATTTAAATATTTTATATAAAAATAATAATAATAATATGTTCATTTTTTATTTGAAGATGGTTTAAAAATAATTGGAAACATTATAAAAAATTTAATATGAAAAAATTAATATAGAAAAAATATAAAATATTTTATATTCAAAATTATGAAATAACACAAATGTTATTAAAAATTATAAAAAATTTATATTTAGATTATTTTTATGAATGGTTCATAAATTTATCATGCTTTGAAACAATAAATAAACTGTTCATGTATTTATTAAATTCATTTATTTTTATTATTTAGTAGTTGTTTATGAAATATGAATATTGTACATACAAAATTAATATGAAATATTTCTTATAGGATAATGAATTATATTTCATTGCTAGTGTGAAATCATAAAATTTATCTTCCATCCACATTGACCATAGTTTCAAATTGAATTTATTAACTTGAATTTAGTTTTTGGGAATAGTTTTTTCATATTAGGTGTTATAGATATCATGAATTGAATTCTCACTTGAATATAGTCTCTCTGGGGAGAGGGACTTGGGGTTAGACTACATACTATTCTAGAGGCATATGCATTTTCTAGAAATATAAATGGGATTGGCTATATGCAACTTTAGGCTTACTCAAGTGGAAATTGTTAATATCATATAACTTTATGAATTTACATGAAAAGTTCTTATACCTTAGGTATATGATCAATTAGAATATGTATGAATATGTTTTGGATTATATTTTTGGGTGAGTAACACATATTGTGGGTTGAGTGAATAATTACCCAATAATATGGTGTGAACACATTATTTTGGTTGTTGGGATAGGGATTCCAAAATATAATTGTTAGAATCATGCATACACCAATAAAACATGAGAAGGTAAATATTAGATATGACATAATAGTTATGAATTTCATATTCATATGATCAATATTAAATTGGTTATACATTAAAAGAAACTCCCTAAAATACTAAGTGTGAGATTCCCCTCAAAGGAACATTTTTGAAGACCTCGATCTTTCAATCAATTAGGTTCTACCAATGCAAGGTTCCCATGGACGTCCTTGTGTAAGGTAATTAAGTAATATATGACACTATATTATCATTGGGTAGCTTTTTCCAAAGAAGGGTTCCTCAAGATTTTCTTTTTTTAGTTTGTTCTTTTTTTTCATTCATTAACACTTAATCAGGAAACCCTTATGAAGGATACTTTAATACTAGAGTGTAGTTAATTAATATGTTTTATTTTGATAAGTTTTTATCCAATAAACTATCTAAGAGGACCACTTAAGGATGTACTCAACACTGAGAGGGGTTTAATTATTAGTGAGAACTTTTTGAATAATTATAACTTTTATCCCTTTTACCTCTTAGACTTGTTAGGATCTTGATTATCTTATTCTCTTTTCGTTATTGAATACAAGTATATGAAAGAAGATAAATATGGAACAAGGTTAACTACTCAACAAGAATAGATAGTCATTGACATGGTTTGGAAATAATCTAATACCACACAAAAATTAGAAAATATTTCATTAACACAATTACAAAAATTGGTGAACAACAATTCTATTGTATTACAATATAGTTAATTGATAGTTCTTATTTTACAGCTCAAAAATAATTTTTTATACTACCTTTAAATAAATTCTTCACCTTGTTTGTATGTTTATTTATAACACCAATAATGTCTTTCCCTAGATGAGTCTTCTATTTGGTGTCATATTGCTACTGTGTACTTCAACTTACTTCTTCTTTACATTATTACATGAACTTCTATAGGCAAGAAAGTCTTATTTTTCTTCATATATGAAAACTAAAAGTTTCACTTCTAAATTTTTATTCCTAGTAGAAAAATAAATGTTTCTATTCTTCATTTTTATTTTATATTCATCCCCAATAATACTAATATGTTGTGGATTGGTAATATCACAATTCTTTGATACACAATATCAAAAATATTATTATATCAGGTCTACTATTTTGTTCTCGGTGAAGTAAAAATTTATACAACTATATTTTACTACACTTTAAATTTTATTTCATGAAAGAAGCATCGTTCACAAAAATAATACACTAACAACTTGAATATGAACTCTTCTGGTATTCTTCTCAACTTTAGTCTCAATTTAACAACACACTATTCATAAAAAGCATTTCACATGTGAATTTGTAAAACATCATGCATGTGTAATACAATTCATGGAATTATCACTTTGTAAATCATAGAACAGGTCTATTTATTTTTATTATTACTTTATGTGACTTTTAATATTCTATCTTAAAAAATTAAACTATCACATGACATTCTTTATTCTTTTTTTTCATTGCAAACCCAAGTATACGAACAAGGGGTCTCAATGTTATAGTGACTTTATGAACCCTACTACATTGAGAAATAGCAATATGTATTGATTGAAAAATGTGTGCACTATATTCCCTGTGAATACCCATGTTGGATCTTGATCATGAAAAAGGTATCATGGTATACCATTTATTCTTCATGAAAAGTGAATGTGAAATGTATGTGGTCTCTCAACGCACTTTATGTAAATAGTATATGTGTAATGTCAAGGTTCTTAACATAATATCTTTTTGAAAACTAGAATTTATTTCGAAAAAAATCTTCATGAGGAACTTCAAGTGTGAATCATAAGTGAAAGGAAAACAGTTACCTCTTCTCCTTCACGTAAGAGTATCATGGGTGTGTTATTCTTCACATAAGTGTTGTTCTATGCGGTTCTTATTCAGGGTATAGAATAATGAAGAAATCACCTTATTTATATATTCAAGAGTCATATAAAAGTTTTCTTTCTCATATAAGATAAAAAATGGAGATTGTATATTTTATAAAATAGGATCTCTCATATAAATCATAAGCGGTAGCAGATTAACTCAGCCATGGATAATCTTTTTTTATTGGAGGGGTCCACAATAATACCTTCATTACTTTAGTAACTTAAATCTCCAAAATAAATCTTTTTAAATCAGAATCTTGAATTATAGAATATATTGGGGTTTTATTCATTGAATTTTGATTACATGACTTTAGAAAAGTTGCAATATTCAATATGATTCTTCATCCTTCATGGTGAGTATCTCACATGTACATGATAATGATCACATAACCCTCTTTTATAATTTCCAAATCATCCATGAATATGGATACTAGAAAACCCTTATAAATATTCATATTCATTTAGCTATGTCATCTTCCAAATTATCTTCTAATTATATGCAAAGCGTATCATGCTTGCATATCAACATTGGGAATAGGATCTTTCATTATTTTTTCTATCACAAAACTTGATTATCAATACATGACTTGATCACTGGTGGTGTCCAATCCTCAAAATTTCAATGTCCATTAGCTATTTTTTTGGGTGGAGGGATATGAATAGGGGAGGATGGTGTTGTTTTGGATCAGAAAAGATCCAATGAAGGTTTTATATCTATATCGTTTAATTGAAGGGTGAATAGTTCCCGCAACACCATTGTCCCATAATGATCTCATGCTTATTCTATCACTTCCTTTTATATCTCATTTTTATAATTCACCCATGATCTATAACTATGTTGAGCATCATGAACACTCAACACACACACTACATGGGCCTCTCCTTATATGTTTCATCCCCCCAAGCACCCTTCGGGTTCCATGCACCCACAGATTTTTCATTTCATGCTCAATATTGGCACCTTGCAAGCCCATTATTACACCTACCACATATGGTTAACCAGGTAAACTACCAACCATGTGGTTGAACCAAGGATCATATATTTTTGGTTGATGTGACCCTCTTTTTCCCAAATTTTATCCATATTATTTTGATAAAATCTCTATAAATGGCCAAATATACATCAAAAGTTCTATATAAAATATAAATTCCAAAAAAAATACTCATTAACTCTATTCTTCCATTTCGTGTGAAAATAATATTTATATTACAATTTCTTATTTATTTTTCGTCATAAAAAATAATATTTAGCAAAACATTCTTTAAACTCTTCTTCATGTGAATCAATATTTTTCATGGACATCACTTTTTTCATTATTCTAAACAATCTATCAAGTTAAATAACATAGTGGAACTTATTTTAGAGATTAATAACAGTACCTAAATAATCATACATATAAATCAAAATTCATCAAAAGAACGTCCTTAAGATAATAATACATTAGTATTATGTTCTTCATCCAATCATCTAAACTAGATTCACTTTGTTAACAAGATTTGATAACATAGATACATCCAAAAACCTCATTCTTTCTAAAATCATCAACATATTGACATCAATAAAATCTTGTTATTTATTAGACAACCATTGACAAATAATAACATCAATTGAAAAAAAATTAAAATCACAAAGAAAGTGTGATTTTCAATCTCCCACTTTTTATTTATTATAAATACATATTTTTTCTTTATCAATATACCAATTTATGAATCTCCCTCACTTACTTTTTCAAACTCCCATTTCACTTTTTATCCCTCTTATTGATAACAAATAAAAAGTTCATGGGAAATGGGTATCAATTCATACTTAAGTATTATGGCATCTATCATTCCATATTAAGTCTATATGATCCATGATCAGTGTATGAAACATGAGGATTTGATTTAGACAATATATTTCTCTATTACAAAATCATCTAGATAACTCATGATATGAGAAATCATATACTTCTCTTCATGTACTATCCAAATTTATTAAATTTTGAAGATACTAAATGATATATGAAATTTTTTTGATAAATCAACCTAATAATCCAATAATCATATTATTAAATAGATCAAGAACATTCACGATCAATATGTTTAATAAGAAGCCTTGGGTAACATTCATTCCTCCACTTTTTATTAAGTCATTCCTTAATTAAATTACTCACCCTTTATGGTAAGTTTTTAATTATTGATTCCATGGATGAGATATTTTGAAAAATATGCATTTTATAATAACATAAACATCATTAAATTTACAAAATAATTAGATTTTATGCTATTTGAAATAATGATTCAATAAGAAACTTCTTATTTATTCATTTGTCTCCCAATCAAGGGAAACACTATTAAAAATATTCATAATGTTGAATATCTTCAATAATTTATTTTAAGATGTTCCCATTTAGAGAATATACCAAAATATATATTAAAATTGTGGCTTCCATATTTGAAAATTTTCAAAAATTCACTAATTATGATCTTCTTCAATACTTGTTCTTCAAGATACCAAATATAGGATCAAACCAAGATTGTATATTAATTATCTTTATTGTCTTGGATATGATATTATATTATTAAAATTTAAAAATGATTATCCTCATTCATATTTATATTTCAATAAAAATTTCAGAATCATTCATGTATTATGACTTCTAAAGTTTTTTAGTCAAGATTTGACAACACTCATTATTTATTAGGTTATCCCCTACAAAATTACTACACCTTTAATTACATAATTATAAAAATAATTAAAATACAAAAATATTAAGTGAATATGGTGGACCCTTTATTGATTCTTTAATTTGAATAGAAAGGTTGAGATTGTTTTCTCCACCAAGTTGATCAATTTCCACCACTCTTCATGATTTCACATCTGTAGATAAATTCTTGTTAGGGTTTCTTCAATATTATTACTCATTTAATTTATTTTCCACTGAAACTAATTTCTTCAATACATTTTATTTCATTTGTATCTTCTAGTAAAACATTACTCTTCTTTAAGAAATTTTTTTCCTTGAATACTTACAGAATAATTTATAACACTATGACTGTCCATTTCTTCCCTCACACATGGATATTCACCTACATGTGGAATATTTTCTTTTTCAATAGACTTAGCTAGTTCATTTGACATTTTATTCATTATCTACTAATTATCTGGAAAAATTACTAATATATCATTTGGATTTTTCAAATCATGTTTGGAATTTTCAAATCATGTTTGGATTTTTAAAATGTATCCTTTTGAGTCCCATCCATATTAGAATTTCTTTTTGATATTGCACTTTTCTTCATCTTCTTGGATTTGGAATCCGATGTATTCTCACTAATTTTATTCGATACCTTATTTGGATAAATTTTTTTACATATTTATAATTTCTTCCCAAGGTTTATTCTTCTTTCCTAGCCAACATATATTGTCTTATTTTATCAGCATCATAGAATACATATCGAGATGAGCATTCAATATTATTATGACCATTACACTATGGATGTGGCTTCTTCATCTCTATCTTTCTCCCCCATAACATGGGACTTCTTTATGATTTATAATTTCGAGGATTGTACCAACAATCTAGTTCACAATTCTTGAATCTATTATTGCACCAACATTTACCCAAAAACATTGATCTTATTATTTCCATTGTATGAATTTTTTTTGTCTTCTTAATATCATGGTGTGATCTTCTTCAGGATCCAGATTCTACCCTCTTTTTCTTATGAACCCAAGTCATGGTGCTAGGCTTCTCATAAACTTTATTCATCAATACTTATACAGATTTTGTTTTTTAAACTTCACTATTCATAATATATTTAGAAACATTATTACAAGATGGTATGGACGGTGACTCTTTCTTCACAACTAGTTGAGATAGATCGTTGAACAATTTCATGATATTTTTATCTCATGTTGGAATTATTTTACCCATAGAATTATCTAGTGAGAATTGATTAGACTAAGTAACTCTATCCTTTTATGAAGTCTAAATATTTTTTTCTCAATATTTTACAACAGAACTTCCAATTATAAAAATTTCAAATTGATGTTTATTTTTTTGTCTTCAAAAAATATTCTATTTATAATACTTCATCATTTATTTCAACATCCACTTCATGTATCTTGAAATTATTTTGTAACAAAAATTCATGTTATTTGATCTTCATTAAATTTTTTTACAAGTGTAAATCCTTCAAATCAATGATGTTTTTAAACTATTCTTCATGTGCGTGGATATTTTCTTTTAGAGACTTATTAATTACTTCTTTCTCTTAAACTTTATTGAGCATGTTGTTTACAATTTTGAGGAACTTATTTCATTCTCTACTCTTTTCACTCTAAAGGATCCAACCTTCATTGAGATATTTATACATTATACAGTTTTTACTCATAAATCCTTCTCCATCCTCATGCTATGTGATATCTTTATGCATTCTTTCACATAACCAACAATAATATAGACTAATTATTTGTGATTTACACGTCTCATACTCTTTAATTCCTCAATCAGGAAATAAATTGACATGTTATCACTCCCACTAGTGGTTCGATCTTCATTAGGGTAGTTTTTATAAGAGATAACACCGTCCCCGAGATCACATGAATGTATTAATCCATCTAAGGTAGAAAGACTATCCACCCCCTTGGTGGTGACTTAATCCACATTCTCTTTACTTTACAGGCTTAATCCATCTTCATTCTTAGTATGGAATTTGGAATATAAAACATAATATTCTATAGATAATATTAGTTTCTTATTCATCTTTCATTTCTCATTATTTCTCATGTTCATCATGGTCTTGGTAGATATAGGCTTTTACCCAAATATAATCAAATCGTCTTCAAAACTGCAACTCATTTTCAACATAGGAAAGAAAATAAAATCCTTAAAATAGAATAATTGTAATGCAAAGAATCTAATATAGGGGAACCTTGATCAGATACCAATTGAGATTACCACATTGTCATATAATCAACACTGAGAGGGGGTGAATCGGTGTTAGGAATCTTTTCACCCATAATTACTTTTATCCCTTTTACCTCATATAAATATTAATATTTTGATTATATTATTCTATTTTCCTTATGATATGAAATTATATGAAATATGTTAAAGATAGAACATTGTATATTTACAAATATCACTACTCAAAAATAATATCTAGTCAATGGAATGTTTTTGAAATAATGCAATATCACACAACCACTATAAAATAACACTTTAATGTAGTTATAGTAAGGAAGGAATAACAATTAACTTTCACTTAAATATAGTCAATTTATAATGATTGTTTTATAGATCTTGTTTAGTTCATTATATTTCTACTAAATATATTATTATACTTCTTTTTAAGGTACATTGTAATTCAAATAAATTCTTCTATCAGATGATAATTCTCCTGTATGCCACAGTTCACCTTTTTTCATCCAAATAATTTTTCTTTACTTTGTCACTTGCACTATAGTAAGCAAACAACTCTACATATTCTTGATAGTAGAAAATGGAAAGGTTCACTTCATATTTATTCTTCCTAGTTGAAAACATAAATTTTCACCTATTATATATTATTCTATCTTTAGTCACAATAATAATAATATTTTTTGGAGTTTTAATCGTTGAATTATTGGATACACAATATAAAAAAAATTATTATATCATCACTCCTTGGTTCTTCTTAGAACTAAAAATATTTATGAAACTAAATCATACTACACATTATATATTACTTCATGGAAGAATGATATTGAACAAACATAATACACTAAAAAATTATATGTGAAATATTTTGATACTCTTCCTAGTTTCGGTCTCAAGTTCACTCAAGACTATTCATGTATAGCATATCACATGTTCATTTATTAATCATTATAAATTTGTAATACAATTCATAGAATTTTCACTTTTTAAACCCTAGCACATATCCATTTATGTATATTATCATTTTCTTTTATTTTTAAATATTCTATATTAAAATTTTTGGTTATCAAATGATCTTCTTTATTCTTTTTTTCTTAATTCACACAAGTATATGCACTTGGGTTTTCAAAGTTATAATATCTTCATGAACTCTCCTACTTTCTGGTATAGTAACACATACTACATGTACAAATTCATCCACTATAGAGACATGTTGGTTATTTATTTTGAAAACAGTAGCATAGTATCCCTTGCCTTCTTCATCAACATTTAATGCTCAATGTATAAGGTTTCTCGAAACACTTTGTGTAAATATTATATAAAAAATCTCAATATTTTTCAGGTGAGATCTTCACAAAAATTTAAATGGATTTTCATAAGAAATTCTTCATGAATCACTTTGAGTGTAAAACTCAAGTTTAAGGCTCATGATTTCCTATTCTTCATCATGTAAGAGTCTCTTGGGAGGTCTTTTTCCTCATGTAAGTAAAATGTTATGTAGTTATTCTTCATGGTATGTAAGAGTATGGAAGACCCCCTTTTCATTTAGCTAAAAGGCTCATGAAACTCTTCTTTCTCGGATAATATAATAAATAGAGATTCTAAATTTTCATAAAATAAATGCTTCCATATAAATCATGATAGGAAATAAATTAAATTGACCATAGATGCACTCTTTTATAAGTGAGGTAGACCACCTTACCATAATTAATTCACCAACTTAAATACCATAAATAAACATGTGTAAATAGGAATCTTCAATTCTTAAAGATCTTAGCATTTTATTTATCGAATACCGGTTGTGTGATACTAAAATGGTGGAATATTCATAATATGTGATTCTTCCTTCACTATGAGTATCTAATATACACATGATGATGATTACATGTATCAATTTTATATGTCCCAAATCATCCATAACAATGGATACTAAAATGTCCTTATATAATGGCATTTTCTTTAGCAGTTTCATCATAGAAATGAACTCTTGACTACATTTAAAGAATATTATACATGCATATTGACCTGAAGAATTGGACCATTCATGCTCTTTTCAATCATCAGGCTTGATTATTAGTCAATGGCTTGATCACCGGTGGTGGATTATTATTGAAATATCAATGTAGAGTGTCTATCACTTTAGTATGAACTAGATAACTCCAAGAGGATAGAGCACCAATGGGTCGTTAACAATCAAATGGTGGTGTTATATCCATATCAATTTAATGATGGGTGAACAGATCCCACAACAATCTTGTACCACATCAATATTGTGGTCAGTTTAGTGATTTGTTTTCTATCTCATGGTGTCACGCCATTATTAAGTGGACACTAGGTTCAATACCTAGAACACACTACATACACCTTCCATGGGTCATTCCTCACATGTGTGGTCCCCACGATCATCCAGAAGCTATTATGTCCCAATGATTCTCCTTAGAGCACACCTTGTAAGTGATTTTTAATCCAATTATCACATCCTCAACCTATTTATGTCTAGTTCAACTTTCTTCCATGTGGTTTACCCTAGGGTCCCACATGTGTAGTTGAGGTGATATTTGGTCGGGAAAAGGTTGACCATATTTTTTGGTAAACTCCATATAAAAAGAGTTATATAAATCCTCAAAATAAATTTTATTTAAAATAGAATGGCAAAACAAACTTACTCATCTACTCTCTTCATCCATCTCTCATTTTACTAATACTTATATTAAATTGAATTCATATTTTCCAAAAAATTCATTAACCTATTATTCATGTATATCAATATTTTCTTTTTCTTCTCTTATTATTCATTATTTTAAAAAATGTATCAAGTAAAATCACTTAGTGACACATGTTCTATGAATTATCTATAGTGAAACAGTAATCACACATAAAAACTCAAAGTATTAAAAATAAATTCCTTAATATAATAATACTTTAATATTATCTTCTTCATCCAATCATCCAAGACACATTAACTTTATTATCAAAATTAGATAACTTTGGTACTTCTATAAAATTCATTATTTTTAACATATTTAATATATTAACATCAAAGAAATCATTCTATTTTATTACCCACCATTGAAAACTAATAATAACCCCTAGTAATGAATATATCTCATACACAAAGTGGGCTCTTCACAACCCGAGAATCATTACTACTATGATTGGGATGTTTCCTTACCTAAATAATTATGTAGTGAGAGGAAACCCAATTTAGAATCCTTAGTTAATTAAATATAGATCTTGTCGCAAAGAAAAGGATATGTTTAACAGGGTAAAATATTTAATAAGTATAACTATCATTTGATTTAATTGATGTAAATACTTAAAACATGATACTCACCCATTAATATGTCATGTAATATATTATTACATATGTAACTCTAATAAAATTGAGATCATTAATAAGAATAACCTATAAAATAAAATAAAAATTGTATATATTATTTAGAAGTGTTATCAATGAGAAACATTTAGAGACCTTTGTAAATGTCATATAAATTAATTAAACCAACTCTAACTCTTTATTATTGGATACTAGGTTTTCATTACACATTTTTTATAACAAAAATAGACTTAGAGATATGATGGAATAGATGATGGATGAAGTAGATATTTGTATCGATAATAGAGAAATATTTTTGTTTCAGCACTTATGAACGAAGTCTACCCAGTGTATTTTTCATAGAATTGGATAACTATAGGTATGTTATTAATAAAAATAAAAACTTTTTTCTATATCTTTTTTTGGTAAGATGAAATTTTCATTCCCTGTTAATGATTAATTTTGTTCTATATATATGAAAAACAATTATGGTATTGGGAATATTTTGAATTATTTATACATTATAAATATGGATAACACTATGTATGTGGACTTTTCAGTACACAAGAAAAGGATGTTTTAGGTACTTCATTACTATTATCAGTGCATTTAGTCAATATTATTATGTTTTTATGATGAACCATTAGTATGAAACTTTTGAAAATTTCAATGAGTTCAAAAAAAAGTACATAAACAATATGAAAAGAGTATTAATATTATCTGATCATATTAGTGAACACTTAAGTTAAGATTTCCTATATCATACGAGAAATTTCGGAATTGTTTCATAAATCAATCCTCTGGGAACACCATAATGGAATGGTGTATTTTAAAGGTGTAATCAATATTTTTTACACATGGTTTGATTGATTATGAGTTCATGTGACCTTTTTATTTCATTCTGATGTTATTATTTAAAAACAAATGTACATTCCATATAAATCATTCATAACATAATATATGAGTTATGGAATGGGAAACACCACATTATGTATTTTTTGAATATTTTTGGTTTCAAAGTATATGTTTAATGTTGGGATTTTGAAAAACTATTTCAATAGTAAGATAGATTCTTATTTGATGGTTATCAAAAGGAAACTATGTGATATTATTTCTATAATTCTATTGAGTATAATGTTTTTGTAGCCATATTTTCTACATTCTATGAGAAGGAATATATAAATTGAGGAATTAGTTGGAGGAAAGTAGAAATTTGAGATGGTCAAGACCAACAAAAAGGGTGTGTTCTTAATATGGAAGATGATTTAGTAATATAAAGTGTATTTGAAGAAAATCTGACTCATGTTACGAAATAACCTTGAAGATCTAGTATGATTTATTAATAGATAGTGAGATACAGATTTCAAATAGTAGATTACGATGAGGTAATGGTCATAGGTAATGAACCTACTCTCTACCAAGAATAAATTGAGAGATATAATTCTATTAATGGATTAAAATTCCTGGAATATAAGATGGACTCCATGTACATTAACCAGACATGAAACTTTTTAGAAACACCATGTTAAAACCTATATCATCACATTTTTGAATATTAGGGGAAATTTGAACAAATTTCCTCAAGATTCATAAGGGGAAAATTTGTAATTAATCATATAATTTTATCTGAAATAATTTTTATGATCACACCACGAGTCATGGAATATGTTTTTTACCCGACCATATGAGTTTGGTGTGAATATAAGCCATTATATATTTCATAGAATAATTAATATTTAATTAATGAAATGTTAATTTATTTTGGTGTTATTTTGGTTTTATATTTTAAAAAATGTGTTTGATTGAGAATGGTTCTACTTGTTTGACTATAAAATTGGGAGGAGGGGGTTACTAGGTGTGTCATAACATTTCATCGGGCACTAAGACTAGGCCCAACCTCATTTTATTTTCATTTTCCTATTTTTTTCATTTTTCTTCATTTATATTTTTCCCTTTTTTATTTTCTATTCTCCCATTTTGGAATTTTGTGTACGACAATGTGGGGTCCCCCTTCTGTGTCTTTGGATAAGATATGGAGAGGAATATGGATATGATGAGTCCCTAATGGGAAGCACATTCCATTCTAGATTATCATGTTCCTACTATAGAACATATATCAATGAGAAACTTTGGCGGTTTACTCCTAGTGGTAGGTATGTTTTATGTTTTATTTCAAATATATACATAAAATATTTTTCATAATTTCTAAATCCTTTAATTGGTTTTTAGAGATACATAGTGGGTTTAGAAATGCTTATTTTAGATGAGAAGGGGGATTCATGTTGTTTTGAGGAGTTTCCATTTAGGGAAACTTTGGGAAGAGTTAGTTTTCTGGGACTACACAGCAAGTACCAGGGAGTACACCCATGTAGTGGTATTTTGGGAGTGTAGACAAGTATGTGTCTAGACACCATGTGTGTTATATAACATGGCCACAGAGGACCCTTGGAGGTATATATCGTGTACCCCATGTATGTGCCCTGTAATTTTCCAATGCTAGTCTATTTTTCTAGTCTTCACCCTCGAATCAGAATGGGACTTTATTAGAGTCCATTATATGTTTTCTCCTTGAGGATCATTATGTAACAATTATTTCATCATTTATAGGTTTTTTATATGGTGTTCAGATTGTGAGAGTTCTATATGGTGATTTTATTTGGGGTTTTTAGAATCATCCTGATGGTTTTATTATGATATGCAAGGCCCATGTGTGGGTTTTGAAATCATTGATCGGTATGGATTGAGTATTACATGGTGATCTATTTGTGTTAATTTGGAAACTTTCCAAAATAAAAGATCATATAGTATCTCTGAGATGATCTAGGTTTGTTCCTGAATGATGGTAATAGTTTCTCAAGGTTAGAGAAGTTAAGGTTTAGCTTCTGCGTTTTAGGATCAGATATGTTAGAGCCATTGGGTGGGGTTGATGTTGTGGGATGGAAGTAATGACCAAGTTTCATTGAGCTATTAAGATGAGTCTAGGAGACTCTAGATAAATACCTATTGGTTTGGTCACATATCTTGTGGTTAGTGGTTTTCATGGTCGATAATTTAGAATGACAATGTGGCATGGTGTTATATGGATTCCCTTATAGGTGATTTTTTTCCCAAGGATGGGTTATTTTCTAGGAAGGCTGGATGATTTTTTCTTACATGGGATTTTCCCATGGGTTTATCTTGTGTCGAGGTGCCCTTAAAGGATCCTAATTTTTTAGAGGACATGGGGATCCTTGGTAATTCCCCTACTGGTAGGCTTATACTTTTTTCTTCCCCTATGGGTGATTTTTTGATCAAGTATTAGTTAGAGGAAACTAGGGTTCATTTGCGATATTCTGCATTGGGTGTGTCACATGATTTTGGATGATATAGATGAACACCTCAAAGGGTTTCATTCTCTGGTTGTAACATTTTGTCCATTTGATATTTTTTTGTGAGTGTGGCCCTAAATATTAGGTTCTATAGGGGAGTCCCTAGTTGAAAGTCACTTTATTTTGTAACCATGATGAAACTTACATACCTGTGTTTTGGTTGGATCATAGATTTTTCATTGAGATCCCATGGTGGTTTTTTGGTTTAGATGTTAAGATTTAAGGTAATGATAGAGTCTATTTTCCTTATTGTTTGAGAGTGCAGTAGTGCTTCTATTAGAGTTACTTTGATGATGGGTTTCATTTTGGATCATCCCATGTTTAGGTTTCCCTTGGTCAGGACGTCTAAGGCATTTTCTACTCCATACAATGATTTGAAGAGAATATCCTTGGGAAATCTTAGATCGAGTGTTGGAATTGAGTTCTAATCTTGTTCTCGCATCTATTGGTTTGTTGTTTTTAGACATAATTAGTGATCTAATTGATGATCTAGGTGAGTGTTACCCCTATCTAGTTGAGTATCAGCCCTGAATAGTGTCAATTTGGGATCCTGAGTTATTGAGACACTCATAGAGTGGTATTTATGTGTCATGCATGATTTCTTTCTCCCAATTATATGGATTTTTACATTACTTGTTTTGTATGGATCCCTCCTTTCCGAGTCCATATTTAGTGACTAATTCATTTTTAAAAAATATTCAGGGTTGATAGATTATTTGGTTTTTTCAACCAAGATGTTATTGTCTGTAGTTCAGATCTTTATATTAGAACCCTATAGTCTAGAAGATGTTTTTTGGGGTTTTGGAATCCTATGGTTATTACCTATAGACTAGAATTCATGATTTTTTTGTTATATCTCCCTAATCTCTTGTGTACATATAGTTCATTCATTTTTTTGTGGGTAGGGTGAGTCGCATGTTATAAATCCTCTAATAGGTGACATAGTGGTGGTCGATTTACCTCCAGTGTTGGGATAGAACTCTTAGTTAGTTGTTTTCTTATTTTCATTTTTTCTTTTCCCCCTTTTTGTATGCAGTTCTTATTTATGCTAGATATTATTAGTCTTTATCTATTCTAGGAATATAATGTGTGCATTCACTTATTATGATATAAGATTATAGGTTCAATATTGGGGGTAGCTTGCTGAGATTTATTTCCCACCCCCAATACGTTCACCTTAGTGTGTTTCCAAACATGATGTCTAACTTTGGGTTGGATAACATATTGATTAATGGATGGGGATAAGACCTAGTGTTTCTAGATCGAGTGGAGCTGCTCATGTGGAGTCTCAAGATTGGGCTAGTACAGCTCGAGGGTCATGGAGATCAGGTAGGTGGTTTAGATCTATTTTGGTTTTAGATCATTTTTTATTTATTTTCATTTTCTTATTTTTTAGATGTGGTCAGAAAAATGGGTGACCATATTTTTTATTCTTTTCATGATTGTGAGTTTTTATGATTTCATGATGCATTTCATTTATTAAATCATGCTTTGATTAAATTATTTTTTATTTTTACTCTTATGTTCATCCCTTTTGTATGATTTTAGTGATTTTTCATTATTATTTCACATTGATCATCGGTTATAGTCTCTAAATAGTACCATTTAAACCCTTTCCACAAGTCAGTGGACTTTGGAATTCAGGGATGCATGCTTGAGGTCTTGTGTCAAGCCAGATCAGGTGACTTGTCAAGTCGACCCATGAAGGTTCACTACAAAATGGAATTAGGGGCCCTTTTGTTTTAAAATTCGGGGATTTGGTAGGAAATTTTTATAGTAATTTTTCGTAACTTGTGATGGATATCGGACAGGTATCTTAGAAAAAAACTTTTCCAATAGGAGTTCCAAATTTCCATGGTATATGATTATTGTCATTGGATTTCATTTTTGCAGTTGTGTTATTCAACCTATTGTTATTCACTTAGATTTTTTATTTATTGTTTATTCTATTTTTTTATATTATCTATGGGAAAAAGGCCAGTGTTCATGCATCATTCTTAGGATATAGGATTCACATGACATATTCATATCTTTTGTGTTTTCACTGATAATTTTGGTTTGGTTTTTTAATGTGTTAGAAACGTCCAATATATAATTTTCTTATGTAATAACATGGTGTAATTCCACTAAAATAAACTACATATATATTTTAAACTAATGATAGTTCATGTGGATCATATAGAGAGAATTTTTTCTATGTTGGAGATGTAGTCCCTTTATAGAGGGATATATGGAAACCCTTGTGGTTTGATTCTAGCCTTTGAACACCATATTGGTAGTACAATGAGGAAATGGATATCTAAGGGTTACATATATTGCTCTTGAGTTACCATAAGGTTTTGGTTCCACTAATGTACCATGTTTACATGGAATGAGATGGAGTTTTCATGCAACATGTTATCTATTGGGTTTGTAGTGGGGTCAATGTTCCTATTATCACCAATATCTTGGGTGGGTGTGGTTGTTCTTCCTTGGTGGGTCCATTGAGGTATGTCATCTCAAAGATGTGGTTTGGTATGAGGATGTGTGGATTTTTAGAATGGGTCTACTTAGAGTTCTCCTTATCTTATATATGTAATGATAGTTAAGGTTTGAGTAGATCATTTTCTCAACTTGTATTGATTATGCCTTGAAGAATTAAAGGTGTTATGGAGAAACAATGTTGAGACATATGATTCATATTCTAGAAAAATTCCCAAAATGTTTTCTTATCTAATGTAAAGTGATATCCCTAGACATGGGAAATTATCTAGTTAGAACACTTACATGGGTTTGGATGGTACTATTTTTAACATTGATTTTGAGACTCAACAACTACCTAACAGTAAAAAATGGTTTTTCTTGTGTCACCGACTATTTCTCGATGTAGGTCATGGATTTTTATTGAAATATAAAAATACAATTTTTTGATTGATCATGGACCAACTCCAATGTTTTTTTCATATTCTAAAATATTAGCCCAACTTTGAAATGTTGAATCAAAATTTTGGACGGTGTATCATTTGAATGATAGTGGAAAAAATGTTCAAAGTGCATCGTTGAGTGAAATTGTAAATTAGAAATGGAATAAAAAATATATTATTCAATCATACGTACTATGAATTTAATTAATTGTATCATAATCTTGATGTTATTAATATTGAGAATAATTAATTTCAATATTTAATCTCCACAATGCTTAATGATCAAGGAAATCGAAAGACCATCTCAATGCTCTACGAACTTACAAACAATTATCATAATGCGTGATCTCTAGAAAAATGGTAATGGAAAGTATGATATGGAAGAATTTGGAATGAAAATGATGTATAAAGATACATTCCATCAAATTTTAATGAATATGAAGGTATCTGATGATTATTGAAGTAACATCTCAAGGTGTGTCAACATAAATCATCATAGGTTACATGGATTGAGAATCCATGACTTTCATATTTTCTTATAGATGTTATTACCATTATCATCGCATCCATTATTACCTGAAAAGGTTACTATAGTTTTACTCCAATTTTTTCCATTCTTATGATAACTATGTGAGAAACCTCTAAAACTAGCTGACATTGAAATCCTTCATGAGAGATTTTTATTGATACTTTGTGTCATGGATATGATCTTTCCACCGTCTATTTTTTCTATTGCAATCAATTTAACTATGCACTTGGTCTAGGAAACTAAATTAGGGGGCCTTGTACTTTATTTAATGATGTAACCAATTAAGAGGTAATTTATTTTTAAAATTTTCAACATAAGTAAACAATTCTTGGAACTTCCTTAAAAACATAATTATGTTTTATTTATTTTATTTCACAGATATCATGTCCATTTGAAAACATACCTAAAAAATAAATATCAATATGAAGGCTATATTTCTGAAGGATATTTATTAGAGTGTATTACCTTTTTTTATAGATACATGGATGATATTGTGACAAGATTCAATTAATTTGGTTGGTATTATGACACATCGACTAAATCTCAACAACATGGGAAATTAAAAAATCATTCCAACTATTGGTCATTCAGTTGGTAGAATCTCAAATGTTAAACTAATAGACCAAGAATTATTATAGGCAGATATATATGTTCTTATAAATAGTGAAATTTCATATCCTTTTATTGAAGTGCTTGGTATACAAAAAATGATATATATAAGAGGTTGAACTTGAAAAGAGAAAGATATAACAAAAGTTGTTAATAACAAGCTTGAATAATAGTTTTCACATCATATATGTTCATAAATATTTAAATAAATACATATATTATGTTGACACATGTTTTCTAAATCTAATAAATTATATTACTCTTTTTATATCATGAATACTGATACTTTATTGGTGTTTTAAAAAGATTTGATGTTTATGAGTTGAGGTCCTAAAAAAGGATAAACAATTTGATTCTTACAATTCTAATGGATTTCAATTTCATACATTCGACTGGGAAGATGGTTTGGAAATATATAATAGTTATATATTTATAGTTGTTGAATTGGTATTATATGGAAAATTGATTAATTTTATCTAATTAAAATACCACAAGTATTTTTTTCATTTGTTTTATTCAAATGAAAGTGGATAAATATTACCAAGGGTATTAAAAGAGATTCCTTGAACTTTAGTTATGTGAAATTTTACCACATCATGGATATATGTGACCATGAATTAAATGATTCTTACATCTTATTATTGAAAGAAAAAATGGTATATTATATGGAAAGTTTCATGGATGAAGGTTCAAGTGTAGGTGTTTACATAAAACATATGGACTTGTATGATATGGGTAATGATGTGGAATATTTTTTATCTTACATGGAATCCCATCAATAGTAAGAAATGAATTTACTTTTCCATCATTATATTTAAAATATTAGTCTTTTAAGGGTGGATGAAGTAGATGAAGTAATGATGGATCAAGACAATGTAACAATTTCAGGAAAAATTGATTGCATATTGCATAATCCATTAATTTATTAACCACATATGTTATATGTGAATTAATTCATTATCATAGATATATATACTTTTTTGTCAGTAATGTGCATCTTTTAACATGTCTAATCTTTTTTCTACATGAAATTTTTGAAAAATATGTTCTAAGGATAATTTTATTTTAATTAATGGCCTGAATTCCAATAAAGAATCATTTCGCTAATACCAGCTAACTCTTAATTGATGTTCCCTTGACTATACCAATAGATGATGACTACTCCATCTCCCTCCCTACATCATCTAAGACACCCTTTTTCTTCCCCCTTTAGAATATATCACACCCTCGATTATCCGGAATCTGGAACACCCTCCTTCTCTTTCCCATAAATATCTATGATGGTTCCTCACAATTCAGTAGGTTTAGTAGTGAGGTAATATGTTGTCACTCATATTTATTTGTGAGGATATTGCCTCGATGGATTGTAGTGAGAACGTAAATCACACAACTTCCAAATAATTGTTTCCACAAACATTTATTGGTTTTATGTTTAAATTTAAATATACAACCCAATTTATTTTTCAACATAATTATGTTTTAGGTGTCAGTAGTAGGGATTAGAGATGAAGACAGAGAGGGTGTTCATCAAAGTTCATCAGGTATTGATAAATTTTTACTTTGGATTCAGAGGTTATGTGTAACTAAAAAATGATTGGGTAACACTAATATGATGACTCGGAAAACATGTTTTGGTTTCTTACAGGAATATATTTATTTCTATAACATTTCATGAAAATATATATGTTTTGTTCATTTTTTATTTTTCATTCTGAATTTTACCTTACGATTTGTTTTCCTTGAATATTCTTCAGACGATAAATCCTGACACCCCCATGCCACTCCTATATTAAATATCATATAACTACTGGTCTTTAAAATTTTTATCAGTATTAGAATTTAACATTGATTTTCCTTGTGTCATTTTCAAATGAATGGTTTCCATATGGATTTGTGAAGATGTGCATAAAACCTTATTTTGGGGAAAATAATGAATATGAATCTTACGTATGGGATTTACCTAGGGAAAAAATAGTTATCATTTTAGTTATCTAATATTTAATGAATATCTTAATAATTGAAATACTTTCATTATCATTATTCATGAAAACCCATGGTGTTTAAAAAAACTCTCGTCAACATATTCTTTCTCCAAACTATATTGAATCATTTTTATCTAATCCCTATTTTTATCTGAACATAAAAAATAGATCTTGAATCTTTAAGTCTATTTGTCATTAAAATAACCTAATTTAGGAAGCTCCATTATCTAATATTGTTATCTCTCTATTGGATGTATAGTTTTATCAAATCTTCCTTGAACATACATATGACAACCCTGCTTTTTAATACAAACTTAAACATGATTTGTTACATTAAATGTGACTTGATAAAACAAAGAATATCGAGAGGTTTAGTGTCTTTGGGGCTTAAGATCATTACATAAAAACTTAAAACATGAAATACAACATCTTTATTGAAAACTTCCTTTACATGACCACTACATTCCTTCGTACATAGCATTTCATGGGATAACCTGAGGACATGCATAAGAAAAGGGTGAGCTATAAAGCCCAGTAAGGGAGTACACATGGAATAACATGAGGAGTACAATACATGTTGGAAAATAGGCATATCAATAGAGTATAAGAAAAACATGAACATAAAGGCATGATAAAGCATGACAATCATAACATGGAAATGTGGAAACAACACTTAACATAAAATTACCATGAGCCAAGGCTCATTGCACAGGGAGCATGAGTAAATCCTCATTGCACATAAAGAACGAGTAAACCCTCGTTGAACTTGAATTAGCATGAGTCAACACTCATTGAACATGACGTATCATGATACTATACTTTACCCAATGCATTGGAGAGCTATAAGGGTGCACCCTTCTTAAACATTTCATTTCATGCATAAGTGTGCCACATGGATCATAAAACATGGATTCATAAAACATAATCATTTATTCCACGATAAAGGAATGTGGAATTAATACATGAAACTTTACAATCAATAATTAAATGTGTATAAAGTTTAATACCCTTGATGGATAAATGGGCATGGTATTCACTACACAATGACATTGGCTTAGAAAATCGGTGCGATTTCGGCAGCATAATGGCGTGACATAAGAATTCATAAAAATGGTTGATGAGAGATAAAGGGGTTCTTCATCATATTTTCATGTAATGGACAGTAAGGAGGTCATATAGATACATGTCCCAACAATTGTAATGTAATTTATATTCATGATACAAAAGTATTGCTTGAATATAAAAGAGGAGAGAGAAGTTTCTTTCAGAATTTCGGCATAGTAACTGGTTTAAATGGGAGGCATTTAATGAGAGATAAAGGGTCTCCCATCATTCAAACATAAATAGGGCAGTATGAGGGAGGTGAGAAACCATACCCCAAAATTTATAATTGAAATTAAAAGGGAAAAAAACTTAAAGAAAATTGGACAAAATGAGAAAGGAATAAAAAACCCTTACTTGGAAGTGTGCTTCCAAAGGCTAGAGAGAGGCTTGTGAGAGGCTTCTTGGGAGCTTGGGGAACCTTGGGAGGATTCTAGAGAGAGTAGGGTAGAGGTTGGACGAACTCCGAAGGCTTTGAGTGAGGAGGAAGTGGGATCTTGGGTGGGTTTATATAAAAAAGGTGATGGAATTCTTTATTATTTAGATTTGTGACCCCTTATATTAAATTAACATTTATTTTATCTAAATAATTTTCTAAATATGTTAATTTTCACTTTTAAAATAAAAACTGACATTTATCGAAAATTCATAGGTTTTGACAGAAATGGATTTCAACCCATAATAAAATTATAATTGCATTCATAAAATTATAAGATCATTTATATTTAATAAAAATTAATTTAATAATAATAATAATATATTATTAAAATATTATTTAATTCAAAAATCCATTAATTTAATAAAATAGAATTCTTAATTAAATAATAACTAAAAACACTATTTGTACTTTAAAAACTATTTGCAATGTATCAAAAATGACTAGAAATTATATTCATTATTATATACAAAAATAATGTACATGAACATAGTACAACTTATTTGTTACATAACCCCTTAAAACAGTCGCATAAGACCTAAGGGTAAGGTGTACGATGGTGAAAGACGTTTGGGGTGGCTCGGATAACATTTCTCGAGTGGTAATTTCTATCAACTTCCACTTTTCCCGTAGACGGTCTCATTCGAGCTTGACATAATTAAGCTCAGCTTGGGCTTGGTCAAGAGTGAAGCCCAAGGACGCCACCTCTTTTCCGAGATCCGATAAATGGGCTTTGCATGGGGCAATTATACAGGATGAGGTTATCGCTTCCTTTGTCTAAGTAAAATTGGATGCGTTAAAGCCCTATATTTATACTAATCATGTGATCACTGTTCAACAGCTATAAAAGTAATGGTCACAATTCTTATCATAAAACCAATGAAGTTTACATTTTATAAAAATATTTTATATAAAAAGACATTTAATAAGATCAAGAGGGATTTTCCATTAATGAAACTTTGGGTTGTTACAATACATGATTTAAAATTCATGGAATTTCTTAAATGGTTAATTTTTTTTCCTCTATTTCTATAATAAAAACATCTTTTCCTTATAGGTTATACATAATTATGAGTTTCTTCCAAGTCTCCTTGTTTTAACACTTATTCTCAAATTTCACTAGTAGTTTTACAATGAATACTGGTGACTTTTCCATTTATTTTTTACACTCAATCATGGAAAATCATTAAAATATAGTATATTTATGTTGGGTTGGTAGACACTAACACTCTTCATTATAGTTCCCCATTTTTTAATAATTGAATTATTTTCCCAATGATTCAATTCTATTCTTCATTTAAATATTTATCTTATTTCATGAATTCTTCGTCAGTACGATAGATTTATATTGACTTTTTGGTTTTTTTTCTTTTTTATGACATTTATAATCTCTATAGGCAGACAGGTTGGGAAAATAATCAATATCTATATGCCAGAATCTCCAACAACACTAACACCCTCCAATTATTATTTTAAATCATATTTTTCATAAATTATATCTATGTTAAATTCATGAATTATATTGGGTTTGAGGAACAAATATTGGATCATTTTGCGGGGAATATTTCCTATAAAATACTCACCTCCATGGTTGACTTACTCATTCAATTACCACAATTTTTATTCCTATACATTTTTGTTGTTTTTTATTTAAAATCTATAAATGTTTTGAAAAAATATTTTTGGGATTTGTTTTTATTTTATAATATATTTAATGAATTGATATTGGATCTCACTCTGTCTTTACCTCTAAAAAGATTCATATATAGGTAAAAACATTTTACATACCAAGGTGGGAGTAATTTTATTTTCAACAATTATTTTAGGAATCAGATTTTTTTTACACAAGTTTTCTTAGTTTTACATTCATCTCCATGTATATAAAACTAAGGTTATTCCATAAAGACATAACTAACTTTATTATTTTATCATAATCCTACTTAAACTTTTTAATTCACTCATCATGCATCTTTTTTTCTTTAAAGACTTGTTAAGGTGATTAATCCTATTGGATTTGATACCAAATTGGAAATCCATGAAATTAATAGAATATGTTTGACTTTATTCTATAGTATGTTTTATCTCCTTAGTGATTTTTCTACCCCTATACTTTACATAAATTTACAATTTAAAATTATATTAAAGGTTCTAAATTTTTCAACCACTTATTTACAATGATTACTCTATTTTTTTTTATCACCTTGATGAAAATATCTCATTTTTGCAACTTATTATTTATTTCCTATTACACTTTTTCTGCATCATCTACTAGATAATATTTTCCCACATAAAACTCATGGAATAACTCAAATAAATATTTTATAAAATCACTAGGGATTTTATTCTTTTATTCTCAAACCACGATGTATATTCCATCAACATATTTCACATGGCCACCTTTCTCACTGCTGGTATAGGAAAATTTATAGGACTCATAATTAACTCATTTTAAAAATTAAAACCTTTCTATTCTTATTATGTTCATATAAAGGTTTTTTTATTTACATAATTGAGGTATCTATCTACATTATAACCTCTTTCTACTCATTATTTATTAAGGAATTGGTAGAAACTTATAGATCTATTCTGAATGGGAAAGATACCGATTGATCTATATGAGTAACTTCATCAAACATATTAATTAAAATTTCATATAGTCAAGTAAAATAATGGGAAATATGAAGTATATCCAACTTAAAGGAACCTTGGTTATGATTCCAATTGGGAGTCCTAGATGGATCCTGTAGATAAACATTAGTATAGGGTAAATTAGGCCATCCAAATTTTTAAGAATTAGTAATTTATTATTTTAAAAAAATGTATATCTTTGGTTATCAAACATATAATTATGATTAAGTAAAATAGACTAATATTAGTGTAACAATTAATTCACTTAGGTTATATGAATATAATGTAGGTAAAATAACACATGTCTTTTTATATGGTTTAGTCACAATGTAAGCCCACTCCATGTTATAGCTAGTTATTATATCAGTCCATATATTTCTTCCTATGAATGTAGATTTTCAAATCTCTATTTATTGTTCTAATAATTATTGTTATTATTTTTTTATTATTACTGTTTTGATTACTTTTTTGTATATTTTCATATATTGATTTTGACTTTGGTTGTTCTGGGGATGTAGAATATGTAGATGTTTTTTTTAAATTGACATATAAGGGTTGTTTAAACCACCTCTATATTTGCCAAATTATTTTTTAGCACTAATTTTATATGGTAGAAATTTTTTCACATCTATTTTTTAGTTTTAGCAGTGGTTTCTTCTCCCAAATAATGGAAAGTGGAGAGTGGTGGTTTAAAATTATGCCATTTATTTGACATTTTTTGGGATGTAAAATCACCGTTAAACCCAAAAAAACACTTCAAAATAAATATGATACAACTGTTCCTAGTAACCAACACTAAATGGGTGGAAGAGATGTTATTTGGATGTCTATTACAACTTTAGTGGAGGTTTTTTAAACAGTTTTAGAACCATATGTTGGCAGTTTAAACAATCAAAAAATAAAAAAAAACCCTGTTATAAGACTATGTTTTATAGTGAACACTTATATAGCTGACTAAACCAATAGATTTACTTTATAAAACTTCTACTTTGATGAAATATGATTATTAAGAGTTATTAATTATTGACTAGATTCAATGATCGGAGATTTTATTGATTCTATTTCAGACAAGAACATTGAGTTACTATGTTGTGCTCTTCCATAAACACTTCTATCAATTTATGGTACTTATATTTTTTCACCTTATTAAAGAACTAGGGAATACCTTTCATGTTGAACTTGTATTCTTTATTATCCAACTAATTTGTTTTCTAAAAAAATAGTACAACTTACACATGATGTGATTTTTTTGATTTTTTTCAACAAAATATTCTTTCTGCCATCTTTTAAAATTCTTGATAATGATACTCAATTATGAGATGAGAAATTCTTAGTATTATGGAAATGATCTTTTCATAACCAAATGAAAACAAGTGAGTTATAGTCGAGGATGTCATCTCTTTGTGAACTTATATTCGTACTGAAACAGGGGTAGGAGGTGTTCTCTCCTATAAGATAGTTTATTTTCTTTGTAGAAATCCAATTCATACTCTTCTTCCCCTTATATCAATATTTTCTTCATCATATTAACTTTCTATTATCTTAGTGTTTTGATAGGATCTTTCTAGACACACTGTTATCTCTTGTGAATGAGGTGAATTACCTTGAGTAAATGTAGTTTCTTCTCTAGAAATCGTGGTTATGGGTATCAACTTGATTTATGAAAAGTCCCAATACAACCCACTTTTTCATAGAGCACTTTCACTTAAGGAAATAAAAAAAGTACATAGAGGTTCGTTACAATCATCCAAGAAAACTCCAGTGTTACAAAAGACTAGGGTTTAAATTCATCCAAAATGATAGAAATTCAAAGTATTGTTTTGAACATGAAACATATATTACAGAATATAACATACCATATTTAGAGGATTTTCTATCATGAATGGATAAAGAAAAGTGATATCTTGAAAGATATTTTTTTATACGCAATTTTTCCTTACAATGTTCCCAACTATATGAACTTGGTCCGCACTTTTTGTTCATGCTCTAAATTCTTCACATTATTATTCTCAATGTCATTTATTCCAAATATTGACTAAATTATCTCTAGAGGTGTGATTATAGCTATGTTATCTATAATGGTGCTGAAAATTGGTAGCCTTCATGAGATATTATAATGGATTGAACTTATTGAATATAGGTTATCAATAGATTTTTATGGTTGAATATTGAAGTAGCCAAGTCTTAATCATCACCAAATTAATTATTGGTGATTCATAAAACTCACTAACATCCATCATGAATAAAAATTTCGTTCTAATTTTATTAATTATGTATTCTCATCCCTAATGATAGATGAATATCTTCAATAGCATATTATCATGGTCCATCCATTGAAAATCAATTTCTTTTCCAATTAAATCATTCCTTGTAGTCCTTTTTCATTTCATTCTACTAGACAATGTGCCTCTATTTATTTTTTCATTCACTATTTATAGAGGGTCAAAAAGGTTGGAAGATTAGGGTAAAAATGTTTGTTAAGAGACAGATAGAGTAGGGTTCCAATGGTTTGTAATGTGTTTTGTGTATAGAGTTGATACACAATCTATTTTGTTTATGTTAATTGAGGGGTTGTGCAATGATGTGCATGGTATTTATTAATAAAACTAGGTGACATGGCCTATCAAATATGATCAGTATGAAAAATACTGGGAAAAAACTTAAATAAAAAAATAACATATTTAATTTCCATACGAAAATTATGTTTAAGATATTATTTTGTAAAATTAAGGAAACCTAATTTTGACTTACTGAAATCAAATCTATCATAAATAATGTGTTATGTAAAAAATTATGCTTATTTATTTTATGTGAAAATTAATTTGAAAGACATATCATTATTCTATGCATTTTCTCTCAAGAAATGATGTCTGGAATCAATATACATCGTTCATGAATGGTTTATCCGATCCTTAGATATTTTAATAACAATTACCTTTTCGCATTGGATTAGAACATAATTAAAATCAAATCCAAATCCATTAAGGTGTGTTTCATCAACTACACTTTTTCCCAACAATATCCTATAGAAATATATTCATCTATAGCAATTGATAGTGTTATATAGTGTGGCTTCTTAATCAACCAAGACACTAGGGACTTACCAAGAAAATGACAGCTTCTTGAGGTGTTTTTCTAATATAATCTATATCCCTAAAAATTATTATATGATATTGAAATTAAATTAAAATCAGTGGTTTTTCAAAAAATAAGATAGATTCATATTCCCTTTTAGATATATTAAAATTATTTTCACAGCATTAAAATGTGAATCTTTTGGATTATATTTAAATCTTTGACAAAGACATAAAAATCATAATATATAGCTTACTTATAGTAAGGTGAAAAAAACTTCTTATGAGTCCTCTATAGAACTTATTTTCAACTAGTTTTCCAGTTTCATTTGAGACACGTTTAATATCGTACCTCATAGTATTTGAGTAATATTTACTATTTTTATGTTCAAATGTCTTAGGTAAATCAAGTATGTATTTTATTTGATTTAAAATATTTCCAAAATCTTTTTTATAAACTTGAAAACCCCTAAAATAATTTATTTCACCCATCATACACACTTAAAATTCTTTTTTCATGTGTTTTGAAAATTCATTGCAAAATTTTTGGTTTGTTTATCCAAAAATAACATCGTGTACATATATTTGAAAAAAGTATCTAAGAATTTTGTTTTCTTAGACAGTGTAGGATCATCCATTACTACTGTAAAACCATTTAATAAGAGGAAAGAACATAACATATCATACCCTTCCATTAGATCTTTTTTAATTACATATAGATATTTGGAAAGTTAAGACATATAATTTTAGAAATTATGATCTTCAAAACCAAGAGGTTGTTTTAGGTAATATTCCTCCATTAAAAACACATTTAAAAAAGTAGATTTAACTTCAATCTAAAATGATTTAAAATTCATGTAGGATGAATATTCTAGAAAGATTCTTATATATTCTAATATATGTATAATAGAAATGGTTTATTAATAATGTATTACTTCTTCATGATTATATCCATTGACAACTCAGGTATCTTTTTTTCTATTTATTACACTATGTTCATATTTTTTGTTTCTAAAAACCCATTTGGTTCCAATCATAGTATATTTTAAGGGTATTTCAACTAATTCCCTGAAATTATTTATTTTGAATCGATTTAACTCTTCCTATATAGATAAGAAACAACTTTCATTTGATAAGGATTCTTCTACAGATGTAGGTTTTAGATAATATTGAAAATAATATAATTTTAATAGATTTTCTATGTGTATTCTTGTTTTTACTCCTTGATCTTGGTTTCCTATAAATATTTCTAAAGGATACTGCTTAAGGTTTCTAGGAGTTCTAGGAAATACACTTTCTTGTTCACTAGTTTCTATCCTTATTGAATTTGGATTAATTTAATCAATTTCCAAATAATCATCCTTGTTGTCATTAAAGAGAGTTTAAGGTATCATTTTTTTGACTGAATCATTTTTATCATTAATTTGAATCATTTTGTGACAAAGGGATCAATATCAATGAACATCACATGAGATAATTCTTCAAAAAACATTGACATTTTATTGAAGTCTCTATAAGCTTTGGAAGTAGTAGACTAACCGTGGAATATACCTTTCACAACATTTGGATCAAACATTCCAAGATTATCCTTGCTATTGAAGATATACAGCATGAATCTAAATACTTGGAATTTTCATACCTTCGGTTTTTTATTATTCCATAAATCATTTTTTTCCATTAAAATAGGCCTTATTATAATTCTATTAATGATATTATATGTTGTGTTAATAGACTCATCCCATAATTGATTGGGCATGTTATACTCACAAAACAAAGATCTAGAAATTTATTTTCAAGTCTTATTCCTCCTTTTAACTACACCATTCTATTGAGGTATCCTTGGGGCATATAATTGATGTTTAATTCCTTGATTAGATTAATAATAATTAAATTCAGGATTCTTAAATTCACCTCCATGAACATTTCTCAATGAAATAGTTTTGACATATTTTTCATTTTTTACAAGTCTACAGAACTCAATAGAAATGGAGAATGCTTCACTTTTGAGTTTCAAAAATTAAACCCATGTAAATCATGAAAAAGCATAAACAAACACATAAATAAATTACTTAAATGTAATACTTATAGTCTTAATAGGTCTTAAAAGATACATAGGGATAAAATCAATAGGTTTAGATTTAGAAACCTCTTTATTTGGTTTGAAGGATGACTTTTGGTTCTTACCCATTTGGCATGCATCACATAGAATTTTTCTACCCAGTTTGTGATCTTTCATGTTATAAATAGAATGTATTTTAGATAGTTATCTCAAATAATGAACATTTTAATGTCCAATCCTTATATGTTAAATCCAAGATTCATCAATTTCAGCATTCAAATAGTTTACATTACATCTACAGAGATAATTATGATCTAGTTTATAAACATTTTCTGTTATGGGTGCCTTAAATATGATACATTTATATATAAAAACTAAGTTGGAATGGTTAGAAAAATCAATATAATATACATCATCAAAGTGTTGAGAGATAATTATTAGGTTGTGCTTTATTCCTTGAACTTAAATTACTTAGTTGATGATAATAGACTGAGAGTTTTTAATTAATCTAATGCCAAATATCTATTTTTCATTGTCACAAAAAATGAAATATACTCCATCTATTTTTAATAGAGATTGAAAATTGGAGTAATATTTTCTCATATTCCTTGAACAGCCATTATCCATAAACCACCTTGTATTGTTGTTCATGTGTCCAATTACCAACAACGATAGGTCAAACAACAGAGTTCTTTGGTACCCTAATTCTTTTGGGTAAAAAAATGGTATCTATAAGAGATATTTCTTTCCACACTTGTTTTTTATTTCAAAAAAAACTTCTAGTTTGTTTTAGAAAATATTTTTTATGAAATGAATTTTGGACTCCACATACATGAGGTTTTCCTAAATCACAATTCATATAACAATGTCTTACTTCTTTACAATGAGAAAATGTATATTTGGGAAGGTTTTATTTTCTGATAAAGGTAAAAAAATTGTTTTTTATATAAATTAGTCCTTTAACATTGAATTCTAATTAAAAATATTTATTTTCTAAGATTACTCTAAAAAAGTTTTTTGTTTAAATAATTTTTCATTTTAATAATGACACTTGTAGTATCTTTAAAATTTTGAACCTCCTTCTCTAGGTTATCAGTTGTTTAGACTAGTTTTTTATCCAAGGAAGTATATTTTTCTAACTAAATTGTTATCTATAATCTGATAGTTAGTATTTTCTTCTACACCAACAATTTTATTATAATAATTTTTAATGGATTCATTTTTCTTTTTCAATATTTCATATTTAATTTCCAATATAGTGCAGTACTCGTTTAACTATTTTTATAATAAATTTTCATTTTATGATTCGTGTTCATTCCAATAATATTAATAAGAATGTTCCTCATCCAATTGTTCCATGAAACATATTTATTCTTTCTGATTTTCTACTTCTGATTTTTATTCTAAGGACTTGAATTCTCTAGAATATTTATAAGCACTCTAAGTGTCCTTCATAGGTTTCTTAGATTTATTATATCTTGTATTCCAGAAGTATTTATTTTTTATTTTAATATCATGTTTAATTTTTTGGTAGTAATGATTAATGTGTCCAAAAAAAATTCGTTTATAGCATCTCAACTCTTTAGAGTTATCACCACGATTCTTGTTATTTTTTAAGGATATTTTGAATACTCTCCTTTTGTTGTATAAATTTTTTAAATTTTGGGAAAAATGGGTAATCTCATAATTTGATTCAGATATTCATGATAAATCTCATTATTTAGAATAATCATATATTTTTAGGCTTTTTCTCTTTCTATCATATTTAGAACTAGAAACCTTCAAGTAAGAATTTTTCTTGTTGACCATATTATGTTTTTTAATTCCAGTTTACATTTCATATTCATACATCTTCAGAGTCCTAATGAGATATTTTATTTTAATTTTTTTACTTCTATAAATATTCTAATAGTATTTGAGATTCCACTTCACTAAGGTGGTAATGAATAGAGAACATCCAATGCATGTTTAGGCTCAGTGATAGGCATTCCTAGAGTAGTAATGTTGTTTATAATATTAGTGATTCTTCTATTTTGTTAAGTAATGCTCTCTCGATAATACATTTTTAATTTTTCAAACATAAGTTTAGTTGTATCATATCTAAGATATTTCATGTTTTCATTATCTTTATATAAAACTGCTACAGTGGTCCACATTTCATGTGCTATTTAATATTGAGATATTATTTTAATCGTATACAGTCCTAACCCATAGATAATAGTGGTCATATCATTGGAGTTCATGTCATAATTTTCTTCAACTATAGAATCCCGTTATTCAGGGTCAATGTTAGTAATTTCATAGGTCTTAACTGCTTTGAGATATACTTTCATGGCACAATTTTTCATATAGATGATCATATGAGCTTTCGAGAGCCCATATTTTTCACCATTGAAGTGCAGAGCTCTAACCATTGTCATACCTTCTTGGTTATCAGCCATAGTGTCCATTTGAAAATATATATGGAATTTATCCTTTGATAGTTCTAAACTGAAGAGTCACAAGCTAGAATACCAATTTTTATCCAAGATGATAAATGACTAAATAAATCAAGAGTGGGGTGAATTGAGTTCTTAAAATTTATTTTATAGTGAATTGCCCTCTTCAAGTATGATCATTCAAAATCTTTTCCTTAAAAGAGTATATAGAGGAATAAAAAAAATTAAATGAAAGATATTGCACGCACGAGATCTATAGTGTTTTGGGGAATATAAATCACTTAGTCCACATCACCAACACTATACTCCATGAGTTTGGTAATTTTCACAATAACATCCTTTTCCAGATACACTCAGCTGAGTAGAAGAAGATTCCACTTAATTTAATGTTTCAAGAGCTTTAAACTAGGCTCTCCCTTTACAATATCTATCCATAGTCTTAGACACACTCTTAAATTTATTGTAAACTATATATAATGAACGTGAAATTTGAGATGGAAGTATGTAGCACATAATTGAAATAACGAACTGAGAGTAGATGAAGATTCATCCTGAGAAAATGATAGACTTCAAGGTATAGCTTGAGTTGATCTTTAGTGAAATTGATAGAACTAATAAGCACAACATGAAAATCTTGTTTTCAACTATATATAGGTATCTGGTGTTTTCCTTTTTCTTGTAATTAATGAAATCAACAATCTCTCCATTATTTTCTTTTTTTAAAAGGATAATTTATCTTTCTTATATACTGTTTAAACTTGAGTGTGAGATAATTCTAATGGTCGAGAGAACTTTCATTGTGATCTTGATGATATAGTATATTAAATATATGAATCTAAACTTTCTAAATATAGTAATATCTTTTTCAGTAGTGATGATAGAAATCATATCATTATTCAGATCATCCTATTCATGGAAATTCTTACATAGATCAATATTTTCTTAAATGGATAATCTCCTTTTGATGTGCACTAAAGGCATTAAGTGAATTATTGAGAGATTAGAAAAGTAATCTTGACATTATTAAATACTATATCATCATAAGATACCAAGTGGGATCATTTTTAATCATAAGATAACTTTTGTAAGATAAATAAACTCTTCCTTGTAATATAAGGTAACTTTAATACATCGTAAGATAATTCTTCAATGTAAGATATAATGATACTATGATGTAACACTTAGCTTCATTAAATTATTATATTTATGAAAATTATTTTAAGAGGATAATTTCCTTTAATATTTTCATTATGGAAAAATAATCTTTCCTAAGAAACTCATATATTCTTCAGAAGATAATATCTTACTTAGTAGATAATACTTCATCACTTTTGAATTTTGAGAAACTAATTTTGTTCTTTAATTCTCATAAGATAAAATTTATTTATATATTAAGATAAACATAGGGACACACAAATAATGATAATATAATCTGAAAAACATAGGATAAACTTATTACAATAAAATTAGAGATTTTTCGAGTCATAAAAAACAAATAACACAAAGGTATGTTGGAATTACATATTATTTACAACATATTTTGCACCATAATTTGTAAATAATGAATAGAAAAAATTTCAGAATAATCTAAATGGTTTTCCACTAGATATGAGATCCTATATATTTATGAATAATAATTCACCCAATTTGGATATAGTGGATAGGGGTATGATGGCAGAGAAGAATATGTTATGAAATTTGGGATATTACACCCCTCATCTTCCAATTGGTGGTAGCTTATGTGGTGTTTCAATGAAAAAGAGAAAGTGAAATGATCATTACAGGAATGGTGGATGTTGTTATCAATAGTATCCCCCTTCAACACCTCATGTTTTATCCAGTGGTGTTCCTATATATTGAAATTACTAAAAAAACATTGGACACACATAATGTTCTTATCTTCAGCTAAAAATATGTGTAATTTTTATGGATTTTATAGTCTTCTGCAGAACTTCTATCAGGACAGTTCTACTCCTTGATATGGTCTAGGATGGTTAACTCCAAATTCTACTGTGGCATAGTCATATTCTTCAAAGACTATAGGGCTCTACCCACATGCATGAGGAGTGGAGAACCTTCACGTAGTATATGATTTTCTTGTGGAGTTTGATGCTGGTATAGTGATAGTGTTAGGTACCATATTTATTGAAACCTTAATATAAATTTCTTTATTTGATATAGTTTCTTCCCACTCATGTATATCTATTCATTTTAATGATTTGATTAACCTTTCAATAGAACTCATGTCCTTTTTCTATGGTGTTAGTGACACCGATGGGAAAGAGGAATGGCCATGGGTTTCAGTTTCCTTCTTGTGTGCTATAGATAGCTGATGTAGATCTAGTGTGTGATTTGCTTATTCGCAATATATATCTATTTATCGTCATAATGGGGAAAGATTTTTTGGTTCCTCGTCGATCTAAGGTTGATTTTTATCACTTTATTGTTTCATTTCTTGCAAGAAATGGTAGTTCATAGGTGTTTTTGGGAGATAGGGGTCTGATATCTAGTTGTGCAAGACCTTCTCACCTAGAGATCATGAGTTTTTTATCTGCTACTATAGTTTTTTCCAATGAAGTTTCCTCTATCATTGATCTTCCTACCATTTTTCCTGATTTTCCTAACATTTTTTCAGATGATTTCTATAGTCTTCCTTCATATTTGGTAGGTAGATTTTAAGATCAACCTGTTACTTGGTATGCAACCGATATTGATACCTTCTTATCATATAGAACTAGTAGAGCTGAAAGAGATCAAGGTTCAATTGGAAGACCTAGTGAAGAATGTATTTTTTTCTCCCAAGTATTTTAGCTTGGAAATCCCCAGTTCTATTTTCCAAGAAGGTAGATGGATCACTCTGATTGTTTGTGGACCATCGAAAGTCAAACCAGGAAATAGTTATTAACATGTATACTTTTACTTGTGTGGGTGATTTGTTTGATCAGTTAATATAGGGAAAGTGCATTTTGAAGAATGATCTTCAGCCAAGTTGTCATCATCTTAGAGTTTGGTACTGTGATATATTAAAGATGTATTAAAGGAGTAGGTATAGTGATTATGAATATCATATGATTCCATTTAGTCTAACTAACTCTCGGGAAATTTTTGTGGATTTTATGAATCCAATATTCCATCGTTATCCTGAATATCTTTTGGAATTGTTTGTAGATGACACTTTGGTTTATTTGAGATCTGTGTGTCAGCATGATAATTATTAGAGTTTGTTTTTATAAATCTTGAGGAGTTACAATTTATATTAAAATAATTAAAAATGCAACATATGGATTCCAAGAGTTAAATTATTACTGATCCTTGATTTCAGATCATTTCTTATCATTTGATCCTCAGAAGTTAAAGGTTTTATTATCGCAAGATGAGCTACAAAATTCCTTTGAGATTTGGGAATCCCTTGTCCTTGCTGGATATTATTGACTTCTAATCAAGTATTTCTCATATTTTTCATCACATTTGACTTCACTTACCCAAAAAAGGATGAAATTCAGTTGGAAATAATTTTTTTGGTATTCTTTTGATGATCTAAAATTTCTTTAGGAATCAGATCCTATTTTCACTTCATCTAATTTCCTTAAGGGGTGTGTGGTGTTTTGGGATGGTACTAACATGGGTTTGATTTGTGTGATCATATATGATGATTATTTGGTGGATTAGGGATCTCATTATCTTAGACCACATCATAAGAGTTAGCCAACTATTGTTTATATCTTTCCACAATTGTGCATGGGCTTAAGTGTAGGTGACATTAGGTTTTTGGCCAAAAGTTCATAGTATTTAATAGCCATATGATTTTGAGGTGTATTGTTTCTTAAAAATACTTGAATCTTATATAAGAGGTGGTGGGTGTAATACCTTAATATATTTTACTATGATATTTCCTACACCCCAGTGAAGCGGATTTTCATTGCAGACACCCTTACCAGGATAGTTCCATCACAAGCTATTTTGGAATCAAAGGAAAAGTGGAACCTTATAGGGATTTTTGTTTAGTAACATATGGATGCTCATAAGGATGTTTCAAACATGGTTTGGACTATTTTTAAATTATCTTAATCTCTCCTAGAGTATATTATATAAATTCAATAGAAATATGATGATTTTAGGGGAATTAAAGAAACCCTATATGGTGGGGAGACCATTTCGAGTTGGTCTCTCTGTTCAAATGGTATTCTCAGTTTTGGGTATCAGTTTATCTTCTTATAATCTGTGAGGATATTGGTTTTGTTTGATTTTCATTGTTCTGAATGGTCCATCTATTTGGGTTCTATGGATATGTATTACAACATGATATGGTGATTCTGGTGGTCGGGTATAAAGCGTGACATTACTGATTGCGAGTCCGACTTTTACACTTGCCAACAGATTAAGGAAGAGGAATTGAAATATTCTTGTTTGATGTATCCTCTTCTGGTGATGCTTTGGAAATTAGACAAGGTATCCTTGGATGTTTTTTTGTATTACCACAGACTCCTTGAGGAATAAATGTTATATAGGTGGTGATTAGTCTCTTAGAAAATTCAGATCATTTTATTTCAATCATAAAAATTTAAAAAGTTTAAGATTGGGGTATGTTATATGTGAAAACAATTATAAGATTACATATAGTTCATTTTACCATTGTTTTATGTAGGGATCCTTGGTCTATTTTGAGGTTATAGAGAAGTCTCCAAGAGTATATGGGGACTCTGGTCAGATTGAGTACAACTTATCATCCATAGATATATGGTCATATGGAGCATACTATTTAGATTTGGGATAATATTATTCATTCATGTGTCTTAGATTTTGGTGGATCTTGGGATATCCATTTGGGACTATTTGAGAATGCTTATAATAATATTTATCAGTTTCAATATGAATGGATCTTTTAGGAATTTTTATAATATCCCATGCAGATCACCTCTTTGTTTGGAAGAGGTGGGTGAAGATTCTTTGGGGTGACTGATTTTGGTTTAGAATATGTCTACAAATATTTAGGATGTATGTCGGAATTTGGTTATAACACATATTTGGTAGATATTTTTGGAAAATCAATGACACTTCCCTTTGTATTTTTTTTCTGGCTATTTTTTTAGGGAAGTTTCTCCCTAAATGAATCATCATAAAATTGAAAAATATAGAAAGTTAGTTTCACGATATGTGAAACCATTTGAGGTCGTTGAGAATCTTGGGAAGGTTTCTTATCAGTTGGCCTTTATAGTTTAATCTACAATCCTTCATGTTTTGTTTCTTGTATAGTAGCTTAGGAAATATCATCCTGACCCCTTTCACATTCTGATTTGGGAAGATATTGAGTTAGAGGTAGATGTTTCCATTATTGAGCATCTATTTGAGATCATTGACTCTCAAGGGAATGTATTTCTTAGTAAGTCTATTTCATTATTCATATTGTTATTTAGGGATGGATCCAATGATATGGGAGTGTGATTCATTATTGAGGGAATAGTGGCCTCACCTATTTTCCATACTTGATTCTTCTGTATGACTTCCTCATGATGGAATGTCTTATGGGGAGAGTTTGTCACGTCCTATCACATGCTTTCAGTTATTCCATTCTCTCGTATCGTTTTCTTTTTTAATTATGTATGCTAGGGGAATCACGATGGTAGAGAAATTTCATTAAGAAAAATGACCAAAATTTCATTGATATATGTTGGTTTTGATTATTGGTTTCTGGTTTTCATGGTATTAATGTCATGGTGGGGTTCTCCATGAGTTTGTAAGATACCTAAGGTGTTTTGGGTTTTTGTGTAAGAATTTATAGTTTTATTAGTATGCTAGATAAAGAAACACCACATAATTGGAGTACATTATGTGTATATTCTGAAGGGAGGATTTCAGGGATATGGTACACAACATGTATTGTGTATAATCCTTATACATATTACACTAAATATAATGTTAATAATAAGTTTTTAGTAAAAAGTGACTTTTTTTAATATATCTAAGCCATGAGTATTACATGTCATATAAAGGGATTACATGCCATTTAAATGTCATGAGTGGGAATATTATGATATTGTATTAGTGAATTTTTTTTTATTCATCCACATCTTCTTTGGATATTGTCTTAGAAGGATTATCTAGTGAATATGGGAGTCTGCAGTGTTAATTGATTCATTTGGAGATTTATCACTATTATAGTAGGTTTTCATCTCTCTTAGTGAGTGAGACTTTCTACTTCTTCATTTCTTTGGTCTTGGTAGCACTGTTTCATTTCGTTATCGGATCCATTGACCCATGTTGATATTTCGTCTTATTTTTCTTCTAGATCCGTTGAGTGATCTTGTTCTAGGGGATTTTCATTTGTTGGTTGTTTTGTGGATGATGTGTGTTCTTGATGTATGTTTTGATTCCTCCTCCCTACCAATCCTTTTCATTAAATAAATTAATTCTAAGATGTTAATATTTTATTATAATATATTCTTTTTAATTGGTGAATAATTTTTGGTGGGTTCTGTTGTTGGAATGTGTGACCCCATGTTTTGATGTATGACATTCCGTCTCTAGAATGTGTTGGTGAACTGCATTTCTCCTAGTTTGATAAATTGTTTTATTAAATGAAATGTTGTGTTATGATTTATTTTCATTGTCAGTTTGGAACTGTGCTTTTATAAAAGTTCGCTCTTCCTTAATTTTTGAAAATGGACAAGGGTTTTAAATTAATTTTGAAATGGTTTTATGGAATGGTTTTCAAATCATGTTTTGATATAAATGGTTTAATGAATTGATTTGTAAAATAGAGCACATGGGAATCCTTGGGTATTTATGTGGAAGGTATAACAATAGTTCTCATCCACTATTGGGGGGTTTTCTCTTAGAGCATTCCTCTCCTCCCTCAGATTGTTGTTCTAGGGACTTGTTGGACCTATTGGGAGTTTTACATGATGGATTATACCCCAAATATCTAGACTTGATGTATATGTCTAGTTTCTTGATGTGTATGTGACTTTCTACATTTGGTATGACTGTCCTAGCTATCCTAGCCTAGTGTAATCATTGTCCTGATGTTACCTGTGCTTCTTGGATAACTTGGACTTTTGATTTTGGTTAGTGTTGTCTTAATGTACTTCCATATACTTGATATAAAAAATGATGCATTATTTGTTTTGTTTTAATTGGTATATCTATGGATATATACAATTATGAAATTATTTGAAATTGATTTTCATGGTTGATTTAGAAATGTGTTGAAGGGGGGAATTAAACTATTTTTTAATTCTTTTTATATTTAAAACCCATTAAACTGTTATCATTCCTTTTTCATTAAATTTTAGAATGATAATATTATTATTCATAGAATTGATATGGAACACCTGGGTGAGACCCTACTGATCTTGTGAGATCACACCCTTTGTACCCCTTCGGTGGTACATAGACCAGGTTATGTATTTTGGTGGAGGAAAAAAGAAAGTTGTCACAGTGAGGTGGTTTGGTTTTCTTTCTTTTGAGATGGGTAGATAGTTTTGATATGGAGGTATTTTTCGAATACTGTCACTTGAAGTATTGGTTTTCCTATTTTGGTAGTCCTTTTTTGTTGTACTTGTACTTGGAGATTTGTTCAACACTTTGGTTGTTTGGTTTCTGTTGTTTTTTTTCTATTATCGAATATATTTATCTTTTCTAATTTTGTTTATGTTTTATATGTATGTTCCATGTTTTGGATTTAGGTTGGGTTAAATCTTAACCAATAGTTATTATTTTATGTGTAATTTCTAATCACCTACCCATGGGGATCAGGAATTCCCTTCAGGTATGTGATGTATCAGGTAGGATACCATTTTGAGAGGTTGTTTAGGTGAGTTAATTATATAATATAATTTAAAAAAAATACTAATTTTTTTTAATTATCATAATTTATATTATCAAATAAGTTTAACGTTATTTTTTACCAAATGAATACTGAAAATAGTTAAAATTATTTACCATGGTTAAGGGAAAACCCCAATTTATCAAGGGTTAAACTAAAAATATAATGTTTAAAATGACGGAAAAGTTTGTTTAAAATAGATTTTTGAACATATATTGACCATATCATGTCTGATACTCAATAATATTCTATTTTAGACCCTTTTGGCATGTTGAAAATATGGATAAACTTTTTTTCAAAAATTACATGTGTGTCCCTCACCTCACTTATAAAAGGACACCTGATATCCCCCATTAATTACTCTTTAAAGTCCATTTGGATGGGACAAGAAATATCCAAATAAAATAAAAAAATCCCTCTTATCATTCTATAGACTTTATTTTGAACCTAAATCCATCCTAGGAAGGTTTTTGGTACTAACCTAAGGAGGATACTTGAATAAGAGGTAACGTACTTCAAAAAGAATTTTTTTATTTCTTCCTCCACCTCCTTTAATTATTATTATACAATTTTGATATATTAACCTCAGTATGTTAAAAATAATAATATATTTTTAGGTTAAGTTAATGACCTAAAACTACCTCTACTTCTACTAAATGGGTTATGAAATCATCATTTATCTGTACGCAAGACTACCGCCTTGTGAACTGATGTTATTCATTTTTTCATTAAAACCTCTCACAGTTGGGTATAATGATGGATAAAACATATATATTTATATATATATATTATTTATAACATAATATACCTCTTTATTAATTATTTTACGAATTCATTTTTAATATCCATCAAATGGGGGATATGATAATGTCGCTCATGTGTACGGTGGACTACCACCTTGTGAAGTGATGTGATTCATTTTTCACAAACTATTTACAAAGAAGATAGTAAGGATAATGTTAATGAATATGTCTGACATAAATGACATAATTAAGATATTGATTACATATTTATCATTATAAAAAGATAATATATCATTTTATTTCATACATGAAAAAATTATAATGTCATTCATGTTTGTGTGGACTACCGCCTTCATGAAGCGATTTGAATATCTATTCATCACCACACCTCATGGATTACTTATATAAGTATATAAAAAGAAATAATATTTTATATATGATATTATTATCATTATATAAATATTAAATGTCACTTAACTTATTTTAATAATTATCATAGAAAAATGGAAATGTTACTCATGGATATATACGGCCTTCCATCTCTATGATTGTAACGTAGAAAACTTTTCATAAACATCACTCATTATTGGTTTTAAAAGTATAATTTATATAAAAAAAATTCATTATTTCTTTATTATTATTCTTTATAGGTTTGAATAGTTATCTCTTTGACCATATTCATCCTACCAAAGTCATTTTTGACACATGAGTCATATATCATTGAAACATCAGGCGTATACATAATTGACTTTGTAATCAAACATAACATGGTAATAAGTGAAATAAAAGGAATATTAAAAATTAAAAAGGTTCTTAATGATGTATATAATGGATATAATTTTATTATTTAGGATGATAGAGAACATACATGATGAGTCAAACTCAAAGTAAGGGTTTCTTGTCTCACTTTTACATCCATGAGACATATGTTGTATTCACCATTTATTCACTTTTTATGGTGTATATACTTACCATTTTATATTTTATATCTTTAATCTATTTTTCTTCAGGATATTTAATGTTTCATTTGATGTTATTTCTTTTATGAGTCTTATGATTAAGAAGTTATCATATTGGTAACGGTTTGTTTCACTGTCCCATCATTATTCATGAATTTTTATGTTTGTATCTACCTTAGGGGAATTGTTTAATATTTATATCTTTAGATAAATATATTTTCATAATTTATTGTTATTAACTAAATTTTTCAATTACTAAAGACATTGTTTCACTCTTTAGTTGTTAAAATCATTGTGAAATTATTTTTTATGAATTTATTTATTCCTTTGATTGTAAATCCTGTTTCATGAAAACCCATGTTTTCATAAAAAATAAGAAAATATTTATCCTTTTAAATGAAATTTATTAAATACATTTTTACCAATTTTTTAGTTTTTATAAAATGTTTTTCAATTAATCTTCATGTAATTTTCAAAACAATTGACATTTGTATTTTATCGAAAATATGAAAGTAATATTTATTTTAATATGTACAACATGATCTAAGCTTTTCTGACCAATCAATGTGTGCGAAGAAAATTATTTTTAAAATGTTTTGTGAACTTTTTTCTAATGGTGATTTTCAAAATGAAAATTCTATTTCCCATAAAACAATTACGAATCTTTTTATGGTATATATAATTATCAACAACTTCAAATCTTTATTATAGATATTCTCCCTTATTGATATGTTATATTGATACCATCTTAATTATTTCTATGAATGGTTTATGATAAATTTGACTACGTACATACTAGTTTGATACCATTCATATTACTCTAGATGGTTTATGATTATGTTTATTGATTGAGGAAAGAATATACATTTCATATTCTTATTTAAATATGAGTATTTATGTGAATTATGTTCGACATCTTCCATATGGGGAATGAATTGGACATAGTATGTGACGGGTGGATCATATTATATCCCCATAAATCATAAGTAGGTCTCATTAGAGAAACTAAATTGGGTTTTGGCCAAGGCCTTACCTGTTTATGTTGGAGTCTTGGAAAATTCCTTAAAAACATTAAATGACTTGGAATAAGGCCTAAAAAGTATGTTTTAGATGTCCAGAATTATGAATTCCGTTATTAGTAATTTATTTATTGATATTCCATTATCTTATTCGATTAGTTAGAATATCCATGGTTAAGTTTCATGCTAATGTGATTATTTGTATGGAATTATTTGATCTTTGTTCAGTCCTTCTATATTAGGATTAAGTTAATTATTAAATCACATGTGTTTTAGTTATATATATTTCCATATTAATTATACTATATTTATTCATAACCATGATTGTACAGTTCTTATTTCTGAGCATCTGATCTCACCCCTTTCTTATGTTATTTTTGAACCAGGACATAAGTATTGTTTTGATTGATGTAAAGGGATATAATAACGGGAATAAGGGAATTAATATAGAAAACAAATTATTTTCTTTTTAATATAATGTGAATTTATAGTATGTATCTATTTTACCAATACTACAAAACTATTTTGTCCTTCAGGATGCTATTTCTTATATCTTCTGGGATTGTAATAAAGTAGACACCAACTTTGGAATATTGGGTTCAGGGTTCCTATGTATAGCCCATTGGATTTATGTGTTATATTGTTTGGAATAGAAAGTTGGTTCATAGAATAAGAACTATTCATCATGTTATAAATGGGAAGGGAATTTTTGTGATGTGAGAAACTGTAAATCTAGGAGAAAAAGCATACATATAGGTTAAAAATACTATGTATTTCCTTTTCCTCGTTTTTTATTAGGCCATGATATGGAAACTCACAACATGAATTATTTTGGAGATTTTTCTTAATTCATTCATTATAGGTTGTCATAGTGTGCCATTTTTGTCATGGTGTGAGACCTAGAGGTTGATTTTTTGGGGTTCTTCCTTTTTGGGTGTCATTACACAATGGTTCTCTTATCATCATGTGTCTATTAATACTTATGATTGGAATAAATAATTTATCAATAATTAAATGGGTGAAATTGGTCACATTATAGATTTTTAGAATCATTTTGAGATAGAACTATCAAATAATAACAATTACTTTTCATGTCATGGTGACATAAAATTTTATTTCTATTATAAATTTAGAAGCCCACACAAGTTCATTTTATATCCATATTTTCATCCCAAACCAGATATTATCATTGGAGAATCTTGGGAGACCATTGTGACCTTTTTGGAATATTTTATTCATGGAATTATAGAAATTAATAACCCTTTATCTAGTTGATTATCTATTTTTCCTATTAATTTCACTTCATTTATTTATTCTTAGAGGGTTATTATGTTATTTTAGAGTAGTTTTTGGTAGCCTTCAATAATGGTTGTGATGGGGGGTTGTTTTTTTAACATTGTTATTCTTTTCCTTTAGTTATCTCTATTTTTTTATAATCTTTTGCACATTTTTCTTGTGTATAAGTATTGGAACTTCGATTAATGTAGGGGATTCAAGACTTCTCCCAATTTAATTTATACAAATTTTGGGAAATGCATGTTTTTATTTTATTTTATTTGACGATAAGGATTTAAACTAATTAATATAATGAAATGGACCAATAGAAATTGAAGGGAATGTTTTATTCATATATGTTTATATAATCCCATTATATTTCTTCTATGATTTATGGATGATTGTTGTTTATGCTATGACTCAGGTTTTTTTTGTCATGTTCCTTTTATTTGATTGAATTTCTATATTCAACATTCAAAAAAGGATAATCATTTAAATATAGTAACAAATTTTATGTTTAAAAATTGGAATTATTGGTAATAATTTATATATTGACCACTAATTATTTTATGGAAAGATTTAATAAAAATAGGTTTATTAGTGTGATAGTTTTCTATTTTTTTATTGTTTGTTGTTGAGGTATTTGTTTCCCTTACTATGGTTTATGCAGTTATAATAGTTTTTGTTTGCAGATTCTAACAAGGTTTTTTATTGAATTAATAAATTGGTATTATGGTTGGTATTACATGGATGGAATATAGGATGTTTTTGTTGATTTGGAATATTTTTTGAATGATTTCATGATATAGATGATATGCCATGCCTTTTTTGTTGGAGGGGAAGTGTTGTGGTGTATTTTGGAATAGTTTATGTCATGGATAATGTGGTGGAAATTTGGTTATTATGGGATTTAATGTCATTGATTACAAAATAATCATTAGATATAAAATATATAATTTAATTTAAATTTGTATTGTAAGTGATAAATCATGAAATGAATGAATGATAAGATAAAATAAGAAATTGTGAATTTTGTATGGAAATTTTATATTGTAAGTGGGGATATACTTTATTATAGAGTTTTAAATGGAAACAAGATTTCTGTAGAGATGATGTTGTGATAGTTGAGAGCTTTATTAGTGTTGGATTCTAAGGAACCTTTATCTTGGAATTGTATTTGGTTGTATTATATGTTATATTTTCTTGTGATTTCCTACACATCTTACCTGACTCACATAAACTTACTGATACCCAAATGTTTTGAGTTCTAGATGATTTCCAAAACATTTGGGTTTGTTATCAAGTGAATGGATCACTACTCCCTCTTCCTCACACTCTATTCTAGGTGTAATATACATTGTGATGGCTCAGGGTATGTATAATAATATGAGTTATAATAGTTTAAATATAAATTATGTGATATATTGGAGGACTTGGTTTTGTGGTTTCATTGATGAGACATGGTGGTGGGTGTTCTTGTTAGGAAGATGCAATGAGGTTGACGTTATTCATGTTTATGATACACCACTATGATGGATATGTGAAAAGTTTTTAATATGTTGTTACAGTACATTATATAGTGGTTATTTAATTTTGATTGCACGGTGTTTTTGGTGCTCGGTATGTGATAATAGTGATTTGGTTATAGAGTGGGATAGATTGTTTTGATAGGTGAAATATTTTGTAATTGAATTGATTCAAAAGGAATGGAATCACCAAGAAATTATCTATTAGGGTAAGAGTGTGAAATCCTAATTGAAATTTTTTTCGGGTTTTTTCTTCGTGATATGTTCTATCAATATTATGTTAGTGTACTTGGATTCGGAATTGAGTAAATTATTCGTAGTGAGGATGGATGGTAAATTATCTATGTAGATGTAAGTTGGTTATTTGTTTATTCACTTGAGCATTGGTATTCCTCTTCCACAATTTCATAGGATTCCTTTAGGTTGATCCTATTGAGTATACATGTATGGTCACCCCTACAAATATAAATCTATTCTTTAGGTTTTCAAGAGGGATTTGGAGGTTCAATTGGACATTAATAACTCAGATCTTGGTGAAGTGGATAGAGTTTCCTCCTTACGAGTTTCCTTTTTTGATTTTATTTTGGTGACTTTTCTATCTGTGTGAAGTTATTCATTTTATAAAAATGATTAATGCTAAGAATCTTACTAGTAAATAGGAATGAATGATATTATCTCATATTTATTCTTTCAATTTGAACCTAAGGGATTCCAATCAATCAATATTCCCAATCATATTGAGTATATGAGGGCCTTTATAAATACATTATTCTATCCTTTACCTATACAGTGCACTAGATATCTCATATTTTTCTTATCATGAACTCTCATGGTATAGCTCTTGGAGGTGATACAACATCTGGTTGGTATCTTCACCCTTGTGTATTTTTTGTAAATCCCTATAAATAGATGAAATCATGGGATACTGTAAATACAATGTATCATAAACATAATTATTATATTTATCAATATCATCCTTTCTTACTCTGTGATGGGGATCAATATGAATTTAGTATTCTATAACATAAAACTTCCACTCTTGGAATAGTAATATATACATATGCATGTACCCCTCCTTGAAGTTATGGATGATCAAAATATTCTCTTTATCAAATATTGATCAAAGTTAAAATTTATTGGAGGTGTTGGTGGCCATTTTATATAAAATAAATTAACCTAATAGATTAATAATTTATCTTGATTACTAGTAGATATTTTAAAATTATAAAATTTTAAATTTCTCGGACTATTTTATCAAATCTTAGTAGCCATCAACTATTGGATTTCGAATAATCATTCACTTGGGTATTCTAGTGAAAAATATCATTAAACCTATCTTCATATCCCATGATAGGGAAAGTCGAATACTCCAAGAATATATTATAGTCTTTTGGATGGAAAACTGTGTTACATACATTTCCTTGATCAGCTTAGTGGAGTATAATCTCCTATAAATGATCACTTTTCATTTCAAAATGCATTGGCTATAAAGTTGAAATATGCTAGATATAGCTACTTATTGGTTTTCAATTTTATATAAGCTGACCCACCACTCACAAAATAAATCCTCTATTGTAAGATACATCCTAAACTATGGATGATGAGAACCTCTACCAATCCGTTGTTCCCAAATTCAAGTGATGGAAGGAGTTTAATGATTAAATATCTTCTTTGAGGGATTTGTTAATTTATCTCAGTGAATAAAATCTTTTCTCTTTAACATTCTTATTCTATGTGATAACAATCGCATATTAACCATGATTTAAATAGAAAACCATTCATCACACATGTTCATATTATCTATTAATGAATTATTTATATTATAATATTTCATCGTGTAAAAACACATTCCTAAATTAATAAAGCAAGAAAAAAATAAAATAAAATAAATTATGTGATCATGAGAAATTAAAACATGGTTAATACAAAGAGAAGATGAGGGAATAATAGAAACTCTAGGGAATTAATTGAGTAAATATATTACTACGATTGTAGTGGCCAAAAATCCGATGAACTTAAGTTGTTTGGTTCATCCCGGCTCTCAATATGAACCATGTTGCAATGAAATCCTCCAAAATATACAATGTATATTCACACACAGCAGAGGAGAACTCGAAGTGTGAAATTATGTTTTATCACTCAAATATAGACATTAAGTCCCTTATAATTTATAAATAGGGAGGTATGATACGTAAACTATCAAAAATAAAAAAATTATTAAATTTTAATTCTCAAATTCAATAATTAAACTAAATTAGTAACAAAACCAACATGCATAGATTGGTCTCGATATATAATTAGTCCTCATGGAATTATATTTAATAAATAAAATTAATATTCCTAAAATTAAACTCAATAGTACATTAAATTATTTAACATGCATTGAAATAGTTTTAATTAATTATTGATACATCTAGCAGCACCCAAAATAATTTTAATGAAATCATTAAAATTTTGTTTGAGTTTTTAAATTTTTCAAAAAAATTAAGGCATGTTTGGACCTGAATATTATTCCAAGAAAATAATTTAGTGATTTCAATGGGAATGATAGGTTGATCATGTTAGATCAAGACTAGCCCGGTCTGGTCTAGATCAAGGAAACACTGTGCGGGTGGTAGTCCCCATAGGAACACAATATTTAAACAAACAATATAATATATACAAGTCCCAACCAAATCAATGGGGTCACTATAAATACATTTCCTCCCTTTGAAACATCAATTGTTATAATAAATAATATATATATATATATATATATATATATATATATCAATTGTTAAAATATAATATATATATATATATATAATGTATACAAGTCCCACCCTATCAATTGTTTTTCCACCCCCTTTTGAATGGGATGTGGATAAAATACTTTTATAATACATGTGTGTGTGTGTGTCTCTATGTCTCTGTGTGTGTTAAAATAAATATAAATATAAACCAATTTGTCTCCGTTTAGCTCATAATTTATAATCCCTTTTAAATAAATACAAGAAGAGGCCTCCCCGTCAACATATAAAGTCATATGTATGTATATATTCAATTAATATACAAAATTATATATATATATATATATATTCCCATCGTATTTTTTAAAAAAAATTGATAATTATTTGGCCATATCATAGTCATAAGAACATAGATCAATGATTTTTCAGTTTCATTGGGACTATATTGATACCATATTTCTAGATCATAGAAAATATAAAATTATTTTTAAATTTAAATTTATTCATCAAAAATAATTCCACACTTTCTATAATACCATTTGATGGAACCCAACGCATAGTAGTATTGTGAAAATACATAATTTAAAATGTTGGGTTCGGATTCATTTTAAAAACAATTAATCCAAAAAATACCCTTACAATAATTTCTCAAAGGATCATGTACAATTTAATTTAATCATTAAGGGAAAAATAAAATGAAACTGTAAATGGTACCTTGTTAGTTTGAAATCACTTATTTGACTATCTCACCACTAGTGTGTCTTGTATTAATGGAATCAATTTAGGCATACACTTGATCATCCACACATGTACCACAACTTATGAATCATTAATATTCAATTTTTGAGTGATATAATGGAAAATCGAATTTTTTTATGATTCACCTTCAATCGCATGAAGAACTCGGACTTAAACAAGGAAGCAGGATCAATATGGCCTTATTATTCATTCAACTTATCTCTCTAAGCCTAAGATTATAGGAGAGAATAAATCCTCTCCCAAAATTCCTGAAAATTATGGGGGACACTATTTATGAATCTAAAATTAGATTTTATAAATTTTTTATACTTTCCAAAATCTCACTTTTATCCATGGAAAGTTATATCCTCTATTTTTGCCCCTTTTGTAAACTAATGAATAAATTAAACATCTCAAAAATTAAATGAATATTTTATCACCCATTTATAACACATTAAAATTTCATGTGATAAAATAAAAACCAATAACTCGTCTCATAAGCTTCCCAAATAATTTAATGAACCTTTAATGTGTTATGTTCATTCAAAAAATTATATTATTCTCATATTAAATTTTATAATTAAATAACATGGTAATACATTGAGAAATAAATTCAATTATTATTATTCTAAACATGAAAAATTTAATTGAATTATTCTACTTGTGATAATTCACACTCAGACGTTCACTAGTCCCCACATGTCTAGCCCACATCATCCTAAAATAATATTCATTTGAATTGGTGGAACTTGAGGATACACTCAATGTGTGACACTCTAGGCCCTTATCTCAATAATAGAAAGTCTCTCTCATAGACCAAGAATAGATTCCCACAACTCATCATGGCCCCTAAAGAGATAAGTAATTTCATAGAAACAACAACTTCCTATGAACATGATCCATGTGATATAATATCATTGTCTTGTGATATCTCATAATATAGGATACACACTTTGTGTAATCTTAATTTATGGATTTATTTATTCATTGAGATTATTATATGGACTTTCCTTTAATAACCATGCCCATGGTTTTAATAAATGTACTACCATCCTGGTCAACAGAGCCTAATATATCTCTTCCTTAACTTAGATGTGACAAATACAATCTTGACCGTTGAACCAATTTTATAACACCAATGATACACCCAAAACATGATACCTCCCCAAAATATCAATTCCATTGTTTTCATCTTGAATAAAAATATGTGATCTAATGGTACACATTAATAATGATCTCAATTCAAGAGAATAATACACATGATCATAGATAGGAACAACTAGTGACACTTGAAACATGTGGTGTACCTATTAGTGGGTTTTTCATATTGAACTACTCTACTCAAGATCACTAAGTGAAAACTTCATGGAAGAATTCACAATAATTATAATCCCCTAGAACCCGATAGCCTGACATCATTTTTCTCCCATCAGTATGTATTATCTAGACCATAGGACATGTATTTAAGATTGCTATCATAGTATCTCAAGGTTATCCTTATAACTAGGAAAAGTTGTAAACTTTTGATATAACATGTAATATAAGGAAATTTTCAATTAAATAGTGTAAATATAAGTATCAACACTATTATGGTAAGAAAAACACATGTATGTATCAAAAAGTATACATGTAATGGTAATCAAAGTATATACAAGAGTGGGGTCCATGTCACACACTAACAACATTGGTGGCATTAAAATATTTATAAAGTGATTGATAAACCTATCTAGTATAATTCAATGAATGTGTGAATATATTAAAATGTAGAAGATTATGAATATTTGTTGAAAGGGGTTTGATGTTATCTGTTGGCTATGTGATTAGGTTGCAAGACTTTTTGGTCACAAGATATGAGAAATATTTGTGATGTAGTGAATTACTCCCTAGGACTCAAATTGGGGTAGACTTAGGTTGGAGTGAGGTACACATATGTGAAATTGTTATATTCTATCAGGAACCAGCCCAGATGCCCATGTACCCTGATACTCGAGTTGGCTCGGACATAGCCTAAAGGGTTCTCTTGATCCCCGTGGGTTAGAAACTAAAATAAAGAAACATAAAATATTAAAGAGGTAATTAATATTCAAAAAAAAAGAATCAGAAAAAAGATACAATTCAACATTCTTAACACTCAAAAAAGAGAAGTTCCAAAAATAGATAGTTAAAAAAACACCCCAAAATACAGATAAACAACTAAAAGGAATTAACAAGGTCAACTAGGAATGTCTCAAAACCTCTTTTATAGAAATTGGTAGACAACTCCATTAATCACCATCATCGCCACATGATCCAAAGGGTCAAGAACATCAACCACCTACAAGTGGGGTTTTCCCTTTTCTTGGACCAAGAATAAGGTAGTCTAAAAACTCCCAAAGGAAAAGGTAGGGTGAGAGATTTAAATTTATGTAGGGTCTCACCAAGTGTTCCATAATTAATTCCCTAATAATTAAAAGAAATTGTGTTTATTTTCAAAATCAATCAATGTATGGTACATAATTCAAATATATTAAACTAAAAAATTCTTTCATAAGAAAAGAGATGTCAATTATATCAAAAATAGATTAAACAACCATTTTATATAAAAATATTATTTAAAACAATTGGCCTAAATAAAACAATTCAATAATAAATGTCATGTATAATAAAGTTAACAAAGAATTGTAAACCACCATGTACGAAAGCCTCATGGTCAGTTAGTTTTTTAGGTAATAAGATCCTTACAAATCATAATAATTATTTTGATTATATTAAGGTGTAAACACCCAAATACACCCCAATACAAGAATCCATCATGGGAAATATACACCCTAGTAGGAAAAATAATCAGGTCAGTCAATCTGAAGTTCTATTTGGAATAGTTTTCATCATCAATCCATTTCTAGAGAGGAAAGGTCCTAGAGTTCTTGTCCTAGTTATCAATAACCACCCATGATAACATGTGATTTAGATAATCAATATATCAAACATGGGTAAATCAAACATTTCAAATAAAATCAAATTATGATTTCCTAGTTTTCAGTTTTGAATATTCCATACTCACATCAATACCAAAATTGAGGTTTTGATCAATTCATTCCATTTAAAATCAACTTTCAATTTAATCCTTTTTCATTCATCAACAACCAATAAATTGATAGAATAAATTTCAATATCAATCCATAATTTCTCCAAAATCCCCCCCCCCCCCAATATTTCAATTCCATTAAAATTGGGGTTTTTCATAAATGTCATACCATTTCAAATAACACATAAAATCATTTCAAATCAAGGGTTTAAAATAAACTAAAAACTCATTTCAATTCAATCAAATATGTTTAGGTTTCAAAAATAGAATAAATAAATATGAAACTACCAACCTTTTATCACATGGTCAAAGGCAACACTCACAATGGAATCATCAATGAGGAATAAGGAAAATAACATCAAGAAAGAAAAACTAGTATCTATATTCAACAAAACTAAGTTTTGATGCATCAATAAAATGATGATACAAAACTCTCTAATGGGGAAAGAAATTTATATTGGAATAAACCTCTTGATAAGATATTTTCCTATCAAAAATATATTGAATGAGATCTAAAAAACTTTGATCTCCCAAGAAAATAGTTTTTAGGGTCCAAAATAACACCTTTTGAGGATTTATAATCAATGAATTCATGTTGTGTTTTAATTTGGTGATTCAGCATATTAAATAGGGGGTTTGGGATTTTGAAAATAAATTTTTGAGAAATTAAAACCCATGTGCATGTTTTTCTAGTTAGGATTGTACGGTTCGACAAACTATGATCCCAAATCATGTTCTCCTACTTGTAATGTGAATAGTTTTTCCTTGGATAGCACACGGTTTTTCTAACTATATTCCAACAATGAAAACCCTCTCTGCTTGATGTTTCATGGTTTAGATGGGTATGACACACTATTTGGGAAAACTATATACCCCCTTCTAGTTTCTTTCATCAAGGTTCATGGTTTTCCAAAACCATTCACAAACCATGCATAGCCTATTAGACTTCCAAAATATTCTAAATTATCTGAGAATGACCCCAAAAAATACTTGACCAAAAAGAGATCAAAATTAGGGTAAATGAATACCTAAAAGAATAAACATGATGTTAAAACCTCCCTACCATGAAATCTTTCAATCCCCAGAAACTGGTCAAGAAGATTATATGTCAAATAGATGAGGCCACTTCCCTCTGTTAAATGCCTCACACTCCCACATATCAATTGAATCAAAATCATGCTTCCATAGAACACAAACCAATGGTATAATCATCCCATGAAGTACTATTGTCTCATAATCAAAAATATTTACTAGATTCTAAGTCACAGATAAATTAGGCTCAACAACAAGATCATCCTAGATCAAGACATGATATGGGTTAGAAATATAATTCTAAATTTGTGATACATGGAACACATTATATATCAATGTAAACATTGGTGGAAGTGTTAAATAGTAATCCAATTTCCCCACCTTCTCAGTAACATCATAATGTCCCACAAAATGAGGTGCATGATTCCCTTATTTTGCAATTCATCGATGACCCAAATGGGGTGAAACCCTAAAAAACACATAGTCACCAATTGAAAAATCCAAATGTATCCTATGATGGACATTATAATATTTGTATCATAATTATTCCATCAACCTTATCTTATGAATCAATTGAATATTTTTCATAATATATTGTACTAATCATGGTCTGACTAAATAAGTTTCACCAATCACTGACTATCACAATAGATATTTTCTAGGATGACCATATAAGGCCTCAGAATGAAAAATTTCAATTCTCGACTGGTAAATTTTATTATAATAATTCTCAACTAGTCACAAATGGATGTCCCAAGTTCCACAGAAATCAATAACACATGAATTAAGAATATCCAAAATAACCTGTATAGCTTGTTCTGTTAGGCCATCCATCTATGGATGATATGACATTCTAAAATGTGTCAGAGGTCTCAGTGTCTCCTAGAGGCCTATCTAGAAATGAGTAGTAAATGATGATCTCTATCAGAGACTATAGTAAAAGGGACTCCATGAAATATAAAAATATCCTACACATTGAGACATGTTAATTCCACAAATTTGGTTATATCACAAATGGGTATAAAGTGAGTTGATTTGGTCATCCAGTTGATCATAACCCATATTGCATTCTAATTATGATGGGTATGAAGAAACCCAATCATAAGGTAAATAGAGATCTCATCCCACTTTAATGTTTTCATTGGAATTGATTAAGTAACACCTAATATATCTGGTTCTAGTCTTTTACTATTTGATATATATAATATTGTGAAAATAAATCATTGATATCTCATCTCATACCTGCTCACTGGAATTATATACTCATATCATAAAACATATTCATGGTTTTAGGGTGAACCTCACACTTGTAATTATAAAAGTCCCCCATTATATCCTTTCTTAAAGGAAAATTCACAACAAACCAATTTTTAAATCTCAATATTCCCTCAGAAGAGAACGTTCATTCACTGATGGTCTCCACACCAGAGAAATAATCCCTATTGCAATAGAATTCCTCATCAAACTACTATTCTAAAAGAATCATCAAAATATGATAGGGGCCAACTATAAAATTACCAAGACAAACTCATCCTCTTCTTCCCACACTCACAAATGAAACTACACAAAAATATCAATCATGTTCCACTCATTTCATTATTCTTTCATGGCCTTGTCAAATAATTCTTGTTCAAATAATCAACAGAGACATTTTTCATCCTCAATGTGTAGTAAATTTTGATTTCATAAGACTATAAGTACTCCACCCAACACCGCTAATAAATATTAAAATATTTTTAATTAACGATATAAATCAAAATTTTATGGTCTGAAGAAATAGTGATCCTTTCTCCAAAAAGGTAATGTCACCAACTTTTAATATCATGCATCACATCTGCAATTTCATGATCATGGGTTGGATAAATATTCTCATGTGGTATAACTATTCATGATCTATAAGATACCACATGATCACCCAATATATGAAAATATCCAAAACCCAAACCTGATGTGTCAATAAAAGACCAAATAACCCTTCCCAGTATTTGGAAGAGTCCACATTGGTGTAGATGTCAAAATAAAATTAAAATCATCAAAAAATTATAAGATTTTTCATTCTATAAAAACATCACCCCTTTTGAGTGAGATGATTCAATGGAGAATAAAACCTAGATAAATCATTGACAAACCAAAAATAATACCCTACGATCCCCATGAACCCTATATCTCAAAAAATTTACGAGATTACTCCCATTTCATAATTGCTTTCACATTCATAGGATCAACTAAGATTCTACTTTATTACACCTTGTTTTACAAAAATATCATATTTGATAACCATAAATTACATTTTCAAGGCTTCATATATTTTATATGATCTCTTAAGATTTATAATACTACTCTCAAATGATACACATGATCCTCATCGGTCTTGGAGTAAACCTAAAAATCATCCGCAAGGAATACTACAAAGGGGTTGACATACTCATGGAAAATACTATTCATTAAAGACAAAACAATTGTAGAAAATTTGGTTAGAGCAAATTGAATGACATGATAATCATAATTTCTATACCTACTCTTGAAGGCGGTCTCCTAGATGTTATATTCCTTTATTCTAAGTCAGAGATTACTAGGTCAAATATTAATCTTCAAGAACCAACTTTCAACTTTCAATAGATCAAATAGATCATCAGTATATGGTAATATAAAATTGTTCATTATCATAACTTGATTTAGTTTTCGATAGTCAACTTAAAGGTGATGTTCTCCATTATATTTTTATGAAAATAAAATAGGCACCACCTAAGTTGACATACTTTGGCATATAAAGCCTGTTTTTGACTGATAATCCAACTAATTCTTTAACTCTTTCAACTCTACAAGTTCCATATATTAAGAATTAATATACACTAAACTGAGTAAAGGGTACTAAATAAACAATGATATTTTCCTCTCTTACCAGTGTAAGACTAGATAAATCAAAAGGAAACACATTGGGAAAGTCGATAATGACTAGAGGGAGATAATCAATCAAATATTATAACTCTATTTCAAAAGAAACAATTATATTACCCAACTAAACTCGAAAAAAAAAAATTTCCTTCTCTACCCATCCTTGGGTCCCATTCTCCATGAAAGACACATCACACCCCATCAGGTGTAGTAAAGGAGACCCATTGAAGATAACAGTCAATCTAGGCCTTTTTTGTAATCAACCAATCCATCCTAAGGATGATTTCAAAATATTTCTTACCAAGAACCATAAAATTATGTGTAAGCTCAATCTATGATAAGGATAAAATTTGAGTAGGATGAAAAATACACTACTCTCCCTTAATTCTAAGGGGCATAGTAATATTCAACACATAAAGACAAAATATATATTGGAAGGTTTGGAAGGTTCACAATATGAGTCGATATAAAAGACTGAGATACAACAGTATCAAATAAATTACTCACTAATGAAAAATCAATAGTGATTTTACATTTCACTATTTATGGACCAGTATCATCTTCCATTGGAGGATCTTCCACTATGTGAAGATGCTTCATTCAGAATTCCTATAGTCAGAACCCCTTAGCTCTCAAAGCATCTGATTGCACCATAATACCTATAAGAGTTAATGGGCACATTCCACTATATAGAGAATGAATGAAGTGGAATAAATTCTATAAATTTTCATATTGACCACCTGAACTGTGTATATTTATTTCTTTAGTACAAACATATCTCAAATTTTAAACCTTTCCACACCGAAAGCATGTTAATGGGCCTATTCTAAGAACTGTAGGAAGTATAGATGATTCCTTCAATATATAAACACCACAAGACTCATCAATATTCTTATTTCCTTAAATGGTACTCATATAAATACCACATGGAGAAAAAAGAACTCCCAGAAACACTAACATACTGGCCAGGTCAAGCTCAACCATCAATTATCTATCTAGCACATCATCATAAGAGTCCATCTTTAGCTAGAAAAAACTGAGATCATATATAAGATGAAAGACCCATCTCGTGTCTTTTTACCTTAATCTTATCATTAGTATCCGCCTTAGGAGAAAACTAAACAAGATCAATAAAGAGGTTTGTGTGCTGAGTTAATGTCATGTCACCCTACTGGAGTTTAATGAAATCCATCGATTTCTAAAAGACTAGAGATTCTAGATAGAACTGATCATTGAAAATAACTCTAAAATCTTTTCATTACAAGACCTTATGTTTTTTTCTATCACTATTTAATCCCCCCATCTCTTTCTATGAGATTACTGCTTAAAAGTATCACATTTTACCTTAATAGACTCAAGCATTTACATGAATTCAAAATATATTTTTATATATCTCAACAAGTCCCCATCCTCTTAAGGATCCTTAGAGACTTGGAAAGTATGTGGATTCTAGAAAATAAACTCTTCATCACAATCACGAGATTCATCCCTTCATGGATACACTACCAATGATCGAGTGGGAATGAGTGCAAGTTCTCTTCCTATCACATGGACAGCCTACACGACCATCATGACAAGATTCTTGTCCACTAGATATTTTTCTTATTGTAGTTCAGAAAAATCTTACACCTAGGTTCTATTCACATGTCTTCTCATAAGCATGATACTACACAACATCAATAGAAAAAATTGAATACATCAAAAAGGATACATTGGACAAAGATACAAAAATGTCAATTCCATTGAATTGATATTTAAGACACTTTTCCCAAACACCCATAGTGACTTGAGGCTCATTACAGTGAGAGATGGCTAGGAACTCACTTTTAACCACATTCTAAGTCCCATAAATACATCCCAAACCACACATTGACATTAAGGATTGATTTTTAACCTGTATCTATGATTCAACATTATCACAAACCATCTCTGATACACTAGTACCCTAATATTGGAGTTAGATCTGATATTCCCTAAATAGTGTTCCTAATCCCCATAAGTTAATGACTAGCCTGAATAATCATACTAGATAAAATAGGAAATTAAATTTCCAAAAAATAATAGTGTAAGATAAAATATACAAGTCATCATCCTCAATGCAAAAAACAAAAGAAGTACTAGTAATAGATTGGAAATAAAATACCCAAAATATAGATAAACATCCCAAAAGAAAAAAATATATAAACTAAACAAATTCTTAAAATATCCTATGTGAAAATTGGACAAAATCTCCACCAGTCACCATTATCACTCCATGATCCCAAGGGTTATGAACATCAACCACCTCCACGTGACACATTCCCTTTTCTCAGTCCAGGAATAAGAATGTCTAGAAATGATCAAAGTCAAAGGTAGGTTGTGGGCGGTAAATTGTAGTAGGTTATCACTAATTTTTTCATAATAATTAAACAAATTATGCTTCTTTTTTAAATTAAACAATTTGTGGTATATTATTCACATATTTTAAACAAAAACATACTTTTATAAGAAAAGAGGAGTAAGTTATATCAAAAGAGGATTAAATAAAATTTTACATAAAAAAGTTATATAAAAAAGTTTTCATAAATAAAACATTTTAATAACCAGTGGAATGTAAAACCAAATCCACAAATCATAAAAAATAACCATATACAATATCTTAGTGGTAATTTAGTTTTTTTAGCAATATGATCCTAACACATTTTAATAATTACTTAGGTTATAGTCAGGTGTACAGAAACAAATACACCCTAATAGGGGAACCCATCATGGGTAGTCTACAATCTAATAGGGGAACCAATCATTGGTATTCCATCCCAAAAAAATTATTAATGTTTTAATTCGTCAATACATTACTAAAGAGGAATGTTCGAAGCATGGTTTTCCTAGTTACCACTAACCACCTAGGATTACTTCTATTTCAAACAATCAATAAAATAAACATTTTAAAAAAACATTTCAAATCAAGTCAAATTAAAATTTCCCAGTTTTCAATTTTCAATATGTATTTCTCACTTAAAAACCAAATTATGGGTTTTTAACAATTCATTACATTTCAAATAATCTTTAACTTTAGGAAATTTTTCTTAAGGTTAAAAAAAATCATTTTATCAAATCAAATTCAAAATCAAGCCATTTTTTTCCAAAAATACAACCCACATTTCAATTTCATTAAAAAAAATTCATAAATTACATACCATTTTAAATAACATATAAAATCATTTCAAATAATGTTTTTTAAATAAATTAATAACTCATTTAAATTAAATCATGAAAAATTAGGTTTCAATATTATGTCCAAGAAATATGAAACAACCTACCTTTTATCAATTGGTAAAATTCAACCCCCAAAACGAGATCACTAATGTAGAATGAGACAATGGATATCATGAAGTGAAACCTATAATCAAGATAAAACAAAAATGTTTTTAGATCAATCAATAACATAATTATTTAAAAATCTATAAGGATTAAAGAAGGAGGGATTAGAAGAAACCTCACGATATGGGATCCACTTACCCACGGGATATTTAATTAGATAAAATATGTTTTGAACCTCCATTTAAAGGGGTTTGAGCGGAAAAATCGCCTCTTTGTATCCTTTAAAACCAATAAAGAAAATTAGTGTTGAATTGGGCGATTTGACATCTCATATTAGAATATCTGGATTTCTAAAATAAATTTTGGATGAATTAAAACCTTGAAGCATGGTTTGTTGGTTAGGGCTTCACATTTATACAAATTGTTTTTCCCCAATCATGCACCCCTACTAGTATGGTGTGTGATTACTCCTTGAACAATGCACGATTTCACAAACCATGTGAAAACCAAGTAAACCATCAATTCTTATGGTTTCATGGTTTCGAGGGGTAGGCGTCATGGTTTGGACAAATCTTATATCCCATTCTAGTGTCTTAAATAAGGTTTCATGGTTTTCTGGGTCAAAACCCAGGGTTTTGACCTTCCATATCCCCTTAGGCTTCTAGAATCTTCAAAATTCTCTTGGAATGACCCCAAAACAAGACCTGGCCTAAAGGAGATTAAAAAGGGTCAAGGAATAAATGAATGATGTCAAAATGATGTCATAAAAAACCTATATCCTTTAAATGTGTTGTGACATATGTAGAAGAATAAAAACATTTTGGAGGTTTAGATCTATTTAAAGTATTTGATAGTGATGTGGTTTTGTTATTGTATTGTGATACATAATTATGATATTTCAGGATGATGGAATGGATTGTATATATATTAAAAGTTGGTAAGTGATGTGTATTGGTGGTGTTTATAAGTTTAGGCGGGGAGATTCCCTGAGGGTGAACACCCCTTAATACAGTGTTAAACACCAATGGTGGAAATCTACAAAACTAATAAATGTTGTGGTGGGGGAGAGTCCATAAAGGTAGAAACCCAAAAAATAGTGTGATTCATGGAAGTTTTACATCTTTCCAACCAATTAATAATCCCTGTGAGTATTTAGAGGTTGGATAGCTACATTGAGATATTATTGTGAGTTCTTCATAGGTGGATAGCTACATGGTGATGGAGATATTTTAGTGAGTTTCCTATGGGTGGATAGAAACCTAGTCATAGTGTTATTATACTGAGATCTATGTGGGTAGAAAGATACAAGAGGATTTTATAGTGAGGTTACTACAATTAGAAAACTACTTTGTTTATGGATATAGATTAGTGGTGGTTATTATTAAGGTGTTGTGGTTATGTGTTGATATGTGATGGGGTGAATGTTGTGATTCATAAAGTGGGATGATTATGTTGTATGTAAAGATATTTATTGTTTGATTGAATTTTAGGAAATAGTTATTGATTTATTGTTCTATTTTATTTTTTTAATACATGCATTCATTGGTCTGTTTTATTCTCATGGACACATAGGTGTTTTAAGTATAGGAATTGTAACTATATTAATTTGATCACACATACTCCATATATACTTTTTATTATTGTTTTTATATATTTAATGTGGTGTTGGGTGACATCTAATATAAACAAGGGGGGATTATTGAAGGTGGAGGTTACATTATACCTTTTTGAGTTATATATAAAATGTTAGGCTTATGATTTTTTCCCCATTTATCATTACCTTATTTGGTTATAACATGCATTGATTTACATTATTCATGTATTTTGGTATATAAATACACTATATAATATAGAGTGAATTGGAATTTTCATTTATAAAGGGTAATGTATTCCCTTCGGTGTAAAGATATACACTTGGTATTAGTTTATAATCTATGTCTGGTAAAAGGTACGATTTTCAGTTCATACTCAAACTCATATCTATCTCATGTGAAGTCCTCTAATGGAAATTTATTACACATTTCTATAAAAAATCCAAATAAATTTTTTTTCTAACATATATAATTATAGTTTTATTTCTACTATATCTAAAAAATAAACAAACTCCTATTAAAAACATAAAATAACTATAAAGCATCTGTTAGATTGTATGTGATGTTTTTATCAACTAATTGGTCTACTTTGGTCCTTATTTTAGGTAAAAATAAAAACTAACTTAATTAGATTCAATATATTCAATTCTTACCAAGTATTTTTTTTAACACAATGTTATTTTTATACTTTTATCTCTATAAAACATATTGATACATTTTATTCAAAAAACCAATTTTCCCCTTGGGAAGGTTTTCTCTATACTCCATTCTGTTAACTCTAATGTAAATAAGAGGAAAAAATTAAGTATTAGGATTATGGAATTGTGATGTTTTCTAATAATTTATTTTTTATTATATATTATCTTATATTAAATTACACATCATTGGATTTATTTTACATTCTAAAAAACAATTTCTCACAAATTGTATGGACCAAGTTAATTTAAGAATGATGATTATAATGATTTATTTTTATAAATAAATATGGCCATTATAGTGTAATGGTATATATTTTTTCAAAGAAAATCCATAATAAAGTAAATTATTTAATTAATGTCAAATAAAGGACTAGTTAATTTTTAATTATCATAAAATAGTATGACTATGATAATATATATATATATGACTCTTTGTAGTAATAATGGTAATTTTATTCCAACCAATAAATAGTTAAATTCCTTGTAGTATACATATTTTAAATTCCATTCCTCATTCACCTTTTTATGTTTTATTTTTAATCAAATGAATTAATAACTTGTCACCAAAATAAATTAATCAACCCACCAAAATAAAAAAAAATCCAACTAGAGACTTGAAAAGCCATATCTCTATGGGATCTATCCTTTACACTAAATATATATATCAATTATAGTTATGTTAAAATATAAATTATAATATGATACACCTTATTATGTTCATGGACAATCATTCTCCCTATGTACAATGTTATTGAACCATTATCAGGAAACAAATATTACTAGTGTTAGTTTTGAGTAAAAAATAGTTTATTTTGACATTATTACCATTTCTTATTATTTTTTATATTTATTTTCCACACATGGTATCTTCTTATAGATTTTATATGTAAAAAATATGAATAATAATTTCACAAAAAGGTGATATACTTTACCTTTAAAAGAGTTTCTTTTGTTTGATTTTTTATAGAACATTTTTAATAAATAGAATATCATACACCTATGGATGGAAAAAATAAAAATAATAAATAATTCCAATACATATTATAATCTCAACCATATATAACACTTAATCCTTTCCCAAATATAATTTCTAAATGTATTTTTTTAATATATGTTTCCCATGATAAAGTCTTTTACAAAAACCAATTAGACCAGTTCAACTATTTCGAAAAATAAACTTACTTTAGTAGAATAGTTTTTGAAATGATAAATAATATTAATAAACTATAATTAATGAGGAATATCATTAAAATTGTTTACATAAATTATGAACATAATATTTCACATTTTCATTTTTTTTGAAGGGGAAATTTTGATCTCATTTTCCACTCTGATAAATTATTTTTCTAATGATCTCTCTTTAAGTGATAGTAGGGGTGTTAAAAATTTTTATGTTGATTAGACTATTAAAATTTCAATTGGGGAATCTTTTATTATAATACAAATTTGTTTTTATGACTGTTATTTTATTAAAAAATAATTCCTTATTATATAAAATTTAAAATAGAATTACATCATGTCATGTTAGTTTCAAAATAGAAAAACAATTATCATAAAATTTCATTTAGTATTTTATTATCAATGGAAGGATGTTTTGATTTCATTTATAATTTATATATATAGACATGATATATAAAAATGTTGAGTCATAAGCCTTGATTTACTCAGGGAAATGGGATATATTACAAACAAAATAAGGGAACATACAATGTAGGGATACACTTAGTGAGATTCGAACTTGAGCCCTCCCTGAGACCCACATTATGACAACCCTACTTTTATTACAAACTTAAACATGATTTATTACAAAAACTATTCACTTGATAAAACATGGAAGATCAAGAGGTATAGTTTCTTTGGTGCTTAGGATCATTACATAAAAACTTAAAACATGAAATACAACAACTTTATTGAAAACTTCATTCAAATGACCACTACATTCACTCGTACTTAGCATTGCATGGGATAACCTGAGGACATGCATAAGAAAAGGGTGAGTTATAAAGCCCAATAAGGGACTGAACATAGAATACATGAGGAGTAAAATACATGTTAGAAAATATACATATAAATAGATCACAAGAGAAACATGGACATAAAGGCATTATAAAGCATGATGATCAAAACATGGAAATGTGGCAACAACACTTAACATGGAATTAGCATGAGCCAAGGCTCATTGCACATGGAGCATGAGTAAATTCTCATTGCACATGAAGCACGAGTAAACCCTCGTTGCACATTAATTACCATGATTCAACACTCATTGAACATGATGTATCATGATACTATAATTTACCCAATGCATTGGAGCACTATAAGGGTGCACCCTTCTTAAACATTTCATTTCATGCATAAGTGTGCCACATGGATCATAAAACATGGATTCATAAAACATAATAATTTATTCCATGATAAAGGAATGTGTAATTAATACATGAAACATTATAATCAATAATTAAATGTGTATAAAGTTGAATACCATTTATGGATAAATGGACATGGTATTCACTACACAATGGCATTGTCTTAGAAAATCGGTGCAATTTCGGCAGCGTAATGGCGTGACATAAGAATTCATAAAAATGGTTGATGAGAGAGAAATGGGTTCCTCATCATATTTAAATGTAATAGATAGTAAGGAGTTCATATAGATACATGTCCCAACAATTGTAATGGAATTTAGATTCCTGATACAAAAGTATTGCTTCAAAGTAAATGATGAGAGAGAAGTTCCTTCCAGAATTTCGGCATAGTAACCGGTGTACATGGGAGGAATTTAATGAAAGATAAAGGGGTCTCCCATCATTAAAACATAAATATAACAGTATGAGGGAGGTGTGAAACCTTACCCAAACATTCATAATTGAAATTAAAAGGGAAAAACATCTTAAAGAAAATTGGACAAAAATGAGAAAGGAAGGAAAAACCCTTACATGGAAGTGTGCTTCCAAATGATTGAGAGAGGCTTGAGAGAGGATTCTTGGGAACTTGGGGCACCTTAGGAGGATTATAGAGAGAGTAGGGTAGATTTTGGACGAACTCAAAAGGCTTTGAGTGAGGACGAAGTGGGAGCTTGGGTGGGTTTCTATAGGGAAGGTGAGTTAATTCTTTATTATTTAGGTTTGGGACACCTTACATTAAACTAATCCAAACCACAATTAAGCTCATGGTTTTTGCCCATGTTTTTTGGAAAAGGAAATAGGAAAACAATATTTTATATTTCCAAAGTCTGAACTTCTTAAAATAATGGGGTTTCTTATGTGGAGGTGAGTCACACTCCCATGGAAAATAATTTAAAAAGACAAGATGTTTAATAAGTCTTCAGGGGTCCATTAATGCTTTTTAAAATAAGTAAAACAAACCCAAAATCATATTATTTTAATGGTAAAATATATATTGGCCGAACATAAATCTTATAGTATTTTATTACATCATTATTGGGTCATTATGATGTCATAAAACACATTATATATTTAAATAGTATTTAATTTTTACCCAAAAATTTGACTTCCTCAGAAAATTATGAAAAATTCACCATTGGGTACTTTCGTTGTCCTAATTCCAGAAATATCATTTATTTTATTTAAATAATTTTCTAAATATGATAATATTCACTTTTAAAATAGAAATTGACATTTATTGAAAATTCACGGGTTTTGACAGAAATGGCTTTCAAACCTTAATAAAAATTATAGTTGCATTCATAAAATTATATGATCATTTATATATAATAAAATTAATTTAATAATAATAATAATAATTTATTAAAATATTATTTAATTCAAAAATCCCTTAATTTAATAAAATAGATTTCTTAATTAAATAATTACAAGAAATACTACTTGTACTTTAAAAACAATTTACAGTGTATCAATAATGACAAGAAAGTATATTCATTATTATATACAAAAATAATGTACATGAACATAGTACTAGTGATTTGTTACCTAACCCCTTAAAACAGTCTCATAAGACCTAAGGGTAAGGTGTGCGATGGTGACAGACTCCTGGGGTGGCTCAGATAACATTTCTTGTGTGGTAATCTTTATCAACTTCCACTTTTCCCATAGACGGTCTCGTTCGAGCTTGACATTATGAACCTCAGCTTGGGCTTGGTCAAGAGCGATTCCCAAAGACACCACCTCTTTTTCAAGCTTCAAAAAATGGGCTTCGTATGGAGTAATTCTATGGGATGAGGCCATCACTTCTTTTGTCTGAGTAAATTGGATTTGTTAAAGACCTATATTTATACTAATCATGTGATCACTGTTTAATGGCTATAAAAGCAATGGTCACAATTCATAACATAAAACCAAAGAAGTTGACTTTTTATATAAACATTTTAAATAAAGATACATTTAATTAGATCAATAAGGATTTCCATTAATGAAACTTTGGGTCGTTACAATATTCCCCCCTTAAGAAATTTCACCCTCGAAATTTCCTTTTCCCACACTAAAACAGATGTAGGTAACTCAACTTCATCATTGCCTCTGATTCCCAAGTCGCTTCTTCAAACTTGTAGTTTTGCCAAAACACCTTGATGAGGGGAATTGTCTTATTTTGAATAACTTTTTCTCTATGATCTATTTTCTTCACTAGTTTCTCCTCATAAGAAAGATCATCCTCCAACTGTACCACCTCATAAGAGATAACATTTTAAGGGTCCAGTAAGTACTTCCTTAAGAGGGATACATGAAAGACATCATGTAATTTGGCCATGGTATGTGGAAGTGCTAGTTGATAGGCCACAACCCCGACTTGATCAAGAATATCGAAGGGGCCGATGTACCTTAGACTTAACTTCCCTTTATTTCCAAACCTCATGACCTTCTTCCACAAAGATATGCATAGAAAAACCATGTCTCTAACTTTAAACTCAAGGTATCGTCAACGATTATTTGTATAACTCTTCTGTCGACTCTGGGATGCCTTGATATACTGTTGAATGGTTTTCACCTTCTCTACCATTTCTTCGACCATTTCCAGTCCAAGAAACTTACGTTCATCGACCTCATCCCAACACGTCGTTGTTCTGCACCTTTTCCTATAAATGGTTTCATATGGTGTCATTTGGATGCTCGAGTGGAAACTATTATTATAAGAGAACTCAACTAGAAGAAGATGTTGATCCCATCCTCCTTTAAAGTCCATTGAGCACGCTCTCAACATGTCCTCAAGTGTTTGGATAGTCCTCTTAGATTGGCCATCAGTTTGAGGATGATAGGTCGTACTGAAGTTCAGTTCAGTATCCAGATCATGTTGAAGACTCTTCCAAAACGTAGAGGTGAATCTTGGATCTTGGTCAGACACAATAGATAGTGGTACTCCATGTAGCCTTACCACTTCCCTGATATATATATGTTCCAGTTGATCCAATGAGAAATCCTCCCGAATAGAAATGGAGTGTGCAGTCTTTGTAAGACTATCCACCACAACCCAGATTGCATTGTTGCCTTTGTATTTCCTCATAAGTCTAGTGAAAAAGTCCATGGTGATGTTCTCCCATTTCCATTCTGGTATGGGCAATGGTTGCATCATCCCCTTAATCCTTCTACCTCTCTTCCTTCACTTGCTGGAACACCAGGAACTTTGATATATATACAGCGATCTCCTTCTTCATATTATCCCACCAAAATTTTTCTCAAAGATCACGATACAACTTTCTTCTCCCTGGGTGAAAAGAGAAATTTGAACTATGTGCGTCATCCAAAAGTTCCTTCTTCATCTCTGGACTTGATGGATCACATAGTCTTTTCTCAAATCGCACAATTATTTATTTATTAACATTAAACTATGAGGATTTCCCTTTTTTGATATCTTCTACTTTTTTCTGAATTCCCACATTATCCTTTTGATCATCCTTTAACCATTCCAAAGGAGACAGTTGAGCAATAATTTTTGAAAGGATTGATGATGATCCCTTTTTTATGATTCCCATGTCCATCTTCATCAAGTCTAAGAAGATTCTATCCTTCTCAATTCTCATCATTGATAGAATTGCTGGGTCCTTTCTACTTTGGGCATCTTCCTCCTTGTTCGCTTTCCCAGGGTGGTAATGTATTGAACAGTCAGAATCCTTGATCAGATCTATCCATCTTCTATGGCGCATATTAAGTTCTTTATGTGTGAATATATATTTAAGACTCTTGTGGTAATTATATATCTCACATTTCTCCCCATAGAGATAATGCCTCCAGATTTTCAAGGCAAAGATCACCGCCGCCAACTCCAGGTCATGTGTTGAATAGTTTCTCTCATGGATTTTCAACTGCCTTGAGGCATAAGATATCACTTTATCATTCTGCATCAGCACACAGCCTATGCCCTTCTTCGAAGAATCACTGAATACCACAAAATTTTCCTCACTTGTGGGTAAAGTGAGCAAGAGCGCACTACTAATCCTCCCTTTCAACTCCTTGATGCTTTATTCACATTCATCACTCCAAGAAAACATTACTCCCTTTAGAGTTAGCTTGGTAAGAGTGTTGTAAAATCGTGAAATATTTCTCACAAATCATCGATAATATCCAGCCAACCCTAAGAATCTACGGATATCTGTTACAGATGTTGGCCTCGTCCATCCCTCAATTGCATCTGTTTTGGAGGGATCCATAGATATCCCATTGCTTTTAATGATATGGCACAAGAAAAAGACCCCCTTTAACCAGAACTCACACTCGTTGTACTTTGCATAGAACTTCTCCTTGCACAAAGTCTCTAGTATAGTTCTTAAAGTCTCTTCATGATCCTCCTTGGTTTTGGAGTATATTAGAATATCATCTATAAAGACTACCACAAATTTGTTGAGGTAATATCTAAAGACTCTATTTATCAATTCCATGAAGATTTTTGGAGCATTAGTGAGTCCTAAAGGCATTACTATGAATTCATAATGCCCGTATCTAGTGCGAAAAGTAGTCTTGGGGATATCTTCCTTCTTCACCCTTACTTGATAATATACTGACCGCAAGTCCACCTTGGAGAAGTATTGTGCTCCATGCAGCTGATCGAACAAGTCATTGATCCGTGGTAGAGGATACTTGTTCTTTATCATGATTTTTTTTAAGTTCACAATAATCGATGCAAAGCCGCATTGACCCATCCTTCTTCTTGACGAAGAGAACTGGTTCACCCCATGGTGAAGCACTTGGGCATATAACCCCATTGTCCAAATTCTCATGTAGTTGTTTCATCAACTCTTCAAGCTCCATGAAATCCAATCTATATGGAGTCTGGAATATTGGTAGAGCCCCTGGTATAAGTTAAATTGATAATTCAACGTATCTTTTAGGAGGAAGACAAGACAGTTCCTCAGGAAACACTTTATCAAATTCCCTCACAATAGGCATTTCTTCAAGGATGGTTTATTCCTTGGACTCCATCATCTGAGCTAGATACGTGTGCTCATTGTGCAGTAATATCCATGCTTGAGATGATGGAGCTAAAGGAGATTCATCTTCCTCCTTACACTTGTAAATAATCGGGGGTCGATTCTCCATATGGAGTGTGATTTCCCTTTCCTGACAATTTATGTTGGCTCTATATAAGGAAAGCCAATCCATGCCAAGAATTGCATCAAATTCCACCAGAGGGAGTATAACGAGGTTTGTTGGGAAATTCAATCCACAAATTATAATAGGGTAGGACTTATATTCATGGGATACAATGATTTCCCCATTTTTCATACTCACCAACATCTTCACTTCCATGATTTGTGGTGGAGCTGGGATTGTTCTACTAAACTTTTGAGATATAAAAGAATGTTTAAAACCTGAATTGAAAATTACATTCACTATTCTTGAAAGAATAACTAGCATACCTATCACCACTTCGTTTTTGGGGTTCACTTCGGCAGAACTGATGGAAAAAGATCTTCCTTGCTGCCTTGGAGGTTGTTGGTTGCCTCCAAAAACCCTTGGATTAGGGCACTGATTTGAAAAATGCCCCGGTTCTTTGCAGTTGTAGAAATGAACAACGCGTTGAGGTTCAAATGGAGTGTTCCTCTCCAATTTTGTAGTCGCGGGTCTTTCTTGCTGATAGTTAACATCTAGGTTCCCTTCTCTTCCACACCTAAAGCATTTCCTCGTCCCCTTGAGGCAATTTCCATGGTGATTCTTTCCGTACTTTTGGAAAGTGGGGTGCTGGATCTTCTTATCACCATTGGATTTATCCATCGGACTGCCAGCATTGAATTCCACCTTATACTTCTTGTCCACATGATACCCCTATGATTCCCTGATCTCTATTTTTACCTTGAGGGAACATCAGACAATTTCCTCATAGTTGTCGAAGTCACAGATCGCTAACGCTTTCTGTAGGCTAGGCTTCAGCCCAGAAAACAAGCGGCCAACATTACATTCGGGGGTAACGACAAAGCCGGAAGCGTATCGTGCAAGAATTGTAAAGTTTTCTTCATACACTCCAATAGATTCTTCATCTTTTTGGTTGTGGGAAAGAAATTTCCTTTCCATCTTAAGCTGAAGGGTGCGCGGAAAATATTTATCGAAAAACATCTTCTGAAAATCCTTCCATTACAACTCCTCGATCTCCTCCTCAGGATTTGTATTTTTTATAAATGTCCACCATTGATCAGCTTCACCCTCCATACAATAAGCCTCCAGGAGAACCTTCTCTTGTTTAGAACATTCAAGGATATATAATATCCTTTCAATGGAGTTGATCCATTGTTCAGTTATTGTGGGATCGGATGATCCACTAAAAGTAGGAGGCCTTTGTCTCATGAAGCTCTTAATAGTGACTTGTTCTTTATTAGGGGGGTTGAATGTTCCTCTTGACCCATGTTTCTATTCAATGCTTGATTTATCTAAGAGAGAAGTGTGACAAAGTTCGTGATTCCCACTCCCATTGGATTGGGCATCTCATTAGTATAGTCATTACCCTGATCTTCACATCGGTTGTTAGCCCGAGTCCTCCTATTACTGACCATTGGCTGGAATAAAAGAAAAATTAGGGGGTAACACATAAAGGCTAATCCAAATATAAAAGTTGCTGACTTATAAATTAAATTTTATTTCCTTAACTTATGAATCTATAGGCTTCAATCTAGGATTTTCGTGATCTACTTTCTAACATATATTCTTAGGGTCATTTTTTTAATTACCTTAATAAGGGTTCGTAATAAGCTTTTGAATTTATCAAAACATATCCCCCGAGAGTGTCGTAACCAAGAGTGCATCAAGGCCCGTTGTCATGCACCAGTTCCCGTTCAAGTCTAGATCAAAGCGGTGTTTTCGAGTTTTACCCCTAGGATACATTTGTGCTAGAGCTGCCTCTACCTGCTCGTATACAGAGAGGGATGTATTTTCTTGATAAACCAATTACTCAGTACTTACCAAAACTTAGGGATTTTTTATTATACTTAGTCTTGTCTATAATGCTTTACTAGGGTTTTCTAATCCTGTTCCCAAAAATAACTAAACTTATCCTCTGATACCGACTATGACAACCCTGCTTTTATTAAAAACTTAAACATGATTTATTACATAAACTATTCACTTGATACAACATGGAAGATCAAGAGGTATAGTGTCATTGGGGCTTCATATCATTACATAAAAACTTAAAACATGAAATACAACATCTTTATTGAAAACTTCTTTTACATGACCACTACATTCCCTCGTACTTAGCATTGCATGGGATAACCTGAGGACATGCATAAAAAAGGGTGAGCTATAAAGCCCAGTAAGGGAATAAACATGGAATACATGAGGAGTACAATACATATTAGAAAATAGGCATATCAATAGAGTACAAGAGAAACATGGACATAAAGGCATGATAAATAATGATAATCATAACATGGAAATGTGGCAACAACACTTAACATGGAATTAGCATGAGCCAAGGCTCATTGCACATGGAGCATGATTAAATTATCATTGCACATGAAGCATGAGTAAACCCTCATTTCACTTTAATTATCATGAGTCAACACTCATTGCACATGATGTATCATGATACTATACTTTACCCAATGCATTGGAGTGCTATAAGGGCGCACCCTTCTTAAACATTTCATTTCATGCATAAGCGTGCCACATGGATCATAAAACATGGATTCATAAACCATAATCATTTATTCAATGATAAAGGAATGTGGAATTCATAAATGAAACTTTATAATCAATAAGTAAATGTACATAAATTTGAATACCCTTGATGGAGAAATGGGCATGGTATTCACTACACAATGGCATTCGCTTTGAAAATCGGTGCAATTTTGGCAGTGTAACGGCGTGACATAACAATTCATAAAAATGGTTGATGAGAGAGAAAGGGGTTCCTAATCATATTTACATGTAATTTAAATTAAGTAGGTCATATAGATACATGTCCCAATAATTTTAATTGAATTTAGATTCATGATACAAAAGTATTTCTTGAAATTAAATGAGGAGAGAGAAGTTCCTTTCTGAATTTCAGCATAGTAACGGGTATACATGGAAGGAATTTAATGAGAGAGAAAGGGGTCTCCCTTAATTCAAAAATAAAGAGGTAAGTATTAAGGAGTTTCTAAACCATAACCCAACATTCATAATTGAAATTAAAATGGTAAAACATCTTAAAGAAAATTATACAAAAATGAGAAAGGAAGGAAAAACCCCTTACTTGGAAGTGTGCTTCTAAAGGCTTGAGAGAGGATTATTGGGAACTTGGGGCACCTTGGGAGTATTTTAGATAGAGTAGGGAAGAGGTTAGACGAACTCCAAAGTCATTGAGTGAGGAGGAAGTGGGAGCTTCGGTGGGTTTATATAGGAAAGGTGAGTGAATTCTTTATTATTTAGGTTTGGGACCCCTAACATTAAACTAATCCAAACCAAAATTCATCTCATGGTTTTTTCCCACGGTTTTTGGCAAAGGGAATAGGAAAACAATATTTTATAAGGACAAAGTACTAACTTCTTAAAATAATGGGGTTGATTATGTTGAGGTGAGTCACACTCCTATGGAAAATAATTTAAAAAGACAAGATGTTTAATAAGTCTTGAGGGGTCTATTAATGCTTTGTAAAATAAGTCAAACAAACCCAAAATCACATTATTTTAATGGTAAAACATATATTGGCCGAACATAAAGCTTATAGTATAATATTACATCACTATTGGGTCATTATGATGTCATAAAACACATTATATATTTAAACGGTATTTAATTTTTACCCAAAAATTTGACTGTCTCAGAAAATTAAGAAAAATTCACCATTGGGTAATTTATATGTCCTGATTCCAGAAATATCATTTATTTTATTTAGATAATTTTCTAAATATGTTAATTTTCACTTTTAAAATAAAAACCGACATTTATCAAAAATTCACAGGATTTCACAGAAATTCCTTTCAAACCTTAATAAATATTATCATTGCATTCATAAAATTATAGGATCATTTATATATAATAAAATTAATTTAATAATAATAATAATATTTTATTAAAGTAATATTTAATTCAAAAATCCTTTATTTTAATAAAAAATATTTCTTAATTAAATAATAACAAAAAATACTACTTGTACTTTAAAAACTATTTACAATGTATCAATAATGACAAGAAAGTATATTCATTATTATATACAAAAATAATTTACATGAAAATAGTACAAGAGATTTGTTACATAACCCCTTAAAACAGCCGCATAAGACCTAAGGGTAAGGTTTGCGATGGTAACAGACTCTTGGGGTGGCTCAGATAACATTGCTCGAGTGGTAATCTCTATCAACATCCACTTTTCCTGTAGACGGTCTCGTTCGAGCTTGACATGATGAATCTCAGCTTGGTCTTGGTCAAGAGAGAAGCCCAAAGACGCCACCTCTTTTCTGAGCTCCATCAAATGGGATTCGTATGGAGCAATTCTACTGGATGAGGCCATCGCTTTTTTGTCTGAGTAAATTGGATTCTTTAAATCCCTATATTTATATTAACCATGTGATCACTGTTCAATGGCTATAAAAGCAACGGTCACAATTCTTAACATAAAACCAAAGAAGTTGACATTTTATATAAACATTTTACATAAAGATACATTTAATTAGATCAAGAGGGATTTCCATTGATGAAACTTTGGGTCGTTACACACATGGGCAGCTACCATCGAGCTACACCATAGGGGATATGTGGAAATGATATATATATACACATAAATATAATAACTGAAAATCAAATATATAATAATTATATAACTTTATATTAATGGTCTCCACCATCCCAAACTCTCTTGAGACACAAGAGTTAAATATAAACATTACAACCATATGTAATATTAAAGACAATGATTTATTAGAGTGATCCTATTTTGCTGTGTTTTAAGGAGGAACATCATCCAAAATATTTCTCAATTTCACTATCAAATTTAGAGGTCTCCAAATTTTTTTGTTTTTATATAAAGAGATTTGGGATCTTTCTTTAGATTTAGGTTTTGTTCGGGTTAAAAATATCAATAAAGAAAGTCCTTTAATGGAATATATTATATAATTGATGGGAATTATATGTTTAAATTGTATTTTGATTGGTGTTCTTGATAATTTTATGTTTTTTATGGACATTTAATATGAGTAAAACATATAGCTTTTTTGGAAAAAGGAATCATGGGAACCCCACGGTTTCATGTTGGAAATTACATGGTTGAATCCATTCATCCATGGAAATTGATATTCACTACTAATACTATTCTCTATGGTACTTTATAGGTATTATTCTTAAAATTTTCCATCAGAGAGCATTTAGGATATTCTGGACTTAACTTGGGAACCCAATCAAGATTGAACAACCAACTAAGATTTTTTTGATACCATCAGATTCATGTGTTTGTTTCAAAATTAGTGTTTCCAAATACCTATCATAAATCATTTAGATCGTGAATATATTAGGTGGTTTCTTAAAAAATTAACATTTTATAATATTTAATATTTATTTTTAAATTTAATAGTAGTATGAAATTATTGACTTGGAAATATGCATGTTGTAGGAAAGGATGACGAAGGAACGGATGGTTTGGGGTGAACTTAAGTCTAAACAAGCCAAAATTCCCTCTAAGTATATATTCATGAATATAACTAGCTTTGTGAGTGGATTTGGCTCCTGAATATTGATGTAAAACAAGATCCTTCATGATCACACAAATTGTTGATGATAACCTTTATGAAACATCAATATGGAGTCGTGGATCACCTCATGACCGCATAGAGAGTTAATGGTAATCTTTTTGAGGTAATATTTAGAGTCACAAAGCCCTGATGACTTGATAAGATAATAAATATTTCTTAAAGCATCCAATAATCATGAAACCCGCATCCCTATAAATACCCCCTTAATCCTATCTTTATGGGGTATGGAGACCTTTCAACTTCTGAAAATCAACCCATATTCATGAACCACCTGAGATTCATGAGAGAAAGAGAAAATAGATCACCCAAATTACCCATTCACCATCAAACCACTTACCTTGTATTATTGAGAGCCTCCACTCCAATATAAGATTCCTTTCGAGAAGTCATGTGACCTTCATAGAAGAATAAGGACCTCTAAGGAACTTGAGGCTTAGCAAAGCATTCAGTATTTGTAGAGCTCGCCCCCTTGAAATCGGGACTTCATTCCAAGGAAGGGTAATGCTATTTTGAAAATCCTATCCCTATGAGAACCCATTTACCCTTACTAGTCTTATGAGCTTCAGAAATTACCTCTTTATGAGGCCCCATGCTTCAAAAAACAAGTAAAGACCCCGACCCCTATAGCCTAGAGCTGGTGCTTTATATTACTACATTTTCATAGATAGAAGGATTGAATCCCAAATTAATGATCCATTTAGTAGTATTTGAATCTAGAGTTCATAAAAGAACTTTATATTACAACATTAAAAGAAAAAAAAATATAAGAACTCCATTTGAAACACCCATAAACTTCTAGATTATCCCTATAATTCATTTATAATATAAGTCTTCGCATATTGGGGAAAAATAAAACAAAGGAAAGTAATGAGATTAGATACTCAGTAAGGGTATGTAACACATTTTAAGTAAATATAAACAATAAGGCATGGTTAATTACTAATAACATATTCTATAAGAACATAAACTTGATCATAATTTGTTAAGAATAAAATCTGAAGAAAATAATGCAATAGAAATAATCACATGAGAATGAAGTTTTACCATAGATATTATACTAGTCATAAATTCCCATGGATAATAAATTATTCATCATATTGAGGTAATTCATATACCATACATCATAAACATATCATTGATACCTCATCCATTGTAGATTAAACTAAATGGTTAAGGCCTCGGCCAAAATACATTTTTGTTTTTCTCATGGGACCTATCGATGCATCGAGAGAATATAGTAGTCCCCATTCATCACTTTATAATTCTAATTAATTTCTTATCTTAATGGGGTCAAATATAAACAACATATAGATATTAAATATAAATAACTTTCCCCAATTATTTAACATAATTAAAAACCATTCTGAGCAGTGTGGTGAATGGTATCATGATACCATATCAACATTCACACTAATCATTAAACATTTAATAAAATATTCTAGATTGTAATCATAAGATATCAATCTCAATAAAGAGTAAAATTAAACATAGGTGTTAAAATAGATGAAATACTCTAACAAAATCAATGAGGAATTCATGAGAGAAATAACCCATATACTTTGTAAAGAAGTATTATTTTTCGAAAAAAAAAATCATTTTTATTTGTCATAATTGTTTTTATAAAACTAGTAATGAAAAAATATATTTTTCATGAAAAAATTAGTTATTTTAGAAATTTAATGGTGTCTTAAAATATTATAATATATAGTGCTTGAAATGGGTAAGAAATCAGAAAGTTCCCTTTAATTGGGCTTGCATGCCGGGAATAATTAATAAGTGAATCTTCTAAAACATGTATTTACCAATAAAAGAAATATTCATTGTTACAGATAAATGATTTTTGGAATGAAAACACATAATTTAGAATATTTATATTAAAATAATTAATAATTACATTGGTGTAAAGAGGTAGAATGCATAACCCAGATGAAAATTGATGTTTCGGAAGAAACTCTTACCATATGTCAGAAAGTGTTCTACACTTGATATTAATGTCCTAGATAAGAAAATTAAATCCAGTAATTAATTAATTAATAAAATTTTCTGAATATATTGATTTATTATTATCTTATTAGGTTCATTTATGGAATTTTTTATGAGTTAAAAGATACAACTTTGTCATTTGGGAACTTTCGTTTCCTTGGTTTTTATGATCGGTTTACTTGTATATGAGTATGGATTTTCATGTAAAATGGGAATAGATATCCAGAATTGAAGTAAAATGTTATTAATTAACATATAGAAGATTAAATATATATGTAGTTCATTTATTTATTTGGGATAGGGATGGATCATTATGTAAGACGTCACTGATAATTATTTTGATTATTTTGGCGGTTTTTTATCACCAAAAACTAGTTTTGTTTTTTAATTAAAATCATGTTAATATAATGGTACCAGAACCATAAATAGGATGTAATAAATATATTGTAAATTTTTTAACCATATAAAATGGTTTTCTTACCATCCATGAAGTCGTTACTGGAAAATTAAAATGCATCGTCTATGATGCTGGTAAATTGACACATCACGGGTGATGTATTCCTTTATAGAATAAAAAAAGAGAAAGATAGGATTTAGATGATGTATCTTCCATTAAAATGATATAATTGTAGTATATAAATTATAATAGAGTTATAATTTCACTTTGGACTGGTTATTTGAGGTAACAATGAGAAAATAAATGAAATTGAATAAAAATAAAAGAAAAGAAGGAGGATTTTACCTCTTGATTTCTCCTCCTTTAGAACCTCCTTAAAGGGATTGGTTTTGGTCTTCTTTTGAGACTAAAGGCACCTATATATTGGTAAGGGTTTTGGGAAGAGTATTGGGAAAATTATTACATGTCTCGAATCATGGAATGTGTGAGGGGAAGGGGTGGTTTGGGTGGTATTTATAGTGGAGGGGAGGAGTGTTTTTTGAATATTTTTTTCATTTGTTTATTATTTTGGCACAAGACTATGAATACTTTTAGAATTATAAATAAATATATTAAAATAACGAATTAAAATTCGATATTATGTTCTTACATCATTCATACATCACCTATGACTTAATAATTCATGTATTTAGCATATATGGTAAATTTTCATATTTTACTATTCACAAAAAATTTAAGTATTTTAGAAAAATCCCTAAAATTCACTCTAACAGTTTTTAGATGTGTATAATTAAAAAATGAACTCAATTTTATGAAAATAGTGTTCTAAATTTTATTAATTTATTTTTTTTAATAAAAATCATCATTTACTCAAAAAATACATCTTTTAAAATTATAACCGATTTTATAACTCCAAATAAATTAACTAAGGTCTCATAAAATTATATCAAAATCATAAGAAAAAAAATTAATTTTTGAATCAATTTTATGAATATATATTTTTATTTAAATTGTAATATTATCTATGAAATTAAAAATAAACATTTATTTTTTATAAAAATATAAATACTTAAATAATAATTTCTAAAACATTTATTTACATGTACTTTGATATAATTAAATCATATTACCATTTATAAGATGCATAAATTGAATTTATACTTTTATAAGTGAGTTTATTTTTCTAATGGTGACATTAATATTCCTAATTTTTAGATTATTATTCCAACAGTAACAATAATATTAATAAAAAATGAAACATATCAGAAAAATAGCCGAAAATTAACCAAAGTAAATTTTGATATTATGCTTTAAAGAATAACATTTAGTTTTTACAATATAATTTATAAAAGTTTCAAAATTTATGTTTATAACAATTTTTAACTTAAAAGGTGGTAGAAATACATTTACAAAAATATAACCTTTTAGGTATAAAATTTGATTTATTTTATCTTATGCCTCTAAAATGTTTTGGATTAATGTATAAATATATTATTGAATATATAATATATAAATTTAATTAATACTATTCATTTCTACCCATTTAATGTCTAGGATATGATGATCATTTAAGAATAAAGATATTTAATTGTATATCATTGTTCATTTAAGTTTGGTGTTGTGTGAAACTTATGCTATCCAAGAAATTAAATTTAAAAAGATACATAACATAAAATTTTGGGGTGTTACATTCTCCTCTCCTATAATAAAATTTTTCCTCACAATTTGAAATTGTAATTTGAAAATCAAAGGTTGATACTTCATAATTACATTATGGTAAACCCACCTCAGTAATAGGGTTAAAATATCCTCTTAATAATAGGGAATGGAAAATGTGAAGGTCACCATGAAGTTAGGAATTAAAATAGGTTAACATTAATGTGAATTGAAAATATGGACATGGAATAATTACCATACCATAAATTTATGATGGAGTGTGATGGAGAAAATGGTCATTAAAAATTTAACCATCACAAAATCATTAATTTTTTATCATTTAAAAGACCATTGATTTCTCAAGAATAAATTTAAATGGATAATGTTTTTGTTCCAAAAAAAATTCCTCAATTTGAGAAATTCATTTAGCATTTAGATAAACTTACTTAATTACTTTTCATGTCATACTAATAATCACATCCTTTGGTTTTTCTTCAATCTATTTTTAATTCATCACTTATTGCTGGAAATGAATGTTCAAGATGAACTTTTCAGAAATGAACAATACAAATCAACTTATATGGATCAAAAAAATCCATAAAGGTATAATTATCTATCCCTATTGTCTTCATACATTAACCAAAACCAAAATCATTAGGATAACATAATATAATTTCCAAAAAAGGATAAACCCTTATATAATGAAAAAAACTATGGTATCTAATATTCAATAGTAATAACTAAAGATCAATATAATTTATTCAAAAAATAACCATCCTTTATAAAAATATTAATTATTATAAATGAAACCCAAAAATAAGAAGTATTTGATCACATATTCTTCCCAATAACATCAATCATTCTTAATGTCTCATACCAAAAATCAAACTTCCAAAATCAATTAATATCTATAATATGATAATCATTTTCATAAACAACATGAATCGTCATATGTCCATAATAAAATAATATTTTTCTCTAAGAGAAAATTAAACCTTTACTCCTCATAAAATTATCTTTACCTTAATCTTATAGGATTCCAAAATTAGAAAACCTCTTCGAAAATAACATTAATCACTTAATCACTAAATCATTTTATAATCCCTTGGTTATCGTTTTTATAATAAGAATTTCCCTAAAATAGAAATAACCTTTACACATTAGATATATTAACTAAAAAATCATGCTAAACTAGACTCCACATAGGCTAGTGGTATGTGTTTCACCCTTGTTGCCTTTCGGTTTTGGTTTCAAACCATGTGGCCTTGTCGAACATGACGGGTTTTAACTCAACCTATAGGTTGTACTTTTCTAAAACCAAATTAATATAACTTACCAAATAAATATGATGCACACCCATGAAATATTGTCAAAAACTAAATATACTTTTGGCTAAGGTTTTAAATAAAACCCCAACACATAGATACTTCAACCATTTATTTCCATATAGGTTCTTCCTTGGCCTATAGTTTATTTTATAGAAGTGTAAATTGACTTGGGAAATTCCTAGGTTCCCAGTATTTAAGGAATTGAACTAAAAATATATTATTAGGATTATTCTTTTCCTTCCTTCATACTCTTTATTTTTTCTCAGCAATTCTTTTCTTTATGTTCATATTTCCCACACATAAAGCATTTCGTTGTTCCGTTGAGACACTTTCCTAGGTGTAGGCTTCAACATTTCTTACATGATGGAAATCAATTCATCTTTACTTCATGATCTTCACCACTGGAGCTTTTAGAAAACTCCATTCAACACTTCTTTGTTATTTTGGTAGTTGGTTAAGGTATGTGTTGTTAACCATATTTTGTGAAAATATATTATGCAAGAACAAGATATCTTTCACTCTTATCAATATCCCATTTGGTTTCTCATTTCCACCACCATGTCCATCATGTTCAATGATAAAAGAACTCAATTGAGTACTTTACATTGAGTAAAACAAAAAATCATAGTGTGAGTAACAATAGTTATAGTGAGAAAATCATATAACAATTTACATATTATCATAAAACCTTATTTTTAATCTAAAACACCTTAGGTTTAAACTAGTTTATATATTCAAATTCTTCATAATGGATTATAAAGAAAATGTTAATTATCCTAAGAATATCCCACTTGAGTGTCAAACCAGAAGCATAGTAAGGTGAGTTCTCTTGTACCATGTTACCTTGACTCAAGCCTGGGATACCTTTTGGGAGTTTTTACCCCTAGGTATATATATTCCAAAACCAGATCCACTTGTAGAATCCAGACATGTATTTATTTCTAGAAAGACCCACATAATCTCTACCTTTCCAAAATTCTAATATATTCTTTAGTTCTTATCCTCAAATTATATCTTAGGGTTTTTTTCCATAATCTATGTTTTCTAAATATATTTTCTAAGGATTATAGTGTACTTTATATGATACCAACTATACTAACCCCGACCTCAGTAGCCTAGACCTGGTGCCTTACATTGATATAATTGAATAGATACAACACTCGAATCCTAAAAGACCAATCTCTTTAGTAGTATTGGAATTAATACTGCATACAATAACTTTATATTTACAACTTGAAAGGAAAAAAACATATCAACTCCATTGGAAACACCCATAAACTCCATGATTATCCTTGAAAGTCGTTCATAATATACATATTCACATCCTGGGGAAAAACATAATAAAGGTGTGATATTATATTCTAAGTAAGTGTAAGTAATATAGTATAATTTAATATAAACAATAATTCATGGGTATTGACTAATAACACATGCTATTAGAATATAAACTTGTGCATGATATGGAAATAATAAAATCTGAATAAATAATTATATAAAAATAATCACATGAGAATGAAGCATAACCATGGATAATATACAAGTCAAATATTCACATGGATAATAAATTACTAATCATAATGAGAGAATTCATATTCTATACATCATAAACATACCATCGAGTCCTCTGCCAAGACACCTCAAAATAAATGGTTCAAGCGTCAGCTAAAATCCATTTCTATTTTGTCTTATAAGACCTACTGATGCATGGATAGGCTATAGTGTCCCCAAAAAATTTAATTTCTAAGTCCAATTAATTCCTCATATTAATGTGTTTAAACATAAACAACATATACATATGAAATATAAATAACTTTCACCAATCTATAAGTGTAACCAATAATCATTCTGAGTAGTATGGTGAATGGTATAAAGAGAGAACATCCACGGTCAAACTGATCATAAAATATTTAATAAAATATGGTAGATGATAATCATAATATATAAATCTCAATAAATTATAAAATTAAATAAATTTTACAAATATTTTTAAATAATCTATTAAAATTACTGAAGAATTCTTGAGAGAAATACCCCTTTTCCTTTTCAAAGAAGAGTTGTTTTGGAAAAAATCATATTATTATCATAATTTTTTGTATAGAATAAGTAATGAAAAAAATATATTTTTTCATTAAAAAAATTATTAATTTATAAAAAATAATGGTTTATGAAAACATATTTTTTATAGTACTTGAAAATGGGTCTGAAATCGAGATGTTTCCTTTAATCGAGCTTGTGTATCTGAAGAATTCAGATTGGAATCATGTAGAACATTAATTTCCCCACAAATGAAAGATGATATGATTTGGATACATGGTTTCACAATGTATAAAGATAATTTAGAATATTTATATGAAAATAATTAATAATTAGATTGGTGTAAAGATGGTTAAAGCATAACCTGAAGTAAAATGGATTTTCGGGATAAAACCCCTTACCTTATGTCCGAAAGTGTTCTGCACTTATTTTTATTAAGTTTATTTATGGTCTTTTTTAAGAGTTATAAGATATAATTTTCTCATTCAGAGCTTTTATTTCCTTGTTTTTCATGATCAGATTGTCTGTGTATGAGTATGGATGTTCATGTTAAATGGGAATAGATATATAGAATTAAATTTATATTCTATTAATGAAAATAAAAAATATTAAATGGTTATATAAGTCATTTTGGTTGTTTTGGGTGAGGATGAATCATTAGATAATACGTTACAAGTAATTATTTAGATTATTTTGGTGGTTTTTTTATCATCACAAACTAGTTTTGTTTCATTAATTATCATCATCCATATATAATGGTTCTAGAACAATACATAGAATCTAATAAATATATTATAATTTTTTTTAACCATAAAAAAAGAATTATGACCATCCTTGAAGGTGTAAATGGAAAATTAAAATGCATCGTCTATGATGTCTGTAAATTGACACATCACAGGCGATGTTTTCATTTATAAAATAAAAGAGAGAGAGAGAGAGAGAGGATTTTGATGAGGGATATTACATTAACAAGATATAATTACATTATATAAATTATAATATAGTTATCATGTCACTTTGGATAGGGTATGTGAGGAAAGGATAATAAAAAAAATTGAAAAGAAAAAAAAGAAAAGAAAGAGGATTTTTACCTCTTGAATTATCCACTTTGAGAACCTCCTTAAAAATATTTTTTTAGTATTTTGTTGATCAAAAAGGATCCTAGATGTGGGTGAGGGACTTCGGAAGAGTATTGTGAATAAATTGGCAAGGATTAAATCTTGGAAGGTGTGAGGAGAAGGGGTGGTGAGTGGAGGTATTTATAGGGGAGGAGAATATAGTTTTTTGAATATTTTATTCATTTTTTTATTATTTTGGATCAAGACTATGAATAGTTTGAGAATTATCACCAAATATTTAAAAAAAAGAATAATAACCCAATATTATGGACTAAAATCACTCATACATCCTCTATTACTCAATAATTCATGTATTTAGCATTTATCATAAATTACCATATTTTATTATTCTCTAAAAATTTAATTATTTTAGAAAGTTCCAAAAAAACAACCTAAAAGTTTTTTAGACACATAGAATTAACAAATTAACTTCATTGTAGGAAAATAATTTTTTAAATTTGAGAAATTTAATTTTTAATTAAAATCATCATTTTCTCAAAAAATACAGATTTTAAAATTATAAAAAAATTTATAACCCAATGAAAAATTAACTAAGGTCTCATAAAATTAATTTTAAATCATAAGAAAAAAATATTAATTTTTTAAAACCTTTAATGAATATAAATTTTCATTTAAATCCTTAAATTAATTATAAAATTTAAAATAAACATTTATCTTTTATAAAAATATCAACATTTAATAATTTCTAAAACATTTATTTACTTATACTATGATATAATTATATAGTACTGCCATTTATAAGATGAAAAAAATTTATTTATACTTTCAAAGGTGAGGTTATTTTTCTAATGACCACATTACTATTCCTAACGGTCACATTATTATTCCCACAGTCACAATACTATTCATCAAAAATGAAACATAACAAAAAATACAAAAAAATTATCGAAAGTAAATTTTGATATTAAATTTTAAAAAATAATGTTTATTTTTTGAAATATAATTTATAAATTTTTAAAATTCTATATTTAAAACATGTTCACCATTAAATGGCAGTAAAACTGTGTTTAGAAAACTATATCATTTTTTTGTGTAAAATTGAATTTATTCATATCTTCTTCCTCCAAAATGTTTTGGATGAATGTAAAAATATTTAATTTAATATATAATATATAAAATCCATTAATACTATTCATTCCCGCAAATTTAATGGATAATTTATAATGATCATTTTAGAATAATGATTTTTAATTATATATCATTTTTCATTTAAGCTTGGTGTTGTGTGAAACCTATGATGTTGAATAAATTAAATTTAAAAAGAGATATAACATAAAATCATGGTCTGTTGGGAAACCCCTCTTTTGGGCCTCTCCATGGTGTCCCTCCTTTTCTTGATGCCCCTTCATGTAGGTCAAGTTCCTAGGACCACCATACAAATCTAATACTAGTTCAGCTACACCCTGAGTCTCTACGTGACTAGTTCCATCCACTCTTATGTCTGCCCACTTCACCCCAAATATGGCATGATCCTTCGGCATACCTATTTCTTCAAACATAATTACCCTAACCCATTTTGATTCTAAGAATATGTACCCTAATTTCAATATAATAATTGACCAATCCTCCATGGAAGTGACAAATTCATGGAACACCCAGTGGCACATGAGTAGTGGTCACGTAAGTCTTATAGGTTATGAGTGAGTCCTTCCATGTCCGATCTATATACCATAAAACTTTCTAGCTCCATGTCCATGTTGTACAACATTAAAAAGCATGAAAACATCCTTAGTACATGAAATAAAACTGTAGCCTTACCCTATGTGATGAGCACAAGATTCCCCATGTACAATCATCATGGTAAGACACCTTCTCCACTACCATGGGATGAATAACCCACAAAGACAATAGTCCACATGTATTCTCCACACCATTCCCCCCTCAGTGATCCTCTTGTTAAGCGCAACTTCTACACATAAACCCCACACCATCCCTCATTATTTATCCTTCTATGACATGATCATCCAATACAGTTGACATTAAACTACATGGATTAGTCCTACCATGATACCTTCAACTATGGTATCAATATACATGGGTTTTGATCCTTATCCATAAGAAGGGTATATAGGACTCCTTCTTTAGATTCAGTCCTGAAATTGGTAAACTCAGTTGTTCCCTCCTCGGGATGTACCTCATGGGTCTGCCTCCATGAGCTATTCTAATCAATTGGTAAACTCTCCATGTGTGACCTCATCCCCCCTAGGGATACACCTCCAAAATTTTCCTTATGGGGAATTCTATTCCAAAACTCTTGATCCTCCTCTTTGGGGAATTCTGATCCATCAGTAACCCCAGGTGTGACACTTTTTCTCCAAGGTATGTACCTCTCACATACACCTGTATGAGTCATACTGATCCATAACTCCATATCTATCTCCATAGGGAATTCTGATCCATATATAAACTATCTTTGTGTGACATCTTCCCTCCTAGGTATGTACCTCCTATATATTCCTCTATGGGGAATTCTGATCAACCACCCAAATCTATCTTCCTGAGATCTATCTCAACCAGACATTCTGATCCATTTACATATGATGTAGAACTTTTGAATTAACCCATAATACCTACCCCATGAAATAAACATGTGATGTTTGAGGTAAAAAAAATATTGAATACTTACTCCCCTAGTGTCAACTACCTCGTGAACAATATAGATGACTTAGGTTATCTACCTAATATTCCTCACATGAAATTTTTAAAACTTCAAAAGGAAAATAATTCATAGGTTACCAACACATCTAGAATCTAGACATGCCCAAATATTCATAATGTTTCTACTCTCCTAGGTGAAGGTTTCTTCCCTATCAAGATAGAAGCAATCTTAATTAACCAGAGTCCATATAAAGATGGCACTGGGAGTAAGTTCCACGAAAATAACTTAAATCTATGAGGGAGACTCGGACTAGTTGATGATCTCCAATGAGGAATCCATGGAAGTAAGAACCAAAATACCATCATTTGATTTAGATCCATGATAATAAATCACTGATGAAAGTGATGAATTCCACCCACCATTAGAAATTGGGAATGCAATAAAAAACATGTGATGTGATCTACTTTAGAGAAAGCATCAAAAACTGAAAAATTGAACCCAAATTGAATCCCTTCCCCTTAAACCATAGAGACTAGTAATGTTGTAAACTAGATTTGGGGATTGTGATCGGACGTTGCATGTATCAAGCTTCACTAATAGAAATGGTGAACCCAACGTGAATCTCTTCTCTTAAACATGGGGACTAGTAGAATTAGGTATATAGTATATTTTCATTTCACAAGATTCATACATTCTTTTCCAGGTCCCACCAAGAAAGTTTTGGGACAATAATGGAACTCACCAATGTATTGGGTATGTTATCATTGGGGAATCCTAATTCTCTAACAATGTTATCATGGATCCTTTCTTGCTTCATAATATTGGATGACCCTAGGGGAATTGGGAATTGCTTTCCTTGAACTCATACTGAAGATTTAATCCCCATCACTTAGCAAACTAAAGTTATGTGAAATTAGCAACCCAGTTCTTGCAAGTGTTGAGGCGAGAAAAACATTGATTCAAAAATCCTTTATTACTTCACTTCTTCCATGACTTCGGCTATTAGGCACCCACACCCCATCTCACCCTCTCAGATCATCCATAGGATGGTGATCAACATACTCCCTTTCTATTATGAACAAGATGAGGTCATTTCCACTAGGTATATGGCCTACTAGGAAATGTAAGTATCAGTTCCATATAGGAATTATCACCCCATAGGACCACATAGGGGGAAACCACCCCCATTCCAATGATTAATCGCTTCGGGAGTCACACATCGGAGCACTCTGATGAATCACTCACCTACACTGAAGAGGAAGTGTATGTTTGAGCTTTGCTAACCATGAATACTTCCTAGGACCCTCTAAAGAGGGATCCCACTAGCCCACACCAGCACCATCACTGACTGGTCCCACTAGCTTAAGAACATGTAGACATTACCCATACTTTGTCATCCCCGGTCTGAAGCACCTAACGCCAACATTGGAGGCATGATTAAGAAGCTACCTAACAAGGGGAATATTCTATGTCTCCAACATCCCTATCATAGTCAATGTATCCCACTATATCCCTACAATAGGATAATAGGGATCCATATTTACCTAATTGGCATCGAGACCCCAACCACCTTGTAGGTAGGTCATGTTCAATATTTCAATCGATAGCACCACAGATAACTCTTACAGACCGACTTATGATGAGGATACTCAGTGTAGAGGTCCACCTCACACTGTCATCAACCCTGGTAGAGTTCCTCTCTTCTCTTTCAATAACCTGCATGGAGGTCCTCACCATGCCTCTACCATCCAAAGTGTAAGTCCTCCCAACTCTAACACTAACCCAAGAGGAGGTCCACCAAGCACCATCAAAAGCCAAAGTGGAGGTCATATCTTCTCATTATACAACCACTATGGAGGTCATCACCATATTACCACTTCACAACATAGAGGTTCTTCCCTTTTCACCTCCAATAAGTGAAAAATCCCCTCCCCTATGTTCCTTCCAACCAGAGTGGAGGTCCTCCCCACTCCTCCACTATTCAAAGATTAGGTCATCCTCACACCAATGATAGTCAACACAGAGTTCCTCCTCATTTTCCATCCTAACTTGGTGAAGGTTCTCCCCACATTATGACCAAACTGCATCGAGGTCCTCTACATGATGAATACATACCATACCCTGAAGAAATATCTTGAGTTTGAAGGGAGAACACTCACCGTCAAAAGTGATAGCCTAGTAAATGCCAATTATTCATTGAACTTGTTAACCTTTAAAAATCCACATGGACATAAAACATGATAATTGAGTCTCTACTCTAACTTTTAGAGTCTAGGGAAGGATCTTAATGGCTGAGATTCACAATACTATAATCAGAGGTCCTAAAGATCCCTAGATCACTCTATATATACATGTTGGTGGAGGGAGTTTTGGGCCCCTTCTATCAGCCTGTAGTGCATTTGTCTTTGCCACTACTAGCTTCTCTCCTCTCTACCTCCACCCAATAAGTCGGAGAGATATCAGGGCTAGGGATGGCACCATAAGATGGAAATAATTCATCTGAGTCATAGATGTACATATCTTCCCTCACATATAAGGAAACGTTAAACACCTCATCCTATAGGGATATGATGATATGGTTGGAACATCCCCCAAGATACATCCAATCATGTAGTAAAAATTTGAATCATGTGGTGAATCCTCCACTAGTCAACCATCCATAGAACTAATATGCATCAGTGTCTCCACCCATATCTAGGCGTATATTGATCAAAGCTTGTGTTAACCAGGATAATGGCCCTTCCTCTAAGAAAGAGGGACAATGGGAGTTTTTTTTTTCATTGATTATAAGTCAGTGGAGTTCTAGCTTCCTAAAGCTCCAAAAATTGACATTACAAGGTCCCTTACTAAGGTCATGGACATTCTATCCACTAGATAATTTGGGTGATGCTTAATTGCCCCTGTGACCATCATTTGTACAACCTAGAGTGTCAGGAGCACCTTGAGGCGATCGACCCGTAGTTCTTAAGGTTTAAGATTACAATTATCCTAGTAGATCAGTACACCACATCATTGGGATTTCACCATACCCTTCAACAAACCTGCATTAAGATCCTCACCTTACTTTTCCAAGTTATGTAGGAGGGATCTACTCATGTACATATCAAGTTCTATAGATCGTACGATGCAATCCACTTCATCCTGATTTTACAACATCTCGGTCTTTCCACCTATAATGGAAGTTCCCATTTGGATATCATTATAGAAAATATGGTTATCCCCAAACTTCCATAGGATTATAGGGAATAGGGTATTAACATACGAGTTGACTAAGAAAATCATACCTAAAGAAAAGTTTTGTACGAGATAGAATATCTTATAGGTGTCCTTACTCATCAACTGAGGAAAGCACATTTTCTTAGAGGTCCTTATGATGAGGCACTCTTTACTGCCCATTATTACCTTAACAAGGTAAATGATCATGTTGATTCCTCTGATCCATTTGAGGTTTTATCGAAAGAGTATACAGAATCTATGGTAGTAACCTTACTCTAGAAGCTCAAAGATCATAAGAGGACCGTTGTTGATATTATTACTAACCAATTCTTGAATTATGGAATTGCCCTGCGGGACCCCATCTCTCCACCAGCAAGTCAACAAGTACTCCTTGAATAGTTTCTCGTAGTTGATCTTGGTGGCCCATCCCATCTATTTAGAGAAGGGTTCTAGGTATATGGAAAGAAATCGAGATATGAGTTGCAGAACCTGCCTGAGTAGCATAATTAACATCCTCGGGATCTAGGCCATGTTACTCCTCAAATTAATGAGCCTACTCTCCTAATTGATGACCCTATAAATGAATTGGTTCCCAGGTAATCTCTCTAAGATAGGGAACCACATAAAGATGAATTCATATCTTCTCTCACCACTCACCTCAAGGACATGAAGACGTGATATGTGGTGGTCCCACCAACATAAATCCATACCTAGCAAGGGTGGATAACTTCTATTCCCCCTCAAAATTTGGGAATCCAAGACTCATCCCATTCAATTGGATGGGAGGAATTTTTCAGCACATGGAAAAATTTATTTCAATGTGTGTACATATGTTGGTAAACCCATAATAGTTGGAGGCTCCCAATATCTAGTATATTTTTAGACTTTGGGAGGACCTGTATTCATCTAGTACATGAAGCTTACTTTATTGATCATTTTTTGTTAGGAATACCTTCGTAGATAGTTCCTCTACCATTTCATATCCACCACACACAATACATATATTACCATCCTCTTGAATTGGAAAAAAATTCATGTTGAGTGATTCACATGTTTTTTTCTTGGTGGAAAGGCCTAACATATTCCCTTGATATGTCATTGTCCCGATATAAGATGCTGACAACATGCATGGGGAGATTTAAGGGTCATATAGTCCCTACCCTCCTCACCCAACACTTTATGGGTGGGTTTTGAGAGTTTTCAAAAAATGTCCAATTCCTAGAATAATCTTTCTATTAGACTAAACTATCATTCCTATTACACCTTCCTACTCCCATAAGAAAACCTTCCAAAGTATATAATGTTGCCACCATGCATAGAGAGGCCCCTGATCCAGTAGAGTTATTAACCCCTTTTTTGATAAATCCTCTCCAAGTACATCATCACTATCAATTGAAGCCTCTCCCAAAAAATCATCATTAAACACCTTCCCAAATGCATCCTCCTATATGAGAAACTTTGGCTCCAACCCCTCATAAAGGCCAAGAATCCAGAGTTCCCATTCCAGATAGAAACAACCAAACCTATTCTTTAAAATGATAACATGCCTTTGTCTATTTTTTTTATGTTCCATGGAGATTGTAATTATGAATCTTCTAGAGCATAAGAACCCCCAAAAAGTTGAACAAGTTGACCATCCTAATCATTTCCATTACCAAATGATCCTCATACATACCATCATGGAATTCTATGTGTTCAAAGATTGGTTCTAAGACCAAGTTGTTCACGGTTTGGTTAAGTTGGGAGATGTCCCATCATATGTGGAACATATCTCCACCAACATCAATAGTGATAGTGAAGCCTTTTGTGAATGATATATTGCTTCCAACCACAAGATGTGGAAATATGATGATCGGCTGGCTCATAGGGCAATTGCTTTCACCCATGGTGTAATCCATGCTTGTTAAGGTAGAACAGAACCTCTTGTGGTTTCCATTACTTCTGTAAATACTAACTCAATGTCCATGTCTCAACCTTCCATCTTTCAAAATAATAGGCACTAAAATTAATAGGGAAATTAGAGTCCCCTTCCATAGTAGAAGTCTTCTTGCGCTAACAGAAAATTCATTCCCCATGAATTTGGAATCATGCCTTGGGTTTTCCAGGCATTGGAAAACCTAAAAGATGATGAGTATGGGTATTTATATATAAATACCATTGAATTATTAGATAACATAACAACACCAGATAGTGATGAATTTCATGATAACCCCTGTGTGCCTCTGACCAACATCGTTGAAGGAATATTCAAGGACATGCAAGCCACTAGGATGCTCTAAACTATACCTTAAGTCCAATCATTCATTCTAACAAAGATAGGTTGTATTTTTTTCATAGATCTCAGCTATAAGTACTCTCCAATACCACTATGTCAGATATGCCTCCATAGTTGAATGTGTTAGTGGATCGAGAAACTTAAAAGAAACTGTGATGTTATCATCCAAATCCATCCAGATCCATTCCTCAACCAATAGACATTCAACTAGTGGTTTAGAGTAGTCTATCTAATCAAAAGTAGGACATTACTAGAACTTTATAGAATATAGTGGTATAGAGAGAAACATATTTTGTTCTCCCAACAAAGTTGACACCAAATGCGTGTAAAAATATACCCTTTCTATCAAAATACAACATGTTGAAGCACCTTGTTGGTATACCTATAAGGATGTCTATCCTCAAAGCCCTTCTATTTTCAAAGGAAATGTGTGAGGCCCTTGAAGAAACTTTGAAATATCCCCTTCCACTCAAATCATAGGTGGCTACCATATAGGCCTATTATTCAGAGGAGGCTAAACAAGAGTGATGCCAATATCTCATCACATTTTCTGGTAGTGAATAGGGAATCATTCTATAGGGGTACATATTCCCACTGTATATTATAGACTAGTTAAATGGAATGGATATCTACCACTGCCTAGTGAACATGGTTTTCGAGATCAACCTCATCTCAACCAGGATGATTCACAATTTGGGACTAACCTGAAGAATATTTGAATCCATCCAACCTAACAATTCAAGGTTATTATAGGAGCATGAAAACACAATTTGGCAAGGCCTAATTGAAGACCCAGTTTTTTGGCTTGTTATCAAGCATCGAATTCATGGTAGTATTATAGGATACCACCTAAAGCACACTACTGGGTATTCCGTCACTTCATTTTCAAGTGTCGTCCCCCTCATAATATTATTAGTTTTTAAAGTACACCCTCAACAGTCAATTAAGTTTACTCCTGGGAGATTCATATCCCATTGACTCCTGTAAAGAAATCTATCTAGATTTCGACTACTACAAGAAAGATAATAAGCAGGTTCATACCAACAGAATTGATCATATCAATGCTCCCAGTGATCTTACAACCTCTGCATCCCATCCATGGGAATAATTAGATAATTCATTCACTCTCCAGATTCATTGGATGGATACCACAACACTAGACCTGAGAGGTTTCTACATTATCTCTAAAAAAGGGGTTTTGTGTCCCTAAAATGGTGGAATATTGATGTATTACCTCATAATATTACAAGGGAAAGGTCCATGTAATATCAGAAGCCCCAACTCATGTGAGGTACTAAGAAGTTCTCGATATTGAAACAATTTCATGATATTATCTTTAATGTCTTTGATTTTTCATGTATTGTTTTTAAATATTATATGGAATTATTTTGAGACTAGACCTTCCAGATATGTGTGATTCTGAGGCCTAGAGTTCCCGGAATAAAAGTTTTATATTTATTTAAACATTAAACTGCACGTGTGAGTATTTTTCCTGAAAAAGTGGAATATATTTTAAATGAGTGCCCAGATTATAAATTTGAGGGTTTTGTTGCGTTCAGAGCAGAAACTTTACCTTAGGCGGGGCCTAATTTTGATTGGTGTGTGTCTGTTGTAAAAGTTAGTTTTTGGTTGTTTTAGAAGAAACATTTTAGAAGAAATAAAATAAATTAATAATTTATTTTATTTTAAAATGTTTCCATGATGCAATGACGCTTATTATATTTAAATAAGTAGGAGCCTAGGGTTAGACTCCTAACCCTGGAGATCCCCCCCCCCTAGAATCTTCTGGAGCTTTGAAGAGGTGCCAACCTTGGACATTTTTTTACAGATGCCGAAAAACGATGATGTGTGGATTATTATGCAGTGAGATCGAATCCTAACCGATGACCGATCACCCTCTTCATCAATGATAGAGGTAGGGGTTGGTTATTTCAATTTTTATTTTCCCCATTCATGGATTAAAATGATGAACGTGAATCAACCCACGAATAGGTTGATCCGCGGATTGTAAGTTCTTGCGGGAGGATTATTATTTTATTTTCTTCAGGTTTCTAATTTAGGAATTTAATCCATGCTAGATTATTTTTGGTTTTTTTGATTCTTCTCTATTTTATCCTACAAATGGGAGTGGATCAATGTCGCAACGAATGATGGTGGAGGTTTGTTCTTCAATTTTCTTTTGGATTTATTCCCCTTTTTACTTGTGTTTTTCGCGTTCTTACCATGTCAATGAATAGCAGATTGTTGCACTTCCATTCTGAAATTCAATGATTTCAAATTGGATATCTGACATCCTAACAACCTAGAGGAGGTGTGACGACATTGGTGGCAGACAAATTGACACGGTTCTGGAGTTCTCGCTCTTCGAGCGTTCTTCATGTGGGTGGATCAAAACACATTTTTGGGGCCGATCAAAGGCCCAAAACTAGTGAAATTGGCTTCCTGATGGCAGGAAAACCCTAGATCTTGAGTTTCAAGGTGATCGGGTGGCCAGATCGAGGATAGAAGGAGAAACTGGGGTGTGGAGGCGACGGGCGTTGTTTCTGGAAATTTCCGAATAACACAGCATGTATCCCTAAGAATACACCTTATGGGACCAGATCAGCAGTGGTTAGGGTTCTACGATGCATGAAGCAATGACCCGGCATGTTCCCTGAAGAACACAGATTGTGGGTCCTTATGCGGGCTCGGCGTGTATCTCGAGCGATACATAGACATGGGATGGAGTTCAAAGTTCTGTACTCCACCACATGGCCTGACCAGGCCAGCTGCACAGGTTACCCCGTGTACCGGTTACACGGGATGACACACATAGGATAAAGCTGTGTATGGGAACATGGACGTCTACACAAATATGACCATAGTTACTTGGACATGGTGTGTGATCTGTACTACATGTAGTGTACTGACCTTTCTACACGACCAGCCTTACGACACAGGCCGTTGTACACGGGTAATATCTGGGGTCATAAGACACAGCGTGTGACACTTCTACACACCATGTACTTCTCGATACATGGCGTGATATTATTTTACACCATATCATGGACCTTTTTTGTTTGGGTCAGTTCCCCTTTTTCTTGTTCCCCTGAGGGTTAGGTATCATTTACTTTTTTAGGAGTATGATTCCATCAGTAGGAATTTCTGAGATAAAGTAAAGTATCCCACCAAGAGGCCCAGAGTGAGATCCTCTATCCATTATTGATGCTAATTAGATTAAGATATCATTATGACTATCCCCACAGGTCATCGATCTTCTACTTAGCAGGTGAATCCAAATGGGTCATTGTATCCACCAAGGTCCTGGCAGTGATCCTCATCTGTGTATTGTGATCTTTCCCCACTTAGACGTTTGTTCTCCAAGAATGAGTGTATCTATCTCTCGTGACTTTTCCTGATGGAAAATACTTCTCAAATAGTCATCATCATAGCTATCAGACTCGTGGAGTGAGTTCTCCTGGATAAGTGCTTCGTGGAATCTTCAAACTAAATACCTAGTGGGGGTATGGGGTTGTGGGACTTGTCTTTGACTATGGGTCTGGGTTTTGAGTATATCTGGATTTTGTTCACCTATTATATGTTCATTAGACATATATTGTGAAGATATGACTATACCTTTCCTTTGTTTATTGCTTTTTTTGGGTCCCCTACTGAGTATTATTATACTCACCCCTACACGGGCTTACCCACACATGTTGTGTCTTGTGCAGACGAGCATCATTTTGATAGAATCTAGGGTGGACAAGGACCGGACCAAGCATTATGAGTTTTCCTACAGGATGAGCTATTCCTACAACTATGAGCAGTAGTCCCAGAACATCTTTCTATTTAAAGGATGGACTATGTTGTTTTCAGACTCTTGTCTTTTTTGGTGGGCTTGTATTCTGGACCAGTTTACTTTCAGTATTTTATATCCTTTTGTACTCTATTTTTTGGGTTTAGTTGTATGCATGCATTTTTTCCCTAGTGGTTTTTTTACATTTCATAATTTGTGGGTTGGAGGTGTGTGTGTGTGTGTGTACAGGTACATTGGCAATGACACTTATGTTATTAATATGCCTACTCGGTGCTATTCACTAGCCCCTGGCCTATTGGAGGCAGTCTTGGTGAGTCGTGGTGTGGGCCCCACTAGGATGGGTCATGACAGAGTAGTATTAGAGGTGGTCGATTCTACCTTATAACCAACAGTGTGTGAGATTGGTTTGGGGCAATAGTGTTAAGGGTTTCGAGTTCAGATTTTAAGCTAGAGACTCTAGTGTTGGTGTTGGTAGCCTACGTATCCATACACCAGGACTCTAATAACCTGCATTTCGACTCAAGACATGAAAACACTAGTTGAGGGGAAATAATAGATTGGAACATGCATCATATAAAAATGGGTTGTGTTTTCCATGTCCTTTGTGTCAGATATCCAGATATACTCTTTGACCATGGTACATTTTTTTACTTACAGGATGCCTCTACGATGCATACCCGCTAGGATTCAGCAGCGCGATCACGAGGATGACCCCCTTAGTGACAAAGCGTCAATACAGGGACCAGTTCCCCAGATGTTTCCCCTAGGTGGTGCACCTGTTATACCACTACCAGTGGAGAATCTTGTGGTACCTACAGTACCAACCGACGAGGGGCGCAGGCTGAGCGCACTCCATGAGTTCCATAGATAGAGACCCCTCAGGTAATGAGGCGAGCCCAACCCTCATGTGACTAAGGACTGGCTTGAGGCGGTAACTAAAATTTTCCATCTAGTGAGGACACTAGCAGACCAAATGGTGATCCTAGGAGTGAACCATCTTCAATGTTCGATGGGAAGATGGCGGAGTCTGACCAAAAAGACTCACTAAGAGGAGACTCTTTCATAGATCGATTTTGAGAGACTCTTTATCGAAGATTTCTCCCCAGTTATGATGAGAGTGGTGCATATACAGGAGCTCCTTCAGCTTCAGCAGGGTAGTTTGATGGTGGCTGACTATTCATTGAGGTTCACCAACCTCACCAGGTACTCGATGGATATGGTCAGGGATTAGTACTTCAGAGCTCAAACCTTTGAGCGAGGTCTATGACCAAACATCTGACCTAGTTTCTTGAATCTATTAATTTCAAATTATGCTGGAGTGATCGAGATCTTCTTGACAGAGGAGAGACAGTTGATGGATGTTAGTAGCAGGAACACAGGTGCAGAGACCTCAGTAGTAGGGATCCAACATCAGGCATAGGGATCAGGATGTGGGAGACATCATAGGAGGACCCAAGAGAGGGGATCAATAGTCTGGGCTCTCGTGCTAGACCCAGTCAGTTTAAGTGGAGGTGATGTTACTCATGTGATAGTAGGGGACATCTCGCTAGAGATTTTCCAACCCGTCGATCTGCTGACAGGGTGGTGGTGGATGGACCACTGAGGTAGAGGCAGATAGTTAAGTAGATAGACCTTCCAGGCGGAAGATGTGGCAGAAGAGTAGGGAGAGCCGCAGGTGGTGGAAGACACTTCGATCTACTTCCACCACCACCCCCAGGAGGTCCACACAAAACTCAGGGAGCTGGGGGACAGGGGCGTGGAAAACTACATGTGGTTTAGGCGTATATCTCAGGGACACCAGGGATGATCTGAGGTACGATCTGTGTCTTATCTACCTTAGTTGTCGTACTTATAGACATAGGTGCTAGTCATTACTTCCTCTCCACATGTCTTGTGAAAATCCATGAGATTCTGGTAGAGTCATTGACTCGATCTTTATGCTTGGTGACACCTATGAGAGGAGACTCGATGATCACATAACTTTTCAAATAGTGTGATCTTACCCTTGGGGTGGGAGTTTTGGTCGGAACCTCTTTGTGGTAGCGTCGAGGCCTTATGACGTCATTCTCGATATGGATTGGTTATCATTGGTTCATACCCAAATTGACTGCATTAGGAGAAGATTGTGGTGTGTCTGTAGTGATGGTATGAGGTTTTTCTTTGTCGGATAAAAGGAGACCTAGGCCGCATAGAATGGGCTCATGCGTAGGAGGGTAAAGATGATCACTCATGAGTTAGATAGATTTTCCCTCGGAGCAGTAGACTTTGTGAGATTCCAGTTCCCCAAATTTTAGGCACAGTATGAGGATGTCATTCCCAAAGATGTTCCATGACTACCTCCCCACCGTAAAATCGACTTCTTCATAGACTTACACCCCAAGACAGCACTGCTTTCCTCACCAGCATATTATATGGCTCCCGCAGAGCTTCGCGAGCTAAGGGTGAAGTTGGAGGATTTGCAGAGCAAGGGATTCATAAGACCTAGAGTTTCACCCTGGGTAGCCCTGGTTTTGTTTTCCAAAAAGGAAGATGGGGGTTTGATGTTGTGTGTGGATTACCAGTGCCTGAACTAGGTGACGGTGAATAATAAGTATCCACTGCCTAGGATCGATGACCTCTTTGATCAACTAAGAGGGACACAGTGGTTCTTAGAGGTTAACCTTCGATCAGGTTACCACCAGTTATCAGTAAGGGACTAGGATATACTGAAGAAGGTTTCAGATGCCTCTATGGTCACTATGAGTACTTGGTGATGCCGTTTGGCATGACAAACACCCCTTCAGTGTTCATGCGACTGATGAACTAGATCTTCCAGCCATACTTAGACCAGTTCATATTGGTCTTCATCGAAGACATCCTTGTGTACTCAGTGTTATAGGAGGAGAATGTGAGACACCTATGGATGGTTTTGTATGTACTCTGAGAGCACCAACTTTATGGAAATCCCTCGAAGTGCCAGTTCTAGATTTGGGAGGTCCACTTTCTACGACATGTCATTTCGGTAGATAGATTAGTTGTGGACCCAACTAAGTGTTTAAAGTGGGTACCCTAGACCCAACTTGTATTGTACTTTGATTACTATTACATGTATTCAGTTTTTTTATACATGTGTTTATCTTTCCATGATAGTGTAGATACTTCTGCATCCACTTTGTTTATGGAAATTTCCTTAGATTACCTATCGCATTAAAGGGTTATAGCAGGTCCCCGACTATAATGAGAACCCTGAGATTCCATCATAGTAATCTTAAAGTAACATCATATGGTCCAGTTACATCATTCTAAAAGGACACAAATGATGTGTGACCATTAGGTGTTGGGGGATCATAAGCATTGAGACTTCTTCTCATGATGTTCGCACTTGATGATCTCTAGTAATTGAGATCATGAGGATAGACCCACTTAATCGGAACACAACATGTTTCAATTGTCATTGGTCATTCCTATCTATGGACATGTGTAATGGTCTCCTGACTTGAGATCATTATCAATTAATGTCATTTAATTACGTACATTTTATAAAGGTGAAACCATGGCGACAAAGTCATGGTGAGGTAGTTTGTATCGTGTAACTCATTAATGGCATAGTTTTGATTGAATGATCGAGAAAGGGTTTGTTGCTTCTGAGTTTAGGAAGAGATATCTCAGGCCTGGTTGATTATGATGGTTTCACCTTCAATAAATCCATGGCCATGGTAGTTGAAGGTAAGACCATCCGTACAAATCAACAAACCAAATAAAGCAAATAAATAATGATGACACTAGTATGAATTCTGATTTATTGAGATATCGATGACGAAGATATTATATTACACGGACTATGTTTGTAGGAAGGAAGTCATTACTTTGACTTTGCCTTATCTCTATAGGGGCCTCGATGGGTTGATAGACCCCGCTCTTGGTTGGTGGATATTATCTGCTGCTATTGAGGTAAGGACCTAGAGGGTCACACATCATAGCGCCTTGAGAATCTTCCCTATTCTGGGAATAGGAATATAGAAATCGGTGGGGCCCACCAAAGGGTATGAGCACTATACAAGTTCTATGGATCACCAATGAATAAATAAATTCATTAATTATTCGAGTTTAGAATAATTTGTTGGATTTATTTATAACATGTATTTACAAGTTATATAGTAAATACAAGTATTAATATTATTCGAATAGATTTAAATATCCTAGGTTCGATTAATATTACCATGAGGAATGAGTCGAGTTTAAGACTCAAATTTATCATGTAATATATTTATATATTATAATTAATTGATAAGTTATAAATATTATTTATGGAATAATTTTATTTTTCATAAATAATTATTTATATCACTTATATAATGGATGTCTATTACAAGGGGGATGGGAATCAATACCACATGTTTTAAACACTCCCTATATAAGTGAGAGAGAGGTTATCCCATGATTACTATTCATGTGTCAAGATTGAGAGCATCTCTCTCCTCCTAGAATTTAGAGAGAGAGTCTCTCAAGAAAAGTAAGATCTTCAAGTTCATCCTTCTCAGATTGAAGCTTCTTCCTTTGCGGTGATCGTTGTTGCACTGAAGTGATCGTTGAAGATCTGCGCTAGCACCCGGATCTTGACAAATGGTATGTGAGTATATTTTAGAGGCGTGTGTGGATGACCTAGAGGGCTTCGACATTGGAGTCTTCGAGAAATGATCGCCGGCGTCCTGCGGAGGACTTGCACATGCTAATTCTGAACAAGGTACATGTTTAATTTATTTTTTTGGTTTAATTAAATCTTGTGTGATCCTCGGACTGAACCAGGAAAAGATAATCAGAGTTGACATGGTTATGTTACTTCGGTGATGCAAGAAAAAATTTAATTTCCTGGCCCACCAGCTGCTGTTGCGCCGTCCCGGTACCCAATAGTGGTATCAGAGCGATCGCAAGTTTTTTTTAGTCAAAAAAATAAAATGAATTAAATTTAATTTCAGGGTGTTAAAACGATTCATTCGGATTCGACCACGCATTGTTTCATTTACAAATGATCAAGCTATGATCATTAAAAAAATTTAATCAGATCGACGTCGTGTTTTTCGTTAATTTGATGTTTATCTCAAATTAAGAATTAACATCAAATATATATTTTATTATTATAAAAAATAATAAAATATTTATTATAAAATATTTTATTATAAAATATTCTCCCCCAAAGGTGTGTGGAAAAAATTTTAATAATAAAAATAAGAGGGATGAAGACTGAGACCCCAATTTGGGGTCTTCTTGCTTTTAAATAAAAAAATGGGAAGACAATGACCCCAAAATGGGGTCTTCACCCTTTATTTAAAAAAAAGAGGTGGCTTCCTTTTGTCTAAAGACACATAAAAAAATGAAGACCCCAAATGGGTCTCCTCTCATGCGGTGCACAGGGGAGGCCAAACCCTAGCCTCCGGGTTTCCCACCACCCTCCACCGGGTTGCCTCCTCGCCTCCACCATGAGCTTTCCGGATTGCACCACCTCCCGCAGACCTCTTACCTCGTGCACCGCCACCTTGGACCTGCCACCCCGTGCGCGCCACGCCGCCTCAGACCCACCGCCCTGAACTCGCAGGCTACCTAGGACAGCCGCCCCTACTGGAGCTGGTCCCCTTCCTGCTTTTCTTCACCGCACCGAGCTACTCTGGACCGAACCGCGTCGGCCACCGCCGGTCTCGGCCATGCTGGTCCAGGCCATGCCGGATCGGGCTGCCGCCATGCCAGCTCGCCGGAGTTGCGGGCTGTCGGCCAAGCGGTTGGTCGGTTTGTTTCTCGGCCTCCTCCATCTCCCCTCGGACCACGCCGGAAGATACAACCGCCATGAGAGTCATTTTATGCCGTGTTCATGCCGCGGTCACGCCGCGGTCACGCCGCAGTCAAGCTGCAGTACCCTGTTCTAGGACGACACCCTGCGGCGGTACACAGACCTTCCAGACTTTTATTCAACTAGAGGTAACCCTACATTTAATTAATTTTAATTAATTTAGTTTTCTAAATTAAATTAATTGGAATTAATTTAGGGGTTTATATTATTTTAATCTGAAATATTAATTTAATTTAAGTTTAGAATTAAATTGATGGTTTAATTTAATTTTTGGAATTAAAATTAAATTAAACAAATGGAACTGATAAAAGAAATTATTTGAATTTAATCAAATTCATTTAATTTATTATAACACCCTCACATTATTTAAGTTTATTGAAATTTTATTTTATTGTGAATTTAACCTGACTGGTCTTGAGCAAGTGACTGAAATATGTATGTCTGGCATTTATTTATTAATTTATTTATTTATTCAATGAGTGTGATGGTTGTAATATTTAATTAGATAAATGACGGTTTGTGAATCGTCTTCTAATTCAAATATGTATAAGGGCATGCGCGTCCATTGCACTAGTTTTATTTTGTACCCCAGACCCCCTCCCCTGCGTGCGAGTATATTTGTAATTATACGGTGATGATCTGAGAGGCAGACCCTGCCATGATGAGGCGATAGTCCGGACAGGAGTTGGGCACTTTGCACTAGGGAAAGAAGTGACATGAGTCATGTATTACTCAGGTATGGATGCCCCTAAGTGATGATTGATCAGTTATCAATTTATCGTTATAGAATTCTCAATACCAGTTGGAATGCATGATTTACATTATGCAAAGTTTATTATTTTATGCATCTACATGATTATTGTGTGATCACATAGAATAGTAAACATGATAAAATTCATAAAGATGTGATGAATAATATTCTATTTCATGTTTAGTTGTGAGCACGACAACCTAGTTTCAACATAATAAATAGAAAAGGATTATATTCGTCAATAAATATTAAAAATACCTCAAAGATATATTAAGTCTAAATGCCTTCCATTTCTCACATCTAAACAAAATCGGCTGTTTGGGTGATCATCAGCCTTAGTTGAGAGTGCCTCTTATTACCGAGGTGTTTTCATGAGAGAAATGGGTCAACTTAACTAAAGTTAGTAGTCAAGGATTAGCCTTAACTAACTTGATATCACTTTAGAGGAAATATGTTGATGGAATATAGTTTAGATTCCAAAAGCTGGGACTTTACTCAACAACACAAGGAACCACAAGAACTAGTGGTTCGCCAGCATAGCGCCTACCTTGAAACCCTCTAAGTAGTGGCGTAGCTCTAGCTTGTAGACTATGAGAGAGGTTTCAAGGATCCTTGCCACTAGAATTCTCAAACGATAGAGTATTCAAAAACTAATAGTGAGGGCTATTAAGGTTCCCTAAAATAGTCAGAGATATTAAAATGATATAATAATTTATTAATTATAAATTTCAAAAGGTAATCAAGATAAAGTACTAACTGCTAAATGTTTATCTGATGTAGATTCAAAATGGAAATCACCAATACCATAAGTACTTTATCACTATGATCATTCTTGGATAAAGAAAATATCCTGACCGGTAATAACTTCCAGGAGTGGTACAAGCACTTGCGCATAGTACTACGCCAATAAAGGAAGTTATATGTGATGTAATCCCTAATTCCTACTGAACCTCCTCAAGGAGCAAGTAAGACAGAAAAAGATAAGTGGAGAAAGCATGTAGATGATGTGCTTGATGTACAATGCATCATGTGGTCATCTATGTCCTGCCAATTGCAAAAAAATCATGAGGAAGAGGACGCATACAAGATGCTTTGACATCTCCAAGAACTATATGAGGAGAGGGATAGGAAATAAAGGTATGAGATATCAATTTCACTTTATAAATCTAGGCTAGAATAAGGGAACCAATATAGTCCTCACATACTCAAGATGATTGGGTATATTGAGAGTCTTGAAGCCCTTGGGTTCAAACTGAACCAAGAACTAGGAGTGGATCTCATTATTGCCTCTTTATCGTCAAGCTTCTCGACTTTCATTTTCAATTATAATATGAATGATATGACAAAGTCTCTCCCGGATCTCTTGGATTTAGTTCGCCAAGCTAATAAGGACATGAAAAACACCAATTCAACTATCCATATGGTGAACAAGAAAAACAAGGGCAATTCAAAGGGGTCTAAGGCCAAGTTAAGGCCAAAGACACCAATGCATCGTCCTGAAAACAAGCCAAAGATTCATAGGCAAAGTAATGAGAGGGAAGTTGTCTGCTTTGGATGTGGCAAGAAAGCCCACTAGAAGAAGAATTGAAGAGCTGGTAAGAATAAGCAAGATGGCGCTTCTACTTGAGGTATTTTTTTCATTGAATGCAGTCTATCGTTATCTACAAGTTGGGTATTGGATATGGCATGTGGCTCACACGTTTGTATTAATATACAGGAACCAAGTAGGTTCATGAATATTGCGAAAGGTCAAGTGAATCTTCAAGCTACAAATGGTGCAAGTCTGGCGGCCTTGGCAGTGGGAGACTATCACTTGATTTTACCAACTGGTTTGGTTCTTGTTTTAAACAATTTCTATTATGTACCATCTATTACCAGGAACATTATCTCTTTGTCAATTTTAGACACTATGGGTTTTTATTTCATGTTTGGAAATAAAATTTGTCTCTTTTATCGAGATAACATATGTTGTGGTATGTAACATCTTAACAAAGGTATATATATGCTAGAACTAGAAAAATCAGTAATGGAAATCAATGACAAAAACAGACAACATGACTCAAATAACACCCGCTTATGCCACTTCAGGCTTAGTCATGTAAACGATAAGTGATTATGTAGATTACATCAAGAAGGGTATCTAGACTCGGTACAGTTAGAACCCTTAGATGTATATAAATCTTGTTTACCAGAAAAGATGACCAAAGCACCCTTCTTAAGAAAGGGGGAAAGAGCCAATGTAGTGCTGGAATTAATACATACTGATGTATGTGGTCCATTTCCAGTATAGGCAAGGGGTGGTTTTCTATACTTCATTACTTTAACCGATGAATATAGTAGGTATGGTTATATCTACTTAATGCGGAATAAGTATAATTACTTTCGTTTCTTTAAGTAATACCAAAATGAAGTAGAAAACCAACTTGGTAAGAAGATAGAAGCACTTCGCTCAAACCGAGGTGGAGAATATCTTAACCAATCTTTCATTGATCACTTGAAGGATTGTGGGATAGTATCCCAACTCACTCCTCCTTATACACCACAATGGAATGGTGTTAGTGAAAGGAGGAATAGGACCTTTATTGATATGGTCAGATCAATTATGAGTCATAAAACTCTTCCATTATCCTTTTGGGAATACGCCTTGCAGAAAGCATCATATACACTTAACTGAGTACCAACTAAATCTGCAGATGGGATTCCATATCAGTTATGGTATGGAAAGAAACCCAATATAACACACATGCGTGTGTGGGGGTGTGAGGCATTTTTCAAGACTTTACCAAGTGACAAATTACCATCCAGAAGCACTAAGTGCATCATCATAAGTTATCCTTAGGAAACTAGAGGATACTACCTATATAATCCTTCATATAGAAAAGTCATTGTGGCAAGATACACCACATTTCTAGAAAGGGATCACATTTCTACAATAAATAGTGGGAGCAAGATTGACTTCGATGAAGTTAATGCTCCAGATGCACAAGAGTTGGAAGAGGAACAATCTCTAAAAGAGCAAGTGGAAGAAGAAATTGTTCCTGAGATATATATACTGCATAGGTCTACGTGAGAGGTTAGAGAACCACTGCGTTATGGTTTTCTTATCACCGAGTCAGGTGAAACAATAGTCCTTGAGGATGATGAACCTCTAACCTATAAGGAAGAAGTAAAAGGAAATGAATCTGCTAAATGGCAAGAAGCCACAAATTCTGAGATGGAGTCCATGTACCAAAATCAGGTTTGTATTTTGGTAGACCCTCCAGCTGATGTAAATCCCATTGGATGCAAATGGGTATTCAAGAAGAAGCTGGACATGGATGGTGAAATTAATACCTTTTAATCAAGACTAGTTGCAAAGGGATTCATACAACGTCAAGGCATTGACTACGATGAAACCTTTTCACCAGTAAAAATGCTTAAATCCATCATGATATTTCTTTCAATAGCAGCCTTTCATGATTATGAAATTTGGAAAATGGATTTCAAAACTACTTTTCTAAATGGGAAGTTGGTTGAATATGTTTATATGACTCAACCCAAAGGGTTTGTTAAGTCAAATAATACCAATAAAGTATGCAAGTGGCAGAGATCCATTTATGGATTGAAGCAGGAATCAAGATCATGGAATGTTCACTTTGATGAGGCCATAAGAGATTTTGGTTTTGTCAAAAATGAAAGCGAGCCTTGTTTCTATAAAAAGGATTAAGTTAATGATATCATTTTCCTAGTTTTATATGTTGACGACATATTAATCATAGGAAACAAGGTGAAAGTCTTACAGTCAGTGAAGACTTGGTTAAATGAATGCTTATCCATGAAAGACATAGGTGAAGCAGCCTAAATTCTAGGGATCAATATCTATCGAGATAGATCTCAAAGGCTGCTTGGCCTAAGTCAAAGTACATATATTGAAAAGGTACTCAAAAGGTACAATATGGAACAATCCAAGAGAGTATTGTTACCTATGTCACATGCTGTAAATCTCTACAAGAAAATGTGTCCACAAACACAGGAGGAGATTGACAGAATGGGTAGATTCTCTTATGCTTCGGAAGTGAGTTCTATCATGTGTGTCATGCTATGTACTAGGTTTGATGTTTTCTTTGCTTTAAGAATGGTGGGTATATATCAAGCCAATCCAGGAGAGCTGCACTGGATAGCTGATAAAACTATCCTAAAGTACTTAAGGTGTACTAAGGATATGTTCTTGGTGTATAGAGGATATGAGGAACTAGTTGTGAGGGGATACATTAATGCTAGTTTCCAGATAGGTCATGATGATATGAAATCACAGTCAGTCTAAATATTTTTCTTGAATGGTGGTTTAGTAAGGTGGAGAAGCTCAAAGCAATCTGTGGTTGTTGATTCTACAGCAGAGTTTGAATATATTGTAGCTTCTAATGTAGAAAAGGAAATAGTATGGATACATAGATTTACCTCATACATTCATGTTGTACCTAGCAGTGGAGACCCTATTTCAGTATATTTTGATAATACTACTTCAGTGGTGCTTTCCAAGGAGCCCAGGTCTCACCAGAGGAGAAAACATATTCTTTGGATGTTTCATCTCTTGAGGGATTTTACTCAAAGAGGTGAAGTGACAATTAGTAGAGTATCCATAGAGGACAACGTGGCAGACCCCCTGACTAAATCCATTACTCAACAGAAGCATGATTCACATGTGAGAGCTAGCATATTGAAACATGTTAGCAGTTGGCTCTAGTGCAAGTGGGAGTGTTGAAAGTGGGTTCCCTAGATCCAACTTGTATGGTACTTTAATTACTATTACATGTATTTAGTTTGTTTTTATACATATGTTTATCTTTCCATGATAGTGTAGATACTTCTGCATCCACTTTGTTTATGGGAATGTCCTTAGATTACCTGTCGCATCAAAGGGTTATATCAGGTCCCAAGCTATAATGAGAACCCTGAGATGTCATGACAGTAATCTTAATGTAATGTACTATGGTCCAGTTACATCATTCTGAAAGGACACAGATAATGTGTGACCATTAGGTGTTGGGGGCTCATAATCATTGAGACTTCTTCTCATGAAGTTTGCACTTGATGATCTCTAGTAATTGAGATCATGAGGATAGACCCGCTTAATAGGAACATCACATGTTTCAGGTTTCATTGGTCGTTCCTATCTATGGACATGTGTAATGGTCTCCTGACTTGAGATCATTATCAATGAATGTCATTTAATTATGTGCATTTGATATAAGCCGAAAACCATGGTGACAAATTCGTGGTGAGGTAGTTTGTATCAGGTACGTCATTAATAGCATGGAATTGATTGAATGATCAAGAAAGGATTTGTCGCTTCTGAGTTTTGAAAGAGATATCTCAGGCCTGGTTGATTAGGATGGTTGCACCTTCAATAAATCCATGGACATGGTATTCAAATGTAAGACTGTCTGGACAAATCAACAAACAAAATAAATCAAATAAATAGTGAGGAAACTAGTATACATTCTGCTTTATAGATATATCGGTGACGAAGATATTATATTACATGGGCTGTGTTCGTGGGAAGGTAGTCATTACTTTGACTTTGACTTGTCTATATAAGGGCCTCAATGGGTTTTTAGACCTTGCTCTTGGTTGATGGATATTATCCGCTGCTATTGAGGTAAGGGCCTAGAGGGTCACACATCATAGCTCCTTGAGAATCTTCCCTATTCTGGGAATAGAAATATAGAACTTGGTGGGCCCCACCAAAGGGTCCGAGCACCATCCATGTTCTATGGATCACCAAAGAATAAATAAATTCATTAATTATCCGAGGTTAGAATAATTATTTGGATTTATTTATAACATGTATTTACAAGTTATATAGTAAATACAAGTATTAATATTATTTGAATGGATTTAAATATCCTAGGTTCGATTAATATTAGCAGGAGGAATGATTCAAGTTGAAGACTCAAATTTATCAGGTAATATATTTATATATTATAATTAAGTGATAAATTATAAATATTAATTATTGAATAATTTTATTTTTCATGAATAATTATTTATATCACTTATATAGCGGATGTCTATTACATGGGGGCCAGGAATCAATACCGCGTGTTTTAAACACTCCCTATATAAGTGAGAGAGAGGCTCTCCCATGATTACTATTCATGTGTCAAGATTGAGAGCATCTCTCTCCTCCTGGAATTTAGAGATATAGTCTCTCAAGAAAAGGAATATCTTTAAGTTCATCCTTCTCGGATTGAAGCTTCTTACTTTGTAGTGATCATCGTTGCGCTGAAGTGATCATCGAAGATCCGTGCTAGCACCCGGATCTTGATGAACGGTGCACGAGTATATTCGAGAGGTGTGTGTGGACGACCTAGAGGGCTTCGACATTGGATTCTTCGAGCAACGATCACCGGCATCCTGCGGCGGACTTGCACATTCTAATTCCGAACAAGGTACATGTTTAATTTATTTTTGTGCTCTGCTTAAATCTTGTGTGATCCTCAGACTGAACTGGAACAAGATCATCAGAGTTGACATGGTTATATCACTCCAGTGATGTAGAAAAATTTTAATTTCCGGGCCCACAAGCTTCCTCTGCGTCATCTCGGTACCCAACACTAAGGTGGAGGCAGTGTTAGCATGGGATCCACCTCAGAGTGTGATGGAGGAGTAGAAATTACTGGGGTTGGAAGGATATTACTAGAGATTCATTCCTGATTTATCCCAAATATTAGCATGGATGATAGCCATGACCAGGAAGGGGAAACCCTTCATTGAGATGGATAAGTTCCAGTAGTCTTTTGAGCAGTTGAGGCAAAGTTTGACGAGCACCCTGATCTTGAGATTACCAAAGTAGGGTGTTGAGTACGTAGTTTTATGCGACACATCAGGGACTAGGCTTGGCTTTGTCCTGATATAGAGCCATGCAGTTATTGCTTATGGTTTGCACCAGCTTAGGCCACATTAGAAGAACTATGAGACCCATGATCTCGAGTTAGAAACGGTATTCTTCACGTTGAATATTTGGCGACACTACCTTATGGGTAAGCGTTTTATCTTCTACTCTGTCTACAAGAGCCTTAAGTACATCTTCTCATAGAAGGATATGAATCTGAGAAAAAGGTTTTGGATAGAGTTCCTCCAGGACTATGATTTCAAGATCATCTATACTTCTGGGAAGGGGAACAAGGTGGTGGATTCTCTTTGTTGAAGGTCGAGCTCGCAGCTATTGAGTGAGGCGACAGATTAGTTATCCACGTTGCAGTTATCCTTCATGGATAGAGAGAATGCATCCTACCTTTAGTCAATGGTTGTCACCCCTCCACTCTAACAGCAAGTTAGAGATGAACAGCTTGGGGTTGTCGACTGTGAGGCTTTACTTGCTCAATTATCCATAGGATATGCTCCTTATGGATATTCACAAGGTGGGGAGCATGTAGTTATTTTCAAAGGACACACTATTGTACCAGTGGAATTATGGGAGGTGTTCCTGAGGGAGTTTCATACATCTCCCTTAGTGGTACACCCTGTATTGGTGAAGATATACTAGGATCTTTGATGACAGTTATGGTGGTCAGGCATGAAGAAGGTAGTCACAGAGTTTGTTTCTCGATGCCTTACATGCTAGCAGGTGAAGGTTGAGCACCAGGTTCTAGTGGGAATAACTCTCCCCTGGAAGTTCCAGAGTGGAAGTGGGATATAATATCAATAAACATTATGACAGACTTACCACAGACGTCTAAAGGGAATGATTTCATCTGGGTGATCGTCAACTGACTCACCAAGTCATCCCACTTCCTAGATATCCGAGAGCAGAGTTCCGTAGAGATATTGGGAAGCCTCTATGTGTAGGATATAGTTTGGCTTCATGGTGTCCCTTCAAAAATATTCTCGGATCAAGATGCCCACTTTACATCCTAGTTGAGGAAGGGATTGAAGGAGGATTTTGGAACTTATCTAAGCTTGAGCACAAAGTTCCATCCCTATACAGATGGTCAGACAGAGAGAACCATTCTGGTACTAGAGGATTTATTGTCGTCTTGTATCTTGGACTTTGATCATAGAAGGGAGGACCACCTACCACTAGTGGAGTTTTCATTCAATAATAGATATCAGTTCCCCATTGGCATGGCCTCGTTTGATGACTTGCATGGGAGACCCTTCCAGTCACTGCATTGCTGGACCAACCCCAGAGAGTTAGCACTCATGGGTCCAGACTTGGTGAGAGCTACCACTGAGAAGGTGAAAATCATCTGAGACCGAATTAAGACTCCACTGAGCTGGCTAAAATATTATACTGACAAATGATGGAGACCTCTGTATCTCAAGGAAGGGGGCCATGTCTTCCTTAGGGTCTCACCTCATCGAGGGTTACAGATATTTGGTTGATCCTGCAAGCTATCTCCAAGGTTCATCATACCTTTCTAGATACTTTGCAGAGTCGAGTAGGTGGCGTACCACATATCTCTACCACTACAGTTGCACTGGGTGCATGATTTATTCCACAGTTCATATTTGAGTAGGTATGTGCATGACCAAACTCATTTCATCAACTGGGGAGAGCTGAACATTGAGGATGGAGTGACCTTTTCTGAGTACCCAGTGGAGATTGTGGTTTGGTAGGAGTGGATCCTCTGTGGGCGATTGATTCCCTTGGTGTGCGTCTAGTGGTAGCATGAGAATATTTAAGAGAGCACGTGGGAGCGGGAGGCTCAGAGCCGTGCCTAGTACCCACATATTTTTGAGTATCCTTGTTTTGGATTTTTGTGGACACAAATCCCCAAGGTGGGGAGAATGTAATATCTCATATTTTTCATGTATTATTTTTAAATATTATATGGAATTTGGTTATGTGCGACTATGAGTCCCAGAATGTTTGGAATAAATTTTTCAAATTTATTTAAACTTTACATAGCGAGTGTGAGTGGTTTTCCTAAAAAAAGTGTAATAACTTTTAAATGGGTGCCCAGCTCAGAAATTTGAGGGAACTGTTGTGTTCAGATCAATGACTCTACCTTTTGTGGTGCCTAATATCGACTGGCACAGTTCGTCTTCCAAAGTTAGTATTTGGGCGTTTTAGAAGAAACATTTTAGAAGAAATAAAATAAATTAATAATTTATTTTATTTTAAAATGTTTCCATGATGTAAAAAAGCTTATTTTCTTTAAATAAGCAGGAGCCCATGGTTAGACTCATAACCTTGGAGATCCCCCCCTTAGAATCCTCTGGAGCTTTGGAGAGGAGCCAACCTTGCAGGATTTTTAACTGATGATGACGAACGATGACGCGTGGATCGTTACGCAGTGAAATCGAATCCCGAATGACAAAGGATATCCCACTTCTTCGATGAAAAAGGTAGGGGTTTTTTATTTCGATTCTTCTTTTCCCCATTCTTGGATTTAAATGATGAACGTGGATCAACCCACAAACAGGTTGATCCGTGGATCATACATTCTTGTAAGAGGGTTATTATTTTCTTTTCTTCGGGTTCCTAATTCAAAGATTTAATCCATTCTAGATTATTTTTGGTTGTTTTTATTCTGCTACATTTGATCCTACTAATAGAACTGGATCAATGTTGTGATGAATGATGGTGGAGGTTTGTTCCTCGATTTTCATTTAGATTTATTCCCCTTTTTTACTTGTGTTCTCCACCTTCTTCATGGGGCAATGAGCAACAGATCATTTCACATCCATTCTTCAATCCAACGATTCCAAATTGAAGATCCTAAATTGTGACGACCTATTATAGGTTCGACAGTCATGGTGGAAGATGAATCGACACAGTTCGGGGGTTCTCATTCTTCGATCATTCTCCACGCGGGTGGATCAGAACGCATTTTCAGGGCTGATCGGAGGCCTGAAACTATTGGAATCAGCTTCATGATGGTAGGATGACCCCAGATCTTGAGTTTCAAGGTGATCAGGTGGCTGGATCGAGGATCAGAGGATAAAATGGGGTGCGGCGGCTATGGGAATCTTTTTGGAAATTTCCAAAGAACACGGCGTGTATCCCTAAGAACAAGTCGCGTGGGACCGGCTTAGTGGTGGAAAGGGTTCCACGATGCACGAAGAAATGACATGGCATGTTCCCCAAAGAACATGGCATGTGGGTCCTTATGTGGACTCAGCATGTATCTTGGGCGATACACAGACACAGGATGGAGTACACAATCGTGTACTCCACCACACGACCAAACCAGGCTAGTTACACGGGTTACCCCATGTACTGGTTACATAGGATGGTGCACACAGGATAAATCTGTGTATGGGCGCACTACCAAGTACATGGTTCCGACCCCAGTTACTCGGACACTGCATGTGATCTGTACTACACGTACATGGTCATCATTTGACCCTCATTTTTTCCCCATTCTTCATTTAAACATTATAGATTCATTATTTAGAACATGGTCAGTAATTATCCAACATTTCCATACCACTCTGATTGTGTTCAGGTTATTGGGAATTGTGATTCATGCCTCCCATTCTTCTTTTTTTGGGTAGAATCCAGTGTAGTTACACCATTCATGAACTCGGGTATGTTGGAAAATAAATTCATATGTTTATATAGCCCAATTCCCTATCCATATCCCCTCTCATATCAAACACTCATAGTGGTCTGTTAGTAATAGTAGACCCCTGGTGTTTGATGATTTCCTAACACTATCATATAAATGAGAAATCACATGTTTTCACCTTATTTCTCACATATATCATGGATCACAAGATCTTATGGATTGTTTGTTGGTTATCTCATAGATATTATTGAGGGGTTATAATAAAGAAAAATAAATATGTTCGAGCATTCAAAAAGTCTCAAACAAACCAAAAACATTTCATAGGTTCATCCACATATTGAAATCTCTTCTTTGAAAATTTTCCATAAATATCAATCATATGGATCAAAAATTTGAGCTTATCCATCCTTTGTTGAGAGGCCTTTATGGTCTTCCCCATCTCCACCAAATCTCCAACCTCTTCACTGGCATTGGGTGTAACTTATCCATCTCTAATATACAACTGGTTCTGTTCATTATAGAATTCATGCACTAAGGATTTCACTTCGACCACCTTATCATTATCTTCCACCTTCAAATTGTTGATGATTTTATCTTAATTTTTAGAAACTATTGGTTGATCCTGGGCTATCCCTTCTATATGATCTATCTCCCATTCATCTCCCTAAGGTTCCTAGGATTTTTTATCCCCTATGATTTTTCTAGGAAATGTCAATCACCTATCATTCATCATGTTCTCACACAACTAGGAAGTCATGAGCCAATGTGTGAAGCTTCGTGGATTCCACCCTAATTTTTCCTCAACTGAATATCCAGTGGTATAGATATCCCACCCATCTTGGTAAGTCTACTATATGGGTATGGGTGATGAAGTTCCACACATACCTCAATGCCTTGTGAAGCATGACCCGGTTCTCCTCAGTGACATTTAATCTAGAATCTTCAATGTATTTAGGTGGTACTAGCTCAAAAAGAGGAAAGGCCACTAGAAAATCAGTGACTATATCATCTACAATCATATCCCTAGGTGTGGGTAGGATGAAACCCAGAAACAGGTCCACATCATCCCCATCACCTATAGTAGAAGCCTCTACTACCCCATGTGACACCTTTTAGGTGGACACAACAATCCTATCCTCTTAGGTCACCCTTTCTAGTTCCTTAATATCAGAATCAACTCTTTTAGCCTCCATCGGTGGAAATTATGAAGAAGGAACGTCCAATGTATCCTCCTAAGTTGTTGCACCTATTGTCAAAATTTCACCCTCCTTTATTGTGGCTTCAGCTCAATCCACCTAAGGTGGTGTCTCTATAGTCGGTTATGCCACCGCATAAGCTTCATCCAACCCTTTAGTAGTCCCTTTATCTACCACCTCTATTGAGGGAATGATCTTATCAATCCCCTCTAATGGCACCTACAGGGTTTCCCCAACCGCCACGATCTCCCCAGCCATTTCCACTAGGAGAAATCACATGTTTTCACCACCTCAGCATCAGTCACTACCAACTCAGATGTAGAAGTTGGAGGTTGAGAACTGAGTTCAATTTGAACAACCATTTAAATATGAGTCAGAAAAACGAATTAAGGTAAAGAAGAAGTTAGAAAGGTGTCATGAAAGGATAGTCTTACATGAATAGTGCATCCCAGTAAAGATATCATAGAGATTCATAAGTAATGTACCCAGTAAGGGTGTTCCCCCATTGTGCTATGCATATGTTGTAGGAATGTCCTCGACCTATGGTTGGTATCCCATTCCCATGACATAATGAAGGGACCCTACACTCTCCCATTCAAGTGTTGCGGCACCCTCACCCTCTATCTGGTGCTCTTCATGAACCTATCCATCTTCTTTCCCCACTGATTCCTAAACAAGAGACAAAATGAATTAGGTATTAAGATTATTGGTTTCTTGGGATTAAAAAACACATAGAGATCAGATGATTCGCCAAATAAAAAGCAGGATGTATTTCTCTAGATAAGTCCAAGAATTTCTCACTTCCCTGGGACTCTCCTAATTCTTTTCCTTTTATTGTGCCATTAACTGCGTGACCCATAGCGATAACTGGAGGGGAATTCATGACCAAAATCACCTTTACCTAGAAGGTTAAGGGAAATGTGGTTCCATGGGATTAAAACATGTACTCCAATTAAACCATATATTTCTTCATCTGAGCATGAGAAACGTGGAAGCCTGACCTCACAGGACCCATCCCGATGAGTAATATCCCATTGGTTATGAGATAATTCCACACCCCTCAAGGGGTGGTGATATACTTTTCAAGTCCAGAAATATCCTAATAATTGGAAAATATATAATTACTAGGAACATTTGGGTGATGTAATCGCTTCCCTAGGCCTTGGATATGCACCCTCTGGATTTATCCAGAGGGTTCACCTTTCTCCCATAACACCTTTCCTAGGGGATTTGATCTTGATATTTCCCCTCTCCCACCAACTTCTACATGTGTCGGCCCAAAAATTCTAGCTCTACCCACTAAACTTATATTTCCTATAAATTGTTTTTTGAAAACTACTCTCCCTTGGCCACATGGTTGTAGGGACTCTCATTCATCTGACTAGTTGGTTCAGTGCCTCCACATCCCCCCAAGATACATGTTCTCCCATCTCAACTTGTAGATATGGGTGATTCCATATGTAGTAGTAGGTTGAAGAATCTTTCACCATACTTTTCCATACTTTCACTTAAACATGTTCCATATATTCCTCAAAATACAAGTATGGAGCTCATAATGAACATTCGTGTACACCTTTGGTGTCAGCTGTTTCTAGCATCTTAACTACCTTTCGAACAGATATGGGATTTACTGCTCATATATCACGTTGTAGTTGACTTTTTCCACAAGTACCCCACTTAAGAACACATGGATCTTTGATATCTACTCGATGGTACCTATACCATCATCGGTCACAATCCTAGTTGGAAGGGGGTGGGTGAAACATGAAGTTCTCTAATAACCCAACCCTTCAGGAACATCTAATGGTCCCAAACTATGAGGATGAATCTCGATGATATTCAAAATCATTGGTCATAAGTTTGTAGTTGTAGGGGATATAAGGTTTGGGTATTCATATCCTCCCTTGTGTGAGACCACCTAATTGTAAAAGAAATGGAGGGGCCCACACACACTATGTGGGGACTTCCCTTGGCTAATGTGGTGGATCACTTTGTATTGCTTCCCCGGTACTGGGACATCTAGGTTGATGTGTGGCCTCGTCTTCACCACCCCTACCATGATGAAGGTTTTAATTTCACCCCCATGCCTACATCCCTCATTGGTTACACACATACATATATCAGTACAACAATGAACCCCACCATCCTGACCATAAGAGCATCATGATTGACTATATATACCCACTTCTTCCACTGCCTCACCTCCAAGATCATCCAGTTAAATTTCTCTTTTCCAATATGGAATTCCCCAAGGCATGGGTGAGGCCTTCCAAGTAACTTTTCCATTGGCTCATTCAAGAAGAAACAAAACCATTTCTTAAATGGGATGTCCATCATCCCCATATTCTCTTTACTTATCCCTTTCAAGAAATTTAGAAATACCAATGCAAGATAAACCATTTATTCCTGGTCCTCCCACACATTATCAACGGGGAGGAAATTTTCATGCAACACCCCTTGTATTAGGATCCTAGAAATTTGGTGAAGGTCGCATAGGCTAATGTTAAACTCATCATGATGAAGATAGGAGTTTTTCCCATGAAACCATATTCTTATCATTTCTGTTGTGATGTCAATATGGTAGTATACAGGAAATAGTGAGACTCATCCCACCTTGTAGATCCCTACTTCTTTTATCTCAGCCTTGAATTCGTGGAAGAATGCACATTCCAAATAAGACCAGGACCATTTTTCTCTAATGTTTTAATCATATAACACATTCCAATTGTTGGTCCACCCCTTGAGTGGAACTCCGAAACCATCTTTGATAATCATCTCATATTGTGGTGGGATTCCTCATCCTCTAGTTTCTCCTTATTGAATCGTTGCTTATCTTAAATTTGTAAAGTGGAATCCTCTTGAATAGAAGGTACTCCTTTTGAACCTCTTTTAGTAGTGTAATGAGTGATTCATGGTTATTGGCACTCTTAACCCTCTCCCCAATCATTATATTATAAACCATTTCTTCCTGATGAGAAGCAATGACATTGGTTCCCTAATCAAAAATGTTTTCAAGACATGGTAATTTTTATGATTTGGGTCACAATTCTCTACTTGTGATGATCAGTTTGGGAAGGACATTTTCAAAGATATTTTTTGGTGAAGGTTAAGTACTTGGAACTCTGTTCGTGGAGAACTTTTCATGGAGTTAAGGTCATCAAGAAGGTGATCTCCATGAGTGGTGTGGATCAAAATCACAAAGCACTCACGAAGGGTGATAGTTTCATGAAAATAGATCATAGGTCATTTTCCTTGAGAAAGTATCATGGTCCCACTACGGGACCCAAACACTATTTATAGGTGTATGGATGGTGGTTTTATGATAGGGATTCATTTTTGGACCTTGCAAAACCACACCGTGAATGGGATCCTTGAATGAAATTTTTGAATGGTAGTTAATTACGGAATTTTAGTTATTCTCCCTTAGGATCTGAAACTCGTTTTTCCCCATTATCTCCCATTATGAGAGAATATATTTTTTGAATCCAAAATATGTGTTTCATGGAAAATATTGATGTTGGAATTTCTGGTTCTTGGAGAATCTAAGCCCAAACAACCCAAAAATACCCCTAAGGTTCTATTTTTTAAATCTCACTACCTTCACAAACAGTCACGGATCATGAAGGTCAAGGGACAATAATCTCCCTCATGAGTGCATGAATGGTTGATGGTAACCTTTATGAAACACCAATATGGATTCAAGGAGTGATTTGTGACCATGTAGAGAGTTGACGGTAATCTCTGTGAAGAAACATTCAAAGTCACGAAGCCCCAATGACTCATGAAGCTCATGATTCTTCATGAAAACCTCTAGTCATCATGAAAACCACATCCCCATAAATACACCCTTCAGTCGAACATTAGGGGGAGCAGTGACCTTTTGACTTCGGAATATCGCCCCCTGTTCATAAACCACGTGTCTTCATAAACTAATTTTTCACTAATTCATATCACATTACTCATCATTTTCTACATATTTTATAATTTTTTATTTTTATTTTTATTAGATATTATAAAATTTATGTTTGAAATAAAAAAATTAAATTAAATTAATAACCTAGAAACATACATGTGATAATGAATGAGAGTATCATGAGATATTGAAAAACTCACATTCTTGAGTCTCTGCACAAACATCAACATAAATATATTTCTTTTAAGATATCATTTTTAGAAAAACATGTATTTTATAAATGCACATAAAAAATAAGGAATAAATGAATAGTATGTCGAAATGTTTCATACCAGTGCTTGGGTTTTTCCTAATAAACCAAAATATCAAGGTTTCAAGACTCTCCCTAGGCCCCAATGTATACGTATTTGTTTTTAATAAATTTATAATAAGTAACACATCATAATTTTTTTATACTATTTAAAAAAATAAAATAATAAAAATTGATAATAAAATTAGATCGGTTTGTTGGATATGTATCCAAAAACCAATCTGATCTTGAATTCATTCTTTCCAAAGGCATTCAAGAAAATTTCATCTATTTTTATTTTAAAATAATATACTTATTATGTATTTATAAATATATTTCTCATAAAATGAATGTATTAAATTTTAAATTTAATTTGTTATTAATATTAATTAATTATTATATTTAATATTAATCGCAATTTATTACTATTAATAAATATGTGAATTAATGAAATATAAACTACACGCATAACCAAGGGCTTAACTTGGTCAGGCCACCCCGTCCCCCCACCCAGCAAAGGGATGACCCACAGTATAGTTAGCCCATTACAAGTAGCCCAAGGGGCTTAAATGAGGCCCAAAGTACAACATTATAAATAAAAATACTCCAAACATACAAAATTTCAATAGTTCTAGCACTACTACAATACCTATTATAGTATCGATTATCTTAAAGTTCTATGTATTTATAAAGTACTTTCTATAGTACACATCCTGCTAAAATAGTATGAAAATTTTTCCCATATTGGGATTTGATCCCTGGTTTTTTTATTCATAAAAACTATAATGAAAAAAATGTATATTACACATCATGTAGTTAGTAATTATTTATTATTTAAAAGATACTCCTTGACCCCTGAGTAAATCACGTTTCATTTCTATGTCATGGAAATTTAAAAATACATAGAATTTACTATCTAGTGTATGTTGTGAATGTAAAATCCTCCCAAGTATATCACATGGAATGTACAATAAATTATAAAACACAAAACAAAATCAATGTACATGGTTTTTTCTCATATATATATATATATATATATATATATCATGTTTGAGAAAGAAATTATAAAATAAACATGTCAAATAATTTTAAATACATTAATCAAATGAAATGTTGTATAGAACATTATATTTTTAACTCGATATGATGTAAAACCCTAATATTATATGGTATGTTTCCTTCTAAATAAATTCAACATCTTATGTTGCACGCAAAACTAGGTTTGAGAGCACCATGACCTATCAAACTAGCCATTTGAAAAGTGGTTAAAAATTGTATTAACCACATTAAAAAAAATTATTTTTTTTCAAAATAGAAATCATTTTTGAATTCAAAATATTAAAATTTTGTCGGGTAAGTTTTTGGTATTTTCTAAAAAGTTTCAATTTTCGATGAATAGTGAGAAATACTACAGTAATGTTAAAAATCAACTTTTCGTTTAAATAATTATTTTAATTTAAATTGATTTTAATGTCACAATAGATAAATAATACATATATTAATCCAATTTAGGTCATTGTAATCTTTATTATAATATAATTTTATATAAAAATTTATTGAACTTTTGACCATCTCTTATACCTTATAGCAACATTTGCTGGATTAGCATTAAATGTAATTTTACCACTTCTGTGAATTAAATTTCAAAAAATGGTCATAAATGGTTGTAATAATTATGAAAAATGTGTTCCAATTGGATCAAAATATTTTTTTTATGGATAGTAACATTTGAATTGTATTTACCATGGTTAAAGGTAAATAGAGTAATTAAAGGTAAAAATAATATTAAAATAATATAAAATTAACCTAACACTTGTCCTAATTTCATTGGATAAGTATTTTAAGACCAAAATAAACCTTATTTTGAAAATATAACCCTTTTTAATCCACTTGTGTAAGATTATGACATTTATTATATTTTATTTAAAGAAGAGTCAAAAATGTCATATTCAAATTTTAATAAATATATCATTTTTAATATGAGTTTATATAATGGATGTGGTCAACTATAAATAGTTTTTATAAAGATAAAAATTTTATGTACAAAATTTTAATTGTTTTATAATTTTATGAAATAAACAATTATATTAAATGGGGACACAATGATGAGGCGGTAATTAATTTATTAAAGAAAGAATCAATTAAATGATATTAATTATATTAAAATAAATATATTTTAAAATATTTGATGCCATCCAAGAATTTTTTAGATGAAATTTAAATTTGAATAATGATTTAATATAGTTTTTTTAAGGAATAAAGTTGTTATTACTTTAACAAAAATCATGTATTTAATAGTGTCAATATTGACATAAATGAGATTTTAAAATAAATACAATTTTATTAAATGATATAAAAGTCATAAAAATATTAGGTTTGGATGAATTACTATAATAGTGTTAAATGTTTCTTTAATGATCCAATTATGTTTTTTTGTCATTGTATAGTAACTATATTAACCCAACAATATAAAAATAAAAGAAGACATGGTAAGAATAAAACTATTTAATTAAGGGTTAAACCCAAAAGATAAGGTTACTTTGCGAACTATACTTGTATAAAAATCATTGTTTGAGATTTTTAGACCCATCCTCATATTATCCTAGTAATACCTCACTTCGGATCTATTTTAAATTCAAAATCAATTTATAATAATTTAATAGTTTTGGGGATTCCTAAAGTGGCCCTCCCCTCTCTTATAAGTGGGAAAATTTCCTTCTATTTTATTCACACCATTAAAGACCTTTTTATTTGAAAAACTATACCATATTATCCTCAAATAATCCCTCACTTAATCCTAGGGGTCATAATTGTTTGTATAAAATCATCCTAAGGAGTCCTTTTGTACATATCCAATAGAGATACTCGAAGAAGATGTAATTATTTTACCAATTCAATTCAATTTGTTTTCTTATTATACTTCCTCTTAGTATGTTATATGTATACTAAAGTAATAAATCTAGTATCATATACATTATTATATTTTATTATGATTATGGGACAACCATATTCCTCCTTTAATTCATCTGATTAATAACAATATCACCATGTGTGTGTACGTACGACTTATGGTCACCACATTGTGGTGTAATTTTTTACTCAACACTACCTTATTTGAATAGTTATAAAGATGAGTATAATGGATATAAATAATGAATATAAAATTATTATGATTTTTTATACTTAACATACCAGCCTATTTCATACCATTTAACTATTAAGGAAATGATACTATCGTTCGTGTGTACGTATGACCTACCGTCCCCACAACATGATGAGATTTATTCTCCATGTTAACCAATCAAGAATGATTATGAAATTCATATGATGATTAAATATAATTCTTATTAAATTAATATCATTTTTTATATGAATAAAATATATTCTATGCATTAGAAACCTGACTTACATGACCAAACATGCGTGGGAAAATGAAGTATTCAACACCTGAAATAATGGTAATACTGAAATATTATTAACAAAATTATATAAGAGGATCATATGTGATATCATAAATATGTATATGGTACTAGTATAATTTAATAACATTATTTAACCATTATATAGGAGGTTAATTAACCCTCAAATAAAGGAAAGTACAAGGTGAGGGTAAAATCTTTAGTCTCATTATTATTCGAGGTTGATTATATGTAAGTATCTATTGGGACACATTTATCATCCATATCCATGTTTCTTATAAATTTATATTATAAAAAAATTAATTCATTTTTACCCATGTTTTTCTTTTTATAAAACATTTTTAATGGAATCTTTCCTAAATTTTCCAATTGAGGTACTTTATGACCGTTTCGACAAATTAAGGAAAGGCTTATTTTTTTAACTTATACGGTGAGAGGGACTATTTATGTCATCACAAAGCATTAAAATATTGATTATTACCTTAAAATAGTACAATTATTTTTTAATATAGTTGTTTTTGTTTATAATTTTGTAAGTTTGAAATGATTTCAATGTAAAAAAATGGATATTTGTTTTAAAGTGTTTTAATGATTTTATTAGATTATTTTCATCTATGTCAACATCCTTTGTTGGATTTTATGATTAATTATGGTTGATTTATTATGATTCAATCTTTTATTCTATTTTTAAGGATTTATGATATTTTTTACTATGGATGTTCTATATTGATATCATTCCTAGTTTATGATTAATGTATTAACATTTCATATGCTAGTTTTAATATGAATTTTTATGTTGGTTATGTTTCACCCTTTTCATATGATGAATGAATTGGATATAGTAATTGATGGGTTGGGGACCAATTAAAGAAATCCATATGGTTTAGGTATTGTTTAATGAAATCCCCATAATTCATCGATAGTTTTCATGAGAGAAACTCATTTGGGTTTTGACTAATACATTACCTGTATAATAATGGTCTTGGCATGAGGCCTTGACAGTGTGGTTATGATGTCTAATATTATGAATTCCCTCATTATGAGATTAGTTGGTGAATATACATGTTATTGTTTTAATATTATAATATACATGTGAATGTTTAAATGGAATTATCTGATTTATTATTTACATAATATGCTCAAGATCATGTTTAAAAGTCTTGAGTTTTGGTTTTCTTCTTGCCTTAAAAGTTTATTCTTATTTATGATATATTTCACTATATTTTTTACCCTTACTCGAAATATAATCTTTCCCATTTCTTGGGTTTCACATTTCCCCATGATTTTAATTCTTATATTTTGAATGTCCTATAAGGATAGTATAATAGATAATATTATTTTTAGAGGAGATACTATGTTGTTTTTCATTTCATGATGTAATGTAATGCTTATGTTTGTATATAGTTTTTTAAAGTCTATTAACATATAATTCCTTTGGTATAAGATTTATTATGATCATGTTAATGTATGAAATTAATGCAGTATCACCAAGATTCTGGATTCAGGTCAGTATAGTTGGTATTAGATGAATTTTTTTACAAACCTTGGAAACTAGATTTAGAAAAACATTGATTAGGTAACATTACCCTAAGATAGAATTTGTGGATACGTATATAATAAAATCATAAAACTTTGGTAATGTAGATATTATGTGGGTATTCCTAGAAAATACATCCCTTTTTGGATACTACAGGTGGATGTGGTTCTGGAACACATGTACCTAGGATTAACAGGTCCTACAAGGTATTCTGGACCTAACTCGGGGTAACCTAGTACATGAAAATGGGCCTTACAACACACCTTGTTTGACACTCCTAGGGGATATTCTTAGGATAATTCACATTTTATTTATGAACCATCATGAAGGGATTATGATGAGATATTTCCCCAAAGAAACCATTTTTATTGTTATGGGTTAGATATGCATAAATTTCTCAATTTATGTTAAGTATTTTACAAGTGTTTAATTATGAATTATGATTCATAACCTAGTCTAGTGAATTAAATTATTTATAAATGGTTACTAGTGAAAGAAATGGAAATCATATCAATACATGTAATCCATGTATAAATTTACCTGAAATTCAAGATAATGATATTGGATCAGGAGCTGCAACTGTTGTTGAACAACTTATAACTATACCGGGATAGCTGAATGAGGTTATAAATAATAACCTTGCCCATATAGAGAACCCAGATTCACAATTCGGAGGATCAATGTTAGACTATTTCATGAGACAACAACCTCAAATATTAAATGGGACAACAAATCCATTTTTTGCTTAGAAATGGATAAGTTCCCTAGAGAAAATATTACTTGCTTTGGGGAGTAATGAAAGAGAAAAAGTTTCCATGGTAGTTTATTGTCTCTATGGAGATGTGGATCAATGGTTCTCATTAATTTAAAACATTAATGAGTATTAAGAGTTATAAAATATGCAATGAATTAAATTTCAAGAACACTTACAAGAAAAATATTTTCCTTATGATCTGTGAGTGTATATAGAGAGGCAATTTCTGAGTCTGAGATAGAAAGAGGATTAGAATGTTGCAAAGTATGAATCTAAATTTACAAGGTTTTGAAGGCATGATTTAGCCTACATATGAAACCCAATAAGTAAGATTGATTAATTCTTTTATGGGTTAAAACAATTTCTCTGATGGGCAGTGGTCTCATAATATTTCTCATCATATGAAGATATAGTCTCAGGTGCTATCTAGATAGAAAAAAAATCTCTAAGTCTTGTGAATTTAAAGTAAAACAAGAGAAGAATATATTTGTTGAATACTATAGAAAAGGAAACAAGGGAAAGAAAGAAAAATATAACATTCCCATATGTAATAATTGTGGGAAGTAATAACACTGTACTTACGTAAAGGTAAAGGGAGTTTGTTACAAGTGTGGATAAAAAGAACACCAAACACATGATTGAAATGGGAATAAATAATCTATCAGTGTTCAATGCTAAAATTGTAAAGAAATGGAAATTATGGAAATGATTTTTTTTAGTGTCAGGGAATTTTTTCCCAGAAAATTCCAAGGGAGAAAGGCCAAGCTTATTAGATCACAAATTATTATTTTGAAGCTTGTGATGATGTTGTGGAATTTACTATAATCATATGATCCAATTTATCCAAATATTTATTTGATTCTGGATCCTCACATTCATTTATATCTTCTCAGTTTTCTCAAAAAATTAGATATTTTCAAATTTTATTAACAAGGTAGTTGTAAGTAAAAACCCCTAAGGGAATTCTCATTATTAAAAATATGTGTTAGGATGTTATCATTGTGTCATAAAAAATTGTTTTATCTATTAACTTTATTATCATACTGATGGTCAACTTTGATATAATCCTTGGTATGGATTGGTTATCAAAATATGATGTGGAACTTTTTTGGAAGAAGAAGTAAGTTATGATTGATGAAGAAGATGTAGAATCCATTATCTTTATAGAAGAAATTTTATCATTTTATTCTTATTTAGATCAAACCCTAGTATCTCTTCTAAATTAAATAATTAGGGAGGAATAGAAGACAACATCCATGGGTGAAGAAAGAAATGTTCAAATTTAGGATGTGCCTATTGTACAAAATTACATTGATTTATTTCCATAGTATTTACCTAGACATCCTTCAAAGTGGGAGGTTGGGTTTTCTATTAATTTAATCCCTCATGAAAGGCCAATATCAAAAACTCCCTAGGAAATGGCCACTATGGAATTAGTATAACTGAATAAAAAACTAGAAAAGTTGAGTAATGAGGTATTTATTCACTCTATTTTTTCTCCATGGGGATCCCCGATTCTTTTTTTAGGAAGAAATATAGATCAATGAGATTGTGTATTGACTATAGAGTAATCAATGTTATTACAATAAGGAACAAGTATCTTATTCCTCACATTGATGATTTTTTTGATCAACTTCATGGAGCCCAATATGTTTTGAAGATTGACCTTCATTCTGGATATCATCAATTGTGTGTAAATAAGGAAGATATTTCAAAGATGGCATTATTAACCAGTTATGGTCATTATGAGTTTATAGTAATATCATTCAGACTGACTAATACACCCTTTATTTTAATGGATCTAACGAAAAGAGTGTTTGGGACTCCAAAATCTTTGAAGACCATGAGAAAAACTTGTGTATTATTTTGAATACTCTTATAAGAAATGAACTATATGGGAATTTTATCATGTGTAGATTCTAGCTTCAGAAAATTTATTTTCTTGACCATATTGTCTCGAATGATGTAATCTATATTGATCCTTAAAAGATAATGTCAATCAAATAATGTCCATCACCGATGATCATAACTGAGGTACACAGTTTTATTGGTTTAGCAAGTTACTATCCATGTTTCATCCAGAATATTTCTCGATTGGCCAACCCATTAACAAAGCTCACGCATAAAGGGGTTAAATTTGTTTAGACAAAAGGGTGTGAATAATTATTTGAAGAATTGATTATAAGATTAGTTAATTCTTCTATTTTGACACTACCATCTAGAAATGATGGGTTAGTGATTTATAGTGATGCATCAAGTAATTGACTCAGTTGTATCCTTATGAAGAATGATAGGGTTATTTATTATGCATGAAGGTAATTAAAAATTAACGGAAAAAAACTACCCAACTCATTATCTTGAGTTAGATAGAGTAATCTATACTCTAAATATATGGTGACACAATCACTATGGTGAAAGATGTACAATATATACTAATTACAAGAGTTTGAAATATATTTTCTCATAGAAATGAATTAAAATGAGATAAAGGATATGGCTTGATCTACTCAAGGATTATGATTTCACAATATACTACCACCCAGGAAAGGAAAATAAGGTGGCAGATTCTTTGAGAAAAAAGGGCCTAGGATTTATGAACAAAATGATAGTTTACAAGGATCCTATGTTCATGGAATTAGTAAATATGGATATAGGGATTCTCATAGAAGGTGAAAAATCACTACTTTTTTAGAGAAAATCAATAATTTATTTACTATAAGTGATAAAATGTTCTTAGAATGATGATGAGTATTTCAAAAGAAAATTAAAGTTGTGAATTATGAGAGATTGATTGACTTCGTATTTAAAGGTGGCATTTTGAAATTTTATAAGAGGCTTTGTATTCCATCTATACCTAAGTTAAAAAGGGAATTATTGGATGATGATCATATCTCCAATTTCTATATACACCCTAGTAGCACTAAGATGTATAGATATTTGAAATAACATTTATGGTGGGTCAACATGAAGAGTGAGACAGCTGATTATGTGTCAAGATGTTTGGTTTGTCAATAGTTGAAGGTTGGAAGACAACATCATAGAGGATTCATGCCACCTCTTTCTATACCTATGTGTAAATGGGATGATATTATTATGGACAGTAACATGGGGCTACCAAAGACTTTCAGAAGGAATGATGTGATATGGGTTATTGTTTATTGTCTTACAAAATCTGCTCCTTTTCTTACAATAAAAGAATATTTACCACTTGAACATTTACTAAGAATATATAATAATGTAGTTTTAAGACTTAATGGTGCACCCCTATCAATTTTTTATGATCATGATTCTTGTTTTACCTTAATATTGTGGAGAATTCTTTAGAAGGCCCTAAATACTAAGCTTTATTTGTGTACTTCCTACCACCATCAAACTAATGGAAAATCATAAATGACTATTCAAACATTATAAGACATGTTGAGATATTGGGATCAGTATTTACCTTTAGTATAATTTTTCTATAATAATAGATTTCATTCAAGTATTCGGATGGCACCATATGAAGGGTTATATGGAAAGAGATTTCATGCACCAACTTGTTGGGATGATTCTGGTGAAAGAAAATTTGTAGGCCCAAAACTGGTTAAGGAAATAAACAAAAAGGAGAAAATTATTCAAAACCATATCAAAATAAATCAAAGTAGGAAAAAGAGATATGTGGATAATCAAAGGAAGTATTTGAAATTTCAAGTGGGGGATCTTATTTTATTAAAGGTATCTCCATATATGGGTGTTATAAGATTCGGTAAGAAGGGTAAATTAATTTCTAGGTACATCAGAACTTTTGAAAGTATGGAATGAATTGGAGCTGTAGATTACTGGTTAGCAATGCCACCAAGTTTATCCAAAGTTCAGGATATGTTACATGTATCATTGTTAAGGAAATACATGTCATACCCAACGCATGTAATCACCTATGAAGAAATAAAACTGAAACCCAGTCTATCTTATTGTGATGAGTATATCAAGATTATTGATACCAAAGAACAAGTTTTGAGAAATCAGATGACTCATCTAGTAAAAGTAATTTAGAGAAACCATAAAATGGAAGAGGCGATGTGGGAACATGAATAAATTATGATGAATAACCACTCAAATCTTTTTATGTAGTGGTATTCTAAAAATTTCCAGGCTAAAATTATTTTTAGGGGGAATAATTTAACACCACAAGCTTCCATGATACTTATCCTTTTAAATATATTCAATAACTTGCACTGCACGCAACACCGAGTTTGAGTGCATCATGACCTATCAAACGAGCCATTTGAAAAGTCAAATGAATAGTATTAACCACATTAAAAAATTTATAAATTTTATTTTTCAAAATGGAATTCATTTTTAAATTCAAAATATCAAAATTAGCATACGGTGAATTTTTTGTATTTTTCTGAAAATATTAAATTATTTGTTGAATTGTGAAAAATACTGTAGTAATGTAAAAAACCAAATTTTTCATTTAAATAATTGTTTTAATTTAGATTGATTTTAACATCACAATAGATAAATAATACATATATTAATACAATGTTGGTCATTTTAATATTCATTATAATGGAATTAGATATAAGAATTTATTGAGCTTTTGAACGTCTTTTTTACCCGTCTTTTAGCCATATTTGAGGGACTGGAATTAAACGTAACTTTACCACTTCTATGAATTGAATTTTAAAAAATGAACATACATTGTTTTAATTAGTATTAAAATTTTGGTCTAATATAATCAAAATAATTTTTGGTGAATAGTAACTTTTGAATTTTATTTACCACAGTTAAAGATAAAAAGGGAAATTAAAGGTAAAAATAATATTATAATAATATAAAATTACCCTAAAACTTATCCTAATTTAATTGGATGAGTATTTTTTGAACCAAAATAAACCTTATTTCTAAAATAAAATCCTTTTTAATCTACTTGTTTTAGATTAATACATTTATTATATTTTATTTAAAGAAGAGTTAAAATGTCATATTAAAAATTTTAATAAATATATCTTTTATAATATGAGGTTATATAAGTGATATGGTAGACTATAAATAGAATTTGGAAAGATAAAATGTTTATATAAATAATTTAAATTTATTTATGATTTTAGGAAATAAATAATTAAATATTATGGTGACATAATGATGATGTAGAAATTAATTTATTAAAGGAAGAATCAATTAAATAATTTTAATAATTTTAAAATTAATATAATTTGAAATAATTGATGCCATGAAAAAAAACATAGAATAAATTTACATGTTATTGATGGTTTTAAATATTTTTTTATAAGGAATTAATTTATCATGACTTTAACAAAAAACATGTATTAAATAGTGTCAAAATTTACAAAAATGAAATTTTAAAATAAATATTATTTTATTAAATGATATGAAATTCATAAAAATATAATTTTTATCCAACTAACATTTATAGTGTTAAATATTTTATAAATGATACATTTGGGGTTCTTTTTTCATTTTATTGTAACTATATTAACCCTTTAGTATAAAAATAAAAGTAGACACAGTAAGAGTTAAAGTGTTTATTTAAGTGTCAAACCCAAAAGATAAGGTTAATTTTGTGACCTATACTTGTCTAAAAATTATTTGTTAAGAGGATTTAGATCCATATTCATTTTATCCTTTACATAAATCACTTTGGATCTTTTTTAAATCTAAAATCCATTTATAATAAATTAATAGTTTTGGAGTTTCTTAATGTGCCTCTCCCCTCTCTTATAAAAGGGCACCACTACTTATATTTTATTCACACCTATAAATCCATTTGGCTCGGCCAAAATCATCCCATTTATCCTAAAAAAATCCCTAAATTCATTATAGAAGACATACTTTGAGTATAAATCCATGCTATAGAGTTATTTTGTGCAAATCAAAAGGATATACTCGAATAAGAGGTAATTGTTTTACCACTTCAATTATTATTTTTTTCATCTTCTACTTTATATTAATATGTTTTTTACATAATGAATTAATAAATAAATTATAATATACAGGATGAGATATTATTATGATTATGAGACAACCATATTCCTCTTTTTATTCATCCTACCAACAACAATATCCCCATGTGTGTGTGTAAGGGTTACCGTCACCACATCGTTGTGTAATTTGATATTCAACAATACCTTATTTGGATGGGTATAATGATGAGTATAAGGGATATAAATAATGAATATGACTTGATTATAACTCTTTATATTTAATATTCCATCCAATTTCTTACCATTTAACGATTAAGATAATGATATTGTCGCTCGTACAAATGAACGACCTACCATCTCCACGATGTAATGAGATTCATTCTCCACATTAACCATTCAAGAATGATTATAAAATTCATATTATGAGTAGATATAATATTTATGAATATAATATAATTTTTTATATGAATAAAATATATCTTATACATAATAACATGACTTAAAAGACAAAACATACATAGGAAAATAAAGTTGTTAACACCTAAAACAATGCTAATACTGAAATATTATTAACAAAATGATATAAGAGGATCAAATGTGATATCAAAAATATTTATATGGTCATATTATAATTTAATAAAATTATTTAAACATTATAAAAGAAGTTAACACACCCTTGACTAAATTAAATTACAATTTAAGGGTAAATTTTTCAATCACATTATCATCTATGGTTGTTTATACGTAAGTATCTACTGTGAAACATTTATCTACCATATCCATGTTTATTAAAAATTTATACTATAAAAAATTGTTTAAAGTCATTTTTACCCATTTTTTGACTTTTTATAAAACATTTTTAAAGGAATATTTCCATTATTTTCCAAACAATATACTTTATGACCCTCTTAGAAAAATTAAGGGAAGAATGTTTTTTTAACTTATATGACATGAGAGACTATTTCTGCGATCATGACACCTTAAAATTTTGAAGCTTCGCATATAAAATTATATGGACATTTTTGAACTACATGTTTTATTTTATAATTTTGTAACTTTTAAATGATTTCAATGTAAAAAATGGATATTTATCTCAAAGAGTTTTAACGATTTTACTAGATTATTTTAATCTATGTCAGCAAAAATTGTTGGATTTTATGCTTAATTGAGGTTCATTTATTATGATAAAATCTGCCATATTGTATTAAATGAATTATGATATTTTTAATGTTTTTGTGCTATAATAATAACATTCATGTTTTATGGTTGATGTATTAACATTTCATATTCTAGTTTTAATATGAATGTTTATGTTCGTTATGTTTCACACTTTTCATATGAGGAATGCCTTGGACATAGTAAGTGATGGGTTGGGGACCACTTAATGAAATTAATATGGGTTGGAGATCGGTTAATGAATGCTCCGTTATGCATTAGTTGTTCTCATGAGACAAACTTGTTTATGTTTTTACTAACATCTTACCCACATATGTATGGTCTTTTCATGAGGCCTTGATAGTGTGGTTATGATGTATGGCAGTATGCATTCCCTCCTTATGAGATTAGTTAATGATTATACATGTGAATATTTTATTAGTATAATATCGATGTGAATGTTCAAATGGAATTATTTGATTTATTATTTCCATAATATGCTCAAGATTATGTTTAAAAGGATTTAGTTTCAGTTTTATACCATTCCATAAAATTTTATGCTTATTTATGATAGCTTCTACAATATTTCTTACCCTTACTGAGCATCTGATATCACCCCTTATTTATATTTCACTATTCCCCAGGGTGTTAAGTGGTATATTATAACCAAATTTTAGGGATAGTATAAGGGATATGAGTACTTTAAAAGGATATGTTGTTTTTCATTTCATGATGTAATGTAAAGCATAAGTTTCAATGTAGTTTTTCCAAGGCTACTAAACTATTCAATCCTTATGGATTTGATTTCTTTTGATCATTCTAATGTATTAAATTAATGCACCATCTCCAGGATTCTAGGGTCGGGGCATTATATATGTCATGTGTTTTTATATTATGAAATTTAATTATTTTTATTTATTTTTATTTATTTTTATTTTATATATTTACAGTCTGGATAATTAGAATATATGTTAGAAATGATTACTTATATGATTTTGTGAAGATCCAACACCATAAAGGTATAAATTTATAATGGAGGAAGTTGAAATTGTGAACAAATTATTAGTGGAACAACCTCTAGAAATAGATATTATCTTAGTAGAGAAATTACCTTCTACCTATGAACCAAGTATCTATCACTGATTCTCTTATTGGTCCACCCTAAGAGACTATATCAACAAATATATCCAATCCTAATCCCCCACCTTGATAACCATATATTATATTTTAAGAGTGTATTTCTTATAATTAATAGTTGGAGAAGATCCAATAATGTCCCATTTAGATGAGTAATTGATAATTATACCTGACTATAGTTCATATTTTTTGAATTATAGCCCTCATTATTATAATCCATGAGCATACACATCTACTAGAAATATTCTAGTTTAAAATTCTACCTACCATAATCTCTTCTTTGGTTATAGGATATATTCTAGTTTTATGATCTTAAACACGTATAATAGCCCAGTAACACAGATAGATTTATCTATTTCTATATATGATGTAGAGAATTTTCAATCAATATGAGTGAATTTTCTCATTAGTGAATTTTTTTTACTTTTATTCTATCTCACCTCCCTTGGTATCCTATCTTGGCCGACCGAACTAACTTATAATGATATCTTTATAGTTGGAGATTACTAGACCAACTGTATTTTATGATCCTATATAAAATAAGAGAACCCTTATCATTTATCATGCTTATTCATCCTTCATCATTTCCACAACACCTTCCTTTTTCCATAAAAAGTGGATGGTAGTTTAGTCACTAGTATAGATATAGATATTCTAGGATGCCTCTATAATAGGGACTTTTCTGACATACTCAATAATGTTTCCTATAATTTTCATTAATTTTACACTATATGACAAGGAAATATGACCAAAAAATTATATACCAACTATTTGTCACATAATTTATGTAATAAACCTACCTAGGATGCCATTTTCTGATACTCAATATGATTTATCATAAGTATTAAAACATGTAATTAATCTCCATAGGATAGAAATATTGGACAAGGGTATCAAGAATAACTTTTGGGAATGATTCCAAACTATTATAGAATAAAATAAAAATAATATTTCAATATTGAAATATATAATTCCAATACTAACAATTAGATAAGTTACAGCTAAAATTTAAACACAATTTGGATGAATCATATAAAACCAATTCTTTAAACTCAAATGTATTTATAATAAATTATAAAATATAAAATATTTTATATATTCATAATCATCATCTCAAAAATAAACCCAAAAATTTATACAATAATGAGAAATAAAGTTGAATTAAAGTGGTGTGAAATTGAATAGGTGAAATACATAAGTAATATAAATTATGTTTACATACATGCTAAAGTGCTTATATAGGGTATGATTATGAATACTTGAAGGATACAACCAATGGTTTTATATGAGTCTTTCTAAAAAACAAGATATTCCCCTTTAAAATAAGTTCATATTTATATAATAAATATATCTTTTTAATTTATAAAATTGGAAAAGAGTAAAAATATATTTATCATCAGTTTTCAAAAACAATATACATCGATACTTCAAAAAATCAATACAAAAGTATCATATAATCATTAAAAAAAATACAAAGAATTTTTTTCTTAATTAGCTAGAAGTAAATAAATTAAACAGATCATATTTCTATAACAATTATTCATTTACTTTAATAATGAAAACTTCATCTTCTCTAATTTTGTATCAATTATACTTATTAAAAATGAAATCTATGGGGTCAAATAATGAATAAAAATTTTTAAAAGTAAACAAAAATAATATACCAAGAATCATGGGATATCTCCCTAGGCCCTATTGATAGAATACTGAAATTATTTTAGGATAAAACATATATAATCTTCAAAAGTGTCCATAATTATATAATCACCCAACTTGCTCTCACTAGACTCAAAATAAAAGAAACCTCATAATCAAAGAATTATCGTAAATATTTTATACATTCCAAATCATGATCAAAACTATGATATTACACATCCCTAAAACATTCAATTAGATTCCCAAGGATTCCAATGATCATTTATAAAAACAAAAATTAAGTATGATAATCCCCACAAAGGCTCTAGCACACATTTAGTTTCCAAGAGTCATAAAAAATGTTCATGGATCCATTGGTTGGTGTTCCCCACTCAAAGGGAGGAGGAATTATTTTACATATCAATGTAAGAATCATCATATGTGTGACATCTAAGAATAAAATGGAGGCTACAGGAGTGTAATTTGAGGTATACTTATAGAATCTTAAATTCTTTGTTTTTTGGATACGTTTGTATGTTTAATTCCATGGATATATATCCTTATATGTTTGGTTTATATTCCACTACCAATGATCATTATATGATAAAATTAAACCCATCATTGGTATGATTTAAAAATTACTCCATGTGTAAAACATGTTTAATCTGTAATTTTTTTAGAAAATCATCACCATCACCACAACAATCCAATTCCCAAGGACTTTCTATAGCGACTAAAAATGACCATATCACCGTCACCACAACATAAAACTACACAAGGTGCTTCTTAATTTTGATTCTTCAAGAACCACATCCAGATCCATATCTTAGCTTCCCCATGACACTATGGGTTTTTCTACTCAAGGGGCTTCTGTCCAAAACAGTTAGAGATTTGGCACCATGGAATAATGTAAGTCATTATGAAGAATAAATTGTTTTAAAAAATTTTTTTTTAATATTTGTGTTATAATTGGTTTATAAATTTGTTACAAATCATTATAAAAGGTATTTTGGGAAATTTTATTTTAAAATAGGTTTATAAAGTAATTAATTATAAATTATTTATAGTTAATTAAATATTTATGAAACATTTATTAATAAAATATAAGTAAATATTCAATGGTAATATTTAAAAACCTTTTCTCAAATTATATGGAATATATTATGATATTAAAATAAAATTTTTACTTCAAAATTATAATAAAAAATATATAAATGGTTTTAAATTAATAAATAAGGTTGAAATATAAAAAAAATATTTATAATTGTTAATTCTTCAAAATTGATTCATTTGAAATTGTTCATATTAAAATTGGGATCTTATTTAAATATTTTATTTAAAATTCCTCAAAAATATGTTCATTTATTATTTGATAATGGTGTAAAAATAATTTAAAATTTCCTATATTATTTAATATGAAAAAATCAAATTGAATAAATATAAAATATTTTATATTCAAAATTATGTAATAAAAATAATATTTATATAAATTATAAATAATTTATAGTTATATTATTTTTATGACTAGTTCATAAATGTATCATGTTTTGAAAAAATTAACAAAATGTTTTTTTTTATTAAATTCGTTTATTTATTATTATTTAGTAAATTTTTTATTAAATGTGAATATTGTGTATGAAAAATTTATATAATATATTTCTTATAGTATAATTCCTTTTATTTCATTCCATGTGTGGAATCATTAAATTTATTTTTCTTCAACATTTACCATAGTTTCAAATTGAATTTCGTAACTTGAAATTTGTTTTTGGGAATAGTTTTTCCATGTTAGATGTTATAGATATAATGAATTGAATTCTCACTTGAATATATTCTCTCTAGGGAGAGGGACTTGGGGTTAGACTACCTACTATCCTAGAGGCATATTCCTTATCTATAAAGGTAAATGTGATTGGGTTTTTGTCACTTTAGGATTACTCATGTGGAAATATGAATCTCATATAACTCTATAACTTTACATGAAATGGTCTTTTACCTTAGGTATATGATTAATTTAGATATGTATGAATATGTTTTGTATTATATTTTTTGTTGAGTAACACATATTATTGGTTGTGTAAAGAATTACACATTAATATGATGGGAACACATTAATTTGGTTGTCAGGATAGGGATTCCAAAACGTAATTGTTATAATCATGCATACACCAATAAAACATGAGAAGATAAATATTATATAAGATATTATAGTTATGAATTTTATATTCATATGATATATATTAAATTGTTTTGACATTAAAGGAAAACACTTAAAATACAATGTGTGAGACTCCTTCCAAAGGAACACGTTTCAATACCTTGATCTTTCAATTGGGTAGGTTCTATAAAATAATGGTTTACATGGACTACCTTGTGCATGGTAAGTGAGTAATAGATGAAACTATATTATCATTGGGTAGCTTATTCAAAGAAGGGTTCCTTTGTATTGTCTTTTTTTAGTTTTTTCTTTCAGTTTTCATTAGTTAACACTTAATATGGAATCCCTTGGGAAGCATACTTAAGGAATAGAGTGGAGTTAATTAGTATGATGTATTTTAATAAGATTTTATCCACTCAACTATATGATAGGACCACTTCAGGATATACTCAACACTAAGAGGGTTGAATTAGTGTTGGGAATTTTTCGACTAATTATAACTTTTATCCATTTTACCTCTTAAACTTGTTTGGATCTTGATTATCTTATTATATTTTCATTATAATATGAAAGTATATGAAAGTAGATAAATATGTAACATGATATTTTTATAAGGTTTACTAATCAATAAGAGTAGATATTCCTTGATGTGGTTTGGAAAAAATCCAATACCACATAACAACTAGAAAATAATTCATTAACACGGTTACAACAATTAGGGAATAACCATTCAATTGTATTGCACTATATTAAATTAATAGTATTTATTTTTCATCTCCAAAATAGTTTTTTATACTAACTTTGAATAAATTTTTCATCGTATTTTTAAGTTTATTTATAACACCAATAAAGTGTTCCCCTAGATGAGGCTTCTGTTGGGTGACATAGTCATACTTTGTTCTTCCAATTAGTTCATCTTCACATTTTTACTTGTACTTCAATAGGAAAGAAACTCTTATTATTATTTATATAATAAAACATAAAGTTTCACTTCTTAATTCTTCTTATTAATAGAAAACTAAAGGATTCACCTCTTCCTTCTTCTTTTATCTTCAGTCCCAATAATATGAATACGTTGTGTACTGGTAATCTCTCATTTCATTGATGCATAATATCAAGATTTATTATTATATTAGATATCATTTTTTATTCTTTGTGCAGTTAATATTTATACAAATAAATCATACTACACTTTCTGTTTTATTTCATGAAATAATGATCATTTACAAACATCATATACTAAAAACTTGAATATTAACTCTTCTGATATTCTACTCAACTTCATTCTCAATTTCACTACAGAATATTCATGAAAATCATATCACGTGTTCATTTCTCAAACATGATTCATGTGTAATAAAATTCATGAAATTATAACTTTGTAAACCCTATAACATATCTATTTGTGGATAATATTATTTTACGTGACTTCTAATATTCTATCTTAAATAATTAAACTATCACATGAGATTATTTCTTCTTTATTTATTTTCTAACCCAAGTATATGCACAAGGGGTATTAATTTTATAGTGTCTTCATTAACTCTACTCCATTTCAAAATAGTAACATATATTTCTTGAAACAATGTATGAACTATCTTCTCTATGATGACCCATGTTGGTTTTTTATCATGAAAATAGGAACATGGTATCCCATATCTTCTTCATGAAAAGTGAATGAGTAATGTATGTTGTGTCTCAACACACTATGTCTAAATAGTATATGGTAAATCTCAAGTTTCTTCACATAATATCTTTGTGAAAATTGGAATGTATTTGCAATACCAATTCTTCATGAGGCACTTCAAGTGTGAATCATATGTGAAATGAACATTGTTTCCTCTTCTTCTTCACATAAGAGTATTGCAGGGGGTGTTATTATTTACATAAGAATTGTAATATCTAGTTATTCAATAGGGTATGGAATATTGGGAAACTCCCCTTATTTATATAGCCAAGAGGATTATGGAAATCTATTTTCTCATATAATAAAAAATAGAGATTCTCTATTTTTTAAAATAGTATCGCTCATATAAATCATAAGTAGTAGAAAATTACCTCATTAATGGATAATATCCTTTTATAGGAGTGGTCCACAATCTTACCTTCATTCATTAACTAACATAAATCCCATAAATACATCTTTGTAAATAAATATCTTGAATACTGAGATATCTCGGTGTTTTATTCATAGAATACGGGTTACATGACACCAGAAAATGTGGAATCATAATGATGATGTTTATTCCTTCATGGTGAGTATCTAACATGTACATGATGATGATCACATACTCCTATTTTCTAATTTTTAACTCATCCATGAAGATGGATAAATGAACAACCTTATAAAAATTAATATTCATTTGGTTATGTCATCTTACAAATAAACTCCAAATTATATGAAAAGCGTATCATGCCTGTATATCAACCTAGAGAATATGATCTTTCATTATTTTTTTATCACCAAACATGTTTACCAATTCATTGCTTGATCTTTAGTGGTGGTTGATCAATGAAATTTCAAATTCAAGTAGCTCTCTTTTCTAGTGGAAGGAGATTACTATGTGGAGGGTGTTGCGGTTTTGGATCAGAAAATATCAAATGACGGTGTTATATAAATATCATTTAAATGAAGGGTGCAAAGTTCCTGTAACACCATTGTCCTACATTTATCTCTCACTTAGTATAGAAGTTTCTTTTATATATCAGTTCACTATTGATATAGAACTGAGTTTGGAATTAATAATTCACAACACACACCCTTCACAGGCCTCTCCCCACATGTTTCATCCCCTCGATAACCCTTTGAGAGCAATTCACCCACTGATTTTACATTTAATACACTATGATGGAACATTATAAGACCATTGTCACACCTGCCACCGATGGCTGGCCAGGTCAACTACCACCCATGTCGTTGAACCAAGGATCCCCCATTTTTGGTTGAGGTGACCCTTTTGTCCAAATTTTAGCCATATTTTTTAATTAAAATCTCTATAGAGGCCAAATAATTATCAAAAGTTCCATATAAAATATAAATTCCAAAAACAATTACTCAAAAACTCTCTTCCTCAATTTCTCATGAAACTAATATTTACATTACAATTCCTTCCTTATTTTTCATTATAAAAAAATGTTTTTCAAAATATTATTTAAACCTTTATTCGTGCGAATCAATATTTTTGTAGACTTCGCTTCTTATTCATTATTATAAACAATGTATCGATTTAAATAACATAGTGTAACTTGTTTTATACATTAAGAACAGTTCATAAATAATCAAACATATAAAATCAATGTCTTCAAAATAACATCCTTGACATAATAATACTTGAGTAATATCTTCTTCATCCAATCATCCAAACTAAATTCACTTTGTTATCAATATTTGATAACATATATAAATACAAAAACTTATTTCTTTATTAAATCTTCAACATATTAACATCAATGAAATATTTTTATTTCATTAGAAACCATTCAAAACAGTTACAAAGCATACACAAAGTTGGATCTTCAATCACCCCATTTTTATTTGTTATAAATATCTTCAAATTTATTTCCAAATTAACATTACAATATGTAAATCTATCCTGTATACTTTTTTCAAAAATACATTTCACTTTCTATCCCGCTTATTGATAAGAAATAAAAATTTCATGGGAAATCGGTATCTTTTCATACTTAAGTAGTGTTACAACAATCATATCACACTAAGCCTAAGTGATAAATTATCTATATAGGAAATAAGAGGATTTGATTTAGACAACATATTTATCCATTATTAATTGATCTTGATACCTCATGAGATAAGAAATCATATAACTTTATTCAATGTTTTTCCAATTTTATTAAATTTTATAGATATTAAACGATATATGAAAAACATTTATGATAAATCAACCTAAAAATCCAATACCCACTTCAATAAGTAGATTAAGATAATTCAACAACAATAAGTTTAATAATAAGCCTCAGGGAACATTCATTCATCCACATTTTATTATGTCATTGGTTAATTAAATTACTCCCCCTTTGTGGTAATTTATTTATTTATTTTTTCTAGGGATGATATATTATGAAAAATATACATTTTCTAATGACTTGAACTTCAAGATATTTACAGAAAAATGATATTTTATTATAGTTAAAATAATGATTCTATAATAAACTTCTTTTTTTATTTTTCTCCAACTAAAGGGAAATGCTCTTCAACATCTTTATAATGGTGATCTCTTCAAGAATTTATTTTAAGATGTTCAAATTTAGAGAATACACCAAAATGGATCTTCAACTTGAGAATTCAATATTTGAAAATTTTCACATCTTCACCAAGGATGATCTTATTTAATACTTGTTCTTCATGATACCAAATATATGATCAAACCAAGATAGTATATTCATTATCCTTATTGTCTAGGATATGATAGTACATTCTTAAACTTCTAAAATGATTATCCTCTGTCATATTTATATTTCAATAAAAATTTCAAAATCATTCAAGGATTATGACTTAGTTTTTTTTGTCAATATTTGGCAGCACTCATTATTTCTTAGGTTATCCCCCTCTAAATGTATTTCACCATCAATTATATACATTATAAACACAAATACAATACACAAATATTATTTTAATAAGGTGTACCCTTTCTTGATTTATCAATTTGAATAGAAAGGTTGATATTGTTTTCTCAACCAAGTTACTCCATTTCCACCACTCTTCATGATTTCACATCTGATGTTAAATTATGATTAGGGTTTCATGGATCTTATTATTTATTTAATTTATTTTTCCCTTAAACTTATTTCTCCAATATATTTTATATAATTTGTATCACCAAGTGAAAATTTAATCTTCTTAAAGAATTTTTTTTCTATAATGCTTAAAAAATAATTTATAATAGTATGACCAACCATGTTTCACCTCACATATAAAGCTTAACCATCATGTGGAGAATTTTATTTTTCACTGGACTTTGCTTGTTCATGTTCCATTTTATTCATTATCTACTAATCATCTGGACAAATTACTAACATATCATTAGGTTTATTCGAATTAAATTTGGATTTTTAATATGGATCCTTTTGAGTCACATCCATCTTAGTAGTTCTTTTTCATGTAGAAATTTTCCTCAACTTCTTGGACTTGGAATATAAGGTCTTCTCACTATTTTTATTTGATACTTTATTGGGATAATTTTTTCATAAAATATTTATAATTTCCTACCAAGGTTTCTTCTTCTTTCTTAGCCAACATATGTGGTCTTATTTTCTCATCATCGTCGGATACATATCAAGATGAGCATGCACCATTTATATCACCATAACACTGTGGATATGACTTCTTCATCTCTTAATTTATCCCCATTAACATGGTACTTCTTTATGATTTATCATTTATAGGATTTTACCAACAATCTTTTTCACAATTATTGAATCTATTATATCACCAACATTGACCCAAAAATATTGATCATATTATTTTTATTGTATGACATTTTTTGGTCTTCTTTAAATCTTATTCTTGGATTATTTGGGATCCAGATTCTATAATCCTTTTTGAATTCACCCAAGACATGGTGGTAGGCTTTTAATAACCATTATTCAACCATACTTATATTAATTTCGTTTTATAACCTTCATTATTCATAATAGATTTATAAACATTATTATAATACGTTATGGATGGTACCTCTTTCTTCACAACTACTTCAGATAGATCATTTAATAATGACATGATATTTCTATCACATGTCGGAAGTATTTTACCCATATAATCCTCGGGTGATAATTTATTAGAATCATTAACTCTCTCATTCTTTTATAATGTATAAATATGTTCCTTATCAAGTTACTCCAACTAAAATTCCAATTATAGAAATTCTATATTGATGTTTATTTTTTTATCTTCAATCAAGAACAACTTCAATTAACAAGACTTCTTCATTTTTTTCAACATCATCTTAATATATCTTAAATTTATTTTTTAACAAAAAGTCATGTTATTTGATATTCTTGAATTTTTATTCCAATTATAAATCCTTGAAATCAATGATGTTTTCAACTATTCTTCAAGTGTGTAGATCTTTTATTTTAATGACTTCTTGATTACTTATTCCTCTTAAACTTCATTAAGCTAGTTTTCTTTAAATTTTGAGGAACTTATATAAAACTCCACTCTTTCTACTATAAAAGATACAATATTATTGGATAGATTAATACATTATATAAGTTTTACTTTTAAATCCCTCTATACTAATTATGAATTCTCCTCATGATGAGTGATCTCTTCATGAAATATTTCACATATCCCACAGATAATAGAGACAAATTATTTGTGATTTCAATGTATCATACTCTTTAATGCATAAATTGAAAAATCAATTGACATGTCATAACTCCCACTAGTGATTGGATATTCTTTAGGTTAGTTTTGATAAAAGTTAACACATGACTCAAGATCACTTGAATGTATTGATCCATCTAAGCTAGAAAGACTATCCATCCCCATTTTGGTGACTTAATCCACATTCTCATGAATTTACATGCATAATACAACTTCATTTTTAGTAAGGAATAGAGAATATAAAACATTATCTACTATATATAAGTGGGATTTATTATTTATATTTCCTTTCTCATAATTTATCATATTCATCTTGATCTTGGTAGAGATATGTTTTTACTTAAAGATAATTGAATCCTCACCAAAATTGAAACTCATTTTAAATATTGGAAAGAAACAAACATCCTTAAAAAAGAATAACTACAATAAAGAGAATCCAATATAGGATAAACGTGATCTAATACCAATTTAGATGACCAAATTGGCATATAATCAACACTGATAATGGTGGAATCAGTGTTAGGAAACTTTTCAACCATAATAACTTTCATCACTTTTACCTCATAGACCTATTAAGGTCTTGATTCTATTATTATATTTTAAATGTAGTATGAAAGTATATGTAAGAAGATAAAGATGGAACATTATATTTTTACAAATATCACTACTCAAAAAGACTATCTAGTCCATGGAATGTTTTAGAAATAATCTAATACCACACAACCATTTGAAAATAACTCTTTATTGTAGTTTTAGTAAGCAAGGAATAACAATTCACTTTCACTTCAATATATTCAATTGATAGTGCTTGTTTTATAGATCCTAGTCATATCATTATATTTCTACTAAAGACAGTATTCTTCTTCTTTGTAAGGTACATTGTAACACCAATAAAGTATTTTATCAGATGATAATTCTATTTGATTCAACATTTTTACTTTTTTTCATCCACTTAATTTATCATCACGTTGTTCCTTTCACTATAGTAATCAAACAACTCTTCTTACTCATGATAATAGAAATCTGAAAGTTCGCTTCTTAATTATTCTTCCTAATAAAAAACTTAAAGTTGCACCTATTCTTTATTCTTCTATCTTTAGTCACAATAATAATAATATGTTTTGGTGTGGTAATATTATAATTATTTGATACACAATATCAATAAATTTATTATATTAGAAATACTTAGTTCTTCTTAGAACTTAAAAATATTTATGAAACTAAATCATACTACACATTAAGTATTATTTCATGAAAGAATGATATTGAACAAACATAATACACTAAAAACTCGGATATGAAATCTTCTTAAATTAGTCTCAAGTTCACTCCACATTATTCATGCATATCATATCACATCTGTATTTATCAATAATTATGTGTGTATAACACAATTCATAGTATTCTCAATTTTTAATTAGAAGGACATATCTATTTAGGTATATTATTATTTTCTTCTATTTTTCAATATTATATCTTAAAATTTTTGGATATCACATGAGCTTATTTATTCTTTTTTTCTTCATGCACACAAGTATATGCACTTGGGGTCTAAAAGTTATACTATCTTCCTAAACTCTCATCCTTTATGAAATAGTAACATGTACGGAATGTAAAAAATCATACACTGCTTTCTCTCCATAGACACATGTTAGTTCTTGAATGTGAAAAACAAGAGCATAGTATCCATTGTCTTCTTCATGCAAAGTGAATGCTCAATGTATAAGGTTTATTAACACAATTTGTGTAAATATTATATGAAAGTTATAAAGATTATTCATGTAATATATTCATGCCAAGATAAATGTATTTTTAGAATCAATTCATCATGAAGCACATTGTGCATCAAACAAAAGTTGAAGGCTCATGGTTTCCTCCTCTACATCATGTAAAAGTATCATGGGAGGTATTTTTTCTCATGTAAGTATAGTTTTATGTAGTTCTTATTCATGATATATAGGATCATGGAACTCCCCTTTCTCATATAGATAAGAGTCTCATGAAACTCTTATTTATCACATAATATAATAAACAAAGAGTCTCTATTTTCATAAAATAAGATCTCTTATATAAATCATGAGAGGAAACAACTTAAATTGACCATTGATTATCTCCTTTTATAAGAATGGTCCAACACCTTACCATCATTAATTCACCAACATAAATCCTATAAACAAATATGTTTAAATATGTATCTTCAATTCTTAAATATCTTAGCATTTTATTCATCAAATTTTGGTTATGTGATATTGAAAAAGGTAGAATATTCATAATACATGATTCTTCTTTCACGATGAGTATCTAGTATACACATGATGATGATCACATGCTTCTATATTATAAGTTCCAACTCATCCATGATGATAGATACTCAAATGTCCTTATATAATGTAATTTTCATCAAGCAGTATCATCATACAAATGAACTCTTAATTGCATTAGAAGAATATAATGCATGTCTATTGACCTGAGGAATTAGATCGTTCATGCTCTTATCGACCGTCAGAATTTATTATTGGCCCATAAATTAGTCATCAATTGTATATGATCATTGAAATATCGAAATCAAGAAGCTCTCATTTTGGGAGGAAGAAGATGACTACATCGAGGATGGTGAACAATTGGATCAGTGAAGGTCAAATGGTGTTGTTATATCTATATCATTTTAATGATGGGTGAATAGATCCCACAACAATGTGGTCCCACATCAATATTGTGATTAGTTTAGTGATTCATTTTCTATCTTAGCATTTCACTACACTATTTAGTGGACACTGGGTTCGATACATGGAACTCACTACACACACCTTTCATGGGCCATTCCTCACTTGTGCAGTCCCCTTGAGAACCCTGAAGGTGTTATGTTCCCATTGATTCTCCTTAGAGCAGTCCTTATAGGTGATTTTCAATCCCATTATCGCATCTTCCACCTATTTTTGTCTAGGTCAACTACCACTCACGTGGTTGACCCTAGGGTCCCATATGTGTGGTTGAGGTGATATTTGGTTGGATTAAGGTTGGCCATATTTTTTTTGTAAACTCCTTATAAAAATATTTATCTAAAACTTCAAAATAAGTGTTATATAAAATATAAATTCCAAAAAAATTACTCATCAACTATATTCATTCATTTCTCATGTTACTAATATTTATATTAAATATAATTCTTATTTTTCAGCAAGAAAAATAATATTTTTCATAATGTTCTTTAACCACTTATTCATGTAAATCAATATTTTCTTATTCTTTACTTCATATTCATTGTTTTTTAAATGTATCAAGTAAAATCACTTAGTGACACGTGTTCTATACATTATGAATAGTTCAAAAATCATCACATATAAAAACTCAAAGTATTGAAAATAAATTCCCTAAGATAATAATACTTGAGTATTATCTTCTTCATCCAATTATCTAAGATACATTAACTTTATTAACAATCTTGGTACTTCTATAAAATTCTTTATTCATAACATCTTCAATGTATTGACATCAAATAAATCATTCTATTTCTTTACCAACCATTTAAAACCAATAATAACTGTTGCTAATGAATATATCTCATACACAAAGTGGTCACTTCACAGCCCAAGAATCATAAATACTATTATTTGGATGTTTCCTTACCTAAATAATTATGTAGTGAGAGAAACACCAATTTATAATCCTTAGTTAATGAAATATATATATCTTGTCTCGAAAAATAGATGTGTTGAACATGGTAAAAAATTTAAGTGATAGAACTATCATTTTATTTCCTTAATGAAAATATATAAAACATGATACTCACCCATTAATATGTCACGTAATAGATTATTAAATTCTTCCCTCTAATCATATTAAGATAATTAATTATTAAAACCTATAAAACAAAAAAAATATTTGTATCTTTGATTTAGAAGTGTTCTCAGTGAGAAACATTTAGATACATTTAATGTGAATGTCATAGAAATTAATTCAACTAACTCTGACTCTTTATTATTGGATACTAGGTTTTAATCACACATTTTTTTAACAAACAAAGAATCAGGGATATGAAGGAATTGATGATGGATGAAGTAGATATTTGTTTTATTAATAAAGAAAGAGTTTTTGAATTAAATTTCATCACTTATGAAATAAGTATACCAAGTGGATTTGTTATGGACTTTTATAACTATTAATATGTTCTTACTATAAATAAAAAATTTATTTTTATCTATTTTATGGATAAGAATATATTTACATTCCCTATTTAGGATTAATATTATTCTATATATAGGAATAAAAAATTTTATTATATCAAGAATATTTTTAACTATTTATTCATTAAAATTTGGATAATACTATTTATAACATTTATAATAATAAGGTGAGGGTTTATTCTATCCCCATTTATCTTTAAAACAATCATTATAGATATAAAAATTAAAAATACATTCAAAAACATTTTAGAAATGTATTAATGGATGTATTTGACATTGAATTTTTTAAAACATGTGAATATTGTTTAATGGGAAAATTGACAAAGGTAACTTTTGGGGAAATAGATGATAGGAATAGTAAACTATTGGATATCATACATAGTGATGTATGTGGAATAATGAGTACATAAGAAAAAGTTGGTTTTAGGTACTTCATTACTTTTATAAATGGATTTAGTCGGTATTATTATGTGTTTATTATGAAACACAAGTATGGAAATTTTGAAAATTTCAATGAATTAAAAAAAAGTACATAGTTAAAGAGTATTAATAATCTCTTATTGGATCGATGTGGTGAATACTTAAGCCAAGATATCCTAAATCATATGATAAATTTTGGAATTGTTTCACAAACCAATCCTCCAAGAACACCATAATGGAATGGTGAGTTTGAAAGGATAAATCATTCCTTTTACATATGGTTCGATTAATGATGAATATATGTGACCTTTCTATTTCATTCTGAGATTATTTTTGAAAACTACTACACATTCAATATAAATCATTTATTAGACATTATATGAGTTATGGAATGGGATACATCATATTATAAATTTTATTAATATTTTGGTTTTTTAAGTATATGTATAATGTTTGGATGCTGAAAAAATACACCAATAGTTAGATAGATTATTATTTTATAGTTATACCAAGGAAACTATGTGATATTATCTCTATAATTCTATTGAGAATAATGTTTTTGCAGCCATATTTTCTACATTCCATGAGAAGGAATATATAAATAGAGGAATCAGTGTGAGGAAAGTTGAACTTTGAGATTTTCAAGACCAAAAAAGGATGTGTTACTGAGATGGAAGGTGATTCAGTTCTACAAAGTGTTTTGGAAGAAGAACTGACTCAATTTACATAATAACCTTGAAGTTTAAGTAGGATTCATCAAGATATAATGAAAAATGGATTTCAAATAGTAGATAACATTGAGGTAATGTTCTTATGTGATAAACCTGATATATATAAATAATACATTGAGAGTTATAATTAAAATAAATTATTCAAATTCATAGAATCTATGATGTACTCCATGTACATTAACTAGGCATAGAACTTTTTGAAAACACCTTGTCAAAACCCATATCATCAAAGTTGTGAAAATCATGGGAAATGTAAACATTTTTAACAAGTTTGTTAAGGGTAAAATGGTAATTTATCCTATAATATGATCTTAGATAATTTTTATAATCACTCCATTGGTCATGGAATAAGTTGTTTACCATAGGATAGTAGTTTGGTGTGAATATAATCCATTTGATATTTTATGGAATATTTAATATTTAATTAATAAAATATTTATTTATTTGTGTGTTCTTTTAGTTTTATCATTTATAAAATGTGTTGGATTGTTGTTTTTTATCCTATTTTGACTCTAAAATTGGGGGGGTTTACTAGGTGAGGCATAGCTTTGCATCAGTCACTAAGGTTGATCTCGGTCTCCTTTTCTTTTCATTTTCATTTTCTTTTTTGTTCCTTTTTATTTTCTTTTCCTTCTTTATTTTCTATTCTCCCTTTTTGGATTATTGTTTTTGAAAATTTGGGATCCCCCTTTTTTTTCTTTATCCAAGATATTTATAGGGATAGATTATAGAGAGTGTGATAAGAGGAGTCACCAATAGGAAGCTCAGGTCATGCTAGATCGTTATGTGGATACTATAGATCACAGATCAATGCGATGCTTTGGCAGTTTCCTCCTAGTGGTAGGCCTGTTTCTTGTTTTTTGTCAAATATATACATAAAGTAGTTTTCATCCTTTTTAAATCCTTTTATGGGTTTTTAGAGATACCTAGCTGGTCGATCAAGGATTAATTTGTAAGAAAAGGGGGTTTCATGTTGTTTTGAGGAGTTTCGATTCTGGGAAACATTGGGAAGATGATGTTTTTGGGACTACACATCATGTATTTGGGATTACACCCATGTAGTGGGATTTTGTGGTGTATAAAAGTACTTTTTTATACACCCTATGTGTTGTTTCACATTGCCACAAAGGACCCTTGGATTTATACATCATGTACCCCATGTACATGCCTCATACTTTTCCTTCCCTAGTCTATTTTCCTCTCTTTACCCTAGAGTCATAATGGGATTTTATTTCAGTTCATTCTAAGACTTATCCATGTAGATCATGATGTATGAATTATTTCATAATTTAGTGGTTTTTTCTATAATCATCTTTATGGTTTGGTTGTGAGATTCACGGCCCATGTGCGGGTTGTGAACTCGATGATTGTTCTGGATCAATTATTCAATGGTGATCTATTTGAGTTTATTTGGAAAAATTACAATGGAAAAGATTATATAGTATCTCTGAGAAGATATTGGTTTTTCCTAAATGATGGTAATAGCTGCTCGAGGTTAAAGCTGTTAAGGTTTATCTTTTTTGTTTTAGGATCAGATCTATTAGAGCCTTTGGGAGGGGTTGATTCTATAGGATGGTTGTAATGACCATGTGTCTTTCAGCTATTAAGATGAGTTTGAGGGACTCTAGAGGAATCCCTATTTGGGTGGTCACTGATCATGTGATTAGTGGCTTTAATGGTCATTAGTTTAGAATGCCAATGTGGCATGGTGTTATATGTATTCCCATGTGGATGATTTTTTTCCCAAGGATGGGTTATTTTCTAGGAAGGCTAACTAATTTTTTCTTGCATGGGATTTTTACTTAAGCTTTGTCTTATTTTGAGGATCCCTTAAAGAGTTATAATTTTTAGGAGGACATGGGGATCCTTAGGAATGATCCTATTGAAAGTCTTGTACTTTTTGTTCCCCTTTGGGTGTGTTGTTGATCAAGGATTATTTGGAGGCAACTAAGGGCTATTTGGGATATTCTACACTGGGCGTGTCACATGATTTTTGGATGATATAGAGGAACCCCTCATAGGGTTTCATTCTCTTTTTTTGTCCTTTTGTCTATTTGAGATTTTTTTTATGAGTGTGCCCCTAAATATTAGGTTCTATAGGGGAGTCCCTAGTTTGAAGTCTCCTAATTTTTTGAACTCTATGAACATTACAGCCCCATGTTTTAGTTGTCTCTCGTATGGGTCATTGAGATCCCATGGTGGTTGTTTGGTTTATATGTTGATATTTAGGGTATTGAGAGAGGTTATTTTATTTATTTTTTGAGAGTGGATTAGTGTTTCCAATTGAGTTATTTGGATTATGGGTTCAAGTATGGATTTTCAATTGTTCATTTGTCCCTTGGCCATGATGTTTAAGATAGTTTATACTCTAGACTATGATTTGAGGAGGATACCCTTGGGAAATCTTGGATCGAGTATTGGAATTGAGTTTTGATCTAGTTCTCTCATCAATTGGTTTGTTTTAGTTAGACATTCTTAGTGAGATAATGGATGATCTGGGTGAGTTTTACCCCTATCTAGTAGAGTGTTAGTCCTGAATAGTTTCACTTTGGGATCATGAGATGTTGAGACACTCACATGGTGGGATTTATGTTTCATGCATGATTTTTCTCTCCTAATTATATGGATGTTGTACACTACTATTTTTGTATTGATCCCTCCTTGTCAGGTCCATATTTGGTGTCTGAATCATTTTGAAGAACTATCAGGGCTGATATATTCTCCAGTTGTGTTGACCAAGATGTTTTTTTCACTAGTTCAGATCTTTCTATTAGATCCATATAGGCTGCTAGATGTTTGTTATGGTTTTGGAAGCCTATGGTTATTCCATGCGGTTTGGAATTCATTCATTTTTTCTTAGATGTCTCAAATATTGTGTGTAGATCTAGCGCATTCACTGGTAGTTGTGTGGTATGGTGATTCGTGTGTCGTAAATCCTCTACAAGGGGACATAGTGGGGGTAGATTTACCTCAGGTGTCTGGATAGAACCCGTAGTTGGTTGTTTTCTTCTTTTCTTATTTTCTTTTTACCCCTTTTTTTTCAGTTGTTCTTTATGCTAGCTATTATTTGTCTTTTTCTATGCTAGAAATATAACATGTTCATGCACTTATTATTATAGCATATTATATGTTCAACGTTGGGGTTAGCCTACTAAGATTTATTTCCCACCCACTATAATTTCACCTTAGTGTGTGTGCAGACCTGATGTCTAATTTTAGGTTGGAGAAAATATTGTGTAGTTATTGGGGATAAGACCCAATGTTGCTGGATCGAGTGGATCTACTCACGTAGAGTCTCAGGATCGGGCTAGTACAACTTGAGTTTCATGGAGACTGGGTTGGTAGTTTAGATCTATGTTGGTTATAGAGCCTTTTGTATTTATTTTCAGTTTTCTTATTTTTTAAATGTGGTCAACATAATGGGTTTCCATCTATCGTATTCTTTTCATGTTGTTAATCTGTATGGATGTATAATGAATTTCATTTATTATAGAATGATCTGATTTAGTTATTTATTATTGTTACTCTAATGTTCAACCCTAGTATATTATTTTAGTTATTTTTCATTATTATTTCACTCTGATCATAGGTTATAGTCACTACATAGTACTTTTGAGACCTTTTACACTGGTCAGTAGACTTTGGAATTTAGGGATGCAAGATTGAGGCCTTGTGGAAAGCTAAATTGGGTGACATGTTAATTCAACCCATAATTGTTCAATAAAAAATGGAATCAGATGCATTTTTGTTTTATGATTTAGGGATTTGGTAGAAAAGTGTTTTAGTAATGTGTCAAAACATGTAATGGTTATCAGACCGATGTCTTATAAAAAACTTTTCTAATATGAGGTCTAAGTTTGTAGGGTATGGGATTTTTGTTCTTGGATTTCATTTTTACAGTGATTTTATTTAACCTAGTGTGATTCACTTGGGTTTTTTTATTTATTTTTTATTCTATTTTTTTGTATCTCGGCCATGTGAAAGAGGCCAGTGTTCATGCATCATTCTTGGGATGTGGGATTCACATTACATATGCCTATATTATGTGTTTTCTATGATGATTGAGGTTTGTTTTTTAAAGTGTTAGAAACTTTCCATATATAGTTTTCTTATATAAGAACACAATGGAATTCTAATAAAATGAACTACATATATGTTTTATTCTAATGATAGTTCATGTGGGTCATATAGAGAGATTTTCTGTCAATGTTGGAGATATAGTCCCTTCATAGAGGGTTGCATGGAAACCCTTTTGGTTTGATTTTGGGCTCGGAGGGGAATCTTGGTCAAAAGATGAAGGAATGGATATATAAGGGGTCCATATATTGGTATTGAGTTACCCTAAGGTTTTGGTTCCCCTAAAGTCCCATGTTTATGCGGCTTAGGAGGGAGTTTTTCAAGAAACATGTTGTCTGTTGGGTTTGTAGTGTGGTCCATGTTCCTTCAATCACTTATGTCTTCGGTGGGTTTGGTTCATATACCATGGTGGGGCTATTAAGGTATGATATCACTAGGATGTGGTTAGGCATGAGGATGTGTGGATTTTGAAAAGTGGTGTGCTTAGAGTGCTCTGTATCTCATGGATGGATTGAGAGGGTTGGTTTGGCTAGATAGTTTGACTTGTATTGATTATTCCATGGGTAGTACAGTGAGATAATGGTTGTACACTTGTGGTTTTGGGTCAACACCCAAGTGAAGGGTGGTACTGTGGTTGATCGTGGTATGATGAAGATTCCTTGATATAGAAGAGGAGTGTTACGAGTGCTCTAGTTTGTTGGAACTGACCTACATGAGGAGCTTGGTTGGTATTTTTAAGCATGTTAGCCTAGTTTTGATAGGACTTTTCCCTTTTGGGTTTGAATCCAATTTCTTATTTGATATTTGTTTAAGTAAATTATTGTGTTGTAGAGTTTACTGTAGGCTATTGGAGGTCATGAACCTCATTTAAGTGGTTTTTTGAGCATAGCGATTATAGGTTTTTTACTGGTGTTCACATGTGAGATGTTCTTCCATTCATATCCATTACATTTAGAGAAGAATTTATTATGGTATATGTGGTTTTTCATGGTGCATAGGGGAGATCATAAGGATACTCTTACGGTGGGGAGCATCAGATCAGTCATGGTTTAGCATCTCTCATATTGGGAGAGATTTGGGGATTCAGTAAGACCAATCATTTTATGGTTTATATATCATCAATTGTGCTAGTTCTTGAGTGAGATAATGGATTATGGTTGTCAATTGAGGCTTCTTGGGGGAAAGAAAAAAAATTTGTGGGTAGTTTGTGATAACCAACATCATCACGGGTTGTAAGAATCATGTAAAATTTGATTTTTTTTGTTTATTACTATGTTTAGGGGAAATGATAATTTATACTATAATAAGATCTCATATATATTTTTTATCACTCTCTTGGTCTTGAAATATGGTAATTACCCTAGAAAACAAGTTTTTTAGAAATCTGAGTCATTTAAATTTTCGAGAAATATTTAATATTAAATTAATTAATTATTAATTTATTTGTGAAAGTTCCTTTGGTTGTGTTTTTTTAATAGATAATTTTATCGAGATTATGTCCCCACAGTTGATTCTAAAATGAGGGTTCCTAGGTGAGGCAAAACCTTTCGTCGGGAATCAGGGCAAGGCTCAAGCCACTTTCCTTTTCTTTTTCTTCTTCTTTTTTCTTCCCTTTTTTTCCCTTTTATTTTCTCTTATACCTTTATGTATTTATGGGTATGACCATGGGGAATACCTATTTGAGGTATTTTTTTAAGAGTGTGAGAGGGAGAGGAAGAGGATATGGCACCACTAGGATGCTCGAGTCACACTAAATCATCATGAAATAGTTTTGGATCATGGATCGGTGTGAAGCTTTGGAGGTTTCCACTTAGAGGTTGGTTTTTTTACTTTTTGTGATAAAATTTACAATATAATAGTTGTTTTAAATTTTTAAATCATTTAATGGTTTTTTGGGTACTTTTATTGTGTCTATATTGGTTTAATTGGGAAGAAACGAGGGATTCATTCTATTTTAAGGGGTTTCTGTTTGGGAAAACCCATGTACATGGTATGTGGTTCAAAGAACACATGTTGTTTGTTATTTCTATTTTGGGAAGATTAATGTTTTGGGACTATATTCCATGTACTTGGGAGTACACACTGTGTAGTGGGCTTTTTGGGTGTGGTCGAGTACCCATCTAGACACCTCATGTGGGGGTACTTGGACGTGTAGGGTACATGGATAGTCCTTATGTGATGTTCACACCATGTAGGTTTATACATCCAAGATAAAAACATGTCCATGACATGTGTGTTACATGGGTAGGTACCCCATCTGGGAGTACACTTTGTGTACTATGGTTAATTTTTGTGTACTCAATAGGGGTGCATGTCGAGTGGGGGATGAGGTACACTAGCAGGTACCCATTTTTGGTACATGTTGTGTACAAGATAAACATGGTGTGTAATTTTGAAAATTATATGCCAAGTGTCCTAAGGGAAATGGCTAGGGGGGCCTTTGGGGAATACTCCGTGTACTTTTCCTTCTCTGGTCCATTTTTCCTATTTTTCACCCTAGATTTAGAATAGGAATTGAGAGTAGTACCTTCTGATAATATTACCATTCATATCATGATGGTGGAAACATTTTGTTATTTAGAGGCCATTTGGATGTTTTTTTTTTACTATGAGAGTTCAATATGAGGATTTTTTGTGGTTTGGTTTCAGAATCCTCTTGGGGGTTCAGTTGTTAGTTGTGACACCGAAGTGAGGGTTTTTAGTTCATTTTTATTCTGGATCCATTGTGAAATATTAATCATACTGAGGTTATTTTTATAGACTTTTTTTGATGGTATCATGTAGTATCTTTGAGGAGATCTTGGTCTTTTCTTGTGAGATGGCTCCAGTTTCTTGAGGTTATTGCAGTTGAGGTTTAGCACCTGTTTTTTATGATTAAAGATATTGGAACCTTTGAATGGGTTGATGTAGTGGGATTGAGGATATAACCAAGTTTACTTGAGATATTAATTTTGTTCTGAGGGTCCTTTGACGAAGCCCTAGTGGGTTGGACACTAATCGAGTGATCAGTGGTTTTCATGGTTGGCAGTTTTGAATGTCCAAGTGGCATGGTGTTGTTTAGATGCCCTTGTGGGTAACTTGGTCCCCAAGGATGGGTTGTTTTCTTGGAATTCCATCTGAGGTTTTCTTATATGGGGATTTCCCTTGAGGTTTGTATTACACTGAGGATCACTAGAAGGATCCTTCATTTGAGGAGGTTGGGATGACCATTGGTAATACCCATATTAGTGAGCTTGTGCTTTTAGTTTCCCATTTGGTAACATTTTTTATCGATGATTAGTTGGAGCCCACTGAGGGATATTTGGTATGTTCTATAATGGGATTGTTTCATGATTTTTGGATGAGCTAAAGTAATCACTCATAGGTTTTCCTACTCTTACTGTGTATTTTTGTCTGTTTGATGATGTTTTTGTGGGTATGGCCCGAGGGATTAGGTGCAGTAGGGAAGTCCCTAGTTAGATTTCTCTTTATTCTATGACATTAAGGACTATGATGGCCCTATTTTTTATTAGGACTTGATATGGGTTGTTAATAGAATATGGTTTATGTTTTGTTTGGATAAATAGATCTAGGATTATGAGAGAAGCCTCTTTCTTTGTTGGTTGATAGTGGATGGATGCTACTTGTTCAGTTATCTGGATGGTGGGTTCAATATTGAATCATCCTAAATTCTATTATCCCATGGAATTAATGTTAAAGGTGTTTTATACTTATTAATTTGGTATATGGAAGATACATTAATGACTTGGATTTTCCTAGTTTTATTTTTATAAAATTTTAGGGAAAATTTTGAGAGAAAGCACTAACATGGTGTGGTGCTTTCGAGGATCAGTGTGCCCAGAATGGTTTGATGAAAAATGTTAACTTGTAAAAATCACACATGAGTGGTTTTCCTAAAAAAGTGTAATAAGTCTTAAATTTTTTCCCATATTTGAAATATGAGGGAACTTTTGCATTCAGGGTCGTGGGTTTACCCAAGGTGCGACTTAATTTTAGTTAATGTGGGTCTCTAGTGAGAAAACCTGAAATGTATGTCTCCGTAAATAAAATAATTAAATAAATTTATTTTATTTTCAAATTTTAATAACTCTTTAATGGTAACTTGGATAGAAAATATGAGACAACTATTGAGTTCATAATGTGGTTTCTTCCTTAGACGGGGCCTAACATCAACCGGCGTGGGTTGACTGTGAAAGTTAATTTTTGGAAATTTTAAAGAAGAATAAAATAAACTTAAAGAAGTTTATTTTATTTATTTCTAACATTTCTCAGTGTGGCGATGTAGTGACACAACAATGGGGAAGCCTATTCTCTTTTAGGAACAAAATAGCAGGGTGATGCTGCAACGCTGCAGCAATGACACTGAAACACATTTTCCTCTTTTAACAGCTTGATAGGGATATGGTATTAGATAGAAAATACTTAATAATTTCTTTGGAATCTCTGGAAAAAATCATTAGAGAATGGTGGTGGATCGACCACCTCAAGATTCGACAAATTGAGGATTGAGATATGAGGATTGATGAATGACGATGACGCAATCGCTCTTCGTCAATGATCGAACCAAATCCTGGTAGTGGATTTATTTTTCTTCATGATTCCTCTCCCTATTGTTGATTTCAATGAAAAACATGGACCAACCAATGAATATGTTGATCTGTGGTTTTATCATTCATGTAGGATGGATATATTATAAAATTAAAGGGGATTTGATCTTTGTGATTTTCATCACATTCTTTGTGACCCAAATAATAAGGAAGAACTAAGGCCGACATGAAAAAAGGTCTAGATAGTCCATCGGGTGTTCTTGTGCCACTTGTTTTACCTCATTCTTCACATTCTTTGTGATCTTTAGATAGAACTGTTGTTGCACCTTTGACATGTGGCACAACGACCTAAAACTAGAAACCTGACACCATAGTGACCCATGGAGGTAGGACGACATGCGCAGGGTGAGATGAGGCCACCAGGGAAATGAGGCCAATGGCGGAGGCTACATTGGCCCAGTGATGTGTTCGGACCAGGAGGATGCAGCGGAACAGCCGCCAGCAAGGCATCTAGTGGTCGTGGCGATCTGTAGTCCCTATAGGACCACAGTATGAGGTTGCGGTAGTGTCTGGGATGCGGCATTGGGACACATTGGTGAACCTAAGCGACGGAGGAGCCAACAATGTCATGGTCGCGAGTGGAGAGTGAGAACTATGGCCAAGAAGGCCAAGGTGGCGGCATAGGGACATGGTTGGGGTCATGGAAGAGTGACACGGCTGGGAGGTATGGCGGAGGGATGCGACTGAGGGACATGATGGAGGGATGCGGCTGGGGGCCTTAGCGACAGGACGCGGCTCGTTGGAGCCGCGTAGTAGGAGCGACCAATGGAAGATCCATGAGATCCAATTGTCACATGGACCGACTTTTCCATGCGCATCGGCCATACTACATAGTCTGGTTTCATTGACCGAGCATCGCACATGGTTGTGCCACATGCAGGGGAAGTGGAGGTCGTGGCCAGGTTGGTTCATGCCCCGCAGAACAAGCTAGCCCGCTGCATGTGGGTCGGATCCATAGCCTAATAGGCCAGGACTTCAGGTCGGCCTTCAGGGGGATCGGTTTGATCCGACCCAAACTGGGTTAGTTCAGGTTGGCTGGAATGGGTCAGGTCTGACAGGACCCAGACTCGGACCCGGACCCAACAGGCCTCTTTTTAGTAAAATGCCCATAACTCTCAAACTGTGTGTCTATTTGATGAGACATTTGCAGCGTTGGAACCCTTACGATGATGTGTTACATTTGAGATACTCTAAGTGAGTTTCCATGGAAGTTGGTATATGGAATTTTGGCTTGAGGATGTTAAGTTTGGTGTCCTGAGAACCACCTATTTTGTACTTTGATTACATGAATATTTACTTATTATATATATTTTTCATTTTTCTGCATGACTATAATATAATAATGTCCTGGAATATTTGTTGTATTGATAAGGTCATGGAAGATCCCTGCTATGATGAGAACCTTGAAATTTTATAACAATATTCTTAAATAATGTTATGTGGTTAGATGGAATACTATGATAGGACACATAGTATATAGATCGTCATGTGCGAGTACTCGTAAGAAGACGAGACTCTCTCTCATGGAGTTCGCACTAGGTAATCTCCAAGATGAGAGATTATGAGAACAGACCTGCCAGTAGCAATTCTGCATGTCTTGGTGTCATCAGACATTTCTATCTACAAGCGTGTGTAATGGTCCTCAGACTGGAATATTATCATTAACTCATGTCATGACTCACGCACTTAGATTTGCTGACAAAAACCATCATGAAGAGAGTTGGTGGGAAGTAGGGTAAGTTGGGTGTGTCACGAATTACATGTTGTTAATCGATAAGTCGGGGAAGGATTTTTACCTTCCATATTTATGGAAGTAGATATCTCAGGCCCTTTGTTTGAAATAGAATTGTCGAACAAATTCCATGTCCATGGTGACAAGATAGTTTATTTCTGGAATTCAAATAATAACAGATCAAGCATATAGGTTTATGACACTGCCATGAAACCTGCTTGATGATATATTGAGACAAAGGGATTAAATTACATAGTAAGCATTCGTATGAGGTGACATGTCAATGCGGCATCAACTTCTTTCTCTCGGGTGCCTTCACCCGTTGCTAGACAGTAATCTTGGACTTTAGGCAAACCTACCTAATGCCAATGAGAAAGAGGCCTAGAGGGTCACACACTAAGTGTATTCAAGTATCTCAACTAGAATAAATATTATTCTTGTACTTGGTTTAATAATTATTCAAGGAACCCTAATTCATTTTATGTTTGGGGAAGAATAAAATAAAACAAGTACACACCGTTTATTAATGATTACATGTCGTCTATTAATGATTACACGCCGTTTAGTTTTTATTTTGAAAACAAGTACACTCTGTGTATTATTAAATGTACATGCCGTGTAGTTTTCATTTTGGAAATTAAATGAATAAATGAAAAATATATATATACACGCCATGTACATTGAATGCGCATGCTGTGTAGTTTTTAATGAAAAACAAGTACATGCCGTGTAATTTTTCCAGTCAGAATTTTGAGGAAATATCATTTTATTAAATGATATTTATTATAATCAGTGTGGGAACATGTCAAGGAATTAATGACTACACATGGGGTTTTCAAAATAGTTAATGAAATAAATAAAACGCGTAACATGTTTATTTATTGTCATAACTCTACAACCTCATACCCGATTATAAATATCCTCACAACCCCAACTCTTTTTCTAAGACAAGATAATCCTTGTGTACAACAATTCTGGAGAATTATTTCAAGGCTGAAAGAACCTATTCCTCCAACAACGCTCTCAATATTGAGAGAGATCCACTTCCATCGAATCAAGATGATCTAAGGCTGATAAGGCAAGCAAATTTTTCTCCACGCTAGCACCCGGAGACACCTTTGGCGACGTCCAGAGATACGCGGTGCACGTGTGGATCACCGCTAGAGGAATTCTACCCTTGGCTTCTGTGACACAATGACGAATCACATCGGAACGTGATCAAGAATATCAACGAATAAAGAACACCAAAAGGTACTTATTTTCAATTAATTATATTAATTATAATAAACCTGTGACGATCCAATTTTGTGGTTCTAGGACCTTTCTTATTCTTTGTCTATTTCTATTAATCTATCCGTGGAGACTGGCATTTATCGTCATATTGATCCTGGATTTATCATTACTAATGACAAAAATCCCAATGGGAAAATCCACCCAAGAGCTTCTGCTGCGCCCGGAACCTTCAAATGGTATTAGAGCGAGGTTACAACATTGATTATAGTTATTTAATTTTTGTTGATAATTTACACATTTATATTTGATTCAATTCGAAATAAATCATTCTATAAATCTGAATAAACGAGATCTGATATTCCTCATTAGTTTCTCGATTAATATCATAGAAATGGCCTTTTTTAATTTTATTTTTGATTAAAATAAAAATGAGGAACTCATCCGGAGGAGATTCTCTTTTTGTCTGTACAACACAAGAATACACAACGTGTAATGAAAACTACACGTCGTGTACTTAGGTTCAACGAACCGGCACTGGTCCGCCAAACCACGTCGTGTGAATAGAGTATGCCTAAGTATTTATTATTCCGTGTTGACCAGAATTAAATGGCGCATGGGAACCGGAATACACGGCATGTATGTTGGAGAAACACGGCGTGTAGTCTAATTCGACCCAAGTGAAACTGTGTACAAAGGAGAAGTCATGTACCATGTACATGGGATTGCCAGGCTCGTTACCACGTAAAAAGGAAGTAAACACCATATATGATTTATCTACACGTTGTGTACTCCAAAATTTCCAAATTACAGAAAACATGCCAAATCCCTCAGCGTGTACTTTGGATAAAAGGTGAAATAAATGCACGCCGTGTAAATATAAACTACACGTCGTGTACTTTCCAGAAATGGAATTTCACCAGGTTTCCTCCAAATGTACAAAGACACCATACAAGGAATATGGATGATAAAAAACTCAAGGAAATTCAGAAAGGAATTTAAGATAAATAATTTATTAATTATGAGATCATAATTAATTGAATTCAAGTGCGACTTATCTTGAATAATAGAACTATTAAAAGAATTTGAATTCTAAATATGTGTAAATGTCATTTCATGCTATTGATGATCATGAGATAGACCAAATACCCTTTGTATGTGTGTATGGTTTCATTTAAATTTTTATAATTTAATTTCGTTGGCCTGCGAGCCTTCTTTTAATAAAATGTAGGACCTATATGCCCATGGTTTCTTTAATGTAAACCCCATGTAATGGAGGATCTCCCATGCCAGAGGAGATGGTGCGAAATACGAAGATGAGGAGAAACCAACCCAAGAAGATACAAAGGTGGACAGGTGGGAGCTGCAAAACACGAACCATCAGGTTCAAGGTATTTTCCCTATGTCGGTGTTAGCTTATCAAATCTGCTAGATAAGCTAACCAATAGAAGCTCATGATCATGCCATCTTATTTTAATTATATCTGATTTCATGGTTTATTTATTATGCATGTGTTGTCGTGATCACATAATTAATAAACAAGCATGCAAAGATGGAATAAAATAAAAAAAACTGGACTATGCGTAAACATTATCAGAACATGGTTAATCACTTAAGAAAGCATCACTTAATATTAACAAGCATGTGATAATGAAAAACTACACATAAATAATAAAATACCTCAAACACCATATTAAGTCATACCAATTCTTTTGTTACTTGATTAAGAGAAAGACTCAATAAAACTATGTGTTTGACCAACCCTTGTTGGGACACTTACTTTTATAAAGGAAGCCCTTATGAAAGGTTTCAGGTTAACTTAACTATATTACATCAAGAGGAGTATCCCTTTATAGACTTGATGTGATATTGGAGAAAAGATTTGAGAAAATACAAGTCAGGATTTTAGGATTGGGTAGTCCACTCAACAGATTAAGGAACTGTAAGCTCATAGTTGGAAAAGACCTTCCTACCTAAATACCTTCAAAAAGCTTGACCAACTCTTGTTGGGTTTATGCAAAGGGGAATATGGATCCTTTCCACTGGAATGTCAAAGCAATTGGACATTCCGAGTTCAATGATGAGGGCCATTGGGACTTGATAAAATAGTGGGAGACTTAATAAAATTTATTATTTCTCATAAAAATGTAATCAAGAAAGTATTGATAAATCTAATCTTTTAATTTGTAGAATTGAAATGACAAACTCGTCAACCACATTTTCTCTGCAATCAATTCTAGATAAAGACAATATCCTCATCGGTAGTAACTTTCAAGAATTTTTTAAGTGCCTTAAGGTTATCCTATGCCATGAACGAAAGTTTTTCATGCTGGAGTCCTCACTTCCCGATCCGCCTGCCCAAGGGATGAGTGATGAATATTTCCTGGTCTATGATCAACATTTAAGCGATGCACTCGACTTTCAATGTTTGATGTTGTCATTAATGTATAGTGAGCTCATGAAGTCTCATGAAAACATGGATGCCTACAACATGCTCGAGCACCTCCGTGGTCTATACTAGGAGAGATCAAGATAGGAAAGGTTTGATATCTCCAAGTCTCTATTTCAGAGCAATCTTGGAGAGGGTTCCCCAGTCTGGCCTCATGTAGTCAAGCTCATTGGATACATTGAGTGCTTGGAGGTTCTAGGGTTTAAACTCCCCGAAGAACTAGGTACTGATCTTATTCTTGCATCACTCCCCCAAAGCCTCTCAAACTTTTTTGTGAACTTCAATATGAACAACATTGAGAAGTTTCTGTCTGATCTTCTTATCCTCATTCACCAAGTGGACAATGACATGAAGCTAAGAAATCCTTCTGTCCTCATGGTGAATAAAAGGAAAGGTAAGGAAAATATCTTTAAGCACAAAGAATATTCAAGGCCTTCCAATAAAAGTAAGATCAATGGAGAGGCAAGAGAACAGAAGGCTATTTGTTTCGCATGTGTCAAGAAGGACCACTGGAAGAAAAACTAAACCCAGCAAAGGAAGCAAGGGGAAGATTCATGTGAGTTTGTTATCGAAAGAAATATATCTATTTTTACCAATTGGGTATCAAATACTGCTTTTGGTGCTCACATTTGTATCCAAATACAGGAACCAAGTAGATTCAGAAAGATTGATCGAGGTGAGGTGGATCTACGAGCAGCCAATGAAACCAGACTCATTGTTGTAGCTGTCGAGACTACCACCTCACATTGCCTACAAGGATGGTCTTTGTTTTGAAAGGATTTTATTATGTACCCTCTGTAACCAAAAACATTATTTCAGTATCCATATTAGATACTGATGGATTTATCTTCAAGTTTGGAAATGGATGTTGCTAATTTTATAAAGATAGATTTTGTTTCGGTAGGGAACATTTATATATTGGCCTTTATGTGTTAGACTACACAAACCAAGTAATGGCAATCGATGACAAAGTTAATTCACATGACTCATTCCACACCCAACCTTGACATCACCGTTTGGGTCATGTCAATGAGAAACGTTTGACAAAATTACATTAAGATGGGTATTTAGATTCCTTCAAACTAAAACCACTTGGTGTATGTCATACATGTCTACAAGGAAAAATGACCAAAGCCCCATTTAGTGGGAAAGGTGAAAGGGCTAAAGAGCTTCTATAATTAGTTCACACAGATGTGTGTGGGCCATTTCTAGTTAAATCAAGGGGTTAGTTATCATACTTCATAACTTTTACTGATGACTTTAGTATATATGGATATATTTACTTAATGAGGTATAAGTCAGATTCTTTTGATCGGTTCAAAGAATACAAGAATGAAGTTGATAACCAGCTTGGTAAGAAGATTAAGAAACTTCTCTCAGACAGAGGAGGATAATATCTTAATCAAGACTTCATTGATTTCTTATAGGAGTTTGGGATTCTATCTCAACTCACTCCTCCTTACACACCTCAGTGGAATTGTGTAAGTGAAAGGAGGAACCGAACCCTATTGGACATGGTGAGATCAATGATGAGTCATGCGAGTCTTCCATTATCCTTTTGGGGATATGCATTACAAACAGCAGCACACATACTAAACCAAGTACCAACTAAATCAATAAATGGTATTCCATATGAGTTATGGAGGGGATGAAAATCCATGTTATCATATTTACATGTGTGGCATAGTGAAGCACTTGTTAAGGCCTCTTCAGGTAACAAACATTCACCCTGAGGCACAAATTGTATCTTTATAGGATATCCCAAGGAAACAAGGGGATATTACCTATAAAACCCCTCAGAAAAAAAGTTTACAGTGGCAAGACACACCATATTCCTTGAGAGGGAGCACATCTCCAAAAGAGATAGTGGGAGAGAGATAGGCTTCGATGAAGTTGAGGTTCAAGATATACATGAGTTGGTACAAGAACAGATTCCACAAAGCCCTGTGGAAGAACAATATGTTCCAGAGACACAAGAACTGTGTAAGAGAATGAGAGAGGTGAGAGAACTAGAATGATATGGTTTTCTTATCACTGAGGATGGTGCCTCATTATTGGTTGACAATGATGATTCTCTTACCTATAAGGAAGAAGTTGAAGGCACAGACGTTGCCAAGTGGCAAGAAGCCATGAATTATGAAATGGATTCCATGAACCAAAACCAAGTATGGATTTTGGTAGATCCTCTAGTTGATGTAAATCCTATTGGTAATAAATGGGTATTCAAGAAAAAAATGGAAATAGAGGGGCAAGTCAGCACCAATAAGGCACGATTGGTTGCCAAAGGTTTTAGACAGCGTCAAGGAATTGACTATGATGAAACATTTTCACTGGTTACGATGCTGAAATCCATCAGAATCCTAGTGGTCATTGCTTCTTTCCATGACTTTGAAATTTGGAAAATGTATTTCAAAACAGCATTCCTTAACGGGAACCTCCCAGAAGATGTCTACATGACACAACCTGAAGGGTTTGTGAATCCAAAGGATGCCAACAAGGTACGAAAGTTGCAGAAATACATTTATGGATTAAAGCAAGCATCAAGTTCATGGAACATTCGTTTTGATGAAGCTGTAATGGAATTTGGTTTTGTTAAGAATGAATGTGAGCCTTGTGTCTACAAGAGGTTTAGTGGAAGTGCAGTAGTTTTCCTAATAGTATATGTTGATGACATATTACTAATTGGAAATGAAGTACCTGTCTTACAGTCGGTTAAGGCATGGTTAGATAAACGCATCTCCATGAATGACTTGGGAGAGGTAGCATATATTCTTGGGATCAAGATCCATCATGATAGATCCAAGAGAATGTTGGGCCTGAGTCAAAGTACATACATTAACAAGATAATGAATAGATTCAGTATGGAACAGTCCAAGAGGGGATTGTTTCCAGTGTCACATGGCATTCATATTTCCAAGATAATTTTTCCTCAGACACATGAGGAAAGAAATAGAATGGCAAAGATCCCTTACACATCCGCGATTGGGTCAGTCAAGTATGTTATGCTATGTATGAGGTTATATGTTGCTTATGCATTAAGTGTGGTAGGCAGATATCATGCTGATCCAGGAGACCGCCATTGGATGGTAGTCAAGACTATCCTTATGTATCTGAGGCATACTAAGGATATGTTTCTGGTTGTTGGAGGAGATGAGGAACTAGTCATCATAGGACATGTAGATGCTAGTTTCCAGACTGATCGAGATGACATGAAGTCAAAGACTGGATACATCATCAGTTTGAATAGAGGTGTAGTGAGCTGGAAGAGCTCAAAGAAATGTGTGGTGGCAGATTCTACAGTGGAGTCCGAGTATATTGTAGCTTATAAGGTAGCTAGAGAAGCAGTATGGATGCGAATCTTCATCCAAGACCTGGATTTTGTACCGAGAAGTAAATATCATATCACACTCTATTGTGATAATACTGTAGTGGGGGCACTTGAAAAAGAGCCAAGGTCACATCAGCGGACAAAGAACATACTTCGGAAGTATCATCTCTTGAGGTATTTTTCTCAGAGAGGTGAAGTTGCTGTGAGCAGTATTTCCGTGGAAGACAACGTGGAGGACCCCTTGACTAAAGCCTCGACTCAGTAGAAACACGATCATCATGTGAGGTATAGCGGACTAAAATTCATAGGTAGTTGGATCTAGTCCAAGTGGGAGTTTGTTAGGGTTGGTGTCCTAAGAACCAACTGTTTTGTACTTTGATTACATAAATGTTCACTTATTATATATATTTTTCATTGTTCTTCATAACTATAATATAATAATGTCCTGGAATATTTGTTGCATTGATAAGGTCATGGCAGATCCCCGCTATGATGAGAACCTTGAAATGATATAACAATATTCATAAATAAAGTTCTATGGTTGGATGGAATACTATGATAGGATACATAGTATACAGACTGTCATGTATGAGTACTCATAAGAAGATGAGACTCTCTCTCATGGATTTCTCACTTGGTAATCTCCAAGATGGGTGATTATGAGAATAGACCCGCTAGTAGCAATTCCTCATGTCTTGGTGTCATCAGACATTTCTATCTAAAAGCATGTATAATGGTTCTTAGACTAGAATATTATCATTAACTCATGTCATGACTCATGCAATTAGATTTGCTGACAAAAACTATCACGAAGAGAGTTGGCGGGAAGTAGGGTATGTTGGGTGCATCACAAATGACATGTTGTTAATAGATAAGTCGAGGAAGGATTTGTCCCTTCCATATTTATGGAAGTAGATATCTCAGGCCCTTTGATTGAAATAGAACTTTCGAACAAATTCCATGTCCATGGTGACACGAAGAGTTTATTTCTGGAAGTCAAAGAATGAAAGATCAAGCATATAGGTTTATGACACTGTCATGAAACCTGCTTGATGAGATATTGAGACAAAGGGATTAAATTACATAGTAAGAGTTCGTATTAGGTTACATGTCAATGCAGCATCAACTTCTTTCTCTTGGGTACCTTGACCCGTTGCTAGACAGTAATCTTGGACTTTAGTCAAGCTCTCTTAATGCCATTGAGAAAGAGGCCTAGAGGGTCACAAACTAAGTATATTCAAGTATCTCAAGTATAATGAATATTATTCCCTTATATGGTTTAATAATTATTCAAGGAACCCTAAATCTTTTTAATGTTGGAGGAATAATAAAATAAAACAAGTACACACCGTGTATTAATGATTACATGCCGTCTAGTTTTTATTTTGAAAAAAAAGTATGCGCCGTGTATTATTAAATGTACGCGCTGTGTAGTTTTCATTTTGGAAAGGAAATGAATAAATGAAAACAAGATATACATGCCATGTACATTGAATGTACACACCATGTAGTTTTCAATGAAAAACAAGTACATGTCGTGTATTTATGATTACACGTCGATTAGTTTTTCCAGTCAGGATTTTGAGGAAATATCGTTTTATTAAATGATATTTATTATAAGCAGTGTGGGAGCATGTCAATGAATTAATAACTCTACATGGGGTTTTCAAAAGAGTTAATGAAATAAATAAAATTCATAACGCGTTTATTTATTATCATAACTCTACTACCTCAAACCTGGTTATAAATATCCTCACAACCCTAACTCTTTTCCTAAGACAAGAGAATCATTGTGCACAACAATTCTGGAGAATTCTTTCAATGCCGAAAGAACCTCTTCCTCCAAGAATGCTCTCAAGACCGATAGAGACCCTCTTCTATCAGATCAAGATAATCTAAGGCGGACAATGCAAGCAAAGGTTTCTCCACACTAGCACCCTGAGACACCTTTAGCGACATCGAGAGATACGTGGTGCACGTGTGGATCACCGCTAGAGGAAGTATACCCTTGGCTTCTGTAATGTAATGACGAATCACATCAGAACGTGATCTAGAATATCAACAAAGAAAGAACACCAAAAAGTACTTCTTGTCAATTAATTATATTAATTATAATCAACCTGTGACGATCCACTTTTGTAGTTCCGGGACCTTTCTTATTCTTTTTCTATTTCTGTGAATTGATTCGTGGAGACTGGCATTTATCGTCATATTTATCCCGGATTTATCATTTCTAATGAAAAAAAATCCAAGTGGGCACATCCACCCACGATCTTCCATTGCGCCTAGAACCTTCAGAGGAGGAGGTGCTCCCAAAACGAGCATGCTAAGAATGGAATCCTATGATTAGATGTGACCTAGAGGTAATGTGATTACCTATACTATGTGTCTTACCTAGAATATATGTCCTATATAGACTTTTTTTTACCAAGACTGAGTCGGTACTCTCCTATCCCACTAGGGTGTGGTTCCTCAAGTCTTTGAAGACACTCTGTTTGTTACTTATACTTTGTGTGTTACCATTACTCCATGTGTTATCTATACTCTGTGTTTTACTTATACTTTTTTTTACCTATACATTGTGTTTTACTTACACTTCATGTGTTAACAACACTTTGTTTCTTATCTACACTCTATATATTACCAGCGTTATGTGTGTTACTTCTAATGATCCAAGCTTGGCGTACATTGATATTAAATTTATTTTACAGAATCATTAATACATTACCCAAATAGACACCCAAAGACTATATTACTTTAGTGTCTTTGGAAAATTGGAAACATAATAAACTAGTTCATAAAACATCTACATCATATCCTACTTTATTCTTCATAACTAGGGCCCCTTTTAACATATCTTACTTAATACCCTTCTTCAAATCCTATGGAAAAGAAACATAAAAAGGGGTGAGATTAGATGATTAGTAAGGGTAAATAAGGGTGATATGTAAACATAAACATTATTATAAAGGTTATGAGAATGTGATCATAACATTAGAAGATCATGCCTTGCATATCAATGGAAGACTTCAATCTTAAGGAAAATAAAATATTATAATACATAAGATCATAACTGTAACATAAGGCATGAAATTGGGGAATCCACATAATATTATATATTTTTGAACATGTATAAATAGTAACAGGTTCACTCATTAAATTAAGGACATGAAACCAGGTGCTTTTATAAACATATGGACATGGAAATTAGGTCCACTCATAAAATGATGGACTTGAAAACCATGTCCATGAATATAATTGTGAACATGAAATCCGGTTCATGCATAGAATTGTGAACATGAAACCTGTTTCATGTATAAAATATATACCTCATGAGTTATCCATAATAACCCAATACACTGGAGAGAGATATTAGTCCCATCCATCTTATAAAGAAATCATTCTTATTTATTCCACAAAAACAGAAATTATTCATCATAGTATAACCTAAGTAATTAAAATGGGTTTCTTAAAAATAATTCCATCATAACATAATCCATGTAAAACAAATAGATTTCAAAAATTTCATTACATCATAAACATAATCAAACCATAAGAATAATAAGGATAGTATAGTTTAAAATTATAAATAATCTTATATTTAAAATAATTTCGACGAAATACTTCAAATTGATTCTTGAAGAAAATATCCTTTCTTCTTAAAAATCATTTCCTTTTCTCAAAATGTCATGCGATATCAAAATAAAAGAATTTAAGTGAAAATTAAATTGAAATATTATAAATAAATTTTCATGTAAATAAGGAATTATGAAAGTTCAAAAATATATTCATCCCGTATTAGTTAAAAGAACATTCACCACTTACTTTTTCCAGAAAAGTAAAAAAGTACCTTGTATTGAATAAGGAAAAAATATTCCTTTCAAAACATTTAATAAAAATTTTACAAAAGGTAAAATTAACTTTAAAACACTATATAATAATAGAAATAATATTAGATACTTAGGAAACATGGACGTGGATGATAAATATAGCCCAGTAAAAACATATGTATAAATAATCTCAGATAATAATGAGATTGAAAAATTATCCATTACCTTTGGTATCATATCCTTAATATGTATATAAACCTCCTGTATAATGATTTAAATAATTTTATTTACTAATTAAAGAATAATATTCATTTTTATGATAACATATATGATAATATTATCATCTGTTTGGTAATAATATTTCATTATTACTTGTTATTCGGGTAAAAACTGCTTCATTTTCTTAGGCATGTTTTACCAATTAAGCTCCAGTTCTCCTTCTTGGGTTATATTTATATCATTAAAAAATGATATTAACATAATAAATATCATATTTATTCATTCTTTACATTTATATAGTCATTTTTAATGGATTTCTTGTAGAATGAATCGCATCGCATCGTGGAGACGGTAGGTCATACGTACGCACAAGCGATGATATCATTATGATAATTTTGAGATGGTATGGAAGTGGATGATATATATTTGGTTCCAGAATCCATATCATGTTATAATAATCATATAAAGTTATTATTTCCATCATTATATCCATCCAAGTAATATTGTGGTGAAAAACAGATTGCAACATGGCATGGAGACGGTAAGCCGTATGTACGCATGCATTGTGACTTCATTTTTTTGTAGGATGAATAGAATATGGAATATGGTTGTTTAATAATTATAATAAAATATCAGTATATAATTGATAATGTATGTATTACTTGATAATGAAAAAACACATCAAGAGTAAGTAGAAGAAGAAAGAAGTTTGAAATAATTTGTAGAGTAAAATACCACTTCTTCAATGTGTTTCCTATAAATATATTCGTAAAGCACTAGAATTGGTCTTTTAAGAACACCATAACCTCTATATTTTTACTAGAGAAGTTTATAAGGGAAATAGGTAGGGGATCGTCGAGATTTAAGGCTCAAATTTAAGTGAAAAAGTTAGGGAGGATGTGCCCTTTTATAATTGAGGTGAGGGGCACCCTTGGAATTTCTTAAGATATTAAACTAATAAAAATTAATTTTTTAATAAAAATGGATCCAAATTGAGATATATAGAAGATAGTATTATTATAGTTCTAAATCCTCTCATTCAATGATTTTTAGACATTTATTGACTTTATTTTAAACCTTATCTTTTCGGTTTACCCTTAATTCTTCACTTTTAATTTTAATTGTGGTAACAACATTTTAATTATTAAGAGGATATTAATTTTAGTTATATGGAGTAAATTTTAAATAATAGGACACTTAATAGAATTTTAGACCTTATAATATTCACTTTTTTATATTAAACTATTTTTTATGATTTTTAAAAAAATTAATAAATTACTATTTTTATAAAACATCAACTATATTAATTATTACACTATTAAATTTATTGAATTTAAATAAAATCTAAATAGGGGGATAACTTCGAACCAAATCATTTAATAGTCTTATAAAATATCATATTCTCCTAGAAAATTTGTGTACGGTATAAATTATTTTATATAATATTTATTTTAATATTTATAATACCATTTATTTGATATTTCTATTAATAAAATAATTATTGTGTCACTATCGTGTCAATATATATAGTAATTATTTAATCTCTAAAAATTATAAATAAATTAACCTGATCTATATAATTTAATTATATTTATGGATACTAATTATCATGTTTATCACTACTTTAAAATTTTTATACTCATAAGAGATAAGAGAGTGACATATTGTCACTTTCGTATGTTTTAATAATAATTATATCAATTTCATGGAAAAAAGTCCATTAAAAAATAAATTTTGATCCTTAGGTGTTAAGGGTATAATTTTATTCATCCAATTGTATTTTTGCAGGTGTTAGTGTAATTTTATTATCCTTATCATATTATTTATTACCCTAATTTTCCTGATTTGCCTTTAACTGTGGTAAATAAAAATTACTATAGTAACTATTCATCATGTCAAAAAATAAAAGGGACGTGTTTAAATAATTTTGGTCCTACTAATTATAAATATGGAATCCATTTTTCTAAATTCAAAAAACATAATTGGCAGAAATTAGTTAAAAATTAGTCCCCATTGTCAAAATGAGAAAACAGGTTTTTTTAAAGTAAAAACCATCAAAAGATTAACATGAGTTTATATCTAATTTAAATGTGAAATTACTTCTATTTAACAAAATTTATTTAAGTTATATATAAATAATCAAAATATAATTTAAACCCAATTCAAAATATAATCTAACTATACAAATAAATTAGACAAAAAGGCAGTTTTGAATTAAAATGCAGTATTTTTCACTATTCCTTAAAATATGAATTTTTTCATAAAAATACAGAAATATCATCCAAAATAAATTTATATGTCCTGATTATAAATAATAATATTATTTTTTTTCAAAAATAACTCATAAAAGTGTAAAAAACTAGATTAAAAATGGGTTCACCGTCAAAAGGCGGTAAAACTGTATGGTTTTGAAAAAAATACTTCTTTTACCTGGAAAATTGAATTTATTCATATATCATGTATAGAAAACATATATAATGAAATTTAAGCATTACATTGAATATATGTCATATTAATTTCATTAATAAAATCCATAAAGACTGGTTTTATTATTTTATAAACTCACTTATCTGCATTTAAATAGTTTTTTAGAAAATCATTTCCTTTTAATTAAAAAAATATTTTATTTTTAATTTATAAATAATTGTTCACAAAATAATTAATTAAATACATGTGTAAACAATATTTTCATAAATAAATTAATATTTTTCATTCCCACTATTTTTAGAGTTAGATTATAAGGTAACAAAACAATACTTAGTTGTTTAGTTATACTCGGTCTTGCGTGAAATGACTTATATCAAAAGAACATGAACTTGTGTGTAATACAAGACAAGCATAGAATTTCATATACTGTAGAATAATATTGATGTAGATTACAACACAGGACATTAAAATGAAATTAAAAATAATCTATCACATATAATCTTGGGGTTCCACATTCTACCCCCTTAAAATGAATTTTTCCCTCGAAATTTTTCGGGGTTATAAAAGGTTTACTACTTAAATGGTTATTTTATAGAAACCCACATCATAAAAAGGAATACTAAAACTACATTTAAAAAAAATAAATATAGAAATATAACAGTTACCCAAAGTAACTCATCACTAGGTTTCCACATATAAGAACATGGGTGGGAAGTGAAAACATGGATATGGAAGAAAAAAATATAACCATCAAGTTCTGATGGAGAGTGATAGAGAATTAGGTTAGGAGAAAGTTAAGAATCAAAAATCCATAAATATGTGATGATTTACAAGACCATATAATTAATCAGATAAAAAGTTACTAGGATAACCTTTTTTGTTTCAATATCCTTTTCCTAAAGTTGAATAATTTTTCTTGAGAATAAATACTTAACTGATTTTGGTACAATCTCATGTTTTTTTGTTCCTTAAACAATTTCCACTTCATCTCTTATTCAAAGAAATGAAGTTTAATTTTTCATTCTTGAAGTGTTAGCAGATCAGACAATCCATAAATATAATGATAGTTCATGTTATATGTCTCAAAAAAAATACTAGCACATGTTATTAAATATGCATAAGTTTTCTTATAGTGATACAATACATTAATCTAAAAAAACTTGAACTAGATTTTAACTTATGATATCCATAAATAGATAACTATACAATCCTTCCAAAAACTAAAAATCTACAACTTTAGAAAAAGTTCAACTAAATCGACTTAGAATTTATCTCCCATATCTCATAAGGTAGTTCTTGGTTGTCATACTCAAAACATGTGAATACCTTAATCATGTATTCTCTTTACCATACATCCTTATTGAAAACATGCATGTTTCTATATGCTTAAATCAAAAAAGCTATAAACATCATCCTTGATAGTGTAAACCACTTTTCAATAATCCTTATTCATTTCTAAGGAAATAATTACCATCCAATTTACTTATTCATTTCCAATATATCATTATCTAAATATCATTATCTCATTATAATGATCATACTAAGGGTTATCCTTCCCTTAATCATGTATTTTCCAAAAATATCAACTTATTACCTCAATCACTATTTATGTTTACCATTACCGTTCAGTATATCCTCTAGAATCCTTATGAAAAAATTATAGTTGACCAATACATAGACATTTCATTATTCCATAATACCATAAAATTGATTTTACAACATTATTATGGAATCTCATTACATAAACACTGAATCATTCCACCACTACATTTTCATACTCAACATCACCAATAGTGATCACATGTGATTTGCCTTATCTTTAGCCTTAAGAGGTCGTTGACATCAATCATTATAAATAACCATTTTATTAGGGAATTGGTTAGCAAAATACCCCATTTACTTGAACTTTTAGCATTGAAGTGTGTGGTGAATTTTCTTGGGTTTTCTCTAAATTGAATGGACTTTTTAAATCACTCCAACACTCTATGTCTCTATGACCCGGATTCCCACATTTGAATTATCTTCTTATTCCTTTCAAGAATTCTCGTGAGTGCTCTTTTCCACATTTTTGTAAAGTATGAGGTTCAAACTTTTTCTTTTCTCTTTGTGGAAAACAGTTGGAGTTTCCATTATCTTCTTATCTCCAGAACCATGATAGTCTCCAACATCCATTTCCCCTTTTAGTGCACAATGCACTAATTCTTCATATCTTCCAAATTTCATTATGGCTAATGCCTTTTTGAGACTCAATTTTAGGCCAGCAAAGAATTAGTCAATTTTTTATTCAGGGCTAATGATTAACCAAGAAGTTTATATTGAAAGTATTATAAAATTATCTTCCTAGGTAACAATATATTCATCATCCTTTTTTTAAGCTCAAGGAATTCCTTATTCTTCTTTGTTCATAGAATAAAAGGGAAGTACTTAATGAAAAATGTCCCTATAAACTCTTCACATTCCGTATATTCAATTTTTTTCTTTATCCCTCATATTATTAATAATATTACACCACTTATCGGATTCACCTTCTAGATGATAAGCATCCAACATGAATTTTTCATGTTCAGAACAATGAAGGATGAAAAATATCTTTTTAGTGGTACTAATCCATTATTCAGAAACAAGTGGATTAGAAGACCCACTGAAAGAAGGTGGATGTTTCCTCATGAAATATTCAATAAAAATTTTCTCCCTTCTCTACTTATTCCAAAGTCCAACATGATTTATATCTTGTGTGAGTATAACGATAATATTTTTTCATGAAGATCCCATTACATTTGGATTCTCAGAAGGAAAGTCGTTTAATTTCCATTTTCATTCATCATTAACATGGTTCCCTCAGGTTCTATCCATTGTCTAAATCCCAAAAAAAATATTCTGAGAGGCAAAAAATGTACAGGGAAAATAACATAATCAAGGGGGAGTACTTTCAATCACTAAAATATTAACTTTAATCCAAGCTTATTCATGATCGTTACATAATTCTGGGACTATAACCAAAAATTCGACTTATCCTTTGGACATCCAAAGATATCTCCTTAAAAATATCTCTTGGGATATTACTAAAGTTTTCACATCCTAGTTTCCAAAGGTTGAATAATCCTTCACTCTAATACAAACTCTAACGACCCAAGCTTGACGTACATGGACATTGCAGTTCTTTTGCAGAATACATAATACATTACACAAATAGACTCCCAAAGATTGTATAAGTTTAGTGTCTTTAAAAATTGGGACCCATAATAAATTGGTTCATAAAGTATCTACATCATCTCCCACTTTATCCTTCATAACATGGACCCCTTTTTAACACATCTTTTTTAATACCCATCTTCAAATCCTAGGGAAAAGAAACAAAAAATGGGGTGAGCTAAGATGCTCAGTAAGGGAAAACAAGTGTGATATGTAAAAATAAAAATGATTATAAGGTTATGAAAACGTGATCATAACATTAGAAGATCATTCCCTACATATCAATGGAAAACCTGAATCATAAGGAAAATCAAAGATCATAATACATAAGATCATAACTATTACATAAGACATGAAATTGTGTCATACAAATAATATTATAACTTTTTGACCATGTATAAATAGTAATAGGTTCACTTATTAAATTAAGTACATGAAACCAAACTCTTTATAAACATATAGACATGGAAACTAAGTTCACTCATAAAATTATAGACATGAAAAATAGGTCCATTCATATAATTGTGAACATGAAATCAGGTTCACGCATAACATATATACCTCATGAATTATCTGTCATTACCTAATGCACTAGAGGGAGATATATTCCCCACCCATATTATAATGAAATAATTCTTATGTGTTCCACAAAAACATAATTTATTCATCATAGCATAACCCAAAGAATTAAAATTGGTTTCTTAAACATCATTTCATCATAATATAATCCATGTAAAGCAAATATATTTCATAAATAGAATTCAATCATAATCATAATACAACCATAAGAATAATAGGGGTAGTATACTTGAAAAACATCCTTAATCTTATATGGAAAATATTTATGATAAAATACTTAAAATTAATTATTAAGGAAAATATCCTTTCTTCTTTAAAAACATTTCCTTTTCTAAAAATTCCACACAATATTAAAAGAAAATAATTTAATTAAAAATAAACATCAAATCATATAAAGATAGATTCATGTAAATAATTAATTATGAAAGTGTAAAAAACTATTCATGTTGTATAAGTGAAAAAAAATCTCCTCATTCTTTTGCTAGAAAATTCAAAAAGTACCTCATATCGAATAATGACAAAGGACTCCTTTCATGACAATTAATAAAAATTCACCAAAGGGTAAAATTTACTTTAAATTTTTTTAGAAGAATAGAAATAATATTACATACTTAGGAAACATGGAGGTGGGTAATAAATATAACCCAGTAAATACTTATGTATAAACAATCTCAGATAATAATGAGATTGCAAAATTATCCCTTACATTAGGTATGATATCATTCGTATATATCTGAACCTTTTGTATAATGATTTAAATATTGTTATTTACTTATTCCATAATCATATTAATTTTTATGATATCATATATTATCATATTGTCATATATTTGGTAATAGTGTTTCATTATTACTCATTATTCAAGTAAAAACTGCTTCATTTTCTTATGCATGTTTTTCCGAATAAGCTCTGGTTATCCTTCTTTGGTCATATTTATATCATTTAAAAAATAATATTAATATAATAAATATCATATTTATTCATTCTTTATATTTATATATTAATTTTTAATAGATATCTTGTAGAATGAGTCACATTTCATAGTGGAGACGGTAGGTTATACGTACTCATGAACGACGATATCATTCTGATAATTGTAATATGATATTGAAGTGTATGGTATATATGTTTTTCAGGAATCCATATAATGTTACAATAATCATATATAGTTATTATTTTTATCATTATATCCATCCAAATAAGGTTTTGGTGAAAACAGATTACACAACAGTGTGGAGATGGTAAGACGTACGTACGCATGCATGGTGATTTTGTTTTTTCATAGGATGGATAGAAGGTGGAATATAGTTTTTTAATAATTATAATATCATATAATTAAATAAGTTATAATGGAGTTATTACTTTATAATTAAACAACTTCTGAAGAGTAATTATAAAAACAATGAAGTTTGAAAGAATTTGTAGAGGAAATTACTTCTTCATCGATGTGCTTCCTCTAAATCTCTCCTTAGAGCACTAGAGTTGGTCTTTAAAGAAGACCATAACCTCAAGAATGCAACCAGGAAACTTAATAAGGGAAATATTTAGGGTATTTACAAGCTTGATGTCTAAAATTTAGTTGAATAAGTAAGGGAGGATGTTCTCTTTTATAATTTAGGTGATGGTCACCCTTGGAAATATATAAAATATTAAATTAATAAAAAATAATTTTTAATAAAAATAGCTCCAACTTGAGATATTCTGTGAATAAGATAAGTATAGTTAAAAATCCTCTCAACCAAAAAATTTTAGATAAGTATTGACTATATTTTAAACTTTATCTTTTTAGTTTAACCTTAATTCTTCTATTTTAATTTTAATTATGGAAACAACATTTTAATTATTAAGAGGCTATTAATTTTACATATATGTGGTAAATTTCCCATAATTGTAAACTTAATGAACTTTTAGACTTTATAATATTCACTTTGTTATTTTAAAATATTTTTATGAATTTTAAATAATTTAACAAATTACTATTTTTATAAAACATCAGTTATGTCAATTTTACACTATTCATATTATTGAATTTAAATAAAATTAAAATAGATGGATAAATTCAAAAAAATCATTTAATAGTCTTATAACATTTCATATTAACCTATAAAAAAAATTATCACATAAATTATTTCATATAATAATTTTTTAATATTTATAATATCAATTATTTGATATTTATCTTAATAAAATAATTATTGTATCACTATTTTGTCAATATTTATGGTAATTTTGTAATATATAAAAATTATAAATAAATTCACATGATGCAGTTAATTTCATAATATTTATGGAGACTACTTTTGATGTTTATCACTACATTAAAAGTTTTATACTCATTAGAGATAAGAGAGTGACATTTTATCACTTTCATTTGTCCTAATAATAATTATATCACTTTCATGGACAAAATTCCATTAAAAAATTATTTTTGATCCTTAGGTGTTAAGGGTAGACTTTAATTCATCAAATAAGATTTTTTTCAGGTTTTATGGTAATTTTATTATCCTTATAATATTATTTTTTACCCTAAATTACCTTATTTACCATTAACCATGGTAAATAAAAAATATCATAATTACTATTCATTATGTCCAAAAATAAAAGGGACCTATTTAAAAAAAATTGACCTACTATTCCAAATATAGAATACATTTTTTCAAATTCAAAACTCATAATGGGTATAAATTAATTAAAAATTAATCCTCATTTTCAAAATGAGAAAACATGTTTTTTTAGAAAAAACCATCAAAAGATTGACAAGCGTTTATATGTAATTTCAATGGGAAATTACTTCCAATGACCAAAATTGGATTAAATTATAAAAACATAATTTAAATATACTTTAAAACCACTTCAAAAGATAATCTAACTATATAAATAAATTTTACAAAATGACAGTTTTGAATTAAAATAAAGTATTTTTCACTATTCATTAAAATATGAATTTTATCACAAAAAAAACAAAATAATTTTTTATGTCCCAATTCCAAATAATAAGATTATTTTTTCAAAAAGAACTTATAATAGTGTAAAAAACTATATTTAAAATGGGTTCTCCTTCAAAAGGTGGTAAAACTATATTTTATTGAAAAAAATAATTCTTTTATCCGAAAAAATGAATTTGTTCTTATATCATGCGTAAAAATTATATGATTAATTTTAAACATTACATTGAATATTATATATATATATATATATTTCATTAATAAAATCTATAGAGAGTGATTTTATTATTTTATTAACTCACTTATTTGCATTTAAATAGTTTCTCAGAAAAAACATTTCCTTTTAATTAAAATTGGTTTTATTTTCATTTATAAATATTTTTTCACAAAAGAATTAATTAAATACATTTGTAAAAAATATTTTTGTAAATCAATTAATATTTTTCATTCCCGCATTTTTAACAGTTAGGTTATAAGGTAACATAATAATATTTATTTGTTCAGTTATACTCGGTCTTGCGTAAAATGAATTATATCAAAAGAACATGAACTTGTGTGTAACATAGGACAAGCATAGAATTTACTATACCATAAGATAATCCTGGTGTATTGTAAAACACAATACATCAAATAAATTAAAAATAATCTATTTCGTAAAATCTTGGGGTGTCACATTACTACTTGAGGGTATTGTGGATTCTTACGATAATCCTGTTTGCGTACCATAGACCTATACTTGGTGTAAACTGACACTAATGACTCTAATGGATATGAAATCATGACTCCATGTCTTAGAGAGACTGGATATCTCAAATAAACTTCATGACATATCAAGAATAGGTTTTCTCTTAGATACTTTTGGTATACTTGTTTTACGTGCTTACTTTCAGATAGCTCGATGAGTGAGATCTCCCAGAATTGAGCATGCTATAAGGGGAACCATATTTCTAGCATTGGATTATACCTTGAGTCTTGGAATCATTTATGAGTATACCAAGATGTTCTTGTCATATGTGTCATTGATATATACCTATGTTGAGCTGACTATTTCTTCTTAGTGGTGTTTCATTTGTGATCTTTTGCTTTGTGTTTTGGAGTGCTCTACTCGTTATTGTTTTACTCACTCTTGCATGAGATTTTCATGCACGTGTTGTGTCTTGTGTAGACGGTCAATTCTTTGACGGATTCCTTGGTGGGTTGGGGCTAGGTGGTTCTTAGAGTGACCCAACAGACGAGTTGTACTTCTATGACTACAGATAGTTGTCTCTATACCTACCCTTTAGGTAAGGTTTTCTATGGAGGAGTTCCAGAGACTTTTAATTTTACTTCTCATTTTTGTTGGGATTGTATTATGGCCCCATTTACCTTTAGTTTTATACTATCATATCTTGTTTTTTTACTTAGTTTTTCACTTTCTAGCATCTTTGGCTTGGATTTGTGTGCGTGTGTATAGGCACTTAGGAAAATTCCTCCCTTTTTTTGGTATATTCCTACTTGGTGCTAGTCACAAGCCCCTGACCCATGGGAATTGGTATTGGGGTAGTCATGGCATGGGCCCCACGGGATGGGTCATGACAGATTCCCCTAGGATATCTCATATTAGGTGATGGCTTTAAGTTTTGATCTGGTTCTATCCTCTATTAGATCTCTATGGTTTTAAATGATTATGGATCTAGTGGATGATCTAGATTAGTGAAACCCTCCATCTAGTTTAGTTTTATCACTAACTAGTGTGTATTTGGGCTCATGAGGTGTTGACGCACTCATGGAGAGGATTTTATGTGTTTTGGATACTATTTCACTCTCGTTGCCATGGATGTTTTTAATTCTTAGTTTTTTATGGTTCCCTCCTTGTTAGGTCCATAGTTAGTGCCTGATTCGTTCAGTAGAACCTTTGGGACTAAAAGGTTCACTAGTTGTACTAAACTAGTTGTTCATGTTGTTTGTTTAGATTAGGATATTATATTCTAAGATCCCAGTTGATGTGTATTGCGGCTATAAAAACCTATAGTTATTCCCTAGGGTCTAGTATTTTTGAATTTATACTTAGAAAACTTGGATATCTTGTGTAGATCTAGATCACATACTAGTTTTTGTGTGGATGGGTGAGCCATGTTGTATAGATCCTTTGATAGGGGCCAGAGTGAGAGTAGATTTACATTGGTTTTCATGTTATAACCCACAGTTGGATATTTTCCTATTTTTTCATCTTTTTTATGCAATTGGTCTTTATTCCAGCTGTTATTAGTCTCCATTTAGGCAGTTCATATCATGTATACATGCAATTGTTATTACAAAAGATTATAGGTTCATCACAGTTGGTGTGCTATTGAGATTTATTCCTCACCCTATGGATTTTCACCTTTATGTTCATGAATACCCAATATCTACTTTTATATTGGATCATAGTTTTTCCAGTAAATAGGGATGTGACCTAGTGTTTTTGGATCGAGCAGAGCCGCTCGTGTGGAGTCTTAGGATTGGGACAGTAATTTTGAGCAACATGGAGACTGGGTAGCTGTCTTGGCTCATATTTGGTAGTATATACTATTATATTTATTTTTAGTTTGATTATTTTTTATATGTGGTCATCCCAGTGGGAAACCGTCTGTTTTATGCTTTGCGTGCTTATGATTTTGTTTGACTGTATGATACATTTCATTTATTATATCATTCATTTCTTTAGTTATCTATTATACATACTCTAATAGTCATCCCCTAACTATTATTTTTGTTTTTTTCCACTATTATTTCACTTTAAACAGAGGGTATAGTCTCACCATTGTACCTTTTAGACCCTATTTATTGGTTAATAGCCTTTAGAATTTAGGGAGGTATGCTTGAGGGCTTGTGGTGAGCTAGATTAGGTGACATGTCAGGTCAACCCAGGTTATTTTTTTTACAAAACGGTATCATAGGCAATCATGTTTTTATGATCTGGGGTGTTTTTAGATATGTGTTCTATGAATGTGTCAGAAATTATGATGGACATAGAACTAGTGTGTTGCAAACACCATTCCCAATAGTAAGTCTAATTTTCTAGGGTATGGTATTTTTATTCATGGATTTTTTTATGATTTTGTGATTTCACCTAGTCTTATTCACTTTTTTTTTGGATTTAGGGTTTATTATAGTCTTTGGTAAGTTTCCAAGGTCAATAATCTAGTGTTCAAGATTATTTTTAGGCACATAGGATTCATATGACATATACCTACCTATGGCATTTTTACTGATGATGGAGGCTCACATGTTTAAAGTTTCAACAACTATTCATATACAGGTTTCTCGTATATGGTACATGGTAGTATTCTACTCAAATTAACCGCATGTATATTTTATTCTGATGATAGTTTATATAGATCATGTAGTGATAGGTTCATCGGTGTTGGAGATGTGGTCCCTTAATCGAGGGATGCATGGAAACCCTTGTGGTTTGGTTTGGGGCTATGAGTGACCTCTTGTTAGATCAATGATGGAAATTATGCCTAAGGGATCTTTGGATTGTCCATAAGTTTCCCTGAGGTGGTGGTTTATTAGAAGTCTAAGTTTCTGTGGCTTGGGATGGATTTTTTCATGCCACGGGTTATTTGTCTGGTCTTGGGGGGTCCCGTGTGACTACAATCACTGATTCCTTAGGTGGGTATGGTTGTTCTTTCTTGGTGGGGTCGTGAGGTCCACTATCACTGAGATTTTTTAAGGCATGAGGATTCATGGTTTTCGATAAGTGTAGTGCTAGGATAGCTCCATATCTCATGACTGTATTGAGAGGGTAGGTTTGGATATATGCCAATCCCTTTTTGTTTTGGTTTCACCTCATGCAACATGGTCATAACATTATTGAATGATTATAGTTTTAGATCAATGCATTAATGTAGGGTGTTCGTGTGGTTAATTTTGGCATGAGGGATATTCCTCGATGTTGAAGTGGAATTTGAGGTTTCCCTAGTTTATTGGAGCTGACCTATGTGAAGAGCATGGTAAGTTGTTTTAGGCACATTATCCTAGTTTTATTAGGATATATCCCAAGTGATACCAAGACCTGTTTCTTATTTTAGATTTTTTTACGTAAAGTCTTGTGTTGTGGAGTTAATCTTAGGAAGTTGGAGGATGGGAACCTTGTTTATGTTGTTTTTTGAGTGTATAGGTTATAAGTCTTTTACTGGTACTCAGGTGTAAGTGGTTTGGCTGTATTTATCCATTTTTTTAGTGATGTAAGTATCATGGTTTAATTGGTTTTTAGTGGGGCATAGGGTTGATTAAATGGAAACTCTTGTAGTGGGGAGCATCATATTAGTCATGGTTCAATGTCTCTCATGTTGGTATAGTTTTTGGTACATTATAATACTAATCATAAGATGGTTGACATAGCATTGGTTGTGTCGGTGCTTGGTTGAGAGCATGACTATTGGTTGTCTAGAGAGGTTTTATGGGGGTGATAAACCTTTGTGGTGGGTATTTTTTGATGGCATGCATCATCATAGGTTATGAAAATCATGGGAAATTTAAACCATTTTGTTCTGAGGTGTATTTAGTGGGAAAAGGTAATTTATCAAGTAAGGTGTTCTTGAATAATTTTTTCGGTCACTCTGTTGGTCTTGAAATAGGGTGTTTACCCTAAGATAGGATTTTGGTAGAAATCTAAATCATTTAAATTTTGATTAAATATTTAATATTTAATTGTTTAAATATTAATTTATTCACATGTTTTGTTTCAATTTTATCATTTAAGTGAATCATCAAATTGAGATTTCATCTCCTTGTGTAACGTCCCAGACCTGATCAGCCACCCGAACAATGCCAAACAGGTTGGGTGCTACTACCTTAGGCGCACCTCCCCTGAATGCCAAAGGCTGCCGACTAGAAACGAGGGTCTGAATAGGTATTTTGGGGAGGCTATACCCTCACAGAAGAAATAAAGGCACTAGTCTGAGTATAATGTCTATAAGCAGCGGAAATTTAATGACTCAGTAGACTCAAACCAGACCCGCAGAGCGGAAGCATATCAAATATCAAATAAACAATGGAAGCAATATAGAAATAATAGCAGTAGAAATTAAATAGAACAACATGTTGAACATCACTGAAACTACTACTGTGAACAAAAAAACATGCATCCATAGCAAGTCATACATATCAATATATAACAGCACCAATGGCTAACCAACATTTACTACATAAGAAGATAAGCTTGTTGATACAAAAGAAACTAAACCAAGTAACTCCAGCAAGGCACAACCTCAAGTCCATACCAGTCTCCATGCCAACATCACTTAGGTCCAGCTCCTGAGGCTGACCCTCTACCTGCACACAATTTCATAAAGTCTACATGGGTCCCGAAGGACCCGTGTAGGGTGTGAGACGAGTCTCAGTAGGATACCACCCAAGGGTGAGTACTTAATATAAGTGTTTCGGTAGACATTCTTATATAAGAAAATAGTAAACCGTTCAATGCCCAAAAGTAAACACAACCTTCACTGGTTTTCAGCAGTCACCACGAAGAGTCACCTTCTTCGGCCAACGTCGGAATCTCTTGTCTCTAACCTGGCACCACGTGCCACCTAACACCATTTGTCTCAAGTACCGATGTCCCAAAGGCATGCCCAATAATCATAATCTAGCTCGAAAGTTCAACCTTTCCATGGAACAACATTCGGAGGAACAGTGATACATGTCCTCAAATAATAACCGGAGGCACAGTGATGTCTGTCCTCAAATCACGGTGAGCCTCTTCCCCCAACCTGACATCCTCAACACTATCTCCCAAAGGATCTTCACCTCCTACGTGGCTTCCTATGGCAAGCACCCCCAAACCAAAAATACCTAACTGCATCTACTGGGGGCCTCTACCTAGCGAGTGGTCGTACCACCTCATCTCAAAGTCTATCTGTGTGCAAACTACTCAAAAGTACCCGGTGAGATGTAATCACATGAATAAGTTCCCAATCCACAAAACTTCTGACACATCGTGTCCCTGCGAACATGTCGCTCAAGTCTGATGGCATCTCCATCCAAGTATCCCGGGCCAAGCCCAACCTGACAGCCCAACTACCACAACTGATGTCCATGATGCCCAATCCCGTGGTAGGAACCACCCAAGTAACCCGGGCAAAGCCCCAAACTATGATCAACATCACTCAACAAAATATCTGGGCCACGCCCAACATAACTAAACTGTTCAACATAGGAAATATCACACATCACATATATATACTGGAAATCATCACTTTGAATAGGCAATTACTAAACAGTAAAGTTGCACTAACTTGTGTTGTCCCATACTAGCACCTAACTCATTCATAATTTAACAATTAAACTCAACAGTTTGACTCAAGAATTCAATAAACAGTCTAAACACAGCAGTTTAAATGATGGTCCAGTTTATAAGCATTTCGGCACCCCCTACCGAATTGCCCCAAACAAGCAAAAACCTCCAACCCGGCCTCGTTCAATCACAACAGGGTCAAGTAATACCTAGAGACATCCCATAATGAAGATAATTAAATAAAAATAATTAAACAGGGTTTCTTTCAATACCCAATGTCGCGCCCAAAGGTCACAACCCCCAATTGTATTTGAAAACATGAAATAAGTTATGCACCACCCACCTCATACTCGTACGATGATACTCCTCCGATATCATCCTCTGGATTAATCTAAATCGTGGTAGATCTGTGTTTCCTTCAAATTCTGGCAATTCCGCTCGGATGGAAATTGTGGAGAAATAGGAAAGGAATTAAGGACGAAGAGGGGTGTGTGGGGTTAGCCTTTCCAATGTGGTCCTGTAGCCACTGACAGATCGAAGAATGGAAAATGTATGAAGATCCGGGACATATTGTGTTCTTGGGTGTTCTTCAGACGAACTGTTCGTTGATTGGGAGAGAAGAAGACATTTTCGGAAATAAGACGTGACGACCTCCTGCACGCACAAATAAAAAAAAGTACATAGTGTGTATTTCAAGACTACACGCCATGTAGATGGCCTTTCCATACTCTGACTTAAGCGGAGTCTAGTGCACGGCTTGGACTATGTACACGGCCAACACACGGCCAGGGACTCATCCATTTCACAAAATGAAAAGTACACGGCTTGTCAAGGAATATTGCATGTCATGTAGATGGAAATTTACACAGGGGCCCCACACAACATGTACTTGGTCTCATATGGGTTGTCACACGCCTAGCTGATACACGGTGTGTACCTGAGAGTACACGGCGTGTAGTATAGAAATTTTCAGAAACTTCCCAGATTTTTCAGACTTCTCAAAAATCAGACAAAAATTTTATAGAAGAGTGGAAATTAAAACAGGGTCAGAAATTTTTACCCACTCTAAAAACCTGGGTTCTTACAAACTCTCCACCTTAACATAGCTCATCCCCGAGCTATCAGACGAAACTTGGAGATGGTACCGAACATACCACCTCGATCAAGGTAACCTGGACTTCCCCAGTATCAACGGTCCTAGCTAAATTCCTCAAGGGGCTCCCCACATTAGGAATTGCCTACTTGGTCTAAACCCGAAACAAATCTCAAAGTAATCAAAATAAACAAAAAAGGCCCAACGACCTATTTCCCGAACCCATGGTCCTCCCGTGAAGCATCATCACCCCTGCACCTCCTCGGTGTTCACGTGTCTCTTCCTGCACCCAATGTAACCCTCACCGCATTAGTGTCCACCTCCAAGAGGTCCTGCATCTCATAGATGTTCCAATCAAAACCTGGTGCCTTCCACCCCAAGTAACATGCATCCATGATGCCCCGATGCCCATGGAACCTCACTTAACCTACATCCTTGATGCTCCGGATGCTACGCATCTCAAATATATAAATAAAATATATAACACATCTGATATGATGTTAATCCCACTAACTAGAATCTAGTTAGTCCACAAGTATCATGTGAAACTCGTGCACTCAACCAGACATGCCTCAAAAAGCCATTCCAAAAGAAAGCAAGGAAAATCACGGCCACACCCATGGTGTACGTGCCACCATCGTCGGCTCACCAACCTACTCAGTCCCTAGTAGCTCCACAGCGTGCACCTGGCCTAAAGTACGGCTTCTTGATGTCTGACCTCCCTGCAGTGCTACTCCAGTCACCAGCAACTGACCCCTCAGCTAGGTCCCACCATCTCTGTCACGTCCTCCACGCACAACTAAACCTTGACTACCCTCTCCTGGTACCAAACCTAAACCAAAATCTGACGCCATGGTCTGTCCCGGTCCCTACCTGCCGGTTATTTGAGAAGGTTTCCTGCAAAAACTCTCCAGATTCCTGACCTGTCCACATGCCCGGCACTCCTTCGGAGGCCTATCTCACTAAGCCCAAACATGTCTCGGCTGTCCACACTAAAATAAAACCATCGCTGAACTTCTACGAGGTGGTCTAGCTGAGTCCTTGGCTTGCCCTCCCTACTGGAACTCATCTCTACCTCACTTCCTGTTGTCTGAACCATCACCTAAAGTTGTCGCCCTACCAATCTGGGGTTTATCCCTTTGGTTTCCCTCTGTTATAAGTGCCTGGTTCACCTCCTTGGAGAACGAACCCAACAAGAAGATGTTCACCTGGACCCAAATGGCATGTCGTAAGCCATCCTCGAAGTGCCTCACCCTAGATGTGTCATCACTTACCATACCAGGTGCAAAGCGAGACAACTCTGTGAAGGTAGATGCGTAGTCCATGACAGATATATCTCCCTGTGGAAGACTCAAGAACTTTCGAGCTCTCTTTTCCCTCAGTGTCTCTGGATAGAAGTGCTCAAAGAACCTGTCCTCAAAGTCTTTCCAAGCCAGTCCCTCATGCCAATGAGCATGTACCGGTACATCCCACCAATACTTCACCGGCCCTCTCAGCATGTACGTCGCCAGCTTAACCCTCTGTCCTGGAGGCGTCTCGAGCTACTCGAAGATCATCTTCATGCTTTCTATCATGTTCTCTTCCGCTTGAGGACCACCCTCACCCTGAAAAAGCACCGGGTGCTGCAACTGGAACTCCCATGTCAGATACGCCATAGAGGGCTATGTATCATATGGGCCTCTGTCAAACCCATGTAAGACACGTACCAGGCTAGCTCGGAGCTGGTCATCAAGCCATGGCCTGAATGCTGCCAAACCCGGTTGTTGCCCTGCCTGCACTGGATCCTGAACCTGATCCTGTCCCTGAGCCTGTACCTGCGGATCATGCTCTGCCTGCACTAGATTCTGAACCTAATCCTGAAGCACTATATCTTCTCCTTCCTGACGCTCCATCGAGTCGTGATGGAGTAACCTGTTGAATACCATAAATGGTCATACAACCCATATATATATATAACAATATATTCTACACAGATAAGGAAAGCAGTAAAGAGGAAGTGTATAACAAATACCCCTACACTCCCCTATCGCAACCCATGACCTCAGCATCCTGACCTCACGGCCTCCTTACCCGCCCTCAAGAGAGCTAATTATCAATAGTACCTCGGGCCATTCCCATCCTGAAAACTCATGTTGCCTCAAACCGATGACCGAGTCACCAAATACTGATGGTTACACTGCCTCAGCCAAAGTACCTGCCTACTCTCATAGGATCCAGACCCAAATATCCTACAACATGCAATTCTACAAATATATATAAAGCATGGCACATCACATTGCAATAACAAGTAATTCTATCAGGAATTTCACCTATTCACATTTCAGAGCATATAAAGCATGCAAATTGATTTTATTTTTCTTCACATGGTGTTATCACTTCACCAAGCATACGTGCAATTATAAAAATGAAATACCCTAAAATGTTCCTATCAAAAGCCAAGAAAACAAGCCTTTACATACTGGGCCAAGGTCCAATTCTCCCTCACCACATTGGGTCAAGGGTCACATATCACAATCAATAAAATCACACATCAAGTGAGCCATCGAGGTTGAAATCACATAAACTATAATCTGGGAAAAAGCAAAACAGCAATACCCACCCATGACAACTTGGTCCATCCCTCATACCTGGGGCTGTAGGCACCCAAGAACAAGCTAGAAGCCCAGTTCCATTAACAACCTATCTCCAGTCTACCATATCCCAAATAGTAAAACTGGCATAAATAAAAAGAGAAGTCTCAAAATCATTAGTAGTCAGATGCTACTAAATCTCTGTCAAGAACTCCTCTCATACCACTTTGTAATGACCCGGACCTGATCAGCCACCCGAACAGTGCCAAACGGGTCGGGTGCTACTACCTTAGGTGCACCTCCCTTAAACGCCAAAGGCTGCCGACTAGCAGCAAGGGTCTGAATAGGTTTAGTGGGGAGGATATACCCTCATGAAGGAAATAAAGGTACTAGTCTGAGTATAAAGTTTATAAGCAGTGGAAATTTAATGACTCAACAGACTAAAACTAGACCTGTAGAGCGAAAGCATATCAAATATCAAATAAACAATGGAAGCAATATAGAAACAATAGTAGTGGAAAGTAAACATAACAACATGTTGAACATCACTGCAACTACTACTATGAACATACAAACATGCATCCATAGAAAGTCATACATATAAATATATAATGGTGCCAATGGCTAAACAACAGTTACTACATAAGAAGATAAGAATGCTGATACAAAAGAAACTAAACCATGTAACTCCAGCAAGGAACGACCTCAAGGCCTATACCAGTATCCATGCCAATAGCACTAAGGTCCATCTTCTGATGCTGACCCTCTACCTGCATGCAATTTCATAAAGTCTACATGCCTCCCGAAGGGCCCGTGTAGGGTGTGAGACGAGTCTCAGTAGGATACCACCCAAGGGTGCGTACCTAATATAAGTGTTTCGGTAGACATGATTATATAATAAAACAGTAAACAGTTCAATGCCCAAAAGTAAACACAACCTTCACTGTTGCTTAGCATCAACCAGGAAGAGTCACCTGCTTCGGCCAACGTCGGAATCTCTGGTTTGTAACCCAGCACCATGTGCCACTTGACACCATGTGTCTCAAGTACTGACATCCTGAAGGCATGCCCAATAATATTAACCCATCTCGAAAGCTCAACAATCCCATGGCACAACATCCGGAAGAATAGAGATACATGTCCTCAAATAATAACCGGAGGGAAAATGATGTCTACCCTCAAATCACGGCAAGCCTCTACCCCCAACCTGACAGCCTCAACACTATCTCCCGAAGGCTCCTCACCTCCCACGTGGATTCTTATGGCAAGCACCCCCAAACCAAAAAAACCTAACCACATATACTAGGGGCCTCTACCCAGCGAGTGGTCATAACACCTCATCTCGTAGTCTATCTGGGTGCATACTACTCAAAATTACCCGGTGAGCGGTAATCAACTCAACAAGTTCCCAAGCCACAACACTTTTGACACCTCATGTCCCTGCGAACCTGTTTCTCAAGTCTGATGGCCCCACCATCCAAGTAGCCCAGGCCAAGCCCAACCTGATAGTCTAACTACCTCAACCGATGTCCATGACGCCCAATCACGTGGTAGGAACCACCCAAGTAACCCGGAAAAATCCCCAAATTGTGATCAACATCACTCAACAAAATATTTGGGCCATGCCCAACATAACTAAACAGTTCAACACAGGAAATATCACACCTCGCATATATATACTAGAAAGCATCACTTTGAACAGGCAATTACTAAATAGTCAAGATGCACTAACTTGTGTTGTCCCATACCAGAACCTAACTCATTCATAATTTAACAATTAAACGCAACATTTTAACTCAAGAATTCAATAAACAGTCTAAACACAGTAGTTTAAATGATGTTCTAGTACATACGCATTTCGGAACCCCCTGCCGAATTGGCCTAAAGGAGCAATGACCTCTAACCCGGCCTCTCTCAATCACAACAGGGTCAGGGAATACCCGTAGGCATCCCATAATGCAGATAATTAAATAAAAACATTTAAATAGGGTTTCGTTCAATACCAAATGTCGTGCCCGAAGGTCGCAACCCCCAATTGTCTACGAAAACATGAAATAAGTTATACACTACACACCTCGTACTCGTACGATGATACTCCTCTGATACCAGCCTCTGAATTGATCTAAATCATGGTAGATCTGTGTTTCCGTCAAATTCCAGCAATTTTGCTTGGATGGAAATTGTGGAGAAATAGGAAAGGGATCAAGGAAGAAGAGGGGTGTGCGGGGTTAGCCTTTATGATGTGGTCTTGTAGCCACTGACGGATCGAATAACGGGAATCAAATGAAGATCCGGGAGATATTTTGTTCTTGGGTGTTCTTCGGACGAACTTTTCGTCGATTGGGAGAGAAGAATACATTTTCGGAAATAAGATGTGACAGCCTCCCATTCGCACAAATAAAAAAATTACACGACTTGTATTTCAAGACTACACTCCGTGTGGATGGAATTTCCATACTCCGACTTAAGCGGAGTCCAGTGCATGGCTTGGACTGTGTACATGGCCAGTGACTCATCCATTGCACGGAACGAAAAGTACACGACGTGTCAAGGAAGACTACACACCGTGTAGATGTAAATTTACACAGGGGAACCACATGGCATGTACTTGGTCTCAGATGGGTTCTCACATGCCTAGCTGATACATGGCGTGTACCTGGGAGTACACGGCATGTATTCTAGAAATTTCCAAAAACTTCCCAGATTTTATAGAATTCTCAAAAATCATCCAAAAAATTTATAGAAAAGCATAAATTCAAACAGGGTCAGAAATTTTTACCTACTCTAAAAACCTGGGTTCTTACACCTTGGTTGAGTTTTAATGGGGGCGGTTTAGTAAAGTAATAAACTTATGTCTGGAACTAGGGCTGGTCCTGGTCCCATTTTATTTTATTTTATTTTTATTTTTCTTCACTTTTTGTTTTTTCCTTTTTCATTGCTCTACTCTCTTTTTATATTTCAACATATTCCCATGGGCGATACCCCTTAGGGGTATTTGGCTAAGATAGGTATAGGGAGACAAGAGAGGGAGAGGTAAAGAAGGATATTTTGAAAGGAATTTATGATCGTGCTGGATCATTATGTGGCAACTAAGGATAGAAGATCTATATGAACATTTGGGAGTTTCCACTAAGTGATAGGCCCATTTTAGGTTTATTCTATAAATCCTCATACAATAGTTGTTTTCTTTTTTTTAATCCTTTCATGGGTTGTTAGGGACCCCTACTAGGTCAATCTAGGATTAATCAAGAAGAAACTAGGGTTCGAGCCATTTTGAGGGGTTTCTATTATAGAAAACCCATTTACACGGTGTGTGATTCAGAGAACAGATGTTTTGTGTTCTTCCTGTTTGTGGAAGATGATATTTTTTGGACTATAAACCATGTACTTGGGAGTACACACCATGTAGTAGGCTTTTGGTGTGTGGTTGAGTACTTGGCTAGACACCCTGTGCAGGTGTACTTGGTCATGTAGGGTACACAGCCCATCCCCATGTGATGTTCCCTCCATATATGTGTATATTACCAGGAAGAAAACATCGCCATTCCTTATGTGGTACACATCTTGGTACCCAATGTGGGATTACACTCTATATACATGGGGAGAACATTTTCTCCTTTATAGGGATAAAAACTAAGTGGGAGATGAGATACATGGGAAGGAATCCATTTATGGTGAAAGTCATGTATAGGGTCCATAAGAAACATACTTTGTAAAAGTACATGCATAGTGGTCTAAGGTAAATATATTGGGAGGATCCTTGGGGATTTACACCATGTACCATATGTACATTCCATATACTTTTCCTACCTTAGTTGGTTTTTTTATTTTTCATCATAGATTGAAAATGGGACATGAGATTAGTCGATTCTGAGAATTTTTTATCATTGATCATGATGGTGGAATAGTTTTAGTTTTTAGAGGTAATATATATGGTGTTTAGAAGTATAATAGATCAATGTAAGAATTTTATTTGAGGTTTAGATTCAGAATCCTCTTAGGGGTTGGGTTGTGAGCTGTGAGGCCTAAGTGAGGGTTGTGAGCTTAGTGATTGGCCTGACTCAAGTGTTCCATGGTGATCTATTTGAGTTTATTTAGATATATTCTATAATACGAGGTCATTTACAATCTTCGAGGAGATCTTGGTTTGTCCTTGCATGACAGGGCTAGTTGATCGAGGTCTAAGAAATAAATGTTTATCTATTGTGTTTGAGAACCGAATATATTAGAACATTTTTTCTAGGTTTATTTCATTTTTATGGAGGTTATATCTAGGTGTTATTGATCTTTTAAGATGAGTTTGAGAGACTCTTGAGGAATCCAGAGTGATTTATCCACTGATCAAGTAATAAGTTATTTTGTGGTTAGTAGTTTATAATTCCCATGTGTAATGGTGTTGTTTGGATATCCTTATGGGTGAGTTGGTACCCATGGAAGAGTTATTTTTAAGGAAGTGTGTCTGAGGTTTTCTTTCATGGTTATTTCATCTAAGGTTTGGCTTATACTGAGGATACCTTGAAGGTTCTTTATTTTGATGAGGTCACAAAGATAATTTATAATTCTCGTTTTATTGGGATTATGATTTTTTTTATCATTTTGGATTTTTTATTGATCATGGATCAGTTGGAGTCCACTGAGGGTCATTTGGGATATTATGAACTATGTGTGTCTCATGATTTTAGATGATTTATAGAAACCCCACAGAGGGTGTCCTATTATTTTTTTGCCTTTTGGTCATTTGAGTATATTTCTACAAGCATTGTCTAATAGTTTTGGTGTAGTAGGGGAGTCCCTAGTTGGATTTCACTTTATGCTATGAACACAAGGACCTTGGTAGCCCCATGTTTTGTTATCCCTTATATGGGTCATTGAGAGCTTGTAGTGACTATTTTGTTTGGATGGTGAGATCCAGGGTGCTAAGAGAGGACCCGTGCTTTGTTGGTAAATAGTATATTAGCACTACAAGTTAATTTTTTTTGGATGGTGGGTTCATGGTTGGATCATCCCACAATCAGTTGTCCTTTTCCCATGACATTTTATGAATTTATTTCTCAAGACTTTTGTTTTATGATGATACCCTTGGGATATCATGGACCATGTGTTGTCCTTGAGTTTTGATCTAGTTCTCCCCTCTATTTTCTAGTTATGGTAAGATGTTATTAGTGAGATAATGGATGATCTATATGAGTGGAACCCCAATCTAGTTGAGTGTTATCCCCAAATAGTGTGTCTTTAGGATCATGAGGTTCTAAGGCACTCATGGAGTGTTTTATTTTTAATGGGTGTTATTGCACTCCTAGGGCCATGGATTTTGTGTGATCTTGTTATTTTATGGATCCATCCTTATCCAGCCTATAGATGGTGCCCAATTTATTCTGTAGGACATTTAGGACTGATAATTTCTCTAGTTGTATCATCCTAGATGTTCCTATCACTAGTTAAGTTCATTATATTGTATTCCAAGAGCTTAGTGGATGTGTGTTGTGATTCTAGATTCCTATGGTTACACCATGGGTTCTATTATTTGTTCATTTATGATTAAACATCCTGGATCTCCTGTATAGATCTGGCAGACACCCTAGTTTTTGTGTGGTTGTGTGATATGTATGCAATAAATCCTCTAATAGGGGCTAGAGCAGGGTAAGATTTACCTCAGGCATCAGGACAAAACCCATGGTTGCATATTTTTCAATTTTCCCCCTTGGTTATGCAGTTTTTCTTTATTCCAATTGTTATTAGTCTTCAGCTGGGATGGGCATATCACAAGTGCATGCACATCTAATGGCAGTAGATTATAAGTTCACCTTTTTGGGTGGCCTACTGAGATTTATTTCTCACCCCATATACGTGAACCTCGGTGTGCATGAAAACCTTATGTCTACTTTTAGGTTGTAGAACCTGTTGTATAGTGAATGAAACTGATGACCATTGTTTCTAGATTGAGTGGAGCTGCTCATGTAGAGCCTTAGTATCTGGTCGGTGTAGCATGAGGTCCATGGAGATCGGGTTGGTGGTTTGGCACATTTTTGGTGGTAGAGTCTTCTTTATTTATTTTTGGTTTGTTTATTTTTCATATTTCATCAAAAAAATGGGTGTCCATATGTTGTATGATTTAAATGCTTGTGAGTCTTTATGACTCTATGCTACATTGAATTTATTATAAAATGCTTTGTTTTAGTTATTTATCATGTTTACACTGATTTTTATCCCCTCTGTATAAGTTTGGTTATTTTCCATTTTTATTTTTCTCTAACCAGAGGTTATAGTCTCCCCACTGTGCCTTTTACACCCTCACCAATGGTCGGTTTCCTCTTGCATTTGGGGAGGTGTTCTAGAGGCCTTGTGGAGAACCATATCGGGTGACATGTCAGGTCGACCTGGTCAAGTTCGTTACACACCTAAATGGGTAATACCTATATCATATAGTTATGTTTTTTTCAACAAAACTAACATATGTGGCCGATTTTCTAGCTATAAAACATGTATAGTGGAAAAGGGTTACAAAAATATATATGGTATTGACTATGAATATTCCTTTTAAATTGTATAAATAATAAATTATATTCATATTTTTTCACCATAATAGTTATTTGTGATTGTGTGATAATGAAGATGTATATATGATATAGCCCAAAGGTTTTGATATTCAAAATGATTATTTTAAAGTTTAAAAGTTACAAGAGTCTATTTATGTACTGATGAAAGATTCTCAAAGTTAGAATTTCTAATTTAAATATGTAATTAAATATTTTGGTTTTATAAAATACATGGATGATTTTTCTTTATATAAGAAAATTAGTGGGGTCATTTTTTGATTTTATAATATTGTGTATAGATGAAATATTTGTTCTCAGAAATCATATAGTGAAACTTAATTTAAGAAATATGTGATTAGGAAAAATTTTCTCAGTAAAAGACATGGGTGGTTCTACCTACATATTGGGTATGAATATCTGCAATGATAGATCTAAGAGGTTTCTTGGACTAAGGTAGAACAAAAAATATCATTAAAGTGGTAAATTTTTTTATCATAGAAAACTCCAATAAGGGTTATTTACTAGTGTATCATAGAATAAATCATATGAAGATTTAGGAACCTTCTAAAGAGATAGAAAGTATGGATAAAATTTCTTTTGTGTCTAACAAAAGATATATCTTGTAGGAAAAGTTATTTACTTTCCCTAATGTCTATTATGGTTTTATTATAAATAGTATATTCCAATATAATACTAGTGAGAGTCACCAAATTACTATGAAGAACATTCTTAAGTACTTAAGAAAGACTAAGGACATGTTCTCTGTCTTTGTAGCTAAATAAGAGATATGTGCAAAAGGTTACATGGATGTGATTTTTCAATATTAAAATGATGATCTTAAATATCAATATTGTGTTGTGTTATTTCTAAATGGTGGAAATGTTAGCTTTAAAAGTCCCTTATAAGCCATCATAGTATACTCTAAAATAATCTCAGAGTACATCATTGCATCATATTCTTTGAAGGAAGTTTTTTGGATCACGAAATTCATTACTTCACTTAGAGTGGTTCCTATCATTGAGGGATAGATTCATATATATTTTTAAAATAATGGGGATTTTACTCAGGATAAGGATTTGTGGTCTCACCAAAGAACCAAACACATCCTTTTCAAATACCTTATCACGTGATATATCATTTTCATGTGTAATTTAAAGATTAGTTTTTTAGATACATGGGATAATGTAGAAGATCTAATGAAAAAACCATTACTATAGCTAAACATGAGGGTCGTATAGAATCACTATGTGTAAGAAACAATGGATGTTGGTTTTAATTATTTTAAATATATCATGTTATTATAAACAATTTAATATCCATTTATCATTCATTCATGTGTACTATAATTTATTTAACATGAATGGTCGAATGATAATATCCCCTAAAATTATGACTTTGAGTTGTCCCTAATTGATGATCATCATGGAGTATTATGGGTTGTGATGATATGATAAGGTTATCTTGAATAAATTCTTGTAATGATTGAAAATATTTTTATTTGAGATAGGTAAAATTTATTCATGAGGAAATAAGTAGAGACTCATTACTTGCACTAACCAGAAAAATTATATCTCAAGGAATGTCATACATTCATTGATAAACATAAAGGTGTATGTTTATTATCAATCATTCATACATGATGTTTTTGAGATACCTATAGTGAGAAAAATCATACTTTGATACCCTAATTATGTAATTAAAAATTGATATTAGATAATATAGGGGTTTTTGGGTTTGTTTTTTATCTTGTCATTGGTTATAGCATAACCAAGATGTGATTTTACCACATGTATGAAAAGTTAATGAAATGTGTAACTTTATTATGTTAGACTAAGTAAATTCATATCCATTCTTAGTTAAGTAACATATGATGTTATTATCTACTTGGGGTGAGGGACATATGATTTACTCATCCATTAGATGAATGACATTTTATGTATTCATCGAATTGATTAGACTATTTCATAGAATCAAAAAAAGTTGATAGACCCATACTAGATTGACATGTTCCATGTCTAGAGGCTGAAATTTTCTTACATCTATGAATTAGGGATTTTATATTTCTTCTCAATACAAGTAATTCACAAAGTTAGTCCCTTGTATGATGATTATTTTTTTGATAAAGTGGTTCATTCCAAAATAAATAAATTATAATGAAATTATATCCAAAAGTGGTTTTGGATGGATTCAGAAAGAGTTTTGATGTTTTTTATTAAGTCCTTTGGAATTTTTAGGACAAGTTGGATATTGTTTTAATTTTACTAAAATAGGAACCACCACAATATATTGGTTCATTTGATGTTTTGTTCTATGTTGGACATTAATCGTTTTATGCATGTGGTTTCCGCATCATTCTAAACTTGATTTTCTTGAGTTACAACTCATTTACAAATGTGATTTTATGGATTGAGATTGCATTTAATGGACTTAATGTATATTTCACAAAATTCACTAACAAATTTTATTCATTATATATTGATTTCCTTTAATATATATTTATCAAGGATCCAGTATAATGATGAGATACATTTCATGTTGGGTGTATTCATTCATTCTAGAAGTGATGAATTGTTTAAAATCCAATCAAAGCTCACTTACTTTACAAAGATAATTCATCATTAATTGAAGGATCAAGTACCCCTCTATGTGTTTGGGAGTCCCTAAGAAATATTTATGGATCCATAAATCAGATCTTTCCATCAAAGTTAGAATGCATTCATCTACAGATCCTTGTTATCTCTTTAGTTTTTTTTATTTTTTATTTTTAAATTTCCACTTTAACGAATAGTGGAAACGTGGTATAATTCAAGAAAAAAATTAAATAAACTGACCACTAATGTATCAAAAATATTCTAGTAATTTAAAAGTGGGATACGAGGAGAAAAAATAATTCCCAATGAAGACTAGGTTGATGAACTGATAATATAGGTTCGATGAGAATGGATACCTAGGATAAAGTTTTGTCAACACATATCTCAATACACTAGATATATTGCAACCAATTATCGCTTGTATTGACTTAGTTGAACCATCGAGTCCCTATCACCGTCGTTATAGTTGAGGATGTTGATCACGTTATAACCTAAATATCCCTGTGAAATCATCTCCAACCACCATTGAAGATATGAAACACACACTAAAAAGAAACATCCATATATATTCACCAAATAAATTCCTAAAAAAACAAGCATCGCAGGTGCTACCTATAGAAAAATTTACATGCACACTAACCACAGTAACACCATCACACATAGTCAACACCACTAGAGGTCACCGCAACATTTACAACCCACTATCCCCAATGAATAAGAAAACCTGTTTACCCTAGTCACATTGTTACCCTAAAAGTATATTGAAGAAACCAAATTGAATAAATATTTTAAGGGAGAATGAATTTAGGATAAATGGAAACTAAATCACAATTCAAACAAACAACCTATGAATAAAGAGGGAAAATATAAACCCCAAAACTCAAAAACTCATACCATAATAATGCAACATAAAAATATAAAGAAGAAAACAAATAAAACCTAAATAAAACTTCACCCACTCTCAATTATTAGGGGTAGGATTAAAAAAATTAAATACTTTCGAGTCAATGTAAATGGCCCAGTGCCACTCAAGGATGGGAGGGGGATCACCAAGACTTGTGGGAACAACTAGGGAATACACCTAAGGCACCCAAAGTACAGATATCCATATAGGTCTTTCTATTGAACTAGGAATGAAATAAGGAGTCTGGAATCACCTAAGGACTAATATGACACCCATATCTAAGAAAAAATATCATTACATCAAGATAAATACCTAATACAACATGTAATAAGTCCTAAAGTACATTCCTAACCACCATAGGTTATAAACAACTTTTATGGGAATTAGCTTTATCTTTTAGGAATTATTTCACCCTATTATAGAAAAAAATAGGACGCTCACTTGTAAATTTATTTTCATCATTGTAAATATTAAATATTTGAAACTTAAAATTTAAACACATTTTATATAAAAAATATCCAACCAATTCTTTAAACTCATAATGAATTTTAATGAATTATAAATAATAAAACATAAAATATAACAATAAAATTCATCTTAAAATACACCCAAGCCTTTTATAAGATAAAAAAAATAAAACAATGACATAAAATAAAATAAATTTGATGCTAGTGAGGCTGAATATAAGTGTTACTAAAATATGTAATCAATCTTATAAATAAATAATAGACTACCCATTTCCATGTGACAAGATAAATTATTCTACTTATCACCAAATCCATACCCAACAAATTTCAATAAGAATACATTATATGAAAGTGGATCCTTCCCTTTACCTCTGTCATATATATCTAATTATATATATACACAAAAGTATACATTCAAGTTGTGAGTAAGAATCCCTCTAGGAGACCATCAAACGTTTTATATGAATACTTCAAAAAAACAATGGAATTATAGTTTTAAATACATGTATATATATAAGAAAGTTATTTTCTTATTTTTTTCAATCAAATGACATGGAGTGAAAATATTGTTATCTTCTATTTTCAAAATATAACATTTCAATACATAAGAAAATTATTCCAAAAATAAAATTAATTCTATAAGAATTTATCAAAAATATATTTTTATTTAGGTATAAGAAAATAAATGAAAAAAAACATATCTTTATAGAAATTATAATTTTACTTTAATAATGAAAAGTTCAACTTTTTTACTTGTATATCTATTTTTATTTTTCAAAATAAAATATAGGTAGTCAAATAATTATAAAAACACCATAAACATTAAAAACATTATCTCTCAAACATATTGGGAAAACTCCTGAAGTCCTAAGGATAGAATCTAATACTCGGCTTAGGTGAAACAATATTTTATCTTCTAATATAGTCCTAACTTCATTAACACCTTACCTACACTCACTATAATCACTAATAATAAATCCCCCTAATTTGAACATAATCCTAAATATATGATAATTTCCAAAGCATGATCATAACTATTCTATAGTCATCCTTTTGATTATCACTTATATATCCAAGGATTTCCATAAATTTTTCTAAAAAAAACTAAGTATGATAATCACCACAAAAACAAGTAATAATACATTCATAAAATAAACCACCTGAAGAAAATATATTTTAAAACTCTATCATATCAAAATAGACTCTTAATAGAAACATCACCTTAAAAATCCCCTTAAACATAAATATTTATCATTAATATTAACACTACTTCACAATTACTTAAGAGATAATAAAAGAGCATACTAAACAGGGTGTAAATAAAATAAAACATATATACACATAACAATTTTTTTTTATCCTTTAAAGAAAATAATAAAATCATGATATCATCATTTTATAATTCAGAATAAATCATTCTATCATGATAAATTCATTTATTTCATAATAAATTCACTTTTAATTTCATCAAATATTTAAGGGGAAAAGGTATTTATAAATAAAAAATTTACATTTCCAAACAACCCTACTCTGATATCAAATGAAAAAAGTATAAATACTAAAATATTTACCAAAAAATAATCATAGATATTAAATATAAGATAATTTATAAAAAAACCTTAATACATCCATAACTATTTCAATAAGAGGACGATCATGAAAACATCTATTAGTTCTATATGAATTCAATGTAAAATATATTTAACTCACCATATTAGTGTATATGTATGTTATTAAATAAGATTACATCCCCTAAATGATGAAACCAAAAATTAATTTCATCTAAAATGAAACCCCAGGACACCGTGGAAAAACAAGGGAAAGTGGAATGATGAATAAGAATAAAGAATAATAAAGAAGACTAATTATAGGTTCCTATATTAGATAATTAACAAAAGTATATAATAATTCATCACTGGAAGGAAAGAGGAAGAAGGGGGTTAATATGGAGTATCACCAAAAATATTACCAAGAATGAGGGATATAAATGAGGCTTATAATGTTAAGGATCAGATTTAAGAAATAGAAATAACTAAAATGTTAAGTGGATGCATAGTTTTCATGCATGGTTTTATAGTCCCTGAATCTAAAAATATAAATGAACCTATTTTAATTTTTCACTATAAAGGTTCTATTAAACCTACTATTTTGTCAAGTACCCCAAAAGTGAAACCAAGGAATTCTTCCAAAAACCTCAAATTCCAGTCCATATATTAGAAAAATAATTTACCAAAAAATAATGATGATACATATTTTCAAATGATGTTGTGGATTTTACAATTTATGAGTGTTTCACATATCTTAAATCATGATCATTTAAGTATGCCCCAATAGATAGGTTATCTCATCCATTACCATGTGACAATTGTATAAAAAAGGGGAACAAATATGCACTATTTAGGGGACCTAATACAATTCTAGAGGATGGGGAACCTTACATCCCATGTGATATATATAATTAGGTACCTAAACCACACATCCAACCCCACCCACCCATATAGACCATTCATCTTTTATCCCTCCATATTTTACCACAACTCCATTATCTTATAAAATTTGATATTATTATACTCCTGTAGTAAATAAAATTACTCTATTAACTAGGTTGAATGTCATTGATATACTCCTATACCTAATAAATGCAGTTCTAGTATACAATTAATGATTGATTTATAGATAGTACTAGCCTATGTTTATATATAATGATATTCAATTTCCTTTGGTAAAACAAATCCCACAAATAGATTCTATAGAACATATATTCACATTCCAAGTTCATGAGTTATGTCGGACACTAAGGAATTTTTCTCTCAAAACCCATATACATCCCACATAGCATACTTATGATCTCTTATAATTCACTCCTTCAATTTCAGTATAGGTTAAGGAGATGTTTGTATATTTAGAAGATGTGTGGTAAATATTGAAGTCATGGAGGTTTAAAAGTCCTATAAATTTTATTCATATTTATTTTCATATTGAAATAAAAATTTATTTCTCATAACGAAGTAATGTGTATAAGTGATATGATGAAAATTATGTGATAAAATGAATTCCATTAATATATATTTTAAAATTGAGATCCTATAGAGAAAGTTTTGGACTAAATATTTTTAAAAAATTAATTTTCTAAATAGAACACATATTTTATGTATTCAAATATCCCAGGTGCTGATTTAGTTTATCAGAGGGATAAATATAGTTTAATGTTTAATTATATCATCAATTGTATACTTTAAAAAAATTAATAAAAAATTAAAGGCCTAAAATGAATAATAGATTGAACTGGTAATACTAAATTGAAATATATTAATATATAATATATTTAAATTTCTATCAATCATAATAACAACATATATTATACATAATAGAATAATTGTTCCATGTTATGATATTATATTGAATAAAATTGATAAATTTTATTTCATCTTTTGATAAACTTTAAACAAGATTATAAATTCTACTCAATAATTAAAAAAAGACATTTTTATAAAATATAGTAATGTAAAAGTGACTATTCTCATCAAGAAAAGTGTATATTCATATTATTTTTTTGAAAGATAAATAATAATGATGAAGAAATAGATCTATAGTACTTATATTTTTTTAAGGAGATTTATTATCATTTGGTAATCAATTAATTTTTTTATATTATAATCGATCTTTAAAAGTAATATTTGAATCATGGAATATGATTGAATATTTTGGGATATGTGGATAGATATGAGAAATTTATTGGATATCATGGAGTATTTAATATAATATTCAATTTTTTATTTTTTTTTAGTAGAGTTTTGTACTCCTATGAAGATGATCTAGTGCAGTTATTGTTAAATAATTTCATGGCTTTACATATGGAATGATCACCAATAAAAAATTGACTCTATAAAAATATATTAGAAATGTAGATTAATTGGTCAATAATATAATGGTTTTTTATATGAATAAAAGTAGTAAAGTAAATCCCATTAACATTGAAAAGTATAAGAAGAAGAATAATAAAATATCATTAAGTGTAGAACACATATATAATAATGATAGATACACTTCTTGTATTGAATATATAGAGGATAATATAATTTATATCAAATTTTATCATCGTAACACCCCAATAAATTAAAATATTTTTCTTCTAAAATTAATTTAATATACTCTATAGCTTTTAAATAATGAAACACTGAGTTATCTTGCATTACACGCATGATCAAATTTCTATGATATCTTTCACAAGACTAAGTTTTACCAAACAAAAAAATATTACTAAAATATTATTATTTAATATAATAAGACATAACCTCTTAATTAAATTATTTCTTATGAATACTATTAACTAAATTTTGAAAATATATGGTTTTAAAATATATAATATGAATTCATTGGTTACCAATAAATTAGAAACAAAAAATATAAACCTATTGAATGTGAAGGAAATATTTTTTTTTAATGCTCTCAAAGGCGCTTTTTATTAATAAATTAAATTAATTAAAATTAGTGAATTATATTAATGAAATGTATATTTTATATATTCAATAAATAAAACTAATATTCATTCAATAGATTTTATAGGAATAAGATATGAACAGACCCAAAATTATGCATAGAAACCTATATTTTTCTAAAGGTGGTTTTGCTTCCGTTTAATAGCAAACCTATTTTCAATCTAATTTTTGACAATTTTTGAATTTTTATATGAAAAAATAAACTTTTTATTTTAAATCAGTATAGGAAAACTTACTTTAGTGTATTTTTTGGTATTTTATGATAAGTTTCATGTTTTGATGAATAGTGGAAAATACTAAATTTAATCGAAATGAAATTTCATCAAAATAATTTATAGTGTTAAATTATATTTTTTATTAGTTTTAAAGTTTAAATATATTATTTTTTATAATTTAATACATTTTATGTCATTTTCATCAATTTTTTCATTGAATTTAGATATAAAAATGCTTCAATTTTTTTCTTGTTTAAACTTTAATAACCTGTTTTCTCACCCCCATCAATAGGATTAATTTTAAATTAGTTACCGAAACATCTCTATTTTGAATTTAAAAAAATTGAATTCCATATTAGGACTTGGTGCATCTAAATTATTTAAATTTTTTTCTTTTATTTTTCTAAATTATGAATATTAAATTAGTCATTTTTTATTAATAGGATAAAAGGTAAATCAGTTAATTAAGGGTAAAAATATAAATATAAATATTATAAAATTATCCTAAAAGTTTTACTAATTTAATTAGATGTGTGTGTTTCAACCAAAATCATCCTTGAACCAATATTATAATTTTTTTAAGACACTTGGCTGAGAGTATGACATTTATTATATTTTATTTAAAGAAGAGTTAAATATTTCATACTCATATTTTAATAAAAAAACACCCATTTTTTATATAGAATTATACAGAAGAGAAGTTTGACTATAAATAGTAATTTTAAAGATAAAATTTATTTCTTTATATTCATAATTTATCTATAATTTTTAGGAAATAAATTTTTACCTTAAAGTCTTATACAATGATGATACAATTATTGTTTAATTAATAGAGATATCGAATAAATGATATTAAAAATATTAAAATAAATATAATTTGATATAATTAATGTCATCCAATAATTAATAGTATGAATTTGACATATTAGGGATGAGTTAATAGATTTTTTCTAAAGTTATCATGTTGTTATGATATTTTAAAAAAGTCATATAATGAATAGTGTCAAAATTGACAATAATGATATTTTATCAAAATAATTTTTTATTAAGTTATTTAAAAATAATAAAACATATTTAGAAATAAAAAATAATTATTATATGGTCTAAATTGTTATAAATTATTCATTTATTGACTAATTTACACCAAATAATTAAAAATTATAACCTTTTAAGAATGAAAATGTTGTCACCTTTTTTAAAATTAAAATAGGTTAAATAAGGGTTAATAAAAATGATAGGGTTTAAAAAAATACCAAAACATGTAAAAAATATATTTTATTACGATATTACAACATTAAATCATATTATAGTTTAATAAATTTCATTTTTTCATATTTTAATTGAAATTGAATTTATTTTAAATTAATATTTTTGAAATTCCAAAAGAGCCTCTCACCTCAATTATAGAAAGGGACCTCCTCTCACATCTCATTTCGTCACATTAATCCTTATATCCCAACCCAAACTATAAGGCCCCAGCCTTAAACCTTACTTAATATTGAATTAAATGAGTAATTCACATTGAGGATCTTTTCAAGTTTAGAGTTTTAGAGAATTAGGACATAACTATTACATCTCAAAAGATTACAAAGTAGTCGCTTCTACTAAATTTCCATAAAATAAAAACTCTTTAAAAGAAACATGTATAGTTCCATGTTTTGGGTAGCATGATTTTCCCTTGATCCCATCCTTGACCCTATTCCACGATATGTCCTGTGAAAAACATTTCAAAAACTTGGGATGAGCATAAGAAGCTTAGTAAGGGATACACAAAGACTGAAAACTGTTATATTTTCAAAACAACAAGTAAACCATGAATACTTTATCAATGTAATACTTTTCACCTTCATGAAGTAGTAAAAACTTTTCACTGAAAAAAAAGTATCATTACTTACCTTTTTGTAACCAAAGGATTACCATAAAACCCATATAAAGAACACATAACATATATAAAGGTAACTTGGTACATAAACATACTTAAGTGGAATAACCATACGGTAGACTTACACACATATCACTTAATGGAATAGCCATACGGCCAATTTCCATACATACTTAATGGAATAGCCATACGGACGACTTCCATACCCAATGCATTGGAGGTTATAACGTAACCACCCGTCCTGGTATTCACGGCACCACCCGTCATATGGTTTATAACATAACCACCTGTTAAAACGTCCAAGTACCAATATAAAATCATAAAACATAAAACCAATATAAAGGAATGATAACATTTCCACATCACAATATATCATAATAGAATCCTTTATCAAAACCATTTTCAAAACCATTTAAAACATTTAATAAAGAGATTTTGAATCAAAGTGTCCCATACCACCTTGAAGCTTAAAATTTTAAACCATTAATATCCATATAAATAAATCCTTAAAACCATTTTGAAAACATGGATATTAATAAGAACAAATAATTAAAACATTTAAAATGACATTTTGGTTAAAGGGGTTTTACCAAAATTAGAGACACTTGAATACAATAATTGAGGAATAACATTTAGTCAGAACTTTATAATATCATGAGAATAAATGGATTCATGATATAATACTCCAAAGGACAGTATATACACCATATAAGAGTGAATTGGTGCATAACAACAATGAACCCTCAATAGAAATGTCAAATGTGATGAAATCCCTTATAAAGAAGGTATCCTTAAATTAAGGACAAATCAATCTCAAAAATATGTGTGACAAATATAAATACACCCAATATAAGTGGATATTAATTGTAAAACAATAAAAGGTCATTCACACATATTCAATGGATGACATATTCAATGACTACATGTTGAACCCAAAGAAATCGAAATTGGGTTAAAAAGTTCCCTTGACAGCCTAATGGCATCACATCAAAATGAGTTGATGAGAGATAAAAAGTGTATCTAATCACTTGGACATAAAATTTACATCAATAAGGATATATGAGAACATATCCCAACATAAAAATATGTAAATTAAAAGACCCAATAAAAGAAGTCTTTTAAAAAAGAGGAGGGTGAAAGGTTCCCTTACCGACTTGGGTATCTTTCAAAACATACACCCCATGAAAGAAGGACAATAGATCATTGATGTAAATACTCATAAACGAAATTATATTACAAAAAGAGTAGAATAATGGGCAGTAAATACACCACTCAATGGAATTTGTGGCAAATGTAGCATAAATCTCACGAGAATAAAAGTGAGATGAAAAATCCCTTACGAAAATTCGGCAGCCTAACGGTGCCACTCAAAACTTCCAAATATGGATTGATGAGATCAAATAGGGTATCTCATCACATTACAATAAAATGTACAGCAAGATGAATATATAATAACATCCCCCAACATTACAAAGAGGAGCTTAAAAGAAGTGACATAAAGGAGAGTACTTAAAAAGAAAGAGAGAGGTTAGATCTCTTACGAAAGTTCGGCAGCCTAACGGCGCCACTCAAAACTTCCAAAATGGATTGATGAGAGAGAATAGGGTCTCTCATCACATGAAAATAAAAATTACAGTAAGTGTAATATAAAATATCATCCCAATAACAAGAAATATGAGCTTTAAAAGGAATGACATAAAAGTGTATACTTAAAAAGAAAGAGAGGAGTAGGATCCCTTACCTTGGGTCCGACTTGACTCGATCGTTCTTTAATCTCCTGAATAATAAACTTGAGTTAATTTATACTTCCTTAAGAACCTTTTTAAAGTTAATTATTCCTTTTATATCACTTATTACCATTTTATAAACATTATTTAATCATTTAAGTTAATCATGTTTGTTTTGTCGATATTTGGTTCTTAAGTCGAAAGTGGACTTCTTACAATTACATGTTGTTCGTGTGGTCAAAGGTTCTTCATATCCAAAAATTACATTACTTATTTGGATATCATATATATCATATATATCCATCATATACATGTATTTATAAAATCACATAATCATTTAGAGGAAAGAAATGAAATGCACCGTTCATGGAGAAGGTAAGCCGTATGTACGCATGAACGCTACTTTCATTTCTATGTCGTATTAATGGAATTAAAACTATATGAGAGGTATGTATATTTTAATTCCAGAATTATATTAATAATTTAGATGTATCATACATCATATATATCCATTATATATATGTACTTATAATAGTACATTACATTTGGGGATAAGAAATGAAATGCACCGTTCATGGAGACGGTAAGCCGTACGTACGCATGAACGCTACTTTCATTTATATCTCATACTTTAATGGAAAGAAATAATAATTATATATAGGTAAATAATAATTCCAGTATAACATCATATATAATAACATTAAATCCATCCTTTATACGTCCCACGTATGGCATTAACGAATCACATCACTTTGAGGGGGCGGTAGTCCGCACTTCCTAAAATGAAGATATCGCGTATACCCATAATGGAAGCCATAAAGGTAAGACACAAATAAAAAATAAAGAAGAATAAGTAAAACATAAACATATTATATATCATATATAAAAAAAGTGACATCATAATGGCCACCTTTGAAGGTGTTAAATGAGTATTGAACAATCATCCTTTCGGGAGGCACAATTTCGCCATCCACGGAAACCGTATGTTCTTTAACCATTTGATGTAGTTGTGTGAGAGTTTAGCTCGAATAAATCCTATAACAACATCCTAGTATATTGAATATACTGTTTTTGTTACAAAAGAAATAAATAAAAAGAGTTTAGGGGGTTGGAGAAGCAAAATAAAACAAATGAACATGAGAGAATGAATTACCTTTAAAAGTGTAACTCCTTTTGATTTGAGCCTAAAGGCTTCCTTTGAAAAGATTCAGCCCAAAGGGAATCCTCTAGGATTAGGAGAGGGATGTGGAGAGAGTAAATGGGAAGGGTTTGGCCGAGCCAAAGGCTTGAGGAGTGTGTGAAATGAGGTAGAGGTGGGGGCCTTTTATAAGAGGAGAGGAGGGGCACTTTTGGAAAGTAAAGAAATATTACTTTATTTGAAAATGTGTTTCGGTTTTAAAAGGTCCCACATTGATATAATTCGTGGATAAGGTGTTAAGGGTTCGAAATCCACCCATAAAATATGTTTTGGACATGTGTAGTTCATAGATTTTACATTATCTTTCCATTTTATTTAAATCGTCAAATAATGATGTCATCGCTGCATCATTATTATGTCATAAATAATTTAATTTATTTAATGTCTAAAAATTATAAAACAAATACTATGATGTAGGAAATATTTTTATCTTTCCAATGACTATTTATAATAAAAAATATGACTTGTATAACCCCACTTAAAAATTGTTTTAGTAAAACATATCATGTTTGTGTCATTTTTACTTTTACATTAAATAAAAAGTTATTTATGTCATTTCCCAACCAAAGTGTCTCCATGGGGTCCCCAAGTTGGCCCATGGCTTGTTTTGGTCGGCCATGACTAACCCAATAGGTGTAGGACAAGTGTCATGGTGTTTTCACATTCTTATAATATCATTTTTACCTTAAATTACACTAATTACCTCTAATCGCGATTAAGAACTTAATAAGTTACTATTCACCAAAAAATTATTATAATCTCATTGAACCACATTTTACTTATTAATGACAACCATGTATGTCGGATTTTTTAAATTCAAAACACAATGATGGCAAAATTTCATTTAAACGGAAAATCAGTCTTTATAAGTACCACTTAGTGGTTTCACTATTCATCAAAAATTGAAGTTTTTCAGAAAATTACCAAAAATTCACCCTAAGCTATATTTGATATTACGAATTAAAAAATGAAGTCTATTTTACAAAATTCAAAACATATAAGTCACATTAATTAATTTAATAATTAATTCCCGTTGTCAGAGCAAATAGCGTATTTTTATGAAACAATAAGTATCAAAAGATTGACACTAGTTTAAGTCCGATTTCAAAGTGAAATTAATTCCAACGACCACTATTGGATTTAATGGTAAAAATATTTTCTAATTTCACTTTAAAACCAATTCAAAAGATAGTCTAATCATATAAATAAATTAGATTAAAAAGAGGTTTTGAATTAAAATACAACATTTTACACTATTCATTAAAAAATGAACTTTATCGGAAAGATACCAAAAATTTACACAAAGTAAATTTTGATGTCCCAATTATTAAGAAGAGCTTTATTTGGTCCAATAGAATTTATAAGAGTGAACAAAACTATATTTAATGACGGTTCGCCATCAAAAGGCGATAAGTGAACCTTTAGTGAAAACTAGGGCATATATGCCTAAAATTGAATTCTTTCCGTATTTTAAGCCTCTATCCTTTATTGGATAAATGTAAAAACATTTAAAAACATATATAATCATATTTTAGTTATTTCTATCCATTCCCTCCATTACAACGGCTACATGTTAACTACCATTTAAAATAATATTATTTTATTATTAGAGTGCAACGTAAGATTCCCAAGAAACTCGTTGTTGCGTGTTGGGTACGCCATCGAGCATAGCGTCCCCTTTAAAGTCATTTAAATATTTTATTCACAAATATGGATAAATATGAAATGTCATATTCTTTATTTACCTGGGGTGTTACATCCTTCCCCCCTTTTGGGAATTGCATCCTCGCAATTTTAAAATTGCGCTTGGAAACATCCTTGGAAGTCCCACATCGGAACAAAAGTCGGTAAAACAAACACTTTAAAATAAAGAGAGATAAGTACAAAGGTCACCTGAGTTAACCCATACTAGGATTCCAAGTATGAAAATATGGACATGGAGGAAAAAACAAAGGGTTATGTTCTGATGGAGAGTGATAGAAAACATGTTTAGGAGAAAGTTAACCACGAAAAAATCACAAACTTGCGATGGGTTAAACGGTATTCGATTCCCCAATAGGAAAAGTTAATAGACAACATTTTTATTTTAAGTTACTTTTTATTGAGGAATTTATTCATAAGGAAATATAATCACTTATCATATTGACTTTCAACTTTTATTAGATTCCTTACACAAACTCATATTTTCTCCAAAAGACGAGTATTTAGGAAGACTTGTTCACATTAAGAGTACTATAATCAACTTCTAGAGAATCACCTAATCCACAAAATAGAACTATATACTTACCATGTCTTTAGACTTTAACCAAAACCAAAACCAAAAAGGCTAGTACAAGATCCGATAATCCAGAAAATGATAACCCTTTATAAAAAGAAAATCTATTCTTAATCTCCAAAATTTGTCCAACAAAACCCAAAGTTCAACGAGGACCATTCTATAATCAATTCGTCCATAAAATTCTTCAAAGTAAACCAATATATGATTGAAACCCAAATATTTGAAGGATTTAGTCGCATAGTCTTCCAAGTTAAATCGTAACATTTATCTCCAAACAACATCAGTTGCTCCTAAAGTATCGTATTAAAAAGTAATTAACCTAATCACATATTCTCCATGATAGGTTATTCATTTTCATAAATAACCCAAAATCAACTTACTCTTAATTCATAAAATCATATAACTATAATGAATCAGTCAAACTAACTAGGGACTTCACATAGTCCAGTGGTAGGCGATAAATACCAGTCGCACATTGGTTGTGGGTTCGATTCCCGCAGCTTTGTCCGACGCGACGGGATGTCACACGGTCTACGTGTTGTCCTTTTTACAAAACTATATAATTCTTAAAACATTCCCCAAAATGAGATAAAATCTTCAAGAATAATCATAACATATTTTAACCTCAAGTTTATCTCATTCCTTTCATTTTCCATCATATCATAGAGTAACCCATAATTACCTAAAAATTAAGAATCATATAAACCCTAATGGTTACCTTAATAATTATTACCTGGATTTCCACATCGGGTTGGCCATCTCATACATGATGCATTAGAGAACTCACCAAGGTTGAAGTGGTTGATCATGACTCCTTGATATTTGGTTTAGAACAACCACGAGTTTCCTCATTGAATCCTCCATTTTATCTAGTATCTTAATCAGAGAACCACCACAGTTTCCTTCAAACCTGTTGTCTCTTTGGTGCCTGCTAGATCAATCCATTCACTAAAAATAGAAATGTCAGTGTGAGTATATCAACAAAACCATCATGTACAAATGATGAAGGTAAACACTAAGATACACTAACTCATTCACTTTATCTAAAACTAGGACTCTTTCTGAAATCCTAACCATTATGGTAATGTCACTTGTTCTTAGAGAATACCCTAACCTCTAAAGTTAACTAAACCGACCTTTGATACCAACTATAAGGCCCCAGCCTTAAACCTTACTTAATATTGAATTAAATGAGTAATTCACATTGAGGATCTTTTCAGGTTTAGAGTTTTAGAGAATTAGGACATAACTATTACATCTCAAAAGATTACAAAGTAGTCGCTTCTACTAAATTTCCATAAAATAAAAACTCTTTAAAAGAAACATGTATAGTTCCATGTTTTAGGTAGCATGATTTTCCCTTGATCCCATCCTTGACCCAATTCCACGCTATGTCCTGTGAAAAACATTTCAAAAACTTGGTATGAGCATAAGAAGCTCAGTAAGGGATACACAAAGAATGAAAACTGTTAGATTTTCAAAACAACAAGTAAACCATGAATACTTTATCAATGTAATACTTTTCACCTTCATGAAGTAGTAAAAACATTTCACTGAAAAAAAAGTATCATTACTTACCTTTTTGTAACCAAAGGATTACCATAAAACCCATATAAAGAACACATAACATATATAAAGGTTACTTGGGACATAAACATACTTAAGTGGAATAACCATACGGTAGACTTACACACATATCACTTAATAGAATAGCCATACGGCCAATTTCCATACATATTTAATGGAATAGCCATACGGTCGACTTCCATACCCAATGCATTGGAGGTTATAACGTAACCACCCGTCCTGGTATTCACGGCACCACCCGTCATATGGTTTATAACGTAACCACCCATTAAAATTTCCAAGTACCAATATAAAATCATAAAACATAAAACCAATATAAAGGAATGATAACATTTCCACATCACAATATATCATAATAGAATCCTTTATCAAAACCATTTTCAAAACCATTTAAAACATTTAATAAAGAGATTTTGAATCAAAGTGTCCCATACCACCTTGAAGCTTAAAATTTTAAACCATTAATATCCATATAAATAAATCCTTAAAACCATTTTGAAAACATGGATATTAATAAGAACAAATAATTAAAACATTTAAAATGACATTTTGGTTAAAGGGGTTTTACCAAAATTAGAGACACTTGAATACAATAATTGAGGAATAACATTTAGTCAGAACTTTATAATATCATGAGAATAAATGGATTCATGATATAATACTCCAAAGGACAGTATATACACCATATAAGAGTGAATTGGTGCATAACAACAATGAACCCTCAATAGAAATGTCAAATGTGATGAAATCCCTTATAAAGAAGGTATCCTTAAATTAAGGACAAATCAATCTCAAAAATATGTGTGACAAATATAAATACACCCAATATAAGTAGATATTAAGTTTAAAACAATAAAAGGTCATTCACATATATTCAATGGATGACATATTCAATGACTACATGTTGAACCCAAAGAAATCAAAATTGGGTTAAAAAGCTACCTTGATAGCCTAACAACATCACATCAAAATGAGTTGATGAGAGATAAAAAGTGTATCTAATCACTTGGACATAAAATTTACATCAATAATGATATATGAGAACATATCACAACATAAAAATATGTAAATTAAAAGACCCAATAAAAGAAGTCTTTTAAAAAAGAGGAGGGTGAAAGGTTCCCTTACCGACTTGGGTATCTTTCAAAACATACACCCCATGAAAGAAGGACAATAGATCATTGATGTAAATACTCATAAACGAAATTATATTCCACAAAGAGTATAATAATGGGAATTACATACACCACTCAATGGAATTTGTGGCAAATGTAGCATAAATCTCACGAGAATAAAAGTGAGATGAAAAATCCCTTACGAAAATTCGGCAGCCTAACGGCGCCACTCAAAACTTCCAAAAATGGATTGATGAGATAAAATAGGGTATCTCATCACATTACAATAAAATTTACAGCAAGAGGAATATAGAAGAACATCCCCCAACATTACAAAGAGGAGCTTAAAAGAAGTGACATAAAGGAGAGTACTTAAAAAGAAAGAGAGAGGTTAGATCTCTTACGAAAGTCTGGCAGCCTAACGGCGCCACTCAAAACTTCCAAAATGGATTGATGAGAGATAATAGGGTCTCTCATTACATGAACATAAAAATTACAGTAAGTGTAATATAAAATATCATCCCAATAAAAAGAAATATGATCTTTAAAAGGAATGACATAAAAGTGTATACTTAAAAAGAAAGAGAGGAGTAGGATCCCTTACCTCGGGTCTGACTTGACTCGATCGTTCTTTAATCTCCTGAATAATAAACTTGAGTTAATTTATACTTACTTAAGAACCTTTTTAAAGTTCATTATTCCTTTTATATCACTTATTACCATGTTATAAACATTATTTAATCATTTAAGTTAATCATGTTTGTTTTGTCGATATTTGGTTCTTAAGTCGAAAGTGGACTTCTTACAATTACATGTTGTTCGTGTGGTCAAAGGTTCTTCATATCCAAAAATTACATTCCTGATTTGGATATCATATATATCATATATATCCAGCATATACATGTATTTATAAAATCACATAATCATTTAGAGGAAAGAAATGAAATGCACCGTTCATGGAGACGGTAAGCCGTACGTACGCATGAACGCTACTTTCATTTCTATGTCGTATTAATGGAATTAAAACTATATGAGAGGTATGTATATTTTAATTCCATAATTATATTAATAATTTAGATGTATCATACATCATATATATCCATTATATATATGTACTTATAATAGTACATTACATTTGGGGATAAGAAATGAAATGTACCGTTCATGGAGACGGTAAGCCGTACGTACGCATGAACGCTACTTTCATTTATATCTCATACTTTAATGGAAAGAAATAATAATTATATATAGTTAAATAATAATTCCAGTATAACATCATATATAATAACATTAAATCCATCCTTTATACATCCCACGTATGGCATTAACGAATCACATCACTTTGAGGGGGCGGTAGTCCGCACTTCCTAAAATGAAGATATCGCGTATACCCATAATGGAAGCCATAAAGGTAAGACACAAATGAAAAATAAAGAAGCATAAGTAAAACATAAACATATTATATATCATATATAAAAATAGTGACATCATAATGGCCACCTTTGAAGTTGTTAAATGAGTATTGAACAATCATCGTTTCGGGAGGCACAATTTCGCCATCCACGGAAACCGTATGTTCTTTAACCATTTTATGTAGTTGTGTGAGAGTGTAGCTCGAATAAATCTTATAAAAACATCCTAGTATATTGAAGATACTTGTGTTGTTACAAAAGAAATAAATAAAAAGAGTTTAGGGGGTTGGAGAAGCAAAATAAAACAAATGAACATGAGAGAATGAATTACCTTTAAAAGTGTAACTCCTTTTGATTTGAGCCTAAAGGCTTCCTTTGAAAGGATTATGCCCAAAGGTAATCCTCTAGGATGAGGAGAGGTATGTGTAGAGAGTAAATGGGAAGGGTTTGGCCGAGACAAAGGCTTGACGAGTGTGTGAAATGAGGTAGAGGTGGGGGCCTTTTATAAGAGGAGAGGAGGGGCACTTTTGGAAAGTAAAGAAATATTACTTTATTTGAAAATGTGTTTCGGTTTTAAAAGGTCCCAAATTGATATAATTCGTGTATAAGGTGTTAAGGGTTCTAAATCCACCCATCTAATATGTTTTGGACATGTGTAGTTCATAGATTTTACATTATCTTTCCATTTTATTTAAATCGTCAAATAATGATGTCATCACTGCATCATTATTATGTCTTAAATAATTTAATTTATTTAATGTCTAAAAATTATAAAAAAAATACTATGATGTAGGAAATATTTTTATCTTTCCAATAAATATTTATAATAAAAAATATGACTTGTATAACCCCACTTAAAAATTGTTTTAGTAAAACATATCATGTTTGTGTCATTTTTACTTTTACATTAAATAAAAAGTTATTTATGTCATTTCCCAACCAAAGTGTCTCCATGGGGTCCCCAAGTTGGCCCATGGCTTGTCTTGGTCGGCCATGACTCACCCAATAGGTGTAGGACAAGTTTCATGGTGTTTTCACATTCTTATAATATCATTTTTACCTTAAATTACACTAATTACCTCTAATCGCGATTAAGAACTTAATAAGTTACTATTCACCAAAAAATTATTATAATCTCATTGAACCACATTTTACTTCTTAATGACAACCATTTATGTCGGATTTTTGAAATTCAAAACACAATTATGGCAAAATTTCATTTAAACGGAAAATCAGTCTTTATAAGTACCACTTAGTGGTTTCACTATTCATCAAAAATTGAAGTTTTTCAGAAAATTACCAAAAAATCACCCTAAGCTATATTTGATATTACGAATTAAAAAATGAAGTATATTTTACAAAATTCAAAACATATAAGTCACATTAATTAATTTAATAATTAATTCCCACTGTCAGAGCAAATAGCGTATTTTTATGAAACAATAAGTATCAAAAGATTGACACTAGTTTAAGTCCGATTTCAAAGTGAAATTAATTCCAACGACCACTATTGGATTTAATGGTAAAAATATTTTCTAATTTCACTTTAAAACCAATTCAAAAGATAATCTAATCATATAAATAAATTAGATTAAAAGAGGTTTTGAATTAAAATACAACATTTTACACTATTCATTAAAAAAATGAACTTTATCGGAAAGATACCAAAAATTTACACAAAGTAAATTTTGATGTCTCGATTCTTAAGAAGAGCTTTTTTTGGTCCAATAGAATTTATAAGAGTGAACAAATCTATATTTAATGACGGTTCTCCATCAAAAGGCGATAAGTGAACCTTTAGTGAAAACTAGGGCATATATGCCTAAAATTGAATTCTTTCCGTATTTTAAGCCTCTATCCTTTATTGGATAAATGTAAAAACATTTAAAAACATATATAATCATATTTTAGTTATTTCTATCCATTCCCGCCATTACAACGGCTACATGTTAACTACCATTTAAAATAATATTATTTTATTATTAGAGTGCAACGTAAGATTCCCAAGAAACTCGTTGTTGCGTGTTGGGTACGCCATCGAGCATAGCGTCCCCTTTAAAGTCATTTAAATATTTTATTCACAAATATGGATAAATATGAAATGTCATATTCTTTATTTACCTGGGGTGTTACACAAACCTACCAATTTCTCTTCTAAACATCCCTTTACACATTATATAGGTTCTTTTATTCTCAAAATATCTACCCTAGTTTCCCTAATAGGATATCCAAAATAGGTTTGTTAAAGAAGAGGTAATCGTATTTACCGACTCCTTCAAGATTATTACTTCTTATACATCCTATTAATTCTTTATTTACATCCTAAAGTAATAACTATAGTATAACAAATATTATTAGATGTTATTATTATTATTTTAAAACCATATTTCACCTTTTATCCATCATACTAAAAACAAAATCACTATGTGTGCATACGTATGGCTTACCGTCTCCACAACATGTTGTAATTTGTTTTTCATTGCAAATTTATTTGGATGGGTATAATTATAAGGAACCAACCTTAAACATTGCATAATATTGAATTAAATGAATAATTCACATTAAGTATCTTTTCAGGTTTATAGTTTTATATAATTAGGCCATAACTATTACATTATATCTCAAAAATTACAAGTTAGACACTTCTACTAAGTTTCCATTTTTTTCATAAAATAAAAACTCTTAAAAAAAGATTCATGTATAGTCCCATGTTTTAGACAGCAGGACTTTTTCTTGAGCCCATTCTTGACCCTATTCATCTTTAAGTCCTGTGAAAAACATTTCAAAACTTAGGATGAGCATAGAAAGCTCAGTAAGGGTTATAAAACAAAGAAAGAAAACATTATTTCATGGTTTCATACATAACATAAGCACTTTAACATGCCAAATGAAATCAAAATATTTATTAATAACACATAGAAAACATAAATCATAAAGGTAACTTGTGGCATCCATATCAAACTTACATTTTAGCTATCACAACTGTGTAGGGAGTTACATTTGGAATACCCATCACAGTATATTCCCTAAATCTCTAAGGAGAAGCATTCACCTTTACCTCTGTCATGTTACCTAGTGAATTGGAGAGATATCTCAGGCTCACCTGCCCTAGGTATTTCATGAAACCACCCATATTCATAAACAATTCCCAAGAACCATAACATATTCATAACACATAAAACAAATATAAAGGAATGATAACATTTCCACATTTCAATCATAGTATACCATTTAAATATATAAACTTAACAAAACCATTATCATAATCATTTTAAATACCAAAATATTAAAAAGATTATATTGTATTTATTTTCCTTTTAAAAACATTACATCTTGTTAAGGAAGCCAAAGATCAAATAATACTTGCAGTGGTGGAATGGTCGTCGTCACCGCGTACGTTAAAAGAAACATTATTTTTTGTTGTTTTGTAAAATTCTTAGTAGATAAAAGATTAATTTTGTATAAAATTAAACTTCAAATGGGTTTATACACCATATAAAATAATGTCTTGTATAAAACAAAATATGCCTCAATGAAAGGAGATTGAGACAAAGTCCCTTACCTCGTGTCCGACTTGACCTGTTCGTTCTTTAATCTCCTGAATAATAAAATAAAGTTAATTTCTACTTGCCTAATATCCCTTTTCAAATTTATTATTCCTTTTATTTCACTTATTACCATGTTATAAATATTATGTAATAATTTAAGTTAATAATGGTCGTTTTGTCGATATTTGTTACTAGAGTAAAAAATGAACTTCTTATAATTACAATTTTTTCAACTGGTCAAATATCTATTATATATAGAATTATATTCCTGATTTGTATATCATATATATCATATATATCTAGTATATGTATGTATTAATAATAGTACATAATATATAGATATAAGAAATGAAATGCACCATTCATGGAGACGGTAAGTCGTACGTATGCATGAACGCTGCTTTCATTTCTATTTATTATTTTAATGGAATTAAAACATAATGATACATAGGTATATTATAATTACAGTATAATATCATATATAATATCATTAACTCCATCTTTTATACATCCCACATATGTAATTAACGACTCATATCACTTTGAGGGGGTGGTAGTCCGCACTTCCTCAAATTAAATTATCGCGTTTACCCATAATAGAAACCATTATGGAATGATATAAATGGAAAATACAAAAGGCTAAATAAAAAATAAACATAATATATATCATATATAAATATAGTTCCATCATAATGTCCACCATGAGAGGTGGTAGGAGATAATTGAACAATCATCATTTCATGAGGCGTTAGTTTGCCTTCCACAGAAATAGTATATTTTTTACCCATTAGATGGAGGTGTATGTAAGTGTAGTTATAATACTTATAATAACAACATCCTAGAATATTTAGTATACTGTTTTTTTTATAAAATAAAGTAATAAAAAGATTTTATGGGGTTGGATAAGTAAAATAAAACAAAATAACATAAGAGAAGATGTTTCCATTAAATTGGGTAACTCCCTTTGGTTTGAACCAAAAGAGTTTGTTGAAGTGCCTTATGCCTAAGTTAAGGAATATAGTAGGAGTAGAGGGATGCAGGGAGCTTAATTGGGCAGAGTTTGGACAAGACAAGGTGCTTGATAGGTGTGACGAATGGGTTATAAGTGGTGTCCTTTTATAAGGGGGAGGAGGGGATTTTTAGGAATGTTTAAAATATTATTTTATTATATAACGATTTTGAGTTTCTAAAGGTCCAAAACTTATTAAATTCTAATATAAGATAACTCATAGTCAAAATAAAATTATTTAATTATAATTGGATAGGTTTTAGATATTATTTTAATCTTTATAGTCTTATTTATTTAAATCATTTATTAATGAGGTAAACACTACACCATTATTGTGTCACAAATAATTTAATTTATATGATGTCTCGTGATATACCACTAGTAGGGACTATACCAAAGTCCTAGTGGTCTCTGATCATATCACATGTTTATTTAGTGTCACAAGTGTAAATCCTACTAAGTAAATCAATGACTTGTCACTTCCGAGTCAACTAACTTCACTCCACTAGAATAATCAGGACTTTCCACTTCTGAATCACTGGAATGCTAGTTCTAGATTTCCCACCTATATACCTAGGATTACCTTTGTGCTAAAATACCAATATAACATAACTAGAAATTTTACAAAAACATTCCATGAAACATATTCACAAAATGAAGTCACTGATTTTACAAAAAAAAATATAGAACCCACCGTTTTCAACAAATAAAACCACCTTCCATTTTAGACACACCAAAACCATTTCAAAATAAAATTTCCACCACTTAAATAATTCACGAAACCCATTTGGAAAAATAACACTCTTAATCCAACCTTTCCCATGGTCCAAGTCCCTTTCCAATCCACAAATAAACCATGTTCATTTCCCAACATGCTTTACATCATTACATAATTTAAAAATCACATTTAGAGGTTCACAACAAAATACGAAATTCCAAAATAATCCATTTTCCTTTGAAACCCCATTTTCAACACATTCACACCTCAAGTACCTTTGAAAACACATTTCTCTCCATTCACATAATCATAAAAAACAATTCTAAGAAGCCCCACAATGAAGCACATACAAATAATAACCATTTTCCTTTGAAAACCCCATTTTCATCACATATTCATGTCAAAATATGTCCAAAACATATTTCACACCACATAAGAAATTTATATAACACATTTATAGATCGAAAAAATAATCTAAAAATGTTATAACATAGAACCACCTACCTCTCACTTCAAAATTTCTGGAAATTGATACAAAACCACAAACAAACCACCAAAATAACCTATTAAGGAAATATTTAACAAAAATATCATTATTTATCCCAATATCACAAGATTGAATCCTCTTTTAGGTAAAATCCATATGAAAATAGAAACTCATGGAGGATGGAAGAAAATTCTAGAAAGAGGGAAAAATCTAAGGGATAAATCACTTACTTGATGTTTACTTGCTGAATCCATAATAAATACAAAAAAAAGGATGGATTCCAAGGAAGCGAAGGTGATTATAGGGAGGAACCTAGGGATATATATCTTTAATGGGGTCGTAAAAGGGGGATTTGGGGTTTAAAATTTAGAGCGCACAAAGGTAAATTCACACTTTTTAATGACTTGGAAAAGTCGCATTGATTGCCTGCACGGATTTTCAAATTATGTGGTAACTGTGTACCCGTAACTATTAAAGAGGAACCATGAATCATGTTTAGAATTCATGGTTTCAAATCATGCACCAATCATGTGCTTCATCTTTATCAAAAAAATCCACAAGCTACATGGTCTCCTAGTTACAGACGTAGGGTTTGACAAACTGTGCGACAACTATATGCCTCGTGATATCAATCCAAAACCCCAATTTTTACCAAAAACACTTGGGAATACTTGAGAATAAACAGTGGATTAAAATTAAATAGAATTAATACCTAAAAATAAATACACAAATTCTCCAATTACATTCTATAGAAAATCCACTATTTTTCAAATATATAAGGTTCTCACTCCCACCCATTTTCTCATCTCAGTCTACACCAAATACATTTATCATGAATTTACCATACCTATCACTTTAAAAATCCCTCCTGTGGAGTCCTAAAGGTTTTATGGAGTATTGCCAAGCCTTGAGAATCTAATTAGCATGGTAAAGGTTCATATCCTCCTCATTTTTATTTAAGTACTTATTTTATGACAATCCATTTGAGATTATATTGATTATAATTTCATATATTTATAATCAAACCTTAAATATCTAAATAATTTACAATTTATGAGAGAATACCCAACACTCCCATTAAAACCATTTTATAAACCTTTTTTACTGTCTTTATAATACTAAAATCACTCAGTGATTTTCTATTCTATACTTTCATGTTGTAAATACCCAACCCTATTTCATTAAATGGTATTCACCCAGATACCACTATCATTTATTTTTTTTGGGACTTCCATGTGTAAAAACCAAATCATTAATTGTGGGATTGAAATGATAAATTGAATTCTTAAGGTATATGATTAGTGTGCCACACATAATGATAGACATATGAAGGGTTCACCCTAACATAGATTCAATGCATTAGGTAAAGAATTAATCTCTAGAGATGATGTGTTCATGATACCTTAGAAGAGTTACTTGGTAATTTTTTAAGATAACTTGGTTAATAACATTGGTAATATGGTATTAAAACTCTTTAGTGATAAACATTGGTGATATTTTGATGAATGCCTCAGGTTCATGTTGTAGTGATATGTCTATGTTATGCCTCGTGTAATAATGATCATGTTATGAATCATGTTATTATGTTCATTTTATTGATCTTTTAATTATATTAATTTTCTTATATTATGCCTCATGTTTTACCCATGATTTTAATTTTTTATTTGTTTTCATTATTTATACCTTACTAGGATTTATGCTCACCTGCTTTATTTGAAAAAGATCCTCCAGAAATCCAATGCAATGAGGTGATCTAGGATGGTATAATAAAGAATTGTTTCAAGATATTAAATAATTTGTATGTTTTATTATGTGATCCATGTATGTCATGTATTTTGTTCCTAGTTTCCAATACATTGAACCTCAAATGGTCATGGGTAAATTATTGGTGTAATAATTTTCTTAAGGAGTTATGTTTAAAATTGTGTATGAAATTGTGAGTTTTTTTATTTAGTATCAGAGAAGGGTTTAGTTATTTAAAGAAATTAATACTATAAAAAATTATTTAAATTACTAGGTATAATTACATGTATAATAAAAATCCTTACATTTTGATTAAGTGTATATTATATAGTTTCCATAGCAAAGACATCCATGTCTGGATATTAGAAAGTGGATGTGGTTATGGCAGAGATACACCAGAGGGTAATATCCCTAAAAAATTCTAGTTGAGCATTGACATGAACCTCACTTTGGTACATAATGAGTGGTCTTAATACTTCACACCTAGCTATATTATAAAAGCTGATATATTATGATTATCATATTGCTTTTTACCAACCATTATGAAATATGTGAAATAAAAGTAATTGTTTCTCCTTAGATGTAAGAAATGATTGAAGTATATGATCATAGAATATCAATATTAGAAAATATTTTTGATTAAATATCCTTTTAAATTTTATAATGATTTTTAGTAGTATCAATCACCTCTTTTTTCTTCTTTAAAAAATATAAGAAAATATACAGAATTCTAACATATGCAATGGGAAATAAAATGAAAGCCTTCCCAATAAAATGTAATATATAGTTTAAAACGTCATGATGAAGTTAAATAACCCATATAAAGTTATGAATAAAAATAATGATCATGTTGAGAATATATTTTAAAAAAATAGTTACCTACTAGTAATTAAATCTTTAATTATCTAATGACTAGTCACCCTTAGTGGTCTCACTAACCCACTGACTGTTGACCATTGAATCAATATAATAGAAAAGATATTTTCTATGCTCCATTGTTATGTGAAATGGATAGTTGTGATATCTATGCACCGCCTAAAGGGAGAATATTATTAGTGGTGGACAGTGATCTAGTAAAAAATTCCAATGAATGAAGTCAAATATATAGAGTGGTATGATTTCTAGAAGATCATTTTCAGAAATTATTTTTCTTGAACCCTCATAATGAAAATTGAAAAGGATTTATTTGAGATTAATTAAATGTATAATTAATTTGTGGTATGTTATAAAATGAAATTCACAGGTCTTGGATGATACATTTCAACTATTTCAATGACTTGAAAAATAATTTTGATCGATTATTTGGTAGACTAAGGTCCCATATATCAAAAGAATTTTAAATATAATACATTGATAATTATGAGGAGCTAGTGTAGTATACTCTCAAAGTGGGTATTGAATTTAGATATGTGAAGTTATCTTATGTGTAGAATGATAATAATAGAATTGTGGAAAAAATATTGTAAATAAACATGACTGTAAAAATGAAATGATGAAACTAAAACTTCTCTTGTGAAACAAGTGTGGAAAGAAGCACCAAGGGAATTTTCTTTAAGGAATTGGAAAATTTTAAAAATGAGGAAAGTTTATCCACATTGATTAGAACTATTATAGAGAACAAATTTAATAAAAACTTAATGAAAATGAAAAAGATAAGATAGTTGAATCTTATCCTATAATGAAATACTTCAAATGTGGAGAGCATGGACACTTTTTAATATGTGTCTGAATCCAAGAATAATGGAGGGAAACAAAAATTAACCCTAGTAGTGGCCAAGGTATTAAAGTCATGATTTTTCTATCTTGAAATCTAAATTCGATGCTCCAAATTATGTGGTGTCATGTGAACTCATTTATCACTCAATGGTTTCTAGTAGATTATTTGATTATGGTTCTTGGAATTCATTTACTTTATTCGTGTTTGTAAAGAACATTAAATCAAACAATGATCTATTAGAAGTATAGTTATTAGTTAAAACTCTTGGAGAGTCTATTAAAGAATCAATAGTATATAAATATTTAACTATTTTATCTAATGAATAAAATCCCATCTCTAATTGAATATTCTTTATAATGGTGCAATTTGATATAATACGTGGGATGGATTGGATCTCAAAGTAAAATTACAACATAAATTGTATATGCATGGAAATTTTAGAGGTATTGGGGGGAAAACCAAAAGTTATTTTAAAGGAGGTATATCACATCCTGAGTTTTTTCAAGAACTACCTCAAATATACTTTTTTATGGAAATTATTAGTGAATAATAGAAAGTAAAAGTAATAAAAAATAGAATTTTTACCCATTGTTCAGGAGAACCTAGATATATTTCCTAAATAATTATATAGACCTCCCCTAGAATAAAGGGTTTAATTCACAATTTAACTCATTATAAGATCAAATCAATATCAAAGACCTCATATATAATGGTATTAATAGACTAATTAAAATTAAAGAAGTAACTCCAAGATATTTTGGAAAAGGGATTCATCCTTCCATTTTTCTCTCCTTAGAGAACACCTGTTCTTTTTATGAATATGAAGAAGGCTAGAGAAATGTAGTTATATATTGATTATATATAACTCAATGTGATCGCATTAAAGAACAAATATCCTCTTCTTATAATGAATAATTTATTTGACTAGCTTCATGGGCTCAATTATAGTCTAAAATTGAACTCTAATTGAGGTATCATCAACTGATAGTGGATAGTGAGAATATTCCAATGATGGATTTCTAATCAACGTACTGAAATTATGAGTTTTTTATGAACTTTTGTTTGACTAAACCTCATACAATATTTATGGTCTTGATGAATAAAGTCTTTAGGGATTGCCTCAATAAATATTTGGTGGTATTTATTAATGATATTCTAATATATTCAAAAATTAATGAGGAACACTAGAGGGTTATACAATAAACTCTAAGGAAATAAATTATTTTTTATAAATTCAATAAATGTGATTTATGGAACCAATGATATATTTCTAATCAACGTACTGAAATTATGAGTTTTTTATGAACTTTTGTTTGACTAAACCTCATACAATATTTATGGTCTTGATGAATAAAGTCTTTAGGGATTGCCTCAATAAATATTTGGTGGTATTTATTAATGATATTCTAATATATTCAAAAATTAATGAGGAACACTAGAGGGTTATACAATAAACTCTAAGGAAATAAATTATTTTTTATAAATTCAGTAAATGTGATTTATGGAAAAAAATTCATTCTTAGGAAAATTTATATCTTTCCAAGGAATCTACTTGAACCTAGCTAAGACTAGGGTATTATGAGAGTGGATGCATCCAACTATAGTGATAGAGATTTTTGTTTTTATTGGTTGAATAGGATAATACATAAGGCTTGTGAAAAAATAATGACTTTATACTATACTAAACATGTTAAATAAAAAAATATTTAAGTTCAAAAAGATTAAGTAATTTAAATAAATCTTCCATGAACTGAATAATATGATGATTAGTACACCTGTGATAACAATACTGTATAATGGAGAATGATTTGTTATTTATAGTGATATTTCATTGAAATGACTTATATGTGTGCTCATTAATAGTGAAAATGTGATTTATTATATGTATAAAAAAGTTAGTCCTCATGAGTAGAACTATCCTACCTATGATTTGGAGTTAGTCATAGTTTTTTCCCTTAATGATTTTAAGATGTTATCTTTATGGGGAGAAGTGTGATATATACACTGACCACAAAATTTTGAAGTATATATTCACACAGAAGGAAGTGAACATTATTCAAGGAGATGGATAGAGATTTTTAAGTACTATGATTGTTCAATTCATTATCACATGGGTAAATCAAACAAATTCATTCATGCACTAAGAAGTAATGACCCCAAATTTCTTATAATGATGGTTATTTAATGAGATAAATTAGTTAAAAACTTGGTACGGATAAACATAGAAGTTATAAGGGAAGGGAAATCCTCAATACTATTTTAAATTATTTCAATAACCATTGTTATTGTAATGGATCTAGAAATCAAAAAATAGATGATCCTTTGATATAAAGGAAGATATAAAGAAATAATAAATAGAATGTTTCCTAATTTCTATCTTAATCAAGAGAGATAAAAAAGGTTTATAATAAGGATATTTTTACAAATTATTCTAGAATTAAAGATTTAATTATTAGATAAATCTCATAACTATGTATTCTCTATACATTCAGAAATCACTAAAATGTATAGATATCTACACAATCATTATTTGTGGGATAACATGAAATTGATAATAATATGGAAAGATGTTGGGTATGTTAGAAAGTGATGGTATAGAATCAACTTACTATGGGAGTTTTACAACCACTACCTCTACATTTAAGGAAGTTTGACAACATCACTATGGACTTTGTTACTAGCGTTCCTAATACATAAAAGGGTAATAATACCATAGGGGTAAACATTTAACGATTAACCATGTCTGTGAATTTCATTTCTATATGAGAGGATTTCTATCTTGAGTGAAATGTTCCCTATATATTCAAGAATTAATGACACTTCATAGTTTTCCTCATTCATTTGTCTCAGAATGAAATCCAAAATTTACTTATAAGTTCTAGAGGACCCTTCAATAGGATATAAATACAGAATTTAACCTAATAATATCCTATCATCCTCAAACTGATGGGAAGTTTGAGATAAATATTCAAACATTTGAGGATATTTTAAAGGCTAACTCACTTTATTTTCAAGGAATTTGGGACAAACATCCTTTACTTGTGAATTATCCAACAATAAAAATTTATAATCAAGTATTCAAAATGTCTTTGTATAATGAAATTTATCGAAAAAAGTTCATAAATATAACATGTTTTGGTAAAATTTGTGAAGGAAAACTATTAGGACTAAACTCTTTAAAATAAACCATGAAAATATACAAGTAATCTAGAAACATATTAAGGTTACTCGAAGTCATAAAAATAATTATGATAATAATCGAATGAAGGATGTATAATTTCATATTGGGAATCATTTATTTCTCAAAGTATCACCATGGAAAGGAATCAAGAGAATTGGTAAAAGGATAACATTGATTATATGGTACATTAGACCATTTACGATTCTAGAGTGAATTGGAGAAATTTCATATCTACTGGAACTACCACCAAATCATTCAAATATCAATGATATCTTCCACGTGTCCCTACTATGAAAGTATATTTCAAACACAATGTATACACTTGAACTTAATGGTGTGTAATTGGAACCTATCCTTTCATATGAAGAAGATCCAACCCAGACTCTTGGTGGAAGGGAACAAGTATTAGGGAAAAATAATCTAGATCATGAATGTTCAATAGAGAAATCAAAAATTTAAGGAAGAAATCTAGGATCCTGAAGAAGTGATGATGGAAGGATATCCCCATTTATTTTGGATTAAGATTCATATTTTAAGGGTGTAATTTTTTTAATGGGGGATATTGCAATGCCCCAATATTTTACCATACATATATTACCTTTAAATAAATCTTATGTGTTTATTTTCTTTCTCCACACACATCACTAAAATAAGATGAACCAAAACACCTTTTATTAAAATTAATATGACCATTTAAAAGTAGTTATGGGATTTCAAGGTGTAAATAATGGTGACTATATTATGAAATTTTTATTGAAAAATAATGATCATTCATTAATAAAATTCAATTATTTAATCTAAATGAAGAATAAATTATTTTCGGAATATAATATGTTTTTCCTAAAAAATGCATTTATATAGTATTAATTTTATTATATTATGATAATAAATTAAATGAATGTTTTTAATAAAATATAAAATAAAATACATTAACATTCATCAAATAGTTTTTACTAAGAATTTAATAAATTTATTTTATTCTAAGAAGAATCATTTTTCTTAATATATTATTATTTTAAAAAACATTAAATGGATTTTATATAACAATTGAGATTTATCTATTTTTAATGATTATACTAATATTATTTTTAAAATTACAATCAAATAAATTAAGACTCGTCGAAAATTTATGCTAAATCATTTTAAGAACCCTTAATGATTAAAATGTCATTTACTATAAGAAATGTTTTTAAGACATTAAATTTATTAATTTAAAAGTAAATTTCCTCATATATATAAATTTAATTAAGTTAAATAGGACCAAAATTATGGTTCATCACATCAAAATTTGGTAAAAAGGGTATTCATATATTTGTATTAATAAAATAATTACCATGATTAATTATTATTCAAGATGAATAAGGTAAAAATGGGTAGTTGAAGTATCTTGATTTTTTAAAAAAATAAAATACCACTTGAACCTTATAGAAACAAAATTAGTAATGAAATTTATATCCACATGTCTCACCTACCATATCTTCACCTATCTCACCTAACTCACATGACCCGCCTAATACCCATGTGATTATTTTATTACCCCTTAACGAACATTAGATACAATGTAAAAGACCATATTTTCACCTATAAAAGGATATTACTCCCACCCATTATCTCATAACTCTCTACCCAAAAGGAATTATTATGAATTTTTCCTTCCTTGTCCCTCTATATCTCTAAATCCATGTTGATGAATTCCTATGGTTCTAAGAAGTCATTCTTAAGTTTTGAGAAACTACTTATAAAGTGTGGGTTCTCCTCCTACCCACTTTTGATTAAAGTACTTATTTTATGATAATTCTTTTTAGTTTCAATTGATTATAAATTCATATATTTATAATCATACCTTTAATGTCTAAATGACACACTATTTTTGAGAGTCTATAATTATATATCATTAAACACATTCTATAATGATTTTTTTATTGTTGTTATGTTACTAAAATCACTCCTTTATTTTCCATTCCATAATTTCATGTTATTAATATCCAACCCTATTTATTTTATGGGTATTCAACTAGATATAAATATCCTTAATTATTTGGGGACCTCCATATATGAAACCCACATTCCTCAATCATGGGATTGAAATGATTAAATGAATTCTTAAGTTATATGATCGATGTGGAACACATAATGATACATATAAAGAGTGAACCCTAAAAATGATCCAATTCCTTTAGAAAATAATTAATATTCATATATAATGTGTTCATGATACCTTCGAATCATGCCTTGGTAATTTTTTCTGATACCTTGATGAATAAACTTGGTAATATTCTTTTATGACACATTAGTGATGATATTTGGTGATATGTTTATAAATGTATATATTTATATTTTATCCACATTTAAATAGTATTCCTCATGTAATTATGATCATGTTATGCTTCATGTTATTATGATCATGTTATAACTTGTTTAATTATGTTCATGTTCTTATATTATACCTCAATTTTTACCAATGATGTTCATTTATGATCTTTTTTGTTGTTTATACCTTACCAACCATTATTCTCACCCCTTTATTCTAAAAATATTCCAAGTAAATCCTAGTAAGTGAGTTGATCTTGTATTTAATAATAAATAAGTATTTCGATAGAGTTCAAAATAATTATGCTTTCCAATGTGCTCTATGTATGTTATGTATTATGTCCCATGTTTCCAAGATACTAAACCATAAAAGGTCCTGAAGAAATGGTTATTGTAATAATTTTGTTAAAGATTTATGTTTAAAACTATTATGAAATTTTGGGTCATTATTCCTACACAACCATGCATGGTTTTCACAAACAAAAGAAAACGTTTAGTTTATACAAATATATTTGACTGAGTATGTTATACTCTCCACTAACTTGTTCACTTAGATGAACATATAGGTTTTATTTATTCCAATGTTTTAGGTATAGAGATTTTATTTCCATGGAGTCTTGAATTATGTCTCTATCCATGTCAAGATGAAAATAGGGGTGGATTTAACATTTATTCTCTTTTATTTTATCTTTTAGTCATTTTTCAAACAATTATATTTATTTATATGATTTTAATTTGATAATTTTTAATTTTGAAAATGGAATAAAATGTATTAGGTGTTGTTTTTTAATTCAGAAATTTAGTTTTATATGCCCCATTAATAAGGGTGAATTCTTACTATGTAAAACAAATATTAGGATAAGTTTGATATATAGACTCATGGTAATTAAGTTTTATAAAAATACATGACAAGTGGTAATGAGGTTTTATTGAGGGACTATTATACCCTATTAGTTTTATTTAAAACTTTGGAACAATTTTCTAATATCTAGTGATCATGTGATTCACATTAGTTCTTTTATAATTCTATATAAAGTATTGTGTCTTATTTTTTAGTAGAGATGTTACAAAATAATATCTAAGATAGTCTGTGATGTTGATTTGGGGGAATTTGTAAATATATAATGGATGGAACATGAAATTTAAACTATAAAAATATATACTCAATATATTTATATTTATCCAATAGTTACCAAGGATATAAGGGAAATACGACAAATTTTTTATCAAATATGTGTATCTTTTTCTTTCCCCAGGTTAGATGTCTTGGACACTGAGGAATGAGATATGACTTTTTTTATAAACTATATAATATCATGGTAAAAAAATCCAATCATATTCATATATTCATGGTTTTATAAAAAAATTCATATACTCAATTGTTTTGAATATGTAAATGCATCTAAATTTCATATTTAATGTTATTATTTTAATTAAAAATGATTTAAAAATAATATTAATTTTTAATCTGTTATAATTTATAAAAAATGGTATTTTCTCTTGGAATAAGCATTATTGTTGAAACTGGTGTTAAATGAAATACGCCATGGTAATTATTTTAAAAGTTTATCAAGGTAAACCTTTTAATAGTTAACATGGATTGTTTAAACTCATAAACATTGGAATTGGATTTATTACTCTCAAGTGTTTATGAAAATGATGATTTCAAATGTGATTATTTCATAAAAACTTATTTTGGAACTGTATTTTTGAAATTTTATGTGAGTGATATGAGTTAGTTAAAAATTAAGATTTTGGATTTATAAATTTTCAATTATATGTTCTTGAAAATAAATATTTTGAATTTGGAATTTATAAACAATTGTGTTTTGTAATTCTTTTGGTGTTTTCTAATGTAATAAATTGATTTATATACACATATGGAATTCAATTTAATGATTTTATATATATTTTTCAATTGGTATTTAAATATTATTATTTTTTACAGGAAAACATATGTTGATAAGAAATAAGTTTTTAAATAGTTTTGGTAAGTTATTTTAGATTGCATGGATTTTTTCAAACTAGAAATATTTTAAATTATTTTTTGATTTAATAAATTTTATAAAACAAGTTTTTTAAATGTGATAAATTAAATTAAAAAACTCTTTAATGTCTTGTAAATTTTATTTTGTCTTTAATGGGTTCATTTAAACCGATGAAATTTTAAATTTTAAATTTCAAGTGAAACTATTTTCAAAATTTAATAGTTTATGTAAAAATAAAAGGTTGTTTAATTTTTAATAAATATATTTTAATAGAAAATAGTTGATCATGTATTATTTATGTTGTGGATATTTCACATGATTTTGAACCAAATAAATTTAAATTGGTGTATTTGGAATACTAGACCATAAACTACACTCTCAGATCCAGTGCTAAAATCATAAAATTTACATTTATGGCATTGAAACCAATAATTGTGATCTGATTTGTTTCTATCCAAAACTTACAAAATCAAAATTAAATAATGGATCACTTACATTCACAACTAACTTTTAGGTTTCATGTTTTTCAAAATTATGAAAAACTTCTACATAAACAAAACCCTTGTCATTAAATGAGTATTTCTACCACTTAACCTAGATTTATTATTTCTTGTTATGTCATCATCATCATCATCCATATGAAATCCCTTCAAGACAAAAATTTCTCAAATTCATTTTTTATAAATTGGTGAAGAGGAAACATAAAAAGTGTGATCTCAAATGATCAGTAATGGTAAAATTAAGCTTTAAAAATTTAAAGTCATTAATGAGCACAAGAATTGAATAAGTGTGTGATGACATAATTAGAGTACATGAGAGAATTATAAAATAACTCATACCCATTAGTACATGAATCCTCAATCATTAAATATGGAATAGGGATTTAAAAATGGAAAGAGTCATAAAAATCAATAATCATGAGCCGTGTGATATCAATCTTTCTCAAAGGAAACATTATAATGCCAAGGAAAGCATAGATAAAATGTTTTGTTGTCTAGGAAAATCATAATCATAGAACCCTCATAAAACCCATACAATTGGAATAACCATATGGACAACTTGAAATATAATTATCATGAGAACATAATCATTACCCAATTTATTGGAGAACTATCTGGGTGCACCCATTGTATAAGTTATAACATGCTCACACCACGCTATCTAGGTTTTCCCATCGTATATAATGTTCAAGAACCATAAATAATATACATAGATCTTATAAATCATTATAAAACTCATAAAACCCATTATTCATTTCATATTATGATTAAATCGTGGAAAATAAACATATTCCATAATAATCTCTTTAAAACATGATTATCTCATAGAAAAAAAACGGGTTCCATAAAAATATATTTGAAACATAATAAACCCATGGAAATTAAATATTTTCCATATAAATATATTTGGAATAATATTAATCCATATAGAGAAATAATTATTATAGTATCAATACAAAATATCCCCTTGGAGAATAAGTGACAATAAGAGCTATTGAAATTGATGAATGGAAATACCATTTAAAGATAATTAAAGGCATTTTAAAGAAAATAACATTTATATTTTTAAAATAACTTTTTTAAGGATTTAGAATTTAAAATATATTCAAAAAATCTATTCCTTTGAAACTAACCATATAAACATATAAAGTATTCTTTAATAAATATCTGAAACATTTATATAGAAAAATATACTTTCAATTTAAAAAAAAACCTTTTTAAACATAAAATAATTTAAAAAAATTCTTTGAAAATATACTTGAAAACTTACAAAGGTATATTCAATGAAAATAATAGAGATGATGTTGTAAAATTCCATTTAATTCGTACACGTTAAAACAATGATTTCTTTCACATTTTCAGTAAAATATAAACAGGCATTATTTGGAGAAAAATGAAAATTCCTTTCAAATACTTTGTAAAAAATTCAAAAATGAGTAAAACATTATTTAATAAATAATTTTAAGAATGATAAAAATATTAAAAGATAATTAGAAACATTATTTTTAAAGAAAAATGGATTTTTAACTGAGGAGATAAATAGGGAAAATTTGTATTAAAAACAGTTTATAAATTGTTTTAAGTAATGTATAGTGTAAAAATAGAATTATTACTTGAAAATATCATGAATAAATAAAAAATGAGAAAATTCATGATAATTATTGATATATATCATAATATTTCAACATAGGATACTTAATCATAAACAATCCCAATAAAAAATGAGACTGTAACATAAAACGCTTACCACTTTGGTAACTTTGAATCGTAAGCCCCATAAAATAGATATCCTCATATGTATATGTAAATCCTAATAATTTTCCCAAGAATAATCATAAAATAAATTCATAGGAATTATATACACTGGATAAAAGAAATAGATTGTGAATATGGCATTTGTCTCACAAAAGAAAAAAATGAGATGGAAACCCCCAGACTCAAATTTCCTTTTGATTGAAAATTATTTAACCACCTATATATTGGTTTTAAAAATGTTATTAAATTACTCCAGTACCATATTAATAATTATTATATCATATATTATCCTTTTATAACATCTTATTACATTTTTATTAATAATATTTCATTATTTTCATTGTTTTGATTGTTAATTTCCATGTTTTCTTATGCATGTTTTTCATTAAAGATCTTATTATTTCCCATAATACATAGTTTTATCATATATAAAATAATAATAATGATATAATTATTATATTTGTACAGATATTTTACTTTTTAAACCAATTATTAATGATGGTTATGAAAAATGAAGTATGTTACGATCATGGAGATAGTAGGTCGTACGTAGACATCAATAATGTTTCCATTTTTCAAAGATCATTATGGAATGAAGTTAAGTAATATATTATCTATATATAATGATATTAATATAATATACACCATATTATATACTTATATATATAACAATAGTGTGGTGTGGTCATGAAAAGAGAAGCACATCACTTCATGAAGGAGGTAGTCCACACGTACACGAATGATGTTATCATCATTAAGTGAGTGAAAGGTAAGAAAGAAATTGACCTATATTATATTTTTGGAATGATAAATATTTAATTAATATAATAATAATTTCATGTATATCACATATAATAATTAACATTATTCTTATCACCTTTCATGTGAAGCGTTAATGAAAGGCGAATCACATCGCTTCCTAAGGCGGTAGTCCACCCTACACATGAGCGGTGTTATCATATATCCTATGGAATTGAAGATAAAAAATATATATGATATAATTACTTCATAGGTATAAATATGTAGTGAATATAACATATATACTTTATATCCATCATTATAACAAACTGTGAAAGGTGGTAATAGAAGAATTAATGACATTAGTTCCCGAGGTGGTAGTCTGACGTACACATGAACGATGATTTCGTAACCCATTTGATGGAATTTTAGATAGTTTTAGGTCATGAACTTATTAAAACCCCTAAAATTATATTAAATATACATAGTTTATTATATCATCATGGTTTAATAATAATTGAATTAGGTGGAGAAAGAAATAAAATAAAGACACTCGTTGAAGAACATTACATCTTCTTCAGATATCCTCTTTAGGTTTTCAATAAATCCTTACTAGGTTGTATTTATGCCCAAAATAAGGTTTATAGGATGAGGTTAGGGAATTTAGGAAGTGATTTTGGAATTTCCATTCTAAACCAATGATATTTGAAGGTGGGGCTAAGAGAGGAGAGTGGGTGTCCTTTTATAAGTGAGGTGAGTGGCGCACTTGAAATATTTTGAAAAGATTCAATCACACCCTCTTTTTTATCATAAAATAAGATTATAAAATAGTCCATTATCTAAAATATAATATATAAGATTGATATATGTCCATAAAATGGTTTTTAAAAAAATAGGTCATTTTTAACCCCTATATTTTTAGTTTAACCGCCAGTAAATCTATTTTTCCTTAACTGTGGTAATTAATTTTTAGTGTTTTCGCTATTCATTTTCATCAAAAAGTAATTTTACCATATTAAAAATTATAAATTATTAATATTATAAATAATTAATCTATTTTTTCCAAATTAAAATCATATAAGTGGAAAATTTTAATTTAAAATTAATCTCACTAACAAGTTGAGAAAGTGAGTTTTTAAAGAGTGAATCTTCAAAAGTTTACAATATTCTATATCAAAATTTAATTTTAAAATAATTAAAATGGAATAAATTGGATTTATTAATATAAAATATAACTAACTTTACTTTAAAACTAATTTAAAATTTAATTTATCATTATATATAATTAAAATGAAAATGAAATTTTTAATTAAAATTCAGTATTTTTCATTATTCATCAAAAAATGAAACTTTTCAGAAAGAAACTCAAAATTTAACTCAAATAAAATATTTAAATTCTGACTAAAAAATAATTTTATTTTTTCAAATATATTTTCTATAATTAAAATAAATTAAATTTAAAACAAAACCCATAGACACATCGAAAACGTGGGTTTTTAGGAAGTGTATTTTTAAAGTACAAGATGATTTTATATTAACTCAACGCCAAATAATAATCCTTGAGTGAATATAAATTTAAATTTATTGATGTATAATAAATATAAATTTAATTTAAAATATTCCACATTATTGATTATTTTAACAAATTAAAAAGTATAAACATTATGAGCTTTAAAATGGTTTTCATAAAAATCATTTTTTAAATCCCAAAAATAAACATAAACTAAAATATAATATAAAGTTGATTTAGAAGCAATAAATTGGGTTAAATATACATAAATAATACTTATGTTACTTTAAAACGTAATTGGTAATTTATATTACTAAATTTATTGAAAATAAATGATAGCTTCATAAAAAATATATTGTCACTATTCACTAAAAATCAATATTTTTAGAAAAACACCAAAATCTTACCCAATGTAAATTTTCATATTTTGATTCAAAAAATGAATTTAATTATTTTAAATTCATTTTATCAGAGTTCCAAAATTTTATTATAATATTTTTTAATGAAAATCAATAAAAACCATTTTTGAATAAAATATATTTTTGAAGAATAAAATCACTTTACTAAAAATAAATGGACTATTTACTAAACATTTAAAAAAATTATACTTAATAAGAAATTTATAAATATTTCATAAATTAGTTAATATCATTCATACCCACCAATTTAATAGCTAGTTTATGATGGTTATATATATCATGGGTCTATTAATCTTGGTGTTGCATATCGAATATGCTATCGAACATAAAAATCACATGGTTGAGTGTACTAAAAGCTATTGAAAATATTAAATATATTTTAAAAGAAATATATAATAAATACTTAAGATGTTAAATTATTCTCTAATATTAGTGTTCTATATACATTACACCATCAAAACTAATTTTCTTCTTGTAAAATCTTAGGGTGTTACATCCTCCCTCTTTAATAAATTATTTCCTCGCAATTTAAACTTTATATCAATAATAAAATGATGGACATTTAAAAATAATTTTTTTTAAACCACAGCATAAAAAGTATTAATAGAAAATATTCTTAATAATAGAAAAATGTAATTAAAAAGTTCATATGTAATAAAACATAATGAGGTTTCAAAATAAAAGAGCATAGGTTGTAATAGAATAAAAGCATAAATAATTATAGAGTGATTGAGCTAGTTGATCACAAGTAAGTGAATGGTCGTTGCAATGTTAAGGGCCTCAAAACCATAAATCATTGATGATACAAAACACCAAATTATTAATTATATATTAATGTAACAAGATTACATTTTTTCAAGATACTTTTCATATATTTGTGGAATTATTTTCTATCTGGACTAAAAGAATAAGGAAATATACTTACTCGATGAGTATAATTCCATCATTTGGCCAATTTTCACTACAATGTCATTTTTTATCCAAAAACATGATTATTCAAGATGATTTATTCATTAATTAAGAACTAAAATAAACATTTAAATACCATATAACTATAAAATAAACCTTTATATGATACATTAATCTTAAAAATTCAATAGTAATACCCAATGTTGTAACTAAATCATTCCCTAACCTTATATCCCAAATAACCTCAATAATCTCAAAATTAAATAGCTTTTTAACCTCAAAGGTTATCTTATACATTTCATATTTAAATCCCAAAAATATGGTGATCTTCTTAAAAGTAACACTAATCACTTGATCACCAAATTAATTTTCAATATTTTGGTTATATATATGATAAAACTTGTGTTCTCAATATCCAAGACCATATAATCCCTAAATGTTATCAATACCCTAAATATTATTTCCAAAAACCTTAAATTCATACTTCATGTTAAACCCTATCATTAAAACTACTTCAATCTACTAAGACATCTTCTAAAATGTCATAAATTACATTAAAATCTCTTCGCTTAAAACATTAAAGGGCTTTCTAAGAGTTTTAAACTTATGATCAACCTTAATCTCATAGACCCAATGTGGTATCTATAACTCTTAATATAACATCACATGAAAAAAAAACTAATCCCTAAAGTTATTTAAACTATCCCTCATATAAAAACTATAATATCCCAAAACCTACACTCCTAAATCCAATGCTAAAATCATAAACATTTCATTTCCAGATTTGATACCGATAATTTTGATCTGATTTTTTCTCATCCAAATCTTACAACATCAATAGGAAAAACCAGATCACTTGCATTATCAAGGACCATTTAGGTTTAGTGTTTTAGAGAATTAGGACAAACTTCTATATAAACAATACCCATGTTGTTAAATGAGAATTTCTCTCATGTAACCCATATTTATTATTTCACATTAATTCATCATCATCATCCATATAAAGTCCCTTCAAGACATAAATCATTTCAAACTAATTCTTTATAACTTAGAGAAGGTTAAACATAGTAAGGGTGGGATCAAATTCTCAATATGGGTAAATTTATGCATTAACAATTGAAATTCATCAATGAGTGTAATAAGTACATAAGGTTATAATGATATAATTGCATGACTGAAACATAAAATAACTAATACCCATCAGTATGTGGATCATTAATCATGAAAAATGGAGAAGTCTTTAAAAAGGGAAATAGTCATAAAATTCAATAATCATGATCCATGTCATATCAATCATATTAAAATAAAACATTACAAACCCATGGAAAGAATAGATAGAATGTGTTTGTGTCTTGGAACATCATCATCATAGATACCTTACAAAACCCATACAATGGGAATAACCATACACCCAAATTCTAATATAATTCTCTAGAGAACATAATCATTACCCAATGCATTGGATCCCTATTTAGGTGTACACATTATATAATCTATAAAAATCACACATGGATCTATTTAGGTGGACCGGTCATATATAATGTCTAAGAACCAAAAATAAGGTACAAAGAGATTAGACATCATAATAAAACCCCTAAAAACCATTATTTCTTTCTTAACATGATTAACCCATGGAAAAAATGGGTTCCATAACAATCTATTTGAAACATGATTAACCTGTGGAAAAGAAATGGGTTCCATAATAATCTATTTAAAACCTGATTAACTCATGGAAAAGAAAAAGGTTTCATATCAATCTATTTCAAATAATTTTAATCCATTTACAAAAATAATGAGAATGGTTTCAATATAAAACATCCCTATTGGATTATAAGTAACAATAATGGTTTATGAAATTGGTAAATCAAAATACCATTAAAATGTCATTAAATAAATTTTAAGGAAAAAACTTTTTATTTTAAAAATCACATTTTTCAAAAACTATAAATTCATAAGATATTGTGACAATCCATTTCTTTTAAAGAAACCTTGGAAACAGATAAAAAAATTAAAATCATTTAAAACATTTCTTTAGGAAAATATTCTTTCCATTTGGAAAAACACTTTTTTTAAACATAAAAAATTTTGCAAATATTTTTCTATAAAAATATCCTTTAAAAATATATAGTAATATTTAATGAAAATAATGTACACCAAGGATAGAAATTATGTTCATTTTGATCATATTAAAACAAATATTCCTTCCTCGTTTTCAAAAAAATCCAAAGGACCATTGTCTATAAAATAAAATGAATATTTCTATCAAATAAATTTAAAAAAAGTAAAAAATTGGTAAAAATGTATTTAATAAATCATTTTATGAATGTTAAAAATATTTTTGAAAACATTTTTAGAAAACATGATTTTGGAAGAAATAAGGTTTTTGATTGAAGAGAGAAATAAAAACATTTTAATAAAACATTTTCTAAATAATTTTAATTATCAAAAATTGAAAGAAATGGTACTATTACTTGAAAATATCATGAATAAAGAAAGGATAAGAAAATTGAAAATAATTATTGAGACATAGATCATAATATTTCAACATAAGAGACTTTATCATAAATAATCCCAATAATTAATGAGATTATAATGTAAAACACTTACCACTTTGGTAAAATTGAATTATAATCCCCATGAAATATATATTCTCATATAGATATCTAAATTGTAATAATTTTCATGATAAAAATATTAAAATACATTCATTGGAATAATTTACACTACATAAAATAAATTGGTGGAGAATATGGAATGTCTCTCACAAAAGTAAAAAGTGAGATGGAAATACCATAACGCATGATTCCTTTTGATTTAATGTCTTTAACCACATTTATAGTTGTTTTAAACATGTTACTAACTTACACCAGAACCATATTAATATTTATAAGATCAAAATTGATCCTTTTATAACATCGTATCACCCAATCATTAATAATATTTCATTACTTTCATTGTTTTAGGTGTTAATTGTCTTGTTTTATTATACATATTTTATCATTAAATATACGTTTATTTAATATATTACATAGTTTAATCATATAAAAAATATTAATAATGAAATAATTATTATATTTTTACATCAATTTTACATTTGAAACTAATAATGAAAGTTAGTTATGAAAAATGAAGTATGTTACTATCATGGAAATAGAAGGTCATACATATGCATGAGTAAGTAATATATTATCATCTATTAATGATAATAATATCATATATTCCATATTATATAATTATATATATAATCCAAGTGGTTTGGTGATGAAAATAGAGTCACATCGCTTCATGAAGGCAGTAGTCCACACGTATATGAACAATGTTATCATCATTACGTGAGTGAAAATATAAGAAATAAAATGAAATATATTATATTTATAGAATGATAAATATGTCATTGATATCATAATAATTTAATTTATATCACATATAATAATTAAATGTATCTTGATCACCTTTCATGTGAAGCATTAGTGAAATACAAATCACATCGTTTCATGAGGTAGTAGTATGTCGAACACACAAGCTACGACATTGTATATACTATGGAATGAAACTTAAAATATATATAAATGATATAATTAATATAGAGGTATTGATGTGTTATAAATATAATATATATAATTTATATCCATCATCATATCAAACCTTGATAGTTGGTAATGGAAGAACGAATGACATCGGTTTGTGAGGCGGTAGTATGTCGTACACACGTACAATGATTTTGTAACCCATTTGATGGAAGTTGATATAGTTTTAGGTCATGAAATTATTATGAAAAAATAAAATTATATTTAATATTATTATTTTATTATATCATTATAGTTTAATAATTATTAAAGTTTGGGGAGAAAGAAATAAAATAATGACGCTTAATGAAGAACATTACCCCTTCTCCATGTATCCTCCTTAGGTTTTCACTAAAGCCTAATAGGTTATATTTCTTCCAAAAATAATGAATATAGGGTTATAGGAGGTAATTTTTGAATTTATTTGGTTACTTATTGGATAAAAAAATAGTTTTTAAGGTGTTAAAAAGATAGGAGAGTGGGTGGCCTTTTATAAGTGAGGTGAGTGGCACACATGTAATATTTTGAAATTATTCAATAATACCAATGTTTTTATCATGCCACAAGGTTTAAAAATGTTATATTCTAAAAAATATAATATATAATGTTGAAATTGTTTCATAAAATCGGTGGTTTACAAGTTGGTATGTCATTTGTTACCCTTATCTTCATAGATTAACCCTCCAGTAAGTTCATTTTTACCTTAACTATGGTAATTAATTTTTACTATTTTCACTAGTAATTTTGGAAAAAAATTAAGTTTAAGATATTATAAATTATAAATTATTATAATTTAAAATATTGAATACATTTTTACCAATTAAATTCATTTAATTTGAAAACTATAATTTAAAATAAATTCGGAAGACCTGTCGAGTAAGTGGCTTTTAAAGAGAATATGTTCAAAAGTTTACAATATTTCTATCTCCACATTCAATATAAAAATTATTATAATAACCTAAGTAGTTTTAATTGATATATATATGAAATAATTTTAAATTAAAACTAATTTAAAATATAATTCATCTTTATAAATAATTTAAATGATAAGGATGTTCTCTAATAAATTCATTATTTTTCACCATTCATCAAAAAAATTGAACTTTTCAGAAAAATCAAAAAAAATCACCCAAATAAAATTTTTTACATTATAATTTAACAAATTAAGTTAATTTTTTCAAATAAATTTTCTCTAATTGGAAAAAAATTATTTTAAAATGAAACTCGTAGATGCGACACAAATGTGGGTTTTTTAGAAATATATTTTTCAAGTACAATATGATTTAATATTCACTCAATGTATAATAATAATTATTATATTAATATAAATTAAAATTTATTAATATATAATATCTATACATTTCATTTAAAATATTCCTCATTATTTATTATTTTAATTAAATAAAACAGAGAAACAATATGTGCTTTAAAATAGTTTTCATAAAAAATCCTTTTTTAAACCCAAAAATAAACTTATACTAAAATACAATATAAAGTTTATTCAAAAGAAATAAAGTGGGTTAATCATAAATAAATAATAATTTTGTTACCTTATAACATAATGGAAAATTTTAATACTGTTGTGCCCAAGTGAAGTAATTGCATTTGTTGTCAATAACTTGTCATGGTGTGCCATCTGATGAAGTACATCTTGAAGATTGATGATTATAGAAGCATAAAATCTGACGATTGTTGAGCTGTTCTTAAAGTCCCAAGAACTTGTATCAACTGGATACAAAGTCACAACACTTTTTGAAGACCATGCATTGTCTTCACAATGCATGAGGAGTTGAAGAAGCAAGATGATCCATTCACTACTTCTAAGTGGATGAAGTGGTTTAATGAAGTCCATGCACTATCACTTAGTGCATGTGAACATGAAGATGATCCAATTGATCTCTGATTAGATCAATAAAGAACATTGAAGATTATAAGTGATTCAGGAGTTCGATTGATGAAGATGAACCTTTTGAATTCCATATCCTAAGTGAAGATCATGTGAGAAGAAGAAATGGAGGAATTCTTAAGATGAAGAAGAGAAGATAAGAAGAATAGAGGAGGAGGAATTTGGCATTTTGAATTGGTATTTTTCATGGAGGAATTTGTTTTTGACAAAGTCTTATTTGTTACTTTGCCAAAAAAAAATTGGCCAGCCAAGGCACCTTGGGGGTTCAACCCCAAGGCATGGGCACTAGGGCACCACGCCCGGGGGAACCCGTGGGGCGAGCCAGGGCGGCAGGGCGCACACCCAAGACACCGCATGGGTGCCTGGGGCACGCCCGGAGGAGCGCGGCAGGGACGCATGAGCGCACCCGCGGGTGTCAGGAGATGCATAGTGGGCGCTAGGAGCGCGCCCGCAGGAGCAGAGTGGGCGCAGAGCGCGCCCGCAGGGAGAACACGGTGCGGGGCGGCACCGTGGAGGGAGAGAATTCAACTGAGCCGGTTGGGGGAGCGCTTAGTTGATAAAGCGCGGATAAACCGCTGGAGAATTCGATGTGGGACGCGCATTTTTCACCGGGATTGAATCTGAGCTGCTCGATTGATCGCGCGGACGATCTAAGCCGCACATCTGATCCGCGGCGAGATGATCTGATCCAGGCCGTTGAAGATCTGATCCAACGGCTCCCAGCTCATCTCCTTCCTCGAGCTCGAGCTGAAGTCTCCCGTGAGCAGCCGCTGAACCAGAGGCATCCCGAGCATGGTTTTTGAGATTCCGGCCATCTCTCTTGAAGCCGAAGACACCCTCATGCTCGTCTGGCCATAACGAACTCATGCATGCATTAAAATGTTGCATGCATGCATCGAGGGAGAATTCGAGTGAGGCCGAAGGCAAACGAAGTGCCGAGGCCTTGAGGGTCTGTGTTTTGCATGGATGGGCCTAAACAGAAGGCTTGCATGCGTTCAAAAGAATGCATGCACGTGAGGAAAAATGAAGGAAAAGAACCCGCGTGAACAGAGAGAGAGAAACGTGATTTTCGGATCGAGTTTAAAGATTTTCAAGAACCGAAAATATTGGTGGTTCAAGATTTATCCCACGCGGATGAACCGAGGCATTCCTCTGCCTATAAAAGGAGAGCCCGAGGCTTGGAGTGCTTGCTGATGCACTGATTTTTTGAAGTCCCGTGGGCGCATCTCTCTGCCTCGCGATGTTTTGAAGCCCCGCGCAAGTATCTTGCGTGGCTGAAGTCCCTTGCGCGCTGCTCCTTTGCGCGACAAGAAGAAGAGGTTGGGCTGCACCAACTTGCAAGCCCCCTCTGTGCACCGCGGCCCCCTGCGCGGCAAGCACTTGCGCAGCAGTGGCCACCCGAGGCCTTGCGCGCCTTGAACTGCTTGCACCCGTGGCTTGCGCGGCCCTTGTGGCTTGAGCCTTGCGCGGCAGTGTTGAGGAGGAGGCCGCACCTTGCATCCCTTCATTTGGTTGGTGTTCGGGTGTGTGCAAGTGGAGGCCGAGACTACACATTGTGTGTGTTTAAGAATTGGAGAAGGCCGCAACCAAGTGTGTGTACAAGACAAGTGAACAAGAAGCCGAGGCCTTTGTGTTTGTATGCCAAGTGAAGAGGAGTATACGGGTAGAGTGTGTGCACAAAGAGGAGAAGGCCGAGGACCTTTGTGCTTTGGGTGCAAAAGGAAGACCACACTTTGTGTTTATAAATTGAAGAAGAAGGACAAGTCAAGTGTGTGCACTAAAAGAATGAGTAGTGTATGTGTGCACATGTGAAGAAGATCAACTTTGAGAAGAAGAGGAGTACACACTTATGTGTATGAATACAAAAGAACTGATCATTCTAAGTGATTGGGTTTTTTGGTGAGCAAGACCAACGAGATCTTTTGAAGACTGTTGAAGCTACTTGAAGTTTTGAACAACACCTTTGAAGAAGTGAAGTGGAGCCATGATGAAGATGATGATGTGGAGTTGGGGGGTTTAACCAACTTGTAATTGGGGGGGCAACCAATTACTGTGTAATCATCTTTTGGCATAGTGAAGAATCCGTGTTGGGGGTGTAACCAACACGGCAAGGAGTAGGTCTTTGTACCGAACCTTGTAAATCTCTGTGTTTTGTGCTCTTATTATTACTGCACCACTAAAAGAGTAGATCTAGGCTTTAACCAGCTGCAGAGGTTGAATTGATAATCCAAAGGGAACAATTCATAAAAAGAAAAAGTTATCACTGATTCACCCCTCCCCTCTCAGTGATCACAACCGATCCAGGAATTTCAAGTGGTATCAGAGCGAGGTTGCCTCTGTAAGGATCTACTTCTGAGAAGATGGACAATCTGAATTCTGTTAATAGTAGGGGTGTTCCTACATTCGATGGAAAGAATTACCACAGCTGGAAAAATCGGATGTTGCCTTACCTTCTATCTCTCGGCCTTGATGTTAGAAATGCAGCCTTATTTGGATTCCCTCCTCTTGCTAATGAAGCTGCTATGACACTCGATGAGAAAAGAAATATGGAAGTTGATGGTAAAGCTCAAAATGCCATTCTTATGTCACTCTCAGAAAAGGTATACACAAAAGTCATGGGACTCAAGAATGCTAAAGAAATTTGGGACAAATTGGAAAGTAGTTATGAAGGCAACATGAAAGTCAAGGAAGCCAAATTACAAATTTGGAGAAGCAAGTTTGAAGATGTCAAGATGGGAGAAGAAGAAAATATTGATGATTATTTCACAAGATTCAATGAAATTGCCAGTAACATTCGGGGCTTTGGAGAAAAGTTGGAGGACTCCACTATTGTTAAAAAGCTAATGAGAAATTTTCCTGACAGGTTTGACCCCAAAGTCTCAGCATTAGAAGACAGAGATGATCTCTCTCTTGATGAACTACACAACATTCTCATTACATATGAAATGAGGAAGATCCCAGTATTCAAGAAGAAGATCAAGGATGAGATGGCTTTTGAGGCCATGAGACAACTCAAGATAAAAGATGATGAAGTCCTAGAATCAAGTGATACTGACAATGAAGAAAAGGATGAAGATCTCAACACGATTATTTCTCTTTTTTCTAAAAGGTTTGGAAAAACTAAATTCAGGGGAAAAGGGAAATCACCATCGAGATGTTTCAATTGCAATAACATCGGACACTTTGCTGTAAACTGCCCCAAGAAGAGATATAGTGCTCCCGAAGTTGAAGATGAGAAGTCACAAAAGAAGAAATGGAGTAGATACCCAAGAGAAGGAAACAAATCAGGTGTAAGAAAGAAAAGGTTCGTTCCAGGTGAAAGAAGAAGCTATGTAAGCAAAGAGGAAGAATCAGACTCTACTTCAGCCAGTCAATCAGAAGAAGAAACGAATTTTATGGCTCATGTAGAAAAAGGGTTTGATACCTGCAGCAGTGAAGATGATGAAAGTGAACGAACAGAGATTGAATACAGATTGAAAGATGAATTAGTGGCTTGCCTTGAACAGAACACTGGACTCAAGAAAGAGAAGAGATTGTTACAAAAGGAAACCAAAAGGATGACTGAGGAGTTGGAAAAATGTATGAAGAAAGAGACAATGTACATTGATGAAATCAAGAGACACAAACTGAAGGTAGCTGAGCTGGACAAGATAGCAAAAGATCTTGAGGAGAAACTTCACCTCAAAGAAGAAGAGCAATCACTGACACATTCCAAGTGGATTGAAGCACAAAATAGCTTGACAAAGATGAGAGAAGACTTCAACAAGGCTGTTGAGGTCAAGGCAGAATCATCTTATGCTGGTGCTCAGAGGCAGGTCAATTTACCACTAAGTAAATCTCAAAATACATCTGTTATTTCTAACAATGCAGGTTCAAAGATAAAATTGAGACAAACATGGCATGAACCAATCTGTGTAAAATCATCTTCAATGGAAGAAAGGAAATCCTCAGGAAGGACTACTCAAATCTTGGACAGAAAATTACAACATGACTCTTATCAACAAAGAAGGTCAAGGTTCAGAGGCTACTGCTGGTGTTGTGGTGTGTTTGGACATAAGGCCTATGCATGCTGGTATAACATGTCTCGTCCAAACATGAGGCATGAGTCAAGGGGGAGACATCCTGAAACCCAGAGTGTTTTGCAGAAAGCATCAAAACCACCAACTCAGAACACATTTGACTGCCTGAGTGAAGCTTGTGGAAGATGTGACCAACAAGGTCATAGAGCTGATAAATGTATGACAACTCTTCCTAAACAAAAAGTCAAAGACATGAAAGGGAAAGGCATTCAAGAAACCAATGATGAAATCACATGCTTTGCTGAAGTGGCTCTAAAAGCCAGCAGTAAAACCAAGTCATGGATTCTTGATAGTGGATGCTCATCCCACATGACTGGTGATACAAAAATTCTAAGCAACCTTGAAAGTCATGAGGGAGGAACCGTGGTGTTTGGAAATGATCGTTCTCTGAAAATCAAGGGAGTTGGAAAGGCTATGATTGCAACAACAAATCTAAAATCCAATGATGTGTTGTTTGTTGAAGGATTAAATCACAACCTACTGAGTGTAAGTCAATTATGTGATGATGGACATGAGGTGTTGTTCCAGAAGGACTCATGCATCATCAAGAGCTCAAAGGATGGAAAAATCATCACTCAAGGAAGAAGAACCACTGGAAATCTATTTCAAATTGGTGATCCCATCAATTCTTGTTTTCTTAGCTCTAAAGATGAAAACAACCTCTGGCATAGAAGACTTGTCCATCTTGGTCAAAGGAGTATGAGTAAAATTCTGAAGTACAATGTTGTACGAGATCTACCCAAATTAAAGAGAGAAAGAGATGAAGTCTGCGACACATGTCAGAAGGGAAAACTGACCCATAGGTCACACAAAGGAGTTGATATCATGTCTACTAGACCTCTTGAACTCATCCATACAGACATATGTGGACCAATGAGACAGAAGTCTACAAGAGGAGATTTCTATTTTATAACCTTCATTGATGATTACACTCGGATGACCAATGTCATGTTCATGAAACACAAGTCAGAGGCAATCACGATGTTCAAGACTTTCAGAAGGCAGGCTGAGAAGGAACTGGAGCTCTGCATCAAGAAAGTAAGATCAGACAACGGAAAAGAATATACCGGTGATGTCTTTGAAAGCTATCTGTTCAAGCATGGAATCAAACATCAATATAGTACACCATATACTCCACAACAGAATGGAGTGGCTGAACGAAAGAATCGAAGCATAGTTGAAATGGGGAGGACTATGTTAGCTGAGCATGATATCTCTAAGTTTTTCTGGATAGAAGCAGTATGCACTGCTATACACATACAGAACAGATGTCTCCTGAGACCAGAAACACAAACGACAGCCTATGAAATGTGGTTTAACAGAAAACCAACTGTTAAATATTTCAAAGTCTTTGGCAGTCCCTGCATCATCAAGATTAAAAACATCAATCTGGGAAAGTTTGAAGAAAAAGGTGAAGAAGGAATCTTTATGGGTTACCTACCTAATGGAAAAGGCTACAGATGCTGGAATAAGAGGTTGAATAAAATGATTGACTGCAGTGATGTCATAATAATTGAAAACAACACCAAACCATACACTGTGGATGATGATGACTCAAAGAATGACACAGCCTTGGAACAGAAGAATGCAGAATTACCTGAGCCAACACCAACTGCTGGTGAGATCAACTCTGAATATACCAGTGATGAAGATGAAGGTAATGAAAATGGAAGAAGAAGATACAACAAATTGAAGAAGCATGTTGACACAGAAAATGTCCTTGGAGACCTACAGTCCTCAGTAAGAACTAGAAGAAGATTGAGATTGGAAGATCAGACTGCACTGGTTTCTCAAGTTGAACCTCACACAGTGGCTGAAGCAGTTGTACATGAGGAATGGATACAAGCTATGCATGAGGAACTCAATCAAATTGAAAAGAACTCCACTTGGGATCTTGTGCCAAGGCCCAAAAATAAAAATGTTATTGGGACAAAGTGGGTGTTTAGAAACAAACTCAATGAAAAGGGAGAAGTTTCCAGAAACAAGGCCAGACTTGTATGCAAAGGATATTCACAAATGGAAGGAATCGACTTTGAGGAAACCTTTGCACCAGTTGCAAGACTGGAAACTATCAGAATGTTCTTAGCAGTTGCAGCACACAAGCAGTACAAGGTCTATCAGATGGATGTGAAATCTGCATTTCTGAATGGAGATCTTGAAGAAGAGGTGTATATTGAACAACCAGAGGGATTTTTGCTGGACAAAGATGGTAGTATGGTGCGCAGATTGAGAAAAGCCTTGTATGGATTGAAGTAGGCCCCTAGATCCTGGTACTCAAAATTGGATGGTTGTCTTAAAGACATGAAATTTGTCAAAGGAACAGTTGACAGTAACCTCTATGTCAGAGAAATGGCCAATGGTAATCTCATAGTCATTATCTATGTGGATGATATCATTTTTTCTGGTAACAAGGAAGGACTATGTGAAGAATTTGCTGAGCAGATGAAAAGAACTTTTGAAATGTCAATGCTTGGTCAAATGACATATTTTCTAGGATTTCAGGTGGAACAAAGACAAAACTCCATATTTCTTTCACAAGAAAAGTACGCAAGGGACTTAGTGAAAAGGTTTGGAATGGAAAGTTCAAAGGAAGTCTCCACACCCATTTCTGTCAGAACCAAGCTATGCAAGGATGAAGAAGGCAACAATGTTGATCAGAAAGAGTTCAGAAGAATTATTGGCAGTCTACTTTATCTCACGGCTTCAAGGCCAGATATAGCATATGCAGTGACTTTGTGTGCCAGATTCCAAAGTGATCCAAAAGAATCTCATTTAACTGCAGTCAAAAGAATCCTGAGATATGTTAAAGGAACCCTCAACTATGGACTCTTATACAAACACAGTGCAAACATACAGTTGTTGGGATTCACAGATGCTGATTGGGCTGGTGATTGCACTGATAGAAGATCCACATCTGGTGGAACCTTCTTTCTGGGAGAAGGATGTGTTAGCTGGTACAGCAAGAAACAAAATTCTGTAACATTGAGCACAGCTGAAGCAGAGTATGTGGCCGCTACACATGCATGTACTCAAATGATTTGGATGCAGGTGCAGCTAGCAGATTTGAGGATTAAAGCTGAAAAACCATTGAGGATCTTATGTGATAATCAAAGTGCAATTGGGTTGTCTAAGAATCCTATCCAACACTCCAGATCCAAGCACATTGATATAAAATATCATTTCATCAAAGAAAGGGTCGCCAGTGGAGACATCAAGCTAGACTACATTCCTACTCAAGATCAGGTGGCAGACATTTTCACCAAAGCTATGCCTACGGAAAGATTTGTTGAATTGAGGCTGAAACTTCATGTTCAGCCTTCTACTCTCACTTGAGGAAGAAGAAGGTCCCTCCTTATTCCCTAAATTTTTGTATTCTTGTACTTACATGCAGGGAATTGAAGGAGATGAGTGCATCCCCTAAGGGGGAGCATTGGTACTTGAAGATGTGCAGATTCCAGAAGCTCTATACTCTGAGTATGGCTTTCATTCATCCCTTTGCATTTGTTGGCCAATATGGGGGAGAAATCATCAGGCACACACGACATTCTCTCAGTGTGCTTCGGAGTATTGACAACCAAATACAAAGGGGGAGATTGTTGTGCCCAAGTGAAGTAATTGCATTTGTTGTCAATAACTTGTCATGGTGTGCCATCTGATGAATTACATCTTGAAGATTGATGATTATAGAAGCATAAAATCTGACGATTGTTGAGCTGTTCTTAAAGTCCCAAGAACTTGTATCAACTGGATACAAAGTCACAACACTTTTTGAAGACCATGCATTGTCTTCACAATGCATGAGGAGTTGAAGAAGCAAGATGATCCATTCACTACTTCTAAGTGGATGAAGTGGTTTAATGAAGTCCATGCACTATCACTTAGTGCATGTGAACATGAAGATGATCCAATTGATATCTGATTAGATCAATAAAGAACATTGAAGATTATAAGTGATTCAGGAGTTCGATTGATGAAGATGAACCTTTTGAATTCCATATCCTAAGTGAAGATCATGTGAGAAGAAGAAATGGAGGAATTCTTAAGATGAAGAAGAGAAGATAAGAAGAATAGAGGAGGAGGAATTTGGCATTTTGAATTGGTATTTTTCATGGAGGACTTTGTTTTTGACAAAGTCTTATTTGTTACTTTGCCAAAAAAAAAATTGGCCAGCCAAGGCACCTTGGGGGTTCAACCCCAAGGCATGGGCACTAGGGCACCACGCCCGGGGGAACCCGTGGGGCGAGCCAGGGCGGCAGGGCGCACACCCAAGACACCGCATGGGTGCCTGGGGCACGCCCGGAGGAGCGCGGCAGGGACGCATGAGCGCACCCGCGGGTGTCAGGAGATGCATAGTGGGCGCTAGGAGCGCGCCCGCAGGAGCAGAGTGGGCGCAGAGCGCGCCCGCAGGGAGAACACGGTGCGGGGCGGCACCGTGGAGGGAGAGAATTCAACTGAGCCGGTTGGGGGAGCGCTTAGTTGATAAAGCGCGGATAAACCGCTGGAGAATTCGATGTGGGACGCGCATTTTTCACCGGGATTGAATCTGAGCCGCTCGATTGATCGCGCGGACGATCTAAGCCGCACATCTGATCCGCGGCGAGATGATCTGATCCAGGCCGTTGAAGATCTGATCCAACGGCTCCCGGCTCATCTCCTTCCTCGAGCTCGAGCCGAAGTCTCCCGCGAGCAGCCGCTGAACCAGAGGCATCCCGAGCATGGTTTTTGAGATTCCGGCCATCTCTCTTGAAGCCGAAGACACCCTCATGCTCGTCTGGACATAACGAACTCATGCATGCATTAAAATGTTTCATGCATGCATCGAGGGAGAATTCGAGTGAGGCCGAAGGCAAACGAAGTGCCGAGGCCTTGAGGGTCTGTGTTTTGCATGGATGGGCCTAAACAGAAGGCTTGCATGTGTTCAAAAGAATGCATGCACGTGAGGAAAAATGAAGGAAAAGAACCCGCATGAACAGAGAGAGAGAAACGTGATTTTCGGATCGAGTTTAAAGATTTTCAAGAATCGAAAATATCGGTGGTTCAAGATTTATCCCACGCGGATGAACCGAGGCATTCCTCTGCCTATAAAAGGAGAGCCCGAGGCCTTGGAGTGCTTGCTGATGCACTGATTTTTTGAAGTCCCGTGAGCGCATCTCTCTGCCTCGCGATGTTTTGAAGCCCCGCGCAAGTATCTTGCGTGGCTGAAGTCCCTTGCGCGCTGCTCCTTTGCGTGACAAGAAGAAGAGGTTGGGCTGCACCAACTTGCAAGCCCCCTCTGTGCACCGCGGCCCCCTGCGCGGCAAGCACTTGCGCAGCAGTGGCCACCCGAGGCCTTGCGCGCCTTGAACTGCTTGCACTCGTGGCTTGCGCGGCCCTTGTGGCTTGAGCCTTGCGCGGCAGTGTTGAGGAGGAGGCCGCACCTTGCATCCCTTCATTTGGTTGGTGTTCGGGTGTGTGCAAGTGGAGGCCGAGACTACACATTGTGTGTGTTTAAGAATTGGAGAAGGCCGCAACCAAGTGTGTGTACAAGACAAGTGAACAAGAAGCCGAGGCCTTTGTGTTTGTATGCCAAGTGAAGAGGAGTATACGGGTAGAGTGTGTGCACAAAGAGGAGAAGGCCGAGGACCTTTGTGCTTTGGGTGCAAAAGGAAGACCACACTTTGTGTTTATAAATTGAAGAAGAAGGACAAGTCAAGTGTGTGCACTAAAAGAATGAGTAGTGTATGTGTGCACATGTGAAGAAGATCAACTTTGAGAAGAAGAGGAGTACACACTTATGTGTATGAATACAAAAGAACTGATCATTCTAAGTGATTGGGTTTTTTGGTGAGCAAGACCAACGAGATCTTTTGAAGACTGTTGAAGCTACTTGAAGTTTTGAACAACACCTTTGAAGAAGTGAAGTGGAGCCATGATGAAGATGATGCTGTGGAGTTGGGGGGTTTAACCAACTTGTAATTGGGGGGGCAACCAATTACTGTGTAATCATCTTTTGGCATAGTGAAGAATCCGTGTTGGGGGGTGTAACCAACACGGCAAGGAGTAGGTCTTTGTACCGAACCTTGTAAATCTCTGTGTTCTGTGCTCTCATTATTACTGCACCACTAAAAGAGTAGATCTAGGCTTTAACCAGCTGCAGAGGTTGAATTGATAATCCAAAGGGAACAATTCATAAAAAGAAAAAGTTATCACTGATTCACCCCTCCCCTCTCAGTGATCACAACCGATCCAGGCATTTCAAATACTTTATTTATTGAAAATAATTGGCAGTTTTACAAAAATTGGTATTTTTAACTATTCACTGAAAAATCGATATTTTCAGAAAAATTCAAAAATATCACCCAAAGTAAATTTTGATATTAAAATTAAAAAACTGAAGTTAGTTTAACCAAATACATTTTATAAAAATTTTAATAATTTATTATAATATTTTTTTCATGAAAATCAATAAAAAAACATTTTTGATGAAAACATATTTTTATATAATAAAATAAATTTACTAAAAATTGATTGATTATTTAGTAAATATTTAAAATTAATTTATACGAAGAATAAAATTAGTATATATTTCCTAAATTATTTAATATTATTCATACCCTCCAATTTAACATTATGGTTTTGACAATTATATATATCATGGATTGTTTAAGCTCGGTGTTGCATGTTGAATATACTATCGAAGCTAAAAAAACTCAAGGAATCATGTACCACAAGCTGTTAAATATATTAATTTTATTTAAAAAATATATATTATAAATACATTATTTTTTACATTCTTATCTAAGATCAGTGTTGAGTATCATTTACGCTATCGAACATAATTTTCTTCTTTTAAAATATTGGGGTGTTAAATTTGGACACTTTTTTTTAATATATAACTTTTAAATTTTCTTTTTATTTTTCATATGGATATAAATGGGAATTATGTACTATTTAGGAACTAAATATTGGTTTTTTAAACTTACTAATTTATGTAATATTCATGGACTGGGTTGGGTTTGACATTAATTTAAGGATTAAGATAAATTCAAATGATTGTATTTTTGAAATAGTTTTAACATTAAATGGTTTAGTTTTTATTTTTTGTCTTTAATAAATGACATTTTTTTAATTTATTTTCTATGTAGTGGTTTTAAAGTATTTAAATTAGAATTATTTTAACTTAATTTTAAAACTTTTGATTTGTTTTTATATTAAATTTATTTTTATAAAATAAAAATATTTCCAATCCTTTTGATACATAATTGGTTAAAACCTAGTGTGGGTAATATTTTAGTGAGGGTTTTATAATATCAGTTAAGACTTAAAATGAATTATTGAATAGTTATAATTGGGAATATTAGAGTATCTTGGCCATATTTAGTGTTTTACTTCTATAGATGATATTATTTAATGTGAGTTATAATGTTCGAACCTCAAATAAATACATAAAATAAATTGTATAATATATCATATAAAATTATTTTTAGAATATTTTACATTATTAAATTAAATATAAATGTTCCTGGATAGATTTAAATCCACTTAGTAACCATATAATAAAATATAAATGGTTATTCATGGGATAAGGTAATTTTTAAGGTGATTCTTTTATGATTGTCAGTGTTGGTTTGTATTTAATTGGTAAGGTATAATGTTTTTTAATTTTATAAATGTTTTTTGAAACATAAAATAATCTTAAAATAGATTAAAATTTTCTAAAATAATATTTCAATTTGAGGTTTGATAAAAAAGTATTTTTTTATTTAGATTTTTTATTTAGTTATAAATTGGATTTTTAAAAAAAAATATTTTGGAATTTTTTTGAAATTAAAAAAATACTAATTTCTTCTTTGGAATATATATTGAATAATATTTATAAATTAACTTTGGAATGTTTTAAGTATCAATGTTTGAATTTTAAATATGTGTATAGTAACCCTTAGATTAGTTACTTTTTACAAAATGAGTTTGAGTTAAATTGGTGTTTTTAGATATGGAGATTGGTAAACTGATATTGAGCTCAATTTTTAGATTAATTTGGTGATATAATAGAATCAAGAGTTATTTTATACAATTTTAATATTTAATTTTTCATGGAATTTTTGGGAAATAAATGTAATTTTGGTAACTGAAATTTATTTTGGTCTTATGTTAGTATGTTTTTAATGAATTTGTGATTTTAGGGGATATAATTTGATTTATTATATTGATATTTAAACCCTTACAAAATATGAGATGATTTTTGGTAAGTTAATCTATTCCATGTGAACTAGTTTGATAAACCATATAATTTTTAGTCTATATTTTTTATAAAATGTGGAACACTTTAAAAATATAACTATATTATTATAGGGATGTTTTTTGAGGAATTTCTAATGGAAATTATTGAAATTATATTTTAATTTTGAATTTCAACATAAATCTTAGTAAGGGTTATAATTAAGAGTAAAAAAATGAGAAATAGCTAGTCAAAGTTGTGCAATTAGTTAACTATAGCGTCAAAACCCATAGAGGGTGTTCTATTGCTCGTGAAAAGTTAACATAATGTTTAAAAATCTATTTCATGGCCGTTTTTATCAATTTAGGTTTTTTTAAAAAAATTTATAAAGAACCATGTGTAGATAACTTTTAGCCTTCTATGGTAAATAAGGGAAATGTTTGAATGGGTTAAATGATATTGGAATTATTTTAATAAAAATTAAAGTAATTATCCCAACATATCTAATATGTAGTTTTACTGTATTATATTGGTGGGGTTATTTTTGTGTATAAATAATTGGAAGGTGAAGTTATAATATAGTTAATGATACCCATTTATTAGGAATATTTAATCGATGAAAACTACATGATGTAAAGAACTATTAAATGTTTTCTATAACTTTAATGTATATATTGGAAATTGGTATAAGTTTGTGCCTTTATAATTCAGGTAGTATTGATAAATAATTAGTGCTATGAATCCATAGTTATTAAAATAATGTTATACATATCCATTTCAATTTGTGACAAAAATTATATTGTTTTTTGACATTTTTTATAATTGATGAATATTCCTATTAACGTAAAGGGAGGAATGAGAGGTGCACTGAAAAAGGTTATTTGGGGTAACTATTTTTGTGCATGACAATTAAACCATTAATGGTGGAATTGTAAGGTTATATTTATAGGTATTTATTAATATAATTTGTAATTTTTCTTTTTAATGATCAATTACAAGAGTCTAAACGATGAGATAAATTTTTCTTATGGAAAATAAATTAAGATTTCATTTGAGTTAAAAGTATAAATTAAGTTATAGATATTTATTTATTTATTTATTATAGGAATCAATACACTTAGATTATAGATATAAAATTACAATGGTATGGTTCAATGTGATCAAAGTAATTATATGAATTACTGTTACTTTTTTTCAAGAGTGTAAATTTATATAGTGGTGATAATTTTGACACTCCAAATTAATTTCTTTTTAATTTTTTATAATGTAATTAAATTTTTATTAGGAGAAATAGTGAGTGATAAATAGTGAAATTTGGAGGAGAAATAGTGAGTTAGAAGATTATAGTAAACCAACACCATTAGTAGCATGATTTATAAAATTTATTGGTCTCTAAAACTAAGCAATACTTCCTCGTCAATTCATAATTTTATAATAATGTTGGATAATTTTCTCATCATCAAAACTTTTGATAACATAAGTTTTAGTGCAATTATATTCTCATTTTATCCCTAATATTTATCATGTGTATTTTTAGGTTGGGATCCTCTTTAATTCATTCCTCTTTGATCCATCGATGGGTATTCATTAGATATAAATTATAAAAACATCAAACCCTTATGATACCTTTAATTCCTCTTCTTATTCTATTTAAACCAAATCCATGATGGATTTTATTATATCTGATTAGAGTTTTATATAGAAATTGTGATTTTTTATTTGATGTTCATCGAATGTTCTTTGGATTTTCAATTTATTTCTATGGAGTGAGATGGGCCAATGAATGCATTTTTAATGTATATGGTACTAATAACTTCCAAATTATATGTTGAAATATTATGTTCATGGGTGATAATAATAAGTGAAAACTTATTTGACACTACTAATCATTTTTATATAAACATAGAACTATTTTACTACCATTACATATATATTTATCTTAAATTTCAATCATTTATTGTTTTTAAGTATTATACTTGTATTGGATAATGCATTGTTTATAATTCAAACATAATAATGCATGGTGTATACATATATGAGAAATAGTTTGGGGTTAGTTTTGGGTATCTTACTGAGTATGTTATACTCCCCACATGTATACTCATTTCATCAAACATGTATATGTGTTTTATAATTATATTGGGGTATAATGAGTTTTATTCCATGGGGGGTTAAATAATGAGTCGATCAATTCCAAGTAAATACTCGGTGATGATTTGGTTTATATTTTATTTTATTTTATTTTCAGTTATATATTCATTATTGTAAGCCATTGGGTTGTCAATTGTATCGATTTAAGTGAATGGTATTTAATAATATTAAATGAAATTCATTAAATATAGTGGATCACATGTTATTTTTTATTAAAAATATGATAATTTATATTCTTTATAAAAATGTAAGAAATTTATTTATGTCAAATTAGTATTAGAAAAAGTTTACCAAATAGACCACTCATGTCGAGGGACTTCCTATAGTTAGTGGTCTAGAAAATTACTATTAATTCGTTAGATTTCTCTATTAATCCAAAAATATGATTTTTTATTTTGAATTTTGTGTTATTATTTTCTAATTTGTTGTATTCAAAGACTAATTTTTTGACCTATAAATTTTTTTTATTTTTTATTTATCAAATAGATAATTAGAAAATACATGTATTGTAAAATAAATTCCCATAGAAAATTATATATAAGGGATATTCATAAATATATTGTATTTTTAATATAGTACAATTAAAAATTTAATGATTTAAATTATATAGACTATGATATAGAATATTACATTTTCTATGATTATGTTATTGAGTGGATCCTTTTCCCTTTATTTATATGTTTTCATACTTACATATTTTCTATCTTTATGTTATTATTTTGATTCTCCCATTATTATTATTTTTATTAATATTATTCCCCTCAGTTAATTTATTATTATTATTTATTTCATTTTTTATTTATTATTTATAATTATTTTTTTTATTCATATAATTATAGACTGTATATGGTTAGTTATAATTTCATTATTAATTTGTATTCATTATTCAATATTTCTAATTATTATTATTCAATATTTATTACTCTGGTTTATCATATATATTTTATTGAAATATTTATAAATTAGGAAGAAAATGAATCATATAAGAATAAAATATTTTAAATATCACTAATTAAAGAATTATTACATTGCATATTGAACTCATGTGTATAATTAGAATAATTTTAAAATTGGTTGAGGTAAAAATATATTTACTTCTGTATATGGACAACTTGGAATTTTTATGAATTTTTTTTATAGTTATGTAATAAAATAACTCATGTGTGTGATGGAAAAGTTGGGCATTTGGAAAATGATTTAACTAGTTTCCATATTGATGAAGGATTTTTGTTATTTATAAATTTTAAAAAGTGATGATTTCCTAAAGTTATACATTTCTCTAATTTTTAAACCTATATGGAGATGATTTACTCATACATATGATAACCTAATTGTAAAAATATGTAGAATGAATTTCCTATATGTATATAAGGAAAGTTAGTGACTTTATTGAATTTTAAAAAATATTTTTACTCATTGTTATTATAATGGATATTGGGTGAGTTATAAATTCAATTAAGTGTTGAACTAGTCAATTATATATATAAAGGTTTTTGTGATTTCAAAAAAAATAGAAATTTCCAAAATAAATTAACATAAGTAAGATGTGTTTTTTATCATTTGAAATAAATAGTTATTTATACCATAAATAACTCTATCATTTCACAATGAAATTGAAATGATTTAGAAGATATTATTTTATAAGTTTATCATTCAGAAGTTAAGATGAAAAGTATTTTGGTGTTAAGTTCATATGTTTTGGAAAGTAAGTTCTATGAAGCATTTGGAAGTTAACATAATTTCATTATATATGAGAATTATACTGATAAATTATCAATTATATGCTATGATATTTTATCAATCATTTAGAATGAATGATAAAGTGTTAAATACTACTTATATTCACATTTCAATTATGAAGGATTTCAAAAAAATGTGTATTCACATGAATATTTTCAAGGAATATATAAAGTATTGAATGATGATTTTATTATAGATTTTTAAAGGACTATTTATTAGAGATTTAAATTTCAATTTAAATAGAATTTGGTTTCTAAAATTTGAAGCATCATAATCAAAAATATATTTTTTAGAATAAATTAAAGGTAATATTATTATTACCATATTTGAATTATTATAACCATTACTTCAAGGGTTGTTGAGAGATTTACAGAATATCCCTAGTGAAGTGTTATTTTTTTATTAAATAACAATTTCATGGATATAGTTTTTAGAATTTTAATATTAAATGTAATTCAAAGATATAGGAATTGAGATACAATGCATGATTCCATTCGATAATAAAGTCTTTATATGTTCAAATTAAACATTGTTTACTCACTGTTGTGCAAGATTTCTTAAAGATGATTCATTATAGTGCTTATGAAGGGATAAGGATCCTTATTTACACATAATAAATCTCATCTACATATTTTCATCAGTTTATATGTTTTATATTACTTTTTATTATCATAATTTATCTTATTTTCTAAAGTTTTATTGTGTTGAAACACAACTCACACATGGTTGTGCCTCCATTAAAAGGAATTCTATTTATTATACTGACATAATCAAACATAAATTAATAGGTTTATCTTTTTCTAGAGAAAAAGGTAAGTGGGATTTTTTGTTCATTCTTATAGGTGTGAAAAGGGTAGGTTGGTTGGTTAGTTTTTTGTTGTACATTGTTCTATAGAAAGGTGGATTGTAAATGGGTTGTAGCTCCATTTAAAAGGTCATGTTTTTTAGTGAGTATAACATAACTCAAGGAGATGATAGGCATAAATAATATATGTAGGATATTTTTGATATGAACTATAATATAATTATTATGTTCTCTAGTTCATTATTTTTTTAATACACTTTTCATTATATTTCACCCTTATTATTTATAATTAATTTTTTTATCCTTATTATCCATAAAATTCCATATTTTTCTTTAAAATTTAATTTCATTCTATTTACCCCCTCCCCCCTCTAGACACTCATCAATCATTACTTCTAGGAAAAAAATGTTTTAAATTGGATTGAAGATCAATTGTCTATTTTTAATGAAGCATTTTTATTTCTTAATAATGAAAGAGGAGATGTGGTAGAAGATTTATAGAAGAAGAATCATTTTTTGTAAGTGGAAATTGAAAAGGCTGAGAATTAGTAATTATTAACATGATAAACATGTAGTTATCATAAATATTTAAGTAAAAAAATATCTTTACATAAAAGGGACATTAAAATTTTATTTGTTATCCAGATGACTATGTTGATAAAGAAAAACAAATGGAAGTAGTATTGGAAGAAAAGGGAAATATAAAATCAAGTATAGTTGGGAAAAATGAGTTAATGAATGAAATTGCTAAAAACTGAATGAAAATGTCAAAATTATAAATAATCATGGATGTGATATGGGTTCACTTGTGAATTAATTATAATTTTTTTTTATGGTTAAATTAAAGTATTGTAAGAGATATCATGAATAGTAAATGAAATTAAAATTATTACTATAAAAAATATATATATCAAAATAAAGGAATACATTGATAATAATTCCAAAACTAATATAATTCTATGTCACCTTAATTAAAATAGAATATCAATGAATTTATGAGGCTTGAATAATAATTGAGCTCAATTAAAAAGTGCATAAAATAAAATGAAAATGATAAGTTCATTATAAAAATATTTTAACCTCCATGTAAGATTAATTTATGATATGAGACAAAAAAATCAAAGAAAAATATGGTGAATCTTAAAAAGGTATTGAAAAAGTATCTTAAGATCCAAATTTTGATGGGAATAATCGATCATGGTTATGAGGACAGTCACAAACCAACTCGGGTCAACCTTGAACCGATCCCATGATCTGATCTGGCACATGTCTCGAGGGGTGTTCTTGATCACCCCAGTATGGAAACTAGTGTTAGACATCAAAACATACACTTGGGAACAATTTAAGAAAAAAAGAAACCAACCAAGACCAAAATGATAAATAGAATCAAACAAGACCTAATAACCATAAACTTAACATAGATAAATAAACAATTGGTCCAAATACATGATATAACTAAACAATAGAAAACAAAGAGGAACAAACGGAAATTAATTACACACAACTAAGATCTCCATGTAGCATCCTAGTCACCTCAAACGACTAAACCTAACATGCTCCACAATGAGCACTGATCAGGAAACTTGAACAGAAGCTAAACCTGCAACTAAAATGATAAAATAGGCGTGAGCACTGATATTCCCAGTAGGGATGCCAAGATAAAACACTAAATCCAAGTTGTTCCATTCCCAAACAATCTAATTACACTAGTTTGAAATAAAATTATAAAATTAGGTTTTTCAAATTTTAAAATAACAAACATGTTTTTTCATTTTAAGATCTAACATAAAAACAAATCATTTCCAAAACCAACTGCCATTTTTCAAAGGAAAACAAAAACAAGTGATACCAAAGCTAGGCTAAAGTAAAATAGGAAAACAATGAAATCTGTAAATAAAATAGTATGACCGAAATTAGACAATAAATGAAAATAATTAAGTAACCACGGGTGATCCTAAACATCCCTAGACAACACTTAGACGTACACGATTCGGAACCACCTATTGATTTATGGTGAAGCCCCATAGACCATAATCCACTAATCGCCCTCAAAAAAAACTAGCAGGAAATCCAACTTGGCCTCTATATCTAATAGGGGGAACTAACCCGTCTTATCAAGGAAAGTGAGTAACTATCTCTCGATAATTAATAAGATGCCCAGGAACCCATGGCGGTTATAGTAATGCTATGTAAGTAGGAGGCCCTCGTTTGTGTGACTCGTCTTACCCACCGTCACTGCACTTTCCTACCCCAAACATAGACACAAATATATGATAACCCATAAAATGGAAATACATCCTATAATGGTTCCCCATATACATATACATACATTTCATATCATACAAAGGTTCCAATTGGTCCTCCATACCATAAAATCATTAAAACATTTCAGAAAATGTTTAAGGTTTCCAACCAGGAACACACATTTATCTAAAACATCTTTAAAACACATATTTTACATTTAAAAATCCAAATGAGAACTTAAGTTCCAAACACACATTCAAACACTTCATAATTACCAAATGGGCCTTTGCCTTTTTTTTTAACTCACACCAAAACATGTTTCAAGCCCAATGGCCAACCCTTCAAGAACCCATTAAAAACTTTGTTTTCCAAAACACTTGATAAAAACCTTACAAAATTACATTTAAAACCATATTTATAAATAACACAAGGTTATATTATTTATTTTATGGACTAAAACCATTTAATAAATCGAGTTTTAAAGAGAACACTGTTTATTGAGTGATATCTTCATTTGAGAGCACATCCATGTGTGCACTTGGTGAACCCAGGGATGTTCCAACATCCAATGACACGCCAAAATCCAATATGGAACTTGAAAACCATTACTAAAAATTCACCACTCACATTGAAAAAAAAATACAATTGCTTAGGTTATTAAAATAATATAATCATCCCCCTTAACACAATAAAATCCTTTTCAAATACATTTTAACACTTTAAAAATGCTCCAACATCACCAACCCATACACATGAAACCATTTTCATAAACAAAAAACTACTATCACCTCTTGAGGAAAATATTTCATATAAATCCCCCAATTTCACTTTAGAAGAAGAAAGACATTTAAAATAAACACCCCATTATCCTTAAACCTAGGTATTTTACACAAATCATCATGGGAATCTATTTTTAACAAAATAAATCAACACCAAAACAACATTTAAATATATACATGATTATAATAGAGGTTATAATTAAATTTAATAAGCAATTGAAAACATGAAAGTTCCAAGGGATCATTCCGAAAAGGAAAAGTTGGATTCACCTACCTCAAATCAAGTGCATATGGAGTAAAACATCAAGGAGAGGGAGATCAAAGCCCCATGAGCAATCCACACACCCTAACCATAATAAATCGATCAAAAAACCATAAAACCCTAACCCAGAGGTTAGGCCAAGGGGGATAATCCAAAAAGAAACCAAGAAAAGGAAGAGAGGGAAGAGAGGAGAAGAGGAATAGGGAAGATTTGATGGAGAACCACTGACCTTTGGTGATAAATCACCCCAAAAATGACCAAAAGGGGTGGAGAATGAAATAGGTGGAACCTATGGTCAATACCCAATAGGTATAGATTCATTTTTTATGTGGAATCACCCAAAATGGATCTCTAGGTCAAAATATATTAACCTCATAAGTGGCTACATGGTTTTGATGCACTATTCTGTAAACCGTTCACAAACAATGGGAGGATTATTGGAAAAATTCTGCTACCTTGCATTAATAGGTTAAACAATTTGGGAAAACAATGCTCAACCCATATGTCCTAAAAATTTGGTCAAAACCCCTTAAATGAAACCCAAAACACTAGGTAAGACCCTCCCAAAGATCCTTCAATGATTTAAACACAATATAGTGACATTGTGGGTGTCACAAACTCTCCACCATGAATTTTTTTCCAATACCATTCACTAGAACAATTAATAGGTCTAGAATAAAACAAAAACCAAGAAAACACAATAAATTTTGTTGGACACTCAAGTTAGACCTCAACCAAAAGATCCAACATCAAGAAATAAACAAAAACAAAAGAAAACTGTGGTTGGGGTGTGACAATTCTCCCCACCAGAAACACTTTCTTCCCTATAAAGTCACCCAGCTAAAATTTAATCAACACTCAAATCCATGCCCAATAAAATCTAAGAGAGACTGTGAACCCTATGGTGAAAATTCACTCTATAATTCACACCTGACAGATCAAGATAAAACCACAATTGAAAAATAAGTATGAGGGGAGAACATGAGGGTGTTCTCCCCACCACAAAGACTCGGCTAATATGAAAAACATTTAAACCCCAAAAAACCCCCACCATAGCCAGGAACTAGGGATTTTCATATTTAAAATTTCTAGGAAACTCTCACAATTTTTCTGCATGATTTTCTAAACTATGTGCCAACCATGCACGAGCTACTAAAAATAAGGGGAACCCCATATGGCTTAGCCACATAGTTTTAAAACTCTGCACCAATCGTGCCAAATGATTATTCCTGAAAATGACACCATGTCGCACAGTTACCTAGGAAACACACATGGTTTCCTCTAACCATGCGCAAACTGTATGTAAGAAAAAAAATCACACAAACCTTCCAAAAATTGAATATTTTAAACGTGACTCAACCCAAACTTCCTTGAACAAGATAGACAATACTTACACCAAAACAAGGAACCTCCCACACTAACAAAACCCACAATATATAAATTCTACAATGCTCAACCATCTCCAAATGAGTATTGGTGAAAGCTAAAACCGAGATTGGCCTACACAAAGGTAAGACACACTCAAAGGAGAATGAAAAATTCAAAATGCCGCATTCAGATAGAATCAACTTCTTGAGTTACAAAAGAACAAGTACATCACACCTTTACACTAAAGCAATAAACCCACCCCTACAAAGAAACTAAAGCAAAGGGAGATTTAGAAATTCCCTTCCCAACATGGAGAATAAGAACCAAGCCGAGGTCCCTCACTCCCTCGGAAACTCTTCACTATGAACGAGCTTCACCTCGAGACCTAAGGCTAGGGATCTGATGGTTGAAGCATATTATTCCTCACAGTCAGGAACTAGGATCCCCCAATCAAAACTTCACCCTTGATAAACACTTCCTACGAGACTTCTCTCGGTGACCCAAACAGCCACCAAGATTTCAAGCCTTTAGAGGAATGCGACACGACAGCTTAGCATGCCAAAACCGGCCACACTAGTGGCATGCAAGATAATGGTATGATGAATTAGGAGCTGGAAAAAACGAACATGATTCTTCAAAAATAGGTTCCTCTAGAACACCCTGCTCACCAGATAGGGAACCTTCACAAAATCTAACCACCACCAGTTACACCCCAAACTCTAACAATAAAGAGAAATCCAACCTCCACTGATCCCAAAATCGGACCCTCAACAAAACCAAAATGGAACGAACCTCAATGAACCTGGGAGTTCCCAACAACCCAAAGACATGACCAACTTCCACAAACCACACCCTTCCACAGACCTCGATCACTTTAATAGACAAATAACACACAATATAAACCAGAATTGGGAATGAATCATTAACAACTCTTGGGGAAATTTTTGGGTTGAATACTCTGAAAAACATGAAGAATATAAACCAAACCCACATCAATCCAAAACAAAATCAAAAGGAACACCCAAAAACCAAGAGAAATAGGATCTCAAGCCAAACATATACAAAAAAAATCAGGAACCACTCTTCCAAAAACTATGATTTCTTTCAAATTTCAAACCTACCTTGTCCCAAGGCCATTTTACAAAAACCAACACCGATTTTCAAAAGACAAGAATATTTTCATTTGTAAAAAATACACTCCCCAAGGGAGAACCAATTTTCAAACCCTTTCTTTTTCAAAAACTCAAATGTGGCATCCTATGAACCCTAAAATGTGCTTCTTTCTATATGCATCCACATATCCCACGAACAAGTTCCCCCACACACTTTCCACACATACCCACACATAATTTATCCTCCATAAGAAATACAAAGGGTCACATCCTTCTTTTCCTCAACAAAACCCAAGAATTCACCAAATTCCCAAACCCAAAATGCCTTCAGTTTTCAAAGTTCACTTTATCAGTTTAAAACCATTTGAAGAAATCACTTTCATTCCCAAAAATATTTTCATTTCTGAAACTACTTACACCACCAAAATCAAGATGAATCACATCATATTCCAAACTAACCCAGAATGAGGGTCTAGTTCTTACGCCTAACCCAGTGACATGGTAGTGGGCCACACCCTGAGTAAGACATAACACTAATAAGGCCTTGAGTCGGGCACTTGGACTCCACATTTTTCACTACTCCATGTGAGGTAAAAATGTGACACTGAGTCACCTCTTTTATCATCCCTCAATCCAAATCAAAGACAAAATACTCAAAACCCGGACTACCCCAGGTAACTCAGGTCTTATCACAAGTAGTGATGATCATACACTAACACATAAACTACCACCAGAGCCCCAAAAATCCAAAACCCAATCTACCAGACACCCCAAATATCAAGAACATACTCGGATACCATTTTTCCATGAAACAACCTGGTTCGACCCTGAACCAGTCACCTAATCCAGTCTACGGCATGTCCCGAGTGGATTTCCAGATCCCCTCGGAATGGAAACTAGTATCGGGCATCAAAACATACACTTGGGAATGATTTAAGCCTGGAAGAAACCAACCAATAACAAAAAAAATAAATTGAATTAAACAAGCCATGATAACCAAAAACATAACATAGATAAATAAATAGTTTGTTAAAATACATGATATAAATGAACATGCAGAAACAAAGAGGAAAAAACTGAAAATGAAGCAATGCTACTAAGATCTTCATTTGACCCCTTGGTCACATCTAGCCACTAAACTGAACATGATTCAAAAAGAGAACCTACCAGGAAGGTTGAACAGAAGATGAACCTATAACTAAAATGATAAAAAGGGCATGACCACCAAGATGCTCAGTAGGTATGCCAAGATAAACCACTTAATACAAGTTGTTCCTTTCCCAAAAAATCCAATTACACTAGTTTGAAATATAATTATAAAATTAGGGTTATCACATTTCAAAATAAGCAACATTTTTTTCCTATTTAAAGATCCAATATGGGGACAAATCATTTCCAAAACCAACTGACATTTTAAAAATGAAAACCCAAACAAGTGATACCAAATCTAGGATAAAATAAAAGAGTTAAATAGTACAAGCTTTAAATAAACTAGTATAAAAGAAAGTAGATAATCATTAAAAACAATTAAGTAACTATGGGTGATCAAAAACACCCCTAAAAAATCCATGGACATACTCAGTTCGGAACCACTTGTCGGTGTATGGTGAAGCCTCATAGTCTATAACCCACTGATATCCCTCACAACAAAACCAACGGAAAATTCCACCTGGCCTCTATATCTACCAAGGACCACTAACCCATCTAATCGGGGCTAGTGAGTAACTATCACTTGATAATATATAAGACTCCTAGGAACCCATGGTGGTTATAGTAATGTTATGTAAGTATGAGGCCCTTGCACGCGTGACTCGTCTTACCTGTAGTAACCACACTTTCTTACCCCAAATATGGAAACTAATATACAATAATCCATAAAATGTAAATCCCTCCTATAAAGGTTCCCCAAATACATATACATACATTTCATATCATACAAAGGTCCCAACCAGTCCTCCACACCGTAAAATCATTAAAACATTTCAAAAAATGTTTAAGGTTTCCATCGAGGCACACACTTTTATCCAAAACATCTTAAAAACACCAATTTTATGTTTACAAAGATAAATGTGCACTTAAGTTCCAAACACACATTCAAACACTTCAAAATTACCAAAAGTGCCTTTACCTTTTTTCAACTCACACCAAAACATGTTTCTAGGCAAATAGACAAACCTTAAAGAACCCATTAAAACCCATGTTCTCCAATACACTTGAGCAACACCTTATAAAATTCTATTTAAAACATTATTTAGAAATAACACAAGTATATCAACATTATTTGAAGGCTTAAAACCATTCAAAAATTTAGTTTTAAGGATAATATTGTTTATTCAGTGCCATCTTCAATTGAGAGCACATCCATGTGTGCACCTAGTGCACCCATGGATGTTCCAACATCCAATAAAAACTCAAAATACAATAAGAAAATTGAAATCCATTATTTAAATTTCACCACTCACATTAAAAAACAATCCAATAGCTTATGTTATTAAAAGAAAACAATCATCCCCCTTAATACAATAAAACCCATTTCAATGAAATTTTAACACTTTAAATATGTCGTAACATCACCAACCCATACACATGAAAACAAGTTCAAAAACAAGAAACTACCATAACCCCTTATAGAAAACTAAACATTTCATATAAATCCCCCAATTTCACTTTAGAGGAATAAATACATTTAAAATAAACACCATGGGTGCCTTAAACCTAGGAATTTTACACAAATCAACATGGGAAGCTATTTTAAAAAAAAAATCAATCAACAACAAAACATAATTTACATATATTCATTATTATAATAGAGGTTTGAATATCATTTAAGAATAAATTTAAAACATTCAAGTGCCAAAGGGTCATTATAGAAAGGAGAAATTGGATTTGCCTACCTCAAATCAAGTGTCGATGGAGTAAACCATCAAGGAGAGGGAGATCAAATCCCCATGAGAAATCCGCACACCCTAACCATATTAAATCAAACAAAAAATCGTCCAAAACTAAATATAGGGTTTAGAAAAGAGGGATAATCCCAAAGGAAACCAATAAAGGAAGAGAGGGAAGAGAGGATAAGAGGAATGGGGAATATTTAATGGATATCCACTGACCTTTGGTGATAAATATCCTTAAAAATAACCAAAATGGTGGATAACTGAGGGGGAGGCACCTATGGTCGATACACAATAGGTATGGATTCATTTTGGAGGTGGTATCAACCAAAATGGATCTCTAGGTCAAACGTTATTAATCCCATAAGTGGAAACACGGTTTTGCTACATGATTTTGTAAACTGTGCACAAACTGTGAAAGGGATACTGGAAAAATTCTGCTACATTATAGTAATAGGTTTCACAGTTTTTTAAAACCATGGTCAAACCATGTGACTTGAAAAATTGGTCAAAACCCCTTAAATTACACCCCAAACACTAGCAAAAACCCACCCAAATATCCTTCAATGATCTAAACACAATATATTGACACCATGGGTGCCACAAACTCTTCACATTGAAGCTTTTTCCCAATACCATTCAATATAAACATGAATAGGTTTAAAAGAAAATAGAAACTGAAAAAAAAAATAAAGACTTTTATTGGACACTCAAACCGGACTCAACCAAAAGATCCAACATCAAGAAATAAACAAAAAAAGAAAAATATGGGCAGGGTGTAACAATGATGGTCCAATAAATCTTGAGAATAATTTTATTATTTAAGAAAATAAGAAGTTGAATAGGAGGAATAAGGAATCCTCACATATAAAAAATGAAACCATAGTGTCTATGAGTATGAAGAAGAATTTTTCTTTTTGATGAAAGTAATAGAATTAGAAGAAGAATAATATAAAATAATGTGTATTGTTCTATAGAGTACATAGGAATTCATTGAGATACTATAATTATTCTTTTGAGTTTATCAAGATTTATAATGTAAAAAAGGTCATTTATATGAACCTCTCATTAAAAATCACAATATAAGAGAAAGTATTTAGATAGGTTGTATAAAAAAATCAATATGTAAGTAAAAATGTTTTTTACTCCCAAGAAAAATATTTCATGGTTTGATTGGTGATGAATATGAAGCTAAAATGAATATAAATTCAATCATTAAATATATTATTTCATAATATGATTCATGTTAATTAAGAATAATAACAAGGAATATCAAAATTATTTAAAAGAGATCAAAAACATACAAGGAATAAAATAAAATAAATAATATTAAAATCACTATGGATCAAGAGATAAATAAAAAAGGATACATAGAGTTATAAGTATACTTTTTCAATAAATAATAAGATTGGTAGGGATAATGTTTCTCTATGTTTCAAGAATATGGAAGGATTACACAATGTATTACAAGTACAATGTAAGAAGAAGTATATATTAGTTCTATCATTTAAAGTATCACTATAGCCTAATAATTATGAAATGTAAGAAGGGGTGGATTAAAAGACCTTAAAAAATAAAACCATTAAATTCAGAAGAATATTTATGAAAAGACTATATATTCTTATAATTGAATAAAATTTTCAAATAAAAAGTTAAAAAAATAAAATTTTAAAGACATTAAAAGAAATAATTTTTAAAAAATAGATATCCATGGTAATAAAAATATTATAAAATTTGAATGAAATGAAATTAATGATAAAATAAAAGTTAAAAAATAGAATATAAAGTACTATAGAGTTAATAAATAAGTTTAGGATAATAAATTTCTGCAACCCCATTCTTTACTTAAAAGTTTGGAAAAGTTATTACACTTGAAATTTAATTAATTTTTTACCAAAAATGTAAGAAGTATCATATAACTAGATCTAGTATATCATTATTGATTAAATGTATTTTACACTTATACAAAAAAATTCTCATAAAGACTACTTTATTCAAAATAACATCAGATAGACTAATATAGGGATTATAAGGGGTTGATTTAATACCTTTTGAAGTTATAAACAATAAAAAGAATTTGGGAATAAAGTAAAAAAGATCAAGATATTAGAGGAAAATAAATAAAATGATTGTTATCTTTATTGGATAAAAGCTCATAAAAAATCAAGAGTGTTTTATTAATGAGTATAACTCTTAGAATAACTTATTCATAAAGAGTAGAGAATAAGAGAATATTCAATAAATAATTTTCTTATATTTGTAATGATATCTTTAATACCTTATATAACTTTCGTAATATAACCACTGTATAAGTTATATATTGATGTATTGAAGTTAACAATACCATAATATCTTTATCAGTGCCACAAAATCATCTACGAATGATTTAGAACTTATAGTTTTCTATTGCTTCTAACAACTTTGGTATTAGTGTAAACATTTATTATATTGAAAAATAAAATTTTCTAAAATAAAATAATTGGTGATTCTATCTAGATAATTGATTTTATTTATGACATGTTATAGATTATATTTGGTATGTAGATCATAACATCGATATTTTCTCTAGTTAGTGAAATATTTGTGATTAATGCATCCACCTTATTTATCGGTCCAAGAATATGGTGATATTTTAAACTTTAATATATAGTCTAGTATTTAAATTATTACATTATATGATTTATTTATTTATTTTATATTTTATATATTTGATGAAGTTTTTTTATTTCAAATAATAAGTATTTAAGATAAAACATAAGTCAGTTAAATTGTTACTTTACAAAAAAATATCAACGTAAATATTTTTTATAAAGACAAAACATGTGTTTTAATTATTAAAACCAAGAATAAAATTGTTATTATTAAAGGAATGACCCATAAATACATCACTTTTGATTTTCAAAATACATGGTAAGATAAAAAAATGAATTTCAAAATTAAGAATAACTTTCTCATAAAATTTTCTCCTTTGTAAAAGGAAACATACAATTTATTTAATTTATCCTCCTTTTCTATTTTAAAAAAATAGCCAAGGAATAAGAAATAAAAGATAAATACATAAAGGAAAAATCTATATTAAAATAAATTTTAAGGTAAAATTAGTATATAAAAAATAGAGTAAAAAAATAAAAAAAATTATAAGATAATAGACAAATGATTATTGAGTACTTAATAAGGGTTTTACAAATTCTTATGGGTGGTATAATGATTCTTATATAGAGCTACCATAAATAACTTTTCTTCTAGAGGGACACTATAATGTTTTTTATGTCCAAGTAGTGAATAAAATTTTTATTTTGAAGATCAATTATCACTAGAGTAAGGATTCTTGATATAGTTTGTTATAAATGAGGAATATTAGAGGGGGAATGGTCATTTGATTAAAGAGCAGTGATGGTGGAAAAATGGTATCAATTTTGGGTTTAAATTCATTACATTTCACTATATACTTAGTATCCAATATTCTAATATATGAGAGAGATGTAATAATGATATCTAGGGTGAAATGGTTGGTGAGATGATAGTGAGGTTTTATTGTTTGAAGAGTATAGGTATATTAACTGGTTGAGGAAATATTATAATGGGAGGGTGATTCTGGGTGATTGGTGGGGCTAGGGTGTTCATTATATTGGTTTTATTGTCTTTAATTGAAATTATTTAGGGATATAAAAACATATAGTAATATGATAAATAATTACTAGGATTATATAGAATAGAGAGGGGTCAAAAAATAGAGGGTTGGGTTGGGAGCGGAGTGAAATCATGTGCTTTAGAGTTCTAAGTAATGTATCAAGTGATCATAGAAATTGTTTGTAGATTATGGGATACCGAAAGGGATATAAATGGAAAGGGAAGGGAAAATAGAGTGTAAAATTAAATAATTATTCTATAAATGTAGGTTAGATAAATTAAGAAGATGGTTGAACCGATATAGTGTTTGGTAAGAAATATTTTAGGGATGTGAGAAAAAAAGAATCCTATAATGGATATAATGTATCAAACTATATGGGAATAAATGATAGGTTTGTGGGTGGTATTTGATGGTATAAGGGTGAGTGGTGAAGAGGTGCAGATGATGAATGGGTTAGAGAGATTGGGACAAAAATAAAAGGTAGGGTTGTAATGGATGAGGATATTGGGGTAAGTTTATATTCATAAATTGAATTATTGGGAAGGGAAGGTTGGGGAATCTTGATTTCTCAAGATCCCTCAGGAATTATATCATTTAATTTTTTTTATTCACTTTTACACTTCTTTATCACCTTTACCTCCTCTATAGTCTTACCAACTAGAATAACTATAATTATCTCCCTGTGGTATGGTACCTGATCCAACTACTAATCCATGAGTCTGGTCATCACCACAACCATTATCTAATTGAGAAGAGATTTGGAAAAATGATATATATGTCCCATATTCCCATAATATTGATACTCCACTAATTTTCACTATCATGGTGATCAAATATTCCCCACTATACTAAACTAATTGTGGTAGTTGGTTCCTTAGAACCAACTTACTTTTTTACTTTTGATTCAAAGAATATAAATAAACAAATTATTGTATAATGATTTTTATTTTGTCTAAACTTAATGTGATAATTTACTTAGTTTAATTATCTTATCAAAAGTTTATAGTAGTTTTCCGCTATAATGAGAACCTATAGATGCCATGAAAATATTCTTAAACATGTTTCCAATAGTATATATATTATCTATTTGATGGTATATGTAGATGTTTGATTATAAAGTGCTTGTGGCTCATAATATATTGGGATTTTTTCTCATAAAGTTTTCACATGGTGATCTCTAATAAGAGAGGTCATGAGGAAATACCTTATAATAGTAATTCCACATGTTTATGTACCATTGGATATTATTATCTATGAACATGTGTATTTATCCATAGACTTGATAGTACTATTAATTTATATCATGAATCAAGTAATTTTATATATAGATGAAAACTGTGATGAAATATCCTCACATTGAGTTAGTATACATTAGGTGTGTCATAAGTGATATTAAATTAATTAAATAATTCAATAAAGGACTTATCCCTTATAAGTTGATGGAGGAATATATCTCTATCCCATTTATTAAAATAGAATTTTCTGATAAATCCAAGGTCATGGTAGTTTATAGATGACTTTTTTTATTAAATTCAATTAAAGATAAATAGAATATATATATATATATGGTTATAACACATTGTAACCTATTAAGGTATTATTACATTTTATTTTTAGCTAAACTAATCTTATTTTTTCCTAACCTCATGAATTTTGGTTATTTACGAGTGTTAGAGGTGTTAGTATGGTCATGGGAATTGAGTTCCTAGATTTAGCTCTGTTTCACATATAAAATATTTTTTTAGTGGCTTTTCATAATTTAAAGAGTGAGGGTTACACCATGATGAGAATTTTATAGGGGACCATCATTACATGGAATGGGAAAGGTGTCACTATAATGTGTGCTTGTGTTTTATTGAATTGGGTTATCAATTTGAGGATAAATTGATGTCAATTGAGGATTACACCATGGTATGTGTCACATAGGAATAACTCATAACTCGTATAAGGAGAGGTCATATCATGGCCTAAATAATTAAGGTATTATGAAGATTAAGAGGAATTAAATTTATGAGATAGTTCTAGGACCATGTTGAAACCAATATCATTGTGGTGTGGTGAGTGTCTGTGTAGGAATGGGTTCAACAACCAAAATATTCATTTTTATTATGGAATGAGGATCACATTCTTTCCTAAGTGACACATTCCATTATGGGGTTGTGTAGTATTACATTAAATACAATGAGCTATGGGACTGTAAGAGATTAATTTAATGTAGTTTAAGATTAATAATATTATATAGGGAAAAGGCTAGTCACATTGTGAACTCATGGATTATACTGTTAATTTTGGTTGAGGATATTCTTTTCAGTGTTAAGGGGGAGGACATGTCATGATGTTTTAGGGTGTGGGATTTTGGTTCTTTCTAGATACAAGGTATCACACCATAATCAGGAAGGACACACCTTAAGGATGACCTCATAGGGGTATTCTGTCATGACCCTTATATCCACGCCACAACATGTGACCTAGGAATTTTTTAAATGAATTAAATGAAAGGTTTTAATATTAAGGGTTTAATAAATAGTGTCTTATCCTTTCTTATTATTTTTTGTGTCTCAGCCTTATCCTATATTATGTTCTTCACTTTCAAGTGGGATCACCATCATTCCTCAACAAAATCATTTGAAATTAATTCTATTATATTTTTTCTAGTGATTCTACATTTACTCTTTTAATATTACTTAATTTTCTTATTATTGCAAAGGATTATAATGATTATATAAGTTTATGCCAATTTTCAAGTATTTTTCTCTAATTTCATGATTCCATACATTTGGGATCTAATCATGATAAATGTATTTCATGCATATATTTTATAGTGTTTAATGTATTAAATGTTTTATTTAAATGAATAATATTTCCAATTTTTGGAACATTTGACTTATTTTATGTTTTATTTAAAGACACTATAGATTTATGAAAAGGTAAAAAGAGTAGAAATTGTGAGATTAAAGAAACTTCATGCCATGAGTGATGTAAAGTGGTGTGACACGGGATTTTTAAAGAAGAGTGAAGCTGGAAATTATGAATTAGAATGATTTCACATTATTTAATTCAATATCACATCATGACTCTTTAGCTGAACAAGACAACTTGTGATGAGATTTCAAACTATGAATGGAATTTATACATCGTGAGTCCTAGTTACACATCGTGAATGGAGTCAAATTTCAAATAAGATTCGTTCAAGATTTACTCACATAGAGGAAAACATAGATCGAGATTACACATTGTGTATCTTAGTTACACATCGTGGCTTTTTCATCGAGCATAAAAATAAATGCAATGGGGGTTGATGCTTTGAAAAAAACCTATAATAATAGCCTCATACACCCTTTGAAAGCACTCCAGGACTAGTGGAGGCCAACTGACACAAATGGACGACCACCATACAACGGAGCGATGATCTGGGGCATGGCTTCACCACCACTTTTCTCTACCTTTCCTCTTTGGGTACCCATACTACTCATTATCATCATGCTTAGCATGAGAGAGTAGTTTCTTTAGTTCTGAGAGATGTTATTATAGGGGGTGCTTCTTAGGGATTGTTTTTATTTTATTATTCATGTTTTGGACTATTGCAACATTATTTATCAATTTCAAATCTCTTTATTTTGCAATTTCATGAACATTGCTTTTGAATTGAGGAGTTTCATTTCATTTCATTAATTAATCACCTTAGTTTCATATGACCACTATGTAATCTAGGATGGTTATGTTTAAATAAGGTTTTGAGTTACCTAATTTTTTGATTGTATTTATTATATGACCATTATAATGGTAAAATCATAGGATTAGGGTAGGATACCCAGACCAAGGATCCTCACCAACCTAATTCTAATACTAAAACTGAATAAACCCATATCAATTAAATCCCTAGCATAAGAACCTAAAAATCATTGAACCTGGAATTCCTCTCTCTTGATTCACAACCCAATCAATAATTACTATTATTTCTATTTTATTTAAAACAACTAAAAAATTGAAATTTCAATTTCCTTAATTAATTTAGAATATACGGATTGTCCCTATGGGTTCGAAACTCGGTCTTACCAAGTACAATAGTTTTAGTTAGTTTGTCTAAGTTTTATAAATTATTAAAAAAAATTGGCCCTGTAGTAATTAACGATGCCCTATGGGCTATCAAATCAACCAATGATATTTTATAGGAATTTTACTATAAGAAAAAGGTAGGTGGGCTGTATGTTATCCCTAATATTGAATCTCATTTCTATGTGTGTTCAATCTAGGGTCACACTGATATAATGTGTGTTATACATAAAACACAATTAAATGGTGTTTTCTTTTTTCATAGGTAAATCACATTATTTGCTCCATGAGATTCCTGTTAATAAGTTAAGAGCCTAATCCTTTATCCACTAAGGGAGTAATTACATGACCAAATGAAAGGGGATATTTTGGTAGTATCATGATGGGTGCCTAAGTTGTATTATGACCTAATAATCTAAATTCATATTCCCTTAGGTGGTCCCTGTGATAAGATGATGTGGTATAACTAGGATATAATAGTAGTATCATTTATGAGTAAGGTTTAGGGACTCGGCTTTTAAAGTTACAACCTCTTGAGATCTATAATGTTAAACTTTAGAATTTATATGACTTGGAATAATAGTGAAGTGGTAAAGATATATGCTTGGTTTGGTTGAATTATAAATAAGTGGTTGATATAACATATTAAACCATGAAGAATGGATAGGTGTTTATAAAGTGATTATGAGTTGGGTGTTACTCCACCTATTGTTATATGATGGTTTCAGGATGGTCTGCTCCTCCCCCTTGGGTATTTCTATATAAGAGATTGTTTTTATGTGAGATAATCTTATCCAGTATATGTTTTTATACTGAATATGGTTCTATAGAGGGTTTCTCCCACCCTAGTGTTTATATATGATATGGTTCTAGGGATGATTTTTCTCCCCCTTGTGTGTTGATATGTATTAGGGATGGTTCAGAGTTTGGATACTCTCCCTATGTGTTGATGTATTATGTTCAGAGACATTTGAAATAGGATGAATTAGGAAATGTTGATTCAGTATGTCACAATATAACTTGAGGATCGATAGTGATTTATTTTATAATGCTTTCAATTATTTATTATGGAACATAAACATGAACCCTATTAGATAAGTTTTATTTAGGATATCATTAGTGGTAGACTACTGAGTTGTCCTCACACCCTACTCTGGTGGCCATGGGAACCTGAGCATACTTCATGGTTATAGGGATGGATAAGGTAAAAGTCCATATGCTTGATAGATGATTTGGTTAGCTAGTATGGAGTTGGTAGATGGTATCGGGTCGAGACTCTAGACTAGTTTTGGGTATGTTTTCAATTATTTTTATTTTTTTGTTTATTTTGGATCATTATATTTATGATGATGGAGTTGGTTCCCTAGAATTGACTTATTTTTTACTTTATATTACTTATATATTTATTGATTTTAATACTAATAAAAGTCTTATCACAAAATTATTATTCTATTGCATTACTTTAATATTATATTTCACTAGATTATATATCACATTGATAAGATCATAATAGTTCCCTACTATTATGATAACCTAGAGATTATATAATGATATTCTTAAATAATATATCATATAGTCATATAATGTCATCTGATGGGACACAAATAATGCATACAATCAGGTGTTGGATGCTTATAAGAATACAAGACTTGATCTCAAGAAGTTCACACCTACTAATATCCTAGTCAATAGATTATGAGGATAGACCCACCATTAGGAATTCCACATGCTTATATAACATTAGATATTCCTATCATGATCATTTTAAATGATACTTAGAATTTAATATTATTAGTATTTCATGTCATGACTCATGAACATAGATGTATTACCATAAACCATGATGATATATATTCACATTGAAGTGGGTGTATAGGGTAAATCATGAATGATATGTCATTAATGAATAAGATTAGGAAGGATTTATCCCATCTATTTTTATAAAAGTTGATATTTTTTCCCTTTGATTAGAAAGTAACTTCTTAACTAAATTCCATGGAAATGGTGCTTTAACAGGTTCATTTCAAATAGTCAAAGAAATTAATATCTACATAAAGGTTGATTACATGAGAATGAAACCTACCCAATGAGATATTTAAATAAATATATTATATTACACATTGAGTTTCCATATGTGGTTGTCAATATTTTGAAATTAACTTCATCCTCTTGGGTTTTTTTATGTGTTACTAGACACTGATATTATACATTAGGTGAACTTGCTTAATTACACTAAGAAAGAATCCTAAAGGGTCACACACTTAATGTTTCTACTGACCTCAATTAAATTCTATTTTAATTTAATTATAAGAATAAATATTATTCTCTAGATCAAGGAATAAAATTTATTCAGGATTTATTAATCAAAAAAATTAAAATAAATATTCACTCTCAAGATAGGGAATATTATAAATATTTATTTATTTATTGAATTAATAGTATTTATTTAAAATAATTATTAAATATTTAAATAAATGTTTTAGAGGAAGAGTATACCATGTTTTAGGTTTGTTAATAAATATTTATTTACTAGACTATAAAATAATATTTATCATTGTGTGAGTCAATGTATTCCATGATATAAAATAATATTATTATTATTCTACATAGAGTAGTGTATGTTATGGGTTTAATATATGATTATGGACTTTTTTTAATTAATTAATTAATTGAACCATAGCATTGGAACTATATATACCTTGTTATTTCATTTCTGGGATTATAGAAATTTTATTGTGAACAATAACACTCCTCACATCCCTAGATATTTCTTTCCACCAAGAACGTGTCTGGGGTTTTATATTAAGAATTAAAGAAATTGAATTCTTCCACATTCATCTTAATCTGGAGAGTCCATGAGATGATCATTCCATATCGAAGGCATCATGGTACTAATTAAAGGATGTGATTCTAGATGATCGGTATCACCTTCCTAGCACCTGGAGTACCATCGAAGACTCTTTGAGATAAAAAGGAACACATGTGAATAATTACTAGAGGGATTCTACCCTTGGATCCTCATAACATAATAACTATTTAGAAAAACATTTTTTATATGATCAACCTATTATATTAAGAAATAATTAACAATACTATGGTGATTCCTATTGATTAAATTAATTATAAATTTAACATGAAAAAAATCATTTCTTCCTTGTTCTAGTATCTATGTAAATCAATCATAAAATTAATTCAATGTTTATAATGACTCTTAATCATGTAAATATTACATTATTCATTTATTATGATAATAATATATGTTAGCTACATCCTAATAGACACTTTCACTTATTCAAGAACTATCAAGTATTATTAAAGTGGTCATGTTTAAATTAATAATTATTTGTTAATTGTTTATCATTATACACATTTTTTGTTAGTTTTTCAATTCAAGAAAATAATTATATAAATATTAACATTTAGATCAAATCTTATTCTTCTTATTCTTCATTATCACTCATATAACTTGGAACATGTTAAATTAACATGAATAACATATGGAGAAACCATATAGTGGTTATGAGGATTCTTGCTAGATATAATGGGACTATATAGTGTATAATATAAAGTTACATGTTATGTACCCATGTACAATTGAAAAAAGATAAACCTCAAATTTAATTCAGATCATCAGGGATTTAACCACATGCAATTTTAGTCCAAGCTAGCATATGGTTTGTCAGACTACATGTTGTGTTTTCCACTCTTTTATGGTAGAAAAAAATAGATTCAAAGATAGATCGTGTATTAATACATAACATGTGTGACTAGAAGTTTTGAAACTCAAAGAATACACAATTTATATCTGGTCATACATGTCATATACCTCATATGTTTTTGTTTTTTAAAAACATTACTAGTACCTAGGAATATATCACAGTAAGATGGAAAAGTGACATACATGGTGTGTTGTTAACATGTACTCACCTTGTATTCTACTAGTTTATATCGAAAAACTAAAATTAATTAATTAATCCATTAAAACTAATAAACACATGTTTTAATGTCATTTCATGAAATCACATAGTGTGTTATAGGTTTTATATATATTAAATGTTTAATAAATTCTATATAAAATTTAAAATTATGTTGAGTATAAACCTTACACGCTATTTACTTCACGCGCATCATAGCATTACACACCATATAATTTACATGTGTTTTTCTCATTTTTTAATAGTATATTCCATGAAATTATGTAATTTGTTGTATATACTAGATTTTTCATGAGTACATGGTATATGAAAAGGATTATTTCATGTAGTTCAAACAAGTAATTTCTATGTTTCCTCCTAGTACATGATTATATACATGATAAATTTTTAAATAAATTTATTTATTTGATTTTTTTAAATTACAATGGATGGAAGTCTCAAGAACTATTTGGAAAGAAATTAAGATTAATTTATTAATTTGTTAAGATAATTAATTAATTATAGTATGTTTTATCTTAATTAATAATGATTTAAATGAATTATAGCTTATGAAATGATTATTTGTTGCATGTGTGAATGATTATGAGTTTGAACAACTAGTGTATGGATTGGATTTATTTTAATTTATTTACTTTATGTATTTTTTCAATTTTTATTACAAATTAAAATTATGGTGTTAACCCTACTTTTAGTGTGTTGGATTTGTTTTCAATAATATTTTCAATTAATAAAAAAATCTTTGATGTCAATATGTTTAAGAAGGAATTAATATAAAGAAGAAGCTTTGTGATTATGATGTATTTATTATGAATGATAAATATGCAATGCTTAGTGATGAAAGAAATCCAAATTATTATGGAACTTGGTTAGTGATTAATTCATAGAATATTGGTTTAAAGATTTAGAGTTTTTGTCTTGGAATACATAGAGATATATATATTGAATGAAAAATTGATTGAATATTTTGAGTGTCATGGGGAATTATTCGCATCAATATTCTTATATCTCTATGAGGAAATAAGCTTGTATATGATCTATAATTATTTATGAGAAGAATAACATGATTTTGGATGAGGCCTTTTATGGAGTTGGAAGGACCTTATATGGATAATATAAGGTTTAAGATGTGATGAAGGCTCTTAGGATAAAAAAGAGGGCTTAACCAGGAAGCCCATGCCCATAGAGAAAGGAAGGTTGGATAATCTAGGTAAGGCCAATCCCATAGTGGATGGTGTATTAAGAAATTCGTTCCCAAAATAGGAAACATAAAAGGGACCATGTCCATAGTGGTTATTATGTTGGTCATCTAGTGTGCCTATTCAAAACAACCAAGGCCAAAATGGTCATGGTGGTCCCCATAGTGTTCTTCCCTTGTACTTATGAGAAATGGGTAAGACACTACACCCATTGTGGTGTCTAAAGTGGATTGCAGTTGAAAAGTGGATCTACAACACAAAATATTCAGTAGAGGATACTATAACCATGGTAGAAGAATCTACGGTCAAAATGTATAATAGTAACCCAAAAATGATAGAAGCGGGAGGAATGCACCCATGGTGGGTAGTGTTTTGAAGAAAAAATAGCCAAATATTTTCCATCAAGTTGTGTTGTAATTTGTATCAGGGGTTTTATTTCTATATCAATTTGTTTTTATGATGTTTATTTTTATGTGACTCAAGGGATCAATAACTTGATCTCTAAGTTCATTTTTAGTTCCATCAATGTTATCTAGAAGAACAACAAGATCCAATAGCTCAAAATAAAGTGGGAGGGGTTTATTTGGTTTAATGATGGATTCATAATCAAGTTTGTTGTAACATATAGCATACATTCATATGAATATTAAATACATGTGGATATCATGTAAAAATTAGGAGAAGTTGTGTTATATATTTTAATTATGTGGAACCCACCAAATTATTTTTGTTCAGTTTACAATAAGTAACTACATGCAATTATGAGTAAATTTAAATCCCAAGATTTTTGGAATTTCAAAATCAAAGATATTGATAAGTGTTAATGGATGATTTAGTTGATGATATTATAGTGAAAAGAGGATATATATATCTTCATATAGGTTGAAGGAGAATATTGAGATTCTATGTCAGAGAAATAAACATATATACTGGAATGAAATGGAAGAAGAGATACATGAAACTTTCTTGTTGTAGAATTTATATTTTTTGAATTCAATGAATGAATATAGTGTAGTTAGATTGTGTACTAAAGCTAAAGAATAAAATATAAAAGGTGGTGTTGTGAAAAAATATATCATGCTATGAGGAAGGAGAATAAATCTTTTAATCAGTTTAATAAAGGTGGTGAAATTACTTGTTATTAGGAAGAGAATAGTAGTGTTCATTTCTCTTTTCATACAAAATAAGTAAATAAGCACTTAAGTGTTTTTATTCAAGTGAAAGAATAGAAAAAGAAAATGGAAGCATCATTTCAACAACAAGATAAGAGTCTCAATTGATATTAGACTTTCTTCTTTTTATTCCACTTTTTTATAAACTACTGTGAGGACCCTATAAATAATTAACAAGATGTTGTGGAGTGTGGGATGCACCAAACATGTGTACCTGGATAAACCATGCCCAATTGTTTTCATAGGTTGATAATAGTGAATAGTATGACATTTTTGGATCCCAAATCATACCAAGGGCTAACCATTCATTATAAAATTTGAGCCTTGTAAATATTTAAGTCTCTTGTGTGTGTTTGTTCAGAACTGTGGGTTAAAAAAAATAAAAAGATATATATATATATATATATATAATAAGAGGATAATAACCTAACAGTGAAAGAGGTAAAACTATAAAGGGATTTAAAAGAGTTAAACTGGACATGTACACTTATTTAACACCCCCTCCCCTCAGTGTTTAATATATCCCAACTATTCCTTTTAAGTAGTATAAAATAGAGTTTTTCCTATATTAAATTCTCATGTTGAAGTTATTCTCTTTGAAAATTTGAATTTCCTTTTCTTTAATAATTATGAAGTGCAGTTTTAGAGGATCTAGTTCTATGTCAAATTATAATTCATATTATTCTAGGACATTATTGAATTTTAAAATTAAAGAGAAGAAAAATTTAAAATATAAGTCCATGTTTTCAAAAGAGGAATAAGAACTTGTGGTTCAGTGTACCATAAAGGATATAGAAAGTATTTATACCTCAATGGTATTAATGGTTTCATGTAATACTAAGGTATTTGAAATGTTTTTTAACCTTTACAAAATAAGAAGAATCAAGTGATTGTAATCATATGAGTGGGACTAAGACTGCATAGCTAGCTAGACACTCGGGAATATGCTTGGGTTAATTCACATTTTCTTGGTAAACCATTATAATGGATTGGAATAGATAATGACCATGGATAGCCTAAGAAAAACCTGAGGTTTCATAGATTTATATAAATATTTTTTTTATTTTGACATCCTATAAATCATTCTTCAAGATTATATTATTTCTCACTATAATTATTGTTACTAACACTATGCTTTTTGGTTTTAGTCAATGGATGGAACTATGAAGAATCGTGTTAATGTTGAATGTGATGAACAATGTAATGATTGTCTTCATGAGTAAGAAAATAAAATAATGTCTATAATATATAACCTTTTGATAATTACAAATCATCTATCTCATTATATGATTAAAAATCTTAATTTGGGTGGGTTTTATAATGCAAAAAAACAAAATAAAAATGGAATTTTATCATATTTAAATTGAATAATTCCATAAGAGGGAATATTTATCTTCTAGAATATATATAATGTGGGAAGAATAACTCGAGGGAATGTATCAAATTAAAGGGAAGATTTTTTATGTGTAGAAAATAAGGGAATAAAGCTACGAATTTGTGAGGAAAAATAAAGAGTTTGATGGAGGGAAATCTCATATATCCTAAGGTACCACTTATATTTCAACATCTTATGTGTAAATAACTTGAGAATTATATGATTCAATACCCTAATATAGGGTTTAACTTCTAGACCAAGGAATTTCCAATGTTATTCCAATCATTGAAGTGAAATTATTGAAGTATTTATATATTGGGATTCAAGAATTAAGTTGTAGAAATGTTTTATCAATGCTATTATGGTTATAAGAATTGTAAAACATCTAAGGATTTTTCCATATTAGTTTTTATTAATTATTTTTAAGTATATGTTTAATGTTTCTGATAATGTAGAAAATTTATTTATTGGTAAGGGGATATTTTTTGGAAAACACGTGATTGGTAGATAGATAAAGCTTAATATGTGTCTGATATTGAGATAATAAAGTTTAGTTGGGATAAAGAGATTATAGATATTAATAAAGTAAATTGGATAATATTGGCGGCCTTGAAAAATGTAAAACCCCATGATTTTATGATATGGGTCTCTATAAATAAATTTTACTTATTTGATATATTTCTTTACACGTAACATTGAGTTTAAACAAATTGTGTTATATTATTGAAATATTATTTTCTAATGTGAAAGTTATCACCTATCCATTGAATTGGATGATATTAAAAGAATTAAATACATTATGAAATATATATATAAATAAGTCTCATAATCAATACAAATTTTTTAATTAATTCTTAATAAATAAGAAATAAATTTTTAGTAAAGTTGTTTAATTCATCAAAAATACTCTTTCTTCAAAAATGGTTTTTACTCCTTTTTGTGACTGAATATTGTAAAAAAAATTGGAAATTTTATATATTTTATTTTATAAACAATATATAATTTTAAAATAGTCATATAAAAATTATATTAGGGTGAATTTTTGGGATTTTTCTGAAAGGTTTGTTTTACACGTGAATAGTGAAAATACATATTTTTCCTAAAACCTGTATTTTTGCTTCAAGAATTTATATAGTTACATTTTGTTTTAAATTTGTTTAAAATAATATTAGTTCTATTATTTTATAAATAATACAATTAATTTAATTATAATAAATTTTATAGTTGATCTTGTTATAAAAAAATTACATAAAAAGGCATTTTTTAATTATGAGGTAAAAATTTGGTAAATAGTTTTTAAAAAAAATCAATGTGAATAATAACAATTGTAAAAAAATTTCACCGCGGTAAATGTAAATTAGGTTAATTAGGGTTAAAACTAATGTGATTAGGCTTAAAATTAATTAAAACACTTGAACATATTTATTTGGGTGATTATATTTCATACATAATAATCCAAACATTTAAAATTGGTTCTTTTTTCCATTTAACTTTTATTTTTACCTTTATAATATTTAAGTAAAATTTAAAGTCAAAAATGTCACTTTCTAGCTTTTAATAACTAGATTATTTTTTGATGAGGATAAAAACAACTAATATTCTATTATAAATGGTTATTTTAAATATTAATTCTATTTTTAAGCATTATAATTTATTTTTAATTTTTATTGATGAAATAATTACCTTAAATACTTACTTAACACCAACATCAGGCTTGTCCAAGCAGTAGAAAAAATCAAATATACAATTTTAAAAAGTCTAAAAGTAAGTTTTTTTAGTGATTCAGAGTGTTAGATAAATTTTATAGATAAATATAAAATATTAGTAATATTTTAATGGTGTATATTCTAATTACTTTATTATCATTTTATTTTTAAATTCAAATTAAATGAATAGTTCCAAAAATGAAACTTATGATATATAATAATAAATAATACTTTATTAAATGACTTAAAATTTATAAAAATATTATATTCATACAATTAAATTTTATTTGGTTGATAATATCAACCATGGAGTATTTATGAGTCACTTTCCCTTTTATGGTAACATTATTAACCTCTTACGAGTTGAAAATAGTGATATTGCAGTAATTGTCAAAAGGATTAATGGGGGTTAAAACTAAGAAATAAGGGAAAAACATAACCGAAACATATTCAAATTTTATTTTATGATATTATTTATATCCATACTTAAATTATATTATAATTCTTTCAAAAAAAAATTATATTTTCAAGAAAGTTTATTTATATGAATTTAATACCTTAAGTAATTCCATGAGATCCCCTCCCCTCACTTATAAATGGGAACCTCATCCCCTTTATTATTCACAATTTTTTATCCTTATAGATAATAAAATAACTACCCTAATATCATAATATATTCCTTCACCGCATCCTATATCTTCTTTTCTTTCTAAAATACCACCCTTTCTAGGCTGAAGTTATAATACAAAGAATGATTCTCAAAGAAGAGGTATAACTCTTAACCGAAATTTTTTTATTTTATTTGTTATTATGACTTTTCTAAATATATATATTATATTATAGAATAATTAATTATATATATTAAATATATCTTATTTTTTTTATTATTATGTTACAACCATTACTCACCTTGTTCCCATACATTAGAAAATAATAACATTTCTCACGCTTATACGTGGACTACCAAATCCACAAAGCGATATGATTTATTTTTAACTTATATTTTACATGGATTGTATTAAATATAAATTTAATGAATATATATGATATATTAATGATTATATAATGTTTAACTATTATTTATAGTTCTTTCTTTCCATCCATCAATAAATGGAAACATCACTCGTGCATACGTACAAACAACCATCTCCATGAAGTAATGTAATTATTTTTTTCATCGCCACTTTATATGAATAGCTATAAAAGAATATATAATTATTAAATATTATACACATTAAATGATTAAAATTATGGGTATGATTTAAACATGATCAATTTATAAGTACTGGAACTATCGAACCAAAACATTCATGGAAAACAAAGCAGTTAGAACTCAGAATAGTGATTTTATTAACAAATTGTTAATGAATTGGTGATAAGACTTTATAAGTAATAATATATGGTATGATATATTTAATTATGGTTCTATATAAATTTTATAATAAATCTATATTTATTATACAGGAGGTTCAGATGTGTACAGTAAAATTTGATACTGATGGTAAGGGATTTACATATTAATACCATTTTATTCGGTATTTTATATGATTGAATTTCCATTGATTTAATTATATGAGACTTATCTTATAATTAACTTTAATATATCTTCTAATGTGGTTATTTATTTGGAATACATTATTTCTTTTATATTTTACACTATATTTACTCAAGAAATTGAAAGAATGTTTTTAAGAAAAATCGATTATGTTTTACTATTCCATGAGAAATATTTTTCTTTCATGTCCATGTTTTCTTAAAAATGTTTTCAAGAATGATTTACTATTATCCTATTAATATTTAAAGTCATTTTACCCATTTTTTTATTTTTATAAAAAAAAAATCAATGGAATATTCTTGTCATTTTTTGAATAAGGTACTTTTGAATTTTTACCAAAAATGTCAAAGGAATCTTTGTTTTAATATACACGGTGAGAATATAATTTCCCACCGTCATGACTACTCGTAGTTTGAATCTTCCTTTACAAGTTTCCAAGGGTATTTTCAAAAAAATAAATAATATTTTACAAATTGTTATATTTTAAAGAAATTATTTCCCAATGAAAAGGGTATTTTTCTTAAGAAATAATATAGTGATCTTCTAAAGGAATTTTCCTCTATGATAATATCCTTTAATGTTAATTTTGTTTTATTATAGATTTGATCTAATGATACCATCCTTATTAGTTATTTATATGTTTTATGATTCTGATTATGAAATTTTTATAAAACCCATTTATTCTCTATGGGTTATTCTATGATAAATTTATGGAAATTTTATGAAACCCATTTTATTTTAAAGAGTTATAATATAATGATAAGATGAATGTTTTATGAACTTTTAGAATGAATATGTATGGTTTTAATCATATAAATAGTAGGCTTATAATTTTATATCCCTCCAATTCATTGGTTAAAGTATTATATCTCATGAGATAATTGTGGGATGTAAGTTGATGTGCTCAATCCACTATGGGATATAGGTAGGGATACATGATACACTATAAGAAAAAGGTGGAGATTCCTAATCCACTATGGGAAAAAAGTTATTGTGATTGATCTGTTATGATATGGGAAACATGATTCAATTTTTAATCCACTATTATTGGATGGTATCACTATTTAACCTTGATATATTAAATATTTTCTATTCCTCGGATGATGCCAAAATTTTATAATAAGATTATGATATGAACTTATAGTTAATGATTGATTTATAATGTTTTATTACTCTTAAGATTCATGTATTTTGAAATGAAAAAGTTTTATACCATTAATCGTGATTTTTATCCATGATTGATTGAGTATAAACCTTTTAAGTTAGGATCATGAACTCATACCCTTATGTTTAAAATATTCTTACTTATGATCATCACTTGATATCTCCCATTTTTTCCATTACTAATCATTTTAGATCACTCTTTTTTATGTATATTTTCCTAATATTATGAAGAAATATTTTATGTATTTTAATAAGGTTACAAATTGAGAATAACTTAATGAGAGATATTTAAGAATGATCTTAACTAATATGTTAATGTATCTAGTCTCCAAAGACACTAAAACTTTATATTTATGGTATATATATTAATGTTATATATTGAAAATTAATCTAAAATGATATAATATTTATGTATATAATGTTTGAGTCACTATAGTTGGTATCAAAGAAAGTTTTCATTAATATTTGAATATTAGTACTAGAGAAACTTGGTGAAAACCACTGGGGATAAATCTAAGTATAATATAACATCTAAAAGTTTTGGTTGGATAAAGATTATTTTGTTTCTCACTATGACTATTATTTCTCAAACTATACATTTTTGTTTTATTCAATGGATGGAACCAGAAAAAATAATGCTAATAATGAATATGAGGGAAAATGTAATGATTTTCCACTTGAGAATACAAATACTACAAGATATGGAATATAGAATCCCATTGTTATGTTCACATAACATTCTAAGTATTTGAGTCATATTGATCTTATGAACAGCAAAGTAATGAAAAACCTATTGTTTAGTTTATCATGAGGAAAGATTAACCTTTTTTAGTGGGTCTTTTGATCCACTAGTGGCTAAGTGATGGATCAGCACCATTGAAAAAATATTTTATGCTCTCCATTTCTCGAAACATGAAAAAGTTGTCCTAACCATTTATCATTTAGAATTTGAAACTGATCAATGGTAGGATCTTATTAATAATATGAATTAAAAGGAAGAAATTGACCCCATAGAATGAGATAAATTTAAGAGGATATTTTTTAGTAATTACTTCCCTTTTATTATATGTATAAAAATGAATAAGTAATTACTTGATATCAAATATAAGTATAATGAATCCTTTGGAACTTATGAGACAAATTTTAAAACACTTGAAAAGTATGCTTTTAGTTTAATAATTTTACTTGAAATAAAAATTGATCAAATATTTGATGGATTAAAACCAATTTTTTTAAAGTCATTAACTATAAGAGACTTTAGTAGATATTATGAAATCATTCAATGTGAAATCATGGTATAAATAGAAATTATATATTCCCACTATTCCCATGGTTCTGATAAGAAAATGAACATGGAGTCTTATGAAAAATAAAATAAATCATGTGGTTGAAATAATGTCTCTATTAAGCTATAGGAATTAAAGAATCAACTCTAGGAGAATCATGATAAAAGATTTATACACCGTATAGAATCAACATGGGTTGAACCTATTCTTTTTTGTAAGAATAAATATTGTTTAATGCATCATTTAAATGATTATTGTGAACTTAACAAGATCAATATTAAGAACAAGTGTCATCTACCCCATATCGATGATTTTTTTGATCAATTAAGAGGAGATTAAAACATTTTGAAGATTGACCTTCATTCTAGATATCATAAATTAATGGTTAATAATGAAGATATACCCAATAATACCTTTCATATGAGGTATTAGAATTATTAATTTATAATAATTCCATTTGGACTTACTGATTACTATGTTATCCTCAAGAATTTAATGAATAGAGTCTTTAGAGATTACCTTGAATAGTTTTTGGTAGTCTTTATAGATGATATTATTATATGTTCTAAGAGTAAGGAAGATAATTAAGATCACTTAAGAATTGATTTAAGTCCCTAAGTAAGGATAATTTTTATGTAAAATTTACCAAGAGTGAATTTTTTCTTCGAAAAGTTTATCCTTAGGTCATATAATCTCATGTGATTGTATTTTGGTGGATCCTTCAAAGAAAGAAGTTACTAAGAAATGGACCAGACCAATCATGGTTACATAGATCCATAGTTTTCTTGGGTTGGATTGATATTAGTGATTCTTTGTGATATATTTCTCACAATTATCTATACCACTCACCATGTTGACTCAGAAGGGGGTTATGTTCTTATGGATAGATGAATATCAACATAATTTCAAGTAACTAAAGAGAAGTTTTGTTAGTGCACCTATGATCACACTACCCTATAGTAGAGAAGTATTTTTGATCTATAGTGATTAATCAAATAAGGTACCTAGATTTTTCCTCATGAATAATGATATATTGATAGAATATGTTGTACTTTATTTGAAAATACATGAGAAAAATTACCCAACTCATGATTTCGAGCTGATAAGAGTAATGTTTTGTTAAAGATGTGGAGGGGTTAACTTTATTGTGAAATTTGTAACATATATATGGATCTTAAAAGTTTTAATTATATATTCCCATATAAATATTTGAACATGAACTAGAGAATATGGTTGGAATTGATTAAATATTATAACTAATTGATACTTTACCACCTAGGGAAGATAGACAAAGTAGTTGATGCTTTGAGTCATAAGGGCCATGCTATTTTTTCCTTAATGGTAATTGAAATTGATCCAATACTTATGGATTTATATAAGATAGAACTTTAAATCCTGAGTAAAGGGTAAATTACTATCTTTATTAGATGAATGTTCAAACATCCATCCAAGTAATATTAGAGAGGTGTGAAGGGAAGATATAGAACTACATAATAAATTGAGGAGTATTCTTAAGTTCAACCATAAAATTTATGAAATGATAAGGTTCTGGAATAGATTATTTATTCCTTCAATTCCATAATTGAATAAGGAATTGTTATATAAATCGCATCATTCGTCATTCTTTATAAATCATAGATGTACAATAATGTTTAGAGATTGGAAAGAATATTTCTGGTGGGAGAACATGAAAATAGATATTGAAGGGTATATATCTTGATGTTTGGTATGTTAAAAATTTAAGGCTGATAAATAGATGTCTAATGGTATGTTACAACTATTAACCATACCTAATTGGAAATGGGAAAAAGTTACCATGGATTTCATCATTGGACTAACCAAAATATCTAAAAGGCACAATGCTATTTGGGATGTAGTTAATTTCCATATAAATTAATCACACTTCATTTCCATTAAATAATATTTATCTCTTGATCATATTTTCAGGTTATACATTAATGAAGTGGTGAGATTTCATGGAGTACCACATTCTATTGTATCTGATCGATATTCGAGGTTCACCTCGATGTTCTGGTAAATTTTTTGAAAATATTTGGATTCAAAGTTATGTTTCAGTACTACGTATCATCCTTAGCTAGATAGACAATTAGAGAGAAATATTAAAACCCTGTAGGATATTCTAAGATAATGTTCTCTATAATTAAAATGTTGTTGTAATCAATACTTTACTCTAGTTGATTTTCCTTACAACAATATATTTCACTTGAGAACTAAGATATCTATTTATTAAGCCCTCTATAGTTATAAGTGTAGAATTATAACGTGAAGTGATGAAGTTGGAGAAAGAATTATATTGGTTTCTGAGCTAGTTATGGGGATGAAATAAAAATTTAGATATATTCAGTGACATATAAGGGAATATTAGATTCAATAAAAAATTTGTGTTGATAATTATTAGAGGAATATGAAGTTTGAATTTTGTGAAAAGGTATTCATATGAATATATCATTGGAATGAGTTTAAGATATTTTGAAAGAAGGAAAATATTATCCCGATATATATCGATCCCATTGAAATTATTGATCATATTGGGATGGTATCTTATCTTTTTTCACTTCTATAAAATATCTCTCAAGTCCATGATGTGTTCCATGTATCTAACCTAAGGAAGTACATACTTAATCCTTAACATTTACTAAACTCATAGTTTGTAACACCCCCAAAATGTTAAAAAGTTTAAAAGGATAAATGTTACTACCCATATCAACAAGTTTCACCTTTTTTTTCAAAATCCTACCTTGTAACGTCACATATTTTCTATGTATTATTTTTGGATAGTATATAGAATATTTTTGACACCAGACACAGAGAAAGCCTGTGATTTTGAGGCCCAGTGTTCCTAGAATAAATGTTGGAAATATATTAAATATATTAAATAGCACACATGCATAGTATTTTGGAAAAACTAGAGTAACTCACGAATAAGGGCTCAAATCAGAAATACAAGGGTATCGTGGATTTTAGAATGTGGTATTTACCTTAGGCAGGACGTAATATTTGTTGGCATAGGCTGTTTGTGAAATATTAATCATGGGCATAATTAAATTAAATTTTTTATTTTTTTATTCTTTTTGATGTAGTGGCTATTTCTCCTTTAAATGCACTATCATATAATTTCCTCAAGGTTGGCTTCTCAAACCCTGTAAATTTCAAACAAACTGTTAGAGAGATTTCCTTGGAAGATGATTATAGATTGACATCATATCATGAATCATTGTGATAACGGAGATTGTGGATCTCATCAATGATGGAAACATAATTTTTATTCATCAAAGGTCTATCTAAACTCCATGTAGGGAATTTATTCTTGGTATTTCTTCCCTGTTCTTGATTCTTATGATGAACGTGAATCAATTACTAACTAATTTATTCTAGGATCATACGTATTGTGGGATGGGTTTCATTATAGGGATTTTATCAAAATAATTCTTTGAAATTATTAATTTTGTTGTTATTCTCATGGAAATGAATCAAGATCAGCATGAACATAAATCAAGGTCTATTCCTCTATTTTTTTCATGTTCTTTTCTTCTCAATTTATTCATTCTCTATGGGTATTATTTGTTTGGCTCGGGGTTCAACATATCCCAATAAATCGATCGTTTCACAATAGTTTCTTTATGAAATAATCTAAAATCATAGATCTAGTAACTGAATGACACGATGGTGGTACAACGATGAAATAAGTGGAAAATCAAATGGTTTTGGATACCTGATTTCATGTTCTTTGGCATCCTTCATCATACAACAAAGAACCACATGTAGATCAATTTTGACGAATGGATGTGACAGTGAAACATGTTGTTCGGTTATAGTGAGGATCGTATGAGATGGGGTCCTGATTTCATCGATGAAATGGTCTCTAGATCGGTGGTTGGAGGATCGGCCAAAGGTGTGTGCATCATATCTGAGTTTCTAGAAAATCCCACACTACATGGCATGTACTTCGAGATTACAAACCATGTGGGGCCCCCTAAATATAGTGATAAGGTTTCAGATAAATTTAAGGATCACACTATGTGTAAACCCTATCACACGGTGTGTAACCCCTTCCATGTGACTCAAAATGTACTTTGGAGAGTACATAGACACAGTAAAAAGTACATGGTCAGATGGTACACCTTGTACTAGTACACGAACATAGCTTGGTATACATGGGTCAGTACATAGACAGGGATTTGGAACATAGACACCCCAAGCAACACGGTTAGGATATCATGTGTCTCTACACACCATGTACTCCTTTTACATGCCATGTATATAGAGACTACATGACATGTGAGGCTCTTCCACATGGGTAGGCATGGGGATAGATAGACACGTCATGTGCTCCCTGGAACATTCCTTATACTCCATTCAAGAGTTCTTATGGCTCTTAGTTTTCTCATTTTGGACTAGTATAGGTTGATATAGTTCCCTTGGTCATTTATCTCAAGTTTTTTGTGTTGTATTACATCCATAATCACTATATTGGGATCCCATATAGAGGTTAAATCTTAGATAGAGTTTTTGTGTCCCTCTATGATACTTAAGTGAGATCTTCTATCACCATTGGTCCCAAGGTGGGGTTTTTGGAATTATCATTACCTTTTTAGGAAGGGTTTTGATCCTCTGTCTAGAAGGACATACCAATAGGGTTTGTGGAATCATTGTCATATGATCCCCTATGTAGCGGGTTGAACCATATTGGGTTTGTGGTGTCCCTCAGAGGTTCTAGTAATGACCCCCTATCTATGAATCATAATATTATTAGACAACTTACCCTTCATTGGGTGGTTCTCAATGAGTTATACATCTTCATTGATTGTCTCTGATGATAGCATAGATCACGGACTGGGTTCTCCTGGAACGATTGTTGCTTCAAGCAGAATCATGTTGCTAGAAATTGGTTATGGTTGTCTGTTATAATGGTGTCTTTACTGAGTATATCTCAGTGATTTTTTATAAATTTATTATCATATATTGTATTGATTTAACTACTCTTTGTTATTTTCATTTATTGTTTTCAGTGTGTCCTACTGAGTATTATTATACTCATCCCTACATGGGATTTTCCCACATTTGTTGTGTCTTATGTAGACAATGTCCCTTTTGATGGTGTTCTGGGAGGATAGGGAGTGGGTGGAGGATAGATAGAGCTTTTCAGACCAAGTTACTTTACCAAGATCTTTCCTTTTACTTAGTCCTATCCCTTGGAGCTTATTGGTCTCTTTATATATATTTTTTGGCTTGTATTTGGACCCTTTTCATTTTATTATTTTTTTTTGTCGTACTCTGTTGTAGGATCTTGGATGTATGCTTGAATTGTTTCAGTTGTTTTACATTTCAAAATTATGTGGTATTGGAGATTTTTTTCATGTGTACATGTAATTTAGGATAATGCCTCCTATTTTTAGGATATACCTACTCGGGGATGGTCTCCAACCCCTAACCTGTTGAGGTGGGATTGGGGTTGTCATGGGTTGGATCTTGGTAGTTTAGGTTATGACAAAGTGATATCAAAGGGAATTTCTACCTTAGGAATAGAGTCGGTGAGATTGGTTTGGTTCAATAGTTTTTTCTATTTCGATTTCATCTTTCAGCCCAGGGACTCCAGTTTTGGTGTGGTGGATGACATATCCAAACACTAAGACTCGGATCACCTTCCTTTCATCTCAATAAATGTAAACATTGGTTGTAGAGAATTTTTTTGGTATATTGGTCATAAAGTAATGGTTGTGTTTTCCATGTCCTTCATGATTCATCTCCCTAGATATATGCTTTTGACCATGGTACATCTGGTTTTAATTTTACGATACCTCTATAATGACATCCATCTAGAATTCCGCTACATCATCTAGAAAATTATCCTCCTATGGATGAGTCATTGGTACAACATCCTATACTGGAGATAACACCTTTAGGTGATTTACCTGTTATAACACTACTCATTGAGAAGTATCTAGAGATGGAAGTTCCAGCTAAGGATTCATGTAGTTTGACCACATTGCATGAGTTTTAGAGATATTTACCTCCTAGTTTTTGGGGTGAGCCAGACCCCTAGGTGGGAAATGACTAGCTAGAGGCAATCACTTGCATTTTCCACCTTGTGAGGATGTAATAAGATGAGATGGTAGTCATGATGGTGAGTCTTATTCAAGGATCTATTGGGTGATAGTTGATCTTGGTGACTCAATCAAATGATTAGACATATCTCTCCTAGACATACTTTTAGAATCTCTTTAGAGAATAATTCTATCCAGCCACATTGTGATCAGTACACATATAAAAGCTTCTACATCTACATCATGGAAGTATAACCATATAAGAGTAATTAGTAGGGTTTACTAATATCTTGCATTACTCCTTGGATATAGAATGGGACAAGTTCTTCATAGATCAGACCTTTTAAAAGGGATTTCACCGAGACATCAGGGATTCAGTGGTATCCTTTTTCATTTCCACCTATGCGGGGGTGCTTGAGTGAGCCTTATTGGTGGAGATATTTCTTGAAAAGAAGACACTGGTAGTGAGATCTAACAGTGGGAATCCAGTGGTTGATACCTCAGTATTAGGTATCTGATAACAGTCATAGTGATCAAAACATGTCATAAACTTCAAGAGGCGATCCCAAGACTCAGATCCAGTGGTGTATAAATCTTAGGGTGGCTCGAATCATCCAAGGGATATGCAATGATTCTCCTATGATGGTTGGGTACATCTGGCTTAAAATTTTCTAACATGTCATACAACTGATCATGAGATGATTGAGGGACCTATGAGGAATAGATAGAGGTAGGAGTGGGGTGGTCCATAGGTTGTAATACATGGAAGAGGGTTTGAAAGGTAAGTAGGAGGTGGTTGGAGGCTTTACATATTACCACCACCACACCTATGTGATCCATACCAGGCTCAGGGAGCTAGTGGGAAGGAATGAGTCCAGATGTAGGATAAGAAGTTCTTTAACCTCAATATTCTTGGGATGATATGAGTTAAGATCAATGTATTTTTCAACTTTATCTATAATATTGATAGACACAAGTTCTAGTCATTACTTTCTTTCTACATCTATGGTTAAAGACTAAGATATTCTGATTGAGCTATTGGCTTGACCCTTGAATTTAGAGACTCCAACAAGTGGTGAATCAATGATTTCTCACTTATGCTAACAGTGAGATCTTATTCTTGTAGGTGAGATTTTGTTTGGGATCTCTTTGTTTTAGCAATAATTCCTTATGACTTCATCTTAGGTATAGACTGGTTATCCATAGTTCAGGCACTTATTGAATATTTTATGTGTAGGATGAGGTGGGACCATAGTAAAGGAATTAGGATATCCTTTATGGGTGAATAGAAGAACATTGAAAAGTAGGATGATCTCATTCATAGAAGAGTGTATACAATTACTCATCAATTGGCTAGAAGGACTCTTAGAGAAGTGGATGGTTTGGGCTATCAGTTTTCTAAAGTGATGGAAGAGTATTGGGATTTCTTTCCTAAGGACATACCAAGTTTACCTCCCCATTGAGAGATGGAATTTTTAATCGACTTGCATCCTGATATGACAACAATATCTGGATCGGTATTTCATGTGGCTAATTTATATCTTCAATATTTGAGGATGTAGTTGTAGGACTTACAAGAGAATGGCTTTGTGAGACCTAGTGTCTCCCCACTGAGAGATGGAATTTTTTATCTACTTGCATCCTGAGATGACAGAGATATATGCACCAGCATTTCATAAGGATATGGTAGATCTTCAAGATTTGAGGATGTAGTTATAGGACTTACAACAGAATGGATTTGTGATAACCAGTGTTTCCCCATGGGTAACCTCAATGTTTTTTTTCAAGAAGGCATATAATAGATTGAAGTTTTGTTTAGATTATTAGAGAATGAATTAGTTGATGGTGAATAATAAGTATACACTACCAAAGATCTATGACCTCTTTGATAAGTTGAGAGGGGTGTGATGGTTCTAAAAGATTGACCTTCGGTCAGGAAATCACCAATTGTGAGTATAGGATGAGGATATATCAAAGACAGTGTTCAGATGTCACTATAGTAACTATAAGTACATGGTGATTTCATTAATCATGAATAATTCACCAGTAGTGTTCATGGGACTCTTGAACCGGATCTTTAAGTCTTTTTTAGACCAGTTCATGGTAGTATTCATCAATGAAATCCTAGTGTATTTGACGTCTGAGGATAAGCACGCGAGACACTTGAGATGGTCCTGGATACACTCCGAGAGGACCAACTTTATGGAAACATCTCTAAGTGTCATTTTTGGATTTGAGAAGTCCACTTTCTAGGAAACTTCATTTTAGAGGCTTGAGTAGATGTGGATCAAAAAAAAGGTTGAGTAAGTGCTTGATTGGGATCCACCCATGAGTGTTACTAAGGTTCGGAGTTTCCTTGGGTTTCTAGGGTACAATTGGAGGTTTTTACCTGACTTATCTAGAGTAGAGGCACCCTTTAAATCCCTTACTCGGAAGGGGAAACCTTTCATGTGGATAAAAAGGTTCCAGTAGTTCTTTTAGGAGCTGATACAGAGGTTCACGAGTGCTCCCATCTTGAAATTTCTAGAGGATGGTGTTGAGTACGTAGCGTTCTGTGATGCAATAGGAACTGGACTTGGTTGTGTTCTAATTTAGAAGTATGCGGTTATTTCTTGTGGTTCATGCTAAATGATACCACATGAATAGAACTACGTGACCCATGATATTTAGTTAGCAGTGGTAGTCTTCACATTGAATTTGTAGTGACAAAACCTTATGGGTGAGTAGTTTATCATTTAATATGACCACAAAAGTCTCAAGTACATTATCTCGCAAAAGTATATTAACATGATATTGATTTTATGGATAGAGTTTCTCCAAGACTATGAATTAGATATTTTCTATACTTCTCGGAAGGGGAACGTAGTGATAAAATCTCTCAGTATGAGATATTGTTCTCAATTGTTGGATGAGGAATCGAAGAGGTGAGCCTCTTTGCGGTTATCCATTGTGAAAAAAGATAGTGCTACGTATATTAAGTCGATGATTATTAACCCCTTGATTTTATAGCAGGTGAGGTATGCTCAATCTGGAGATATTAACTTTGAGGCCTTACGTACTCATATATCCACTGGACATGCTCCTGATGGATATTCTGATGGTGGGGAGCGTGTTATCCTTTACATAGGGTAGGTGATGGTACCTTTTACATTATGGGAGGAGGTGTTTCGGGAGTAACATACATCCCCTTTATCATTAAATCCAAGTATGTAAATGTTGTACCGTGACCTTAGACATTAGTTTTGGTGGATAGGTATAAAGAAGGTAGTTTTAGAGTTTGTATCTTGATGACTCAATTGTCAGCAGGTAAAGGTTGAGAACCAAGTTCCAGTAGGTTTAGCTCAACCCCTTGTGGTTCCATAGTGGAAGTCATATGGTATATCCATGAAATTCATGAAAGTATTACCACATGAATCTAGGTGACATGACTCCATTTGGGTGATAAAAGACCGACTCACCAACTTATCCTATTTCATAACCATTCAAGTTCAGATTTCAATAGAGATATTATGAGTCCTCTATGTGTAGAAGATAGGTTATCTTCATGGAGTTCCATCAATGATCATCAATGACCATGATTCTCTATTGGCATCTCGGTTAAGGATAGGATTATATGAGGCTTTTGGGACTCATTTGTGTTTGATCACACCATTTCACCCCCAGACTGATGGCTAGATAGAGTGTACCATCAAAGTCTTGGAGGACATGGTGTGGGCTTGCATGTTGTACTTTGGCCATAGTTGGGAGGATCACCTACCCGTGGTGGAGTTTTCATACAAAAACATCTACCATTACACCATTGGTATGGCGCCATTAAAGGCTTTGTATGGGTGACCTTATAGGTTGACACTTTGTTGGAGTGGTCCAGGAGAGTAAGAACTCATGGGATTGGATTTGGTGCAAGCTACTACATAGAAGGTGCATATCATCCATAAGAAAATGAAGACTACATAGATCCATCATAAATATTATGTGGACCGACGATTAAGAAATCTAAATTTTGAGGAAGGAGACCATATGTTCTTGAGAGTATCACCTTGATATAGATTCATGATATTTGGATATAGTGGAATGTTATCTCTAAAATTTAGTGGTCCTTTTCAAATACTATGTAGAGTTGGTGAGGTGGCATACCTCTTATCTCTATCACCGTAGTTTGACTAGGTACAAAACATCTTCCACATGTCACAGTTAAGTATGTATGTGCATGAATCATCACACATTATCGACTGGGGTGATCTATACATCGATGATGGAGATAAATCTATGGAATACCCAGTGGAGATCAAGGACCGGTAAGAGAGAATCCTTAATGATTGATTTATTCCCCTTGTTCATATTTGGTGTTAGCATGGGAATATCTAGGAGAGAACATGGGAGTGGGAGGCTCATATTCACGCTCAGTGCCCATATCTCTTTGTATAGACCTTGTTTTTTCAGTATGTAAAGCCCTAAGGTAGAGAGAATGTAAAATCTTTGATTTTTTGTGTATTATTTTTGGATATTATATGGATTATTTTCAAGACTAGGTGTAGAGACTTCATGCAATTCTGAGTCCTGATATTCCCAAAATAAATGTATAAAAAATATTAAATATATTAAATAGCACTCATGTGTAGTTTTCCAAAAAAAAATGGAATAACTATAGAACAGGGGCCTTGATCAGAAATCTAAGGGAACCATTGAGTATAGAATGCATGTTTTACCCTAAGTGTGGCATATTCTTTCTCAACGTAGGTCATTTGTGAAAAAATAATCACGGGAATAATTAAATGTAATAAATTAAATAATTTATTTATTTTGTTTAGTTTTTTATGTAATGAATTTTTCTTCTTTAAATACACGGTTATAAAATTCCCTTAGGGTTGGCTGCTCAAACCCTAAATATTTCATATAAACTGTTAGAGATCTTTACTTGGTGAATGAAAATATACTGGGATAAAATCATGGATCTTCATGCCAACAGAGACTGTGGATCTCGTCAATGATGGTAATGGATCCACTCTTTACCAAGGATCAATCCAAAATCAATTTAGGTCTTTCATTGTTTGTATTTCTTCCTTCTTCATGATTCATGCAATGAACATGAGTCAATCGGCTAACGGATTGATTCGAGGATCGTGTATATTACGGGGTGAGTTTTATTACAGGGAATTTATCTGGATAATTCTTTAAAAATGTTGGTTTCTTCATTGTTATTCTCATGGAAATGAATCAATATCAACATAAACACTTATTGAGGTTCTTTCCTCTATTTTTTCTTATGATTTTCTCCTCTAGTTCTTCATTCACTGTGGGCATTCTTCATTTGGCTCGGGGATAGACATATCTCGATCAATCGATCTTTGCAACTAATTTCTTGGCATAATGATCCAAAATTGTTGATATGGGATTGGTGTGACACAAATATGGTGTGATGATGGAATTGGAAGTGAATCAGATAGTTTTAGATACCTGATTTTTCATTCTTTGGAGTTCTTTGGCATGAAATGAAGAACGGAGTGTAGATCTATTTTCTGAACATATTTGATGGTAGAACATATTGTTCAACGATGGTGAGGCTTGGATGAGATAGGATCTTGATTTCCCCATTGAAATAGTCTCCATATCATTGGTTGGAAGATAAGTCAAATGTGCATATAGCATATCTAAGTTTCTAGAAAATCCCATGCTACATAGCATGTACTTAGGGATTATACACTGTGTATGGCCCCCGGAATGTGGAACTAGGGTTTTAGCCAAAGTTAAGGATCAAATGGAATGTGAAACATGTCACATGGTATCTAAACCCTTCCACATGACTCATCATGTAATTCATGATACTCATACATGGGAAAATGTACATGGACAGATGGCATGTTGTGTACTTGTACATGGACACGGATTGGAATACATAAGCTAGTATATAGAAAAGGATTCGATACATGGAAATGTCCAAGTGACATGGTAAGGATACCTTATGTCTTTAAATGTTGTGTACTTCTTCTACACACTGTGTATATAGAGACTACATGTCATGTGAGGCTCTTTCACATGGGAAGGAATGGGGATAGCTTTACACATTGTATACTTCCTTCAACAGTGATTATGACTCTTCATTTTATTATTTTAGACTAGTATAGGTTGAGTATGTTCCCTTGGTCCTTTACCTAAAGGGTACAGTGTATAATTACATCCATATTCACTGGATTGTGATCCCCTCTAGAGTTCAAGTCTCAGATAGAGTTGTGGTGTCCCTTCGTGAGAATAGAGTGTGATCTTCTATCACCTTTTTTCCTAGGTGGGGTTTATTGAATCGGTGTGACCTCCCTAAGAAGGGTTTTGATCCTCCATATATAATCCCATATCATTAGGGTTTTTGGAATCATTGGTATATGATCCCCTAGATAGAATGTTGATCCAGATTGGGTTCATGGTGTCCCCTAGAGGTTCTAGGCATGACCCCCTATCTGTGTATAAGAGTCTTCTTATACCAGTGATCTTTCATTAGGTGGGGACCAATGAGTTATACCTCTTCATCCAATATCTTTGATGATAACATATCTCATGGAGTGGGTTCTCCTAGAATGATAATTACTTCGAGCGTAATCCTATAGTCGGCAGTTGGTTATGACCTCCTAGTGGCATGGTGTATTTCTGAGTATATCTAGGTGTTTCTATTATATATTGATTATTACATCTTATATTGATCTGATTGTACTGGGTGCTTCATGTTTAGGGTTTTTGGGGTGTCCTACTGATTATTTTCATACTCCCCCTGCACGGGCTTTTCTAACATGTGTCATGCCTTATGTAGACAACAGCCCTTTTGATTGTTTCTTGGGAGGACAAGTAGCGGATGGATCATAGCTAGATATTTTAATACCAAGGTTCCTTATCAAGAGATTTCATTTGAATTAGTCATAATTATTATATAAGTTTGGACTCTTTATAGGTTTTTTTGGTCTTGTATTTGTTCCCTTTTTCGTTTAATTACTTTTGTTGTCATACTCTATTGTGGGATCTTAGATGTATTCATGTATTGTTTCAATTTTTTTACATTTCAGCATTGTGTGGGCTTGGATATGTGTGCATGCATATAGGTAATTTAGGTTAATGGCTCCCATTTGTGGGATAAGCCTACTCGGTGCTTGTCACCATCCCCTAGACTATTATATGTGGGCTTGGGGTAGTCATGGGTCGGACCTCAGTAGGTCGGGTCAGGACATACCTAATTAGAAATCCACAATTAAAGATTTTTTTCATGGATTAGTGATCAAGATGGGTGACCACTTAGGATGTTTTTCATAGTGTTTTTAAGTGAGGAAAAGGCACACTAGGAAGAACATGTTTTGTACTATGGGTAAATTCAACAGTATGATGACACATTCCGGTACCTGGATGGTCCCCAGTGAGGGGATAACATGTGTCTGTGGAGAAATTGGGGTACCTACAGAGCCCCATTATTGGAATCAAAAGAGGAACCCAGCTAGAAGTATGGTGGAACTTCCAGAATTAAGATTTAGTGTCCACAATGAGGATTTTGTGATCTAAATGGGGTTGAATGTAACACCCTAGAATGTTAAAAGTGTTAAAAGGATAAATGTTAATACCCAAATTAACAACGTGTACCTTTATTTTAGGGATACAACCTAATTAGGACTCAATAGTTAAAGAGGTCTATTTTAGAGTAGTGATCATGATGGGTGACATACTAGTAAGTTTCTCAAGATGTGTGATAGTGAGTAAAAACACACTAAAAGAACATGATTTGGCCTATATGGATAGTCATTAGTATGATGGCCCATTCAGGCATGTGGGTGGGCCCCTAAGAGGGGAAAACACGTGTCTTTAGGGAAACTAGGGCACCTACATAAATCAAATAAATAAGTAAATAGATAGTGATATCCTTTAGAGTATATCCTAGCCTAATGTTAGCATTATACTTCTTTTCTCATTTTTCTAACATAGGGCCCTTGACCTTTTCTAGATTTCTAGTCATGAAATATACCACCATATTAAAATTATTAAGTAGGATGTGAGTAAAAAACTCCGTAGGACACCACAAATACATCCTTAACCATTTTTTCTCAAGTATAAGAGGTGTACTCCACTAATATAATAAATAAATAAACAAGAATAAAAATATACAATCCAAAATAGTGTGGTTGTGTGCTAACCACGCTACCATAGACCCTTGTTCGTACCTTCTTCAGCTCCATGCTAGAAAGATAAATAGTTATGTCGGTAAATATCTGAACTAGACACAAGGATATATACTATTCAATTGATATACTCAAGGAACCAAGTTAACATATTACTTAGTATCCACAAGTCATCAATTTTTGGCACATTTCTTAGAATTAGAAAGGAATCAAGTCATGTTGGGGCTATAAGGATGTCATTCTTTATCATCATTATCATCACAAATCTAAAATACTCTACCTCAAGGGGTTATCATTCCATTATTATCACCTATCAGGTGTACCAATCCCCGAACCTCCAAAGGCCAGACAATATACAACAAGGTATATGATGAATAACAAACATAGCATGGGATTATGAGAAATGTAGTATCATTATATAATAGCATGTGAATCAACATCAAACATGGTAAATTATACTCTAGAAATCCTCTTAGAAAAAAGTATCACAATGGGTCTCATCAGCTACACACACCCACATGCTACCATAATCAAGAATAGTCATTAGTTAATACACCACAAAATTTATAACATGGAAACATTTGTAAAGAAGATACCCAAAATGGAAAGTAACTTCTTATCTCAAAAGTCATAGATATCAATAATAAAAATAAACCACCCTTTTTTGTTTAAGAACTAAAATGGAAACCTTAATATGCAAGAACTCTACCTCTTGGTCCTTATTTTCTAATTTCCAACACATCAATATCTGAGGTTTATCAAGGGTTACTAGAGCCATAACCAGATATTTTATTTTTAAAATTATTAATATATCATATGTAATGACACTTTATTTCTCCTAGATAATTCCAAATTACCATTTTTGGCCAGAGAAAGTGCTAGTAATCATATCCTCAAGAATAATTATAAGACCACATTCACCTGAAATTCTATTTTTATTATTTTGATAAACCACTTTTTGGTTAATTGGGAACCTTAAAGAAACAAAATTCGCCTGAAATATCTTTCAATATTAAATTAAGGACATATGTGGTTGTTCTTTATAATTATTCTTTGATAAAACTATATAATTATCCTTGATAATTTCCATAATTATCCTTTTCTAATTTTTAATAAATTATCCTTTCATAATTATCTAATGATAATTTTTCATAAATTATCATTTGATAATTTGGTGTAATTATCTTTTGATAATTCTTTATAATTATCCTTTTTTGATCTCATATAATTATATTTTGATAATTTTTATAAATTATCCTTTGATAATTTGGTGCAATATTTCTTTGATAATTATCTTTTGATAATTCATGTAATTATCCTTGGATAATTTTATGAAATTATCCTTTTATAATTTGATGTGATTAAACTTTTATAATTATATTTGGATAATTTAATTAATTTATCATTTTATTATTCTTAAAAATATATTTGTTTTGATAATTTCCCAAAAATTACCTTTTGAAAAAATTTATAGATTATCCTTCAAAAACATTATGAATTATCCCTTCAAAAATTTAGGTTTTATCATTTTTAATAAAATAACCCACTTTCTATAATTCGGGAAGAAAGGAATTATGGAAAAGGAAAAAATAAGAAAATGACAACCTATTATATTTTTATATTCACAATGCTTGGAAGAAGACTAGGATAACATGTTGTCTGCCTGCAAATGGAAAGGAGCATGAACCAGAATGTAAGAGGCTTAACTGATCATGCATAAGGGGGATCTGGGGTCACTAAGACTCAAGAGGATCCATTAAGAACAAAGGCTATAATTTCTGACTATTTTATAACACCCACCATATATATGTTGAGCATTTTAAAACCCCAAATCAAACTACTGATTTAAGTTTTGTTTCAACTGAATCTAAAATGCGGAGTATTTATTTTCACCCCATTAAGGAATTTATAATTTTAATGGGTCAGAAATTATTTTATTTAATGAATTTTTAGATAAAGGGGCTTGAAAATTCTGGTTTGAAAAGGCATGTGTGGAAAGGAGAAATGAATAAAAGAAAAATATAAAAATATAAAAAAAAATCAGAAGGATAAATAAATAATTAACCCTACACACCGGTTTCTGATTTGACCAAATAGCCCATGTGAAAAAAGGTTATTTTGTGTCTAGGATAAAACCAACATTCTTGATTTAATTTAAATCTTGGATTTCCCATCTGAGACACTACTCAAGAGATATTCTATTATTTCTAGAAAAAAACTATATGTGTGATATAATATATTCAATATTTTTTTATTATATCAATATCGAGGCTTTAAAAGACCTTAAATCTCATGTCAAATCCATGCCTAACTTAGAAAATATTCCTTAAAATAATATATTTTTTTTGTGGAAAAATATATTTGTTACTTTAACAAGGATTTTACCCTTACTTAAATCCTTAAAATCATTTATAAATTGATTTTTTTTGAAAAATTACATTTTCACATAAAAATACTCATAAATTACAAAAAAAAAGCGGGTTTTTATTATCATTTAAAATTGTATAATATTAAAATTCTCCCCCTAAAACAAATTATCATCCCTAATAAGTAACTCTAGAAGTCTTTTTTGAATAAATCATCTCAATGAGCTTGAACATCATATTCCATCTCCCATATCTCCTCATGGATTTGCCCATGCTTCCAATAATTCAAACAAGTGATATCACCTTCCCTTAAAGGACTTTACCTCTACTATCCATAATATACAATAGAGTCTCCTTATATGAACCATAAATATCTAGCTCAATATCCTCATAGTTTATGACATGCATATGATTGGAAAAAACCCTCCAGATATGTGACACATGAAACACATAATGCAAACCTCGATAGTAAGAAGGAAGATCAAGATGGAATGTCACTATAAAAACCTTATCAGTTAACTAAAATGTTCCAAAAAACATGGATAAATATTTTTAACACCATGATATTCTATTAAAAAATGGAATAAATTTAATTTCTTTGATATCTTACGCTACACACAATACTAGGTTCTAACAAACCACAATATGCTATTTATATTAATATTTAACAGGGATGTTATTACCTATACATTAAACTTATTGATATGAATATTAATAAACAAATTTTAGATCTTAATTATTATGTTTTTATATAAATAAATAATATTGATAAAAAATTACTCCTTTTTTATAATGTCTTTATATATTTCAAAAATACTATTTTCACAAAAAAAATTATTACTGTTTTTAAAAACTAATAAAATTAATTTATAAAAAATTAGGAAATTTATTAGAAAAACTTACTTAATTTTTTTAATTTATATTTTAAAATTATCTTAGGCTCAATTTTTGGGATGTTTCTAAAAAGTTTAATTTTTTCATGAATAGTGAAAAATATTGGTTTTAATTAAAACCCGCCTTTTCATTTAATTAGTTTATAAGGTAAAATTTTGTTTTAAAATGGTTTTAAAAGTTAAATTAGTTAAATTTTATTATAATTAAACCAATATAGATTATTTTAATTAATTTTATAATTAAATTTTATATAAAAACTATTTTAACCTTTGAAGATTTTCTCTTTGGAAAATTGCTTTCTCGTCACATCTACGGGTTAAATTTGAAATTATATTTTTACAATTATTTTAAATTATTTTGTAAAAATGGATTCCTTATTTTTACTAAATTTAATTTATATTACATAATATTTTCAATTTAATTTTTTTTCAAAATCAATAGTAAAAATAGTAAAAATTGATTACAGCGATTAAGGTTTAAACAGGTTTACCTTGGGGTTAAAAAAAACTGATAAGGGGTACAATTACCTAAAAACTTTTACAAAACCCATTTTATAGTATTATGTATACCTTATAACATATTTTGTTTGATAATATACAATTTTAGTGATTTTTTCATGTGAATAATGTCTATACACTTTGTAATTTTTAAAATTTCCATGTGTGTTCTCTCCCTGCTTATAAAAGGCCATTAACTCTCCTCTCCACATCACACTTCCAAAATTATTTGTTTCCTAAAATACCTAAAAAATATCTTCCTTAAATACCTACCAACATCCTAAAGTATTTTTTGAGATCAAAAATATATTCTAGGAAGGATTTCGATTAAACCTATAGAGGTTTTCTGAAGAAGTTGTAATGTTATAAACTATATATTTTTTTTTACTTATTCTACTAAATACTTAAATTGTTATTCGATTATGTTGATATAATAAAACATATATCCAATATACTTAGATTTTATTATTTTAATTTAATAAATTCTATCCATATCCTCTTCTATCAAATGTGAAACGAAACTGTCGATCGTGTGTACAGTGGACTATTTCCTCGTGAACCGATGTTATTTGTTTTCCATCACCATATCTACTGATTGGATATAAAGATGTATGTAAGGTTTATATATTATATTTATTATATTATTATACCTATTTAATTATAATACCACATATACCTTCTTAACTACCAACCTTTTGGAAAACAATAACATCATGTGTGTGTAAGGGAGACTACCACCTCAAAAATCGATGTGATGTGTTTTTCATTTTTACTTTACTTGGATGAAAATAAGGATAGATTAAATGAATATATATATATATATAATATTTAAAATATAATTTTACTTATTTAATTTTTATATTACATATAACCTCTTACTTTACATTCTTTTGGGTATACGATAACGTCATTCGTGTGTACGGTGGACTACTGTCACACGAAGTGATGTGATTCATTTTTCACTAACGCTCTGCATGGAAGGTAATTAGGATAAATTTAATAAATATATATGATATATATTACATTAAATTGTTTATTTAAAGGTAATATATTATTTAAATTTATTTCATTTCATCCTTCAAGAAAATGGAAATAGTGTTAATGTGTGCGTACGACATGTCGTCTCCATGAACGGTGTATTTTATTTTTTATCTATATATTTTATGGATTACTATAAATTAATATATAATTAATATATAAAATATTTATATCATGTTTAAAATTATTTATATTATAGTACCATGATCAAATTAATAGTACTGAAAATAAAAAATCAAAACATGCATGAAAAACTAAGTTGTTATTGCCCAAAATGTGATTTTAACATGGAATTATTAATAAAAAGGTAATAAAAGGTCATAAATAAATAATATATACTATAATATATATAATTATGGTTATTTAATATATTTATAATAATCTTATATTTATTATATAGGAGGTTTTAACATCTTTTAAGGAATTCTAGACTTAAAGTAATGGGTTTTTGTCTCAATTTCTCTTGTTTGGGACATATATCATGTTATACACCTATCTTATTTTATGAGGTGTATATAAAAACCCTTTGACAAGTAATATTATAAATTAATTTATTATTATGATATTTTATGTTTTATTTAATTTTATTATATCATGTATATTATGATTCAATGTTACCAAAGTGGAAAGGGTTTTATGATGCAATATCATCATTTATCGGGATTGTTTATTTTTATGCTTCCAATATTGAAATCTTATAAGCTATCTCTCAAGAAAATCATGAATTGTATTATCTTATAGTTATTTCTTGAGAATACATGTTTTATATTAATTTTTATCTCTGTATGTACTCATGATTTCATAATAATTCTTTTAAAGAAAATCGATTATATTTCTCTCTTCGGTCAAAAAAAAATTATTTTATATCCTAGTTTTTTAAAACTATTTTCAAAAAAATTTTAATGTTCCTATAGGATTTTAAATTAATTTTTAACCTATTTTTATTTTTTACACAAAAAATTAAAATTAAACTTCATGTCATTTTCAAAATAAGGACCAATTGACTTTTATCAAAAATGTGAATGAAATATTTGTTTTAATTTGTATGATATTTACCACTATCAGGCCACTCAATTTTTTAAATATTCCATTAAAACTTTAAAAGTTTATTCTAAAATATAGGTATTTCCTAAAATGTTTTATGAATTTTTTGTTTTAAAAATTGATTTTCAAAGAAAGGTTATTTTCTTGAAGAAATATTTATAGTGTATTTTCAAATTCATTTTCCACATAAGATGAAATCCCTTTATGTTAATTAGGATTTAATTGGGAAATTATCCAATGATACCATTCTTAGTATTTATTTGGATGGTTTATAATTATGATGAAGAAATATCTATTAAACCCATTTCTTTCCATAGGATATGATATGATGAAATGTTTTATTAAATCTATTACATCTCATGGGTTCTAACATAATGAATGGTTTATGATCTTATGTAACACAAATGTATGGATTATATGATAGGTGTTATGTATATCTCCCTCTAACACATTAGGTAATGATTAATTTTCTATGATCTCAAAGGGTACAGGGGAGGTTTTACCAAGCCTAAAAAGAGGGTACATGGGATTTTATCCTAAGATTAAAGTAGGTACAAGGGTGATTAACCCAAGCCTAACATGTTATAAATGTCTTGGTGGGTATCCTAGGTAAAATATTTTCTATTCATATGTGTATTACAAAATTCCATATCTTATGTTAATGTTATGTTGTCATGGATCATGTTCTTTTATTTCATTATGATTCATGTATTATGAACTGTTAATATATATGTTAGGACTTAAGATTTTAATCTTTAATATTTAGGGTGTGGTTTTTATATTTTATTATCATATTATAATACCATTATTCTCATGTTATTTTTATGTATTTACATTTTTTCCCTTCTTGAGCATTGCATTTCACCCTTTTTTATGTTTCTTTTCCCCAAGTTGTGATGATAGGTATTATGTTGTATATGTCTAAGAATGGTTCTAGTTATGAATAACTAAGTGGGAGGTAAAGTAGAAATCTTATGAACTAATTTTTTGTTTTTACAAGTTTCAAAAGGAACTACACCTTTACAATACTCATTCATTCGTTTGTGTAATGTAATGATTATTCATCTAAAAATATTTAATGTCTATTATTAAATCCTGGGTATCTATAGTCGGTATCAGAGAATAGGTTTAGTTAACCTTAAAAAACTACGATGATAAAACATTAGCAAGATCCCTAGGTATATTTATAAGGATAATTATAAGTATAAATCTATGTATAGGAAAATATCCTAGAATATTGGTGATGAATATAGTGAGTGGTTTCCATGAAAATACATCCTTGTCTAGATACTTCATGTAGACATAGTTTTGGAACAGATGTACCTAGGGTCAATAACTATTAAAAATTCATATTGTTATTGAATCAAGTGTTACCTGGTACATGAAAACGAGCCTTAATACACACCTGGTTTAACATTCCCATGAGATATGCTTTGAAAATTTAAAAACTATTTATAAACTGTCATGAAGGATTCAAATATATGATGACCATGAATGACTAATATGGGGGGATTTTTCATGTATCCCCAATAAATTAAATTCTTATCTTCCTAAGATTTTACCATAGTGGAACAACCTAGTTTTTATCTCTTATAGGTCGCTAACACACACTGAATATTATATTCTCACTATTATAAAGTCTAAATAATATAAAACTACTAAACTAATATAAATGGGGTGGGGTTTAAATGAATTAAATATAAATATAAATATATAAATTAAATGCAATACAAAATGAATTTAAATTAAAATAATGAAGTTAATTGTTCTTGGGAGTTTGTAGTGATTGAAATCATTGTTCAAAATAGTTCTCGATATTTAGTTCAATGAGGTGATAAATACCTGTCACACCTCACCTTCTCATTTGAAATGACATCACCATATATTGACACCTCTGTATATGGGGAAATCCACTTCAAAAATTCATCTATGATACCTCTTCACAGATTATCACTACTCATGTCAAGCTCTTCCATATGCATGACACAAATAGATAAGGGAAGGATGATTGACAAATGAGAGGATAAACCCAAAGGCAGAAATAATAGGGTGAATGCTCAGCATTATCGATTTAACCACCACAAAATTTTCCAAAATTGAATAAATATATTTAAAATTGATCATAATAAAACTCAATCAAATCACCTTTCTATCCCTAGAATAAACACTGAGGCTATTTCTCTATTTTAGTGGAGTTAAGAAGTGAATATGGTGAGAGAACACATAAAATAAAATAAATGGAAGAAAGATATATGAATAAGAAGAAGAATATATTAAATATATAATACTATTATATAAAATAAATTCCTAAAAATCAACTAAAAATTAGAAAACTAAGGTTACCCCCATTTATCCAACCACTTGAAGTGAAAAAGATATAAATTTTTATAGGGAGAGGGGTGAAATTTTAAGCTCAAATTATGTCCTCCAAAATATTGAGCATGTTAGACATAATAAAAGATTTAATATAAAACATTTACCTTATTGAAAGTCTTTATTATCTTTATTTCACGTGAAACCACAAAATTTAAGTTTTATTTTCTACCGAATGTATAAGTTCTGACTATTTTACTCTAAAAACTTATTCTAACCGGGTGACTGTTCGAATTCCAAGGCTCCAAACTCCCATGAACGTATAACCTATAATGATTCCAAATAAGGTGGGGAAAAATCATGAAATATTTTTAAACCATATTTCATATTCTACCATAACTAATTTTAGCACCATTGGGCCGTCCACGTGTGATATATAAGCCCATCTCTAAAAGTATCCAAGATGTGGGCCCATATTTCAAGGCCTAAAGTTGGAAGTTATGGGACTTCAAATGATATATTTAGATTTAGTTCTATTCTAATGAAATGAATCCCAATATTTATGTAAGCCTAAAAAAATTTAATTTCACAATTTCAATTTGTTTATAAAAAATTATCTCTAAAATACATAATAAAATTAAAACAATTAAAATCCCAAAATATTCCATTTTTTCAATTAAGATAAAATTACTTATAAAACCTAAAAATATGACAATTTCCCATAAAATAACACTATTTTGGGATTAATCACTTTTAAATATATTTTAAAATTCATTAAAATGATATAATCATCACTCTCTCACACTTAAACAATGTACTCCTAGGCAATCATCTGATACCAAGGTCAAAACAAACTTCCCAAAGTATAAATTATAACATAGATAAATTATCATATCAAAGAAAATATTATTCCTCTTAAATGGATCAATATTCTTTAACTCCTTAAAAAATCATAAAAAATCATTCAATACCATGTTAATCTCCATGTTCATTTCATACCTACCTACCCAGAAAAATATTTTTCCCTCCACTCAAGGATTTTTCTTATGGAGTTTTTCTCATTATCAAGAACATGTGTGATCTCAATAGTCTTGATATCCTCCTAATATATCTACTTAAAAGAGTAAAAATTGTGCTAATAATGATTCATTTTTCAATGGTTTTTCTTAGAATGAGGTTTGGAATATTTTAAAGGTAAAAACATAAAAGTCAAAATAAGGGTTGGGCTCTAAAGTGAAGTAAATGTATGAAAATTGTTTTCCTCAAGAATATTTTTCTCATCAATAAGCTCAAAAAATCATCACATACAAACACCTATTTATTTACTTGGTAATTTCAAACTTTTAATATCAACATCAGTGATAAATTTATTCCCACTTTTCATTATTTTTATAATTGTTACATCTTCAATTATGATCTGGAATTTGTTTTCAGAATCATATTTTTGGGGAAAAAGAGAGGAAACTTTTGATATTAAAATATTGGTGAACTCCCCATCCAAAATTGTAATGATATTTGGGACCCCCATACATAATTACATCAAAAAATGTCTTTTACAAATTCATTAATAAACATGTAAACACTTTCAATTCATCTCGAACAATTTCTTCAAATCAGTTAAATACACCCCATCTTCTCCCTCCTTCACACTTGAGTTCAACAATAATAATGAACTTTACTTAAATATTATGTATAAAAGGGATAAATTGGTTGTAATTTATATACCTAAAAAGTTGTTTTCATGTATTATAATGGAATAATTAATTCCATATGTAAAGGTATCCAAAATGAGAGTTAAATATATAAAGGGATTTCAAAGTGATACCTGAATCCTTCTTGACACATTCCATGAACTCTAATGGATTTAAAAAAGATAAAAATATAAATTTCTCAATATATAACATGTCTAAATACTCTAAAGAAAAATATAAATTTGAATAATATGTCAAAATGTTTTAAAAATCTCTCAAGTTGGTCAAGATTTTCAATTTGGACAGCACTAGTTAATATGAGTTTCATAATCAATCAAACTTTATCAAATGAAATTATTATAAATCAAGAAAAAAAGTACATTCAGAAATAATTTCTATTATAAATATTAAAATCATTTAATTTTATAAATATCAACATATTTTTAATTTCCCAAAGTATTTTATTCAAATCAAAAATCCTAAAAACACTCTAAAAATGAAAAAAACATGAAAATTTTAGGAAAAAAACCAGAAACACAAAATTGAAGAACACAAAAAATTACTAAAATAGATTAAAATACACCTCCCCCCCCCCTTCACACATACTTATTCCATTTAATACCCAATTTTTAGTTCAAATTATAACAATAATATTTTCATGCAGAATTTTAAATGGGAAAAAACAAAATAAATAAATGGAAAGATACAACCTAATTTATTATTAAGTAGAAGCCTTGAGTTAAGAACCTATAAGATACCAAATTAAACCTAAAATAAATAAATGGAAAATATGATAAAAATAAAAAAAACAATATAAAGGGTAAATAAAAGGTATAATTCTTAGTTTGACCCCCAAGTGGGTGATAGGTTTTTACTACCCCTAGTATGGTATTTGCAATGGTTTAGCCCCAATATGAAGGTGGGTGGGGTTTCATTCTTAGAAACCAAAAAAATATTTATTATAATTCTATTTAATAGGAACTAATTATGGTGGAACCCATAGATAGATTACATCATCTCCTTCTCATTTTCATTGTGGTATAGCTTGGATGATGTGGTAAAGAGGAATAATGTGTTCTCTTCTTCTTCAAACAAAACTTCATTGTCATTTTTGTTAACTTCTTCTAGGGCCTAGTCGATTTTTGTTGTATTAAAATTTTTATAAAATAAAAAAATAAGAAAAAAAATCATCTTGAATAAGATTAAAACATGTTGAATCAATATAAAAATCTTCCCTTTTAAGTAATACAGCTTGTAAATTGATCTCGTCTGGCAGGACCACTAGAAACTTAATCTAAATAGGTGAATATTAATAATCTTCCAAATCAAGAGAAACATACAGAGGATATAATTTATCATTTTCAAATATTTTATAATCACTTAGATTTTTATCTTCATTTATATATAACCAATTTTCTTTAAAATAATTTTGTTCTCCCACAGTTGTATCAGTTGGCATAATATCTTCCAGAACCTCTTCAAGTAATGGATAAGGAGAGACAATTGGATCTTCAAGTTTCATATTTATGTATCCCACAATGTTTTAAATCTAAAATATAGGTGTAATTGTATTTTCATTCTCCAAATCCTTTTTTTGTTTCTATTCTATCTATAGAACTTTTACTTCTTCAAATTCATCATCCAGTGATGCTACCAACTTCCTTGCTTTTTCAAGAATTTTAAAATTCTCTTGAATAATCAAGGAATTTTAATCCATTTGAATCATTAAGGTATATTACATTATATAAAAGTCATTAATAGGACATGAATATTAAAAATCACTAATGTAATCCATAACCTAAGTAATAAATGATATGTAATGAAGCACTTTTTTTAGTGTTTGAAATTCATGATTTTTTTCCTTTTTTTTGAAAAACATTGTAGGTAAGCTCTCGGACACCCTAGAAATAGTTCTAAATTGATATTTAGAGATTTTTAATAGATATTTAGTAAATTAAATTAATATTTTATTAAGAGTGTACCATAGTGGCACAATCTAGGGTTGATCTCATGGAGGCCGCTTACACGCACTGAATTTTCTATTACCACTATTATAAATTATAACTAATATAAAACTACTAAACTAATAAAAATTATGTAGGGGTTTAAATTCATAAAATATATATATATATATATATATACATATATATATATATAATAAAATAAAAACAAAAGTTAAATAGAAATAAGTAATTAAATTGTTCATGGTAGGTTGTGGTAATTAAAATCATTGTTCATAATGTTTCTTAATATTAAATTCAATGATGTGATAAAGACCTATAACACCTCACAATATCATTTGAAATTTCATATCCACATATTGATAACTATTCATAAAGTTAAATACTATTCAAACTTCATCTAGGATACATATTCACTAACCGTCACTACTCATTCCATTCTCCACCATATGTATGAAACAAATAAGGAAAGGAACGATGATTGATAAACAAGAAGAAGAATTTTATGGTATATAAAATGGGGTGACCACTCACCATAATCAATTTATCCACCAAAGAACACTATAAAAAATCATATCTTGGATTTGATTTATTAGTAGCAGTTCTGGTAACCTCTGTGAATTAAATCTATTTAAAATAAATATATAATATAATTGTGGTTTTATAAAACTGCTATTATATTTTTATTATTTTAATAATTATAAATGGTTTTAATTAAACCACCGCTAAATGTTTTAAAAAAACCTCAATCCTTCCCCCTCCCCAACTCCTTTTTCACGACCCCAACCCATTTCCACACCCTCCCTCCCTTAACCCCTTCCTCTATCTTCCCTAACGGCAACCCCGACCCCATGACACCCCCCCTTCCCCCCACCCCTCCAACTTACCTTATACCTTCTCAACAGAGACCCTAAACCCTATGACACCCCCTTCTGAACCCGACCCCCACAACCCCCCCCCCCCCGACCTCCCTTGCCCCAACTTATTGTTCCCCTCCTCACCGGTAATAAAGACCCCCCCCCCAACCTCCCTCTCCCCAAGTCGGTTCCCCTCCTCCACAGTAATGTGGTCCCCCCCCCACCTCCCTCCCCCTGGTTCAGATCCCAGCATCAATAGAAAAACATACCCCCCCCCCTTAAAGGTTTCATCCATATATATTAATTAATAATTTTTTGGTGATAACTCTCTATCTTACATTGTATTATGCAGTTGCTAATTTTAATTTGATAATCAATTATTTATTATTTATTTATTATAGTTTGAACCTATTATCATTATTAAATAATCGCTCTATATTTTTATTAAAAAATATGTTTTTTATATATTCTTCAATTTGAATAAATTTTATTAAAGTTATATGATTTTCCTTTATGATATATTTATTATGTAATCACTCTACTTATGGATTATGAAATTTCTAATTAATATAACTTTTTTTAATTACTCTATAGTTTATTTCTAGATTATGAGGCTTTCCATGAGAGAGTATGAACCCAATATGTTGAATAGAAAAATTATTAGTACGAAAAATAGATGAGGTTATCCAATAATTTAATTGGTCTTCACATTATGTATATAATAATACAAGAAGAAAATAATCCACTTAGGAAACTCATGACTTAATATAAATTATCATCATGTATTTTTGTGGAAAATTATGTTTAATAAGTCAAATATTCTTCAAATAAAAATCATTAATCCTTTTTAGAACATCATTTGATATCCTTCTATATTTTATTATCCCCTACCAAATGAAAACAATTTACCATTTTTATGCTTCATCATTCCCCTTAGATGATATTTTTGGTCCCCTGAGGTGGTTTGTGTTGTGTGTCGCATATTTATAACTATTTGTACTTGTCTATACCAAATTTCATAGTTTATCATAAACACATAATTCCATAATTGAGATTTAATTATAAATGAAATATAATATTGTAACATATTTAACTAATTACATAAACACCTTATACTTCCATTAGATATTGAAATGAGATTTGAATTATAAAATTATAAGAGGAAAATTACTCCCCGAGCATACTATGGATTAATTATTTTACAATTTAAGTTCTTTTTTTATTTTATTCAACTATTTTTGGTTAATAATAAAATATATTTATAATTTGACAATGTCATCACTTTACAACAAGATAAAAATATTATCAAGTAATATAAATCTTCAAAATACTATAATTATATCATTACTTAATTATAAAAAACTTTCTTTTCATTTTCATTTGAACCATTAATAAATCAATATTTTAATTACTATAACTATATATCTTATTTTTAATTCATTGTATCTTTACTTGTGAAATTTTTCATTGATTTGAAAAATTCATTTTTGAGTAACAATTGGTTTTGTTTGATATTATTTTTTTTTTTTGAATGAGACATAGGATGTTGGAACTGTTGAGACAGGGTCTATAAATACACATGCCTTAGGATTTTTTATTCTATAATTCCATGTATAATTAAAATTATAAAAAATACTCATGTTTAAAGAGGCCTTTTCGGGTTCTTATTATTACTTCATTGGGGATCTTTCAATTTAGGTATAAGTTTTTTCACATTCAAATGAAATTGTAGTTGAAGTCTTTATGGTTAATTACAAAAAGATATTTTTTATATTTTTTGAAATTCATGACCATCATTCATTCTTGATATGTTTTAATGAAGTAATTAATTTGAATACCCTTACATACATGCTACTATAAGGTTTCATGTTTTTCTTAACTTTGGAAATGCATAGATATACTCACTATTGATTTTTCACTCACTCATCACATAGTTTAATTCCATGTTTACTCTTTATTTATTTAATCTCATGGTTAAATTATAGGTTTATGATTTATTCTTTTAATTTTTTTAATTCATACTCACCACATTATTTTATTTTTAAAATATAATCTCGTTCAATTGCACAGGAAAAATACAAGTTACTATAATGGAAGAATGGATTAAATTTTTTTGAATCATTTTTATATTATGAAAAAATATATATAATAAATCAAAAAATATACTTTTTGTATTTATAAAACACTTGTATATAATTTTTCAAATATATGTAATTTTTTAATCCAAATACTGATTTAATCGATTAAATTAAAAAATTAGTTTTCTTCAACTATTTTAATTATATCCATAAAATGTAAATTTTATTTTAGATAAATATTATTATATTATGTAATAATTATAGTGTATTTTTTGGGAATAAATGTATAATTACTATGATTAAGGATGATGTCCATGATAATGATAAAAATATTATTTTCAACGAATTTTTTTATTAATTTTTTGTAACATTTAATTAATACATTATATTGATCCATGTAAAATAATAACACTATAATGATGTTTACAAAAATATATGATTCTATTAACAAACATTTTATAATTAATCAATGCATTATAATTTTAAGAAAAAATAATAGTTAAACTATCATTTTTTATATAAAATAGTTTTACAATACAAAAAATGTTATATTTTAAATATCAGTTTTATCATGATTATAAATTTCATTACATTAAATTCATAAAAATGAAGGATGAACACACAAAAATTTAGTTACAGATTTTATTTTATATGTTAAGTAAAACATAATTTATATAAGTAAAAACATTTTACCATGGTCAAAATAAAAAAATGTAAATTCATATTTGATATATTTTAGAACAAATAATATATAAGAAAAAATAATTTTATCTTACCTATAAAGACACTTTATCTTCTAACTATCAATTTAGTAAGAAATATTTGATATCTTTTATAATTTTCATGGGTTTCCTTTTTTTTTAAATGTATTGTTTCATATTTATGTTTAATTTATTTATTTTTAGTATTACTCATATAACAATTATTTTCTTATACATATAGATTATTTTGCTCGAGTTGGGGTGCTTTGTTTTAATATTCTCATGCTCATGAGATATTGGACTTTGAGACTATAACTAAGATAATGACAGTAAATAAATTCATCAATAATACATACAAGCATCATGAAAAGGTGAATTCCTACTACTTAATTAATTAATTTTGTCATCATTTTATCTAATATTTGTAAGTTAATTTCCTTATCATTTTTATCTAATGATTATTTAGTTTTTTTCACATATATTTTGGGAATTAATATTTTTCTTTCAACTATCTATAAGAAGGTACAAAAGAGATAAAATATTTATTTCTTCCAATGTTACCAAGATTTCTAATTTCATTTCCTTTCTTTGTCAAAATTCCAACACTACATAATGATGAGATATTATTAGATGAAAAACCTTTCTCATTTTTGAATTTTAGAAGAGTATAGGAAGCTCATGTTTCCATTATGGTAACTTCTCATGATATAATAGGCACATGAGATTCCTCTTCTCTTTTAGATTTCAACAATGAGAAAGGTTTTTTGAATAATAACATTGAGTCAATATGAAGTGTTGTCATTTTAAAAAATAAATACAATGGAAATCATGGTAAAATTTGTAGATAGAATTTTTTTAAGACTTTGGGACATGTAGGAATTAGTTTCACCTTAATCTAACACATGATGTGACCAGTATGACTCCAAGTTCCTATTTTTATTTAAAATTGACATTAATTTCAATAAAAAAGACAACTGACATACTCAACACCTAGAAAATATATTCTGATTGTTTTTATACTTTAACACAATGATCTATAAGCCATTTGTGACATGTAGGAATTAGTATCATCTCAATCTAATACACAACATACCTGATATGACTCAAAGTGTCCATTATCAGTTTAAAATTGACATTTTAGTTCAAAATATTTACTCATTTAAAACCAAGAAAAAACACTCAGATTTAATTTATAATTTAGTAAATAGATTCATAAATAATTTTTGATGTGTAAGAGTTTGTCTCACTTAAAACCTATACATGATGTGATTTTTATGAGTCAAAGTGTTTTTTCTAGTTTAAAATGAGCATTTAATAAAAAAGATAAGTGACATACTAAAAACCAATAAAACACATTAGTACTATCTTTATACTTTAGTAAAATTATCTATACATATTTTGATATGTGTATTAATTAGCTTGACCTCAATCTGATGAACGGTGTGACTGGTATATCTCTAAGTGCATATTTTTATTTAAAACTGACATCAATTTTAGTAAAAATGAAAAATGACCTACTCAAAACTAAGAAAACACATTATTATTATTTTTATACTTTATTAAAACATCCCATATGTCATTTTTTGATGTGTAAGAATTAAGCTCACCTCAATATGACACACGGTGTGACCAGTATGACTCCAACTATATATTTTATGTAAAATTGACATGAATTTTAGTAAAAAGGAAAAATGACCTACCCAAAACCGAGAAAATGAATTTGTTTTGATTTGATAATTTAGTAAAATTATTCATAAGTTATTTATGATTTTTTGGAATCATATACACCTCAATCTGATATAATATGGGCCTAGTATGACTCAATGTGTCTGTTATCGGTTTAAAATCGACATTTTAGTTCAAAAAATGTCACTCACTGAAAACTGAGCAAACATGTTTGGATTTTCTTGATAATTTAGGAGATCAATTAATAATTAATTTTTAAAGAGTAGTAATTAGTCTCACAGCAAACTAATATACAATATGATCAGTATGATTCAAAGTGTGTATTTCTAGTTGAAAATGACAATTTACTAAAAAAATACAAGTGATGTACTCCAAACTGAGAAAAAGAATTTGGATTTTCTTTATACTTTATTAAAACTATCCTTAAGACATTTTATATGTGTTTTAATCATCCAAACCTTAATTTTAAAATTGTGTGATGGGGCTCCAAGTGCGTATTTTTATGTAAAATTGACAACGATTTTAGTAAAAAGGACAAATGGCCTACTTAGAACCAATCAAACACATTCATATTGTTTTTATAATTTATTAAAACAATCCATAAGTTATTTTTTAAATGTATTAATCAACCAAACCTCAATCTGATACACTATGTGCTCGGTATGGCTCAAAGTGCATCTTTTTAGTTAAAACTGACATTCATTTTAGTAAAAAAGGACAACTGACCTAATAAAAACCAAGAAAACATATTCATATTTTTTGGATACTTTAGGAAAATAATCCATAAGTCATTTATAACATGAACTAATTAACCACACCTCAATCTAATACACAATGTTCCTTTTATGACTCAATGTGTGTGTTATCAATTTAAAATTGACATTTTAGATCAAAAAGTGACAGTCACTAAAAACCAAGAAAACATGCTTAGATTTTATAGATACTTTATGAAATTTATTCATAAGTCATTTTTGATTTGTATGAATATATATCACATCTAATTGATACACGATGTGATCAGTATGAGTTAAAGTATATGTTTCCAGTTTAAAATGACAATTTAGTAAAAAAGATAAGTGATGTACTCAAAATAGAGTAAATGAATATGGATTGTTTTTATAATTTTTAGAAACTATCCATAAGTAATTTTAGATGTGTAGGAATCATACTCACCTCAATATAATCTATGTTGTGATTGTTATGACTTCAAGTGTGTCTTTTTAATTAAAATTGATATCAATTTTAGTAAAAAAGAACAAATAACCTACTCAAAACAAAGAAAATGCATTCAGATTGTTTTGATACATTAGAAAAATGATATATAAGTCATTTTTTATTTTTAGTAATCTACCTCACCTCAATATGATACATGATGTTCCATGTATGTATTCAAGTGTGTCCTTTTATTTAAAATTTACATCCATTTTAGTAAAAAGGACAAGTGACCTACTCAAAACCGATCAAATGTATTATAATTGTCTTGATACATTATTCAAATGATCCATAAGTCATTTATGACATTTAGGAATCAAACTAACTTCAATCTGATACACGATGTTCCTGGTATGACTCAATGTTTCTATTATCGGTTTAGAATTGATATTTTTGTTCAAAAAGTGTCACTCACTAAAAACTGAGAAAACATGATCATATTTTATTAATAATTTATCACATATATTCATAAGTTATTTTTGATGTGTAGCAATTGGTCTCATGTCTAGATAATATACTATATGATCGGTATGAGTCAAAGTGCATGTTTTGAGTTTAAAATGACAATTTAGTAAAAAAAAGTGACATACTCAAAATTGAGAAAACATGTTTAAATGGTTTTGATACTTTAGTAAAATGATACATAATTTATTTGAGACATTTAGAAATCATCCAAACTTCAATCTGACGTAATGTGTGACCGTTATGACTCCAAGTGTGTCTTTTTATTTAAAATTGACATCAATTTTAGTAAAAAGGAAAAATGACATACTCAAAGCCATGCTAACACATTTGAATTATTTTTATAGTTTAGAAAAATGATCCATAATTCATTTTTGATGTGTAGGAATCAACCTCACCTCAATCCAATACATGATGTGCCCGGTATGGCTCCAAGTACATATTTTTATTTAAAATGGACATCTATTTTAATAAAAAGGACAATTGACCTAGTCAAAACAAAGTAAACACATTCATATTGTTTTGATAATTTAGGGAAAAAATCCATAAGTCATTTAGGATGCGTAGGAATCAACCTCACATCATTCTGAATTATATTTTTCCTTGGATGTCTGTAAATTCATTTTTAGTGTTTTAAAATACTAAAATGTGTGTAGAACGGTCAAAACCTTATAAAACAACATCAGATTGATGTGAAATCATGGGACAACCATCATTGAATTTTTTTTACATCTCCACGTAGAAAACATGTTAATATGACATGTGGTATGGTCGGAGTTACTCGATAAACACTTCTTAAAGGTACAAAATCCTTTAAAAACAAGTTTTAGGGGGTCAAAACTTAGAAAACAATGTCATATTTTTCTAAAACTAGGGGATATCGATCATAGATTTAATTTTGAAAAATAGGAACCAAAGGTATTTCATTTCAAATTATGGTCTTCCTGTGATGTTTGTAAACACATTTTTAGTGTTTTGAAACACTAAAACGTGTGTGGAATGGTCAAAACCATAGAAAACAACCTCGGATTGATGTGAAATCATTAGAAAACACCGCTGAGTTGTTTTTGAAGTACAGGACATGTTGTGATATCAAAGACTTTAAAAAAATATTAATTCAAGTTCAATGGCACCACATTTCACTTTAAAAATAAATTAGAATATTTACTTATTCCTTTTCAGTTTCAATTGTTGAATCTTATCTTAAATAGTTAAGTTTTTTTCAATTTGTTTTAAATTATATATTAGTTTTTTATGTTAAAATGACTTTTTTATTAAAAAAATAACAAATTTTATGTGCAGCATTATAGATATTTTTTTCTTTCTTCTTTCACATTTCTTTTCTTAAATGTTCTAGTTTTAAGTATAGGCAGAAGATTCTGTAAGTAGGAGGTTGATAGTTTTGATACATGACAATATTCTGGTTTTATACTGTAATTCTGATTTATTATGTTTATTTTTATTTTTTATTTTCATTTTTTTATAGTTGATGAGATGACATGGTCGGTTTTAGTTGATGAGATGATGTGGAGGCAGACATATATAGTGGTGGTCATTACATGTATGTATATTGTGAATAAATTTTCATTGGACATATTTTATATATATATATATTGATAATCGAGGTCTTGGTAAAAAGATGTATGAGTTGACTAAGACTGAGTTTATGATGATTGTGGATGTTTGTAAATATTACTATGAATGTTTGATGTATATATGATAGGTTTATCATATATTCATGTTTTAGTTTATTACATGTGAGTTTATTATTAAATAATTTAAATAAACTAATTTAGTAGCGGTTCTTAGTAACTTCTGCTAAATATATTAAATAAATAAATTTTTAGTGGCTATTAATTGAAATCACCACTCATACGTTCAATAGCGGTTAGTTTCATTTTATTTATATTCCACTAATTTTTTAAAATAAAAGAAAAACTACTAAATAAACATAAATCTAACGCTAAATGTTCTAAAAAAGACACATAAAAAAACTGTCGCAAAATAAAAAAAAAGTCTCTAAATGACTAAAAACCGTGCAATATATGAAAGTTTTATTAACTACCATTATACAATTAAGTGGAGGTTTAAACCACTGCTAGTTGACAAAAAACCCACTGATAATGATCATTTTTGTAGTGAAAGAACCCAAAATTGAATAAAGATATTAAAAATAAATCAAAATAAAACTCAATCAAAGCACCATTAAATCCCTTGAAAATAAGTTGGGTTTAGTTCTCCATTTTTATTAGATTTTAGAAAGGGATATGATGGGAGAACACATAAACTAAAAGAAATGTAAGAAATATATATGATGAAGAAGAATAATATATTTAAATTATAATATGGTTATAGAAAATAAATTCCAATAGAGCTACTAAAAATGTAAAACTAAGGTTAACCCCATGTTTCCAACCCCTTTAAGTGAAGAAGATATACATTTTTATAGTGAGAGGGGTGAACATTTCTACTCAAATTATTTTTACTAGAAGTCTATGCATTTTTATCCTAATAAATGATCAAATATATAAATTTTCACTTTTTTGGATATATTTTTCTCATGAACCCAAAAATTCATCTATATTTGCCACCAGATGTTGGATTTATAACTATTTTACTTCTAAAACGTATTATTTATAGGGGAATATTCGAATTCCAAGTCTCCAACTTCCCATGATTTTATGACCTTGATGTCGGCTGAAGAAGGTGGGTCCAAAGTTATGAAAGTTTTTTCCTATGATGGTTTATTTCCCCCTATCAAGTTTTGAGCACCATTGGGCCATCTACATGTGATATATAGGCATATATCTAAATGTATTTAGATTTTTGCACAGATTTTGAAGCTTAAATTAGGAGAAGGTTTTGTGCCTTCAAATGATGTATTGATATTTATGTTTAGTTGAATTAAATGAATAACAAGATGTATAGAATCCTAAAAAAAGAAATTTCACGGTTTTAATTAGTTTAGAAAAATGTATGACCAGAATATAAAAGAAAATTAAAACAGTAAACATCTAAAAATATACTAGTTTTCAATTAAGCTCAAATTTATTCTAAAACCTAAAAGTGTGACAATTTCCACTAAAATAACACTATGGTGGGATTAATAACATTTAATTAGTGTAAATTCATGAAAATATTACCTATATTAGTGACCTAGGTTAAACCTAAGGTGTCATAAATTAAAGAGAAGGTGTAATGATTTAGACATATTATAAATGATTTTTCATGATTATGTGGTTTTCCACTATGAGTATTGTTTCTCATACTATACTTTTTGGTTTTATTCAACGGAAGGAACCAAAAGTAACTAGGTTAACATAAATATTATAGAAAATTTGTTGATGTGAAACCAAATGCGATGATGACTGGAGTGAAGGATATTATGAGTATTCCTAATTAGTTATCATGATATATGATTAATAACTTGCACATTAACCAACTCTCAAACTCACCAAAGAAGATAAGGATATAGTAAATTGAGGGTTAAAGTGGTGGAGACCAAGGAATAAACAATATTCAGTTTTCTATGTGCTAAGAATGTGGGAAGAATCACCCAAGTGGATATGTTAGAGTAATGGGAGGATGTTTTGAGTGTGTAAAAGAAGGATAGAAATAATTAATTACTGAGTAAAAATGAAATTTTTGATGTAGCCCGAGGTCGTCACAGCCCTCAAAATATTATTTATAAAACTATACTAGTATAGTAGTGAAGGGTCGAACCCAAGGTAAGGCAGGTGAAAAACCTAAGGTTTACTCAAAATAAACTCCACTATTGTTTGTAGTGGAGAGAGTGTACATATTTTTACTCTTTATTTTTTTATTTTTTAAATAATGAAATGGAAACAGGATGAGGAAACAATATTTTTTACAAAGAAACTAAAATTTACACTAAGTATTTATAAACTAGAGAAATACATTATACTATTATTAAGCAGCAAGACAAGAAGTGAGATCAACAAAGTTCTCAGGATTTCTAAAATTATGGAATGAATGGATGTTCTCTCTATGGTTTACAGTTGAATCACACCTCAATAAATATTGAATAATCTTTCTCACTGAGAAACTCATCAGACAGAGGATTGAATCTTAGAGTTTTCCACTCTATAAATCAAATGATCTGTTGTGGAACTTAGAAAAGAAAACAATTGGAATTTAAATCGCCGTTAAGTTCCAATTACTTTGACAGTTTAAGCTTCGATAAATGACTTCAAGATCAATATCACTAATCGATCATGAAGTTTGAAATTGAAAACATTGAGGAGTGAATGATCAAAATATTAGAAACAGAATTTGTCTTGCCAACTAATTCTAATTTCATAAAAATAAAATCACATGAATATTTATAGAGAATAAACAAGTAAGTTTTAAAATTCATGAGCTGAGAAATTTAATCCTATGATCATATTTATTTTGACATTAAAAACTCATGAAAACATAGTACAAAAATTATGGATAAAGGGAATAAGAACTCCCCTAGAATAACTCTGCTTCTGAGCTCCTTCATCTCCAACTCTGCATATGTGATTCTCTTGGAAGTCTTCACTCTCAAAAAATTGTGTGTGTTCAATGAGAATGAGCATGTATCTCCAATAAAAATATGTTACTACTCAGTTTTTAAATCAAATGTCATCTACTGCATGTTTTGACTATACACGTGTATTTTTTTGGTGCATCGCATGTCGCACTAGATTTTCCCTCGTAACAAAATTCTGGTGTGTTAGTTGGAAGCACTTAGATGTGTATTCGACTTTGGTATGAACCTGCACAAGAAAGAGCAAAACATAACAGTCAAAAACATGAAGAAATTTTAATTAAAATATAAATATAGTCATTATTTAATGAATAAATATTTACAAGAATTATAAAGTTTCTAAATTAGAAATTATTTAATAAGTTATTTTATTAACATAATTAATAATAAGTTACTATGGAATTAAATGATTTTAAATCTGATTATTATTATTTTATTATAGAAGTTGAGTATTAAATATTAAAGTATCAATTAGTTAAGAGAATTAGTTTAATAAATTTTATAGATTATTATTATGAATTTAATAATTTATTTGATTATAATTAATTTTAATGTTATTAATTTGTTGAGTAATTGATTAATTAATATTATTAAATTTTATTTTAGTTGCTTAAATAAATTCATTTTAATTATTATAATTATATTTAAGTAAATATTTTAATTTATAACTTGTTACTAATTATTTTAATACTTATAATTTATAATTAGTTAATTAGTAAATGATTTATTTTATTAACAATTTGAATTAATAATTATTACAATTTAATATTTAAGTTCTATTAATATTTTATTTTAAATCTTTATTTAAGTTTTAGTTTTTAGTTTAAGTTAAGTTATTATTATTTTTTATCTTCTATTCTCCCCCCCCCCTTCTCTCCAACACAACAGGGGAGGGGTAGGGTTCCTCTTCCTCCTGATGATAGGCACTGACCCATGCTCCTCCCAGCGACATGGAATAGCTAGACGGCTTGGTTCAACCTCGTCCTGCTCCAACATTGGCGACATCGGATGTGCAGACTCGGGCGATAGCCTCCTGCCATCAGTGGCAAGTGAGGTTCGGCTACAGGAGGTGCGACCTGTTCGACTTTGGTGGAAGGTTCTTCTCCTGCGATGACGGCATTGAACCAGCAGCAGGCGGCATCTCCCAACAGTGGTGTGGCATCTCTTCTCCTCTGCTCAGCTATAGTGATGTGCAAGGGAATATTCTCCTCCTTTGGTTGGTATGTCATGGCTCCAACAGCGGTTTCAATTGACCCCAGGTGGTGGCGGACTCTCACCAGCAGCTTGAGCTCCTCCTCGCAGCAACTAATGTGGATTCTTTCCCTTACACATAAGCTATAGTTATTCCCCCCAAGAACTGTCTTGGTTCTCGGATCTGTGGTGCGGTTGTGTCAAAGTTTCTTCTCATCATAGCTAGATTCAAAACTGGAATTGATATGAAGAACGAGTTTACTGTTCTAAATCGGGTTCAAGTCTAATTTTAGGTTGTAAATTAATGTAGTTCTCAGTTTTCTAGTTTGATTTGGTAATGGTAATGTCCATTGATGTGATAAAATGGTATGTGAGTCATATATATGAGAAAGGATATGATCTATCAGAGGCAGTGTAAGATAAAGCAGAGGAGTGACATCGGTCGAAGATACCTAATGGCGAGGTGTAGTGAAGGAACCGTGTGAGACACAGCGGCATAGAAGAGGTTACCGTTGGTTATAAAAATATAATTCTACTCATAGTTACAAAATTAAAGGCTCACTATTGGTCTGCAATAGGAAAGGTCACTGATAGATGTAAAAAAAAGGCAACTGATAGTACAAAAAGAAAGGTCAACATTACGCAACAAAAATAAACGTCATCGGTACAAAAATGGTCATCGATGCACTAAAAATTAAGGTTACCGGTGTAGATAATAAAAGAGGCTACCATTAGTTATAAAAAATCATTTATAGTTTAAATAAAAAGGTCACTGGTACTTAAAAAATAAAAGTTACTGAAAGTTATAAAGTTAAAGGGTCACCAGTACAAAAATTAATAGAAAGTCACCGATGACAAAAGTTCACCGATACTTATAAAAAAGGTCACTGATAGAAAAAAAATAATTAACTAATGGTGACAATCAAAAATTAAAATTGCATACCTAAGATTAAATAATTAATGTTTTAAAACTTTAAATTAATTAATAAAAAACTAATTGAATATTTAAAGTTAAAATTGCACCATTTCATTTAATTTAAACTAAAACTCTTAACCTAATTAGTTAGCCGGATGATTAAACATATTAATTAATGAAGTTAATATATTTTAATAAATATAAATTAAAGAATAAAATATTAAAATAAATACAATGTCAGATAAATAAAAGTATGATGATTAAATAATTGTTTATAAAAGATGTTAATTTATTAAAAAGTCAAGTAGATTTTAATTAACTAAAATAATAAAGAAATAATTAAATTAGAAAATTAAAGTAAGATTAAAATAATTAATTTAAAACTAAAAATACTTAATTAATTATAAAAATTGATTAATTAACAAATTAAATTATAAAAATACAAATTTTCAATTATTTAGTAAAAAGTTATTAAATAATTAATTAAATAATTAAAAATTAAGTAAAAAAGATGTGGAAAAGCTATGTAAAAATAGATCCACATCAATTTTCTATTAGAATAATAGATGAGAATAATGGTCTCATTATGGTATCATCAATGGTTTAATGTTTTAAAAGTGTAAAGTTTGGGAATTTTTCAAATCGATGTCATAGGGAGGAAGCATATGAAGAGAACCAGAAAGTTTGTACAGGTAATGGTTATATTGTGGATGATGAAGATACTATGAATGACATATGAAAGGAAATAATTTTTAAGGAATAAGATGATGAAGAGTGATTAATGGTGTATGAAGAAAGTGGAATGATTGAATTATTTAGGTATTTTAATTTAATAATTATGTTGTATAAATATTTTACCAATAATATTTTGGTTATAATAATCATGAAACATCTAAGGATTGTTTCAATTTTGGAAGCATAAATATCTCCATGTAATATTAGCATAAGAGTTATTGATTCCATCATGGGTTTAGGATTTTACATTTGGTTATAAGTTCAAATTCTTATACACCCATTTTTAGGTTTTATGTGATGATTTTTTATTAGTATTAAGGATATTTTTGGAGACATTTATGGTAATACAGCCCTTTTGTTTTGTATATGTTTTAGTGAAAAAGTTATTTGAGGAATAATTCTGTTAAATTTTGGGGATAAGATTAAAGCTATTGGTAATATTTAGGGTTTATATTATCTTTTATGTTAAGGTAAATATGGGTTATTGAAACTTGGAAATTATATTAATATAATTTTGGAAAATTGATAACCTACATTTTGGGTGACACCCTGTCACTTCTGGCATGGCTTCGGGGCTTGAACCCACAACCTAAGGATGAAAAGGGTATAGTACTTACTGTTTTCCTAAGTGAAATTGTACTTCTGGTGATATAACATGAAGAGAGATATTTATAAGTATATATCTCATTTTTTTTATGTTAGCAAGTTATGGTTGAGAGGAAAATTTTTAAGGCGATTCCCTAACCATTATACATACTAGAATGGAAATTGGAAAACACCACCATGTATTTTGTCATTAGACTCCGAAAAATGTCAAAAGTTCATAATGATATATGGGTTATAGTCTATTGAAATACAAAGTGGTCACACATCATCTCTATCATAGTATATTTCTCTATATATCTTCTTTCTAGAATATACATTAAGAAAGTAGTTAGGTTGCATAGAGTACCACATTCCATTGTGTCCGATCGAGAACTGATTTTTACCTCAAATTTATGGAAAATTATTCAAAAAAACTCGTGATACGGAGTTGAGATTCATCACTATATATCATCCTCAGATAGATGGTCATTCTGAGAGAATAATTCAAACACTAAGGAATATGTTAAGATCATATTCTATGTATTTCAAAGGTAGTTAGGATCAACACCTTCCTATAGTTGAGTTTTATTACAACAATATATTTCACTCAAATCATTCATATGGATCCTTATGAATCCCTCTATGGAAAGAAGTGTAGAGATCCAATCTGTTGGAATGAAGTTAGAGAAATAAAGGTATTAGGACCTGAGATAGATGAAGAAATGGTATAGTATGTTAGAGCTATTCAACACCACATAAGGGTATAAAAATTTAACAAAAAAATATACTAATAATAGTTAATGTGATCTTGAATTTGAAGTTTATGATAAGGTTTTCATATGAATTTCTCTATGGAATAAGGTAATGATATTCATAGAGAATGGAAAACTAATCCCTAGGTATATCATTCCATTTGAAATTCTTGAATGTATCAGGACCATATCTTATCACTTGGAACTTCCACTAAACCACTCTCAGGTTCACAATGTTTTCCCTGTATATCTCTGAAGGAAGTGCATACCTGATCCATCACATGTATTGAACTCAGATATTGTACCAATATAGAATTATCTTTCTTATAAGGAACAACATGTGCATATTCTGGATCATATAGAAAAATATCTATAAAATAATATCACTCACCTGGTCAAAGTTTTATGGAAACCCCACCATCTTAAGGAAGCTATGTGGGAACCAAATAATGTAATGATGCAGAAGTAGTAGGACCCCAGAACACCCAAAGAGGGGATGAGTGAATTAGGGAGTTAACATTTTATTTTAAGGTGATAGATCTTGTACCCACATTGGTATATTCTTATTAAACATGTCTAATGGAATCGTACAGTAATTAAACATTCAAATGTAGAGAGACAACATAGTAATATTAATTGGTTCACCACTAAGGGATAGTCTAAGGAGAATATGTCGACAGTGTTTCAGTCATACCTAAATCCACCTATATTCACTATTTTTGTGATATATAAGTTTAGACATATTCACTATGTGCTATGAACACTAGCTTTACAAGATTTTAGGCATATCACACTACCTCCCTCATAACACTTCCATCAAGTCCCCCATGCTCACCACTTTCGTTGAAGTCTTACTTAGTTTAACGAATTAATATTTTCTTTAGTAAATTTTAATTTAAGTCCTTATCCCTGACTAGCATGAGACTATGCTTGAACCATAGTCCTAATTTGATGTACTTGAAAGCATTGTTCACTTAAACCATATGTTCAATACCATTTTTATGAAGTTATTATCCTTCATGAAACCCCCTTTATGTTTCAATGAAATTAAAATTTTAAAACCAATGCATTTTCACGAAGATCCTTCATGAAGATTCTTCAATAAGCTAACTTTATTCACGAAGAAAACTCCCTTACGGAACACTAAGACATCATGGAATAACCATTCATCTCGAAACTCATTTTTCGAAGATAACTAAGCACTGGTCAAGACTAAATAAGGATTTTCACAATGATTAGGATGACAAAGAATACCTGATTCACAAAGGTATTAGCCTTCATGAATTTAGAATGATTCATCCTTTTATCTAATTATTTTCATGTAAAATGAAGTGGGGGTGGTTTCCTACTTATAGGCTCAGCCTTTCATGATGATTCCATGTTCCTAGTTTATTTTTCTTCAATCTCCAAATTCATGTTCACAAAGCTCGTTCATTCATCAATATTTAGTGAAATTTAACATGTTCTTGAACATTCTCATAGTCATGTAGATTTACCATCATGCCATCACTCATTCGTGAAGATTATCATAGTCATAATGATTTACTGTCATCCCATCATGATGTTCATGATGTTTATTCATGATGCTCCACATCTTAGAGAATCAGAACCTTCACAAAACCCTGTCTTCACTAAACTCATGACTTTACCATATTTTAGATGATTCAAACCATAAAAACCAATTTTTGTGAATCTTGTTAGTGATTCTCCATAACCTCTCAAAACATTCTCCTTCCTCCTAATTTTGAGCACAAAAATTTGGAGAACACAAGGAAAAGATGCAACCTTTAACATTGTATTCAGATTTCACTATAAGATCACTTTCCTTGAAAACTCTCTAATCAACCCCATGTGGATTGATAACAAAAAAAACTATACGCCATTTCCAACAATGAAAATCCTTGGATCCAACAATCTCCCCATTTGTGTTTTTTGGAAATCTGTAAATAAATTCAATAAATCACCAGCTAATATCAAAACCTGAAAGGCGAGAAACAACTCATCCAACACTCTAACTCTATGTGAGAAAAAATTAGGGTATAAAATAATAGGGGAATCATGAATTTGGATCACATTTTTTGAAATGATTAAATATTTCCAAGATATTCTTTAAGAAATATAAACTATTTCCTTATAAAACCTAATTCTCTAATTCTCATCATGTCACAGAAGCATTGCATGGTTTGTCACCCAAAGAACCTATATTTGTATTTTTTGAGGTTAAAATAGAGTTACCTTGAATTTTATATCCCCCAAAAACCTGCATCACTTCCACAAATATATTAAAACGGGTAACGCAAATGGGGAGAGGGGATCAACCGTAACCTCCTCGTGCACTAGGTGGTGGCTGAACATCAAGTTTAAATCAATGTTTCTCAAACACATGTTCTACCAGTGGGTTAGACATAATGCCATCGACTTGTTCATCAGTTTCAACATGATCTATTTCAATCACACCTTGTTCAAATTTTTCCTTAATGATGTGATATTTGATCTCTATATTTTTTTCATGATATTTTTGAACCAGATTCTTTGTAATATTTATTGTGATATTGTTGTCATGGTGAATCACCATCTACTGTTTCACCTCATCACCAATATCATCTAGTTGTTTCTTCACCCACAATAACTAAGTGAAAGCCCTTATAGTAGATATATAATCTTCTTCAGTCATACTAAGCGAATTGATTTCTTGTTTCTTGCTCAACCATCCCACATATTTATTTCCATTGAAGAATTCTCTACCACTTATGCACTTTTTATCCACCACATCTTCAAACCAGTCATCATCAAAAAATGATGTTAATTAATTACCTTCTTATATAGAAATTATAATCCAAAATCTAGATTACCATTAATATATCTCGTGATTATTTTAACTGATTCAAAATTATATTCATTCAGATTAATTTGAATGTGGGACACTAATCATGTTGAAAAGATGATATTTTTTCATGTTTTAGTCATGTATAATATGCTTCCAATGATGCAATTATACATTGTAGGATCCACAGAAGTCTCATCCTCATACTTTCTATGTTTTTTCCCAATCATAATCAGATTCGATGTTCGTTTGGAGTCATTCATGTTGAATTTATTCAGAAGATCTCTTTCATATTATTCAGAGAAATTAAGGTGTAATTCTTCTTTTGAATCACCTACAGCCCCAAGAAGGATGTGATTTCACCAATCATAGACATTTCAAATTCTATTTTCATGTGATTATAAAATTATTCCATTGAATCCCTACTTACTTCTGCCAAAAAAATATCATCCACATACACAAGCACCATAAATTGATCTTTTTTAGAATTATTCATGTATATATTATGTACACTACCTCCTATTATAAACTCATGATTATTGAGATAAGAATTGAGTCGAGAATGCCATGCTTTTTGTTCCAGATTCAGACCATAGAGAGCCTTCTTTAATCTACAAAGCTTAGAATCATCATTTCTAATAATAAATCCCACTGGTTGTTCAATGTAGACTTCTTCTTCAAGAACTCCATTTATGAATTCTATTTTGACATCCATTTGAAAAACATTTTACTCCCTCTGAATTCCCATGGATAAGAAAATCCTAATAGACTTCAGTCTAGCTACTAAAGTAAATGTTTCTTAAACATCAATGTCTTCGATCTGTATATACCATTTACACACTAAGTTTTCCTTATTTCTGATCACATCTCCATACTCATCGAATTTATTTTTAAAGATCCACTTTGTTCCAATAAAATTGTGAATTTTAGATCTATTAACAAGATCTTATGTTTGATTCTTGTCAATCTGATCAAGTTATTCATTCATGGACTTAACCCATGATTCATCCTTTATTACTTCTTTAAATGTAGTTGGTTCAACAATTGATGGGAATGAATAATGTGCTTTATTCCATATTCTCCTTATCTAGGTGGATGATGTCCAATCCCCGATGAGGTTGTATTGATCAATTTATATTCTTCTATTTCTTTTATGAGGTTCTGATGAAGTTTCATCATCCATGGTTTTCTCTTTTGATTCTTCTTATGGATCATCATTTTTTTGTAAACCCTAAATTTTTGGCAAGACTTCCACTATTTCTTCATTTGAGTTTTCACATTTTCCACTTTATTCTTCATCTTTTATCATATCAGCATATAATCCCATCAAGGTATTTATGGTTTTATTTTTAATGATCTTGACATCACTTCTTTCCATAATACTTCCAAGATAATTATTGTAACATTTGTAGGCTTTACACTTCATTGAATATCAAATGAACATTCCATAATCTAAAACATCACTATAATTGAATATATTGAATTATTTATTTTAGATGAAACATTTACTTCTAAAAACATAAAATACTTTAAAGAGGGAGTCCTTCTATAACATAACTCATATGGTGTCTTGGTTTCTCTCATAAAAATCTGTATTCAATTTTGAGTGCACACCGCTACTTGAACAACCTCTTTCCAGTAATGATTAGAAATACAACTCCCAATCAGAATAGTTCTATCCATATTGCATTCAATAACTTCATTTTTTGTGGGGTTCTCATTAAAGCCACCCCATGATATATTCCATGTTTTTGGAAGTAATTTTCAAATTAAATGGATGTGTATTCACCTCCATTTTTAATATCATAGAATTTTGATTGTTTTACCAATTTTATTCTCATCTATTAAATAATAAGATTTAATGAAATCAATCACATTTTGTTTCCTCTGTATAGTCATTACAAAATCCATTGTACTATAATTATCAATAAAAAAATGAATTACCTCTTCTCTTATGTGCCAACCACATTTATTAGACCACATAAATATGTATGAATAAGATCAATAAAATTTTATGTATTTTTTTTATTCATCTGATATGAACTCTCAACCATATTTCCTCACATACATGAATCATATGTATTTTATTGATCATTCTTTATATTGAGAATGTCTAAAACTATCTTAATTTTTGATATCTATTCCATTCTCTGCTGATTAAATTGACCCAACCTTCAGTGCTAGAAGTTGTTTTCTTCTTCAGCTATTAATTAATAAATGCTATCTTTACTTCCAACCTGGTATAAATTTCTATCTATTTTTCATCCTTTCATGATAGAATTACCTGTATTTCCTTTAATAGTGCTCCCCTTTTGATTAAATGTCACTATTCGTCATGATTCACTAAGTTGACTCACACTCAATAGATTGTGATGAAAATCATCTATATAGAGAACTTTAGTCTTCCTTAGCTCATTATTTTCCATTTATGTAAAGACCCAGAATTTAAATATAAATTTTCTTTTTAAATATGTGGGAATTTTATGAGTCCACGAAAATTGACAGCGCAAGATTCTGGGGCCCAGTGTGCCTGGAATGAATTTCTGAACTTTTTTTTGGGTACGTTTAGTAAACATGTGAGCAAGTTTTTGTAACTTTTAAACTGATTCTCGAAATTGAAATCTGAGGGCACCATTGAACTCACAGCACTGGTATTCTCTTAAGGATTCCTTCACCTCGACCGCAATGGGTCGAGAGTGAAATACAAAATTTTATGCTTTTCCTGAAAGAATTAAATAAAATTAAAATTTCTAAAATTTTTATTTTAGAAACCCCCTCAACATGGGTTATATTGGTGGGGACCACCTAAGCCTAAACCTCCCATGTGGATGTTAAGAGGTGGGTACCACCTAAATTAACCCCCATTTTGAATTTAGAGGTGGGGACCACCCGAACCCCTTTAATGGGAGGAAACCTTTCAAATCTCTCTTTAATGAAAGGGTAACCCTAGGTTTCCTCTAAATTAATTATGCCAACCTCATCATAATTAATGATTCCAATTTAATTTTGTTCCAACAATTAAATTGATTGAATAAATCATATTGGCTACTTTTCATTTTGGGAGGAATTGGGAGAAAGGATTGGAAGAGGAGAGCTTTTGGAGGAATTCTTCTTCTCCAACGAAGAATGCGTTCTCTAATAAATAATGCGCTCCCCAATGAAGAACGCTCTCTCCAACGAGGAATGTCTTCAATGACAATAAACCGATGATCAAGGAAACGCTGATGTCACCGGTGTTCGTCTATCCCCAATGACATCATCTCCTTCCTCGCGACCTCCATCAACAAATCTTTGAGGTAGGGGTTTAATTATGCATGATTATTGTTTCCCATGTTCTTCCCTTCTAAAAAAATATTACAGATCAACTCTCTAACTAGTTGATCCGCGGATGATTTTTTTTTCGGGTTTGGGAATAATCAATTGCGGGAGGTTTTAAGGTTTGTCATTATTCATTCAAGATTTTGTTGAGCCGCTTGCTACCACTATAATATGGAGGGTGCAGGCCAAAAAAACATGGCTCGACCCCTCTGTCGTTCTTCTTGAATGGTGTGTCCTTCGCGATGGAAGTAGGCGGCTTTGTGCCACGGTGACGAATGGATGCGGAGGTCGGCACATCATCACCCATGACGAAGGTGATGGCCCCGCAGCTCCTCGCCGCCCCGCGGCCATCCGCGCCGCCCCGAGGCCTCACCACCTCACAGTCGTCCACACAACCCCTTGGCCTTTCCACCCCGTGGCTCTCCGTGTCGCCTCGCCGCCCCGCGGCACTCTTCTCTTCCCCACGGCCTCACCGTCATGCATTCCTCTGCACTACCCCGTAGCCTCATCGCCCTACGGCCCTCCACGCTACCCCACAGCCTTGCCTCCCCATGGCTCTTTGTGCCTCCCTCGTGACCTCCACGGCCCTCATGGCCCTCCGCACAGCCCCACGGCCATGCTCCCCCATGGCCCTCTACGCTGCCCCAGGACCTTGCGCCTCCCTCGCAGCCTCTACGCCGCCCAGCATGAGCCGATCCACCCAGCGTGGGCAGGCCGGGCCAGACCCAGTGGTCCGGAATGGACCTAGAAGTCCGTACCAGACCCAGTGGGCCGGGTCGACCCAAATCAGGTCAGGTCGAACCAGAATCAGGCCAACTTTGAACTTTTCTCTCTATCGGCCATAACTTTGGCACCAGGAATCTGTTTGACGAACCTTTGGCAGCTATAGAAACCTTGGAGCGAGATGGTACCTTTGAGTATACCCCAATAGAGTTTTGGATAAAGTTAGAGTATGGTCGTATTGAATCAAGCATGAATCATACCGGGCCCTCGGGACTAAAAGGATAATAACTCATAGATCGGGCATTCGATTGACACACCGTATATTGTGTTAATACCCCTATGACGTGGCAGTCCTTTGTGATAATTCTTCATGGGACTTCGTGGCAGATGGAATATCGACCAGTGGCTTGATGAGCGGACCCTCCCAGTGACGAGCAAGCTTAGTGTGGGAACCCAGTAGTTGACTATGACCTGAAGAATGAATAGAGATCATGTGTGGGTCAGCACCTAGCGATCCTGTGTGGGTCAACACTAAGCGATCCTGTGTGGGTCAGCACTAAGTGATCATGTGTGGCTCAGCACCGAGATACTATGTGGGTCAGCACCTAGCGATACTATGTGGGTCAGCACCGAGCGATCCTGTTTGGGTTAGCAGTAGATCCTCTTAACAGAGTAAGATGAATTATTAGTTACATCTAATCATCTCTACTATTGTACTTAAGTTATACCTAGTTTGAGATGATTTTGTACTTGTGTGGTACTTTCCTTCATGGTAATACCTTGGTGGTATTCTTCTATATGGCGTACCTGTGTGGTACTTACCTTCATGGTATTCCTTCGTTTGTGGAACAGTTGGGATTTGGGATTTTGGGTTGGACACTATGTTTCCTCTTGATTGAGATGGGTATACTTGATAACTTTGGTATATGTATGGGAATATACCTAAGTAGTGTTGACAGTTGACTTCATACTTTTTGGTTTATCCTTTTTATATTTTTTTGATACATTGAGGGCCTCGGGGTCTCTATTGAGTATTGTTATACTTACCCCTACATGGGCTATTCCCACACCTCATTGTGTTTGGTGCATACAACGGACATCGCTGACTGAGGACGAGAGTACTAGGACTGGAGGTAGCTTGGAGGTGGACCTTAGATGAGGCGTACCACAGAGACAACCGTTTGAGAGCTGTACCTACCCTTCAGGTAGGATCCTTGGAGGGTGATCACAGGAGATGTTCTAGTTTACTTGTACTTTCAGTTTCTTATACTTTCCAGTTGGGCTTGTATTCTATCCCCTTTTACTTATTGTACTCACTCTGTATACTATTCAGTTTACTTGAGTTCTTATCTTGTTGTGTGCTTGGTTGCATGTGTTTACAGGTTATAAGGCAATGCCTTCCCAATTTTATGGAATACGCCTTCGGTGCTAGTCGCTATCCACTAGCCTATGGATGGTAGGCTTGGGGTAGTCATAGCACGGGCCCTGAGGGACGGGTCGTGACAATTTATGTACTTCAACTACCTTTGACCTTTAACACACCATCATTTCCAAATCTCACTATTCCATCAACCTTTTTTCTTAAAATTCTTAAAAAAATATGTATTTCCTATCATGTGGGGTGAGAATCCACTATCAAGAATCTAGGTGAAAATTTCCTTTGTAGCTTTGGGAGATATTTCTTCAAGGTTGGATTTCTCAGTTTTCTTCCTTTCCTTCCATGAGATACTTGATTGGGTTGAGGCTAAAGATGGACTTTCCAAACTCTTTTCAATATTCATGGGTTAATCATACTTATATTCTTCTTCTATAGTAGAATACATATTTATAAGAGTAACTACACTTGGTTGTAGGGTATTTACTTTTCTCTAAATTCTGTAGGTAATTTTCCCACCTTTCATTGGCCTATAATGAATAGATTTATGGCCATGGTTATAACAGTGAAAACAATATCCATAAAAATTAATTCTTCTATATGATGAAGGATATGGTTTCATTCTCCTTTGTTTACTTCCAAGTGATTCCCCATTCAGATAGATCCTTTCCTCTTCATAGTATGATATGGTATGTCCCAAAAATTCATATAATTGAAATTTCATAAGAGGAAATGTATTATAACTTCCATTCCTTATAATTTATCCTTATTTTGTAAAAGTATTGGACTATTGATCATCTATGGATACTTGAGGATAATTTTTGGCTCTCATTTATATTTTATTTGAAGATTTCTTTGTTAGGACATCAGGTGCATTTTTGATATATCCCACTTTCTGATTCCCTTTATTTTGGATCATCTTTCTTCCAACCTTTTATTTTTTTAGCATCAAAACCAATTCCACTTTTCCCATACATTTAGATATATGATAATTCAAGTCCCTATATACTCCTCTATAAGCATGTTTACCTCTTTATAAAAAATCTACATATGCTAATCTTCCAAACTATAATTTATTCTTTGATTCCCTTAATTTTGATTCAGTTTCCAGTTTACTCTTTAAAGTAACAACTTCTTCTTCTTGTCTCTCAAATGTCTTGGACTTATTTTATGATATGTATGTAATGTTATTTAGGAATTTTTACTACTCTTAAATACATATCTTAAATTTTGTAACTTTTTCTAAGCTTTCCAGAGTTGTTAAATATTCTTTTTCCCCTGCTTCTAGTTGATCAATTTCTACTTCAAGCTGATCAACATACTCTGATGACTCTTCCAAAATAGATGACATAATTATTTTTCTTTATCATTGATCATAAATATTATCAATAGAGACCTCAATTTATACCTTGAGATCAAAAACACCAATCAAATTATTATATTTATCTTTTGATGGTTCTACCTTTTCAACTGTATCCATAATGGATGCTTGGGTTTCAGATTTAAACTTTAGTTATACTTACTCCAATAATTTATAATCATCTTGTTCTTCTTTACATATGTATATCTTTTTCTATAATTTATTTCATTATTTAATGTATCCATTTTTAGGGAGCCTTTTCTAAGGCTTTTACATGATTCATGCTTCACTTACTTCATCATTGAACTTCTATGACCACCGAGAGGCAATATACCCAACTCTACCACACTGAAAATAGGATATAGGAAAATTTCCTTTCAATCTCACTTTCCCCCCCTTGAATTTCTTGGAAAAAATAGAATTAAGTTCATCTTAATTATTATCTTCATCAAAACTATCTTGGGAAATCTCAAGTTTTTCCGTGGATTTGAATTGCATTTCCTTACTTACTCGAGTTGTTGCATCTTTTAGTTTGACTCTCATTTTAGAATCCATCAGACTACTTACTAGATTATCAATAGAAAGTTTATACATATCCCTTTCCTAAAGAGATAACACTTTTGGGTTGTATAAATGTGTAAGCCTTCCCAATATTTTCTTCACAATGTCAATATATTTAATTTCTTCACAAAGTCCTTGAATTTCTCCAACATCTTTAGTAATTCAATTAAAAAGGTTATTTTCATTTTCATCAGGATTCATTTTCAAATCATCAAACCTATTGTGAAAAACATGGAGTTTGGTCTCCTTCACTTTGTTATCTCCTTTGTATATATTTCCTAGTTTTTTCTGCATAGACTTGGATGAAGTGAAACCCATCATCTTCAAATAGATTTGATCAAATAGAGCTATAGTAGGGGAATTTTATGTTTTGGCCTCTACATCAAGTATTTTCCTATCTAATTCAGTCATAGAAAGACCATTTTCATCAGTGACCTAAATCCTCTATGCATTAGAAAAAATAACTTACATATTAAGGGATCTCATATGGGATCTCATCTTACTCTTCCAAATCTAGAAGTATCTTCCATCAAAGAGGGGGACACCCCTAATATTCATTTAATTCTCCATGAAAAAAAATAGAGTAAATATTTAATTCCAATAACTTGTGTACTCTGATACCACTTTTTGGACCCCATGACACCTGAAGAGGGGAGGTGTGAATCAGGGTATCAACTTTTCTTTTAAATTGATGGATCTTATTCCTGCATTGATAGAAACTTGTTAAACATATCTGATGGAATTTTTCAATAATTAAACATTCACGGGTAAATAGAAAACATGGAAATTTTTCTTGTTTTACCACTAAGGGACAGTCCATGGATCATACACCAAAATTGTTTTGGTCGTACATAAATCCACTAATATTCACTAGTTATGGAATACATAAGTTCCAACACAATCACTCAATTCTAGGTACACTACCTTTACAAGATTTTATAGATAGCGCATTGCCTCCCTATGAACACTTCTATCAAATCTCCCTAACTCGATGCATTGGGTGAAGTCTTAATTAGTTTAACTACTTGAAGGTCACTTTAGTAGATTGTCATTTAAGTCTTTGTCCCTAACTATCATAAGACACTTCTTTCACTATAGTCCTAAGTTGATGCACTTGAAAAAACTACTCACTTAAACCAAATGTTAAACACTATTATTTACAAAGAAACTATCCTTCATGAAACCCCCTTTATGAGTCAATGAAATTCCAACTTTCAAACCCACACACATTCATGAAGCTCCTTTATGAAGCTTCTTTACAAAGCTAACTACCTTCATGAAGAAAACTCTCTTCTCAGAACACTAAGACATCACAAAAAACCCATTCATCAAGAAACTCCTTTTTCCAATATACCTAATCAATGTTCAATACTAATATAGTATTTTCATGATGCTCAGGATCAGAATTAATACTTATATGAAAATATATTATCCTTCAGGAATTTAAAACGATTTAGCCTTTTCTCTAATTCTTTTCATGTAAAATGAAGTAAGCATAGACACCTATTTATAGTCTCAGTATTTCACGATGATTCCCAGATCCCATTGGATTTTTCATGAAATTCAAAAATAATTTTTTCAAAGATCCTTTATTTTTGAATCTCTAATTAAATTCAACTCATTCATTAACATTCTCATAGCCGTGTAGACTTACTATCACACCATCACACATTCACAAAGATTATCATAGTCGCAAAAATTTATTATCATCTCATCACACCATTAATGATTTTTATTCAAGATTATTCACATTTTCATGAATCACAACCTTCTAGAAACCCAATATTTAAAAAACTCATGACTTTACCATATTTGTGATGATTCAATCCAAAAAAACCACTTTTCTTGAATCTTGTTCACGATGCTCTGTACAATCATGAAACTTGCAGCTTCCTCCTAATTTTGAGCTGAAAATTTTGGAAAACACTGAGAAAAGATGCCACCTTTAACACTGTATTCAGCTTGTATTGTAAGATCACTTTACATACAAACTCCCTGGTCAACCTAGTTTGGATTGAAAATAAACACAAACTAGACTCCATTTTCATCAATCCATCCAAATGTAAATTTTTTATTAAGCCATTTTAAGGACAAATGGGAAACTGTAGTTCGCAAACAAGATACCACTACATGCTAAAAGAGCTCACAAAATGATGAAACACAAGACTAAGATTAATTGAATCAGCTACTCTATATAACTCCCATTGCAACGAACTAACCTGGATATCAGGATCCTCTCTGATAAGCTCTTCAAAGTGAGTCATCATCTTGTCCATTGTCTGAATAAATTCTTATATGTTGGTTATGCTCTGATTGAAGCCCTGTGCCAGAATTCGATCTTGTTTATCTATCCACACTTCTTGATCCTCTTTTGCATCAACTTTCAACCTTCTTTCATAAATTCTTTTAATCTATTCTTCTGAGAAATTTGTTTGGACAACTTTTCCTAGCATTTATTCCTTTGAGTGTAGGATAAGTTTCAAACACTCCCCATCCCCTTCTTTCATGTCTCTTGTATTTCTCTTTGATTCTTCACTTTCCCCACTCTGTAGGTCTTTTCTTTCCTTGTTTCTACCCTTCTTGACCGACCTTGTCTCCATCGGTTTTGGCAAGTGGGAATAATCCTTACGCCCCTTTGGTTTTTTCCCTTGGACCACAATACATTTCCCTAAGTCTCAAGTTCATTTATTTTCCTTATTACATCTAGGACTATAAGGACCTTTCCCTTGAATTTGGTCCATGCTATCCGCTAAGAGTTGACTATATATTTCATCACCAGAAGTGTCCTCCTCTTGAGTTAATGGGGGTTATTAGACAACCAAACCTTCAAAATGGTTCCCCAGTTTAATCGCTAAGCCTTCTTTGAGGGATCTCTGCTTACATAGAGATTCCTACTTTCCTACTTTATTCTCAAAAACATTATTATTCCCCCCTTTTCCATCCTTTAGAGAGATTGCAAAGTTGGCATCAAGGGATTTTGGGTCTAAGGGTCCCAAAACCTTCACTTCGGCTAGTCTCCCTTGTCCACACATATAATCTGTTGTATCTGGTAGTTCCACCGGGGCCACATCCAAGGGACCCTCTCTTTATGTTCCACCCACCTACACAGCCTCCTTTCCTTCCACCTATAAGTATTTTATACCCAAATCATGTTTTAGATGGGAAAATACATCCACTACCTGTGGATCTGCCTCCTTAGACAGGGGATGATCCTCCCGGGAGCTAGACTCCACACCTGAAATGTGCCTAACAGGTTCCATCATCTTTGGAACAGCCACATGCACCTCCTCATACTATCCTGAGCCAAAATTATCCTGAAACTGCTGGTATACAAGGGGATCAACCTGCATATTCTGTATCTTTTACTCCAAAGATCCATGTCCAATTCTTACTGAGTGAACCATAGGGACAGATCTGGGATGTTGGCTGACACCCCTATCGGCATCAGAAGAGCCTATCCTAACCTGTGAGTACAGAGAGGCCAGGACAGTGTAAGAACTAAACTTTTTGTTACCTGCATGCTCCACATCCTGAACCCGATTTGGGGGTGAGCAAAGTCTGCAGACTTGTTGGATGTGACCTAGTCGACAGCAAGAAGATCAAAAATCTATCCAATATTCAAAACGCACCTCCTATTTCATCTGGTATTCATGTTCTATCTCAATCCATACAAATTCAGTCGGAGGTTTGGAGAAATCTATTTCTACACATATGTGAGGAGAAATAGGATGGCAAAGGGTTTGAGATCTTGGATCAAAGCACAAAAATATATCTACCATGTTTCCAAGCATCGAAAGAATTGAAAGGTTCTGAAAAGGAAATGGAAGGCTCAGGAAACTAACCCAAATCGGCACTGTCGTAGGGTCCCATTGTAGATGGAAGTCGAAAGACTGGTAGAATAGAAAGAACTGAACACCGTTGAAGGATCTTCATCCGCCAGACCAGATGGAAATAAGGTCATCCTCTGTCGTGAATCGGATGAGAATATGGTGAGGATCTAGTAGCCCTACTACAGTATGTTGAAGTAAGTCCCATGAATCATCAATGAAATCGTCGAACGTGTCAACGGATGGTCAATTCCAACCAAAGAGAGACACCATAGAAATCCGATGGAGGTCCTAAGCCTCAGTAAATTCCTGTAAAGTAATTATCTTAGGGTGAAATTTTGGTATTTTTCTAAAAATATTAGTTTTTTGATTAATTATGAAAAATACAGGTTTTTATTGAAAACATATTTTTCATATATAGAATTTATAAGGTTTAATTTTCTTTTAAGATGGTATTAAAAGTAAAATTATTTAAATTATATTATAATAAAATAAATGTATTTTATTTTAATTAATTATATTTTTAATTTTGATATAAAAACTTTTTGAACTTTTAAATTTTTCTCCTTGGGAAACCGTTTTCTCATCACCTCTGCAGGTTAAATTTTAAATTAAATTTTTTCACTTTTGTGAATGGAATTTAGAAAAATGGATTAAATATTTGGAATCATAATAATTTATATTATGTAATTGGTTCAACTTAATTTTTTTCGAAATTAATAGTAAAAATAGTAAAAATTAATTATTGCGGTTGAGATTAAAACGAGTTTACTGGGGGTTAAACTAAAATGATAATGGATAAAAGGACCTTAAAACTTGTACAAAACAAATTGAATGACCATATTTAGACCTTATCCCATAAAATTATTGATAATGGGCCATTTTTAATCTTTTTTAATGTGAATAATGTGGTTACACTTTTTTCTTTTCAAACATTCCTTAAGTGTCCTCACCCCCACTTATAAAAGGCCACCCTCTCTCTTCTCATCTTCACACTTAAAAATCCATTTGGATATGCCAATACCTAATGCAATATTGTCCTTAAATATATCCCCACTTCCTTGAGGGCTTGATGAGATCATAAATCCAATCTATAAAGTCTTTAGGTTAAACCTAAAGAGGTTGTATGAAGAATAAGTAATGTTTTAAACTATGCATTTTTTTACTACTTCTTATAACTCATTATAATATTAATAAATTATGTTGATATAAAAAAATAATTATCTTAAATAAACTTATATGTTACTATTTTAATTTAACAACTTATAACCATCTCCACTTCTATAAAATTGGAAACAAAAATGACGATTGTGCATACATAGGACTACCGCCTAGCAAACTGATGTTATTATTTTTCCATCACCATATATCATGTATAGATATAATGATAGATTTAAGATTTGTATATTATATTTATGATAAATTTATACCTCTATAATATAATACCATATCTACCTTATTTTCTCCCAACTTATTGGAAAACAGTAATGTCGCTCGTGTGTACGGTGCATTATCGCTTCACGAACCGATGTGATGTGTTTTTAATTTATTTTTTACATGGATGATAATAAGGACATATTAAATTAATATACATGATTTTTTAAAATAATTATACTTCTTAAATTATTATATCACATATACCTTCTTACTTTCCATTCCATGGGGGATATGATAACATCTTTCATGTGTACGGTGGACTATCACCTCGTGAAGCGATTTGATTCATTTTTCACTAAAAAAATCATGGAAGGTAATTAGGGTAACTTTAATGTATATATGTTATATATATATAATAAAAATTATTCTTTAATGATAATATATTATTTAACTTTCTTTCATTTCATCCTTCGAGGAAATGGAAACTGCATTCATGGGTACGTACAACCAACCATCTCCATAAACGGTGTATTTTATTTTCTATATATAACTTTTATGGATTACTCTAAATAAATATACATTAGAGATATATGATATTAATATATTATGTAAAATTATTTATATTATGGAACTGAATTAAGTGGACTGATAATATTAAATTCAAAACATACATGAAAAACAATGCAGTTACATCCCAAAACATGATTTTAACATGGGATTGTTAATAAATGGATAATAAATGGTCATAAGTAAATAATATATGGTATTATATATATAATTATGGTTCAATAATATATTTAAAATAATCTTTTATTTATTATATAGTATTTTCAAACATTTATGATGGAATTCAATACTTAATGTAAGTTATTTTTATCTCAATTTGTCTTCTTTGGGACATATGTTATGTTATAAACCTATCTTCTTTTATGAGGTATATATTCATCCCCTTTGAAATGTAATATCATTATTTTATTTATTCTAATTATATTTTATATTTCATTTAATTTTATTCCTTCATGGGTTCTATGATTCAAAGTTACCAAAGTGGTAAGGATTTTATGATAAAATCTCAACGTTTGTCAGGATTGTTTATATTTATATTTTTTGATGATGAAATATTATGAAATATATCTCAATAAACTCATGAATTTTATTCTCCTATGATTAATTATTTATAATAAATGTTTTCCCATTATTTTTCTCCATTTATGTACTCATGATTTCGAACATATTTTTTTAAAGAAAATCAACTTTATTTCACTCTTTGGTCAAAACCCCTTTATTATTCCATATCCATGTTTTCTAAAAATATTTGAAAAATGGTTTAATGTTCTTAGGGGATATATTAAAGTCATTTTTATCCTTGATTTAATTTTAAAAATAAATTAAAAGGAATCTTCATGTCATTTTTAAAACAATTCTCATTTGACTTTTACTGAAAATATAAATAAAATATTTGTTTTAACATATACGATATTTCTTGCTGTCATGACCACTAAATGTTTTAGAGATTAATTTATAAGTTTCAATGTTCATTTTCAATGAAAATTATTTCCAAATTTTTTTATAAATTTTAATTTTAAAAAGTTATTTTTAAAGAATGGTTATTTTCCTCAAGAAATGTTCCCAGTGTCCTATCAAAATCATTTTCTATATAAGATGGAATCATTTGATGTTAATTATGATTTAATAGTGATATTATCTAATGATTCCATTATTATTATTTATCTATATGGTTTATATTTATGATGAAAACATTTCTATGAAACCTATTTATTTACCATAGTTTATAATATGATGAAATGTATATGAAACTCATTTAATTTCATGGATTCTAATATGATGAATGTTTTATGATCATGTGGAACAAAAATTTATGGATTATGTGATGGGTGGGATGTATATCTCCCTCCAATGAATTAGGTAATGATTAATTTTCTATAAGATCATAGGGTACATGGGAGGTTATCCCAATCCCAAAAAGAGGGTAAACAAGAGGTTATCCCAAGCCTGAAGTAGGTACCCAGGTGGTTAGCCCAAGACTAACATGTTATGAATGTCTTGGTGGATAAAATTAACATAAGTTTTTATATGATTATGTTTATGAAAAAATTACATTTCTTATATTAATTTTATTTTCTCATGTCTCATATTTATTTGATTTCATTATGATTAATTTCTTATGAACTACCAATCTTTATGCCATGACTTAAGATTTTGATCTTTGAATTGAGGGGTATGGTTTTCATATTTTATTCTCGTGTTATCATACCATTATGCTCATGTTGTGTTTAATTATTTACATTTTTCCCTTACTAAGCATATGATATCACCCTTTATTATGTTTCTTTTCACCAGGTTAAGAAGATAGGTATTACATGTGATATGTCTAAGAAGGGTGATAATTATTAGGAACTAAGTGGAGATGATATAAAACTATTATGAATGAGCTGTTTAGGTTTCCAAGTTTAAAAAGGCACTATAAATCTATGATATTTATGAGTGTTTTTGTGTAATATAATTAATATTCATAAAAAAAGTTGTAATATTATTATATGAAAAATATGGGGTCGATATATAGCATGCCTTACTTCCTCGGATGTTAGTGTCCTAACCGAGGTGTTACTTTCAAGAAAAAGTGATCACTCGTAAAGAACTCCAAGGGTATTCTCCTATGAACAACATGTGATATTTTACTTCTTTGAGAATTCCCCGTGATCTTATAAATTTTTTAGACTATATTAGAGGGAACTTGAACCAAACTAGACCCCACAACCTTTGCCTCACCTACCTCCTTCCAACAAAGCATTGAATGACATAGTCCCATGTAAAGATCACCATAAGGTTCCATCTAAATAAAATAATCATAAATATTATTATAAATTAACTCAACCAAGGATGGGTTATTATACCAATCTAAACCAAATTCCATGATGTGATCTCATAGTATATCCTCCAGTATGTATATCGTTTTCTCAGACTGTCTGTCTGTCAGAGGATGGGACGTTGTACTCAATATCAAGAGTCCTTAGGGATTTATAAAATACCTAAAAAATAAATGATTTAAAACATTAATCTATGTATGATAAAATTCTCAAGAGAACTATATGTAAGTTCAAGATCTCACAGACATATATCCTTCCCATATCATCAACTAAATGAGTCTCTAAAATTGGTAAGAAGTGAGCAACTTTTGTCAACCGATCAACAATCACCCAAAAAGTGTCATTAATCCTCGAGGTCCTAGGTAACCCCATAAAAAAATTACATCATGATTTCCTCCCACTCACACATGGTTATAAGAAGTGGATATATAAAACCACTAGTAATTTAGTGTTCGACCTTTAACCTCTAGTAGGTAAGGCTTCAGGACACAAACCAGTCGATGTATGTCTTCATCCCTAGCCACATAAACTATATCTTGAAGTCATGGTACATATTAATCATAATATGATATACAACTCATCTAGTTTTATGGAAATAACTCATAAAATACTCTTTGATTGAGGTAAGGACTAAAGATCTCACATGTACAAGGATCACATTGTCATTACCCAAAGACCACCCAGGTATCAGATCACATCGAGATAGTTGTTCCCATATCACAGCACACTATGGTTAAGAATTATGTTCTACATTTACTAAGTCTACTAGAGAATATTTAACCACCAAGGGAGAACAATTCCTTGGTCCCTACTCCTTTGAAGCATCAATCCCCAAATTATCCAACAAGCTCATCAAGCATCACTACTCCTCTGAAGGCCTCTCACAGTGCTTTTATTCATACTGTGTCTTACGTCTAAGATAATTCATAATGAAGTTACCATTACCTTGTTCATAAACCATACCAAAGTAAAAAAATTGAAGTTAATCTACCCAAATCCACTATCTTAGATTCAGGTCCTGGTGTATGAAGATATAATAGAGGATTTTATGATTAATGTCGATAATTAATGTGTTTCCGAAGAGATAGTGTCACCAAATCTTCATATCATGGACCATTGATTCCAAATATAAGTTGTGAGTAGGGGAGTTCCATTCATGGGGTCATAACTAACGATACCCATAGTATATTACCTTCTCTCTTTATATCATCACTTCTCTTACACCAATTCTTGATGCACCACTGTATACTGCATAAACAATCCCAAGATCAGGGAATGTTAGTACTGCAGTTTTCATTAGCCTTATCTTCATATCAAGGAATTTATATTCATGCTGGAAAACCATTGGAATTTATCTCACTTCTTCTCTTGTGTTTTCATGGATGGTGATAGTTAGGTGAAGTTTAGGATAAAGTGACAGTAGTATCCTACTTGGACTAGGAAGCTTATGATCTCAAACACATTCTAGGGATGTTTATAGCACATGAATGCCTCTAATTTATCTAAATCCATGTATATAACCATCTCAGACCCCACATGTCCTAGGTAATACACCTCCTAAATCAAGAAGTTTCACTTTGATTTTTGGGATTAAATTTGATGAGATCGAAGCATTCCCAGGACTATCTTGAGGTGCCTAGAATATTATTCAGGTGGTGGTGAGTAAATGAGTATTTTTTCAATGAATTCCATGGTGAATGAGTACAAGTACAGAAGGAATATCCTTTTGATGAGGTACATGAACACTTCCATAACATTCATTATTCTGAATGGAATCAATAAGTACTCATATATCCCATGCCTTCTACAAAACAAAGACTTCAGAATTTCATCCTCTATAACTCACAACTTGTGATAACCCGATCGAAGATCAATCTTGTAGAAAAACTGAGATCCCGAAAACTGGTTGAAAATATCATCAATCCTAGGAAAAATATTTTTTTTGTTCACCATCACTTAGTTTAGATTCTATTAATCAATGTAGAGTCAAAGACTATCATCCTTCTTCTTGGAGAACAACATAGGCTCACCCCATGATGAAGTAATTTTGTTAATAAAACCTTTCTTCTCCAAGTTATTGAGATTTAACTTAATTTTATTCAACTCAGTTGGTTCCATAAAATACAGGGGTATATAAATTGGATTCTTACCTAGTATGATATCAATATCAAAGTCAAATCCTATATCTAAAGGGACTCTTGTGACGTCATCTAGAAATATGTCATGATAGATATCCATGAATTGATTAAGATTAAAGGGGGTTATCATTGAATCTACCAAAAGAGACATATCATGACCCCCTCCCCAAAAAGGTACCCCTTCATGGATTTCAATGAGAGAAGAGAGATAATGATGCCTAAATACTGCCTTAAATAGACCATGGGTTGGTGACTAGGATCGAGGGTATAACATAGACACGGATGAGAGGCATTACCCTATGAGATTTGAGAATTAGAAGATAATATAAAATAACCACCAAACAAATAATACTCATAATAAAGGTGATAATATCTCATTTACATACAAGTAGTTCCATACAAAACTAATACAACTAAAAGGAAATGAAAAACCCAAAATAAAGCCTTAGTAGTGACATGGATGCCCAAAAAGCTCCTAAACCACTCCTCAGACAAAGGAAGTACATATTGATAACCAACCAACTTTTTCAGACCTAAAAAATAGTTTATATATACATTGGGTAAGCATAACATATATACTCAATAGGATTCTCCTTGAAACCTCTCATGAAAAAGGTGAAAGAAGTGTACTAAATCTTAGTGAGTAAACAAATAAAACAAACTCATTACCTAAAAAGGTTTACTATTATTTTCCTAGCCTCACTATGTATACCTATAACCAAGTAACACATACATAGGATCATATAATATAATAACAAAAATAATGGTACCCCACTACCACATCTCCACTAGTTTTATTTTCTTCCCCAATGTCACACTTTCGAAGAATATCTCTCTAAAATAAGTTATCCTAAAGACACACGAGCTAAGTGTCACAACCTGCACCTCATATATCATATCACCACATTATCCAATCTGCATATCAATATAGTAATTAAGTAGTTTCTAGGATCCACCACAACCCATATGTATTGTATCATACATTATGTATTATACCTCAATCCACCATATCCCATACACTGAATATGTACCTCGATCCATTACATCCCATACACAACATACCTAAAATAATTCTTCGGATACTATATCCAAAGTTACATGTGTGTGAAATAATCACAAGACATTATAGGCCTCTACACACATATATGCAGAAACTAACCACCTTGTATACCAGCACATAATTCTACCAAGTGAATAGAGCAAGGCCAAGGGGGTAGTAAACCATCCATCCTCCCACCATGGTGTTAGGGAAAACATCCTCTCAGAGTCTACTGGGTGTCGGTTTCCATAACCAATGCAGGTGGGGTAGCATATGAAATCATGAAACATATATCATATATTATATCTCATGACCACACTATGGGGCTAACCTAGTCTTAGACTCAATTTCAGCTAGCATCACTCAAACTCTCACCTGATACTACTATGAACTAGATATCCTATAAGAAAACAACCATTAAGCCTCATTTTAATTAATTAATAAATTATCTATTAATTAATTATTATAATTATCATTTCCAAGATTAATGTTTTAATCTTATAAGACAATTGTCAGTGGAACTATTAATTATTTTCCTATATTCTCATTTATGTCATCATTAAAAGAAATCAACAAGAATCAACCCCATTCTTTCATTAATTCATTTATCATTTAAATAGTCATTCTGGTACTCTAGGAATAATTCCAAGCTACCACATAAAAACATGTACTCATAGTGCATAGCATAAAACTACTTCCTACAATTGAAAAAATATTATATAAATAACAATCAATCATCTTCCATTAAACAGGAATAAACATTATCAATCAACCATCCAATATTTCATAAAAACAATGGGAAACCCCAGCTTCAACCTATTCTATCAGTCTCAGTGCCATCCCCGACACCACTGTACATAGATGCTGGCATCCCATTCTAACATCATAATCATCACTGGTATCCTATTCCACCATCACTTCTTCAGGAATCCCCACCCACATCTCATCAACCATCATCCATCCTAGGATCACATCACATTACATATAAAGGCTCATATCTAGAAAAATTATATAAGATAGAAAAAAATAGATTCATTAGGGAATATAGTCCATAAACCAAGGCTTACAAACTTTACATGTGAATGGTCCCTCTAATCCCCAAACATTTATCTTTGTTAGAAAATCAGTTTTATTTCCATCTTAGATTAACTGATTCACTTATCAAAGGTTACGACTATAAGTAACCTCATACATTATCTATTATAAGATGTCAAATATTAACCATGACTCTAAGAATCTTTTATAGTTTCATTTAACTTAAAATAAGTATATTCCAATTATCCTATCTCTTTAATTATTTATCCAACTAACATTAATAGATTTATGTTCTTTAATTGTTTTCATTAAGTTAAACATGTCAAAACAGGCATAACCAATATGCTAAACAAATCATAAACATATATAGAACACTATCTAATAAATCTTGGAGGCACTAAAACATATACATTTCATAAAAAAGAAATCACATATACCACAATATTCAAACATGAATATTAATATTTCCTCAAGTGATAGTGATTACGATTCCAATAATTTAATTAAATTATAACATGTGATGACATCCTTAAGCAAGGATAATAAACCTATGCATGGAATAAAAAATTTCCTCAAAAAAGAATAATAAGAATAGAAAATGATTTAAATAATTTCTTTTTCTTGAATTATAATTTCAATTTATCAATTAATTATAGTCTTGCACTAACAATAGTTTTATAAAAAAATATAATTTTCAACTTTAAAGACAAATTTCCATTTCAAAACTCAAATATTCATAATTATAGACATAAATCACTTCAACATTATTTTAGCAGTTTAACACTGCAGCATGTTTTTTTTTATCAAACAATAATTATAAAAATTCATGTGATTCTCTATTTCTCTCTCCTTGATAATTTTCTATAATAATTATCATTATTCTACAACATGAAATTATTTATTATTATCCATTGTATGTGATAATTTAATAAATTCCATTCTTGGAATTATCATTAATAATATTCAATATACTTCTTTCAATATGAAGTTCTATATTTCTAATTAAAATTATATAAATAATTATGTTAACAACTTTTCACCACATGTGATATAACATTTATTTCAATTTTTGAAATATTAATATTTAATCAACATAATTACACATCATTCATTTTATCTTTATCTTTTAAAATTATCAAATTATCACATATTCACTTTATACAATTATTTTTTTCATATTCGTATATGATTATGGTTGATTACATCTATTTAAAAAAAGAAATTAAAGCCTGATAATTTCATATTTGAAAAATATAGAAAAGGATAATTCATAGATCCCCTACCTAGATACGAAGACCTGACCAAGATTAGAAATGATGTTCGTAAGGCCCGATATAAAGTTTCATGGAAAACCCTAGAAAATCATAATCATTGTGAGATGAATAATGGTTCGACTTGATCACTGAACTCATAACCAAAATTTAATCCACCAAAAAAGAGATGCCAAATGAACATATAATCATTTGATTCTCTATATTTAATAATTTAAATATAAAAATATGATTTAATTAAATCTATAAAATGAATCTTGATGCATGTAGAAAAAACTATGTTCTTACCTTCTTCTCATCAAGAAGAATCTAATGAAACTTTTTGTGAATCGAACTTATTTGTATTGAGGGGGATATGGTGGAGAGAATTTGTGGAATATAGGGTTTTTTATTTACCTGATCTTTTATACCTCCCACGTGCCTCCAACATTCATATGCCTCTCTCCCCCTTCTATTCACATGATTTACAATTTTATTTATCCCATTAAATTATAATCTTTTAATCTATTTCTATTTCTTCATTATTATCCCAAATTCTCTTTCCAATCAACTTCTATACAATTTTTCCCATTTCTATCTTACAATTCGCTTTTAAATCCTTCAATAAAATTCATTTAATTTCTTATACACGTTTTTATTATTTAAATTTTACTTATTATTTTTTTATTTTTAATACATACACATTTTTTACTCTTTTAATAAAACCTCATTATTTTTTAGAAACGTTTTTTAGGATATTCTTCAATGAAGTGATTTTTAAAATCCTTGTGACTTCATTTTTTTATTAGCATATATATATAGTATGACATACTTTTTTTTAAAACATATTTTGGTTTTTTTCAAACATGATTTTATATATATATTTATTTATATATATATAACCAATAATATAATATATATATATATGTATGTATGTATGTATGTATATTAACAAGATGATATATGTTTAACATTTAACTATGCTACTCCCATTTACATATATAATATTTATAAATGATGTGTGGAACAAATTTCATTAGCACGCATAGTTTCTAGATCTTCCAAAACCTTATATAAATGGTATTCATTTTAATTTCAATATATTTCAAAATTTTCATTAATGAAAACTCATTAAATATTAAATAAAAATTTTGTATATACAAAAGTAATATTTATTAAGCAATAACTTTATTAAGCTTCTACACTAGAGAAAAGATAAAGTATGGCTTGTAAAATCTAGGTGCTTACATTAAATAACTCTCAAAAACTTATCATCCTTAAGAATTAAAACAAAAATATAATGAAAGGGAAAGGGTGTGAGGTAAATCAATCACCCCACAAGATACCACTCAAGGTTATCGATATAATCAGAACACAACAACCTATAGGGAAAAGAATTGTAAATCTACACAACACTTTAAATAATATCCTGGGGGATACCTCTAAAATAGAAATAAACCAATTAATAAAACATTACATCAAGGGAGGAAATACATCTCATATATCAATATGAGATCAAAAAATTCATCCAAAAAATCATTAAATAGCTTGGAATATTGAGAATGCATCTCTGACTCTTATTCCCAAGAAAAGTCACACAAATAACAAAAACTTATCCAACAAGTAATAAATATCGATCAATTATGGGTAAGACATTATTTTCAACCCAATTCAGCATTCATATTTTAAATGAACAAATCCAAGTTTAAAACCTAATCATAATTTTTTTAATAAGTTCATGTATTCCAAAATCATTATTCATTTAAAGACTTTTTTTAATCTATATCAAAAACACTTCATCAAATAAATTTTCATTTTAAGTCATTATTTTTTAAAAATCCACTCAATATTCTCAAAGTCTTTGAAGAAAAAAAGTTTTATTTCACAATTCCATGAATTTCATTTCAAAAGAAACCTTAAATGATTTTTTATCAATGACTCATGCCTCTCATTTCAAAGCATCCAAAATAAAATCATAAATCATTTCACACACATTTAATTTCATCAATGTTTATATTAAAATCAATTTTTCAACCCAAGAAACTTTTCTAGAAATCAATAAATAATTTTTTAAGTTAATTTACATGGTTTTCATTACACACACCATGTCATTTCAAATTATTTATCAAGAGAATAAAATTTGAAATATGAAATAACATAAACAAAACATGAATTTAGAATAATCCATTTTATCCCACTTTAAAACTTTTTCCATTTTTGTTAAAAAAACTTATTGATCAGGAGAAAAATCATGAAAAAATCTATAAAGGATTAAAAGTTTGAATTTACATTTACTATTTACTACAAAGTTTTTGATGTCAATTTCACAAAAAAATCCCATATAATCACATGTAATATGGTCAATAGATCTTCCATAAGCATAAAATTAAAAGGATCCATCCACCACACCATGATATTATCCACTTTGTACAGTACTGACACACCCACATAGTTTTAAAATGTGTCTTAATATAACATGTCATGATGGGTGAAGTGTCCCCTCTCTTGAAATGATCAAGACCATATCACACATTACCAGTGATAATAAAATCCATTTTGAAGATTTAAGCACACTAGGACACGTCCATATCATAAACAAAGGTCACATGCACAACCCACAACATATAATAATTTAATTAATAATAAAGAGAGTTATTAATACAACACTGGGAATGAATAAATTAAAGTAAACTTAAAATATTTTCCTTTCCCTGGACTAGGTCCCATATAACTTGGAACGAGTTAATAGTATATTGATTAAAACAAATAAAACATATAAGAACCCATCCCCTAGACTAAATCTCCACCATACTAGGCCCAATAATATATTAAAGGATGCACATGATGATAACAACCCCTCCCCCAGACCAAACAAGGGCCTGAGGAGAGAGTAAATAGTAACCCCTCCCCCTGGACCAAACAAAGACCAGAGGAGAGAGTAATATAATGATATAAATAATGTCATAAAAACTCATTTCACCATGAAATATCTCTATTTCAGCACATGAACATGGAATAATTTATGCATACCGTCTCATAAAAAAATAGGTGTGCGTTGGAAACTAAAGGTTGGATTGATACAAGCGATCGTGGGTCAAAGATTTATTATTTGGGTTTCAATCAAACAAATGAGGAAGTTTCCTTATACTCTTTCTGGAGGTCTAGAAATCAAATAATAACAATAAATAAGGTCATTCACTTCAAAGGGATAACAATTAAAGGGTTTCAAGCATAAAATATAAATTAAAAGGTCTCGCCATAGATCAAGATAAAATCTTAGAAATAAAAAAAATAGATGGAAACATAATTGGATGAAAATATTCCCCTTGTAGTAAAAGAAAGAAACTTAGACTGAAAACTAATCTCAGAACTTTCCCCCACAAAATATTCAACTCTATATAAACTTTGAGGGATAATAACCACCACTATCAAGATGACCCATGTAGAATCATTATAAAAAAAGTAACTTTGTGAACTTTCCCTGAACATGATTCAAACCAAAGTCTATCACCACCTCTTCAAACCAAACCTATGTCCCATTATTGGAAATAGATCCCTCAAACTTCTTTAGACTTTGGAACTATAACTTGTAGATTATTCTCCTCTGAGAATTTTTGTTTACATCCTCCACATTGGTGATTTTACAAAACATCTTGTAAAATGTATTAAATACAAACCTAATGGGTATGTTGACCTGGATCCACTATTGAAAAGAAAACACATTAAGGAATCCTAATCCAAGACATAGATTATTTAAGTTTGATTATTACCTTAATCTGTTTTAACATTTTCCCATTGTCTTCCCCATTCAAGCACAAGCGCATATAAGAAATATGTATGGTCATTTCCTAGGTCTCTTCCCCCTAAAAAGTATAACTTCACTTAGCATATCCAGTAAACTTTAAGGTCCTTTAATCAGATCATGAGGGTTCCTAAAATCCAATTTCTAAGATGGTATCACTTGTTTATATCATGAACTAAGTCTAACTAACACTATTTTCCTACTAAACCATGCATCCTCACCAGTGTTTAACTCTAAAATTCATCATATATCTTAATCATCGTCTCTAATACCAATCTTTCATGACCCACTCCCCCAAAAGGTACCTCTAATGGGACATAAATGATAGAAGAGATATAGTGACACCCAAATCCTACCTCCAATAGACCCCAACTTGGTAACTAGAACCGAGAGTATTAAATATACACAGATATGAGGCATTACCCTCTATGATTTGAGAATTGGGAGATAATATAGAACAACCACCAAACAACTCTTTCTCATAATAATGGTAAGACTATCTCATGTACATACATGTAGTGTCATATAAAACTGATATAACTAAAATGAAATTAAAAACCAAAAGAAATCCTTAGTAGTTCCCTTGAAACCCAAATAGCTCCTAAAAGAATCCTCAAACTATGAAATTTCATCTTGATCACTAACCATCTCTTGTTGACCTAAAAACAGTTTATACATATGTAGGGTGATAATAATATGTATATTCAGTAGGATCCTCCCTTCAAACTTGCATGAAAATTGTGAAAAAAGCATACTAAAGCTCATTGAGTAAACAAATGAAACTAACTTGTCACCTAGATAGGTTTACTGTTGTTTTCTCATCCTCACCATGGAAACTTCTCACCAAGTAATGCATACAAGAGAAAATATAATATAATAATAGCAATAAGGGTAACCCACTAATACGTCCCCACTAGTTTTCCACTCTACCCCAATGTCGTACGTACTGAACTATTTCTCTCTAAAATAAGACAGCATGAAAAAACCTGGGTGAAGTATCACAACATGAACCTTGTACATCACATCACCACATCATACCATTCACATAACCATATAGTAACCGAGTAGTTTCTAGGATCCACCATAGCTTGTATGTCATGTATTATACATTGAGTATTATACCTCAATCAATCACAACCCATACACTGAGTATATACCTAGATCCATCATATCCCATACATGACATACCTATAATAATCCTTTGGATACAATATCTAGAGATACATGTGTTCTAAATAACCATAATCCATTACATCCCTCTACACACATATATATGGGAAAACTAACCCCCATGCATACCATCACATTATACTACCAAGATAAGAGAGCATGGCCATAGGGGATAGTCAACCATTTATCCTACCACTGAGATATTAGGGAAAACAACCTCTTAGAGTCCATTGGGTTTCAATTTCCCTAATTGATATGGATGAGTTAGTGTATGAAATCATAAAACATACATGATATAATATAGCTCATAACCACACTAACAGTATAACCTAGTCTTGGACTCAAAAGTAGATAATGTCTCTCGGACTCCCAACTACCATTTCTAATAAATAGATATCCTATAACCACACAAGATTCAAGCCTCATTTTAATTAATTAAATAATTATATATTAATTAATCAGTTGTCATTTCCAAGATTAATGTTTTAATCCTCTAATCCAAGTGTCGGTGGAACTATTAATTATTTTCTTGTATTTTCAAGTATGCCATAATTAAAAGAAAGAAACAAGAACCAACATCATTATTTCATTAATTCATTTATCATTACAATATTCATCTCTGTAATCTAGGATTCATCCCAAGCTACCACATAAAAAGGTGTAATTATAGTTCATAGTATCAAACTACTTCCCATATTTAAAAACTAAGTAAATAAATAACAAATGAATATCATCCATTAAATAATAATAAACGTTATCAAGAAATTAACCTAGATTTCAATATAACAATTGTAAATCCTAGATTCAACTCATTATATCACTCTTGGAGCCATCCCCTACACCACTACACATAACCTCTGACATCCCATGCCAATATCATTATCATCACCAGCACTGCGTGCCATCATCAATGCCTCCGGTACCCCTTCACATATCTCATAAACCATTATCCATCCCAAGATCACATCACATTACATAAAAAGGCTCATATACAAAGAAAATATATAAGTCATTATACAACAGACAGATTCATCAGGGCATCTAGGCCCCAAACCAAGGCTACCAACCTTTACATGCCAAGAGGCCCTCTTAACCCCAAACATTTATATTTATCAAACAATTGTTTCTATTTCCATCTTAGATTAACCAATTCATTTATAATAGGTTATAAATATTGGTAACCTAATAAATAAACTATTATAATATAACAATTATTAACCATGATTCTAAGCATCATTTCCAGTTTCATTTAACTTAAAGGAATTATATTTTAATTATCCTACCTCTTTAATTATTCAGAAAATGAAAATTAATAGATTTACAATATATAACTATTTTCATTAAGTTAAATATATCAAACTAGTCAGAACTAACATGATAAAAAATCATAAACATGGATAGAACACTATCTAGTAAATCACAGAGGAAGTAAAACATATACATTTCAAAAACTAGTGATTACACATCCCCCAATATTCAAACATGAATATTAATATTTCCTCAAGCGATGCTTATTATTGTTACTAGAATTTAATTTAATTCCAACATGTAATAAAATCCTTAAGTAGGGATAATAAACTTATGCATACAATAAAAATCTTCTTAACAAGAGATTAATAAGAACCTCACATGCGTTAAATAATTTCTTTTTCCTAAATTATATTTTAACTTTATCAATTAATTCTAAGCATGATCTAACAATAATTTTATGAAAAAAATATATTATTTTCAACTTGAATAGAAAATTGTCATTCTAAACCTCTAATATATAGAATTATAAACATAATTCTCATCAAAATTATTTAATAAGTTTAGAACTTCAATGTGTTGTTTTTTTATTTTATGAAACAATAATTATACAATGTCAGGTGATTATCTATTTCTCTCTCTTGGATGATTTTCAAGAATAACAATCATTTTTATACAAAATGCAATTATTTATTATTATCCACTACATGTGATTATTTAATAAATTCTATTCTTAGAATTATCATTAATAATATTCAATATACTTCCTTCAACATGAAATTCTATATTTCTAATTCAAATTCTATAAATAATTATATTAACAACATTTCTCTACATGTGATATAAATTTGATTTCAATTTATGAAATATTAATATTGCATTAATATAATTTTACATCATGAATTTTATCCTTATCTTTTATAATTCTCACATTATCACATATTCACTTCATGTGATTTTTTTTAAAATTCTTATATGATTATGGTTAATTACATTAATTTAAAAAAAGAAACTAAAGAATAATAATTTCATACTTTCACAATATATAAAAGGAGAAGTCGTAAGTCCCCTACCTCAATTTGAATAACTGTTCATGATTGTAAATGGTTTTCCCAATGCCTGACATAAAGTTGTGGGGAAAACCCTGACAAATCAAAATCACTATGAGATGCAGAATGGTTTGACTTGATCATCAAACTCATCACTAGATGTTAATCCATCGCAAAAGTGATATTAAATGAATATATAATCATTTGATCCTCTATGTTTAAAAATTTAAACACAAAAATATGGTATAATTAAATATTTAAAAATAACCTCAACACCTACAGAAAAAACTAAGAGATTGGGTTCATATTGTCAATAAGAATTAAAAAAACTGACAAAGTATCAATCGTATTAGTATTGAGGGAGATATGGTGGATAGAATTTTAATAATATAGTGTATTTTGTTTACTCTATTTTTTACACCTACCCTACACCTCTACATTTCATGTGCCTCTCTCTCCATTTCTATTCACTGCATTTTCAATTCTATTTATCCCATTAAAGGATTATCTTTTAATTTTTTTTATCTTTCTTCATTATCATCCAAAATTCTCCTTTCAATCAACTTACATACAATTTTTCTAATTTCAATCTCACAATTCAATTTTAAATCCTTAAATCAAATTCATTTAATTTCATATATATGTTTTTATTATTTAACTTTTACTTATTTTTCTCTTTTTAATTCATAGATGGTTTTTACTCTTTTAACAGAAACTCGTCATTTTTCTAAACGTTTTTTTAATATTTTCTTCAATGTAGTGATTCTTTAAACAATTTTATCTTAGTTATTTTTTCACCATATATATATAAACATTTCTTTTTCTAAAATATATTTTCTTTTTCTAATAATATATTTTCTTTTTCTAAACAGAATGTGATTATATATTTATAACCCATAATGTCACATATATATATATATATATGTTAACAAGATGATATATTTTTAACATTTAACTATGATACTACCATTTAAATATATAATATGCACACATGAAGTCTCAAACAACTTTCATTAGTGCGTATAGTTTATAGATCAGCCAAAACCCTATATAAAAGGTATTTATTTTATGTGTAATATATTAAAAAAAATTAAAAAATCTGTTTAATATTGAATGAACATTTTTTGTAGAAAAAATATAGTATTTATTAGGCAATAATATTTTAAACCATCTAAACCTAGGAAAAGATAAGGTAAGGACTCGGAAAATCTAGGCTCTTAAAATCCATGTTATCCATCTGTGTCATAATCATTCTAAGCTAACTCAAGTTTGGTATAACTTTGTATGATCCAAGTTCCCATTTTATGATAATCAAGAACCCATATCCCTTTAGTAAAGTAAATTGCACCCATATTAAGTAGAAATCATTGTGATATCAGAAGCTGGTCATCCAGTTATGCCAAGAATCACATCAAAAGTCATTATCTCCAAACTCATAAACTCTCATAGATGTCCATAGCTACTAATGACTAAATTAAACTATGAGAATAACTAGAGACAATCCACTTTCTTTCCCAATGGTGTGTCAAATGATATTTACTTAGATGATAACTTTACTAGAAATTCATATCCAGCAACAACTTGTGAAGATATGAAAGAATGGGAAGCACTAATATCAAACAAGAAAGTAGATAAAGTATAGGTGATTAAAAATGTACCTCAGATAGTAGAAGGATCTTCTCCATCATCTAATGGAGTCTGATCCATAGAATACATATGAATTTTCACAAATCGGTGGCCCTGTCTCTGAGGTACATGACAAGTCAGAGTCTCTTAACAATAATAACAACATATAATCCAAAACTGAGCAGTTATGTTCTTAACAATCAACCACATAACCTTAGTCGTACCTGATTCAGATCCATAATGTAAAAATAAATGGATATTTCAATAAATATAATAACTTTCTATATAGTGACTGACATGTCACTCAGTATCCTCAAGGAATTTAGTGAACATTTTACTCGGTATCCACAAGGCATCGAGTTAGGGCATGTTTCTTGGAATCCTCAAGCCATCGACTCATATCCAGTCCATAAGTCTATCATGATCCACCATAGTCATCATATCAAATCAATAATACTCATCATAAAGGGTTAAAAATACCATTATAGTCACCTATCATATGTACCAAGAACCAAACCTCCAAATGAAAGACAGTACAAAAAAAGGTATAGCATGAATAACAAATATAGAATGGAATCATGAGAAGTATAGTAGCATCATATAACAACATGTATATCAACATAAAACATGGTTAAATATACTCTATTAATTATCATATAAATAATATCACAATAGGTCTCATAGGATACACATATACAAACATGCGTTCATAATCAAGAATAATCATCAGTTATGATAGCAAAAAAACATGGAAACATGTGTCAAAAAGAGCCCCCCAAATCTAAGTAATTTCCTACCTCAAAGTTCATTAACATCAATTATAAGAATAAACCATCAAATGTGGTTTTAAAATTGGAGTGGAAACCTCAAAAACTGAGAGCAATTCCTCTTAATCTTTATTATCATATTTGTCGACACATCAATGCTTGAGGTTTATCAAGTGTTCCAAAAACCATAACAGACTATTTTATTTAAAAAATAAATAAAATATCACATGTGATGATAGTTTATTTCTCTTTTATAATTCCAAATTATCGTTTAAGGTTAACATATGTGCTATTAATACTATGCTAAATAATAACTATAAAAAACATTTGATAAAAAATATCTTTCTAGATTAAACTGAGGACATATGTGGTAGTTCTTTATAATTATTCTTTTATAAAACTATATAATCATCCTTGATAATTTTCATAATTATTCTTTGATAATTTTTGATAAATTATCCTTTTATAATTATCTTATGATAATTTTTTATATATTATCTTTTGATAATTTGATGAAATTATATTTTTATAATTCTTGATAATTATCCTTTGGTAGTCTCACATAAATATCTTTTTATAATTTTTATAAATTTTCCTTCGGTAATTTAGTGCCATATTTTTATAATTCTTGATAATTATCATTAAATAATTCAAATAAATATATTTTCATGATTTTAATAAATTATATTATGATAATTTCGTGTGATTATCCTTTTATAATTATCTTTGGATAATTTGATGAAATTATAATTTTATAATTCTGATAAATATTTTTTTGATATTTTTTTAATAATTTACTTCTAATTATTTTTATATATTATACTTTGCTAATTTGATGGAATTATCCCCAGAAAAATTTTGGGTTTTAACATTTTTTATTAAAATCAACCATTTTCTAGAATTTAGAAAGTAAGGAATAATGGAAAAGGAAGAAAATAAATAAATAGGAACAAACCTATTTTCCCTTCATATGAAGAGTGACTAGAAGAAGAAGAAAGGGAGAACCCATCATGTAGTTGCAACTATAAAATAGAATAATCCAAAATATCTAAGGCTTGACCTATCATAAAAAAGGGAGATCAAGGGTCGCTCAGACTCAAAGGATCCACCAAGAATGATGGTTGAAAGTTTTGGCTATTTTAAAAACACACACCATATATACATTCATAATTTTAAAACCTCAAATAAAACTAACAATTTAATTTGTGTACAATTGAATCTTGAATACAGAGTATTAATTTTCATCCCATTAACACATTGCTAATTTTAAGGGGTCAAAAACAAGTTGATTCCCATGATTTTTTTATTAAGGGGATGTGAAAATGGTGGGTTGTGGAAAATTTAATGGGAATGAGAAAGGAATAAAAGAAAAAAAAGTAAATAAATAATTTTCCCTACACATTGATGTTCGATTTGAAGAAACACTTAACATTCACAAAGGTTATGTCGCACCTAGGGTAAAATCCAAATTCTGGATTTCTTGGAGGTCTAAAATTTCCCATCAAAGATAATGTTCAGGAGATATTCTTTTATTTCTTGAAAAAAAATCATGAATTATATAATATATATAATATTTTTTATTATATCAATATTGAGGCTCTATGTTCCCCATATTCTCATTTTGACTCCATGCCTAACTCTAAAAATATTCCTTTGATTATTTTAATGTTTTACAAGGAAAAAACAAAGGCGTTACATTAACAGGGATTTGACACTTAATTGGAGACTTTAAATCATTTATGAAGTGTTTTTTATTTAAAAAATACAATTTCACATAAAATCACTCAAAATTTACTAACAAAAGAAAGTTTTTATTATCATTTAAACAATTGAAATATTATAGAGGTCATACTGCCAGGGAAAGATCTACCTTATAAGGAAAAACTAGTGTGGATTTTTGATCTTAGAGAGATATTTCTATGAAATAATACCACTCTCTTGGTAAAATTTTTATGCCAAAACCATATATTAGAGAAAGCTACTTAGTAACCTCAGGATATGATGAAATAGAGATATCCTTATTTTTTATATCAAATAAATAAAAAATTTAGAGTGAAATTCATTTTAAGGGTGGTATAATGTAACACCCTAATATTTTATGATATATTTATCTATAAATAGATTTTATTTCTTTGATATATTTCTTTACACATAACATTGAATTTAAACAGACAAAATTATACTATTGAAATATTATTATCTAATTTTATAGTTATCACCTTACCCTTTAATTCGATGGTATAAATATGAATAACCATATTATATATATATATATATGAAGTTCCTACTCAATAAAAATGTATTAATTATTTCATAATTAATAAGATCTCAATTTTTAGTAGATATTTTATTCTTCAAATATTTTTTTCTTTAAAAATGGTTTTTATTTCTTTTTTTGAGTGAATATTATAATTAATTTCTAAAAAAAATTATAATTTTTATTTTATAAAAAGGGTATATTTTTTAAATCATCATATCAAAGTTATCTTAGATTTTATTTTTTGTATTTTTCTAAAAAGTATTTTATTGAGAATAATGAAAATTAATAATTTTTATTGAAAACTTTATTTTTTTTTTCAAGAATTTACCAAGTTTGATTTTTTTTAAAATGTTTTCAAAGTAAAATTAGCTTTATTATATTATTAATAATCCAATTAATTTCATTTAAGTCAATTTGATGTTTTAATTTAGAGTAAAAAAAAAATTATACTTAAAAGGAATTTTTCTGAAAAATTACTTTCGTTGAATTTTTTACTTTTATATTAATTTTTTTTTAAAACATATATAAATTGAATATTGAAAAATGGATTTTATATTTTTAATAATTAGATCCCAATTTGGTAAATTGGTTTGTTTTAGTTTTTCTCCAATATGAATAGTAACCATAGTAAATTTTTTATTACCACGATAAAGGTAAAATGTGTTAATTATGGTTAAAAATAATGTGATAAGGCTTTAGATTCATTAAAAACCCCACCTTTATTTTATTAGTAGAATATATTATATCCATAATCATAAAAAAAATTAACTATGACTTTGTATTTCCATTTAACTTTGATTTTTACTTTTATAATATTTAAGTAATGGATAAAGTCAAAAATGCCACTTTCTTGCTTTTAATAATTATAATATTTTTGTGATAGGGATAAAAATAGGTTATGTTCAGTTATAACTGATTATTTTAAATAAAAATGAATTTTTTTTTATCATTTTAATTTATTTTTATTTTTTAGTGATGAAATAGTTACCTTAAATGCGTATGCAACACCGATACAGTGTTTGTGCAAGGAGTAGAAAAAATCAAGTGAATGGATTTAAAAACACTAAAAGTAATTTTTTTTAGTGAGTTATAGTGTCAAAAAAAATTACAGATGAATATAACATATTAATTATTTTTTAAAGTTTTATATTCAAATTATATTATTTTCATGTTATTTTCAAATTCTAAGTAAATGAATAGTTACAAAAATGACATTAACGGTATTTTATGATAAATAATATTTTATTAAATAATTTAAAATTCATAAAAATATAAAATTAGTAATATTGATTGGTATATTTTTTAAAATATCAACCATGGTTCATTTATGAGTCAGTTTTTATTTTATAGTAACTATCTTAACCCTTGAAGAGTAGAAAACTTTGATATTATGGTAATTATAAAAAGGGTTAACAGAGGTTTAAAAGGAGATAAAGGTAGAAACAAAACCAAAACAAATTAATATTTTATTTTATTAGAGTATTTAAACTAATAATCCTATTATCTATGAATTCTATCAATTTATATCCATTTTTTCATGAAAATTAATTTATATAAATTTAATAATCTATATAATTCCAAGAGTTCCCCTCCCTCACTTATAAAAGGGAACCTCATGTCTTTCACTATTCAAAATGTTTTATCCTTATATATTATATAATAACTTCACTAATATCATACTATATTCATTATCCACATCCTATAACTTAAATTATTTCCAAAATACCATCCTTTAAAGTCTTAAGGTATCATCCAAAGAAGGTTCCTCAATGAAGAATTATAACTCTTAACCAAGAGTTTTCAATTTTATTTATTATTATACCTTATATAAATATATGGTATCCATTATAAAATAACTAATTAATTTTATTTATACTTAATTATTATTATTATTATTGAACAACCATTATCCACCTTATTTTTATCCGTTGGGAAACGATAACGTCACTCATGTGTATGTGTGGACTACCACCTCCACGAAACGATGTGATTCATCTTGTGATTCCATTTTATATGGATGGTAATAAGGATAAATTTAATGAATTTATATGATATATATGATATAATAATGATAATTTAAAGGTGAAATATTATTTACCTTTCATTTGTTTCATTCATCAAAAAATAGAAACATCACTCGGGTGTATATAAAGACTACTGTCTCCACAAAGCGATGTAATTATTTTTCATCAACACTTAATATGAATATTTATAAAAGTATATATAATGATTAAAAATGATACTCATTACATGATTAAAATTATGGATATTATATAACCATGATCAAAGTATAATTATTGGTACTGATGAATCAAGACATGCATGAAAAGTGAAGCAGTTATCACCTAGAATTGTGATTTTAATTACAAATTGTTAATAAATGGGTGATAAGATATTAAAATTAAATAATATATGGTATGATATATATTATTGTGGTTATTTAATACATTTATAATTAATCTATTTTTATTATTTATGTGTTTTGAATGTGTATCAATAAAGGTGAGACTTTAGGTATGGGATTTATATATCAATCTCATTTTATTCAGAATTGTTTATGCTTGAATTTAAGTTGAAAAAATTATATATCAATTATCAAATAAATCCATATAATTTTTATTTTATTTTATTTATTTATAGTAAATAAATTTTTTTCATTTCATTTTTCTCACTTTAAGCACTTGATATACCAAAATAATGTTTTTAAGGAAAATCGACTATGTTTTACTATTCAGACAAGAATATTTTAATTCCATGTGCATGTTTTATTTAAAAAAATTTCAATAATGTTTTAATATATCCTATTAATGTTGAAATTCATTTTTACCCATGTTTTACTTTTTATAAAAATGTTTCAAAGTAATCATCTTGTCATTTTTTGAATGATTTGCTTTTGAATTTATATCAAAAATGTGAAAGGAATTTTTATTTTAATGTACATGACATGAATGCAATTTCTAGCCGTCATGACCACTAAAATATTTGAAGATTACTTTATAAGTCTCCATGGTTATTTTCAAAGAAAATTTTGTGTATAATATTTTATTAATTTTTAGATTTTAAATAATGAAAAGTGTATTTTCTTGATGAAATATTTTAGTGATCTTTTAAATTAATTTTTATCTCTCATAACATCTTTTGATACTAATTATGATTTAATATGGATATGATAATAAGATGAACTTTTTATGATCTTATTAAATAAATATTTATTGTTTTCATTATGTAATGGATGAGACCAAAATTATATTTCCCTCCAATGAATTGGGTAAAGTTTTATATCTCATGAGATAGTTATGGGATGTGAGTTGATGTGCTCAATACACTATGGGAAATAGGTTGGGATTACCAATCAAAAATATAAAATAGGTGGTGATTTCTAATCCACTATAGGAAATAAGTGGTGATTCATGATCTGTTGTGATATGGGAAACAGGTTTTAATGCTTGATCTACTATGATTTGATGGTCTTAGTAGTTAATGTTGACATATGAAATGGTTTATATGCCTATTATGGTGCAAAAATTTTATGAAATTATTATTATTGGAAATTATGGTCAATTATTGATTTATGATCTTTTATCACTCTTATAATTCATTTATATTGAAATAATAATGTTTTATGACATGAATCATGATTTTTATCCCCAATTGAATGGGTATAAACTTTATAATTTATGATCATGAACTTGTAACATTATGCTTAACTTCTGATTTCTTATGATCGTCAATTGATATCTCTCATGTTTAACCTTACTGAGTATACAATCTCACTATTTCTTATGTTTACTTTACCCAGGTTATGAAGAAATTTTTTAATTGGGGTTTTCCAAAAAGGGTAAAAACTGATAAGAACTTAATGAGAGATGTCAAATAATGTACCTAAATAATATTTTTAGGTATCTATTCTCCAAAGACACTAAACCTTTATAATACTGGCACGGATCATAATTTTTTATATTGAATATTCATTTAAATTTATGTAATATTTATGTAAACAAATTAAGTTATTATAAAAATGATAATTTATTTGTTAAAAAGGTGATATTTGATAAAGTTTATTATATTTCTGGATTCATGGAATATATTATATAGTCTATGATTTTATTTTTAAAATAAATAAAGAGTTAATTGTTGGACACATATATTTTTTCACTAAGGTTTTATGGTGATTCAGGTTATTAACTTGTTTTAGGATAATATATTATCAACATGTTATTATGTTTGGTATGTGACATTAAGAGGAACTTTATATTGTTTGGGGATTAATGTTAAGTCATTATTGGAAATTTTGTGAAATTTTTTTATAAATTTTTTTTTTTAATATGAGTTAGGAATTATTTGAGGAGTTTTATAGTTCATTTATTTTTGGAAAGAATTAAGTAGATATTTGGGTATTAATATTTAAATATTTGATAATAATCTTATAAATGATATTTTATTCATATTATTTATCTAAGAATGTACTAAATAATATTTTTTTGTAACCAAATTAAGACTAGAGTAATATCTTTTCATCCTTTAATAAACTATATGATCTATTATAAGTTTATTTTAGTGCTTCAGGCATGAAAAATTCATATTGTTCATTCATTATTGGAATATGGGCTTAAAAGTAGTTTGAACTAATTAAAACACACAAACAAAGGTTTAAATTATGTTTATAGGTATAAAGAAATAATGTAATTATATTTTCTTATATTCCATGTTAAAATAATTCTTTAAATCTAGGAAAATGACATTAAATTTTTTTTTCTTTTTATAGTTATTCTGAAAAATTTATGGTTGTTTTCACCCCTCACGAATTTATGGTTTGGGGGTCATTAACATTCTCATGACTATGTTTTATATCACTCTATATTAGTACTTGGATGTTATATTTTTCCATCATTTCCATATTTTAACTTCCCTCTAATTTTATCCTTATATAGGAACCCAATTATGTATTATTTTAGGTAACATTTATGTTTCCCACTTCTCATTTTTAGAGGAATTTTTATTATCCCTTTATAAAATATGAGTTTTCAATAAAGTTATTTTCAAATATTGAACCTCGGATGACCAAGATAAGATTTTAATGAATCAATTTATTTAATGATATACAATGTAACACACGAAAAATGAGTTTAAAAAATAATAAGCTTGATAGCTTTCTTAACACGCAACATCAATCTTTAAGTGAATTGTGATATACTATAAAAGTATTATTATTTAAATATGATTGTTATAACCTAACTATTCAATTGGTGGGTATTTATTAGAGTAACTAAATTATGAAATATATGTATAATGGTCTTACTCAATATAAACTTATTGATTAATTGTTAGGAAATAAGCACTCAATTTTTAGTAAATTCATTTATGCTTCAAAAATATTTTTTCTTAGAAAATGGTTTTTATTGATTTTTGTGAGGGATTATTATAATTAATTTATAAAAATTTTAGAAATATTATATTATAAAAATTATATCATTTTTTAAATTATCATATGAAAAATATCATAGGGTGAAATTTGGAGTTTTTTATAAAAAGATTTATTTTTCATTAAATAGTGAAAAAAAATTAATTTATTGAAAACTTTCTTTTCATTTCATGTATTTATAGAGTACCATTTAATTTTGAATTTTTTTTAAAATTTAATTAGTTTATTTTTATTATACATAATTCAATTAATTTCATTGTAATTGATAGTATTCTTAATTTGGAATAAAAATATTATACTTAAAATTATGTTTTTCTAGAAAACTATTTTCCATCATGTTTTGTGTATTTATTTTAAAATTAATTTATACCACAAAATTGGATTGATTTTGATAAAATTTATTTCATATTTTTAATCATTATTTCAAAATTTGGTAAATATTTCAACATTATTTCTACTCAGAATGAATAGTAACTATGGTAAATATTGTTCACCTCACTAAGGGTAAATCGGGTAATTATAGTTAAAAATAATGTGATAAGGCTATAAAAACTTATCTACCACCTGAATTATTTATATTTGATGAGTTTAGTTCATAAATACTCTTACAATATTTGAGGATATGGTAAATTGGTTCTATTTTTCTTTGACAATGGCCTTATTATTATTTTATGTAATGAATAAATATAAAATTTCACTCTGTTTTAATATCTCTAATATATTTTCAAAGGGATGAAAAAAAAATTTATTTGGTTATAAATGGTTATTTGATATATGAATGAAATTTTCATCATCTTAATTTATTTTTAATTTTTAGATATGCAATAATTTTTTAAAATGCTTATGCAATTCCAAAACAGTGTTTGAATAAGAAGTTAAAAATCGAGTAAATGATTTTAAAAACACACAAAGTAATATTTTTAAAGATTTTTTATAGTGTTATATGAACTTTTTTTATAAATATAACATTTTATGTAAGTTTTAAAAGTTTATATCTTAATTAAATTAGTGTCTTTATTTTTTAAAAGTCAACTATATGAATAGTCCCAAAAATGAATTTAATGGTATCTTATGTTAAATAATGTTTTATTAAATGAATAAAAATTAATAAAAATATTATATTAGGACATTTTAATGATATATGGTTTATAATATCAAAAACTTTCAACTTATGGGTTAATTTTCCATTTGTAGTAACATTCTTGACCCCTAAAGTGTAAAAAACATTGTTATCATAGTAATAATAAAAAGGGTTTATGGGGGTCAAAAATAAGATATAAGGGTAAACCCATACCCTAAAATCATATAAATATTATTTTATGAGATTATTTATACTTATATTTGTCCTAGATTCTAAATATATCAATTTGGGTCCAGTTGAATATGAAAATTAGTTTATGTTAATTTAATACTTCAGTAATTCTAAGGGTCCCCTCTCCTCTCTTATATAAGGATACCATCTATCCTCTATTTGTCAAACTTATTTATCCACTTATATTATTCAAACTCTGAAAAAACCTATTATTTAATTCCTTAGATATATTATATAGATTCTTTCTTCTTAAAAGACCATCCTTGGGATCCTTAAAGAGAGATACATAGGAGATTCTTTAAATATGAGGTAATCTTATTTACCAAGCATTTTCATTTTAATTATTCTTATACCTCCTTAAATTATATCTTAACCATTAAAATATAATAACATTGTTATTTACCATATAATGATATATTATTATGTATTTTTCATTACTTTATTCATCTCTTTATTCATCAAATGGAAAACAAATGTATCGCTCGTGCATACATGTGGACTACCACATCCACAAAATGATACGATTCGTTTTACATTACTAAATCACATAGTAATTTGTAATGAATGATTCAATAAAATTAAATTATATTTATAATATTATTATGGTTCTATAAAGTTGAATTATTATTTACCTTTCTTTCATTACATCCATTAAAAAATGGAAACGTCACTTGTGCATACTTATGGGCTATCATCTCCATGAAGTTATGTAATTCATTTTTCATCACTACTTAATATGAATAGTTATAAAAGTGTATATAATGATTAAATATTTTACTCATTTAATTATTAACATTATGAAGAATATATAACAATGATCAAAGTGCAAGGATCGGAACTTCTAAATTGAAACTTGCATGAAAAAAACAGTTGATACTTGAAAATAAAAATTTTAATAAAAAATTATTAATAAATGGGGTTTGAAATGTTATAATTGTATCATATATAATATTATAAATATTTATACAATTATTATATATAATTATAATAAATTTAAATTTATTATATAGGATTTTAGATCACTTATGAAGTAAGTCAGGCATGAGGTAAGGGTTTCTCATCTCACTATTATTTCTATGAGACATATACCATATTCACCACTTATTTACTTTGTGTGGTGTATATTCTACCCATGAATTTATTTTATAATTATTTTAATTAAAATTATGTGTTTTAAAAATCCATATAAATTTCTCTATTTAAAGATTTTTTTATTTAGATATTACCAAAGTTGTTGGTGCTCTTCATCTCAATATTTTTTCATCAAGACATGTTTGATGTTATGAAATTATTTGTATTTATGAGATTTATATACTTCATCCTTTTACATTTTATATCTTGGATAATTATTAATTAATTTTATTTAAAGTTAAAATTGAGATTATTTTATTCAAGTGTTTTTTGATTCATAAGTTACCAAAGTGTTAAGGATTTATCATCACAAATAATATTCTTTGGGACAATGTTATGTTATTCACCTATCTTGTTATATAAGGTGTAAGTACTATAAATTATACATGTTATATCATTACTATTCTTATTTTTATGATATTTTAAGTTTAATTTTAAGTTATTCTTTCACAAGTCTTACGATTCAAAAGTTATGAAAGTCGTAAGGGTTAATTCTTTTATCTCACTTATAATTGGGATCATTTATGTTTAAATTTAGTTTAAGGGAAATATATGATTTAAATATTATAAAATTATATTTATTTTCTTATCCTTTATTTAATTATTATGTTTTCATGTTTTCTTATCATTTTTCTCTCTTTTGTTCTCAAAGAGAACTGAAAGTATATTTCTAAGGAAAACTGACCTTATTTCTCCTTATGGTTGGGAATATTTTTCTTGAATGTATATATTTTCAAAAAAAAATTAAATAAAGTTATTTTATAAATTATAATAATATTTCCAAGTATTATTTAACTATGTTTTAATTTTTACAAAAAAAAAAGGAATCTTATAGTCATTTTCTGAACGTGGCACTTTTTGAGTTTTTACCAAAGTGTGAGAAGAATATTTTCCTAATGTACATGAGATGATTAGATTTTCCTAATATTGTGACCTTTATGTTATTTAAAACTTAATTTAAAATTTTTTATATTTATTTTCAATGAAATTCATATTCTCAAAATTCTATTATTTTTTTAAAAAAATATTGATAGAAAATCATTTTTCCCATGTTTTCAAAGAAATATTTTAAATGTTTCTTTAAATGAATTTTTTATCTATGTCAACATTATTTGATGTTTATTATGATCCAATAGGTATATTTTCTTATGATACTATATATATTATTTCTATGTATGTTTTATGATAATGTGGGAATTGATATGAAACTCATTTTATTTCCATATTTCAATTAATCCATAATAAATGATTTTATGATTACGATGATGAGATGTTTATAAAGCCTATTTATTTTCTACAAGTTATGATATGATAATATGATGAATTTTTAATTATATTATAAAATGAATATGAATGGATTATGATTATGTGTTGAGTGGGCCTATAATTATTTATCCCTCTAATACATTGGGTAATGATGATGGAGTTAATTGGTTGGAAGTTACTCCTAAGAGAATATTGGAATTGAACAGGTAGGATTTTCCATAATGAGTTTTTGTACATGAATAAATGATTTTTTTTAGTGATCCTTTATATATTATTTCTATCATTATGATTATGCCACACTTTATTCCACTCTTTTATGAAATGATCATATGCTTATTATATGTTCTCTTGGATTATGAATTTTGATTCTCTTTTGATTTATGCCTTATGAACTATAAAAATTTATTTCATGAGTCATTATTATGATATATGAATTGTAGGGTATGATTTTCTATTTTTATTATCATATTATCATACCCTTATACTCATGTTATGCTTACAAATTATCATTGACTGATATCTCCCATGTTTACCCTTACTGGGCATCGAGCTCACCCTTTATTATATTTTCTATTCACTGAGATATGAGGAATGTTTTTAAGTATGTGTTTCCTATGAAGGGTACTACATGTGGAGAATATAGTGGGAGATGAAGTAGATTTTTATAAACTGATTTTTTATATATATGTGTTTCAAAATACACTAAACCACTATGGTTCTAGCATGGATTATAATGATATGTAATAAATATTCATTTAATAATATGTAATAATTATATATACAATGTTTGGGTTTACTCATTCTATGACATGTACATCTCAGATTATTCGTTGATTATGATATCAAGTTGAATTATCTACTACCCAATAGATGATTCTATTGTTTCCATAACCTATATATGATCTGCCCATGGGGGATTCTGGTTATCTCATAATGAATTGTTTTAAATTTATTATGGTTTATATTATTACATTAAGGGTTGATGTATTTTTTTATTTTTATTTAGCTATGATTTCTATTTATACTAATTCTTTTTGGATAAATATTATTATTTCTACTTATTCAATTATTTATTTTTATTGAATATAGGGTTGCAGTCTCCCCATATTATCATTAGACCCCCACCGCTAGTTTGAAGCCTCTAGTGTATGGGGATTCAAGCCTGAGATTTGTAATGACCTAATATGATCATGGAAGAGGTGGACCTGTTTCAGGATGTTAACAAGTGGTTTCATAGGATTTTTTCTTTTCTTTATGTTAATATTTTAGTAAGGTACATGGGATATAATATTTTTTGGAGCATGTTATGGATCTTATATTTTCTAGTAGATATCCCACGTATTAGGGAAGTCCAAGTGATAATGGGTAGGACTGTTATTCTTGGTTTTTATTTTTATGTTTGGATTATTTTAATAAATGTGATTCACTTGATATTGATATATTATTTAGGTAATTTTTCTCTTATAAAATATTATAAATAGGGTATGCATTCATGAATTATATTAGGTGCATAATATTTTCATGGCATTCATGTGCTTGACTATGTTTGGTCACTTTTCTTATGATTTAAGGGTCAGTTATTTTAAGTGACAGTAGAAACATATATAGTTCTTCATATAATACATGATTTTTTAATCTTATCAAAATGATTACTCATATAGTTATTTTAATATTTTTCTATAATTGATTTTTTTATATGGTTATGGTTAAATAAAATTTTTATAGAAACTTATAAAGATAATTCCACTATAACTTATTATAGAAATTTAATTTATCTAAACCATGGATATGATTATCTTATCAAATAATAAATACAATGAAATGAAACAATTTGGATCTGGTATATATATTATGAACCCAAAATATTGGTAGATGGGGCTAGATAGAGAAGTCATATTTTTAGGTCATTATGATGTAGGGTGTACATAGAGTAGTGGTTTTCACTAATTAATATAAATGTGATATTAATAACCATGATGGAAATTTTTTTGAGGAATTTGTTTGGTATTATAGATACATGAATGAGGATGACCTCCAGTGGAGTAGTGGGAGGGAGAAAACAATCATGCCTCATAGGTTGTTGAGCTAGAACCCCTTGTTCTATAGATAAAAACTATGGATGATCATATATAAGAGATATTATTATGGGTTATGAAGTTGATGGATAGAGATAATATGTGATTTGTAGCTTTTATGTCTAAGATAACACAAGAGTTTCATATGCAACATCCACCACTATTTATGGGTGATGTTGGTCCCCAAGTTTTTCAGCACTGGGAAGAGTCAATATGGATCATATTTGACCATTTCGTGACACCCCCTAAGAGAATTTTTAAGTTAGTATTCTATGTGTTGTGAGGTCCAATGAAGCACTGGTGGGATGTTTTGGTGTGAGTAGACTATCATGTAGGGTTATCTTAGAAATATTTTTATGTTCTTTTTATGATCATTTCTTTCCAGAGACCTTGAGGGTGAATAGGGATTGAGATTTTACATATATTACCTACATAGGAATTTCGATTATGGAGTACACAATTTAGTTTAAAGAGATTCATCTTTTTCCCTAATGTTATCTAGGGATGATGCATCCAAGTCTAGACACTTAATGGATAGTTTGAGGTATGTAATTCATGTATAATTGAATGTATTTCACATGTATTCTTTCTTAGAGTTTGTTAACCATGACATCATATCTAAGAGGAACCTGGATGTGGGTAGACGTTATGGGTAGTTGGATTCTTTTTAGGGGACCAATATTGGGTCTTCATATGGAAGGAAGTGTTGGTTTGATGTTTCTCTCCAAGATAGTGATGAGTAGAGTAGCAAGGTTAGTGGTTTATCTAATACAACAAGGAGTGTAAGTTAAATGAATTATTATCTGTGTGAAAATATTATTCATGTTATCTATCAATGCATATGGACACCAACTAAGTGCTGATTATGTGGGACGATGGGACACAAATATCTATATTATATAAGTGATCAACATTCATCTATAAGAAAAGGGTCTAGATGGATCTAGGATTCAGGATCTGGTTTAGGTGATCCATGTCAGGGTGGTATCAAGAGTTACAAAGGTCATTTTTGTCATGGTGAGGGATACAATTCCTAGGGGGATTGGTAATAGAATCAGTAGGAAGGTTCTTATCAATGGATTCAAGAAGGATATTTGGGATAAGGTTTGAGTTTATTGTTTTCTATTGAGCTTTCTCTTACTGATTGTGATGTTATACCATATGCAGTTTTAGGTATGGTTTTGGTAACATCCACCTTGCAATATCATTAATTTTATACTTGTGAATTTTACTTTTTATGTCATATCAATTTTTTGATATCTTGGGGTTATCTATAGATTGCATGTATGGGGTGATGTAGATTGATATGCCTGTAGGGGTGTGATCTAAGGGTAATCTAAGGTTTTGGGAGTGTTACTCATGATCAGAGTTTATAGATTCATTGAGTGTTTATTATTTATAGAGATTATAAGTTTCAATGAGATATTTGGAATGTATTTGATGGTTCAATATCAATCCCATATTGACTTTTATAGTCGACGAGTATCATTTATGTTTATTAAGGGTGATGGTTTTACATATGTTGGAGAGTATAATATGTATGTTAGTCATTTGGGATTTGACCTTTAGCAGCTAGGTGGGATTAAAACCTCATTTTATATTCTTTTTTTGGATAATAATAGTGAATAAAGTGATCCTTCCTAGCATGGTTTACTAGTTTTATGAAGTCTTTTTATAGGATTTCTTAAAATTTACACCTATGTGAAAGGTTGAGTTTATAATTGAATTATTTTTAGGAATAAATCCCATATCTATTCCTCTATATTATATAGAATCTATTGATATTTAAGAGTTAAATTATTATCTATAGGATTTTAGAGGTAAAGGGATTTATAAAACTGATTATTTCCCCTTGGGTGCTCTAATCTTGTTCAATAAGAAGGTGGATGGTTCTTTGAGATTATGTCTATATTATCAAAAGTTAAAAAATGTGACATTCAAGAACTAGTAACCACTATCACATATATATGATTTATTTGACTATCTAAGAGGGTTCAGAGTGTTCCCCATGATTAACCTCATATCAAGTAATCACTAGTTGAGGGTGAGACCCTCTGACATACCATGTACTACTTTTAAGAGAATTTATGTCTTATAGACGTATCTTGTGATTTCATTTGGTTTGAGTAACACACTAGTAGTGTTCATGGATGTAATAAATAGGATCTTATATCCATATTTTGATTCCTTTGTAGTTGTTTTTATTGATGATATTTTTATGTGGTGTTAGTTAAGGGAGGATTATGCTCATAATCTAGATTATTCTTTGAGTACACTTAGAGAGCATCAGTTGTATGGTAAACTCTAAAATTGTTAGATTTGGATAGATCTTGTGTGTTTGTTTGGGGATATATTAGAGGTTGTTATATTAATAAACCCTTATAAAGTTGTGCCTATGGTTTCTTGGGAGTGGTCCTAGAATATTTTTGAGATCTGTTGTTTCTTTTTATTTCATGTTTACTACCATAGATTCATATAATACTTTTATCAATTGTAAAGGAAAATAATGGCCTTGAACATGAATAGGGTGAAGTCTAACTTTTCTTATTATTTTGAAAGATCATTTTTTGGTTGAAAGGGGGTTGATGATTATGCTAATTCTGACCTTACCTGAGTCATTTAAGTAGTATATTATGTGTTTTGATGCTTCGGGAGTCAATAAAGGAGTGGTTGTGATATTAGAGTTTCATGTAGTAGCTTATGGGTTAAGGTAATTGATTCCATATGAGAATAACCACTCAGTGTAAGATATTTATTTGGAATTAGTGGTGCATGAATTATGGTTCTAGAGACACAATCTTTTTGTGAGAGTTTTGTTGTATAAACTAATCATAATAGATTGAGATATATTTTCTTTCATCTTGATGTAAACCATCGACTATAGTGTTGGGATGAGTACTTAAAATTCTTTCGATTTTGGGGAGGTTTATATGCCTAAAAATAGGAATGTCATCACTGATTTACTAATTAGGAATACTCAATCTCAAGTGGTGTAGAAATCGAGTTGTGAGTGGTAGATGATGAGTCTATTTAATGAGATGTGTCTTGATTTCCAAAAGTATTATGTATGAGTAACCATTATGACATTAACTATTAATTCCTTACTTATTAGGAGATTGAAGGAGAATCAAATGTTAGATTCAAACTATATATTTATGAGGGATAGTATATATAGTTCGGATCCACCACCATATTAACCTCTTGATGCTGATGAGGTCCTTAATGTTTGAGGTCATATTGTAGTCCTTATGGGAATACATTAAGAGATAATGAAGGAATCATACATTGAAAAGTGATTTGTTTATATATGTCTAAAAAAGACATACCATGGTATCCATAAACAATATTTGTATCCTACTATGAAGAGAGATATGGGTTTTTTTTCATGGTGCTCTACCTATAATTAGTTGAAATCCAAGAACCAGTAGCCTATTGTTCTTAATACTATTTATACTTTGAGGTTATTGTTGGCGATTTTTGGATCATGGGGTTAGAGGTGTATGTTCATATGATTTTTTTTTTATGTGAGTTGCTTTGGGTTTCACTCCCACTGATGATAATGATGACCTCAAGTTGGCCCTTTCATAATTTGAATGGTTTTAGTTTTCGACAATGACGATGAAGTTCTGTGCTGGTGGATTCTGATTTTTGATGATGTGGATGATAATAATGGTTTGATTTCACTTTGGTTTGTGAATATCGAGGAGGATCATGAATCAAGGTGATGATATGTATGGTTTTTTAATTTTTAATCTATTGTATTGTGCCATGGGTCTGTTTCATTTGTTTTTTATTTGGATATTTTGGGTGAGTTGACTATGCAAACTATAAATTGAGAGGCATTTTTTCTCACTCAAACTTAAGAGGGTTATTTTAAAATCAAAATATATAATTTGGATGTTATTGTGGAATGGTTAAATAATGTTTCTTACTAAGAAATAAAATTTTATTGGATATATAGTGGTACAAAAAATAGGGAGGTTATGGGATTCAAAAATTATGGAGACATTGAGCATCTCCAAAAATGATATCAATATAATATAGGGTTAAAGAGACTAAATAAGATTAAACCTTGAAAGGGATGAGTTCATCACCTCTAGAATCCATAATATTGGCCACCTTATTACCTTTAAACAAGTTATTTTGGATCAACTCGTGTGAATTCATCATCCACCTATAGTCTCTAATAAGATAAGAGATATACCAAGGTGTAAGAACACTACCTATCATGTAATTAACTAAAATATATAAATCTATTTTAATTGTATAAGAATCAAGATTATTCGACAAACCAATATATAGATAATTATTCAAGGATCTCGTCTCCACTTCTAAAGGATTTCCACTATCATAGAAATCACTGATGTCCAAGATCACTGATACATTCCCATATCTAAAAAGAACTCCACCTTCTATGGATCCATTTATATAGGAACCATCCATTTTGAGTTTTTACTGGTGGGTAGGGGATGAAATTTAACCCACTTTCCATTGTTTGTTTTGTCTTCATAGGGTTGAAGAATGGGAAGATTCAACTTGAGGTCCCAAATTTTGGTTATTTTTAAAATAACAACCATATAAAGAATGGTATACAGAGTTCTAGATTTCATAAAATTCAAAGTGGGTGATAGTATGTCTTCATCATGTTCCTTACAATATTTTTTTACTAGGATTCTCATTTTACATCATTATTCTAGAAATTCATGAAAAATAAACTTTACACTTAGGTGTAACTAATCATTTCTTATTTTCCTTAGATTAAAAGGTAGTATGAGTGTGCCATTTGGATACTAGAGGATATATTGTGGGTGTGTGTCTTGGATTTTGATGGTTTGTGGGAGAACCATTTAGTGATTTCAAATTTTTCATAAAATAATAATTATGGAGATTTAGTTTAGATAAAACCTATTAAGGACATATACAATAGGTCATATTGATCAACATTGTGTTAACTATAGTCTAGATAGTTTGTGGTTATTGATAAAAGTCTCATATAATAGACATCGAAGCATAATCCACTAATAAAAAAATGGTTGGAAACCACTAAGAGCATGAAGAGGCCTTATATAGACTAGAAATTTCATCCTCTAGAGTTTGAGGTTGGTGATTGGGTTTTTCTATGATTGGATACTATATTAGGACATCGTTATATTTTGAGGTAAGGTAAATTAGTGATTGGGTTCATGGGTCTATTTGAGACTATGGAGATAATTGGTACAACATCATATCAGTCATATCTTACTTAGTATTTTGGTGTTATGCATTAAGTGTTTCATGTATTTTATCTTTGATGATATCATTATGACCCTTCTCATGTGATCAATAAATATGAATTTTATCTTGAGGAAGATGCATCATTTGATAAGCATTGGGTTGATACAGTAGACCTCAATAAGAAGACATTGTGTGAGAAGATGGTTCCTCTAATATGAGTGAATTGGCATCATATTTGTATCTAATAAGATACATGGGAGAGGGAGTCTGATATACAAGTGTAGTGTCTAGAGTTATTCACTGATGGGTCTCAGTGATGTTAGGGAATGCAACTCGAGGATGAGAAGCTATATGGTAGGGAGGTTTTAACACCCCAAAACTTATTAAGGTATGAATTGGGTTTAATTTTTTCCAATATAGTTGCCTAAACTAATGAATTTTAGTTATTTATGGGTGCTATAAGTTTTATTGGGGCCCCAAGAATTGATTTCCGGGATTTGTTCTCATATTAGGCTACTAGAGTTGGCTCATCATGCCATGACGAGTAAGGGTCATTTCATAATGAGGGTTGTGTAGGGTAACATAATGACATGTCCTAGGAAAAGTTGTGTCATGATTCATGTGTGTGTGCAATTGAGTTGGTTAGTTAGGTTGAGTATCACAACATGGAGGTTGATGATCATATCATGGTAGGTGTCACATAGGAATAACTCCTAAGACACATCAATAGAGTCCACATTGTGGCCTAGGGTGTTGTGGCATGGTGAGGCTAGCGTGTGATTAATTTGCTGAGGTTGGTCCTAGAATTTTCCATATCCGGGGGCTTTAAATCATGGTGATTTTCTATATAATAAAGTATTCATTAGTAATAATATTGAATTTTTATTTAGGTTTAATGATCACACCATGGCATAATGGATTTATGACATTATGGGGATATATATTATTACACTTTGTAGGTTGAGATATGGTCCTTTATGAGATTATGTTGATAACCATGTAAGATTAATAACCTTATATGAGAACATTATAGTCATGTCATAACACCATGAGTTTCACTATGAAGCTAGGATTAGGATATACTTTTAACGATAAAGGGACAAGTTCATTTCATGATAGCCTAGGGAATGGGATTTTGGTTCTCCTTAGAGTCAGGGTGTCATGTTGTGACCAGAAATGCCACACCATGAGGATAACCCCAAAGGTTCATTACATTGTGACCTGTATAGTCACACCTTAATGCACAACCTGGGTGTTTTTATAAACAAATTAAATAAATGGATTTGGTATAAAGGGTTTAATAAATGGGGGCATTTCCCTTTTTCTTCCAATTTGATTTGAAGCCTTCTCCTATATTTTTTTCTTCTCTTCCAATTGAGATCCCCCTAATTTATTAACAAAGTCATGTGTCATTAATTCGGTTGAATAATTTCCAGTGATTCCACCTTTCCTCGTGGGATCTTCATTCCTTTTCTCACTATTACATAGTCATACAATGGTTATGATCATCCATGCCTATTTTTAATTATTTTCTCTGATTTCTTGATTTTGACCATTTAGTTTCAAATCAACTGATGATATTTGATGAGAAATTTCCTACAATAAAATGGTAAGTAGAGCCTAATCTATACCTAAGGTCTAATCTTATTTCTTTGTGTGAATGATGCATGGTCATGCTGAACTAAATTGTGATTCACCTAAAACCTAATTAAATGGTTTATGTTTTTTTTAATGGGTAAATCACATTATTTATGTAACACCCCGAGCTTCCACGGTACGCTTCTCATTCAATAATGCAATAGCTTGCATTGTACGCAACTTCGAGTTCTAAAACATCGCGACTAATCAAAGTAGCCGTTATGAATAGTAATAACCACTTTTTAAAATTATATAAATTTTATATTTCAAAATGGACTTCATTTTTGGATTCGGAATATCGAAATTAGCCTATGTTGAATTTTTGGTATTTTTCTGAGAACTTCTAATTTTTTATGAATAGTGAAAATTACTTAAAAACAACTTTTTTAATCAAAATAATTTATAGTGATAAATTATACTATTTAGTGGTTTTAAAGTATAATTAGAATATATTTTTACCATTTTATCCAATGGTGGTCATTATAATTAATTTAACATTGAAATTGGACATAAACAATTGCCAATCTTTTGATATAAATTGTTTCTTAAAAACACGCTATTTGTCGTAACAGCGGGAATTAATTATAAAATTAATTAATGAAACTTATATGTTTGGAATTTTGTAAAATAGACATCATTTTTGAATTTGGAATATCAATTATAGCTTAGGGTGAAATTTTGGCCTTGTTCTGAAAAACTTCAATTTTTTGATGAATAGTGAAACCACTAAGTGGTAGTTAAATAACTGATTTTTCGTTTAAATGAAATATTACCACTTCTGTGATTTGATTTTCAAAAATCCGACATAAATTGTTGTCATTAATAAGTAAAATGTGGTTCAATGAGATTAAAATAATTTTTTGGTGAATAGTAACTTTTAAGTTCTTAATCGCGATTAGAGATAATTAGTGTAGTTTAAGGTAAAAATAATGTTTTAATAATATGAGATGAGCTTGACACTTGTCCTACTCCTATTGGATGAGTCATGGACGACCAAGACAACCCATGGGTCAACTTGGGGACCCCATGGAGCCACTTTAGTTGGAAAATGACATTAATATATATTTATTTAATGTTAAAATTAAATTGACACAAACATGAGTTGTTTTAATAAAACAATTTTTAAGTGGGGTTACACAAGTCCACATTTTGACTATAAATATTCATTAGAAATCTAAAAAGATTTCCTACATCATATTATTTTTTTATAATTTTTAGACATTAAATAAATTAAATTATTTATGACATCATTATGATGTGGCGATGACCTCATATTTAACGATTTAAATAAAATGAGAAGATAATGCAAAATCCAAGGCTTACACTTGTCAAAAGCCTATTGGATGAAGAGATTTCGAACCCTTATCACCTTATCCACGAATTATATAAGTGTGGGACCTTTAGAATCCGAAAAGTATTGTATAATAATGTAACATTTCAATCTTTCCAAAAGAGCCCCTCCTCTCCTCTTATAAAAGGACCCCACCTCTACCACCTTATTCACACTTTCAAGCCTTTTGGTTCGGCCAACCTCTACCCAAATACTCTCTCAACTTCTCTCCCTTCATCCTAGAAGCTTTACTTTAGTCAGAAAGCCATCCTAAGGAGTCCTTTTGATCAAATCAAAAGGAAGAACCCGAAGAAGAGGAGGTTAACCTACCCCAACCAAGGAAAAGTACAAGGTAAGGGTTTACTTCACAACCTCTTCATTATCCAAGGTTGTTTATACATAATTATCTACTGGGACCTCGTTATCATCCACATCCATGTTTCTTCAAAATGTATTTCAAAACATTGTTATTATTTACAAGAATATGGGTTAAAGTCATTTATACCCTTTTTGACTTTTTATAAGAGGAATCTTTCCGTCGTTTTCAAAACAAGGTCCTTTTTAACCTTTTCGACAAAATTGAGGTAAGAATGTCTTTTTTAACTTATACAGAGGGTGCGGTTATTTTCCTCCGTTATAAAATCTTCAAAGCTTTCCTTACAAGCTTATAAGAATATTTTCAAGAAAATGTTTCGTTTTATATGGCTCTTAAATGATTTCAAAAATAGAAAGAGATATTTCTCTAAAAAGTGTTTTGATTTCATCTATGTCAACATCCTTTGATGGATTTTACGCTTATTTGAAGTTGATTTATTATAATACAAAACTTCTATATTGTATTGAAGGTTTTGTGATATTTTTGAATGTGGATGTGCTATTTTATACCATTCATAGTTTATGGTGAAATTATTGACATTTCGTATGCTAGTTTTAATACGAATGTTTATGTTATGTTTAAACCTTTTCATATGGTAATGCATTGGACTTAATATGTGACGGGTGGAGCCCGTTATAGCTCCTCGATGCATCGGTAGGTCTCATGATACAAACTAGTGTCTTGGCACAAGGCCTTGACAAAATCTTATTTGTAGTCTTGGCACGAGGCCTTGGCTATGTGGTTATGATAGTCTGGCATTATGCATTCCAACATTATGAAAGTGGTTATTGATATTTCATGTGATTATTCGACTAGTAGAATATCCATGTGAAGAAGTAAATGGCATTATATCATTTTACTTTTTCCATATTATGTTGAAGTTCAAGTTTAAAAGGCTTTTGTTTTAGTTATACATTGCCTTAAATGTTAATGTTTATTTATGAAATCTTCCGCTATATTGTTAACCTTACTGAGCATCTGAGCTCACCCCTTTCAATGTTTTAATATTTTTCCAGGATGTGAAGAAGTATTTTATGAATGACCTACAGGGGTAGTCAGAAAGGGATATGATTGTGGACTATGAAGACCATGTTATTGTAGTTTGTTTACTTTTTGATGTAATGAAAGACTTATGAATGTATCTAGTGTTTCCAAGGCTACTAAACTAATCGGTCTTTTGAGACTTGATCTTTTGTGATCATGCCAATGTTACGAACTAATGCACCGACTCTGGGTAGCTGGGGTCGGGGCGTTACAATTTAGTCCATGATAGTTCTAATTATAAGTATATATTATAAAACTTTGGCCTCTAATTGAGGCATGACATGAAAAAAGAAAATATTAAAGGCAACCCAATGGGATGCCTAAGTGGTATTGTGACCTTGTAATCTAAGTGTATATTCCCTAAGATGATCCTGAGGATGAAATGATGTGGCATTTCTATTCTATCATAGAGATATCCCATATGAATATAGTTTTGTGACTTTTTTGGGTGAGTTCTAACCTCTTGATATTAATAATGTTATACGTGGGAATTTATATGACTTAGAATCATAGTAAAGTGGGAAAGGTATATGCTTGTTTGGGTTAAATTGTAAAAAATTGGTTAATATATCATATTAAACTATAAAAACTAGATAGTTATTTATAAATTTATTGTGGTTTATATTCTTATTGACCCATTTTTATATTATGGTTTTAGGGTAGACCACTCTTCTATCCTATATTTTTTTATATCATAGATGGTTTTGGGGTAGTCTGCTCTTACCCCTATGTGTTTTTCTATTAGATATAGTTATAGGTAGGGACTTATCTTACCTTTGGGTGTTTTCATATTTATATGGTTTCATGGTGGTTTGTTCTTCCCCTCTAGGTGTTCATATATATTGGAGATGTTTATGGGGTGCCCCCCTAATGTTGATGTGTTATTTCAGAGACATCTACCACCGTTTGTGTAACGACCTGAAATTTTGAATAAATCTTATTTCCTAATTTTATGTGTTATTTTATTTTATTTTTATACTCAACGAAAATGTTTCATTTGATAACATGAGTATAATTAAAATGAGACCATTGGGTTTTGACTGTTATATAACCATTGGTAAATATGACCGCTGGAAACTAAACATTTTGATTATTGTCTCTAAATACAAGTAATATTGGTTAATTATTATATAAAGAAGATTTGATGGCCTCACCCAGTAGTCTTGGACCAATCGAAGCCCATCTAACAGAACTTGGGAATGAGGTAGCACCACTGGGCTTTGCTCTGGACCAAACCCAAGCCGAACTTCATCGTGTGAAGCTAGAACGGAATCGCCTTTGCGAGAAGTTCAAACTGATAGAAATTACTGCTCATGCGATGTTGGCCGAGCCTCCCTAGAATTCTCTCACCTTAGCACACCTTACACTTAGGTCCTATGCTGGTGTGATAAGGGGCTATGTAAGGAGACCGTAACTGCCTTGTGTAATCCTTTGTTTTAAATAAAAATTGGGATTTCTTCTTGATAATGTTTATGACTTTTCAAATGTCCGGATAAATATAGTATGCATATTTTTGGTGAATTTTAGAGAAAGTATATTTTAAAAAAAATTATATAAACCTTAAATAATTAAAAATGTGTAATTATTTTCAAAAAATGGTCTTCTAAAATTATGTTCAGTACAAAATTTAGAGTCTAATAAGATCAACTTAATTTTTGATGAATAATAAATTATGAATAGTGATTTTATGTTTAGTATTAGTAATGTGACCAAATGGATTAGTAATCTCACTTAAAGAAAGTATTAATATAATCTAGACACCTTGTTTAAGTAATGTGATCCAATAAAATGGTTAAATAACGGTTTCATAAATTATTATTCAAGTATTAGTTTTTTCAGGTGAATAGTGTTTTTTAATTAAAAATTAAATTAAAAATATTTAGAAAATTATTTTTATAAAATGGAGTTCATTTTTTAAATAAGATCATTGATATTTGGTTAAGGTGAAATTTTGGGATTTTTCTGAGAAAGTTGAATTTTCAGTGAATAGTAAAAATACAGTTTTAGGGTTTCGGTATGTTTAATGACATCATAACTGTGTCATGATGATGTCATGAGATATTTTATGGGTTGGCCGACCAAGGGTGATGAATTATTGTATTGGGGTCCCCATGTGGCCTAACTCCATGGTAAATTCCATGGGAGAGCACATGGTTTTGAGAAAAGCACTTGTGAGGTGTCCCTTGGCCATTAATGCCTTGTCCCCTCACTTTCCCTATAAATACCAAGCCTTAATCTCCTACATTCGACTACAAAACCATACTCAACGAAGTTTTGGTCTCCTTACCTCCCAAGAAGTCCTCCCAAGGTGCCCCCAATCCCTCAAGGTCCAAACCTTTGAGTTTTAAGAGTTACATTTTAAGGTAAGGGATCTGACCTCTCTCTTTCTTTTCAAGTAATCTCTTTTATGTCATTTCTTTTATACTCCATGTTATTATGTTGGATTATGTTCTTATATATTCATATTACTTCCCTTTTCATGTTAATATGATGAGAGACCTCATATTTCTCTCATCAATTCGTTTTAAGAATGTTTAAGTGACACCGTTAGGCTGCCGAATTTTTAAGGGGATTCTTTCACCCTTCTCATTCTTTTCAAAATTCTACTTTCATGTAAAGTCTTTCAAGTTATTTATTTTATTATGTTGGGGTGTGATCTCTATATATATCATACTTAACTCTTATTTTCACATTATGAGAGACCCTATTTTATCTTTTCCAATCATTTTGTTGAAGTTTAAGTGACGTCGTTTGGCTGCCGAATTTTCATAAGAGAAATCTAATTTTTGTCTTCCTTCCATGTTTTTCATTTCAAATGGTATGTCCTTAAAATTTCATTACCATGTTCATATATCCTACTTATTATGTCCCTCTACTGTTTTATGGGTCATTTATGAATGTTTTACCCATGTCCCCTCTCCTTTCAATGTTTTCTAAAACCCCGAAACATAGCCGTTATGCTGCAGAATTTTCGTCTCAAAATGCCTCTCTCTTTTCTAAAAATTATTTTATGTTATAAATTGAATACTCAAAGCTCTTATTTATACAAGTTTATTCACATATATATCAAAATGTTTTATTTTAAATTCTGGGATTTACATACATGAGACCCGCTTTCCCTTTCCGTGGGTTTAAAGTGACATTAAGATCAGGTCTTTAAAGCAGTTTTTAAAACGTTATGATTATGAAATGAAACCCATTTATTTTATGCTATATGGGTTATTTATGAAATGTTTTATGATGATATATGTGGCTCACATGATAATAAATTCAAATTTAAGGGTGCTCCCTGATAGCGCTCCAATGCATTGGGTAATGATGTAACCACTAGAGATTACAATTTTCACGATATCTTGGTGAATAACCTTGGTAATTTTCAAATGACACCATGGGGATGGACCTTGGTGATATGTTCATGATTTTCTATGTTAAATGATGTAGCCACATCTTAAAATTATGAAAAATTTTGTTTTTATTATGATATGCCACATGATTTCTTTCTCAAGCCTTAAAGTTCTTTTTCATGACATTGTTGAAGTATCTCAAGTTCACATGTAAAATGTTCCTCTTGTTTCCCTTACTGGGCCTTCTGCTCACCCTTTCTTTTGATGTATGTCCCCAGGTTATGATATGCAGTAATGAACCTAGGATGAACATAAGGATAATCCTTTCAAGTGTTTAAGAAAATATTTTATGTTATTTTCATGTATTATGTTCCTGGTTTCTAAGACACTAAACCTTAAAGATCCTCAGTTTTGTGTAATGTAATGAAAGTTTATATTATAAAAAAGGCGGGATGCTATAGTTGGTATCAAAGGATGGTTTAGTTATTTGTGGAAATTAGGATATAAAAACTTTAGGAAGAACCCTATAGAAAAGTTTAAATATAGGAAATCTTCCTGGTATTTTGGTGAGTATTGAGTAAGGGGTTGACAAGCAAATACATCCCTGTCTGCATACGAGCAGGTAGAGGCGGCTCTGGAACAGATGTACATAGGGTTAAAACCTGAAAACACCGCTTTGAGCTAGACTCGAATGGGAACTGGTACACGACAATGGGCCTTGCTTCACTCTTGGTTACGACACTCTCGGGGGATATGCTTTGGTAAATTCAAAATCTTAGTATGAACCATTGTTAAAGGAACAAAGCTAAAATAAAATAATGATTCACATAAGAATATATGACCATGTATAACCTAGATGGTAACCTAGGGGATCAAAAGTTAGGGTATACTTTTCTTCTAAAAGTTTATCCTTTTATGCTTAAGTTTCCTTTTCATGATTATTGGACAAGTATTTAAGCCCCCTAATTATACGTTCTTTTCTTAGTTAATGGCAGGAAATGAAAGAACATGTCACAAAAACCAATGTGATAGGAAATGTGATGATTTCCCTATTAATGTGATAGAGATGATGAGAGATCAAGTTGAACATATTGTGATTATGCCAAACTAGCTATCAAAAATCACAATTAATAATTGGTACCTAGTTGAATGCCCAAATTCATCAAGGAAGAAAAAGAAAAAGTCTCTAGGATGTTCATCTTATAAAGTTGATAAGGGAAAGAAGACCCAATTTCTTTTTTGCAAAAAGTGTGGGAAGAGGCACCAAGGAGAATCTCACAAAGGAACCGGGAGATGTTTTGAGTGTGGAGAGATGGGGCATAAAGTAGCCAATAGATTTAAAAAAATGGATAATGTGATGAATGTAGATAAGGTTCGATCTAATGTACCTTATACATTTCGATGTCATAAATGTGGATAAGTTAGACATTATCCAAGGCAATTCTCTCTTGGAATGGGTGAGAAGCATGATGAGCATCAACAATCTTAGAGGAAAAGGGAACAATACAAGTCCTATACTGAGATGGATCATGATGACTGAAGTACATGTAACTTCTTTGCAATAATTGTCTATGTCATGTTGTATTTTAGTTCGTGCTCTATGAGCATATATTTTACGATTTTTAAGATCATCAAGTCACTACCTAAGATGATTTTATATCATTAAAGAAGAAATATATTTTTATGTACCACATGTTTATGTAGTGAAGTTGTTCTTCTTTAAAAAAAAGTGTGATTAGGGGATTAAAAGATTATTATTATTTTGGAAGACGTTCACTATTTTGGGAACCCTATTTGATCGAGGTAAATAGATTACTACGGTATTCTCTTTGAGGAGTAATGGTTGACTTATATTTTGAAGAATCGATGAATTTAAGGTGAACTTATGGTATTATAGGTTACTTATGGAAATGATTGACCTATCTTGGGGAAAATATGTTTAGGTTATTTACTTTTGTTATAATATTTTAGGAGGGGTTGATGTTGTTTGGATATGAATGATAAAGTTTATCTTGGAAGACTATGTTATCAAGTCCTTCTTGTATTTGGGTTTCAATCTTAGTTTGGGTTATTTTGAGGAATTTTAAGGACCGTTATTTATGGAATGGTCTATGATGAACTCTGGGTAGTACCGTGGAACTTTGAAGATTTAAAAGTAGTTTCCCTTCCTATGGGAATCTTTCTTTTTGAAGATTTGTTTTATCTTACCCTTTTTGTTTTTGGGACAATGTTTAAAGATAGAAGAAATTGATAGTTAATCTTTTGTGGATTATGTGACTCTCAAGAAGATGATTCTTGTGTTTTGATGAGACCAAGTGTTTTTGGATGCTCATCGTTTGGAGAAAAGATTTTTTTTGGTAGAAACTTATTAAAGGATGAAACTCTACTTGAACGTAGGTATATTTCTTATGTTTCTATTCTATGTAGTAAATTAATTCCTCAAAATTATGAAAAGGAACGTAAAACAAAAATGTTGTTGGTTTATGTTTCCTACTAGGTAATCAAAGATCGTCTACACACATCATAAGTTTGGGATTTTCTTATGGTTAACTTTCTCCTAATCATGTTTTCTATCACTCTCCCTCAGAACTTGACCCTTTGTTTTCTCCTCCATGTCCATGTTTTCCTACATGGAATCCTAGTGTGGGTTAACTTGGGTGACCTTTGTACTTCCCTTTCTTTCTTTTAAAGTAATAGATTTACTGACTCCTTTTCCGATGTGGGACTTTCAATGAAATTTCAAAACCCAATTTTAAAAATTACGAGGACCCAATTTCTTAAGGGGGGGAAGATTGTAACGACCCGAAATTTTGAATAAATTTTGTTTCTTAATTTTATGTGTTATTTTATTTTATTTTTATACTCAACGAAAATGTTTCATTTGATAACATGAGTATAATTAAAATGAGACCATTGGGTTTTGACTGTTATATGACCATTGGTCAATATGACCACTGGAAACTAAACGTTTTGATTATTGTCTCTAAATACAAGTAATATTGGTTAATTATTATAGAAACAAGATTTGATGGCCTCACCCAGTAGTCTTGGACCAATCGAAGCCCATCTAACAGAACTTGGGAAGGAGTTAGCACCACTGGGATTTGCTTTGGACCAAACCCAATCCAAACTTCACCATGTGAAGCTAGAACGGAATCGCCTTCGCGAGAAGTTCAAACAGATAGAAATTACTACTCGTGCGATGTTGGCCGAGCCTCCCTCGGATTCTCTCACCTTAGCACACCTTACACTTAGGTCTTATGCTGGTGTGATAAGGGGCTATGTAAGGAGACCGTAACTTCCTTGTGTAATCCTTTATTTTAAATAAAAATTGGGATTTCTTCTTGATGATGTTTATGACTTTTCAAATGTCCGGATAAATATAGTATGCATATTTTTTGGTGAATTTTAGAGAAAGGATATTTTAAAAAATGTTTATGTAAACCTTAAATAATTAAAAATGTGTAATGATTTTCAAAAAATAGTCTTCTAAAATTATGTTCAGTACAAAATTTAGAGTCTAATAAGATCAACTTAATTTTTGATGAATAGTAAATTATGAATAGTGATTTTATGCTTAGGATTAGTAATGTGACCAAATGGATTAGTAATATCACTTATAGAAAGTATTAATATAATATAGTCACCTTGATTAAGTAATGTGATTCAATAAAATGGTTAAATAACGGTTTCATAAATTATTATTCAAGTATTAGTGTTTTCGTGTGAATAGTGTTTTTTAATTAAAAATTAAATTAAAAATATTTAGAAAATTATTTTTATAAAATGGAGTTCATTTTTGAAATCAGAGCATTGATATTTGGTTAAGGTGAAATTTTGGGATTTTTCTGAGAAAGTTGAATTTTCAGTGAATAGTAAAAATACAGTTTTAGGGTTTTGGTATGTTTAATGACATCATAACTGTGTCATGATGATTTAATGAGATATTTTATGGGTTGGCCGACCAAAGGTGATGAATTATTGTATTGGGGGCCCCATGTGTCCTAAATCCATGGTAAATGCCATGGGAGAGCACATGGTTTTGAGAAAAGAACTTGTGAGGTGTCCCTTGGCCATTAATGCCTTGTCCCCTCGCTTTCCCTATAAATACCAAGCCCTCCTCTCATCCATTTGACTCCAAAACCATCATCAACGAAGTTCTGGTCTACTTACCTCCCAAGGAGTCCTCCCAAGGTGCCCCCAAGCCCTCAAGGTCCAAACCTTTGAGTTTTAAGAGTTACATTTTAAGGTAAGGGATCTGACCTCTCTCTTTCTTTTCAAGTAATCTCTTTTATGTCATTTCTTTTATACTCCATGTTCTTATGTTGGATGATGTTCTTATATATTAATATTAATTCCCTTTTTATGTTCATATGATGAGATACCCCATATTTCTCTCATCAATTCATTTTAAGAATGTTTAAGTGACGTCGTTAGGCTGCCGAATTTTTAAGGGGATTCCTTCACCCTTCTCATTCTTTTCAAAATTCTACTTTCATGTCAAGTATTTCAAGTTCTTTTTTTATTATTTTGGGGTATTATATCTATATATATCATACTTAACTCTTATGTTAACATGATGAGAGACCCTATTTTATCTTTTCAAATCATTTTGTTGAAGTTCAAGTTATGTCGTTAGGCTGCCGAATTTTCATAAGAGAAATCTAATTTTTGTCTTCCTTCCATGTTTTTCATTTCAAATGTTATGTCCTTAAAATTTCATTACCATGTTCATATATCCTTATTATTCTCTCCCTATACTGTTTTATGGGTCATTTATGAATGTTCGACCCATGTCCCCTCTCCTTTCAATGTTTTCTAAAACCCCGAAACATAGCCGTTATGCTGCAGAATTTTCGTCTCAAAATGCCTCTCTCTTTTCTCAAAATTATTTTATGTTATAAATTGAATACTCAAAGATATTATTTATACAAGTGTATTCACATATATATAAAAATGTTCTATTTTAAATTCTGGGATTTACATACATGAGACCCGCTTTCCCTTTCCGTGGGTTTAAAGTGACATTAAGATCAGGTCTTTAAAGCAGTTTTTAAAACGTCATGATTATGAAATGAAACCCATTTATTTTTTGCTATATGGGTTATTTATGAAATGTTTTATGATGATATATGTGGATCACATGATAATAAAGGAAAATTTAAGGGTGCGCCCTGATAGCGCTCCAATGCATTGGGTAATGATGTAACCACTAGAGATTACAATTTTCACAATATCTTGGTGAATAACCTTGGTAATTTTCAAATGACACCTTGGGGATGGACCTTGGTGATATGTTCAAGAATTTCTATGTTAAATGATGTAGCCACATCTTAAAGTTATGAAAAATGTTATTTTTATTATGATATGCCACATGATTTCTTTCTCATGCCTTAAAGTTCTTTTTCATGACATTGTTGAAGTATCTCAAGTTCACATGTAAAATGTTTCTCTTGTTTCCCTTACTGGCCCTTCTACTCACCCTTTCTTTTGATGTATGTCCCTAGGTTATGAGATTCAGTAATGAACCTAGTATGAACATAATAAGAATCCTTTCAAGTGTTTAAGAAGAATTTTTTATGTTGTTTTCATGTATTATGTTCCTGGTTTCCAAGACACTAAACCTTAAAGATCCACAGTTTTGTGTAATGTAATGAAAGTTTATGTTATAAAAAAGGTGGGATGCTATAGTTTGAACATGTATAGTCAATTTTGTGACTCAACATAGAACTCGAGGTTTGATTGTGATTTATTTTATTACTATTTAAATTATTATTATGTCACATCAAGATGCACCCTATTAGACTAGATCAATTTAGGGACACGGTTGGTAGTGGCTTATTGATTTTTACCCACACTCTGCTCAAGACATATTCACTAATCAAGTAGAGATCATAGTTGTGGGTTAGGATAATAGAAAAGTCCTTATGATTGTTAGATTATTTTTTTAATTGGGATGGAGTTCTAATATGGGACTAATCCAATAATTAGGACCATTTTTTTATATGTTTCTAGATTTATTTATTTTTGGGTTCATTTTGGACCTTGATGTATATGATATTCCTATGGTGGATCCTGGTTATGTCTTTATGACTTTTTTGACATGTATTATGGTTTATTTTTTACAAAATGGGTCAATGTATTTGTTTTTTTTTTGGAATTTATCTATGATGTATAGTCTCCCGATGATATCATTAGACCCCCACCACTATTCAATAGCCTATGTAATATGGGGAGTCATACCTGAGTTATGTAGCAACCTAGTATGGTTACGGTGGAGGTAAACTGGGATAGGGATGTTATAAGGGTGATAACACAAGTATGCATCATTCTTGAGGAGATATCGATATAAAAAAAAGGATTATATTATAGAGTAGATTTCACCATAATATTGTTGTACTTGCTATATAAACTTCTTTATCTATGGGTATCTTGATGTGTTTCTCGATGCAGATCTTAGAATTTAGGTAAATTCATTTAATACCATTGAGTAAGGGTCCTAGAGTGTCACGCACTAAGTATACCTAGAATCTCATTAAATTATATTAAATTTAATATTAAGAATAAATATTATTCTCAGCATGTGGGATACTAATTATTCAAGTAAATTTTATCACATTAATTCAATCATATGATATTCGAGTGTAGAATATTTGAGTTTAAATTTATGTCTCATTTAATTATTTATAAAGTAATAAATATTTATTTATTTATTCACTAGTTTAGTGAATATATTAATATAAATATTTATTTAGTTATGTGAATATTAAAAAAAATATTTATTCATGGGTTTAGTGAATATAATATTTATTTATTCATTCATCAAATGATTAATAATTATTTAAATTCTAGTGATCTCCTTCCAAAGTGTTTCTAGTAGGTCTACTGACTGGCATCTAATTTGGGAATGTGAGGGTTTGAATCCTCACTTACATATATTTTCCCACACATTGGATTATTATTTATGTGTATTAGAAAGGTTGGAGAAAATATAAATATCTAGGGTTGATGGCTTTTGGAAGTAAGGTTCATGGGAATGGGGCCCTATTAGTGGGGTGACTATTTCTATTGATTATGAATAGTAAAAATTTGTTTCATGGGATAATCCTGGAATATTTTTGGGGGGAGTTAGGGTAAATTTTAATTGATATGTGTGGGGAGACAAGTTGATAGACAAGTAGAATTACACTACTGTAGGAGGTAAGCTGATGTCAGCCTACTAGTGTCGAGTTAGGGGAATGGAGGGGTTATGTGGACTTACGAGCATTATGCAGATAGAGTTGGTAAGGGTGGTCTATGACCACATGAAAAAATTAGTCAATAATAGGCCATAAAATATGGATCCTTATAGACATAAAAAATATTCAATGATTTTTATAAATAAATGGTGGGAAAATCCTTAGGGGTATATTAACCTTACCTTATGTGTGTGTTTGGGTGTGTGTGTGTGTGTGTGATATTTAGTCATATTATACCCCCTATATTATAGTATAATTATTTATTTAAATAAATGTTTTCTTATTCAGGGTTTGGTAAATTACATGAGAGGATAACCAGGTCGAGTTAATGACCTGTTGAAAATGTTATATTTGTTTAATAAATTCTAAATAAATAAATATTTATTTATTTATTTATAAAATGATATTATATATCAAATTTAATGGAAATATTATTATTATTATTTTACATGAGGTATTACTTAGATTAAATAAATTTATAAGGGAATGTATGCAATTATCTATTACATAACCATAAGTATATAAAGAAAATTATATCACATTTCTAGGTGTGGGGTTATTGATATAAAAGATACAATCTCTAGAATTATCTCAATACCTATAGATATTATTCCTCCATACCTATCTCTCACTAATATGATATAATAAGAGATATTGTTGTGATCAATGATGAAAAATGTAAGTCACTAAATTCTACCAAGCTAGCGACCAAAGTTTCAAGAACACCATCTGGAGATTCATCGAACATGTCCAAATACATCTAAAAGAATCCTCACTTGGATTCTCCACCACAAAGAATAATAAAATAAGAGTGGAAATGGAAATAGATCATGAGGATTACCATGGATGTGGTAATTATTATTTAAATTAATTATAAATTGATTACACAAAATCCAATTTAGAAGATTTGGGGGGATGGTTATCAAGTTTTTTAATTTTTATCAATTGATATCAATGAAGAAAAAAATTAAGACTTCGCCATATGCTTCAGTTGCAGCCCAAATCCTTCATGTGGTGTCAAAATTATGAAATTATAATTTTTAATTATTTATAAATTATTTTATAGGTTTAATTTTTTGGTTTGTTAGTTTTTATATTCAATTTTTTTTCTTAATCTAGTAGTTGATATAACACATTAATATAAGTTTGTATCGAAAAGAACTAATCAAAATGCATGAATAATTCTTAAATATTTCATATAAAGTTTCTAAGGTTGTTGGCTACACAACATGGTTACATGATATGTAATATTAAATTACACAACATTTACCCATGGTCAACTCACACAAGGAGAAATATGCATAAATCTTAGCTCACCTAATGACTCGGAACATGGAATCATTAAATTTCATGTATTAAACACCAATATAGTACATGGTTTGAAAATTAATACACAATATGTGTTTTGTGTACACAATGTGTAACCCTAGATGATTAAACACACCGCATAATTCATGGAGAGTTTTCTGCTTAGTACACAATATCATTACACATCATGTATTGGCTACCAGCTGAGTAATGCAGCAATACCTAGACTACACAGTGTGTAACTAGCATTTAATCACCTATTTAACACATGCCAACCCAAGAAAGGTATGAGATGAGTGATTTTTGTCATGTCGTGTGGCTCAACATGCAGTGTTTAAAATTCCTCATAAATTATGTAACTACATTCTATATAAAGTTCATTGTATATGTTGTATACTTCATGTGGGTTTCTATTGGTACACATTTTAGATATTTGTATAATTTTTTGTGTTCATACATTCCATGAAGACTGTATGGTTTGAACAACAGAACCACACACCATGTATATTGCAACATGACATGTGGAATTACATATTGTGTAAGTATACAGTACATGAAAAGGACCATACACAGCCTATGTCACATAATATGTCAAGTGGAATTACATGTCATCAAATTATTGAATTTCTAAAATTAGGATTTTAATCTGACATTGAAGAAATACATCATGTGGACTTACTCAAATAATTTAAAAATAAATGAAAATAAGATTATTTTTATTTATTTAAAATTATTAAGGATGTGATTGTTACCTCTCAAGGACTATTAGGATAGAATAGTAATATAAAGAATTAATTAATCAATTAGTTTATTAATTTATAAATTCAAGTAATTTTATCTTAATTATAAAGAACAGGAATTAATTCTATAAATACTATATATGTTTTTATTGTATGTAGTGATTTATCATGATCTTGATCGACCTGTGCATGTGTTGGATTTATTTTTGAAATTTAATTAGTTATTTCATGGTTTTAATGTAATAATTTTATTAAATAAAATATGATTCTATTTGAATCATCCCTCACTCCTTTTCATGTATGGCCCTATGTTTCCATGGATTATTTTATATAACACAAAATCTCTGGTACCCTTCACCTTTATGTGAGTAAAAATTTGTAAATGATGGAGTTCCTAGCTATATGGGCTGGTTTAGGACTCAATCCAAGGTAAATCCATCCAAGTTGATAAATATAAGGATGGAGAAATAGTGAAACTTGAGCTGAGTATAGGCTCGAGTATTAATTTCTCCTAGGGATGAGGACATTTTATCATTGATCAATAAACCATCTGGTAGATAAAAAATCATGATAATTTCACATTATTATTTTTTCTTTTTTTATACATGGTTATTTATTTATTTATGAAATGAATGGTTTGTTTATTTATTTATTTATTTAAACACAATCACAAAAAATAAATAAATTAGAAATCATACTCAGATAAAATAAAATAAATAGGTATGAGATATGTTTTATCATGTATAGTTAATTAATTATGTAAAATATCACATAATGTAATTAACAAATTTACAAATATAAAATTAGATATCTTATAGTAGTATGTGTATAAATTATTTTATCAAATATGGTTAATTAATTATGTAAGATATATATAATATTGAAAATAATTTGAAAAATAAAATAAATAATATTTATGCATAAGTTAAAAAAAACCAATGAAAATATTAAGTTAGAAAAATCCTTCCATTTTTTGAGTTAGCATGAAATTATAGTTAAAGTTTCACTTTGGATACAGTCATGGTCATGTTCAATTATCAAGAAGTATTAAGGTGTATAATGGTCCAGCATAACCCAATTGGTATTAAGGGTAACAGCTATAGTCTATTTAATACAATTTGGAGGTGAGTGTTGAAATAATTTGAGATTTAAGATTTTAGGATTGGGGATCCCGCTCAATAGATCAAGTAGCTATAAGTTAATGAAGCTTCTAAGAAAAGACTAACTTAATACCTTTATGTAATTTTCATAACCATATTTTGGGTTATGATAACGGAAATATGGATCCTTACCACTAGAATATTTTAGAGACTAGATATTTTGTATCCAAGAGTAAAGGTTGTTAGGATTTAAAAAAATATAATCAGTAATTGTGATAAAGTACTAAAAGATGATTTTATATAGTGACACCCCATCGTGGATCAATAGTTTTGAGATAGATGTCCACATGACCTCATGCATGCCTCCCCATAAATAAGAGGCTACTAACTAGAAGAGAGATCCTAAATGACATTGTGGGGATACTATGGACTCGATATTAGATAACCATCAGAGTAAGTGTATAAAAAGTAAGTAATAATAAATGTGATTAATAAAAATAACACATCATTAAGAATAAAAAAATCATTCCATGATATATTAAAGTGGAATAAAATAACTAGTATATAAATTTAAAAGGAATCCCCATATGCAGAAGATTGATTTATATACACTGAAAAGAATAAAAAAAATAAATGTGGCATTGTATAAAAGATCTTAGAAATGTCCCAGTATCTCCTCAATCTATTTCTACCATCACCAACTTAATAGTCAATCATAGGGCCCTTTACCTTGGCTAGAACCATGACTATAAATTTTTCACATGCATCAATATGCATGTGTAGGATGTGAGTATAAACCTAATAGAACACCACCGGTGGGCCCTTACCATAATTGTATTGGTTTTATAAAGTTGGATTCATTGAAAAATCATAAAAAATAAATATCCATGCAATACCTACTAGGTCATCTTGAGTTAACCATCATTCCAAAAATTCCCATCCTTATAAGCTTCTCTTCCATGCTGGAAGGAAGTGTATTTCATAACCTTATATGCATGTCAGAACATAGTTAGTGCCTTATTACTCAAGGAACAACCTCCTCATCAACACTTGACCAATCCCTGCTCAATCAAGATAGGTTACCACATAGAAAAAAACTACCTTCTCACTCAAGGTTAGTCACACATCACATACCAATATTCACCTTCTCACTCATAATGGACCCATAATTCACAATCCCAGCCATTCCTTAACACTCAAGTTAAGTCAGATATCACATATCAAGACCTATCTTATCACTCAAGGATAAACCATAAATAAGTAATCATATAGAATGAAACAAGTAATAATACACGTAAAATAACATGATAATAAAGGGGACTCAACACCCAATCCCCTACACCACTTTACCAAGCTTCTCTATCCTCAACTGAGCCCAAATGACTTCCTCAATTTCAAATTCTCTAAATGGAAATCCCTAAAATTACACATGGATCAAGGTGGTAATTAAAACTAAACCAATCCATAAAATCATCACTTCCCCTATAAGGGGTCATCCACACCCATAAGAACCAACCTAGTCACTTTGATACCAAAAAAGAAAAGTTCTCATAAGGATACACACACACTAACACAAAAATGGAGACATGAAAAACAATATAAAAGTGTTAAAGTGGTAAGGACTTCCTACCTCAAGCCTAATGGAGTGTACTTGAAAATCCACTCTCCTTGATTCAAACCTAAACCACTAGAAACATAAAATTATCCCCAAATACTCATATTTATGGTTTAAGAATGTAAAACCATGAAATAAAGTAAGAATAATTAATTTAAGTCTTATAAGGGATTATAATAACTAAAATAGAACCATTATAATTAACACTACCTCAAATTGGAAAGATATATGAGTGGAAGAGATCAAATCACTAAAGAAGATCCCCCTATGTAGTTCAATTCGCATGAGGTTTGAGGAGAAGGAATGAGGAGGATAAAAGAGGGTCCAAGGTTAATTTAGAAATTCCCTTTTAAAATAAACCTATAAATAATGTCATGGTGTGACCCACACCCCCATTAGGAGTTTTCATGGCATGACCCCTTAGGTCGTAGTGTGGCTGCTTCTTAGAAAAGGCCTTGTCCTCACAAGACCACCATCTTGGTGCATCCATTAAGGGTCCAAGTGTGACCATTTTTAGGCAAAGAGAATATCCCATTATCCAAACTATAATTTCATGGATCTACATCCTTCTTTTTTTTAGAATCACCCTCTACAGACATCACATTGTAACACCCAATCATGACACTATTATCACAACCTATAGTAAAATTTCAGTTAAATTTCTAGTCTAATATTCCAAAATCCACTTTTGATCCACCTCCAACACCAAAAATAGACAAGGATCATCATGATTCATTGGAATAAATTAAATTTAAACATAAAACACATTAAAATTTTAGGTTTATTACAAAATCCCCATCTAAGTACTTATTTTCCACAAGAAGAATCTCTAGGGGTCCTAGTCGAACAACTCTGGCTAATATGCCCACACATCTTATTTTCACTCTTAAGTCTCCCATCATATCCATAAATGGTTCTAGAACACCTAGATGAGATAAAATACATTCTTACATTTTACAATTTCACTCTGATACACAATCTTCACTGTTTATTCCTCTAAATAAGAATCTTCCTCCAACTCAACATCATCATCAGTAATCACTTATGCAAGGTTTGGAACATACTTTCAGAGCTTCAAAATATGAAATGGATCATGTATAACTCAATATAATGGAGGAATATTTAGTTGGTAATCCACTGTGAAAATATTTTCTATGATCTAAAAAAGAATGACATATTGTGGTGATATATTCCTCTACTTCCTCAAGCATTAATGACCCAATCGAGGAGATTACTACATGAATACCTAGTCCCTGATGGAAAACTTTACAGGTCAAAGGTATTTTCAGAAGATGATCACTTCCTTTTATGAGTGGTAACCAACATCTTATGGATTAACTATACCTATTTTTTGTTCCCCTACACCAAGCTGAACTTGATCATAGCCAAATCACCTTCCTTTAACTAACACAATGGAGAGTGGTACAACTATCCATAAAGAGACTTGATTGGATCTATCTAGATTGAACCCAAAAACCTATTATTATATGGAAACTCTATTAGGGATAGATGGTCTTCCCAAGATCTACTAAAATCAAGCACTTATGCCCAGAGTATATCCTAAAATATGAGGATCATACTCTCTAATTTTCTATCAATTTTTGAGTGATGTACCATAAACATTTTTAGATGATACTTCATGACCTTCTGTAGGACCTTGTTGAATCTCAATGTGAAGTGTGTACCGCGATCTGACACTATGATTGAAGTTAAACTATAAAACCACATTATATTCCATAAATAAAAACATATCATCTCATCCACAGACTAAATTTCTCATTGGTAAAAGAAATGTGCATCCTCCATTAGCAAGTAAACCACCATCAACATAGTATCATGACCTCTCAGGGTCCTAGGTAGTCCCATGATAAATTCCATGGTCATGATATCCACTACTGGAAAATGGACTTATCCCCACGGTTTTGGGGAAAATCGTGGGGATAGACCCCCCCTATACCCAGGGTTTTCCAAAACCGTGGGTATAGGTTAATTTTCAAGACCTATACCCACGGTTTTGGAAAACCGTGGGTATAGGGGGGTCTATCCCCACGGTTTTGGAAAACCGTGGGGATAGGTCCAGAAAAGTCACCTATACCCATGGTTTTGGGAAACCGTGGGTATAGGGGTACCTATCCCCATGGTTTTCCCCAAAACCATAAGTATAGGTCTGGGCTAAAATACCTATACCCATGGTTATGAAAAACCGTGGGTATAGGTCACTTTTGTGTGTGCGGGAAAAAAAATTCCGCAGGAAGGAAATTTTTTTTGGTGGGAACCCTATACCCACAGTTCTTCCCTCTATACCCACAGTTTTTATAACTTTATTTAACTAACTATATATATATACATATAGGTGAATTTAGGTTAGTGGTTATATGTGGTGTTTGCAGTGTAGAGGTTGCAGGATCGAAACCCGGAGCCTTCATTATTTTAGGACCTATACCCACGGTTTTGAAACCGTGGGTAAAAGCCGTTGACACCGTGGCAATTGGCTATGTTTCAGTGACACGGTGGCAGGACACCTATACCCACGGTTTTGAAAAACCGTGGGTATAGGCTGGGGACCTATATCGATGTTGTTCTAGCCCACGGTTCCCAAAACCATGGGTATAGGCTATACCCACGGTTTTGGGGGCTATACCCACGGTTCAAAACCGTGGGTATATGCCGTTTTTTCAGTAGTGATCCCAATTTCATACCAGTACAAAAAGTGTTTGAAGTAACCACCCACTCAATGGTGGTATTACTTTATCGTCTGACTGGAAAGGCATTGATCAACACACCCCTTCATAACCATCACCATACCTGAAGACCAAAAACACTACTTGATATCATAATAAATCTTAGTTAAACTCATATTCACTATCCATAATGAGTAATGTGATCCCATCATAATATCTTCCCTCTTAGAATTAGGGACCACCACCCTACCATTGGCATAAAACATGTCATCTCTATATTGATTCCATCCTAGGATAGGATCATTTTCATGATCAATTTTTTCATTAAACAATAACCTGAATCGAACCCATGTCTAGCCTTTTCTAGGTGTACCAATTAAGTGGTAATAATCAAAGGAGCACAAACCACTACCTCTTGTTCCTTCAATATATCCATTTACCATTCAATGAGTATTCTCATCAATTTATACTCCACCCTACAGTCCAAAATATGTACTCATGGGTCTTCCTACATGGATCATCTACAACGTCATTCCCTATTTTTTAGATTTAGGTTTCACTAAGAGAATATATACCATAATCTTTAGATTAAAATTTCATTTTTAATGATTTATTTAATATTTTAATTTAATTAAGAACCCATAAATTAATTTTTAATTTTTAATTTTCATTGTTTAAAGTCTTATAATCTAGTATTTCCTTGTTTTTTATTTTTCTATATAATCTCATAATAAAATCTCATTTTTTCCAAATATAATGTTTTTTGATGGATAAAAATTTGAGTTTGTTTTAAAATATGAATTTTAAATTGTGAAATGTAAATATGGATTTTTAAATTTGTTTTTAAAATAATTAATTTTTATTTAGAAATGAAAATGAAATTAATCTTGGAATTAAATTTTATAAAGGCATTAAATTTTTAATTTTAATTATTTTATTATTTGTGTACTTAATTTGATTAATCTTGTTTTAAAAAAATATTTTTTTGATTTCTATAGTTGGAGGATGAAAATAGAAAATCCATCTATGGCCATGTGAGGGTTATATGACCATAGATATCTATGATATTATAGAAAGTTCTACCAAGGGGTTTTGTTATGCCCCTATCCTGATACCATGGCATTGTGCATGTTCACACCAACCTGCTATTATGACAACTCCTACCATGGAGCCAACTTTCTTTTGTGCTTCTATGACTGTGCCCCAATTGTGACTGTGGTCATCTTCTATTGCTATTATAATTTATTTTACTATGAGAAAACTAAAAATAAAAGGACCATAGGGGAATGTTTTTACTCTATCTCCCCACTATAGCCTTCCCCCTTCTGCAACCATGGGTGCCCTATGAACATGGAGTAGAGGAGGCATGAGACTATGTCATTCTTCAGTAAGAGTTTGATCATGTGTTCCTTCTCCACAAATCCACCCTAAAATATCCACCATCCAAAATGAAAATATATATTTTTCTAACTCAATAATGCATGATGTTACTAATATTGTTGATGATGATGATGTGGGTCAAGATTGTAGAAACCAATCAATACAGAAGATTGATTGTTGAAAACTAGAACTAGGAGTCATGATTATTTTCTTAGTGAAGAAGAAGTCCATGATGAACTAGTTTCTATGGAATTCCTATTTCTAAACACAATGGGAGATTACTTTCCTAATTAAACCTTCGAATCCCAAGATTTATAGATAAATAATTAGTTGGGAATGGTTTGATTGAAATTAATAGAGATAACCTAGATAGTGTAAATATGTTCGAAGTTGATGAATGTAGACTGGTATTTTTAGATGTTTTTAGGAATAGATATGTCCAAGTATCATGTACTTATCAATGATTAAAATTGATCTCAACTCCTCAAGGAAGAACAATAAGGCTAAGAATCAAATCTTTTGATGATGAGATGACCGTATTTGAATAAATCGATGAAGGATCATCCTATATTGATGATTATTGATGAACTAAGTCAATTTAGGATAGATTTTTTCTACTACTTTAATTTATTCCCTGTGTAGAGATAAAGATGATGAGGACTTCATTTTCCCCAAGTCACTAGCTACAAGTCCAATGAGTGATGAGCACCAAGTATTTGATAAAATTACTTAATGAACTCAAAGAAATCAGTACTATCTTCACTACATGACTCAAGAATAATCTCTTGATTTCATTGCTAACTCAATACCTCACTATTCTGAAACACCAATAATTTATCTAATAATTCAACCTCACTCATCAAATATGTAGAATCCATGCTTATATCATTTTATTTTCATTAACATTCAATTGGAACTAATTCAACTTGTAAAATTCCATTGAAACCCCCCCACCATTTATTCATCATTTCACATCCTTTACAACCTCAACATATAGATAGCCTATATATAGACTGATCTATTCCATCGTTACTTCTATAATAGGATGATGATTTAAGGCCACTTTCTTTGAAGTCTAATAACTCCACGCCATGATCCAACTAGAACACATAAAGATATGTTCAAATAAATTCATTGATGTGTGGGCCCAATACTAAACTATCCATAACCTATGATAATTATTGAAGGAATACAAGATTTTATCATGGGAAAAGAGTATTTCAATGAGAAATATTAAAGTGATATTAACATGGAAAATATTAACCATTGAACTATGCACATGGAAAAAATCAGAAGAAAAATAACTAGTTACTAGAATTGAGGAACATTCCCAAAGTTTGGATTCACCTGAAGAAGTTATAGAAACATGTACTGCTCACATGATTAATTTTTAATCATGCAATGAATCTATAAGAATTATCCTATAAATGGGAAATTAGTCACTATAGAAGGATTTTTCTCCATGATCGTGAAATTGAGTGTAGGGATACTATTGTTTCTTAATTCCTTTCACTTCTATTTGATCTAATAGATTCAGTGATGGAACACTAATCCATTAGTGGATAAGTTGAAGAGAAACCCATACCATTATTGATGAACTCAATAGATAATGTATAATGTTATTCTATTTATCTCTAGAATTTTTTTAATGCATTTATTTTTAGGAAATTTCCTTTTATTTGATGCATTAAAATTATTCTCCCTCTCCCTATGGTTTGCATACATAGTCCACCAGGAGTTTCTAAAAAACTATGATAGTTAGCATTGTGAAAAACCAAGATTAATAAGAGATATTATATCACTAGGATATGAGAAATTAGATATTATAGTGATTGTTTAAAAAAATTTATTAAACTAAAATAAGTAGGTAATGGTATTCAAATGAGGTTTTGTTTTACTAGAGACAAAATTGGGTAGAGGAAATAAGGAATAATGATTTTATAGGTAGAGAGGTGGATATTAAAGGTTAGTACACTTAATTATAAAATTTAATTTAAAATTGATAGATCTCATTCAGTATTTCCACAAATTGAAAACCTAAGTCCTCTTTTATTATATTTATTCGTCCCCATGATAGAAAAATCATCAAAACTGGTGCCATTTCCAAGAAGGCTAGTTTTTATATTTTAATTTTTTTTTAATTATTTCAAAAAATGGTTATATCTGGTTCATCTCACCTCATTGGTTTCGATCCATATGTTGAATGAAGTTTTAAGGAGAGACTAAGAACTATAAAAATCAATGAACAAGAGGATAGGGAATTTTTCATAGTACCATTTAAAGGTTCCCCATACTCTTATATTTGTTCCTCCATAGTGAATTTAGTTAGTGAACATATAGATAATAACTTTGAACAATTGAATATAACTTTGAGAGACATTTATTCACCCAATTTCAATAATGAAAATCAGTTTCAAGCACCCAATAACCAACAACATTTTGAACTAAGGACTAGGATTGTCCAACTCCTGTAAAAGTTTAATGGATTTTCTAGAGTGGATCTTAACCGGTATTTAAGATAATTTACTAATATGTGTAATAATTTCAATCCCATAAGAGTATCAGAATATCAAGTTGTCTTGAATGTATTCTCCTTCTCTCTTGAAGGAGCAGCCAAGGAATTCCTATGTGAATTCTAACATATGATACCTCTCAAATATTCATGATATAAACTCTATTCTCATGTTGTAAATCTAGTCAGGCCTAGCCTATTTTAATCCTTCCTATGGCTATAAATCATAATTTGGTTCCCATTATCTTTCTCTCAACTTCTAGGGTTCCCATAGGTGATTTTTGATGATTTTCATCATTTAAACTCTAATTACAAAGAATATTTTAGTTTTTGATCATTGAAATAAATGATTTAGGCCATGTTCTTAATTCTCATCTTTGATATACTCATTTTTTTTTCTTGAATAGAACCAAATATTGGCATCATTATACCTAAATATATGGGATAGGATGATGTTTGATTAGTTTGTCTTGTTATTTTATAAAATAATGGATGAAAGAGATCAGATTTATGGAATCGTCTAAGATTCATCATGCAAGTGAACCCAAGGTATGTGGTTTTTTCCTCTTTCCACTTTTATTGAAACACAAAGGATATTAGGTTTATTTTAAATATTTCTCTTATGCTTTTCAATGGTTTTTAACTACTAATACTCTATCAATATTGTCTCTTACTGGTTGGCTATTGAATTTGGGTTGTGGGTGTTAACCATAATGTGTTCAATAAATTAATGATAATTTTTTCTTAAAAAATAAATAAATGGTTTTTTTATATCATCTTGGAATAACTAGGTTGTGAGTGTTATCCAAAAAATCACATGGTTGGTGTGTGTTCATGATTGCATTGTATGATTCCTTATTGAAACTGACTTGGTGCTTAGTTTTTAATAGAAAGGCACAAGGAAGAATTTCTTCTAAGTGGTGGCTTGGAGTAGAAGGTATCACTACTCATGAGCATAGGGATTTCATTAAACATGAATGAGTGTGTGTTTGTGTGTGTATGATAGAGAGAGAGATATATATATATATAGAGAAAGAATGTGTATGATTATTCTAAATGGTAAATTTTTGAATTACTTCTGATTTTGGAAAGGAAAACTTACCTTTTGTTAAAATTCTTTTAGAGTACATCTTATTCTATTATATTTCATATTTTCAAAACTATTTTATTTTATTTTGATAGTATTCTTTTCTATTTAATACTCCTATGAGATAACCTATTTCTATTCTTAGTGCAATTTGGTAAAGTCTCTTGTGGTTACCTACTGGGTATGATTATCCACCCCCTACATATTCACTGTGGTGTATATAGAAATATTGTTTTTTATGACATGGGAAAGGGATAAATTTATTACTTCTCTAAAATAACTCCTTTATGTCGTTTTCATAGTTGGTGAAGATACAGATTGGGTTAGTTCATGTATTGGTAGGAGTGATTCTACCTTGGTTCTTGAGTCTTTATTGTTTTGGAGTTTTAGTTTTATATTCTATATTGATGTAATATTACTCTGATATTGGTCTCTAATTCATTTTTTATTGTTTTGTTTGTCAATTTTATTACTGTTGGGTTTTTATGCATGCATCATTTATATAGATCTATCTAGTTTTATTTATTCTTGTCTTGTTATGTGAGTGTTGAGTTTGAGCATATTAAAGGGTAAACCATTCCCCTAGGTATTGTTTGTTTAAACTCTTAGTATTTATTGTCATCCTTTTGTATTTAGAAAATGTCACCTAAGGTTAGTATCACATTTTCCTTTTCTAATACAATGGGTGAGGGGTGAGATGTTACAAATGGTATCAGTTTGTTCGGTCTTTGAGTTCATATGGTAGCATGGATATAATAATGTTGAAACTTGAAATATAAAGCCTGAAAATATGTAGTTGACCTTTTTATACTGAACTTCAATTTTCCATGGTGGTCTAGGTATAAAAATTGTTGTAATAAATTATAGGTGTGTTGTCAACTCATCATCGTGGGTTTAGCCTATGAGTTCTAGGTATCATGAATTAATAAGTGACATACCACTAGGATTGCATTTTAACATGATTATATGATTTTAATATTGGGATATTATGATTGTTATGTTGAAATATGAAATATAACCATGGAACTATGAACAATAAAAGTGATAAATTATTGATTTATGAAATGGTTTGAAGAACCAAAATGCCACTACTAAGGAGAACGAGAAACCATCGAGAGGGGGAAGCCAAGAACATGGTTTCACCTAAACCATAGGTGAACCAAGATTTGGTTCAAAGTACTGTGCAAGCCTTTTAGGATTTTGAAAAGGTGCCTGAGATGGAGCAACCTTGTCAGGTGAATTACTCGGTAGACTTTCTAAAGAAGAACCCACCGATGTTTTTTGGTGATTCTAAACCTGAACAAGAATATGTATGGATGAAAAAGATTACCAGAATTTTTTATTCTTTGGGGAATCTAGATGAAATGAAGTTCAAGATAGCAGCGTATATGCTTGAGGACCTCGTATTGGTATAGTGACACTTAGCTGTTCAAGCTAAGTTGGATCGAAACCTCACTTATAAATAATTTGTGGAATTGTTTAATAACAAATTCATTCTATAATCCTTATAAATATTTAATAATGTAGAATTATTTTAACTGTAATAAATAAGTGTGTCAGTGAATAAGTATGATACTAAATTCACTCACCTTGTTCTATTTTCACTATATGTGGATATGAGTGAGAGACTGAAAGCTCAGAATTTTGACGTGGGTCTTTGACCATAGGTTCGATCAAAGGTGATAGTGTTTTGTATTACTAATTATACATAGATGCTGAATAAGGAACTATTTGGATAGAGAGTTCTTACATGGAATCCTAAAGGAGGGGACACCTTTTTTCATTTGAGTTCTAGTGGGATCTTCAACATGGGAAATGAATGAAATAGGGAGAGTTGCTCTCAGGTTATCAAGGAAATAGAAATGAAATCCATAGGATTACTATCTTTTCCACCACATTTCATCATGAACTAGGTTGTTTCTAGTTTGTCATGATTACATATAGGAAGAAGGAATTAAAAGTACCACTAAGTAATTTTTATCATTTTGGTAAGAAAGGTAGTCTCAAGATCTATTGTCATAAAATTCATAGATCAATAGGTGTAATTGTCTTGAATTTTCCTTAGGCTTGGTATGATTGGATAAAATAGTACCATGAAACTGTTTCTCATCCCTAGACCTAGGTGAACCATGATACATCCAAGAACACTTTGGTTTTTCATTCAGAACCTTTGATGGAAAGAAAGAGTTATCTTGTGGCAGCTAAGTGATAGTTATATGAGGCATAACATGATATCAAAACTGAGAAACTAGTTCCCTCTATAATGTGAGGTACCATCCTTATAAACTTAACTCTTATGCATATCTTGTTTGATATCGATGTATCAAATTCTTTTCTTTCTTCTTTTCTGATTAAATAATTGGGATTACATGGGGGAATGATGTCTCAAATCCTGAGTATCAAGAAACCCCCCAAAAAATAGGGAATGTAAAGTATTTAAATACCCAACATATTTCATTACCAATGATGCAGTGTATTTTATTTGGGAGTTTACGGTCATAGAGATGGATGTTTTTTATTTAATCTTTACGATGGATTGGCTAGTGGGATTTAAATCCCATATTGAATCACATTCTCAGCAAGTGTCATTCACATCCCTAAATGGAACTCTTCATGTATTCAAGGGGGTTGGGATATAAATGAGTATAGAGATAAACCTTTATTATTAGTGGATGGAACCATCTCAGGACAGTTAGTATTAATGTTTCAAGGTGTTTTAGATGAAACTAAAAATGGGACACTTGCTGCCATAGTAGATCAATACCTAGATTTATTTTTGAATAATTTTTATGGGTTACCACCTAAGAGATAAAACAAATTTTATATTTATCTTATTCTTGGAAAAATTCCCATTTCACTCTCACCCTATAGATGGATCTGGTAGAGTTGTGGGAACTGAAGGTCTTGCTGGAAGAGTTAAAGAGTAAAGGTTTCATAAAACCTAGTACATTGTGTTGGGTTGCACCAGTTTTATTCATAAATAAGGAATATAGTTTTCTATGGTTATGTGTTGATTATAATAATTTAAATCAAGTTATGATCAAAAATTAGTATCCTATCCCTCTAATCGATGATCTATTTGATCAATTAATGGAATAAAAGTGGCCCTCTAATATTTATTTATGATTAGGGTATCACCATCTTAGAGTTAGGGAAGAGATATTCCAAAGACATCATTTTTGAGTCATTATGGTCATTATGAATATGTCATCATGCCCTTTAGTGTGATGAATTCACATACAGTATTAATGGACTTAATGAAACATATCTTATATAAGTACCTTGATTCTTTTTTTTGTATTTTTTAATGATTTTTTTTTAATATTGAATCCATAATGACTACAAGTTTCACTTGGAAATTGTAATGAGTACATTATGGGATCATCAATTGTATGTTAAGTTTTCTATGTTTGAATTCTGGATACAAGAATTTCATTTTCTTGGGCATGTCATTTCTGAAGAAGGAATATCAATTTAACTTGGGAAGATTAAATCAATCATCTTTCGGTAGCCACCAAATAATTTTTTTGAGATACGTAGTTTTTTAGGATTAATAAGTTATTATCATCGCTTTATTTATGATTTATCAAGGATTTATTCTCATATTATTTCTATGATGATAAAGGGTGCTACATTTATATGGAATGATGAATGTCGTAAATTATTTATAGAGCTTAAAACTCATCTCACCTAGAAACCTATCCTAATATTTCCAGAACTGGGTAAAAACTATGTGGTATATTATGATACATCTGGATTCATTCTTTGTTTAATTATCATATAGAGAGATCATGTTGTGGCCTATGGTTTGATATAGTTGTGATCATATGTGAAAAACTATCTAATGCTTGAATTTGAATTATCTATATTTTTCTATGCCTTAAATACTTTGAAAAATTACCTCTTTGGAGAAGAGCTTACAATTTTCACTAACTATAAAATTTTGAAATACATATTCTCTCAATGATACTTAAACTTGAGATAACAAAGATAGATGGAGTACCTCCATATGATTGATTTTGAATTGATATACACACCTATTAAAGAGAATTATATGGTGTATGAATTGAGTTATAAATCATATAGAAAAGTTATTGGGGAATCTTGTGATCAATGGAAGCTGATGATCATGATTACTGATATTCATTTGGATTATGCTGAAAAGGATTATAATTCAGTTTTATTCCTATTTAATGTCATTCCAAACATAGTATATCGTGTAAAAGAGTCTCATAGATCTGATTCTAATTTCATCACCATTAATTCAAACCTAAATAGTGGGAATAATTATCATGGTCGGGAAAAGAATGAAAACTCTTTGTTATTCATTAAAAACTAAATTGTGGTACCTCAATATTTCCATGAATAGATTATATCAATATATCACCATTCAAAATGGGCTACTCATCCTTGTATTAATAAAATTTACATGATAATGAAAGTTCTTTCTATTGGGAAGGCATAAAACTTAAGATTTAATATTATGTTATGAAATGTAACCTGAGAATAGTTTAAGGCTACATTAATGACCAAATGTTATGCTACAATCTATGCCTATTCCTATATGGAAGTCGGAGAAAATTTCAATGGACTTTGTTATGGTTCTACCAAGGTCACTTCAAAATCATGATACTATTTGGGTGATTTTCAATTGACTCAACAAGTCACCACACTTTCACCCAATCAGAGAGTCTAACATGGTAGTGGATTTGGAAAAGTTATATATTCAATAAGTGGTCAAGTTTCAAGAAGTTCCAGTATAAATTATCTTTTATAGAGATCCTTGATTCACTTCTTGATTCTTGTGATCATTATAACAAGATCTCAAACTTCAATTGACTATAAGCACATCATATCATCCTTATATAGATAGTAATTCAGAAAGAACAATTAAAATTTTAGAGGATATGCTTAGAGCATGCATCATGGACTTTGGTGGATCAAGGGCTGATCATATGTCTTTGGATGAGTTATCCTATAATAACGGTTACTATGAGATGATACATATGGCCCTATATGAGGCATCATATGGTGTTCCTTTATATTATCCACTTGATTGGGTGGAAACATGAGAGACTTCACTAATCGGGTCGAGTCTTATCCATGAAACTATAAAGAAGATAAAGATTATTTGAAAGTAGATGGTTACGGATCAAAGATGATAGAAATCATATGCAAACCATCTTCATAGATCATTATATTTCAATGTGAGTGACCACATATTCTTGAAAGTTTCACCCAAACCTGGTCATCAACACTTGGGAAATCCATGTAAATTATCTCAATGGTATGTTGTACCATTATAGATTATTGAACAAATTGGCACTGTTGTGTATTGGTTAGACTTACCGCCATGATTTGGTGTGGTCAATAATTTATTCCATGTTTCTCAACTAAATAAGTATCACTCGGATCTGAGTCATTTGATCAGTTAGGATCATGTTACTCTTGAGAATGATGTTACATTTATCCATGAACTAGTTTGTATTTTAAATGTATAGTAAAATATCCTTCAAGTTATATTTATTTCCTTGGTATGAGTTCTATGGTAGCATGTTTAAGTTCAATAGAAAAAATTATAATGAGATAATTTCTTGTAGGATCAGTAGCCTAAACTATTCAAGGGAAACACCAATCTATAACATTTTGAGGACGAAAATTCAAATGGTGGGGAGAATGTAGAACTACTAGTTTGAGTTACATTTTCATTTATGTATCTTATTTTATATTTTGAGTCATTGGGATAAATTACTGGAGGAGTTTTTAGGATCAAAGAGAAGCTAATATAGAATCTTTCTATAGAAACAATTAATGCTTTGAATGGTTATTCGTGACATGAATGTTTTCTTGGTAGGTTTTGTGAGTTAATTTCAATTAGTGAATAGGTTTTTGGGAAGAATCAGTTCAAGGAATGAGATTCAATCATGATGTGAAAAGGTTTTTTTTTAATTTTAAGATGAGGCGATTTGAATTTCAATGTATGAGACCACTCAAATATTCACAATATAAACTCCCTTTTCACACTATGAATTTGGTCAATTTTGGATTATTTTAAATCTTCTTGCACTTACAAATCCTTATTTGGATCCCATTCTCTTCCTCTCTACTTTTAGGGTTCCCTAAGGTAATATTCAGGGATTTTTGACATATAAACTCTAATTCTAATGAATCTTCGATCATTTGATCATGGAAATAAAATTTTTGAACCTTTTTATTCTTTATCAACATGGATTTATTTATTTTCCCTTGAATGGAATCATATATTGGGGTTTTATACCCAAATATATGGGATCAGATGAGGTTTGATTGGTTTTTATTGGTATTTGATAGAAAAATAAAAAAAAAATAGGTCAGATCTATGGAATCGTCTAAGATTCATCATGAAAGTGAACCTAAAGTAGATAATTTTTTCCTCTTTCCACTATTTTTAGAATTCAAATGCTCTTAGGTTTCTTTTAAATATTTTACATATTATTTTGAATGGTTTTACCTACTAAAACTCTATTGAGATTGTCTCTTATTGGTTGGATATTGAATTTGGGTTGTGGGTGTTGGATACAATGTGTTTGATAAATTGATGAAAGGGTTTTCTTAAAATAAATAAATGGGTTTTGTATATTATATTAGAATAAATAGGTTATTAGTGTCGTCTTGAAAGGCACATGGTCAGTGTGTGTTCATGATTGAAATGTATGAGGCCTTTTTGAAAAAGACTTGGTGCTCAATGCTGACTAGAAAGGTACATGAAATAATTTCTTCCAAGAGATGACTTATAGAAGGTTTATCACCACTCATGAGCATAGGGATTTCATTCAGCATGTATGGGTGTGTGAAAGATAAAGATAGAGGGAGAACTTGGATGATTATTAAAAGTGGGAAATTAATTAATTTCTTTTAGTTTTTTTAAAGGAAAACATACCTTTGGTTTAAATTATTTTAGAAACCCTATTCATATATTATATTTTATATTATGGAGGTTGTTTTATCTGCTTTTTATATTATTCCTGCCTATTTTATACTCCTATAAACTAACATGTTTCTAGTTATATTGGCATGTGGTAAAATTATCTTGGGAATTTCTTACTAGGTATGATTACTCACCCACTACATATGCATTGTGGTGTGTATGTAGATTTTTTTTCTATGATATATGAAAGGGGTCGGTTTCTTAGTTATCTAGTGGTTCACCTTTATATTGTTGTCATAATTGGTGAAGATAGAGTTTGGATTGGTTCGTGTCTTAGTTAGTAGTGGTGCCTCCTTGGTTCTTGGGTCTTTACTATTATAGATGTTTGGTTTTCTATTCTATATTGATCCATTTCATATCTAATATTGATATTTGAATCATTATTTATTACTGGGTTTGTCACTTTTATTACTTTTGATATTTTGTGCATGTATCATTTATATATATGTCTCTAGTTTTATTTATTATTGTCTAGTTATGTGTATGTTGGGTGTGGGCATATGAAAGGGTAAAACGTTCCCCCATGTTTTATGTTTTTAAACCCTTGAAATTTATTTTTATTCTTTATTGTTCAAGTAATTTCACTTAATGTTAGTATCACCTCCACTTCTTTCCAATCCAATGGGTAAGGGGTTGGGTTTTACATTTATGGATTTTAGATTTAATTTTGACCATGTACAAATCAAATGTGATAACACTTCTTCTATATACATTTCAAAAAATCCAATAATTTGTTATAATATCAAGAACATTGATATAAGTCATTGTTTCTTAAGGGATCACTCACAAAAGTGTTATATCTCATTATAATTCATTTGTACAGATAATAAATTTGCAAATATTTTTTACTAAGGACTTACCTACTAATAGATTTGATATCATAAAATTTTATTTGGGATTTTTTGATTTTAAATGATTTTATTTTAATTAATAATTTTATTCAATTAATAAATTATCTCAATTTTTTTATTTTATTCTTAATTTTATACTATTATAAAATAAATATTGTTTTGTTTCCACTATTCCAATTGTGGTTTATTTACTTAAATTTTTTTTTGAATCATAAAGTGACACACAAATATATCATATTTTAGGATTTTATTTATTTATTTATTTATTTATTTATTTACTTATTTATTTATTTATTTATTTATTTATTTGTTTTTATTATTTCATGATCAGTGACTCTTCACATTCCTCTTTAGAGAATTTATCAATCTTGGCTCATGAACCTCTAACTTTTGGAAACCTTAAAATATATTTTTTCTCAAATCCAAAACCTTCTCATCCAAAACCTAAATCTTTTGAACCTCAATTCATTTCTTATCAAGTAGGGTAAAGATGATAATAAAAAATATGTTATATTGGGTATCATGAATAAAGTGTTGGTGTTACACATGGTCATGGGTGGAAAAGTTATGGATTTTAGATATCTGGATTGAAAGGATATATTGTTCAAGAAAGTATTGAATTTCCAAGGATTATAATTCATATTAGATGAAAAAATAACCAATTTGTTATATGATAATGAGTTTAGATAGTTCTATTAAATATTGAATTTATCTTTGGTGAAAATGAAGACTTAATTGTTTCAAGAGTAGACAATAAGGACTTTTCAATTTCTTACATAGAGATATTTAAAATAATTCATTTCCCCTGTGAAGGGATTTTTAATTTCAATATATATCTTGTGATTATTGATGAGTTTATCCCTGATAAAATAATGAAATATCTTTTTTTATCTTTGGTTTTTGAGAAGAAGTTTGTGAAGGACCTTAAGCCTGAGACAAGGTTTTTTGTGATGTTCATTCAAACTCTCATTTCTTGGTATGAGGGAGAGTTTAAAGAATTCCTATTTATAGATGTTTATTTTTTATATCTCTTATTAAAAATAAAGTAAATCTACATAGGTACATTTTGAGGTATATATACCATGTTAACAATAGATCTTCTTGTTTGTATCCCTTTGAATGGATTTTAACTCTTATTTTCTAAAGAGTTGAGAATGATTTTAGTGAATTTATGGACTCTAAGTGCCATGGTTTGACCAATATGGGATTTAGAGTACTTAAGAGGGGTGGTTATTTCTATAACCCTTCCTTGAAGAATCATATTATCATTTGATATAAAGAAGAAGTAGAAGATAACCCTAGTCATGATAAGGTGAGATTCCTATAGAAGTTTTCAATGGACTTATTGTGGGAATATAAATATCTAGAGTTATTGTTATTGAGCCTGTAGATGTCCATGTTCTTACATTTTTATTCATTGATTCTATCGAAATTGTTTTCAATTCTAATGGAAATGGATTAGATGATTTTATGGATAATTAACTTCTTAAATGGAGAAGAGTAAATCTATTAATCTTTAATGAGATTCCTTCAGCTACAGTTGATTCTGGAGATAGATAGTTAGAATAATTTACTCAATTTGAGAAAGTTTATATGAATCAGGTTGAGCATAGAGTGATTTTTTAGTGATACTAAATCTACAGAGAATGGAAATGTAGTTACTTCTATAGATTCCCAAGAATTGCCTATTAAATTGGCCTTAAGGGTTTCTCTTAGAAATCTTGTCACTATGAAAAGTGGTAAGAAAATTACTCTCACTTTTCACACTGATGCATCTCTTTATGATGATATTACTAGACTCATTGGAACTAGAAATATCCCACCATGGTCTACTGAATATCTATCAGTTATTTGGACCCTTGATAAAGTTAATGTTGAAAAAATATTTTTTCATAATTCAGATTGTTGGATCAAATGAGGAAGTATGTGAGGAAGAACTGTTATTTTTTAAGTCCATAGAATAGGAGTGGATAAAACCCTTATCTTGAAGAAGAAAAGAAGAAGTAGAAGAATAAGGTAGAATAATCCCTGATACGTTGAGAATTAAAAAGGACTGAATTAAATAATCAACTTTAGACCTTTTTAGAGAAAATGTTTTCTAATTTCAATTCTATGAGAGAAAAAATGGATAATTTTAAATATCAAGTAGTAAACATGAAAGAAAAATTGGCTTATATATCTAATTTTGACGAAATAAAGAAAATATTAAGGGATCAAGTAGAAATTCTCAAGAATATTTCTATTATGAAACCAAGTGTCTCCACTTCAGTATTATAAGAGGCTAAGTCAATTAAAGCTGATATTAACTCAAACCTTTATTTTCTGAAGAAAATAGTGATATCTCAATTTTAGTATATAAATAAGATTCCATATTCTCAAATACTTTCATCATCTTTTGGTGAGAAAGCATCTAATTATGTTTCTAGATAGTATAAAAAAATTATCATATGTGAGTATGCTAGAAGGAAGGACTCAAGAATTGAATTGTGATTTAGTTTCCCTAGACACACTTCAATGGTTAAAAAGAGATGTAATTTATAAGATTGAATATATCCTAGATGACTATAGGCATAAAATATAAAGTCTTGATATATCTATATTTGGTATTAATAAGTTTATTGAGTAATTTTATTCTTATATAAAACAAACTTATTTGGATAATCTCAGAAGTTATGAAAACACTATCAACTTGATTAAGCATTTTGTTCTTTCCATCAATGAAAATTGTTTCATTATATTTATTAGAATAAAAATATTAGGATAGAAGTTGAGAATGAATTTACATCTGATTTTATGGAATCTTCTAAAAAGGGTATTAATACAAAAGTTTTGGTTCCAAAGGAGACTTAAAAATGTAAATAGGTGATTATACCAAAGGAATATTATATTTTTCTTGCAATTTTTTTGGCCACAACTATTTATTATGGAATATCAGTTCTTCAAAGGGAGATTCTAAAGAGTTTGTGTAATAACCCCAACTCCAGTAACCCAGATTCGATGTCTAATTTATTACATTTTCATAATATACAAAGGATATAATCCTGAATTATAAATCAATTTATTAGTCTTGAAGAACCAGATACATACATGAATCCCATTTTACATTGGTAATATAATATAAAATATAACAGAAAAAAATGATCAACATCCTAGAAACTCATTCAAAGAATTGTTCTTCATATCCTATGAAAAGGAAACAAAATAAAGGTTATCCTAAATTCTCTTTAAGGGTTACATACAATATAAGTTATCATGACTTAATAAGGAATAATAAATATGGAAATGTAAATAACTAAAACACGTGTCATTTAGTCAATAAATTGATCAAAAAATGCATCCATGGATAATATAAATGTAGTAACCTCATGGATAATAATAAATAAATTATAAATTAAAAAAAACGAATACTATTAGACTTCATAATCTTAGACATCATGATATCTCTACCATCAAGACCTTGTGCCAAGACAGTTTCAACTATAGGTAGTATACTCTAAAAACCCATTTAATTTGGCCAACTGATTTGTCTCATTAGATCTATCAATGCTCTGAAGGGCTATTTATAATTGGTCCCTAACCATAATTTCATATCAAATTCATTCCTTATATAGTAAATGATCAATTTTATTCATGAACAATATTCCTTATCAATAAATATCAGTATTGATTAATTGATATGAAATATCAATATTTCCCCAGTCAATCAAAAAACTATCAAAGTAAAACACTATGTGTATAAATGGTATACGATTTGGGAAAAAATAAAATCCATGATACAAAGAATATAGATATTAAAGATAAATTTAATGTTAGATAATCATAATAATTTGAATGTTTTAAGAGAAATATAATGGTTACAAAATTAATGAGAGATAATACAGATTTTGTGAAAATTTTATTTGTTTTAGAGAATAAAATAAAATATAATAAAAGAATTAAAATAATATTTCTTAAAAAAAATTCTTCAAAAACTCATTGAAAACTTGTATAATAATCTAAAAGAGTGTATAATTGTTATAGCGTAAGGAAAATTTTTTAATAATGTATACGTTAAAAGAAACATTAATTTTGAATTTTATAGATAAAGTAAAAAATGATGCTTTTATAAAAAATTAGAAGGATTCTAATAAAAATTTATAAAAATTCAAGAATAACTTAAAATATTCTTAATAAAAAGTAATTTTGTAAAACAATTTTGAAAAATATGGACATTGAAGAAAAATATATTCGATCAAAAGAGAAACAAGATTGGTTTTTCTTTGAAAAAATTATTTTCTTGATTCAAATTTAAAAGAGATGAAAAGATGGAAGAAAATATATAAAATTATTAAATATCCAGAGGATAAGAAAATATATGTATTTTATGAAGAATATATTATAATATTCCTTTAATGAAAATAAAATAAATCCAAAAAAATGAGACTGTAAAATAAATCATCACCTCTTTAGTAACTATTAAATTATAACCCATTGAAAGAAAAAAATGAATTAAAACATTAATCATAATGAATAAATAGTTAATCATGTTAAATATATCAAAGGGTTAGTATATACATTATATAAAATTAAATAGGTTAATAATACTTCATGTGTCTCAATGAAGTTGAAATTGAGATGAAATCCCTTACCCCACACTTACCTTTAGTTGAACAAGATTTTACATCTTTTTTAATGGTTTTAAGCATATTATTAATTTATACCAAAACCATATTAGTATTTATAATATCATATATTATCCTCTTATAATATATTATCATCTGTTTGTTAATAATATTTCATTGTTATCATTGTTTTGGGTGTCAACTTCTTCATTTTCTCATGCATGTTTTGTCGTGGATGGTTGAGTTCTTACTCATAGTATATAGTTCCATAATCTCTAGAATTATATTAATTTTATAAATATCATATTTATTCATTTTATTCATTTCTTATAATCATTCTTGAAATTTGAACTTGGGAAATAAATTTCACTACTTCGTGGAGACGGTAGGTCGTACATACGCACGAGCGATGTTATCATTACCTTAATGGATGAAAGGGTAGGGAAGTAGATGATATATTAAATTTATAGGTTCAATATTATTTTATAATTATAATATATATTCATTGGTTTGATCATTCTGAATATCCATGTGACTTGTTGATGGAAAACAAATTACATCAGTTCACAGAGTGGTAGTCATCCATACACACGAGAAATTATTTTGTTTCTCATTTGATGAAGAATGGGATGGAATATTATTATTTCATAAACATAATAACATCTTAGTATTTAGGAGATACTCTTTTATTTTATTGTAATTTTTAAGACATAATTTAAGGATTTAAAATAATAGGTAAAAAAATAAAGATCTTGGTGAAGCCAATTACCTTCTCTCTTTTTTTTAAGACGATTCCTTGTTCTAGGGACCAAGACATAAAATATATAAATAAAAAAAAATTATAGAAGTATGAAATAGGGGAATTTATTACAATATTTTTCATGCAAAGGGGTGAGCTTAGGTGTAAGGAACTCCATCCACATGTCTTCGTTGTCCACTCCTTTGTTGGAAAGGCCATCTGTGACTATGTTCACCTCTCGATAGGAATGGGTGATTATATGATTGATCTTTGACTGATACTAGAGGCAGTCAGTCCATCTAGTCATAAGTGTCCATGCAAGATGAAAAACTTCATATCGAAGGGCCTGTACAATATTATTTGAATCGCTTTCGATCCAAACCTTTATCCATCCCTTTTGAATGATGAGATCTACATCAATAATGAAATTATACATATATTCTTAAAGGGAGGAGTAAAAATCACATTTACCATAATAGTATCCAATAATATTGCTCTTGTGGTCCCTTCACACAATACCATAGCCTGCTGGTCCTGGGTTTCCTTTCGAGGCACTATCGGCATTTATTTTGATCCACCCTAGAAGGGGGGGTTTCCAGAATACCTCTAGAAATCCTTTTGGATTGCTATATATACCTTTGACGCTGATCTAGAGAAGGATACTAAAATATTTTATGGAGTTGTGGAATGTACCTATTTACACAATCTCGGCTTCCTTGAGTGGAACACTTGTAATTTTTTAAAGTTTTAAAATATTATTAAGTCACTTTTTTGGAAATATGGATCCAAAATGACTCATATTTGAAGTTTATAAGGTTAATTTAGAAATAAATACAACAAATAAGTTTTAATAAAGTTTTTATTTCTTTCTAACCCTTATCGTCTTAGATTAACCCCCCTATTAACCCGTTTTTGACATTAATTATAGTAATTAATTTTTACTGCTTTTACTATTACTTATGAAAAAAAATTAAGTTAACCTAATTAAATAATATTAGTCATTATGAATAAAAATATGGAATCCATTTTATCAAATTAAATTCATATAATTGGTAGAATTTAATTTAATAATAAACCTACAAAACGTTACGAAAAAACGAATTTCAAGAAATGCATTTTTCAAGAATAAGATGATATTACATTAACTATTTGAATAGTAATAATCATTATATGGATTTAAATTCATATAGTTATATATATAATATATAAATTTAATTTAAATCATTCATTACTAAATATTATTTTAATTAATTAAAATTGAAATGCATTATGCTTTTAAAAATAGTTTTATGAAAAATATCTCTTTTTACCTCCAAATGATCATATATTTATTTCTACAAAAAAATTAGTAAATAAATGGTAAATTATAAATATTATAAAATATTATTATAAATATAAGTAGGAATATTTAAATACCATGTTTTCAATTATTTATAAAATCTTATTTCTAAGGAAAATTTCAAAAACTCATTGTGGACTTATTTAGACCTAGTATGTTCAAAATTGATATTTATCCTATCAAATTATAATTTTTTGTGTTGTGAAATATTGAAATATTAATTGTATTATAGTTATATTAAAATATAATATTTACTTACTATAATTGAATCTTGGGTGTTACATTATTCCCTCTTGTAAAATTTTTATCCTCAAAATTTTCATTACTTTCTAAACAAATGAGGGTGGTTCTTCTTCATAACATCCTCAGGTTCCCATGTTGCTTCCTCCATTTTATGATTTCTCCAAATTACCATTACCATTAGAGTCATCAGGTTCCTCAACACTTGTTTTCTAGTGTTAAATATCTGGATACGATGTTCATGGTAAGATAGATTAGGTTCTAATTTTATTTCTTCAAAGGTGAGCACATGATTTGGTCTTCGCATGTACTTCCTTAAAAATGAGATATGAAACACGTCATGTACTTTAAAGAGGCTTGGTGTGTCATGACCCTTCCTCAGGGCTCGTGTAGTGACTACCCCAAGCTCACCTTCCATAGGCCAGGGGCTGGTGACTAGCACCAAAGGTGTAAATCCCAATAAATGGGAAGGTATTGCCTTTATATAAGAAAACAAACACCACAGAGTATGGAAGCTGAAGTAAACACTAAGTAAACTGAGTACAAAAGTAAGTGCTGGAAAGTAAATGGGCTAGTATACAAACCCAACTGAAAGTATAGTACAACTGAGAAAAAAAAGTACAACAGCTGAAAAGTATATCAGCAACCACCTAGACGTCCTCCAGAACTCCCACCTGAAGGGTGAGTACAGATAGTCTCGTCGGCTCCTTGAGTCCGGCCTTCCACTCCGTGTACGTCCCGCCTGATAGTCCACCTCTAGGTACCGTCCCTCTCCCCTAGCCTCAACCACGATCAGCATTGTCCGTCGTCTGTAACCAACACAACGTAGTGCGGGCATAGCCCGTACAGGGGTGAGTATACGATACTCAGTAGGGACCCTGAGACCCCCGAAGGTCTCCCAGAATCCAAGAAGGATAAACCAAAAAGAAAAGATACAATCACTAAGTATAAAACAACTCTACTTAGGTATATGCCCATATATATACCGAAGTCATCAATTCCATATCTTCTCCAACTCACGAGCCCAAGTTCAACCTGGTCCACACAGGAAAGTACAACCCATTCCACACAAGAAAGCACAACCCAATCCACACAGGATAGAAAGTCAATCATATCGAAGATAATGATTGAAATTCAAGACTTATCTCACACAGGTATACTACTCATGAATAGGGGTTGAGATGATATATGTAGTCTCTGAATCATCTCCCCTTCTGAACCCACGTAGGATCCAAGTACAGAAGTCGTCGCTGTTGAACCCACGTAGGATCCAAGTATAGTAACCATCGCTGCCGAACCCACGTAGGATCCAAGTACAGTCATCATCGCTGCCGAACCCATGGAGGATCCAAGTACAGTCTTCCTTGTTTCCGAACCCACGGAGGATCCAAGTACAGTCGTCATCGTCATCGCAGTCGCAGCCAGCTCTAGGGTTCCCGCACAAAGCACGCTCGATTTCGGGAGGGTCTGCTCCATGATCCAAGGGGTTAGATACATCAACTGTCACGAAGTTCATAGTTGATGTATCACAAAGTTCCATCTCGTCAATAGGAACTCAACACAACAGACGGCGCGTCAATCGGACACCCGGTCTGAGAGTTATTGGCTTTTTCGTCCAAGGGGCCCGGTTGGTTTCTGAGCTGAAACCAACCCAACAGTACTACAGATGCGTCCAAACCTTGAGTATAGTAATTCAAAAGAAGTGTCTCAATAATAGGAAAATAGCGTGATCGACAGCACGTCATTCGGACGTCCGGTCGTTAAGTTGTAAGCGTTTCTGCTCCAAGGGCCCGGTTGGTTTCGGGTTCGAACCAACTCGGACATACCCAAACTTTACCAAAAGTTTGAGTTTAATATACCAAAACGACTGTCTCGATCCAAGGATCCCAATGCAACTGACAGTGCATCGATCGGAGGTCCGTAGCCCAAGTTATGGTCATTTTAACGAATCTGTCTGAGAATAGGGGGTTCGGGCCCGGTCCGGCCCGACCCGATACCCCCTGGGTCGGCCCGAACCGGGTTGACCCGAACTGGGTCCAGGTCCGGCACATTTGGGCACAGCCCGGCCCGGCCCGCCTGGGTGCGGCCTGCGGCCCGGCTCGGAGGCCGGTCGTGGCTCGGCTCGCAGTCGAGCGGGGTGCGAAGAGGGGGCGCCGCCCCCCTGTGTTCCAAAACGGCCGGCCATTAAGGCCAGCCTTTTGTAACCGTGGGACCTGAGGGGGTCCCGCCTCTAGGTGGTGTCGGCGGCTGGCTCGGCCGGCCGCCCCTTGGAAGACCATCGTGGCCTTAGGCCGTGGCTCCTGTCTGACCGGCGCGGCACGACGGCGTCGCGCCCCTCCGCCGCGGCCCGCTCCTGGTCGTGGCCTCCTTTGGTCTCACCGGTGTCGTGCGACGGCGCCGTGCTCCTCCGTCGCGGCCCGCTCCGGCCGCGTTACTCTTCATCCCTGCACGGTGCAACGGCACCGCGTCGCCTCCGTTTCAAGCCACAATGAAGATCAACAATAAAAGGGGAGGAGGATCGGCCGAGTTTGTGCAGTCCGATCTCCTCCCGTTATATCGATAACAAGTGTCCATTCATTAAACAACAAAGATCATTAAATAATACTTGAACGAATAATTAACCCCTACCTCAACACAAGTTTTTGAACGATGAGCATCATGGAAAACGGCATCGCGGGGTGAGGTTCCGTAAACGTCAACGGAGAGTGTCCGAGAAGGAAGCGGTGTATCCCTTCCTTTGTCGCAGAGAGAAGATTATATGGCGTGAATTCGTTGGCGAGTTTCCGCGTCGGTGCCTCCTCCTTTTTTTGTGGAGGAAGAAGAGGACGGAAGAAACCGGGTCGCTGAGTCGATGATCCTTGACGAAGTGTTGTCGTTCTTTGTTGAGGATGAAGTTCTTCAAGAGAATAGAGCTCTCCCCAAATTCTCACTCAACAAGCCAACCCAATAAAAAATAAGACTCGTCTTATTTTATTATTTCAAGCCATGCAATTCAAATTACAAAAAATCAAAATTGAATTCACTTAATTAATTAAACCATTAGTTGTCTAATTAATTAAGTGATATGTTGGTATTATTAATGTGGAAGAGGAGAAGCCACATAATTAAATACAAGGGAGGTTTAAAGGGAGTTTAAGGGGTTATGGGGAATGTGAAAAGATGGGGGATCGTGTGGGCCCCACCTCACCTTTATCATCTCAAGAGTAGTTAGTAACTAGTGGGTCCCACCCCAAATCCCATACTTAGGATATAACCACTTAGTAAAAGAAATAAAATTGTAACACAATTTTATTTTTACTTTTCATTTAATCCACATTTTTTTATAACTCCTCCCAAGAAAACGCACCTTTGGTAAGGGTCCTTTTAAGAAAATATCGGCACTGCGGTTCCATCGGTGACCTCGGATTTCAATTCTGAGCACCGGTTCAAAAGATAGAAAAACCCGCTCATTCGTTCACTGAATGTACCCAAGCTAAACTTAGGAAATTGATTCCGGGCACACCGGGCCTCGGAATCAGGTGCCGTCAAAAACTGTGTACTCGTAAAATCCCAAAGAATTTAAGAAAAAAAATTCCTTGAAATTTATGAGTCTTTACATGGTGGAATTGAAAATGGTAATTCAGAACTCTAATTATTTCAAGAATTTCAAAAGGTCTAATGTACCTAGGGTGTATTTTTCGTTCTTACTGAACTTTATAACACCCTTCCATGGAGATACTTTTAAGAAAAAATGATCTCCAACTTGAAATTATAAATCTTTCCTTTAATTATAAGCATAAATTTTTTTTGCTTTGGGATGATTTAATATGAGTCTTAATAGTATTTTCCTTTTTCGTTATCGCCACAACAATTTCTGGTCCTATAATATTCCTTTCACCAACTCATCCCAACAAGTTAGAGCACAACATCTTTTTCCATATAATTCTCCATACGGCGCCATTTGAATATTTTAATGAAATCTATTTTTATAAGAAAACTACACTAAAGGTAAATAAATATCCCACTTACCTTGAAATTCAAGTGATCATAACCTCAACATGTCTTTCAAAGTTTGAATAGTTCTTTCAGGCTATCCATAGGTTTGAGGGTGATAAGTAGTACTCAAAAGAGGCTCAGTATCTAGATCCTTCTGAACATTATTCTAGAATTTCAATATAAATTATGAGTCATAATCAGAAATGATTTAAATAAGTTCACCATAATGTCTTAAAAAATCATTAATATAGTGTCTTTCGAGGCACTCAAGAGGTAAATCTTCTCTTATAGTGAGGAAATGTTCATATTTGGTAAGGCGGTTGACAATAACCCATATTGCATCATTATTTCTCGGACTCTTTTGTAATCTAGTAAAACATTTCATAGTAATGTCATACCATTTCCATAAATTAATATATATAGGTTGCGTGACTCCTCAAATATTTTTTCTCTTATCCTTCACTTGTTGAACACCCAAACATCTTGACACATAATAAGAAATTTTCCACTTCATATTATCCTACCACAATTATTCTTTCAATTCTCTATATATAATAGTACTACCAGGGTGTATAGATAAATTTGAGCTATTATAATCATATAATAATTATATTTTTATCTCAGGTATATATGGAACAAATATCCACTTTACAAATTTTATAATTCCATCTTTATATACAAAGTATGACGATTTCCCATCATTCCCATTTTTAATTTTTTTTAAAAAAATTTATCATCAGGATGAGAACTTTTTATCTTTTTCAATAAATATGTTCTGTAATTAATTTGAAAAATGAGTGATTTTTCTCCTTCCTTAATAATTACTATATCCATATTTAATAAATACATGAACACGTGGTCCCTTTTAATCCTCATTTTGGACAAAATTCCATGATATTTCCTGCTCATTGCATATTTTACCTTATTTTCCTTCCATGGGTGGTAGGGTATTGAACAATCATAATCGTTGAGTAGCTCTAGGAATCATATTTTCCTCATATTGAGATATTTTTATAAAAATATGAATTTTAGGCACTTATGGTTTGTGTATATCTCACATTTTTTCCCATAGAGATAATGTATTCATATCTTCAGATCAAATATTATGGATTCCAACTCAAGATCATGAGTTGGAAAATTATGTTCATGAGTTTTTAACTTCCTTGATGCATAGGTGGTAACATTATCATTCACCATAAGGACACAACCAAGTCACTTCTTCGATTCATCACTATATATCAAAAATCTATCACTTCTTGATGGTAGATTCAAAATGAGAGTATTGACTAATATCATCTTCAATTATTTAAAACATTATTTACATTCCTTTATCCATACGAACTTAACCCTTTAACATATAAGCATGGTTAATGGGTTAGCCAATAAGGAAAAATTTTGAACAAATCACTGATATTAACCAACCTAACTAATGAAACTACCTACCTCGATTATGTTTTTTGTTGTAGGTCATTATTTGACTGCCTTTTTATTTGAAAGATAAAATAAGATTCCATCCTTAGAGACAATATGTCCAAGAAAAGAAACTTTCAAAATCCAGAATTCACACTTACTAAATTTACCATATGACATTATTCCTCTAAGATTATCAAGAATTATCTTCTAGTGATTCTCATGATCTTCATAGCTTTCATAATACACCAAGATATCATCAATAAATACCAAAACAAAAATATCAAGATATTACTTGAATAATATGTTCATCATATCCATAAAAATAGAGAGTTCATTAATCAATATAAATGGAATTAACTTAAATTCATAACATCCATACCTCATATGAAATGTTTTCTTTGTAATATCTTCCTTATTTTATTGTAATTGATGATACCCAGAATGAATGTTGATATTTGAAAAATATTTAGCTCTATAAAGTTAATCGAATAATTCATAAATGTGAGGTAGTGGATACTTTTTCTTTATCATAATATCATTGATTTACCTATAATAAATATAGATCCTCATGGATTTATCTTTATTCTTAACTAAAAGAGAAGGGGATCCCAAAGTTAAAACACTGCAACATATAAATCCCTTATTACACAAATCCTCTAGTTATTTATTTCAACTACACTAATTCCACATTATCAATTATATAGGGATTATTTTATATAGGTCGTACATTAGGGATTAAATCAATAAAAAACTCAACTCCATGATCTGGTGTATTTCCATTTAATTCCAAGTACAAGGCAATTCCAGCTATACAGCCTTGCAAGATTGGTAGTTTGATCCAAAAATTATATATACTGAGATGGTTTTCCTTGTGGTGTTAGTTCTCTTAGGTATTTGGGCCATTTATTTGGCCTTGTTCCTTTAGTTCTATGGTCCATGTAAGGGTTCCCTCTCAACCCAGTTAAAATGGGTATTATCCTATAATAAATTAAAATAACTAAAAATCCCTCAAGCTATTTAAAGTATGATAGGTACATACTCAATTTAGAGATTATATTTTCCATATGTAGGTTGTGTCTACTCTTCTCCCCCAAGAATATAATTCAGAAGAGCTAATGGGGGTGGATCTATACATGACTCGTAAGATGAAGTATCCTCTCTAAAGATAAGGAATTATACATCTTCATCATGAATCATAATTTTCTTCTATTTGCAATAAACATTTGCATCATATTTTGAAAGTTATTCTATACCAAGTATTATATAAAAGTAAACCATAGATATAATAATAAAGTCTGTAAGTAGATCTTTTTTATGTATTAAAATGGGAACTTCCTGGCACATCCTTATTATGTTGAGATTTCCACTATGAGTCTTGACTGACAACTCCCTTCTTAAGGTGCTAGGGAAATATCTAATTTTCTTGGAAAATATGGAAGATATAAAAGATTATGAAGATCCATAATAAAATAAATAATTATCTAAATTTTAATATATGATTAAAATACTATCTCCTACATATTTAGGAACTTCAACCTCAATTGTAGTGATCGTATAAGGTTGGCCTTATCCCCTTAGACTCTTCTATGGTAAGTTCTGTTGGTGCTTGGGAAATTGGTTTGAAGAATTACCCATTTCTTTATAGTTAAATCATTGGATAGTATTGCTCTCTTTATTTCCCTTATTCTTTATTTCCCTGATATTCATTAGCTAGATGACCCTTATCTTCACACTTGTAACAAATTCTCATTCCCTTCAAGCATTTTTTAGGATGTTTCTTTACACAATTTTCACATGATGAAAATTGATTCATTTTCTTCTTCTTTTATACATTACCTTTTCCTTGGTTTTTAGTTGACCAATACTTATTTTAATTTCCCTTGAATATATAGGACCTATAAAATTCCTTCTCTATTTTTATGGAGAATAAAATTATTTCATTATAAGATGAAAAAAGTTTGAGAAACCAATGCTCTTTAGATACTTGGATTAATCCCTTAAAAGAAAAGGTCAATCTTGCTTTCTGTATTATGTATGTAATCCATAGAATACCTGGATAGTCTTGTAAAGTTAGAATCATACTCTGAAGTACTTTATTATTTCTTTTTATTTAATTTGAGTAACTTTCTCTTCATTTTAGTTTTTTACTCATGAGGGAAATATTTTTTGAATAATGTTACTTTAAAATATCCTCATTCTATGTGTTTTATTTCTTCTTTATACCTAATATTTTTTATCAATAAACACCATTTATCATAATTGCATTTGAGACAATGTACTTACAATATAACCATTTTCCTTTGCATCCTATGTCCAAGAAATATCTTTTCAAGGGACTTAATATATTTCTTAGCTACTACTGGATTAGTAGTTACCCTAAAATATGGGGGCTTATATTGCATAAAATGATCCAATATAGCTGTATCATGTCATGAAAAATCATGCTGCTACATATGTGTAAGTTTATTAGTTATAACCTAGGGTAGATTCCCTAATATGGCCATGATCTTCTCAACACCAACACTAGTTATTTTGGTTTTCTCAATAGGTAAATATCTACATTGTCTATGAGTATTGATGCCATTATTTTTGTTAGGTTCCATTTATAAACAATGGAATGTTCTAAAGTTTATATCATTATGAATTTTAAATCATAATATATAATTCTAAATCTAGTATAAAACTTAACATAAATTGAAAATTTATGCATTATTAATATCATAATCATAAAACTTGGTTTCTTTAGGGATATATTTAAATCATAAAAATATTTTCAAATATTTCATAATGGTTTGTAGATAAAAATTTATTTAACCTAAGAATATACCTCGAGAGTTTCAAACCAAGTGCACAATAAGGGCTCATTCTCCATGCATTAAAATGATGTTCGTGATATAATCGACTAACTCTTTTCAAAGTTATTACCCCTAAATGAAATTGTTCCAAAACCACATTCACTTATAGTATCCAGTTAGAGATGTATTTCTAGAAAATCTACATAATATATACCTTACCAAAACTTTTATGATATTATTCTACAATTATACATATCCTCAAAGTATTTCATAGGTTTATGTTCCCTAATCTATGTTTTTTAAAATATAGTTCTCAAGGTTTATACTAAATTTACTCTAATACCAACAGTAACAACCCCAACTCTAGTAACCTAGAGTCATTTTATACTTTAGTACATTTTCATAAGATATAAGGGATCTAGTCCCGAATGACCTATCAGTTTAGTAGTCTTGAATAAACAGATACATACATGAATCCCATTTTACATTGGAAATACCATATAAAACATAAAAAAATCATCATCCTTGAAACTCATTAAATAAATATTTTTTATTATATTGGGTAAATGAAACAAAATAAGGGTGATCTCAAATAATTATCGTGAGTAAATAACTACCATAGAAGCTATCATGGGTAAATAAGTTATAATCAATATAGAAAGGTAAATAACTAAAATAAATTCCATTTAATTAGTAACTTAATCATAAAATGAATCCATAGATAATATCAATGTAGTAACCTCAGGGATAATAATAACTAAATTCTTAATGAATAAAATTCATACTATTATATTTCATGATCTTAGATATTATAATATCTATACTGTTATGACCATTCACTAAGACAATTTAAATTATGGGAAGGTATACACTAGAAACCCATTTAATTTGGCTAATTTATTTGTCACATGAGACCTCTTGATGCATTGAGGGGATATCAATAACAAGTCCCCACCCATCACTTCATGTCCAATGCATTCCTTAAATATCTAATGATCAATTTAATTCATAAAAAATATAACTTATCAAAAAATATCCATATTGATTAAATAATAAAGAATATAAATATTTCTAAATTCAATCAAATAAATTTCAAAGAAAAATACCATATAGATAAATGGTATATATTTTAGTAAATAATCATATCCATGATACAAAAAATATATATATTTAAGAGAAATCTAATTTTCAATGATCGTAATAAATTTAATGTTTCAAGGGAAATTTAACGACCAAAAAATTAATGAGAGATAATTTAGATTTTGTGACAATATTATTTTTTTAGAGAATAAAATAAAATAGATTCAAAAAATTAAAATAAAATTTCTTAAAAGAGTTTTATTTGTAAAATCATTGAAAACTTATAGAAGAATCTAAAAGAGCATAAAACGGTTATGGTGGTGGGAAAATCCATTAACGTTGTATATGTTATAAGTAACATTCTTTTTTACTTTTATAAATAAAGTTAGAAATGAACATTGTAGAAAAAATTAAAAATATTCCATTAAAACCTTGTAAAAATTCAATAATAACTAAAAATTCCATTAATAAAAAGGAATTTTTAAAAAAAATGAAAAATATGGACTTTGAAGAAAAATATATCCGATCAAAAGAGAAATAAGATCGATTTTTATTTGAGACATTTATTTGGTTGATTAAAGTAAAAAATAGAGGAAAAGTTGAAATAAAATATGTAAATTCCTTAAATATCCATATGATAAGAAAATAGATGGATTTTATAAATAATATATTATAATATTCCTCAACTAAAATAAAATCAATCCCAAAGAAATTTAAATTGTAAAATAAATATTTACATCTTTGGTGATTTTAAATTGTAACCCCTTGAATTAAAAAAATTAAATTGAAACATTAATAATCATGAATAAATATTTATTCACATTAAATATATCAAAGGGTATGTATATATACGACATAAAAGTAAATAGGTTCATGATACTAAATATGTCTCAATATAGTGGAAATTGAGATGAAATCACTTACGCCTTGCTTCCCTTTAATTTAGCATATTTTAATATCCTATATAATGGTTTTAAAAATGTTATTAATTTATACTAGAACCATATTAATATTTATAATATCATATATGATCCTCTTGTGACATCTTTTTTCCTGTTTGTTAATAATATTTCATTGCTACCATTATTTGGGATGTTAACAGCTTCATTTTCTCATGTATGTTTTGTCATAGAATTTGTAGTTATTATACATAGGATATAGTTCCATAATCTAAATAATTATATTAATCATATAAATATAATATTTATTCATTAAATACATTTTTATAATTATCTCTGAAAGTAGTAAATGGAAAATAAATTACATCACTTCGTGGAGATGGTAGGTCATACGTACACACGAGCGACATTATCATTTCCTTAATGTGTGAAAGTGTAAGGAATTATATGATATATTCAATTTCTATAATAAATATTATGTCATAATTATCATATATATTTATTGGTTCCATAATTACTACTATCCATGTGAGTTTCGGATGGGAAAAAATTACATCGGTTCTCAAGGCAGTAGTCCTTTGTACACACAAGTGATTGTTTTAATTCCCATTGTATGGAGAAAAGGATGGAATATTATTTATGTCATGAACATAATAATATCTCAATATATAGTAGATAATTTTTTTATTATATTTTAATTCTTATTACATGATTGAATTTTGTAAAAGAAGAAGTAAAAAAAGAAAGAGTTTGGTGAAGACAATTACATTCACTTAGAAAAAACTCTTTTAGACCTCTTATTAATGAGCATAGGGTTGGTATGTTGGGAATAAAAAACCTATATAAATTTTCCAAGTATTTTTGGTAGATATTTTTAAGGGTTTATTTGTGATAAATGGCTCAAGAGGTGTGAATAAGTGAGGGTGGTAGGTGGCCTTTTATAATTTGGGTGAGTGGCACACCTATAATTTTTCAAAATTTTAGAATATCAATAAGTCAATTTCTTGGAAAAATGGATCCAAAATGACTCATATTAAAATTTGATAAGTTTAGGTTATAAATAAATCCAACCAATTAGTTTTAATAAATTTTTTAGGTCATTTTAACTCTTTATTCTTAGATTAACCCCCCCCCCAGTAAACCCAATTTGACCTTAACCGTAGTAATTAATTTTTACTATTTTTACTATTAATTGTGACCAAAAATTAAGTTAAAATTATTGAATAATATTAATTATGTTGATTCAAAATATGTAATACATTTTTTCAAATTCAATTCAAATAATTGACATAATTTAATTTAACAATAAACTCACAAAACATGATAAAAATAGTTTTTCAAGAATGCATTTTTCAAGCATAAGATTATCTTACCTTAACTATATAGATAGTAATAATATATATGGATTTAAATACCTATATTTATATATATGATCTATAATTTTCATTTAAATAATTCATTATTAAAAATTATTTTAATCAACTTAAATGGAAATACATTATTCTTTTAAAAATAGTTTTTTGGAAACAAATCCATGTTTACCTCCAAATGATATTATCTTTATTTCTATAAAATTTCCAGTCAATACATGGTAAAATAAAAATATAATAACACATTATTATAAATAAAAGTATTAATATATAAATACTATATTTTTAATTATTTATAAAAACTTATTTATGAGGAAAAAAATCAAAAATTCATTTTAGGATTATCTTGACCTAGTAAGTTCAAAATTGATATTCATCCTATAATTTTAGAATTTTTGTACCATGAAATGTTAAGATGTGAATTGTATTATAGTTATATTAAAATATAATGTTTACTTACTATAATTTAATCTTGGGTTTTACAGTTTTATTTCAAGTTGTGCACATAAATCAAATTTGAAAGAGTGTCTCAGAGTTTTTAGTCAGAAAAAATGGAAAGTATGTTCAGTTATTCAATATTCCTATAGAGACTCTATTTTCAAAAGAATTGAAATTTTTGCTGATTCACTTTTCTAAATCATAGGAAGAATATCTTTAGGTCCTGTCCTTCTAGATAGATATCCTATAGCTTAGAAAAATATTAAGGACAGCCTTGATCCAAAATTTATTGACCCTAAAGATTATCCTAAACCACCTCCTGTGAAACAAAATTTATATATTCTATTATCTTTTTGAATATTTTTTATAACCTTTTCATTTTTCATTTTATTTATCTATGAATTAAAATTTTATAATATTATTTATATTTCATTCTGTACCATTTAATTTTCAATGTTAATTTTTTATTTCATGTTCCATTTATGTTTTTAATACACTCATAAAAGTCCAGGTGAGATCATTATTCATTTTAGTACTTTATATTCTCATAGGTTTACATCTTTTAGTATTCCATATTGAATGTGTTTTATCTCAATCAATTATATTTATTTTTGATATCACAATAATGGGGAGAATATATTAGTAAAAACAAAATTTCACTCCATATAAAAGATAACAATGGGGAGAAGATAAATGAATATACAATCAATTATGAAAATCTCAATTTTATATAAAATTGCATATTATCTATATTTTATATCTTTATATATTTAAAATTTGTAAAAAAAACTAAATTTTTATGGGCTTTATAATCATAAAATAGGTTAGATTATTGAACATACTAATATTGTTCCAACATATCCCAATAATTTATATGTTTTTATGCTCACAAAATTCATTTTTGTTTTAATAATAAGTTTATCTTAAGTTATTTGAGGTTAACACTTTATATTTACTTAATTGGTATTTCATTTGGAAGTTTTTTAGTTAAAATCCATTTTATTATATTTTTAATAATTTCTCATAAGTAATTTATCTCATGTGCTAAAAAATATCTTATGATCATTATATGTCAATATATCGGGCAAAAAAATTATCTTGCATGGGAAGTCTCTATTTAAAAAAGGAATTTCTCTTACTGGATTCTTTGAAACTAAATTATCTTACAACATAAGTAAATTTTATTATGGAAGAAGTAAATTATCTTATGAGGGGAATTCATAAATAAAATATCTTATGAGAGGAAATTTCTTATGGAAATTATTCTATGAAGCCAGAAAGACTTATGTGCCAAATTTTTGGTGAAGTAGATTATCCTACGAGCTCAAAAAGTCAAATCATTGATATTTGATAAATTCAATTTTCTTATATGTTTAGAATCATTATATGTAGACCTAAATTATCTTAGGAACACTTGATTTATCTTATAGAATAACATTTATCTTATGAGAACAATGTTTACAGATACAATTATCTTACGACAATTGATTTATCATTCTAAGAGTTTATATATAACACCCATATCAGAATATTCATGGAGAATAATTTTTTTAAGGAGAACAAGTCTTTTCAAAAATCAATAACATCATTCGATCAAAGGATTTAAGAAATAAAGTCATTTGAAGTAGAAGTATTATAAATAATATTATTATTTTCAATATTTAATTTCTTTTTCGATGAGCTTATTATTATTGCATTATTTTAAGGAAATAATACTCCTAGTTTTTTTAATTGAAAATATATATGTTCTAATGAGCAAAGTCTTAATTAAATAATTCTTCTATTTATAAGAAATCACATAGCTCTAAGGAATATCATAGCTACTATCAATGAATACTTCATGTTTGTTATTTTGGAAAATAAGGTTTCATGAAAGAAAAGATAATATATTTTCATAGTATTATATATTCACTCTTAACCATTGATATATATATATATATGAGAGTTTGAATTCAAAAAAAGGGGTTTTGTTACTGTTATTAAAGTTTTTGTGCATTGTGATTAACACAAAACTACATACTCTGTTTTCATGATCACTTTTTTTGTTTGACCATGTGAAGATAAAACTTTGATTCTAAGCTTAAAATTTCATCTACTATGGTTGAAGAATATTTTAAAGATACACTTAAAATATTTATTCATTCTCTAGAAGAGTTCCTTGTCAACTGTCGGTTTTTCTTACAACTGTGTATTGAACCAAATATCTTTTTCTTTATCATCCTTATTTGTAAAGTGAGCACTACTTATACCAAGTGTTTTTAAGTACATGTATCGATCTTATAAAGGTATATCCCATTTTAATTATCTTTTACCTCTATAAAAATCAACAGATGCTTGCACTTAGCTAAGAATTCCCTAGGAAAAATCCAGTTTAGTGAAAATCATCAATCTTGTAAAAGAGTGTTGGTGGAGTGTAATAGATAATTTGTGTGCCCCAAACCACTATAAATCCTATTTTTCCTTATCTTTTATTTTTGTTTTAATTTCCACTCCATTTATGATAAAGAGTAAAGGAAATATTCATTTACGTTTCTAAGATGGTGGTTTTAAGTGGGAAGTTTTTTTCAAAAACTCAATTCACCCCCCCCCCCCGGGGGATATTGTGAAACTCTAAAGGGATAATATTATAAATTTACAAAATCTCACCAATCAAGCCAAGAGAAAATACCATAAACCATAACAACACATAAATACCAAGGGACAATATGAAACGATAACATCACAACCCATAAAAATAGCCCCACTACCCCGGTAACTCAGTTTTCCATTATACCAGCATTGACCAGGCACAAGAATAGCTTCTTACCCAAGTTATGACCATTATAAATTTATTATAACGAGCACTAAATTGTAATTAAAAATAAAAGGGGACCCAGATGCCATTTTTTGATGTCTCAGCCCAGATCACTGGGTCGGAGCTGGAGGACTATGGGACCACATGTGCGTCTCTCTGTATGCAATGGGTTATCAACTAGCAGTAAGGTCTTGAATGAAACTAACGGGAGACAATGCCCTCATTATCAAATATCCATCAGATTAAACACATAAAACAGAAGAAATAAGAAATATAAGAAACAAAAAGAATATTTTAGGATCAATAACAACATCATCCCATGCAATATCAGAATACCATATAAAAACTAATATATCAAGTCAAAAGGGATCCTCAAATTTGGTATATCAATATATATATATAATGAAAAAAATAATAAAATAATAAATGAGTCATCACTAAAAAATATCCTAAATTATTTCCCAATATCTTCTAAAACCTCATCTACCATCACCAACTCAGCAATTGGTCATAGTTTCTTTTCCCTTGGATAGATCCCTAACTATAAAGTTTTCATGCATATTGAGATACTCATGTATGGTGTGAGTAAACTAGGTAAGACACCACTAATGGGCCCTTAACATAAGTGTAGTAGCTGTATAAATTTGGATTCGGTGATATAACTAAATAAATAAACAACCACTCAATACCCAACGATTCTTCATATGTTAACCAGGTCACCACAAATTCCCATCCATACCTAATTTGTCTCCATAATGGAATGAAGTGTCTGTCAGGACCATAGACGATTTTAAGAACATATTTGGTGCTTGTTACTCAAGAAACAACCTCTTCATCAACACTTGACTAATCCCTTCTCACTCAAGGGAGGTCACCATACATCACAGACCACCAACTTACTTAAGGTTGGTCACACATCACATCTCAAGAAATACCTTATCACTCAAGGTGAAAATAGACTTCACAATCCCAACCAGGACTTCTCACTCAAGGTAGGCCTCATATCATATCTCAATTAATCCCTTATCACTCAAGGTTAGCCCACACATAATCAATCAAACATCAATAAACAAGTAAAAACACACATCAAATGAAAATGTAAGAAAGGGGACTTGTCACTTGAATACCTACACCACTTTACCAAGCCACTCAAGCTTCAACTAAGCCAAAACAGTTTCCTCAAGTGAAAAATCCTCAAGAAGAATATTTTGAAAATCTAGGATCAACAAAGATATTTGATTGTATAATAAGATTAAAAAGGAGAAAAAATAAATAAAGAAGAAGAAGATCACAAGAAACGGGATTTACATGGTTCAGGAATAATTCATACATCCATAGAGAGGCAGAACCATTTCACTATTTATGGTTTCAAATTACATGACACACAATCAATTTATAGTAACCATATATCAAAAATGATCTCATAAAGCAACATGGTGTTATAGTAACCCACGCTACTATAGTACCAAATATACATAGTAATTCAACTATGCTATAGTGCTTATGGTAGTAAGTCTGTGGAGATATAGTACCTTATCGATGTCGTTAGTCAGCTATGATACAGTAATCATAGCAAAGTCTATATTGTTACAGTACCATTTTCAGTGTTGTTAGTCATCTCTTCTATAGTAACCTCACCAAAAAGGTCGAATCATGGGAGTTACAACCTAGTGTGTAGTACATGCCACTAATAATTAGATCAACTCCATCCAATGGTTCAGGATACACCATTCCAACATGAACAGCCCTGTCAATACCCATGGATAAAGGTGGAATTTTTACATAAACCAATTAGAAAACCCATCACCCCCCCCCCCCTCTAAGGGGTCATCCACACCCATACAAACCTACCCGATCACTTTGATACCAAAATAATATCTATCGCAAGGCTAAACACACATACATATAAAAATAGAGACAAAAAACTTCATAAAAAATCCAAAACAAGGTAAAAACTTACTAACCCATTCTTAACAAAGTATACTCACCAAGTTTCACCCCTTGATTCAAGATTGAACCACCAGAAACCTAAAATAATTCCCAAGTAATAATATTTAGGGTTTAGGAAATGAAAACCATAAAAAGGTGGAAGATTAATACATCTAGAGATTATATGGGGTTGTAATCACTAAAATAGAACCTCTAAAATAAACACCACTTCAAATAAGCAAGATATAGGAGTGGGGGAGATCAAATTGCTAAGGAGGAGCCCCCTATGTCATTCAAGTTGTGTGGGGGTTAGGGATAAGGGTGAGGTTAAAAGAGGGTCTAATGAAAAATTATAAATATCCCCTTTAAAAAACACCCAATGATATAGTCTTGGTGTGACATAAGTGTCATGGAGTGACCCCCCCCCCCAAGCATTGTTATGGCATGACCCCTTGGGTCGTAGCAGAGCTTATCCCACACATAGGGATAGTACTCGCCTATCCATTATCTTAGAATAACTAACAAGGTTCATGATGTGACCATTCATGGGAAGAGATATTAACCCTCTATCTAGGACTATCATGGTGTGTCTTTCTAATATATGCACCACAAGCCTGGCCCTCTGTAGGTGTTTCATCACGATGCTCGAGTGCCATTCCATGACCATCAGCTATAGTAGGATTTCATCTACAGGCTTGGTATGATCTCCCAAAATCCACCATTGAGCCACCTCCAACACCCAAAACACATAGGAGTCGTCAATATGCATTAGAATAAATGAAATTTAAATGTAATGTGCCTTGAAATTTAAGTGGAATTATATATTTTTTGTAGAAAATTTCATACAAAAACATGGAATCAATATGATCATCCATGGATAAAGAAAAATTCATCAACGACCGAAATTTACAATGGTGGTATAGGTACTTACACATTACAATACTATAGAAAAATATTTCATATGTTCTAGAGTCCATTATTACTTATCTTTGGCCTTATGGAATGGGTGAGGTGAGATGGATTCCTATATGAAGCACATGTAGGATGCATCATATTTCTATTGCATCGTGTTACCATTTATTATTGGAGAGCTAAAATGAAATTTAAGGACATAGATACATCATGATAACTCATCTCTAAGAACTTTAAAAGGAAAAAGGTGGTAAAATATAAATGATATTGTTACTATATTATACAAGTGTAAATTGGAAAATAGATACCTAGCTAGTGATCTCATACTCATGATGATGAAATATATCGATCAGTTAGTAGAGTTGGGATTTCATATGGATAAAAAATTATCAATTAATATCATATTATCAACATTATAACTAAGATTCTTCATATTCATTCAGAACAATAAAATGAAAAATATGAAAAATATGCTCAAGAATCTTTTGACTATGGTTCTCCAAGTTGACAAGTATTGGTGGGAATATGGTTCATCACTCCATATGGTGAACGAAGTGAGGGAAAAAACTAAAAGGCCTATGAAAAGTTCAAATTCAATGATACCATTGAAAATAACATCAAAAAAAGATTCATAGGGGATAAATGAATAGTATATTATCTACTTCACATGTGGCCTGAAAGGTCACTGGAAGAGGAATTGAAAAAAATTGAAGATGAAGAAAGCATAAGCTTATGATTTAGGTATATTCATAATTTCATATAATATTTCTATTTAAATTATTCAGTATTAAATATAGTATGTGACTTTACATGTTAGTATCCAAATATAGAAACCAATGAAGATTAGAAAGATTACAAGAAGTAAGGTGAACTTCTAAGTAGATGATGGAGTTTGACTCCTAGGTCAACTAGTGAAGATCACAATTTCATATTGCCAAAAACATTTATATCAATATAATGAGACATTATTAAATGAATATTGTTATGGTATATTGTACTTAATTAATATTTTAATTATACTTGAATCACAGATGTCTAATATCAGTAATCAATGATGAATATAAAAATATAAGACTCAAACAATACCCAATTGTGGAAAAATAATTCTTTGTAAAATAAAACTAAAATTAAATTTCAAGGATATACCTAGAAGGGTGTTTAGGGTCATTGGAGATTAAAAACACTTAGGTATTTTACATACTTATTAGGTTTTAAAATAAAGGAATCTTTAGAAATGAAAGGTGATAAATTCGTAAATTTTATAGAATCAGTTCATAAAGATACATTTGAACAATTCAAATTAGAATCTAGAGGTAAACTCATTTACTTTTAAGAGATTTCTTTAAGAGATTTAAGGAATGTGAAAGTGAATTAAAGAAAATTCTTAGTAAAGGATGTTAGATTATTCAATGTGTTAGTCTAATAATATATTAACCAAGTATTAATTCTTCATTAAAATATAGAGTAGAGATATTATTAAACCCACATTACCTCATATAGATCAGAATAACTATGTTAGAAAAATTAAGATCGATGATAGGTCTTATAATTATTGAAAGTCTTCCATTATTCCTTTCAAGAAATATTTTAAAAATAGTGGCATTGCACTTATCCTTATGACAACTATGAATGACCAAGAAATGTCATATAAGTTATAATATAAAATAAATCCACTATATCATAGACACATGTGTTTAAATTCAAACCACTTTTAAAGGCTAATTTTAGATACAAAATTACTTAAAAAATATAAAGTTTCTCATTATTAATTATCCTAAGTTAATAAGGATATAACTATCCCTAATATATAACAATATTAAAAAAGTGAATGATTATATGTTTATAAGATGGAATCACATATCTATTTGAGATGGTGGGATCAAACTTTTCTTAAATGAAGTCAAGCCTCCAATGCACATTAGTTGGAATAGGAACATAAAATCCATAAGACTTAGTGGGAAGAGTTATTCTATAAACATGCAATGCATAGAAAAGATAAATCCAAAGAGATATAGTTTTATAATCACTGAATTGGGTGATAGATTATTTATTGAAAAAAAATACATATCCAACAAGAAAAAAATAAAAAATTATAAGCTAGAAAGTTGATATGATCTAAGAAATGGATTTCATATAAAAAAATCCAGTTCTATATTTTGGTTGTTTCTCTGGTTGATGTAAATCCCATTAATGAGTATTGAATAACAAACTATACATGGATATTAAAGTTATTACCTATAATGCATGATAGGCTACTAAAGTTTTCAAGTAATATAAAGACATAGACTATGAAAAAAACTTTTCTAACAATTTTTATGATAAAATCCATTAGAATCATACTTTTCATGAAATCCTACTATGATTATGAAATTTTAAAAATGAATTTCAAAACGAATTTCCTTATTTGAAGCTTTGTGTAAGGTATCTATATGACACAATTAGAAGGTTTTGTGATACAAAAGGATGTTAATAATGTATTCAAGTTATAGAGATCCATTTATGGGTTAAAAAAACATCCATATCATAGAATATTCATTTTGATGAATTCATAAGAGAATTTTGGTTTTATTAAGAATAAATGTAAGTCCTTTATCTATAAGTGGTTAGTGGAAACACCGTGGTTTTCAAATTTAAACATGTTGATAACAAATGGAAAATATATATTAGTATTATAATTATTTATGACTAAATTTAAAAGATATTTATTCAAGAATGAATTAAAATAGAGACCCAACTTCTAGGAAGAAATATCTACTAACATAGATCTATAGAGTTTCTTAAATCAAGACATAGTATATGCATTTGAAATGTATTGAAAATGTATTGAAAATGTATTGAAAATTTATTTAAAATGTATTGAAAATAAAAGACAAAACAATTCAAAATAAAATTAATACCAATTTCATATGGAATAAATCTCTCCAAGATGATGTGTTAAGGAACTGGAAGAGATTATGATGATAAATAGAACTTCATGTGATTAAATGATTGGATCTATCACATATTTCATGATATATACTAAGATTTGATATTTTTTATGCATAATTATTGGTGAAAAAATGTCATACAAAACCAAGATAATTGTATTAGGTAGCAATTAGAACTATCCAATAGTACTTCAGAAAGTACAGAGGACAAGTTCCTCGTACTTAGAGATGTGGGAATGCTAATTATCAAGGGGTTACAAAACTAGAATTCTTATAGATAAATTTTATCTAATATCGTAGTTATTCTAAAGAAATAAGTAAGAGAAGATAATTAAATATAGTAGTATCCAAATCTATATATACTGAGTATGTTTTGTCTTATAATGAAACTAAAGAATAAGTGTCAAATTCACAATGATTTGTTTCAAATAATGGATTTGTACTAAGATAGTAAAATATTTCCATAATATATATTATGATAACCTTATAACAATGGTACTATCCAAGATATCAAGTTTATGAAAGATAAAAAATGTGTGTTCTTTAGGATATAACCTTTGGAAGTTTTACTCAAAGAGGTAAAGTTGTAGTAAGCAGAGTAGCCACTAAGAGAAACATGGAAGACCCATAAACTATAGTCATACCTCAAAAAATAATGATTATTATGTGAGAGCTAATGACTTTATAAATGTTAGTAGTTTGCTCTAGTGAAAGTGTAAGTTTGTTAGAACTAATGCATTATAACCATCTAACTTTTTACTTTATATTTTTAGAATATAAATAAACATCTTATCACATAAATATTGTTGTTTTATATAACATTAATGTGATAATTTTCTTAGAGTAATTATTGTATCAAAAGGTTGTGGTAGTTCTATGATATAATGAGAATATAGTGATGTTGTGATAATATTCTTAAACATGTCTTATGATCTAGATAACAAATGTCTAACATGGAATAGATGATATTTGATTATCAGGTGCTGGTGGCTCGTAAGATTTTGAGACTTTTTCACAAGAATTTCACACTTAATTATCTTTAAGAAGGAGGGTCATGAAGACAGAGCACTAATAGGAATTCCATGTGTTTATGAGTCATTGGATATTCTTACAGGTGAAAATGTTTATTTATTATTATACTTGAAATTATTATTAATGTATATCATGAATCACGTACCTTGATATATAGACAAAAATCATGATGTAAAATTCTCACAGTTAGGTAATATAAATTAGGTGCATCATAAGTGATATGACATTAATTGAATGAATCAAGAAATTATTTTCCTCTTTTGAGTTAATAAAAGAAGATATCTCTCACCCATTGATTGAAATGAAACTCTTTGATTAAATCTAATACCATGGTATTTTATAAAAAAATCATTTTAAAAAGATAAATAAATATAAAGTGATGAAACAAATATGGATCATGTTTTAGAAAATATATATAGACAATAGAATTATATTACACAATTGCGTTCATAGGAAGGTTGTTGTGGTTGCTACATAAATTTATTTCTCTATGGGTGTTTTTTCATGTTGTTAGACACTGATCTTGGATTATAGATAAGTTCACTTGATATTACTAAGAAAAGGGCTCAAAGGATTGCATACTAAGTGTATCCAAAATATCATTAAATTTTAATGAATTTAATATTAAGATTAAATATTATTCTTGTTTTGTGAAGTAATAATTATTCAAGTAAAATTGATTACATTAATTCAATCATGGCATATTCAAACATAGAATATGTGACCTAAATTTTATCACTTATAAAATTATTCACAAGTTAATAAATAAATAATTATTTATTCATCAATTTACTGAATTGATTAATATAAATATTTATTTAATAAAATTTAAATTAAAATAAAAAATTATTCTCAGTTTTAATAAATTTAATATTTTTTATTTATTTATTGAATTAATATTTTTATTTAAATAAATAATTTTTTAATCATCATTCCGTAAATTCTTAAGGATGATAAGAAAATTGAGTTAATGACCCAATGAAAATGATATATTTATTTAATATTTTAAATAATATTAATTAATTTATTTAAGAAATTATATTAGATATTATGTACCATGAAAATAATAATATTATTATTATTATTATTTAACATGAGATATTACTTAGAATAAATATATTGATAAGTATCTATGTGAAATTATATATTATTTAACCCTAAGTGTATAAATAAGAATTTATCACATTTTTAAATGTGTTGTTATTGAAACAGAAGAGATACTCTCAAGGATTATCTCAAAGCCTAGAGATATTCTTCCCCCTCTCATAAATATAAAATAACGAGATACATTATTATGATCATAATTAGGGGTATTCAATTTAAAGGAAAAATAGCCTGATCAAAATCACAATAGGTAATTTGAAAATTCCTGAGATAAGAAAACATAAACGATAATTCAATTAAAATCATAAAGATAAGGGTAATAAATATTTGATCAAGAAAATATTGATATTGAAATTTAATTATTTAGTTAATCCATCTAAATAAATTAAATTATATGAAAAAAGAAGGATGGGATTCAAACCAAAAAAAATAAAGAACCACCTACTCAATTTTCATACCACGTGGACAAAAAATAGAAAGAAGCATGCATCAAGCCTTCACAAGTAAATTCCTAAGGAAATAAGGATCAAACTCTGAGGAATAATATTAAGAAAACAATAAGTGATACCAACATATCCAATGAATTTAGAAAAAAAAATTCAATCAGCTACAATAAACTCTAGATAAAACCCAAGAACATGCAAATTAAAACCAGTTGCATCCTTATGGATTCAGCTTCTAATTGCAACCAAAATTTCCCAAGCATGCCTTTACATCACCCATTAAATTATTCACAATTGGGAAAGCATGAAATCAGGATCCTAACCATGTCATCCAATTATGGATGACTAAAATTGAACTAACCAGCAATTATTTACAGGAGGATCAGCAACTCAGAAAATGGAGTGATTGGGACATACCCTAAACTAGAATATCATCCACAGAAAAACCATACATATCAAACTCTTAATCATCAAATCCAATTTCATCCTATATTATTCACATTCCTTTGTCCATAAAAACTTAACCCCTTTATGTGCAAGTTTGGTTAATGGGTTAGGCAATCAGAATTTTTTTTGAAAAAAACACCAATAGTAACTAACCAAACTAATGAAACTACATACCTCGGTTATGTTTGTTGGTGTAGGACATTATTTGACTTCATTTTTCATTGAATGATAAACTGAGATTCCATCATTGGAGACAATATGTCCATGAAAAGAAAATTTCTAAATCCAAAATTCACACTTACTAAATTTTTCATATAACTCTATTCCTTTAAGAGTCTCAAGAATGATCTTCCAATGACTCTCATGATCCTCATAGATTTTAGAATTCACCGATATATCATCAATAAATTCCATAATAATAATTTCAAGATATTCCTTGAATAATTTTTTCATTATATCCATAAAAACATAGGGTTCACTATTCAATCCAAATGGAATTACTATAAATTCATAATATTTATACCTCATATGAAATTTCATCTTCAAAATACCTTCCTTTTTTACTTGTAATTGATGATATTGAGAATAAAGGTCAATATTTGATAAATATTGAGCTTCATGAAGTTGTTCAAATAATTCATCAATATGAGGTAGAGGATACTTTTTCTTTATCATAATAGCATCAATTTCCCTATAATCAATGTAGATCCTCATAGATCAATATTTATTCTTAACGAAATGAATAGGGGCTCCCTAAGGTATAGAACTAGGGAGTATAAATCTATTATTACACAACTACTGTAGTTGTTTCTTCAACTCCAATAATTCCATAGTGGCCATTATATAGGGAGTATTTGATATAGGTCTTGCATAATGGATTAAATCAATAGAAAACATAACTTCATGCTCTGATGAATGTCTAGGTAATTCCTCAAGAAATACATCGATGTATTCTTGTATGATAAGTACATCCTCAATTTGAAGATTATATTTTCCATCTCTAGGTTGTATATACTCTTCTTCCCCAAGAATCACATTCAGAATAGCTAATGAGGGTGGATCTAGACATGAGTCTGATGATGAATTTTCCCCTCTAAAAATAATTAATTCCACATCTTCATCATGAATCATGATTTCCTTCTCTTTTCAATAAATATTTACATCATATTTTGAAATCTATTATATAACAAGGATTATATAAAATTTAACTATAGTTATAATAATAAATTCAATAAATAGATAATGTTTATGTGTTATAATGGGAAATTCTTAACATATCCTTATTGTGGTGAGATTTCTACTAGGATCCTTGATTGACAGCTCCCTTCTTAAGGTGCTAGGGAAATATCTAATTTTCTTAGAAAACATGGAAGATATAAAAGAGTAAAAAGATATAGAATCAAATAAATCATTGTCTTAATTTGAATATATGATTAAATTAATAGCCATAATGTATTTGTGAACTTCAACCTTAGCTGTAGTGAACACATAATCTTGGCCTCTTAGCCTATTCTGCAGTAAGTTACCTTGGCGCTTGGGAAATTGGTTTGAATAATGCACTATTTATTTACAGTTGAATCATTGGATGGTAGTATTATATTTTTTCCATTCCATTAATTATCCAAATAACCCTTATCTTTACACCTATCAAAAACTCTCATTCCCTTCAAGTATTTTCTAGGATGTTTCTTTCCACAATTTTCAAATTCTAGAAATTGCTTCATTTTCTTCTTCTTCTTTGATGTGTTCCCTTTTTATTGGGGTTTAGTAAACCTATTCTTATATTGATTCCCCATGAATATATAGGATCTAGAAAATCAATTCTTTGTTTTTATGTCTCAAAAAACTATTTCATCATATGATGAAAAATTTTGAGAAATTAGTTCCCTTTAGAGACTTGGCTTAATCCCTTCAATGAAATAGTAAATATTTATTTTTGTATTATGAATGTAATCCATATAATACTTGTATAATCTTGTAAATTTATCCTCATAATATTAAATACTGTCTTCTTCCTTTTTCTTTAAGCTATGAAAATTTCTCTTCATCTTATTTCATTGCTGACAAGGGAAATATTTTTCGAACAATGTTACTTTAAAATCCATCAATTCCATGTGTTTTATTTATTCTTCCTCCCTATTATTTTGGGTCAATTAACACCATTGTTCAGAATCTAATTTGATAAAATATAATTCTATTATAACATTTTCCCTTTTATCACATCCCAAGTCTAAGAAATATCTTTTCAAGAGACTTAATTCATTACTCATCAACTAATATATTAGTAGTTACCCTAAAATATGGGGGATTCTATCACATGAAAAAATCCAATATATGTTTATCATTCCATGAAACATACTGTTTCTCCATATTTTTAAGGTTATTAGTTATAACCTGAGATATCTTCCCTAATATGTCCATGATCTGCTCAACTCCAACACTAGTTGTATTGGATTTCTCAAAAGGGAAATTTTTACATCGTCCATGAGTATTGATACCATTATTTATTCTGGGAACCATTTATAACCAATAGAATATATGAAATTAGTTTTTAGAATTATGAATTTTAAATCATAATATATAATTCTAAATTTGGTGTATCACTTAACATAAATTGAAAAAATATTCATTTTTTATATCAGAATCATAAAATTGGTTTCTTTGGGGATATCTTCAAATCATAAAAATATTTTCAAATATTTCATAATTGTTTGTAAATAAAAAGTTAGTTAACCTAATCATATACACTAGGAGTGTCAAACCATGTGTGCAATAAGGTCTCATTCTCCATGCCTCAGAATGATGGTCAAGATATACTCAACCAACTCTTTTTAGAGTTATTGCCCCTAGATGCATCTGCCCCAAAACCGCATCCACTTATAGTATCCAGATAGAAAACTTTTATGATATTATTATATAATAATACATATCCTAAAATTATATCATAGGGTTATGTTCTCTAATCTATGTTTTTCTAAATCTAGTTCTCAAGGTTTCTACTAAACTTTCTCAGATACAAATTGTAACAACTCCAACTCCAGTAACCCAGAGTCTATGTCTACTTTATTACATTTTCATATGATACAATGGATCCAATACTAAAGGACCTATGTATTTAGTAGTATTAAAGAACCAAATATATACATGAATCCCATTTTACATTGGAAATACAATATAAAACATAATAAAAGAAAATATAAAACATCCTTGAAACTCATTCAAAGAATTCTTCTTCATATCCTAGGGAAAGGAAAAAAAAGGGTGAGATAAAATTCTTAGTAATGGTAACTTAAAACAAAATATATCATGAGTAAATAAGGCATAATCAATATAGAAAGGTAAATAACTGAAATGAATGTCATTTAATCGATAACTTGATCATGAAATATGTCTATGGATAATATTAATGCAGTAATCACATGGATAATAATAACTGAATTATTAATGAATGAAATGCATACTATTGGATGTCATGATCTCACATATCATTATATCTTTACCATTAAGAACCTACACAAAGAAAATTTAAACTATGGGTAGGTGTACACTGGAAACCCATTTAATTTGATCAATTGATTTATCCCATGATACCTATTGATGCATCAAGGGGTTATCTATAACCAGTCCCCACCCGTCATTACATGTCCAGTGCATTCCTTATATATTGAATGATCAATTTAATTCATAAAAATGTTACTTATCAACAAATATCCATATTGAGTAAAGAATACAGAATATTAATATTTCCCCATTCAATAAAATAACTTTCAAATTAAAACACTGTATGTAGAAATGGTATAAAGTTTAGGAAATAATCTTATCCATGATATAAAAAATATATATATTTAATATAAATCTAATTTATATCAATCACAATAAAATAAATTTTTTAAGAGAAATTTAACAATCACAAAAAATAATGAGAGATAATATAGATTTTGGGATAATTTCATTTCTTTTAGAGAATAAAATAAAATAGAAGCAAAACATTAAAAAAATATTTCCTAAAAAATATTTTTAAAATCATTGAACACTGGTAGAAGAATATAAAAGAGCATAAAATAGTTATGGTGGTGGGAAAATCTATTAATGTCGTACACATTAAAAGAAACATTCCTTTTGAATTTTATAAAGAAAGTCAAAAATGACTCTTTTGGAAAAAAAATAGAAATATTCCTTTAAAACCTTGTCAAAATTAAATGATATCTAAAAATTACCTCAATAAAAAATAATTTTTTAAAACAATTTTGAAAAATATAGACATGGAAGAAAAATATATCCAATCAAAAAGAGAAATAAGATTGGGTTTTCTTTGAAATGTTTCATTGGTTTATTCAGGTTATAAAGAGAGGAAAAGTTGGGAGAAAATATAGAAACTCCTTAAAATCCATAGGATAATAAAATAGATCGATTTTATAAATAATATATTATAATATTCCTTTAATGAAAATAAAATCAATCCCAAAAAACTTAAAATTGTAAAATAAATCCTTACCTATTTGGTAACTTTTAAATTGTAACCCCATAAATGAGAAAACACGAATTGAAACATTAATCAAAATGAATAAATTGGTATTTATGTTAAATATATGAAAGGGGGAGTATATACACTGCAAAAAATTAAATAGTCTCATAATACTAAATATGTCGCAATAAAGTGGAAATTGATATGAAATATCTTACATCACACTTCCCATTAGTTAAACATGTTTTAACCTCTTATATAATGGTTTTAAACATGTTATAAATTTATAATAGAACCGTATTAATCTTTATAATATCATATATTATCCTCTTATAATATCTTATCACATTTTTTTAATAAGCTTTCATTGTTACCATTGTTTTGGGTGTTAACTGCTTCGTTTTATCATGCATGTTTTATCACGAAAGTTCCAGTTCTTAAGCATAGGATATATTTCCATAATATCCAAAATAATATTAATGTTATAAATATCATATTTATTCATTATATACATTTTTATAGTTATTCATGAAAGTTGGACATGGAAAATTATTTGCATCGCTTTGTGGAGATGGTAGGTTATACGTACGCACGAGTGACATTATCATTTCCTTAATGGGTGAAAGGGTTATAAAGTTTGTGATGTATTAAATTTTTCAAAATCAATATTATGTCATAAGTATCATATATATTCATTGGTTCCATCATTATTACTATCCATATGATTTGGTGATGGAAAGAAAATTACATCGATTCACAATGCGGTGGTCCACCGTACACATGAATGATGGTTTTGTTTCCCATTTGATGGAGAAGGAGATGGAAAATTATTATTTCATCAATATAATAACATCTCATTATATGAGAGATAATATTGTTATTATATTGTAATTTTTATGAAATGATTGAATGTTATAAAAAAAAGAAAATAAAAGAAATATCTTGGTGAATACAATTACCTTCACTTGGAAAAACCTGTTTTTGATCTCTTATTAAGGAGAATAAGGTTGGTTGACAGACATGAATTATGTGCATATTTTTTAATAAAATTTCAATTATTTCTATTTTATTTCAATGAAAATACCCATGTTTTTCAATGTTTTATTAAAGTGTGGTAAATTGTAAAAGAATAATGAATATGGATTTAATTGAACAAAATATTGAATAATTTTAAATTTTAAGATTCATTTAGAAATTGGTTGAATTATTATTCTTAAATTTTTTTAACTATTAAATAAATTTTGTCTAAAAAAATAGGCTTAGCCTATCAAGCCTTCAAACCCATGAGCGAGCTTCACTAAGCCATCTCAAGTGAGTCGGCCAGCCACATAGACCATAGGGAGGGCCCTCTGGAGTCGGTGAGTACATGGGTGATCAATCCCTATGCAGGTGGGTCGCGGGTTGTGAACCCCACGGTGAGTATGGCTGGGCTGAAGCCCATACGGTTTATGTGTGTCATGTCCCACAGGAATGTGTGCATGTGTAATCCGGGAGCCCACCCTAATGCATGTGTTTGATCAATGCATCCTGTATTAAGTGTAATAAAGGATCCCCACCTATGTGGTGGTTTCTATGTGGGATAGTAGCTTCGTCATGGCTTTTTCATGCTCTACCGTGTCTGCCACTACCACTCTCCCACCGCCTCTCCAGCTCCACTCCCGCACCCCTAATGTCACCCGACTACCCCAAATACCACCAGAAGCCACCATCAGAGCCACGTCCTAGCTCCTCTCCATCACCAAAGGCAAAAGGCTCCACTAAGAACACCCATATCCACCATAGCTTCACCGCTAAGAATTGTCGACCACAACCTAAGCAGGATAATTCCATTATCATTCCCCTTCTTTCATAAGGCACCACCCCATCACTCGCCATGCATCCATCTCCGCTTGCTCTCTATCTCTCCTTAACCTTGGTTAAATCACTTTTGGCCATCTCGAGCCTCCTCTGGCCAATATGAAGGCCGGAGGAGAAGATGTCACCTGCTACCTCCATAGACAACTACCACTATCGTGCTTGTCCACTCCTCTACTAAGGCACTGCTGCATGGTCAGTCCATGAGGAACCACTACCATGCATGTAACTCATGCACCATACAAGTCCAATTGCCCTACATGAATTCATTCCATGTGGAGTCTTCATTCACTGCGGGTCTTGGGGTGATTTAAATTCCTCAGATCTCACCCCTTAAATTGAGGGAGCTGTGATGCCACACAAGTCTGAGCCTCATCTTCCTTGTGCCTATAAAAGGAAGATCACCCCATTGCTCAAAATCATCAGTCGATTCACGAAGGGAAGCCACCAAGGATCTATGGGCTACTACAACTCTCTCCTTATTTCTTCTGCTTCATTTTTATTTCTTTCCTTTTATTTATTTTTGTTTTAGTTTAAATTAAATTTTAATTTAATATTCTATTTTAATTTTAATTAACGAGTTTCATGCATTTTTCTTAAATTGTCCCACTATCCATCTTTTTCTTCTTTTAACTATTATTATTATTATATTATTATTATTATTTGTATTATTAATAATAATTATATTATTACAATTATTATTAGTATTAATAATAATATTATTATTATGATTATTACTATTATTCTTTTATTTATTTTATTTTTATTTTATTCTTTTATTCTTTTCTTTTTTTATTTTATTTCTTCTATTTTATTTTATTTCTCTCCCCCCCACCCCTCTATCATATTAATTCTATTTTTTTTATTTTTTTTATTTTCTCATCCCAATTATTTTAAAATTTATACATTCTTTTATTTTATTCTCTTCTTCTTCTCTTCCATATTCCTACCAAGTGATCTCTTACTCTCAAAAATGAGTGGCTAACCCCAAGGCTTGGTCTGGGGGGAGGTCAAAGTGTTCTAGAATTTTCCTTAAAGATTATTTTAAGTTTTTGGTATATTTTAATGGCATGAATGGTGATGCGAATATCCTTGATGTGATGAATTTCCACCAATGACATGCAACTCAATCTATTCCTATTTTTTATTTAAATCATTTTTCCTTCTCTCTATTGTTTAACTCTTCATACAAAGGAGTTGAGCTAATAAATGGATGAAACAACATCGATAGAGTTGGGTCCTGGAAGATGGAACACCCTACACCAAGGTGTGTCATCAACCTTGATTATAAGAGGAGGTGGAATTGATATTTCTTAGGCTCTCAAAGATTCCACAATTTCTAAATAAATAATAGTAACTCATCATGAGATTTTATATTTTAATTATCAAATAAAATCAAACAAATAAAGGAGAATAATGATTGAATCCAAAACTGAACCCAAAACCAAGTCCCTTATTCCTTAATTCATTCTTTTTAGACTTCCATGTTAGTATAAATTAAAATTATTATTTTTTATTGTTTTAAATAATAAAAAACTCTAAAAATATTTATCATTGTTTTCTTTAAATAATCAAAACCAAAAAATAAGTACCATGGGTGATTTAGATAATGTACATGAACCAAACAAAGAGGATCCTCAAGTGAGATGACCTTGGTCATCCACTGTGCTTCACTAGAAAAAAAAATATTGATTTTTCCACCCCCCCCCCCCAATGCAGGCATCTGATCGATGCATCTAACATCGAGGATAATAAAGGCTCCCTGCTCATGTGGCGGTTTCAATGTGGGACAATAGTACTTTTGTGCTTCACTGCGGCTCTACTGCTACCGCTCACCCTCTGCCACTTTGCCTCTACTCCCACACCCCTTATGTCACTCGGTCTCCCCTACTACCACTAGAATCCACCATCATAGACTCCTTTAAACTCTTCTCCATCACTAAAGGTTGGATGTTCCCTCAAGAACACCCATCTCTATTGCGGATTCACTGCTCGATATCCCCATCCACCACTGAAGCATAAGAATTCCATTATCATGCCCCTTATTCCATCAGGTGCCTCCTCACTGCTCTCTATGCATCCATCTCCACCTACTCACCAATGCTCCTTCACCTCAGCCAAACCACTTTTGATAATCTCGATCCTCCTCCAACCACTCTGAAGTTCGAAGGAGAAAATTCTACCCACTACCATTGTAGAAAACTGTCACTACTGCACTCATCCACTCCTCCACTGAGGCACTTCCTCGTGCTCAATCCACAAGGAACCACTGCCATACATGCAGCTTATGCACTGACTAAGGCCAGATACCCCGTATGGATTAATTCTATGCAGGATATTCACTCACTGTGGGTCTTGGGGTGATTTAAATCCCCCATATCTCACCACCTTGATTTTAATTCGCTTTGATGGTAGAAGATGTTGATCCTCCTCCTCCTTATGCCTATAAAAGGAAAATCACCCCACTACTCAAAATCATCATTCGACTCCAAAAGGGAAGCCACCAAAGAGCTATGGGCTACTGCAACTCTCTCCCCTGTTTCTTTTTCTTCATTTTTATGTATTTTCTTTTATTTATTTATTTAGTTTAAATTAAATTGTAGTTTTAATTTTGATTTTAATTTTAATTAATTAATTTCATGTATTTTCTTTAAATTGTTCCACCATCCTTCTTCTTCTTTTAATTTTCTTATTTTAATTATTATTATTATTATTATTATTATTTGTATTGATATTAATATTATTATTATTATTATTATTTATTTTATTGTTCTTTAATTATTTTATTATAATTTTTTTTTCTTCTATTTTATTTTATTTCTCTCTCTATCTCTCTCATCTGAATTCTATTTATTTTATTCGTTTCTTTTCTCATCCCCATTATTTTTAAATTTATTCTTTTTTTTATTTTATTCTCTTTTTATTCTCTTCCATCTTTCCACCAAGTGATATCTTACTCTCAGAAATGAGAAGCTGACCCTGATGCTTGGTCGGAGGGAGGTCAAGGTGTTCTTAAATCTTCCTTAAAGTTTATTTTAATTTTGCAATATATTTGATTAGAATGCATAGTAAAGTGAATGTCCCTAATGTGGTTAATTCCCACTAATGACATGCAACTCAATATATTTCTATTTTTTATTGAAATAATTTTTCCTCTATCCATTGGTTAGCTCTCCATACGAAGGATTTGAGCTAATCAATGGATGAAATAACATCAATAGAGTTATGTCCTAGAAGATGGAACACCCTAAACCAAGGTGTGTCATTGACCTTGATTATAGTAATTCTTCATGATATTTGATGTTTGAGTTATCAAACCAAAATTAACTGAATAATGGAGAATAATGATTGAATCCAAAATTGAACCCAAAACCATGTCCTTTCTTCCTTACTTAATTCTATTTATATTTTTATGTTAGTATAAATTAAAATTATTATTATTCATTATTTTAAATAATCAAAAATCTAAAAATATTTATCGTTATTTTATTTAAATAATAAAAACCATAAAAAGAAGTATCATAGGTAAGTTAGATAAAGTGGGTGAACCAAACTGAGAGACTCCTCAAGTGGGATGACCCTGGTCAGTCAATGTGGAGCACTAGGAAAATAATATCACTTTTTTCATTCCCCATGACAGGTATGCATAAAAACTGGAACCATTTATAGGGAACAACTCATAATTTTACTTAGATTTTTTCTATTTAACATATTAGATAGATTTTATTACGTTAAAAAATTCCAAAACTAAAAAAAATTACATGATGTTTTCAAATGACCATTTTTTCAATACATGGAACAACTAATCTTATGTGAAAGAACCATAATTTCAAAATTCTGAAGAGGTGGCTCTCCTATAAAATCTTGATGAAATCACTAACCTAGCCAAGCTGATAATTAATGGTTAATACATCAGAATTTCATTTCAAGAACAGGAAAATATAGTTGATAAAGTCAAAATTGATTATCAAAGAATAAAGACCAATAAGGAATTGTCGCCAGAGTTCCCCAATTTTACTGAGAATGTCAAAGAGGTTGAGGCCTAAGTCTAGGAGTATCACCCACCCAACCATCTGAAGAGCTAATTCCAATATGAACATGATAAGATAGAGTGGATCCATGATGATTAAAACTTACCCACTGAGCTTACTGTGCGAGATCAACAAGATATATATGAATTTTGGAATGAATATGAGGTACAACTTGATCTCATTGATCCTTACCAATTAGAAGATTCGGTTCCATTACATGTCACTCTAGCCATGGAAGATGAGGAATCCACAATAGTGATGGAATTTGAATAAATTATGGAGGAGCCTGACTGCCTACCCACATCCACTGATAGTCTACTCCAAGAGGCACTTACCACTGAGGCATAGATTAAAGTTGAACCAACTCAGGGAGTTGAACTTTTCTTTGACTCTATATCTTATGATTTTATTGAATCTTAATTTTACATAACTCACTATTGTTTTGATCATACAGATTCACACAAACATTATTATTCCTTGGAGGAAAATGAAGAACATGTCCCTAAACCTATTGAGGAACACATGGAGCTCCCTAATTTTTATGAACACACACTTGAGGATCCCCGTAATGAAGATATCCAAGTAGATGATCCTAAGAAAATCATATAAGAGGTTTCTCATATTAAAGGGGATAAATTACTTATTAAAAATTCAAATTTAAATTTTATTCAAGTACAAATACCTATTTACTTCCCCTTTGATCATTTAATTCATGCATCCCATGTTAAGCCAACACTGGAAGAGGAAGAGAAGGTTGCACAAGTAGCAACCAATAAGTTGTATGATTCAAACTTCATCTTACCCTTTCCATACAAGTTATACCTAATTTTAAAGGGTGAGGTTCAGGTGTACTCTATCTATGAGTCATTCCTCACCATAAAGGATAAAGCACAAGATGGGAAAATTCGTATGTGGTGGTTCAAATAAAAGAAGCTTCACCCACCAAATTACTTTGGATTAGAGTTGGTACTGCCCTCTAGAGGTAGTAAAAATTCAGGGGCCACTTGGGGGATCATACCAAGATTTATCCCTTTCTACTTTATTTCTATAAATTTATATTTAAATTTAATTTCTTAGGAATTAGTCCAGCGTGAATCCCACTCCCTCTTATCTTTTTGAGCTTTAATGAAATAATCCTTGTGCTTAATTGAGTAATTTTATTTTCAGGTTCATGATGGTAGAAGGAATCCCAAATAGTGAAGGAGGAAAGATGACTAAAGATTCATGGTAAAGGGATTTCACTTTTAATGATTATATTTTAAACTCTATGCCTTTATTTTCCAACAATCTGTTTTGAGATTTAAAGATAAAATTACATGCCCATAGTTGAATTCATGTTTTACTTGACTTATCTAGGAGACATGAGTTTCTTAGGAATCCTGTAATTCAATATTTTAGATTTCAATGTTAATAAGATTGAATGAGTAAAATTAAGGATTAAATGATTAAATTGAAGCATGGATATTAAAATAATGACTCATAATTTAAGTAATTTAATTGATTCATGCAAATGAAATTTCCCAACCATTGTTTATGCTTTGAATTTATGAAATTTATGTGAATTTATTTTTTATTATTAATCATGCCTTGAGTGATTTTCCAATATCATATTCCCATTTTAGATAAGATTTCTAAACCAAGTACTTCCTATTTATTCTTGATCATATTTCTTGAGTGATCTTGGGATATGCCACCTGCTAAAACTTGACTTTGAACTTATCAAAACTATGACTATAGAAAAAAAATTAATATGATTGAGTAATATTTTGATAAACCACTTATCCTTAAAATTCCACCTTTACATCAATCCTTATTTATCCCATATAGACCATGAATGAACTTTATAGGAATGAGCCATGTTTCAAGCCATTTTTATCCATTCATTCCCTTCTCTTAGTATTTGAATGATATTTTAAAATTGAAGTGTGGGGGTGAAGGGATTTATGGAGGATGGTTGTAATGACCCGAAATTTTGAATAAATCTCGTTTCCTAATTTTATGTGTTATTTTTTTTTATACTCAACAAAAATGTTTCATTTGATAGCATGAGTATAATTAAAATGAGACCATTGGGTTTTGACTGTTATATGACCATTGGTCAATATGACCCCTGGAAACTAAACATTTTGATTATTGTCTCTAAATACAAGTAATCTTGGTTAATTATTATAGAAAGAAGATTTGATGGCCGCACCCAGTAGTCTTGGACCGATCGAAGCCCATCTAACAGAACTTGGGAAGGAGGTAGCACCACTGGGCTTTGCTCTGGACCAAACCCAAGCTGAACTTCATCATGTGAATCTAGAACAGAATCGCCTTTGCGAGAAGTTCAAACTGATAGAAATTACTACTCGTGCGATGTTAGCTGAGCCTCCCTCAGATTCTCTCACCTTAGCACACCTTACACTTAGGTCCTATGCTGGTGTGATAAGGGGCTATGTAAGGAGACTGTAACTACCTTGTGTAATCCTTTGTTTTAAATAAAAATTGGGATTTCTTCTTATGATGAAGTTTATGAATTTTTAAATGACCGGATAAATATAGTATGCATATTTTTAATGAATTTTAGAAAAAGGATATTTTAAAAAAAATGTTTATGTAAACCTTAAATAATTAAAAATGTGTAATGATATTCAAAAAATGGTCTTCTACAATTATGCTCAGTACGAAATTTAGAGTCTAATAAGATCAACTTAATTTTTGATGAATAGTAAATTATGAATAGTGATTTTATGATTAGGATTAGTAATGTGTCCAAATGGATTAGTAATCTCACTTAAAGAAAGTATTAATATAATCTAGGCACCTTGATTAAGTAATGCGATTCAATAAAATGGTTAAATAACGATTTCATAAATTATTATTCAAGTATTAGTTTTTTTGAGTGAATAGTGTTTTTTAATTAAAAATTAAATTAAAATTATTTAAAAAATTATTTTTTTAAAATGGATTTCATTTTTGAACTCAGAGCACCGATATTATGTTATGGTAATTTTTGGGGTATTTTCTGAAAAAAATGAATTTTCGATGAATAGTGTATTTATTTAAAAAAATAAATTAAAAATATTTAGAAAATTATTTTTATAAAATGGATTTAATTTTTGAAATCAGAGCATTGATATTTGGTTAAGGTGAAATTTTGGGATTATTCTGAGAAAGATGAATTTTCGATGAATAGTGAAAATACAGTTTTTAAGTTACGGGTGTTTAATGACATCATTAAACGATGTATTAATTATGTAATCAATATGGTCGACTTATGAATAGTAAGATAAGGTATGAGGTGTCCCAAGTGGCCAATACCATGGGAAAATACCATGGGCAAGCCCATGGTTTTGCCAAAACCACTAATGAGGTGTCCCTTGTCCATTAATGCCTTGTCCCCTCACTTTCCCTATAAATACCAAGCCATCCTCTCATCCATTCGACTCCCCACTCTTCCCCAATGAAGTTCTGGTCTCATTACCTCCTAATGAGTCCTTCAAAGTTGCCCCCAAGCCCTCAAGGGCCCAACCTTTTAGTTTTAATAGTTATGTTTTAAGGTAAGGGATCTGATCTCTCTCTTTCTTTTCAAGAAATCTCTTTTATGTAATTTCTTATATGCTCCATGTTCTTATGTTAAAGGGTGTTCTTTTATACTCCTCTTACTTCCCTTTGCATGTTCATGTAATTATAGATCCCCTATTACTCTCATTATTTCGTTTTATGAAGTTTTAAGTGGTGCCGTTAGGCTGCCGAAATTTTTGTAACGGATTCTTTCTCCCTTCTCATTTTTCAAGATCTATTTTCATGTAAAGTATTTCAAGTTCCTTTTTATTATGTTGGGGTTTGATCTCTAAATTTATCATAATGATATTTTATGATCATATTATTAGATACCCCATTTGATCTCTTCAATTCAGTATTTTGAAGTTTTAAGTGGCGCCGTTAGGCTGCCGAATTTTTAAGGGATTCTTTCACCCTTCTCATTTTCAAGATCTATTTTCATGTCAAGTCTTTCAAGTTCCTTTTTATTATGTTGGGGTGTGATCTCTAAATCTATCATAATGATCATTTATGTTCATATGATGAGAGACCCTATTTGATCTCATCAATTCATTTTTGTTGAAGTTTAAGTGACGTCGTTAGGCTGTCGAATTTCTAAGGGGTTCTTTCACCCTTCTCATTTTCAAGATCTATTTTCATGTCAAGTATTTCAAGTTCCTTTTTATTATGTTGGGGTATGATCTCTATATCTATCATAATGATCATTTATTTTCATATTATGAGAGACCCTATTTGATCTTGTCAATCCATTTTTCGAAGTTTTAAGTGACGCCGTTAGGCTGCCGAATTCTCATAAGAGAAATCTTATTTTTTGTCTTCCTTTCAAGTTCTTCGTTTCAAATGTTATATCATTCAAATTTCATTACCATGTTCTTAAATACTTTATATTTTGTTCCCCTACTGTTTTATGTATCATTTTTGAGTGGGTGACCCATGTCCCCTCTCTTTCCAAATTTTTCTAAAACCATGTATCATAGATGTTATGTTGTATAGTTTTCGTCTCAAAATGCCTCCCTCTTTATCTCAAAATTATATTATGTTATTAAGTGAATACTCAAAGCTCTTATTTCTACAGGGGTATACACATATATATCAAAATTTTCTATTTTAAATTCTGGGATTTACATACACGAAACCCGCTTTCCCTTTTCCGTGGGTTTAAAGTGACATAAAGATCATGTCTTTTAAGCAGTTTTTAAAACGTTATGATTATGAAATGAAACCCATTTGTTTTATGCTATATAGGTTGTTTATGAAATGATTTATGATGATATATATGGCTCACGTGATAATAAATACATGTCAATGGTGCGCCCAGATAGCGCTCCAATGCATTGGGTAAAGACTTAATCTCTATAGATGACTTTTTAGACTGATACCTTGGTGAATAACCTTGGTAATTTTTAATGACACCTTGGGGATGGACCTTGGTGAAATGAAATGATTTTCAATATTAAATGTTGTAGCCACATCTTCAAGTTATGAAAAATGTTATTTTTACTATGATATTCATCTTGATTTCTTTCTCATGCCTTAATGTTCTTTTCATGACCTTATTGAATTATCTCAAGTTCACATGTAAAATGTTTCTCTTGTTTCCCTTACTGGGCCTTCTGCTCACCCTTTCTCTTGATGTATGTCCCCAGGTTATGAGATGTAGTAATGAACCTAGGATGAACATGAGGAGAATCCTTTCAAGTGTTTAAGAAGAATCTTTTATGTTTTCATGTTTAAAGTTCCTGGTTTCCAAGACACTAAACCTTAAAGATCCTCGGTTTTTGTGAAATGTAATGAAAGTTTATGTGATAAAAAGGCGGGATGTTGTAGTTGGTATCAAAGGATGGTTTAGTTATTTGTGGAAATTAGGATATGAAAACTCTAAGAAGAACCCTATAGAAAAGTTTAAATATAGGAAATCTTCCTAGTATTTTGGTGAGTATTGAGTAAGGGGTTGCCAAGCAAATACATCCCTGTCTGGATACGAGCGGGTAGAGGTGGCTCTGGCACAGATGTACATAGGGGTAAAACCCGAAAACACCGCTTTGAGCTAGACTCAAACGGGAACTGGTACACGACAACAGGCCTTGCTTCACTCTTGGTTACGACACTCCCTAGGGATATGCTTTGGTAAATTCATAAGCTTAGTATGAACCATTGTTAAAGGAACGAAGATAAAATAAAATAAAGATTCACATAAGAATATATGATCATGGATAACCTAGATGGGAACCTAGGGGATCACAAGTTAGGGTATACTTTTCTTATACAATTTATCCTTATATGATTTCAGTTCCTTTTCATGATTATTTGTTAGGTATTTAAGCCTCTAATTATACTTCCTCTTCTTAGTTAATGGTGGGAAATGGAAGAAAATGTCCCAATAACCAATGTGATAGGAAATGCGACGATTGACGTATTAATATGACAGGGATGATTAGGGGATTAAAATATGATTATTATTTTGGAAGACGTTCACTATTTTGGGGACCCTATATGATCGAGGTAAATAGATTACTACGGTATTTTCATTGAGGGGTAAGGTTGACTTATATTTTCAAGAATCGATGAATTTAAGGTGGACTTATAGTAATTTAGGTTAATTATGGGAATGATTAACCTATCTTGGGTAAAATATGTTTAGGTTAGATAATTTTGTTATAAGATGTTAGGAGTGGTTGATGTTGTTTGGAGATGAACAATGAAGTTTATTTTGGAAGACTATGTTATCAAATACTTCTTGTATTTGGGTTCCAATCTTAGTTTGGTTTATTTTAAGGAATTTTAAGGACCGTTATTTATGGAATGGACTATGATGAACTATGGGTAGTACCATGGAACATTGAATATTTAAAAGTAGTTTCCATTCCTATGGGATTATTTCTTTTTGAAGAGTTGTTTTACCTTACCCTTTCTATTTTTGGGATAATGTTTAAAGATAGAAGAAATATCTAGTTAATCTTTTGTGGATTATGTGATTCTCTAGAAGATGATTCTTGTGTTTTGATGAGACTAAGTAGTCTTGAATGCTCATAGTTTAGAGAAAAGATTAGTTTTGGGTAGAAACTTATTAAAGGATAAAACTCTACATGAAGATAGGTATATTTTCTTATGTTTTTGTTTTATGTTGTAAATGAATTCCTCAAAATTATGAAAAGGAACGTAAAACAAAAACGTTGTTGGTTTATGTTTCCTACTGGGTAATCAAAGACCGTTTACACACATCATAAGTTTGGGATTTTCTTATGGTTAACTTTCTCCTAATCATGTTTTCTATCACTCTCCCTCAGAACTTGACCCTTTGTTTTCTCCTCCATGTCCATGTTTTCGTACATGGAATCCTAGTGTGGGCTAACTCGGGTGACCTTTGTACTTACCTTTTTTTCTTTTAAAGTAATAGTTTTATTGACTCATTTTTCGATGTGGGACTTTCAATGAAATTTCAAAACCCAATTTTAAAAATTTCGAGGATGCAATTTCTTAAGGGGGGAAGATTGTAACGACCTGAAATTTTGAATAAATCTTGTTTCCTAATATTATGTGATATTTTTTTTTATACTCAACAAAAATGTTTCATTTGATAGCAAGAGTATAATTAAAATGAGACCATAGGGTTTTGACTGTTATATGACCATTGGTCAATATGACCCCTGGAAACTAAACGTTTTGATTATTGTCTCTAAATACAAGTAATCTTGGTTAATTATTATAGAAAGAAGATTTGATGGCCTCACCCAGTAGTCTTGGACCGATCAAAGCCCATCTAATAGAACTTGGGAATGAGGTAGCACCACTGGGCTTTGCTCTGGACCAAACCCAAGCCGAACTTCATCGTGTGAAGCTAGAACGGAATCACCTTTGCGAGAAGTTAAAACTGATAGAAATTACTACTCGTGCGATGTTAGTCAAGCCTCCCTCAGATTCTCTCACCTTAACACACCTTACACTTAGGTCTTATGCTGGTGTGATAAGGGGCTATGTAAGGAGACCGTAACTGCCTTGTGTAATCCTTTGTTTTAAATAAAAATTGGGATTTCTTCTTATGATGAAGTTTATGAATTTTCAAATGACCGTATAAATATAGTATGCATATTTTTGATGAATTTTAGAAAAAGGATATTTTAAAAAAAAATTATGTAAACCTTAAATAATTAAAAATGTGTAATGATATTCAAAAAATAGTCTTCTACAATTATGCTCAGTACGAAATTTAGAGTCTAATAAGATCAACTTAATTTTTGATGAATAGTAAATTATGAATAGTGATTTTATGATTAGGATTAGTAATGTGTCCAAATGGATTAGTAATATCACTTAAATAAAGTACTAATATAATCTAGGTACCTTGATTAAGTAATGTGATTCAATAAAATGGTTAAATAACGATTTCATAAATTATTATTCAAGTATTAGTTTTTTCGAGTGAATAGAGTTTTTTAATTAAAAATTAAATTAAAAATATTTAAAAAATTATTTTTATAAAATGGATTCCATTTTTGAACTCAGAGCACCGATATTATGTTATGGTAATTTTTGGGGTTTTTTCTGAAAAAAAAATGAATTTTCAGTGAATAGTGTATTTATTTAAAAAAATAAATTAAAAATATTTAGAAAATTATTTTTATAAAATGGAGTTCATTTTTGAAATCATAACATTTATATTTGGTTAAGGTGAAATTTTGGGATTATTCTGAGAAAGATGAATTTTTGATGAATAGTGAAAATACAGTTTTTAAGTTACGGGTGTTTAATGACATCATTAAATAATGTATTAAGTATGTAATCAATATGGTCGACTTATGAATAGTAAGATAAGGTATGAGTTGTCCCAAGTGGCCAATACCATGGGCAAATACCATGGGCAAGCCCATGGTTTTTCCAAAACCACTAATGAGGTGTCCCTTGGCCATTAATGCCTTGTCCCCTCACTTTCCCTATAAATACCAAGCCATCCTCTCATCCATTCGACTCCCCACTCTTCCCCAACAATTTTCTGGTCTCATTACCTCCCAAGGAGTCCTCCCAATGTGCCCCCAATCCCTCAAGGTCCCAACCTTTGAGTTTTAAGAGTTACGTTTTAAGGTAAGGGATCTTATCTCTCTCTTTCTTTTCAAGAAATCTCTTTTATGTAATTTCTTATATGCTCCATGTTCTTATGTTAAAAGGTGTTCTTTTATACTCCTCTTACTGCCCTTTTTATTTTCACATAATGAGAGATCCCCTCTTACTCTCATTATTTCGTTTTATGAAGTTTTAAGTGGCGTCGTTAGGCTGCTGAAATTTTTGTAACGGATTCTTTCTCCCTTCTCATTTTTCAAGATCTATTTTCATGTAAAGTATTTCAAGTTCCTTTTTATTATGTTGGGGTATGATCTCTAAATTTATCATACTGATCTTTTATGATCATATGATGAGAGACCCCATTTGATCTCTTCAATTCAGTATTTTGAAGTTTTAAGTGGCGCCGTTAGGCTGCCGAATTTTTAAGGGATTCTTTCACCCTTCTCATTTTCAAGATCTATTTTCATGTCAAGTCTTTCAAGTTACTTTTTATTATGTTGGGGTATGATCTATAAATCTATCATACTGATCATTTATGTTCATATGATTAGAGACCCTATTTGATCTCATCAATTCATTTTTGTTGAAGTTTAAGTGATGCCGTTAGGCTGTCGAATTTCTAAGGGGTTCTTCCACCCTTCTCATTTTCAAGATCTATTTTCATGTCAAGTCTTTCAAGTTCCTTTTTATTATGTTGGGGTATGATCTCTATATCTATCATACTGATCATTTATGTTCATATTATGAGAGACCCTATTTGATCTCGTCAATCCATTTTTGGAAGTTTTAAGTGACGCTGTTAGGCTGCCGAATTCTCATAAGAGAAATATTATTTTTTGTCTTCCTTTCAAGTTCTTCGTTTCAAATGGTATATCATTAAAATTTCATTACCATGTTCTTAAATACTTTATATTTTGTTCCCCTACTGTTTTATGTATCATTTTTGAGTGGGTGACCCATGTCCCCTCTCTTTCCAACTTTTTCTAAAACCATGTATCATAGACGTTATGCTGCATAGTTTTCGTCTCAAAATGCCTCCCTCTTTATCTCAAAATTATTTTATGTTATTAAGTGAATACTCAAAGCTCTTATTTCTATCGGGGTATACACATATATATCAAAATTTTCTATTTTAAATTCTGGGATTTACATACATGAAACCCTCTTTCCCTTTTCCGTGGGTTTAAAGTGACATAAAGATCATGTCTTTAAAGCAGTTTTTAAAATGTTATGATTATGAAATGAAACCCATTTGTTTTATGCTATATGGGTTGTTTATGAAATGATTGATGATGATATATTTGTATCACATGATAATAAATACATGTCAAGGGTGCACCCAGATAGCGCTCCAATGCATTGGGTAAAGACTTAATCTCTAGAGATGACTTTTTAGACTGATACCTTGGTGAATAACCTTGGTAATTTTTAATGACACCTTGGGGATGGACCTTGGTGAAACGAAATTATTTTCAATATTAAATGTTGTAGCCACATCTTTAAGTTATTAAAAATGTTATTTTTACTATGATATGCCTCATGATTTCTTTCTCATGCCTTAATGTTCTTTTCATGACCTTATTGAAGTATCTCAAGTTCACATGTAAAATGTTTCTCTTGTTTCCCTTACTGGGACTTCTACTCACCCTTTCTCTTGATATATGTCCCCAGGTTATGAGATGCAGTAATGAACCTAGGATGAACATGAGTAGAAGCCTTTCAAGTGTTTAAGAAGAATCTTTTATGTTTTCATGTTTAAAGTTCCTGGTTTCCAAGACACTAAACCTTAAAGATCATCGGTTTTTGTGAAATGTAATGAAATTTTATGTGATAAAAAGGCGGGATGCTATAATGGTAATACATTGTAAGGCAAAAGTGTGGGGATTTTATTGTGGGAATTAAGTAAGTTTTTTTATTCATTCATGATACTTTATTAATTTTCTCCCTTGAATTAAAAAAATGACAAAATGAACCAAAAAATGATAAAAATGGATTATGATTTGGGAAAACAAAAAAAAACCATTACTAGACCTATGATTTTTAACATAAGTGGTTAGGTGGTGTATGTGATATTTATTATAAGCATAACTTTTAAAAAATAAAAAAAATGAAAAGGTTCTTTGAAAAATTAAAAAAAGGTATAAAAAGTGGAGAAAATATTTAAGAGGGTTCACAAATCATTCATTAAAGCTTAAATTGGATCATGATCCTTACTTATATATTTTGGGAAAATTGGAATTATTACAATTTTAAGGAGATAATTTCATGATACATTTACTTTAAATATCATGCTTGATGCTTTAAGAGATAATCCTCCTTCTTGAGCCTTAATTTTTAAACATAAATTCCTACCAACCTTAAGACTCAGAGATATATGAACCTGAATTGCAAGACCTCGTGATTTTATGTGATTTTTTTCTTTACAAAGTAGAAAAGGTAGTTCTTTTACAAGCCTATAGATAAGGATTATGTTCTCATGATATGAGCATAAATCTACTTGAATTTTATCATGAGAGATTAGTAAAAAGATTCAAAAATGAGGTAAATCATGATTCGGTATTTTTAATAATTATGAGTTAAGGAACTTAATGAATGAGAAGAGAAGTTTCATCTTTTTAAAATCGGGAAAAGTAAAATTCTTGAATTAATTATCTCTTTGAAAATTGAGAAATTAAATTAATATTTAAATATGGAATTTTGAAATTTTGATTTGATATTGATAATTATTTGATTTTATTATTTCTAAATTTTAATATAGATAACATTGGTTCCCTATTTAAATACTTTTTGAGATTTTATACTTGAGAATAAGTATAGTTTTAGTGTGGGGATATTTGACAAACACAAATTATGTGCATATTTTTTAATAAAATTTCATTGATATTTATTTTTTCAATGAGAGTACCCATGTTTTGAAATGTTTTAGTAAATTGTGGGAAATTGTAAAAGAATATTGAAAGTGGATTTAATTGAACAAAAGATTGAAAAATTTTAAATTTTAAATTCAATTTATAAATTGGTTGAATTCTTGTTCTTAATTTTTTCTAACTCTTTATATGAATTTTTTCTAAAAAAATGGCCAAGCCCAGCAATCCTTCAAACCCATGGGTGTGCTCCACTAATCCAAATCAAGTGAGCTGAACAGCCACATATCCAGAGGGAGGTCCTGCTAGATTTGGTTATCACATAGGTGATCAAGCCCGTGTAGGTGGGTCATGAGTGGTGAACCCTATGGCAAGTATTGCTAGGTCAAAGCTCACATGAGCCTCATGTGTCGCGGCATGAAGGTGTGTGTGAGTGTGGAATCTAGGATCCCACCCCGGTGCAAGAGTCTAAGCAATGCATCCCACATAGAGGGTAACAAAGGATCCATGCTCCTGTGGAAATTTTGATGTGGGACAGTAACACCGCCACGTCAGCCACTACCACTCCCCACCTCTACTCTAGCACCCCTGATGTCATTCGGCCGCCCCTGCTACCACCAGAAGCTACCATCAAATCCTCCTATGAAGTCCTCACCATTACTAAAGGTCAAAAGGTCCCTCTAGAATGCCCATATCCATCACGGAATCACCACTCTACGTCTCCAACCACCACCGAAGCATGAGAACGCCATTTTCACGTCCCTGCTTTCATCAGGTTCCACCCCATCACTCACCATGCATCCATCTCCACCTGCTCACCACCACTCCTTTGCCTCGACCAAACCACTTTTGGCCATCTCAAGCCTCCTCCAGCCACTTTGAAGCTCTTTGGAGAAGATTCCACCCATTGTCACCACAAACAACTACCACTTTTGCGATCGTCCACTCCGCCATTAAGGCACTGCCTCATGATCAGTCCATAAGGAACCACTAGCATGCATGCAGTTCATGCACCGTGCAAGGCCAATTATCCTGCATAAATTCATTCCACACAGGATCTTCATTCACCATGGGTCTTGGGGTGATTTAAATCCCATGAATCTCTCCCCCATGATTGGAGGGAGCTTTGATGGCATATGAGGTTGAGCCTCCTCTTCCTTGTGCCTATAAAAGGAAGATCACCCCACTGCTTAAAATCATTTGTTGACTTCTAGAGGGAATCCACCAAGAAGCTACAGGCTGCTAAAACTCTCTCCCTTATTTCTTATTCTTCATTTTTATTTATTTTCTTCTATTTTTTTAGTTTAAATTAAATTGTAATTTAAAATTCTGTTTTAATTTTAATTATAGAATTTCATGCATTTTTCTTAAATTGTTCAACTATCCATCTTCTTCTTCTTTTAATTTTCTTATTTTAATTATAATTATTAGTATTATTATTAATATTATTATTATTATTATTATTATTATTTATTTTTCTTTTCTTTTCTTATTTTTTTATTTTCTTTTTTTATTTCTTCTATTTTATTTTATTTCTCCTTCTCTTTCCCTCTCTCTCATCCCAATTATACTTATTTTATTATTTTATTTTCTCATCCCTGTTATTTTTAAATTTATTCTTTATTTTATTCTATTCTCTTCTTCTTATCTTCCATCTTTCCATCAAGTGATCTCTTACTCTCAGAAATGAGAGACTAACCTCGAGGCTTGTCTTGTGAGGAGATCAATGTGTTCTTGAATTTTTCTTAATGTTTATTTTAAGTTTGTGGAAGATTTGAGTAACATGCATAGTGATGTGAATGTCCCTGATGTGGTGATTGTCCTTCAATGACATGCAACTCAATCTATTTCTATTTTTTATTTAAATCTATTTTCCCTCTCTCCATTGGTTAAATCTTCATACAAATGAGTTGAGCTAATCAATGGATGAAACAACATCGATAGAGATGGGTCCTACAATATGGAACACCCTAGACCAAGGTGTATCATCAACCTTGATTATAAGAGGATGTGGAATTGAGATTGCTTAGGCTCTCAAAGATTCCACAATTTCTAAATAAATAATAGTAATTAGTCATGAGATTTCATGTTTGAATTATAAAACCAAAATTAAATGAATAAAGGAGAATAATGATTAAATCTAAAACTAAACCTAAAACCAAGTCCTTACTTCCTTACTTCATTCTATTTATATGTTCATGTTAGTATAAATTAAAATTCTTATTTTTCATTTTTTTAAATAATCAAAAACTCCAAAAATATTTATCATTGTTTTCTTTAAATAATAAAAACCATAAAAATAAGTAGAATATGAGATTTAGATAAAGTAGGTGAACCAAACTGAGAGGCTCCTTAAGTGAGATGACCCTTATCAGCCACTGTGTTTCAAAAGGAAAATAATATTGCTTCTATCATGCTCACAACAGGTGTGCATAATTGGTCTTTTGGGAAGACCAACACCTCTAGAACATGGATACGGATTTTAGGGAGATATTTTGGTAGGGTTTGGTTATGTTAAATATCTCAATAGGGGTGAAGAAGTTAGGGGAGGAGGTTCCCTTTTATAATTAAGGTGAATGAAACACTTGTAATTTTTCAAATTTTTGAAATATTTTTAAGTCAATTTCTTGGAAATTACTCTAAAAATATTCAAATGTGATAATTTTAAGGTTGGAATTCAGCTAACCAATGAGGTTTAATCATGTTTTAGGTCAATTTAACCCTTATCATCTTAGATTAACCCTCGATAAACTCGTTTTGGCCTTAACCGTAGTAATTAATTTTTACTATTTGTACTATTCATTATGAGCAAAAATTAAGTCACCCTTATTACCTAATATTAATTATATTGATTATAATTTTGGAATCCATTTTATTAAATTCAATTCACAAAATTGGAAGAATTTAATTTAACAATAAACATGCAAAACGTGACGAAAAAATAAGTTTTCAAGAAATGCATTTTTCAAACATAAGATGATATTACATTAAATATATGACTAGTAATCATAATTATATGGATTTAAATTCATATAGTTAGACATATAATCTATTCATTTTATTTAAATCATTTATTATTAAATATTATTTTAATTAATTAAAATGGAAAGGCATTGTGATTTTAAAAATAGTTTTCTAAAAAATATACATGTTTACCTCAAAATGATATTATCTTTTTTTATATAAAATTTCTAGTCAATACATGTTCAACTATACATATTATAACACATTATTATAAATAAATGGAGTAATATTTAAATAATATATTCTCAATTATTCATAAAAACTTATTTCTAAGGAAAAATTTAAAAAACTCATTCTAGACTTATTTTGATCTAGTAAGTTCAAAATCGATATTCATCATATCGTATTAGAATTTTTGTGCCATGAAATATTAAAATGTGAATTTTATTATAGTTATATTTAAATATAATGTTTACTTACTATAATTGATGCTTGAGTGTTGCAGTTTGATTGCAAGTTGTGCACATAAATTAAATTTGAAAGAGTGACTCGGAATTTTCAGTCAAAAAAATGGCAAGGATATTCAGCTATCCTATATTCCTATAGAGAATTTGTTGACAAAAGAATTGAACTTTTTTTATATGATTTTCCAAATCATAGGAATATGATCTCTAGGTCCTTCCCTTCCAGATAGGCATCCTGCATCTCAGTAAAAGCTTAAGGATGTCCTTGATCCCAAACTTTTTGACCCTAAAGATTCTTCTAAAGCTTCTCCTGGGAAACAAAATTTATATATTCTCTTATATTTTTTAATTTTGGTTATAACCTTTTCAGTGTTCATTGGATTTATCTATGAATGAAAATTTTAGCATCTTATTCATATTTCATTCTCTATCATTGAATGTTCAATGTTAATTTATGTTTTCATATTACATTTATGTTTTTAATATGCTCATAAAAGTCCATGTCAAATCATTATTCATTTCAGTACTTTATATTCTCATAGGTTTACTTATTTTAGTATGCTATATTGATTGTGTATTATCTCAATAAATTGAATTTCTTTTTGATATCACAATAATGGGGATAAGATATTAGTTAGCACCAAATTTTACTCCATAGAAAAGATAAAAAAGGGAAGAAGAGAAATTAATGTACAATCAATGATGGAAATCTCAATTTTATCTCAAATTTCAGATTATCTATGTTCTATATGTTTATATCTTTAAAATTTGTAAGAAAAATATTAAATTGTTATGGGTTTTATGATCATGAAAAGGGGGTAGATTGTTGGACATACTAATATTGTTCCAACATAGCCCAATACTTTATATGTTTTATACTTTCAAAATCCCTATTTGTTTTACTAATAATTTTATCTTATGTGATTTCATGTTAATAATTTATATTTACTTAAGTGGTGTTTTGTGACGTCCCGGACCCGGCTGCCCCTCAACCCGAGCCCCAAGCCTGGTTGGCCACATGACCCCTGGCTCATCTCCCCATAGGCCAGGGGCTGCCGACTAGCAGCAGGGGTGTAATGGTAAGTTAGTGGGGAGAATATACCCCCATGTCAGAGTACACAGCGGAAATAGCAGCAAAGTAATACGAATAGCAGAAACACAACCAATGGACAAAGAGGAGAAAAGGGGAAATGTACAAACCAAAAAACAGAAGGAAAACCCTGATAATTATACAAAATCTACATAGGAAGTGTCTGATACAAAATGGATGCATGGAATGCTAATACAATGGAAATAGAAAACAAGCATGCTATACAATAATACAAAAAGAGAACAAAAGTAGTCCAAGAGCATCTCTAGCCAAGCTTGATCCTCTACTCTGGATCTCCAGCTAGACATACATGTATCAACAACCTGAAGTTGGGCCCTTGCCCCTACTAGTACCTGCAGCAGTAAAGTCTACACAGGTGCCCAAGAGGCCACCCAAGTAGGGTGTGAGACAAGTCTCAGTAGGCCACCACCAACGATGTCTAAGTGTAATCCAAATAGGTGTTCGCAAGAAAAGTGAGTAATAGACTGCAAGTAAGTAAAGAAAGGTAAATAATCAACCCTCCCACTCGGGTTCTGGAAGGACACCTAGCGGGTCTACCTGCTTCAGCTCATGGATTGTATTTTGAACAATCACCAGAGGTATAAGTACATAGATATAGGTTATCACTGGCATGAGGTAAACATGCCTCTCGTCCATACTTCTCACATCTGTAATAATTATCTCTAGCCCAAGGTATGAATGCCTCTCATCCACAAGCACTGTAACTGGCGTGGGGTAGAAATGCCTCCCACCCATAAAGGTTATATGGGCATGAGGTATAAATTCCTCTTGTCCTCAAACACTTAGATTTATCTGGCATGGGGTAAGAATGCCCCCCGACCAACACACGGAGATTCATCTGGCACGGGGTAAGAATGTCTCTCTCCCAACACACGGGTTATCACATGGTTGTCAACACAGCAAGGCATAACCATTCACATCACAATATATAAGGAAAACCATCTTATATCATAACACATTAACATTTTCAAGGCATATCCATCTTACAATATCACATAAGCAAAGCATGGAATACATACATGCATCTCAATTCATTAAAGGGATTTAGGCTATCTCATCCTAGCCAACCTCTAACCAATTCATCTCATTTGCCTAACATGGAAAATGATTTTCAAGAAATATCATTAAGGTTAAAAGGTGAAAAAGGGACAATCACTACTGGAAAATGGACCTATCCCCACAGTTTTCCTCAAAACCATGGGGATAGACCCCCCCCCCTATACCCACGGTTTTGGAAAACCGTGGGTATAGGTGACTTTTCATGACCTATACCCACTGTTTTCTAAAACCGTGGGTATAGGGGGGTTTATCCCCATGGTTTTGGAAAACCGTGTGGATAGGTCCTGAAAAGTAACCTATACCCACGGTTTCCCAAAATCGTGGGTATAGGGGTACCTATCCCCATGGTTTTGGGGAAAACCGTGGGGATAGGTCTGGGCTAAAATACTTATACCCACGGTTATGAAAAACTGTGGGTATAGGTCAATTTTGTGTACGCGGGAAATTATTTTTTTCCGCGGGAAGGAAATTTTTTTTGGCGGGAACCCTATACCCACGGTTCTTCCCTCTATACCCACGTTTTTTATAACTATATTTAACTAAATATATATATATATATATATATAGGTGATGTTAGGGTAGTGGTTAGACGCGGTGTTTGTAGCGAAGAGGTTACGAGATCGAAACTCGGCGGCTGCATTATTTTAGGACCTATACCCACGGTTTTGAAACCGTGGGTAAAAGCCGTTGACACCATGGAAAATGGCTATGTTTCGGTGACACGGTGGCAGGACACCTATACCCACGGTTTTGGAAAACCGTGGGTATAGGCTGGAGACCTATACCGACGTCGTTCCAGCCCACGGTTCCCAAAACCGTGGGTATAGGCCGTTTTTCCAGTAGTGAATTCTCAAGGCATAACACCTATGGTTGACCACTCCCAGTCCACACCTAATCTAAACACCCAAACAAGGTTAGATTCATCAATCTCATACCACATGGGTCATTTAGACATGAATCAGTCAATACAAATAAGGGGTTCAGAAAAGAGACAAAACACGGCATGAGGATAGTTACTCAAAATGGAGAAAACCCAAAAGGAGAACACATGACCACCTACCTTAGAGCTGTAGGAGTAGGCTCGCTCGATATCGACCTCAGATTCGCGGTAGGTTGGAAGAGATCTGAGTTCCAGTCCAATTCCCTTGGCCCTTCCAACGCTTCCGACGGATCAAGAATCGGACACCGGGGAAGAAACCACAAGAGATTGAGTGAGAAGAGGGTTTGGGAGCTCAAGGAGGGCTCCTCCTGTGTTCTTTCCACGGGAAGAGGAAAGAAAGAATAGGTTTAGGCTTAAATAGAATTTAGGGGAAAATGGTAATTCTTACCCAGAACTGGTCGCATGGTTTAGGTGCACGGTTTACCAAACTGTACGCACTTCCCTGCCTCCAGAAAAATGGGTCGCACGGGTTAGGCGCATGGCTTACCCAAACCGTGCGCAAACCGTGCACACCTCCCTGCTTCCAAACCAAAGGCCGCATGGTTTACCCAAACCGTGCGTAAGCCGTGCGCAGGCCGTGCGCCCTTGTCTGCATGTCCATTTATCAAACTCTCGGGCTCCGAACAAACCCCGGACACTCCCCAGACCTTCCTTAGAACATTACCCGCATTAAAAAATCTTAAAGGAAAGGTTTGAAAGAAAAACTAACGATCTGTACCTTTGCCAAAGAGTCGGGTCGTTACAACCTCCCCTCCTTAAAGCAACTCGTCCCCGAGTTGGCCTTCTGAGGGTACTGAGGTGTCATCAATGAAAAGCTATGTCCATTTAGAATGTATATCAGCCTCTCGCTCCCAGATCTCATCCTGTACTCAGTCGTGCTTCCATAGCACCCGTACAAGAGGAACGGACCTGCCACGGACTGTCTTCATACTCCGGTCAACAATTCGCATCGGATACTCCTTGAAGGAAGCATCCACATCTAGTTCAACATCATCGGGCTAAAAAAACATTAGTCGGATCTGAAAAGTGTCGGCGTAGTTGAGATACATGAAAAACATCGTGCATGACCTGGTATCTCTGCGGAAGTGCAAGCTGGTAAGCTACTGGCCCGATCCGCTTCATCACCTCAAAGGGTCCTACGAACCTCAGTGAGAGCTTACCCTGCTTCCGTATACGTCTCTGCCCCAACCTGGGTGAGACCTTCAAGAAAACCCATTCCCCAACCTCGAGCTCAAGAGGTCGTTGGTGTTTGTTAGCATAGGACTGCTGCCTAGACTGAGTTGTCTGCATACGCTTCCTAATAAGCTGTATTTGCTCTGTAGTTTCCTGCACAAGACGTGGTCCTAGAACAGCTACCTCCCCTGCTTCAAGCCAGCACAAAGGCGAGCGGCAAGGCCTACCATATAAGGCTTCATAGGGATCCATCTCAATGGTAGCCTGGAAGCTATTATTATAACTAAATGTGACAAGAAGAATGTGTTTCTCCCATGAACCTCCAAAATCGAGAATACAGGCACGTAACATATCCTCTAGTACCTGTATAGTCCGCTCGGTCTGTCCGTCAGTCTGCGGGTGATAGGCCGTGCTCAAAAGTACATGCGTACCCAAGGCCTTTTGTAAACCCTGTCAGAACCGAGATGTAAAACGAGTAATAAAGGTAGAGTTAGTGATATAATTAAATAAATAAAAAATCACTCAATACCCAACGATTCAACATGCACTAACCAGGTCACAACAAATTCTCATCCATGCCTACTTCAACTCCATGTCGAAAGGAAGTATCTTTCAGAACCATGGATTGGTGCCTTATTACTCAAGACATGACCTCTTCATCAACACCTGACCAAGACCTTCTCACTCATGAGAAGTCACCACACATTAGATACCACCATCTCACTCAAGGTTGGTCACACATCACATCTCAATCTGCACCTTATCACTCAAGGTGAACCCAGACTTCACAATCCTGACCATGCCTTCTCACTCAAGGAGGACCAAATATCAAATCTTAATCCTTTCTTTATCACTCATGGTTATCATATGAATCATCAATCACATAGAAAGAAACGAGTAATAATACACATCAAATGCCAAGGGAAGCTAGGGGATTTTTTGCCCAAACCCCTACACCACTTTACCAAGCCACTTTAGCCTCAACTAAGCCTGAATAGATTCCTCTAGGGAAAGTTTCTCAAGAATACTATTGTAAAAATATGGGAGTAACAAAGACAATTGATTCTAGAAGAAGAGTAAATGGGAAAAAAATAAAAGAAGAAGAATAAGATCACAAGACACAGAATTTACGTGGTTCGGGAATAATTCATACGTCCATAGAAAGGTAGAATCATTTCACTATTTATGGTAGCAAATTACAGTGCACACAATCAATTGATAGTAACCATGGATCAAAAATGATCTCATAAAGCAACATGGTGCTATAATGACCCATATTGTTACAGTGATAAATATGCACAGTAAGTCAAATGTGCTATAATATCGGTTATAGTAAGTCTGTGAAACTATAGTATCTTGTTAGTGTCTCCAAAAATCTCTTTTATAATAGCCATATCAAAGTCCACATTGTTATAGTACCATTGTCGGTTTCGTAGATCATATTTGCGACAGTAACCTCACCATAGTGGTCAAATCGTGGGAGTTTCAGCCTAGTGTGTAGTACAGGCTGCTAATAGTTGGCTCAACTTCAACCAATGGATCGGACTACACTATTCCAACATGGACAGCCCTACCATTACCCATGGATCAAAGTGTAATTTCCACCTTAATCAATATGCAAACCCATCACCCCCCCTCTAAGAGGTCAGTTATACCCATACGAACCTAACTGGTCACTTGGATACTAAAAGTGGAGCTCTCACAAGACTACGCACACACACACATACAAATCGAGACAAACAACTTCATATGAAATTCGTAAAATGGTAAGAACTTCCTACCCCATGCTTAACGGAGTGCACTTTCCAAGTTACACCCCTCGATTCAAGCTCGAACCACTAGAAACCTAAAATCATCCCCAAATACTCATATTTAGGATTTTGGAAATCAAAACCATCAAATGAAGGGAGAATACATCTAGGAATTATATGGTATCAGACTCAGCAAAAGAGAACCTCTGCAACAAATTCCACTTCAAATAGGCATGAGATGGGAGTGGGGGAGCTCAAATCGCTAAGGAGGAGCCCCCTGTGTCATCCAAGACTCGTGTGAGGATTGGGGAGAAGGGGGAGGTTAAAAGAGTGTTCAATTCCAAATTACAAATATTCTCTTTTAAAAAACACCCAACGACAAGGTTGTGGTGCGACCAGAGAGGGTTTAATGCCAAATTACAAATATGCCCTTTTAAAAAACACCCAATGACAAGGTTGTGGTGTGGCCTAAGGGTCATGGTGTGACCCACACCCCCCACAAAACATCGTTATGGAACGGCCCCTTGGGTCGTTGCGCAATTGCTCCCACGCAGAGGCCTAGTCCTCACCCAGCCATCATCGTGGCATGACCACCAAGGGTCATAGCGCGACCATTCGTGGACATAGGGATTAAGCCTCTGTCCAGGACTATCATAGTGTGGATCTCCGACCTATGCACTACAAGCCTCCCCCTCTGTGGGTGTTGCACCGCGGTGCTCAGGCGCCATGCCATGACTGCCACCTGTAGCAGAATTTTATGTACATACTTGGTCTGATCTCCCAAAATCTAATCTCGACCCAACTACAACACCCAAAACAGCCAGGAATCATCAAGATGCATTAGGATAAATGTAATTTAAACGTAACACACCTCGAAATTTGAGGGTCATTATATTTTTTTAGTAGAAAATGGCATGCAAACCCATGGAATCATTGTGATCATCAATGGACAAAGAAAATGTCCTTAACGACACAAATTTCTAAGGGTGGTATAGGTACTTACGCATTACACTACTATAGGAAAATATGTTATATGTGTTGGAGTCCATTATTCCTTATCAACTGCCTCATGGAATGAGTGAGGGTGAGATGGATTCCTACATGAAGCACATGGAGGATGCATTATTTTTCCATTGCATCATGTTATCATTGATGATTGCAGAGATAAAAAATGCAGTGTAAGGATATGGATACACCATGATAACTCATCTCTAAGAACTTGAAAAGGAAAAATAGAGGTAAAAGATAAGTGATATTTTCACTGCAGTATACAAGTGAAAACTGGAAAATAGATACCAAGCTAGTGATCTCATACTCATGATGGTGAAATATATCAATTGGTTAGCAAAGTTGGGATTTCATATGGATAAGAAATTATTAATTAATCTCATCGTATCATCCTTACCACTAAGATTCTTCATATTCATTATGAACTATAAAATGAACATTATGAAAAAGCCACTCAAGAATCTTTTGACTATGGTTCTCCAAGTTGATAAAGATTGGCGGGAATATGGTTCATCACTTCTTATGGTGAACGAAGTGAAGGATAAAGTTGAAAGTTCTATGATTAGTTCAAATTCAATGGTACCTTTACAAAGACCATCAAAAAAACAAAAGATTCATAGGGGGATAAATGAACAAGAGATTATCTGCTTCACATGTGGCATGAAAGGTCACTGGAAGAGGAATTACAAAAAAATGAAGATGAAGCAAGCAGAAGCTTCTGATTTAGGTATATCTACCACTACATATAATATTTCTATTTAACTTCTTGGGTATTGAGTATAGTATGTGACTTTACATATTTGTATCCAAATACAGGAACTAAGGAAGGTTAGAAAGATTACAAGAAGTAAGGTGAACTTCAAAGTAGATGATGGGGTTTGACTCTTGGATCAACTAAGTAAAGATCACAACTTCATATTGCCAATAACATTTATATAAATGTTCAGTTCTAGACACAATGAGACATTATTTCATGTATGAAATGAATATTGTTATGGTGTACAGTACTTAATTAATAGTTTAATTATACTTGAATCATAGGTGTCCAATATCGGCAATCAATGAGACATTATTTCATGTATGAAATGAATATTGTTATGGTATACAGTACTTAATTAATAGTTTAATTATACTTGAATCATAGATGTCCAATATCGACAATCAATGATGAATATAAAAATATAAGACTCAAATAATACTCAGTTTTGGAAAGATAATTCTTTGTAAAATAAAACCAAAAGTAAATGTCAAGGATATACCCGAAAGGGTGTTTAGGCTCATTAAAGATTAAAAACACTTAGGTATTTGACATACTTATTAGGTTTTAAGACAAAGGAACCTTTAGAAATTAATGGTGATAAAGCCAAAAAGTTTATAGAATCAATTCTGCAAGATACGTTTGAACTATTCTAAGTAGAAGTCAGAGGTAAACTCATTTACTTCATGAGATTTCTTTAAGAGATTTAAGGAATGTGAAAGTGAAGTAAAGAAAATGCTTTGTAAAAGATATTGGATTCTTCGGGTGGGTTAGTCTATGAATATATTAACCAAGCATTCATTGATCATCAAAATATAGAGTAGAGTTATTCCTAAACCCACATTACCTCATATAGATCGCAATAATTATGTTAGAAATAGGAGGATCGATGATAGGTCTTATAAGTATTGCAAGTCTTCCATTATTCCTTTCGAGACATGCGTTGTAAATAGTGGCATTAACACTTAGCCTTATGGCAACTATAAATGACCAAGGGATATCATATAAGTTGTTATATGAAATAAATCCATTATATCGTATACACATGTGTTTAAATGCAAAGGTTAATTTTAGTGACAAACTTACATAAAAATACAAAGTGCCTCGTAGTTAATTATCCTAAGTTACTAAGGATATAACTATCCCTAAGATAGAAAAATATTAATCAGGTGAATGATTATATGTCTATAAGAGGGAATCACATCTCTATTTGAGATTATGGGAACAAAGTAGACTTCAATGAAGTCAAGCCTCCTGATGCACCTAAGTTGGCATAGGAACATAAACTCTATAAGAATGGGTGGGAGGGGTTGTTCGAGAGACGCGTATTGCATAGAAAAGATAAAGCCAAAGAGAGATAGTTTTATAATCATTGAATTGGGTGATATATTATTCAGTGAAAAAAAATATTTATCCTACAAGAATGCAGTAAATAGTTATACGCTAGCAAGTTGATATGAGCTCAGAAATGGATTTCATATGCCAAAATCCAATTCTATATTTTAGCGGTTTCTCCGATTGATGTAAATCCCATTAACGAGTATTCAAGAACAAATTATGCATGGATGGTAAAGTTAGTACCTATAATGCATGATGGGCTACTAAAGGTTTCAAGCGACATGAAGACATAAACTATGAAAAAAAACTTGTCTACAAGTGGTTAGTGGCAATGCCATGGTTTTTCAAGTAAAACATGTTGATAATAAATGGAAAATAGATATTAGTCTTATAATTATTTAAGACTAAATTTAAAAGATATTTCATCAAGAATGACTTAAAATAGCAACCCAGCTTCTATGAAGAAAGATATACTAAGATAGATCTATAAAGTTTCTTAAATCAATTCATAGTATATACATTGAAAACGTATTGAAAATACAAGATAAAACAATTCAAAAGCGAATTATTACCAATGTCACGTAACATAGATCACTCCAAGACAATTTGTTAAGGCACAGGAAGAGATTATGATGATGAGTAGAACTCCATGTGCTTAAACAATTGGATATATCACAAATGTCACGATATATACATATGTCATGATATATACTAAGATTTGATATTGTTTATGCATAATGCATGGTGAGAAAATTTCAAACAAAACCAAAGTGCATTAGGTGGCAATAAAAACTATCAAACAGTACTTGAGAAAGTACATAGGACAAGTTCCCGGTACATATGAGAATGCTAATTATAAAGGTGGTACAAAACTAGCATTCCTGTAGATCAATTTGATCTAATATCGTGGTTAGTCTAAGAAAGTAAGTGAGAGAAGCTTATTAAAGCCAGTAATAACCAAATCTACAAATACTAAGTATGTTGTGTCTTCTAATGCAACTAAAGAAGTATTAAATACATAATGATTTGTTTCAAATCATGGATTTGTACCAAGATAGTAAAATATTACCATATAATATATATTTTGATAATCTTAAAACCATGGTACTAACCAATATACCAAGTTTATAATAGAGGAAAAAAGGCATATACTCAAGGATATAACCTCTTGAAGTTTTACTCAAAGAGATAAAGTCGCAGTAAGCATAGTAGCCGCTGTGAAAAACGTGGAAAACCCAACAACTATAGCCATACCCCATCAAAAGCATGATTATCATGTGAGAGTTAACGACTTTACAAATGTTAACAGTTGTCTCTAATTCAAGTGAAAGTTTGTTGGATTTGATGTCTTATAACTTTGCACTTTCAATTACCAATATAAATAAACATCTTGTTTCATAATGATTGTTCTTCTATGTAACATTAATGTGATAATGTTTATCACATCAAAAGATTATGATAGTTCTCCACTATAATGAGAATCCAGTGATGGTATGACAATATTCGCAAACATATCTAATGATCTAGATAACATATGCCTAATGTGGCTCAGATGATATTTGATTATCGAATACTGGAGGCTCATAAGATGTTGAGACTTTTTCACATGAAGTTCACACTTAGTGATCTTCAAGAAAAGTGGTCATGAAAACAGATTTGCTAATAGGAATTCTACATGTTTATGTATCATTAGATATTCTTATGAAAATATGCATTGATCCTTAAACTTGAAATTATTATTAGTATATATCATGAATCACATGTCTTGATATAGACAAAAAAATCATGACGGCAAATGATCACTTTGAGATCCATTGAGTGCATCATAAGTGATATAACAATAATTGAATAAATCAAGAAATGATTCCTCTTTCAAGTTAACGAAAGAAGATATCTTTGACTCTTTGATTGAAATGAAACTTTCTAATTAAATCTAAGACCATGATAGTTTATAATCAGATTCGTTTTGAAATGTTGATAAAACAGACATATAAAGTGATGACACAAGTATGCATCATGTTTGAGAAAATATCGATAGACAAAATGATTATATGACACAATAACATTCGTAAAAAGGTTGTTGTGATTGCTACATAAACCTCACTATGGATGTTTTGACAACAATGATCTTGAATTTTAAATAATGTTAATTTATTTATTTAAGAAATGATATTAGATATCATATACCATAGAAATAATAACATTATTATTATTATTATTTGAGAATGGGGGGTCTGCAATTTAAAGGACAAATAGCCTGATCAAAATCACAATAGGTATTTTGAAAATTCCTGAGATAAGAAAACATGCATGATAATTTCATATCAAACATAAAGATAAGGGTAATCAATATTTAATCAGGCAAATATTGACTATGCAATTTAATTCTTCAGTTAACACAGCTAAAAAAATTAAATTATATGACAAAAGAAGGATGGGCTTCAAACCAAAACACACATGAACCACCCACTCAATTCCCATATCACATGGACAGAAAACAGAAAGAAGCATGCATCAAGCTAGCACCAGTCAATTCCTAAGGAAAAAGGATCGAACTCGAAGGAAGCAGATGAAGAAAACAAGAAGAGATACCAACACAGCCAATGAAAGTAGAACAAACAAATTGTAATTCAATCAGCTTCAACAAACCCTAGCAAAAACCCCAGCACGAGCAACTTAAAACCAGTTGCATCCTGCTGGAGTCGGCTGCCAGTTGCAACCAAAATTTCCCAAGCATGCCTTTACATCACCCATTCAATTATTCACAACTGGGCAAGCATGCAACTCGGGATCCCGGCCACGCCGTCCAATTATGGATAACTAAAACTGAACTAACCATCCATTATTTACAGGAGGATCAGCAACCCGGAAAATGGAGCGACCGCAACATGCCTTGGACTGGAACATCATCCACAGAAAAACCATACATACCAAACTCCTCAGCATCAGGTCCAATGTCATCCTACAACAAAAATGGCACCATAAGCATTGGGATAATATAGTAGAACACTCAACCCTTCGTTTCACAGCACTTGCTGAAAACCACTTACAGCACTTACTACTTACGATAAGCAGTTCGGGAAAAAAAAGTGTGTTCTGTTTCTGAAAAAACACTCTCCCAAAAGAAAACTACTTAATCGAGTGACAAAAAACATTTTTCCAATAAGGATCGGTTTGACAGCACATGTTGAAGACTGATTATAGCAGTTGTCACTTATAATAAGCCCTTTTGTATTGGTGTTTCCAGATCGCTTAAGTGTTTTCCTGCTACTTTTCTTCTGGAATTTAAATGTAAGCATTTTTCAGAAACAGAACAAACAGTATTTACTTTTTCAAACTGCTTATCATAAGTGATAAGTGCTATATGCAGTTTTCAATGAGTGTTGTCAAGAGTCTCAGCATTTCCACACAAGAAGAAGAAGAAGAGGGGTGACCTGCTTGAGAAGTTGAGTCATCAGATCATCCTGAATGAAGCTTCCAGGGACAAGGGAAGGCTGACAGCTCAAGCCGGGAATTGTTTCAGCTTTAATTCCCAGTGAATTGTCAATAAATCTGTTCACTTGCTGACTAGAATCCCATGCATCGGTACTTAAAACTTCTTCGCTGAGCGTGAAAACCGTCTTCCCGTTCCGGGGTGAACACCTATCCAGACCTCTAATTTGAGCAGAAGAAACTCCTTGCGGAACAACAACTGGCAGTGAGGAGATTGGCAGAGAAGTTGAATGCTGAGAGGCATCAAAGTTCAACCCCACTCCCTGCAATGCCCAGTTATGTGATTTGTGTTGATGCGGATCACTTGAAATACTATAACCAGGGATGAACCCTCTTGATACCTTCATCTCCCAGTTAAACCCACCTTGAATAGGCTGCTCAACAGTATGATCCAAGGGGAAATCCATTGCCAAAGGAGCATGCAGAACTGTACTGCCAGCTATTCCGCCTGATAGAACGGGTGGAGCTACAGATGATGGGAGTGCAGAAATATAGCCTCCACCAGCTTCATTCAACACTTGCCCCTTCAACTGTGGCTGAGCCACCGGCATCAGTAAGGACTTAGCTTGGTTTGCATGGACACTGACTTGCCCATTCAAACTCCCCAAAGAGTGACAAGATTGGCGCAGCCCAGCATGCTGCTTTGGCTCCATGGTGGATGGAATTCCATGAACCATGTTCATTTGTTTTCCAGTACTGGTTAGTCCCTGTTGATGCTCTTCTTGCAGCTTTGGGCTTTCAAACCTAAAAAGGTTTCCCTGGTCAACAAGGGGCAAGGGCAGACCACATTTAGCACTGGATCTACTGAGGTTGGCTGCATTGAATGAAGCTAGAGCTTGAAGATGAAGTGCATTGAATGAATGCATCTGCCCGAAAGATGGCTCTTGGGTGCCCAGGAAAGAGTTGTTCAACCCACTCTGGTGTGGGGGCTGCCCACTGGTCTTCTTAAGATATAAGCGATACTTCTGTACAAGATCATTGAACTTGTAAGGCAAAGTCACGGAAAAAAGGTATAAATTTCAAAAAACAATAATTTTTTGATAAAAAAAATGATAAAAGCAACCCAGGTAATGTTCGCTACACCGTACCTGGAGGTGGCTAGCAACATTTTCTCTCGTAAGCCCAGGAACATTCATCAGCTCGAGGATTTTCTTAGGAACAGCCTCTGCATTCATGATAGATCATCAACAGTTGTATACACCGAACCCAATACAAAATTCGATTCATCCACGAAGTATGACATTTTGACTCTTGATTTGTTGATTAAAGCTTGGATATTCATGCCATTCATGAAAAAAATGATTTCTTTGAGGATAATAATAAGAAACCTAGCTCATTAACAGCGCATAATCTAGAGTTCCCATTTTAAACTCATCCACCTTCAGAAGCTTCACTGCTGCAATTAAATGAGTGGCTGTATGCATTGAACAGAGTTAAACTGGAAGAAAACGTACTATCAGTTCCTAGCTGATTAACAGCAAGCACGAACTGCTGATGAAGATTGACAGACCAAACAACCCGCGGCTTCTTTAGCGTAGAACTATCATCTTTGTCATCACCTTCATCTTCCTCATCATGTTTCCTCTTCAGGCACTTCAAATCCCCTTTGTTAGCGGTGGATGAATGACCAGCATCTTCAGATGGTTTCTGGAATCGATCTCCGTCTTCCACACTTCCTAACTGCTCCAATTCCATGAACTCGTTCTTTTTTTTCCGAAAAACATGCTGCCATATGTTCTTCAGAGCTTCAATACGGACTGGTTTGATAAGATAATCACATGCTCCGTGTGTCACGCCTTTTAAGACAAAATCTTTTCTATCATCCGCCGACATCACTGTAGGAGCATGTAATCAAATATCATAAAAATGGCATAAAAATAAACAATCTCCAAATCTGTGGGTACCGATCGGAAGAAGCTAAAGACGAAAAGTTACTGATAACAGGCAGGTCCATCTCCAGGCCAATGTGCTCGAGCAGCTTAAATCCATCCATATTAGGCATATGCACATCACTCAAAACAATATCGTAACCATTTTTATTCCCTCTGAGCAGTCTCAATGCAGCTTCCGATTGACTGCATTGAGTTACTGAAAATCACCGAAAGATTAGCAGGAAAACATAAAAAAAGAAAAAATCCTAGAAACATAAACCCAAACAGTACGGAAGGAAACGGATTACGTTAAAAAGAACGCCAGGATCCCAATATCAGACCCAAAATGATGAAGACGATGATGATGAAGATAACGGGAGACAGAAGTACAGGCCGTCGAGCCCACAAACTCTTTCAATCATAACGATGTGAACACTTAGAATTGAGACGCGGAATCACAGTATAGTGTTCATTGCTTTTGTACTTTTCCTCGCCACAATTCCTCAATCCTATCACATAAACAAAATCCCACAAACCCAACCCTCACTCCTACCAGACCCCCCCTGAGAGGGCGTGGAGAGCGTAATAATTTATTTACAATCAAAACAGTGTAAAACTGTGCGCGAGCCATTGTTTCCAGATTGAAGAAAAACAAGATTTTGAGCCAATTATGGATAGAAACGGATAACCGGGACAGAAAATCAGGGATCAAGGAAGTACAAAAGTAGAAAGCGACCGTCTCTTGGATGATACAACCTTCGTAGGCGCACTTTCGAAGCATCTTCTCGAGGATCCTGAGACAGGTTAGGTCATCGTCAACGACCAGAACCCGTAGACCTGCAGGAAACTGTTCTCCAATCCCATGGAGCAGCCTTCTCCCTCCACTCGAGCACGCCATCAGCATCGATCTCATTGAGTGCCCCGTATTCATCACTCGATTTTTGAATACCCGGAAATATAAACAAAAGTGGTCGCTCAAGCGCGGGGTGAGGATTCGAAAGAATGTCGAGCGCAGGACTAAATCACGGAAACCAACATCACAGATGCCGAGCTCTGTGACCAATCCATCAACTTAAGAAACCAAGAACACAGAGGACGTGGAAATAAATGAAAATCCTGAAAAACCCTTCTTCTTGTCATTTTCCAATCTTGCTTTCAATTTTAAACTGGAGCAACTACACGAAACTTTCGCAGAGATCACCCCGCCGCCCCCTTCTTTCTCTTACTTCCTCTCCTATCTCTGCGGCAAGTCTGTTTCAGCGCATCCCCATAGCGCGCGTCGTTGTTTTTTATTTTATTTATTTTCTATGAGTGGATCCAGCTCACCCGTAAAAAGCTCAACTAACCCACGCGGCGTTATTTACTTATTTATTTCTTAAATAAACTAAATCTCATTTTTTTTATCCATTATGTTTACACTTAAATTAATCACCCTTTTAAGGATTTTAGTTTACATTAATTATAGAAAAACTATTTATAAAAATTATATCGATTTTAAAAAATAAATGAATCTTTTTTTATAATAAATATTTATACGTACACTATTGATGCAAATAATGTCACTTTTTGATGTAAATAATTTTGTAACAATTGTGAATTAGTTTGATGTATGAAACAATGATTACTAAATGGAAATAATGATTACTATTTTTATGTTTGATTGTGTTATTCTTATTTAGGAGTGAAAACATCACTAATCTTTGTTATTGTTTTTTAAAAAAAGTTAAGGAGTCATTTATCAATGGTTTTTAAAAAATGTAGATAGTGTCCCCACCAAGCACCATTATCACTGTTTTTTAAAAACAGTAATAAATGGTACATTCTTTACGTGTGCTACTCTAAAAAACATTGATAAAGGGGTACGGTCGAGTATCGTTTATCGACGCTAAATACATTCATTGTTAAATGATATCCTTTAACAAAGTTTATTTGTTGGTGCTGATAAAAAACACCTCATTGTACTCTTTTATCGCCACCAAAAACAAACACAGTTAAACCCTCTAATATTGCTTGTTCTTAACACTAATAAAAGTTATTCTTCATTAAGTGTCATACCAAGAGATATTAAATATATTCCTTTACGACCTAATATGTTCGGTTCTTTGTGATATATGCAATATCAAATCACAATGAACTACAGAACAATATATAACCATTAAAATGTATTTGGGAAATTGACAGGTAAAAATATATGTAATTGAATTAAGAAATATATGTTAAAATAAAAATAAAAGGTCATCTACAATGTTAAGAAATTGATAAATTAAATTATTGCAGCTAAATAACTAATAAAACTGTCACTACTACAAATATGGCTTATAATAGCGCTAAAAACGGCATTTAACAGCGCTAAAAAAACGATGTTAATCTCGGCGAAGATAAAGGGGGGTCCCCTTTATCAGCACTAAGCAAACGCTGATAAAGATAGTATTTATCAGCACTATTTTCAGTACTCATAAATGTATAATATATCAGCGCTATTTTGAGCGCTGATAAAAACTACCTTTATCAGCGCTCAAAATAGCGCTGATATATTATCCATTTATCAGCGCTTGACTAGCGCTGATAAAGGCCAAAGATCCTGTCCAAAACCAGAACCTGCACAGAACCTGCCCAGCACCTGCACACATTACAACACCTACGCAGAGTCAAAACAACACTTGCACACAACACACACAACACCCACACACAAAGCACAAAAGAACAAAAATGATACATACATTTACTTGAAATCATGAATACAAAACAACACACTTCTATATACATTTCAAACAATGTTTAATTTGGTTACAATTACATTTATCCAACAAACAGTTAAAAAACAATGATGTTCCATCCTTTTTGCATCCATCCGCTCTAAAAAATTGTCGTCCATGGCGGCGGTTTCCGAACAAAGCATTCGAACTGAGTAAAAAGATTTCACCTACATAATAAAACAAATATTATGTTAGTAATACAATAATGAAATAAAAAATGGGGTTGCTAAATGAAATTATACTAGTGAGGCACAAAACATAAAATAACCAATTAACGAAATTGGTGCATGGTTAGGGCTAATCATCTATAATAATCAAATGGCCCAATGTTTAGTAGAACATGAGCTATTTAATGATTCGAGGGGGAATAGATAAACCTACAGTTTGGTTTTAAGGTTATGATGGTCTCACATTGATGGTTAATGGTTTGTCAAATAATGTGATGAACTTGTGTAAGGTATGAGTTTTTGGGGAAGTATCTCTATATGGTTGAATAATGGATTGTAAGCTACTCAATGAAACTATACGGATTAGAAGTGTGTGTATATTGATTCCCACATTGTTGGAAAATGATTTATTTTACCCTTAGGACTAATAATTCACCCAATTAATGAGTGGAATTAACAATTTTTCACTATCAACCATTAAAGCGGGTTGCCCTCATATACCCCTCATTCCACTCAACAAAATCCTTTACACGCACTCTCCTTCTCCCTTCCCCCATGGGATATCTCCCTTACTTTTGAGATAAATCAAATATTATCAATTACATTAAAAGAGCGGTGGAATATCTTCAACCCTATTATCCTCCTCTATTGGATACCAATGATGGGCCTTTTGCAACGACATTAAACCTTGGTTATATACCTATAGTCATGGTTTAATACCATGGCTATATGTCCCCCCATTCCATAAAAAAGAAGCACCCCTGCCCCCTTCCCCAGCACACCCCCTACACACTGCCCACCCCCGAGCACACCCCCTGCCCCCCGCACACTCCCTGCCCCCTGAACACCCCCTGCCCCCTTCCCCAGCACACCCCTGCCCACTGCACTTCCCCCCCTGCCCATTGCACACCCCTGCCCACCCCCTACATATTTCAAAAGAACCCAGCACACCCCCTACCCCTTCCCCCTACCACTTTGCCCCCTTCCCCCTCCCCCAGAAAACCACCCCTGCCCTCTCACCCTGTCCCCTGAATATCATAAAGAAAATACCTTGTATGGAAGTTGTGCTCAATTTACATTATACACATCATATATATCAACACATTCTCATGTACTTTCATTCAATGTAAATACACATATATAGACTCTCTACATCTCATAAGAAAGCCCTCTTTAAAATTCACAAACACATTAAATCCATTTGAAAACACCCATCACACAACTTTTTCATTTCTTCAAACACATTTAAAGGACTTAAGCATGAAAATCCACAAGAAATACAACTGCATTCATTTTAAAAATAACTTTTAAGTCTATACACACCCCAAATTCTTTTGATAACACATTTTTAACCACACAAACATTTCATATAGTACACTTAGCAAGCAAATACAACATAATAAAATCACCATATAATGTAAAAGCATGGAATCACCTACATAAAGCTTGGAATCTTCCGAAATCTGCTGGAAAACATAAAACCACACCTCTACAATACCTTAATAAGGACTGATTAAACATTAATATTGAATATATTAATGGAAACCCATGTTTAACTTGTGGTATTCCATGAGTTTAACATCCCACAAGGATAGAGGGTCATGATTTAATGTCTTACAGAGATGTAAGACCTGGGTGGATCAAAACACTTATAAAGGTGGATCAGGTAGGTACATCTCTAGGAGGGAGCACCTGGAATGTTTACCTGATAGATTGATCAAAACGCCCAATGAGGTCTGACCCAAGTGTGGTGCATCCCATAAAGGTAAGGTTTCACATTTTGAAGACTTATTCGGATGCCACTAAGGGAAATACAAGAGGGGAAATAAGCGAAGGTGTACCCTAGTGAGGGGGTCACCATGGTTTACCATTGGTTGGGATTTAACCTCATGGAGGCTTCCTACATACCCTATTTAGAATACAAGGATCAAAACCCATATATTTAAAAGAGGTGTGTTGTGGGTATTACTCATGGTTAGCTTCCCTTCACACTAGGAATACTCTTGGTTGGATGAGTATGGGTTTTGTGGGGCTTATGCATTGTCAGATTTTCAGGTTCTTCCAAGAGTAGCAATGGGATGAATGGGACATACGTGCTAAGATGGACCATGTGAATGGCGTGATCCTTGTAAAGTGGCACGAGACACAAAAAACATGTGGAGCTGTCTGTAAACATTATTTATGGTGGCCATGGGGTTCATCAGACTCCCCATACCTTCCATAAACACCTCAAAACATCACGAGGACCAGATTCTACATGATGGTGCATCACAGGGTTGATTCTTTTGATGATGTACAGGTCGTTTGAGCTTGGATTTCATCTCAACCAGCCTTTCCCTTACTTGAATTATCCTGGGACACATATTTTGGTTCCAAAAAATCCCTCAATGATACTGATTATCTCATGCATCTACCTAGAAATAATTGTGCAAGTCAAACAACAACACATGTGCTCAAATACAAGTTCAAAAAACGAGATACAGAAAATGGATTTTGTTGATCCTCGGTGGTTTCGTCGTTCTCCCCATTCGCACTGCACACCATCATGCCTTGCTTTAATATTGATTTGTTCAAAGATCAATAATATGAATCCGGGGATAGAAAACATTGAGTAATAAATTAATATTTCAATACATCAGAGCATTCTCAATTCACCAAAGAAGGTTGGAGGATAATCAATGATCATATATAGATAACATAAGTGGTAGGAATTCACCTTCATCCTATTTGTGTATAATCTTCCATTAGGTATGTTGCCCATTCGTTTCTAAACACATGTATATCATCTTCTGAATATGAGTTTTTGCGACAGTCATAGTAGTACTGAAAAAATATAAATACACAAAGGATTAATAAATATTTTAAATGAACTCATAATTATTTTCGAAAAGACCTCATCAGGGATGCTAGTTTGTTGATGAAATGCAATCTCTTTCATAAATTTACAAACATAATAACCACAATCCTTTCCGTTTGTTTGTTTTGGACACTACAGAAACATCGACAACAATAAGTAATTTGTTTTGTTATGTGTTTGGATAGTGCAATGTTATTATATATACCCGAATACTTTTCCAGTTGTAGATATTGTAGGCATGCTCATCCTTATGCCTTTGATTCATTCCATGCATTAGACGATATTGATGCACCACCCTATCATAAAAAAATCCTCATTAAAAGATAACATAAATTATACAACTAGATGTTTAGTTTTAAAATGTTGGATCTAGTGTATTACAAATTAACAAACGCCATCATGCGTGGTCGGTTTGTTGGATATCCATGCGTTGAATCCAGAAAATAAATCTTTGGAGTATTCAAATTGACTGCAATCAGCATCCAATGCTCCCTAAAAATAAAAAAAGGAATAAGTAAAGAAAGAAATGAAAATATAGTTGATATGATTAAATTGTAGAGTTTTACCCCTGCATCGTTGGTATTAAAAAGATTCTGTCATCCGTAATTTTGTTTTCAAACGATTTGAGCGGGGATGACATTATTGCAACCTCTTTATCAGAATCTATTTCGTCTTTTGAAGATGTGGTGTGAGGACTAACGAGTCTAAATTTTTGTTCATGGGGAAATCCCTTTAATTGTTTTTCATATATACGTCTGCAACAAATATAAAATGTATTTAGTCAAAATTATCAGAGTATATCAGCTTTTGTAAAATCAAATCATGAAAACTTACCTCATGTATACATTTACAACTAAGGCGCCTAGCCATTCATGCTTGAGGAGTTCATTTACATTTTCAGTACTAATGAAATCTGATATCTCCTCTCCATAAATATCTTTTTCGAAATAAACTATGTGAGTATTGCCGTCTTTCAACTTTGTATCCACATGAGCCTGCAATGATATTAACTGTGGATATAGAACGGGCGGGGTGAATGTGCTCTCAGTAGACCGTTTCAATCGGTTGGTTGATCCTTGAGATAGTTTTGAGCTGATATTTCATTTCACCCCACAGTCTTTGTCATTCTGTAATAACAGTCATCGGTTCAGACCTTTTTTCATTAAATGTTAAAGGTCCATCTTGAAAAATAAATTAGAAATGAATACCTTTTTGTCGACATGTTTTTTTACAAGAACTGTCGGCCATGCGATGAATGTTCCAACAGCTTGTTCAACCATATGAATGTTGTCATCATCATTTGGAACAGGTAGCTTGACACTCAGCTCATTAGCTACGTTAATTGACACTTTAAGATAATCTTTTGGAAGCTATCTGTTGTGTAGCATGTCGTTTTGCGTATTGAACACCGTAGCCCTCGCTACAAGGCGATATGTGATAGTTGATAAATATAAATCACAGTCATTTTCACCCTATGTAATATTAGTACAGGAAAGGTATCAGTGTCTATGTAAATCACATTTCACAGAAACAATTATTAAAACATTGATTACCTCATCTAAGTCAGGTTTTTTAGCGGAATGGATCACCTTAAAGCTGGTGGGGGGTGGGGTGATATCGTCACGTACGGGTTGTTGTTGAGTTGTTTCTTCTCTTTTCCTCTCCCCCATCATTTTTGCTATCATCTCTCTCTGGTATTGTAATTCTTCTTGAAAAATAGATAATTGTTCTTGCAGCTTTTCCATTTTTTCATTTTGATCCCCTGCTTGTTTTTGTTTTTGAAAATATGTTCGGGGTGTCACCCCAAAACCCGCACCTCTGACGTGGCCATACTTTTCTGGCTGCTTCAAGGCTGCTGAAAGTATGTCTGCATTTGGTGTGGTTTTTGTTGATTCTTGTGACTATTTCAGATAGAAAATATAGAAAAATAAGCAGTTATTGTAATGTAATAGTGATTTAAAGCAACTCAAATTTATATTATGTCATACTTACACATATTTCCCACACTTTTTGTGTGTTTTTATCTATCAATATCCCCTCTTTATTTACACGAGCCTCCTTCCATAGCACATGACGCGGGATGGATATGACATTCGATTTCGATTCATCAATCTGCATATAAACAGAGAAACATGGTTATGGTGTTGTTTTATGTCACATACTAGTAGTAGGGTAGATTTAAAAGACGTACCAATTTTTTCTCAAGTTCAGCGTACCCCATCCTTGCTTTACGGTAAGGGTACGTTGGTTCTGTTGCCCGTTTTTTATTTTCAGCACTCAGTAGTTGTTTCATAAATAAAAAACTATCAATCAGAGTGATGAATACAAGCAAACGTCAAACAACGTATTACCCCACACAATGTACCTGAAAAGTATGCTCCCCACGACGGTTGCTAAATGCATCCCACGCTCCTTGGGATATCAAGTGTGCGTAAAGAGGAGGTGGGTGCGGCTTGATTTTCCCTTCTGCATCTTTAAGATGATATTTCGTTAAAATTGTGCGGAAACCTCTATGAATCCTTCCCAAAACTCTTAATACATATTCCTTGTGCGAGACATCTACTATAAATGCACTCTGCAATGGATGATGAAGAGTAAGTAAATTTTTTGGTATTTTATTTTATTTTAATAAATTAAAAAAATGATATCATAATGTTACCGTAATCTCTTCCCACATTAGTGTCTTCAGCCCGATGACAACATGGTGCCACGACTGTACATCAATCGGCACGCATTGTCGAGTGACGATTTCAATGTAGCTACTAAAGATGGCTCTGTTGGGGTTAACATGTTGGCCTCGCTTATTCCATCCCACCTCAAATTTGATGCCTTTTTCTTTTGCCTTAAGGATTTTGGCTAACACTGTCAAACTATGACGCTCTTGTTTTTTTGCGCTTTCAGGGTTTCATTTCCTACCATTTCCTCAGAAGTAGCATCAATATCTTCCCCCAGAGCGCTAGCATCGGCAATGGGACCAGCAACAACAGGTTGAGAAACCTGTTGTTGCTCTGCAGTGGGACCACCAGCTACTGGTTGAGAGACCTTTTGTGCCTCGGTATTGGGCGCATCAGTAGGTGCAGAAGTCATTATTTTCAGAATTGGTTTAATATTTAATTTAGATTACATAAAAATAGTATCGAATAGATAATAACATAATGTAACACAATGTATGTTACAATAAACAAATAACCTGATTATTGTACTCTCTTTTTTTTCTTTAAAGGCTAAAGATATTTGACTCCTCTATCGACTATGTAAATTCCTTCATTGTGGTCTCCTCTGACATACAAAATGCCGTCTACATTTGGACCGCTGCGAAATGATTGTGAAGTCCCTATAAAAGGGTCAACCTCCATTGAACTTTCATCTGACCCTTCAGTTGTTTTGGTCGATAACAGAACAATTGACCAATTTCGGTTTGCGGGGTCTGGAACATAAAATACTTGTACTGCCTGTGATGCCATTATAAATGGTTCATCTTTCTCCCCTTCCTTTCTGAAATCAACTTTCACGAATCCTAATTCATCTATTTTAACAACACTCCTGTTATCAACCCACTTGCATTGAAAAATCGACACTTTGAATTTCGTATAATCCAACTCCCATATTCGTTTGATGATATCAAAGTATGACATATTCACATAAATTGAATTTTTTTCCTTAGCACTGGAAACATGCATCACCTCAGCCACAAGTGTAACCCCACTATTCTACATGGTACTGTCTTCATCATGTTCATTAGTATAGAATGTATAACCATTAACTGCATAAGCATTGTAAGATAATACGTACACACTTTCTCCTCCGGCCAGCCATCGAAGTCGTTCTGAAATTGAGTCTGGATTTTCATTTAACTGCTTAAAAATATGGTCTCGAAACCATCCTATAAACTGTCAATTATGTGTATCTGATAATGTTTCTTCAATTCCATTTATATACCCTTGTATCAAGGGAAACCTCATTTAAAATCTTTGACATAAGCTAAATAGGTGTTCATGGCAGTTAATAATTTGATATTAAAGGGATAATTTTACTTGGCACACTCAAGGGGTGTCCATAAAAGAGTTCAAGAACATATAACCCATGAAACAAGATTCAATAGGTGTTTATTGAGGTGCAAGGATTAAATAAAGAACTCAATAATATCAATAATCCATTGACTCTTGCAATAAAACCTTAAATCAGGATTTCACACGTTCAATTCAAGCGGTAGAAATTTTTTTACCTAAAAATGAATATCAATAATGGTAGCGGAGATGGTGGAGGCAGCGCCGGAGGAGGAGGCGGCGGTGGCGGCAAGGCGGCGGCGGCGACAGAGGCGGAGGCGGCGGCAGTGACAGAGGCGGTGGCGGTCGCAGCAGCGAGGGTGGAGGCGGCAGAGGCAGCGGCGGTCGCGGTAGAGGGAGTGGGGGTGGAGGCGGCGGCAGCGGCAGAGAAGGAGGAGGACGAGGAGGAGGAGGACGAGGTCGCGGCGACGAGGGGCCTGGTTCAGCTTCCGCGAGAGCTTGACCGCGTGTAAGCGAGGATGACCTGTTAGGGTTATTAAATAAAAACCGACAGAACCTTTATCATCGCTAAAATAAAAGTGCTGATAAAACATTCATTTATCAGCGCTTTTTTAGCGCTGATAAAGGCATACCCCTTTATCAACGCTTTCTATTTAGCGCTGATAAAGGGCAGCGCTTCCCTTGCCCTGTTTTGTGGTAGTGTGTTTTATGATTTAAAATGTAAACTTTCTAAAAATTGACTTTTTATGTGTTTTTTAAGAAACTAAATGGATAAAATATATTATTAATATATATAATATATTAACACCAATTTGATTAGTAATTGATAGGAAATAAGAATAAGAATAGTTAGTGTTAAAAAAAGTTATTTTCCAATGAAAACAGTTTACATTATGTTTTTATTTTTTTATTTAAAAGTTAAATTCTCAAATTTCAGAATTTGAATTTGATAAAAATAAACTTCATTTTTAGATTAAATGTGTAAATACTCTTAATATGAATATTGAAAGTACTGTTTTTACCAAACTTATAACTTTAAAATTACATAAGCAAGACCTAGGAGTATATAAAACCTTTTAACCGGTTAAAGATGTATTTAAGATGTACAACTATACATTTTAAAAATACTATGTTGAATTTATAAAACCCATGATTAATTTTTTATGAACTTAAATAATATTTTTCAATAAAAATTGTTTTTGATATTTTCTTTTAATTAAAAAATATTTTGAAAAAATTTGGTTTCGACTTCATTTTAAATCAACATAACATTTATTTGTTTTATAATTAACCAATTTAAATCATGAAAATAAAATTCATGAATAATTTTACCCTACACATAAATTTTAAGCTTAAAATACATTTTTTTTCTTCTAAAAATGAGTTTTTACACGTTACATGTGCTGATGAGAAATATGATTTTCCTTACACATAGAAATTTTATCAGATAAAATGGATTTCATATTTGGAATCAACATTTCCAAATTATGTAATAAGGTTCATTTTATTTTTAGGCATTAAAAATAAATTACCTAGGTAAAAACTTGTTACCAGAGTAAAAGAAAAAATGGTAAAAATGAAAATTCTAAAATCAAATCACTTAAAAACATGTTTAAAACATGTGTACAAATGAATGGTTGATGGATTCTTAGTCTTATCTCATCCACCACTCAATTGATGTATATTTTTTGATCCACTTGACACGTGAAACATGTGCTCTCTTTATATTAATTTGAAATATTTATAAAAAATGTCATTCTTACCACTTATAAGATGAGTCTCTCACCAACCATTCAAGATCACTCAAATATTTTTTTCCCATAAAACTGTGCCCATTTTCCTTCCTTTACAACCCCTTACCTTTTCTTAAGCTCCTAGTCATAAAAAATCATTTTAAGACAACCAATTCCAAGGATTCTTCCAAGGGAAAGCCAAAATTTTCAATGTGAGTACCTTCTTTTCCTAAACTTAATTTCTTTTCTTCCCAACCTTCCTAATATATATTTTCAATTCTTATATAATTACATCAGTATTATTTTTATATTGAATGTTATTATTCTAAGAGAATAACTATTCACCATCTTTCCCTTTTTATATTAAGAAAAATGAAAATGTCATTTATGAGTTATGCGGAATACCACCTTCATGAAGTGATGACATCCGTTTTTCACCACCACCTCTCTTCACTAACTATATGGGTGAAATTGAAAAACAAATATGAAATATTTAATATAATTATTATTATGTATAGAAAAAATATAATCCACCTTCTTTCCCTCTCATTCTTTGAGAAATGAAAACACTAACCGTGTGTTGTGCATACTACCATCTCCACGAAGTAACATATCTCATTTTTCATCTAGTTTTTTTTGTTATTTATTAAACCCTCTTAAACTCTGATTCACCACCTTAAAAGTATATAAAATACCATTATGTTTCTTTGATAATTATATTATTCCAAAATAAACCACTCTCATAATCATAATCATCCATTAATTATGGAATGTTTATGTTTGAGTCGGTCTAACCACCTGCTTGAACAATACTGCAAAATAATATAAAAAATGACAATAAGAACTTAATTACTGATGATATTGGATAAAAATAAGAAAATAATGATTTTATTTTGGTTTTTTAATGGTAACATTAATATTAAACTCATTAATTGAGATATCATAGTGTGTTTATTAAAATTCACTGAAACATGCTTGTCGCCAATTTCATCTACAAGAACTGTAACCAAAACTCTCATAGAATGGAATTATAACTTTATAAACTATCTTAAAACATCAATTAAAAAATATTATATTATTATTAATGACCAACTTTGGGAGAATAATGAATAACAACCCCACTATTATGAAACTAGTTTAAAACTATCAAGATTACTCACACCAGATATTGAAAATAGATAATAACTAACTAACATATATATAGATAATAGTTATAAATGAAGTTTATAAAACGTTATGGATATGAATACTATTCTAAAATAGAATATTAAGATATATATGTATGTTATACAAAAGTTTAGAGTGCATTCAACTAAGTGATGAAACAAAGTAAGGGTTTCTTGTCTCAAACATTCACCCCTTGATACATATTTCCTATTATACACCATGTTTTCATTGGAATGACTGCCCCTTTGATATTTTGTATCATGATCCTTTAATTATTCATTATATTTAATGTTTAATTTTAATTCACATTCTTCAAGGGGTTTTGATTTAAACGTTACTCATTTCGTAACATATTTCTCGACTCAGATTCCTTCTCCTTGAGTAATAAATTATCCACTTGCTTATGATCTTACAAACCCCCTTTCCCTTCAAATTACCTTTATCAATGGTATTTTCTCTTATTATCTAGAGAATTAAATTATTTTCATCAATATCATTTTCCTTGACGAAATACCTTCTCAAATAAAAGCTTTATGTTTGGAAGAATAAATCTCATCCTTTCCAACGAATCTTTTCCTCAATGTCCATATTTTTCATCCCACCAATATTATAATTTATAATTAGAAACCTAATTATGTATTATCTCATGTGAACTCCATATTACCATTTTCCTATTTTAAAATGGAAGTTTCATTACACTTTTTACGGTGTGATTTTTCAACAAAAATATTTCAAAATATTATAATGGTTTTTCCATTATTTCAAAATAAAATGTTTTATATTCTACCCCACATTTAACATTTATGTCTTTTCAAAGATATATTATTAAATTTTATTTTTAAAAATTAAATGTTTTCAATGTTTTCAATTCACCTTTTTTAAAATATATTTTGAAAGTTACTCATGACTTAATCTTTTTATGATAATGATAAAAATGTTTTCTAAAATATAATTTTAAGTTTTTCTTCCCTGAGAACACATCATTATTTCATATTTTTCTTCTCTATGAAAAATTACTCTCCACACCTTCATGGTTTCTCAAAGAAATTCTTAGTCTCCTAGTTTTATAAAATAATTTTTTTCAAAAGATCAAATATATTTCTTATTTCTAAAGTGATTTTTCTAAAACTACTAAAAAGTGTTTTTCATCAAAGTCATTACCCTTTGAAATATCTTATTCTTGATCAAGGACAATCTTCAAATGATACGATCCACCTTATTTAATTGTATGGATTATGTAATGTTCTTTTATACCAAAGAAATGATATACAACTACCTTTATCTTTCCAAATCACCCTCTATTATAAGCATGGTTTTTCTTCCAAATTATTCCCTTGGCGAATACTCTATATTTCCTTCCTTTGATTGAAGGACATTCACCTAGATGTCATATATTGATTGATTGGGTAAATTATTGACTTAACTGTATACTCATTTCTCTATATGATGTTAGTTTGAGAGATACTTACATTGAAAGCTATTCCATTTATTAATTGGGGAAATATTGAAAATCCATATACTTATTATTCTGATACAGATATTTATTGATTACTAAGGAATTTTGTTCATATATTTTATACTTCATCCATTCCTTTATATGATTAATACGTTGAACATAATTAGTGACAGGTGGGGCCTGATTATAAATATCCCCTTGATGTATTTATAGGTCTCATGAGACAAACTATCTTGGATATCTTGATGTATGTTTTCCTAAAACAATATATTTTCTAAACACAGGGCATTGACGATAAGATAATGATGTCTAATATCATGATATCTTGGTTTATGAAATTGAATTACCTATATAAAATTATGCATTTCATATCCAAGGAGCCCTTAATTTTTATCCATGTTATTTTTTATTTCCAATGTTATCCATGGATATATTATGCTTTCAATTACATTATATTATGACATTATTTTATTATCGTTTATTTCCTGCCATATTATTCATGCCAAGTTTATACCTTGATATCTTTTGATATACATTTTCTATTACCGAGATTCTAATATCACCATTCTTATGTTTCCATTTCCCCAGGTTATAAAGAAAAGTATCACACATGGTATGTCTATATTGAGCCCAAGTTTCATTTATTTTCAATAAGTCAATATGTGAAGAGATGATGCTTGTATAATTGTTATATATTCATTAAATGACATAAGATGTCATGATTGAACAAATCTCAATGTTAAATTATGATGATTGTTTAATCGGTCTTAAGTTCATAAGATATGTGTCAATTGGGTTGAAGATGGAACATTGTTTTCAATAAGGAAAAAGAGTTGAATCCCATGAAAAATAAAAGTATTTTCATGAAGAATTTAAAGAATCACATGCACAATAATTATATTTTTCATGGAGTTGAGATTGGTATGGTATTATAAGTTCTTATATGGTGTCATTTTACACATAGTATTTTTCAAAGAGTTGGTAAGAAATTGGCCAACCACACAAGCCATAAGGGTCTACCCATCAACTTTATTGTGAGAGCATGCTCAACTACAAGGGAGAGTTGGCCCAAGGAGCCTACATGATGCCGAGGTATGTGTCATGACCTGACCCACTGAGGTCCGAGCCACAACTACCCCAAGATCGCCTCCAATACACCAAGGGATGGGAACTAACACCGAGAAAGCGTATCACACACATGGGAGACATTTTCCTAAAGTACATGCACACACACACACACACATCCAAGTACATACAATGGTGAAATTTAAAACAATTGATAACAATGCATGCATACATCTATAATCCCATAATCAGAGTATGAAATAAAGTAATGGAAAGAATAAAAAGGGGACAAATACAAGCCCACCCAAAATTGGGAATAAAGTATGCCCTACTTAGAAGGAGGGGACTTCTGTAAAATGCAACACCAGTGTAAACCTCAGTTTTCCTAGCTCAAACGAAGCTCCACCTACTCCTAGTCTTCCAAGGACTTTGTAAAAATATCTATCAGTTGAATAAACATGACATGTGTGGGTAGAGCCCATACATGGGTGAGTATAACAATACCCAGCAGGACAACTTGAAATCACTAAGCATATAGAATCAAGAATAAAATTCAGCTCATTAAAAGTATATATCAATGACATATATAACAAGAACATCCAGATATACTCATAGTAGACACACAATATAAAGGTAAGGCCACAATCATATTTTCTAGCCTAGGATTTATGCTTAAAGGTTTCATACAACACTCATATAAGAGAAAAAACTCTCTGAGCTGAATTTCCACTGTCGTCACATATCCCTAAGACCACACTTGTCCAGTAGGAACTGCTCCCCAAGCTATACTTCCACTAACGACACTTATCCTAGAGGTCAAACTCATCAGGTCTATCCAATAATAAGTATAAAGGATACTAAGAGGGTTCATCTAAGAAACACACTCGATTGAACTATAGCTCACCAGAAAGATCTGATCTCAATACATAGATAGGGGGTTAACACTCATGACTCACTGGGGGGATGCCAGAACCTACTAGAAATATTCTCCTATATAGGGGATCAATGACCGTGTAAATATTGGTCCCTCTTATTCTAAAAAACCCTATATAAGGAAACATGAAGGAAATGAGGATCGTTCCAAGTCTCTCAGAGGGAAACATGCTCTAAGCCACTGAAGGGTATAATCAAAGCAGACCAAGGAAACTCACTCCAGAATAAGGGAACTCACCTATACTATACTAAACAATATAAAGCTGGAGAGGGGTCACCCTATATGATGAGAATGGAATGTTGCACCAAAGACTCATATGAATAGACCAAGAGAACATGACCAACCACTACTGGTCCAAAGAAACTCATTGAAGCTCACCATGAAGCTGAATTGGGGAGAAAGAGGAATCCAACCTATCCTCAAAGGAGTACACGACATGTAATTATATGTACATGACATGCCTCACTAATCCCTACACTACCCATTTCTTTCACCCACACAACATGAATATTTCTGAAATACACAGTGTGTCCCTTGAGGTACACGGTGCGTAGAATCCGTCCTGGAACTCGGTGTGCCGTTCTACCCATGCTCATGTACATCGGGTCATGCCCATGTACTTGTCATGTTCGAGTACACAACTCTTCCCGTGTACTATGGAATACCTATGTACTTCCAAAGCACATGACGTGTGGGGACACATGGCCACCTGGGCATGTACTCCCTGCACACGTTGATCTGTTTTCCACATGTTACATCGTGTGTGGCTAGGCACACATGGCATGTAACACTACATGGACTTCTGAGTTTGTACCCCCTGTACACCCCGAGTTGGTCAGCTAAGGGTCACATGGAATGTGAAACATGTCACACAACATGCGATACTTATCTCTGTATGGAAACCCTCATGCTTTATGGAATGAACTACACAACATGTGTTTATAGGAATACATATTGTGTAGTTGGGTTTTTTTCACAGAACCCATGGAAATTATCACGTGTCTTCGCCTGCGACTCCGCAATTTCCGATATCACCCTGAATTGCACCGTATGTAACAAAAATAAGGTTGAATGAACCTCCTCACTTCTGATATTTGGAATCAAGCTATATTTGATGCTCAGGAAACACCTTCCGTCGCGCCTTGTCAGTACCGCACACCAAACCGAGATTGAGAATCGCTAATCCATCCATGGGTCTACTGGAGTTTTCATACACCACAATCATAGCATCAGATCTCCATCCCAAACATGAGGTAGAAATCTGTTGCACCAAATACCAGATTCATAATGATTGATCATTAGGTAATCATCAATTTATAGGCCAAAAGAAAATTCCAACAAAGAACGTACGTAGAATGGGGAGAGAGAACCATAAACCACAAACATGAGGAACAAACATTTTCATTTGTTCATTTTTGGATTAGATATATTATCATAGAAAATATGAATGAATAGGTATAAGCATCAATGAATAAAAAAATAATACTTATCCCCAAATCCTATAAATAAACCCATACCCCAAAATGATCGATCAAAGAATCAATCTGTTAGTCGATTAATTCACGTTCATCGTATGATAAGAAATAGGTATAAATAAAAAAACAAACACGCTAATTAGATTTAGATAAATCATTGATTAATAACAATCACGTGTCATTGTTGTTGATGAGATTCACAAGTTGCGTTGGCGTATGATCCTTGATATAATCTCGATCTGATGTCATCTGCCAACAATCCTCCAACGACTCCTCCCCAACGGCTCCAATCAATCCCTAGGTTATGTGGATAACCTTAGGGATTAGGCATATCTGTGTTTAAATAGTGGATTCTAGGTCATTAAGTTGAAATAAAGAAAGAAAGAAATTAATTAATTAATTTTATTATTTTCGCATGTGATAACACTTTACCGAAACGCTCGATGCCGACAAAGATTATGTCACACCTTGGGTAAACTATGTGTTCTGAACTCAGCAATGATCTCAGATTTATAATATGAGGCTTTGTTTGAGAGTTATTTCATATTCTTAGGAAAACTGTACATGTGTTATATTTAATATATTTCAAATATTTATTCTGGGCTCATCGGGCTTCAGAATCTCACACTTCTTAGCGCTTGGCTCCAAAAATATTCCTATAAATATTCCAAAGTCTTACATGAAAAGAACCGTGGCATTACATAATTCAATCCTTCAAGGATTTTCATCCCCAAAAAGCATAAGTTAAACAAAAATGTGGGGATATTAATCTCTTAACTGGGTCTTCCACTCCCATGAGATTCCTTGACTATTTTGTGTGTTATTAAAAAACATGCACCCAAGGAAAACTCTTGCCCATGAAGGGCATTTATACTATTGATACTCAATGCTACTGGATCCTTGTAAAAGGAAACTCTACTATCATGAACTATCTTACCCAGGTTGATATCGTACAATGAGTTATGCACATACCTTTTCAACTATGACATGTGGAGAGAACCAAGCAACCAAAACTGCTGTGATCATAGGGTTAAGCGGTACACCACCTCACTAACTCAACACATGAGCAGGAAAAGAAAGGTCCCTAGAACCCTAAAAATAGAGTATCACCCTAAATAAAAATCCACACATTTCAAACATCAAATTCCTATGTCGTAAGTCCACTGAGGACTCCTGACATTTATCAAGCAATCCTAATCCTCCCCTAGAAGAATTTTACCCTTTACAACTATCACTAACACCAAAACTAGGACCCAAGCACTATTACCCACTAGCTCTGAATAGTATAATAGTGTCCTATAAGGTCTCTCATACATGGACTCAAAAAGGTGATACTATGGAAGTGGAGTGGTAATCATCATGATAAGAAAACTCCACTGATGGTAGATAATCCTCCCAGTTATGGATCAAAACCAACATGTGAACCCGAAGCATGTTAACCAAAACCTGAACAATCCACTTTACCTAGCTAGTTGGATAGGGTAAAACATTGTTCCCAACTGCAAATGAGTCCTCAAAGGCTTCCCGTATCATTTCCCTAATCATGTCATGATGTAAGCATTATGGTCTGCAATGATCATCAAGGGAATTCCATAAAGATTTACTACCTCCTACATGAAAAAGTGTCTCAAAATCTCCATAAATCTCTATTTTCCATCACCCATTGTTAGACGAGACAACAAAATATTAACTTGAAAACTAGTATTAACTCTCATGACTACCCAACAAATTCCAATAGATCTTGGTACATCCTCACCTACACCAGATGTATTGGTAAGGGAAAAAAACGTCCTCAACACCTCCTTCCACAATGTGATTGGTGTCACTGCTCATCCTTGAATAAGGATGACAAGATTCCCTCATTCATATAATTTATCTGAAACATATCCTGTGGATATTTGGTCATGGAACATCTCACAATTGATACCTCTAAGTTGTATATACCTAACTATTTGAAGAAGTGGAGGGTAAAAACTATCGGCTGGAGGTAAATTATACCATCCTCAAGTGTCTCATATGCTTCAAATTAGACACTGAGTACACATGGATGCTACTGAAGAAGACTACAATGAAATAATCTAAGAAAGGTTTAAATATCTAGTCCATAAGTCTCATGATTCTTATGTGGCATACAAATCACCAAAGGGTATCATGATGAGCTCAAAACAACCACAATGGAATTGGAAACCCACTTTTGGTATATCTTGCTCCCAAACTAGAGCTGGTGATAAATTTTATTGAGGTCGAACTCTGAGAACCACTCCAACCTAAACCACTAGTATAAGAACTCAATGATGGAATGTGATTGTTTCCACGCATCACCTAGTTCAAGTGACACCAATTCACACCCAACCTCTAGCACTCATCCACCTCCTGGGAAAATCAACATAGGGTTGCCTTGGAAAAAACATCGGGTCTTATGAAGATCCTGCTCTTTAGACTCCTCCAACTGCACCTCTATCTCTCACAACTATACAGGTTTATCCAATATTCTAGCTCAAAATATCAGATTGTCCCTGGTGCAAGTCCATGCAGAAAACAAACTCTTGATGGGGAGGTAAACCCAATACATTCCTAGAAAATAAATCATTTTACTCCACCACCACTATGGTAATTTAAAAGATCATAACATCCACTGCTCTAAAGGTATCACTAGCCAACTAAAATGATGTCACTCATAACCTCCTCCACATGAGCTCATTCTGCTCTGCCTGGGATTACTCCTTATCAAACTAGGAAAACTCCATCCCAATAAGCTGAAAACACCGCCACACTCACTGGTGGAAAAAATATGAGCATGGATGGTAGGGAACCAATATATACTAAGGAAAACACCATATTTTCTCACTGCCACTACAAATAGATTCCATGTGAGGCTCTCTATTTCCTCCTAGAGTCAGGTCACACTGCCGATAGAAGCGTGTAATCACTGGTTCTCTCTGCATGAGCCTCAAACACAAGGTTCAAGCAAAAAGGGTTCTACTAGTTTCATTAGGTCTTGAACAGGGGATACACTCAAAGAAAAATTGGCTCATATGTAACACCCCAACCTTAGTTGCCCAGAGTCAGTGCATTATTAAATTATATTGGCATGATCACAAGAAAATCAAATCCCAAAGGACCGATCAGTTTAGTAGCCTTGGAAATACTAGATACAAACATAAGTTTTACATTAAATTTTGAAATAAAAAACAACATATTATCCCCTTTTAAAACTCTAATATACCTTAGATTATCCCTATAGATCAATCATAATATACTTCTTTTCATCTTGGGGAAAAATGAAACATAAGAAAGGGGTGATCTCAGATGGTCAGTAAGGATAAACAGTATAGAATAAGCTATCATAAATAAGAATAAACTTTTAACGTAAGGTATAAAACTAAAACACAATCCTTTTAAACAGAATATTTATCAGAATATGGAAAAAATAAATCGAATAATTTCATTTAAACTTTCACATGGATATTGTACTAGTCAAATAATCACATGCAATATCAATAACTAATCTCATTATGAGGAAATGAATAATGCAGAACATCATAACCATACCGCCAAGGTCTCATGCCAAGACCATTACCATACCATCAAGGCCTTATGCCAAGACACCAATTTGTATCATGAGACATACCAATGCATCAAGGAGATATAGCAGGCCCTGCCTATCAATTACTAAGTCCAATGCATTCCTCATATGAAAAGGGTGAAACATAACATAGACATTCGTATTAAAACTAGCATACGAAATGTTTATACTTTAACCCTAAACTATGAATGGTATAAAAATTGAACATCCATAGTAAAACATATCATAAAACCTTTAATCCAATATAGAATATTTTATCATAATAAATCAACCTTAATGAAGCATTAAATTCAAAAAAGGATGTTGACATAGATGAAATTGATCTACTAAAATCATTAAAACTCTTTTAGAGAGATATCTATTTTTACTTTAAAATCATTTAAAAGCCATGAAATTATAAAATAAAACATATATTTTGAAAATAACCTTGTAATATTATAAGGTAAGCTTCAAAATGTTAAGATGTTATAATGATATAATATATCCAATCACGACGTATAAGTTAAAAAAACATTCTTTCCTTAATTTTTTGAAAATGTTATAAATAACTCATTTGGAAAAAGATAGAAAGATTCCTTTCGAAACATTTTTTAAAAAGTAAAACATGGGTAAAAATGACTTTAAAAAATTGTCGATAATATTTTGAATTACATTTTATGAAATATGGACATGGATGATAAGGATGTCTTAGTATATACTTACATTCACATAATAAAGAGATTGTGAAATTAACCCTTACCTTAACCCTTCATTTAGTCAAGGGTGAGTTATACTCATGTATAATGGTTAAAACATGTTATTAAATTATACTAGGACCATATCAATATTTATGATATCATATATGATACTCTTATATCATTTTGTTAATATTATTTCCGTATTACCATTGTTTTGAGTGTTAACTGCTTTGTTTTTCCATTCCAGTTTTGTTAAGTCATATTGTTATGCATATGATGTATTTAATTTATATTTAGAATTATATTAAGATAATAATAATTATTTTTTACTAATCGTATAAATTTTATAATCATTCTTGAATGGTTAACATAGAGAATGAATCTCATCATGTCATGGAGAAAGTAGGTTGTATGTAAGCACGAGCGATAATATCATTCCCTTGATGGTTAAATGGTATTGAATTGGATGATATATTAATTATAAAGAATAATTACCATTTTATATTCATTATTTATATCCATTACACTCATCATCATATACATTACAATAAATTAGTGTTGAATAACAAATTACACCACAATATAGAGATGGTAAGCCGTACACACACACACATGGTGATATTGTTATTCATATGATATATAAAATGAGGAATATGGTTTTATCATGATTATAATAACATATCAGTATATTTATCATACCATAGTTATTATTTTTATATGGAAACAACATAGAAATAGGAATTAGAATAAGAAGCGGACTTTGAAAGAGGTGATAAAACAATTACCTATTTTTCAGGTATCTCCTTTTAGTTTGCACAGAAGGAATCCTTAGAATGAATTTATACCCAAAGTATGGCCTCTAGGATGAACTAAGGAAAGTTGGGAGGATAATTTGGTAGGTTTTGGCAGAGCCAAAGGGCTTTGGAGGTGTGAATTAAATATAATAAGAAGTCATTTTTTATAAGAGAGGTGATGGACACCTTTTGAAATACAAAAACTATTAAATTAATATAAATTAATTTTTAAATAAAAATGGATCAAAAGTGGATTATTTTAAATATAAGATGAGTATGGGTATAAATAATCTCAACCAATAAAATTTAGATATTTTTTTTTGTTTTAAATCTTATCATTTTCATTCATCATTATCTAATCTATTTAATTTTAATTGTGGTAATAACATTATAAATATTAAATGGTTATAAATATTTATTTATATGGTGTAAATTGAACATAAATTGACATTTTATGAAATTTTAGACCTTATAATTATTACATTGTAATTTTTAAATATTTTTATGATTTTTAAATAATTTAATAAAATGTTATTTTTATAAAATATCAATTGTTTCAATTTTGAAATTATTCATTTCTTTGATTTTAAATAAAATCCACATAGAAGGTAACTTAGAACAAAAATATTTAATATACTAAAAACATTTAATATTCACCTATAAAATTCATAGATAACCTTAATTATTCAAATTATATTTCTTTTAATATTTTTAAAATCATTTATTTGATATTTCTATTAATAAAATAATTTTTGTGTCACTATTGTGTCATCCTTGATGATAATTATATAATATCTAATAATTATAAATTAATTTCTATGATATAGGTAATTATTTTACATTTCTATAGACTACATATATTTGAGGTTATCACTTATTTATCCCTATATTAAAATTAATATACTTATATAAAATGAGAGTGTGACATTTGGTCACATTCATTGATTTTAATAATATTAATGTCATATTCATGGGAAAGTGGCCATTAAGTGATTCCATTTAGAATAATAGATGATAAGGGTCTAATTTAGTCATCCAATAGGATTTTTATAGGTGTTAAGATAATTTTATAATATTATTTTGACCTTTAATTACTCGATTTACCCTTAACCGTGGTAATAAAAAAATTACTAAAGTTACTATTCATAATGTCCAAAAAATAAAATTAAACTATTAAAATAATTTGGACCCACTGATTCCAAATATTGAATCCATTTTTCAAAATTTAAAACATAGAAGTTACATTAATTAATTTAAAATTAACCCCTGTTGAAAAAAATGAGAAAATGAGTTTTTTAAAAGTAAAAACCATCAAAAGATTGACATGTGTTTATATATAAGTTTAATGTGAAAATAACTCCAATTACCTAAATTATATTAAATGATAAAAACTTAATCTAATTATACATTAAAACTAATTAAAAGGATAATCTAACAATATAACTAAATTAGATGAAAAAGAAATTTGAATTAAAATATAGTATTTTTTACTATTAATTAAAATATGATAGTTATTAGATTAACACAAAAAATGTATCCAAAATAAATTTTTATGTCTCTATTAAAAATAATAAGTTTATTTTTTCAAATTTAATATATAAAAGTGTCAAAAATTGGATTTAAAAAGTGTTTTCCATTAAAAGGCGGTAAAATTGTTTTTATGAACAAATAGCCTTTTAATGTGTAAGATTGGATTAATTCTTATCTTGTGCCTATAAAATAAATTCGGATGGATTTAATTTTTTTTAATTATATAATATATAAATTTCATAATTTTTTTAATACTGTTCATAACTGTTTTTTAAGCAGCTAGTTTGATAGGTTATGGTGCGCTCGAACTCGGTGTTGCGTTCAGTGCAAGCTATTGAACTATTTAAAAAGAAACATACCGTTGAAGCTTGGGGTGTTACATTATTCCCTCCTTCAAATAATTTCATCCTTGAAATTTATATAATATTACTTCATAAAAAGATTCGAGTGGTTCTTTATCATAAGTTCTTTAGGTTACCACATTGTCTCTTCTATTTTATGATTTCTCCAAAGAACCTTTACCATATGAGTCATCCAATTTCTCAACACTTGTTCTATGGTATAAAAAATCTTGATAGGCTCTTCATAATAAGAAAGAGTGGGTTCCGGTTCTATTTCTTCATAGGTGAGTACATGCATTGGGCCAAACATGTATTTCCTTAACATTGATACATGGAACACATCAAAAACTTTGGAGAGACTTGGCGGCATTACCAAACGGTAAGCTACAAATCCAATTCATTCCATAATTTCAAAAGGTTTGATATACATGGTACTTAATTTAACCTTCTTACTGAATTGTATAACACCCTTCCATGTAGATACCTTCAAGAAAACATGATCTCCCAATTGAAATTCCAAATCCTTCCTCCGGTTATCAGTATAGCTCTTTTGCCTACTTTGAGCTGTTTTGATATGGGTCTGAATAGTTTTTACCTTTTCTGTTGTTTCCTCAACATGTTCCGGGCCTAAAAGTTTTCATTAACTAATATCATCTCAACAAGTTGGTGTATGACATCTCTTTCCATATAACACTTTATATGGTGCCATCTGTATACTTGAATGGAAGTTATTGTTATTGGAAAATTCTACCAGAGGTAAATACTAATCCCACATACCATGAAAGTCAAGAGAAAAAGATCTCAACATATCTTCTAAGGTTTAAATAGTCCTTTCTGATTTTACATCAGTTTGTGGGTGGTAGGCAGTGCTCAAATGAAGCTCAGTATCTAGGGCCTTCTAAAGACTTTTCCAGAATTGTGATGTAAAACGGGGATCACGGTCATAAATAATCGATAGGGGTACACCATGAAGTCTTAAAACTTCATTAATATATAGTCTTACTAAATGTTCAAGTGGTAAATATTCTCTTATAACAATAAAATGTGCTAATTTGGTTAGATGATCAATAATAACCCATATCACATCATTTATTATGGGAGTCTTTGGTAGCCCTATGACAAAGTCTATTTTAATATAATCCCATTTCTACACAGGTATAGGAAGAGGTTGAATGACACCTCTAGGATGTTGTCTTCCAGTCTTCACCTGTTGACAAACCAAACATCTCGACACATAATCAGAAATATCCTTATTCATGTTGTCCCACCAAAAATGTTCCTTCAAATCTCTATACAACTTAGTGCCACCAGGGTTTATAGAGAAATTGGAGCTATGAACATCGTCCAATAATTACTTAGATTAGGTATAATAGGAAAACAAATCCTCTTCCCAAATTTCCAAGTACCATATTAAAATATGAAGTCAATCGGTCTCCCATTATTCACAATGTTACTTTTCTTTTGAAACTCCTCATCATCAGATTGAGAACTTTTTATCCTTTCTAGTAAAGAAGGTTTTGCAACTATTTGAAAAAGTATTGACGTTTCACCTTCCATGATAATTCCCATATCCATATTTACTAGATCCATAAACATTAGATCCCTTTTAAATCTCATTTTGTTTATAACTCCATGGTATTTTCTACTCAAAGCATCTTCCACCTTATTTTCCTTCCCTGGGTGGTATTGTATTGTGCAATCATAATCCTTGAGTATCTCAAGCCATATACTTTGTCTCATGTTGAGTTCTCTCTGTGAGAAAATGTATTTCAAACTCTTATGATCAGTATATATCTTAAATATTTCACTATAAAGATAGTGTATCCATATATTTATGGAAAATATTACCACTGCTAACTCCAGATCATAAGTTGGGTAGTTTTGTTCATGAAATTTTAATTTCATTGATGCATAAGCAATAACCCTATCATTATACATAAGGACACAATCAAGTCCTTTCCTTGACACATCACTATAAATCATAAACCCATCATTCCCAGATGGTAGAGTAAATATAGAAGCATTGATTAATCTTATCTTCAATTATTCTAAATATTATTCACATTATTTTGTCCAAACGAATTTAACCCCTTTACGTGTGAGGTTGGTTAACAAATTTTCCAATCGGGAAAAATTCTGAATGAAACGCCGATAGTAACCTGCTAAAACAATAAAAATGTGTACCTCTATTATGCTCGTCAGTGTTGGATATTCTTGGATTGCCTTTGTCTTTTCAGAATCAACAAAGATTCCATCTTTGGAGACAATATGACTAAAAACAGAAATTTCCTGAAGCCAGAATTCACACTTGCTAAACTTCCTATATAGTTCATTTCTTATAAGATTCTCCAGAACAATTCGCAAGTGGTTCTCATGGTCTTCGTAGCTTTTGGAGTATACCAAGATATCATCAATAAATACAACAAAAAATTCATCAAGATTTTCCTTGAACACTCTATTCATTATATTCATGAAAACATAGGGCACATTAGTCAATCCAAATGGCATTACTATAAATTCGTAATGACCATTCGTAATGCTATATTTGGAATATCCTCCTTTTTTAAACATAATTGATGATATATAGAATGAAGGTCAATCTTCAAAAAATATTAATCTCTATGAAGTTAATCAAATAAATCAACAATGTGAGGAGGAGGATACTTTTTCTTTATTGTAATAACATTGATTTCTCTATAGTCAATGCACAATCTCATTGATCCATATTTCTTCTTAACAAAAAGAATTGGGGCTCCCCATGGAGAAACACCAGGGAAAATAAATCCCTTATTACTCAACTCCTATAGTTTTTTATTTATCTCCACTAATTCCACAGTGGTCATTCTATAAGGAGTTTTTGATATTGGCCTTTCATTAGGGATTAAATCAATAGAAAAATCAACTTCCCACTCTAGAGGACATCCAGGTAAATCCTATGGAAACACATAAATGTATTATTGTAAAATAGAAACACCCTAAATTAAAATATTTCTTTCTTCACACATGGATAATGTTTTCTCTTTCTCCCCATGAATTTAATTCAGAAGAGCTACTGGGGGTGGATCTAAATAAGAATTAGATGATGAAATTTCTTCTCTAAAGATAATGGATTCTATATCATCCTCACAAATCGTAACTTCTTTCGTATTGAAATAAATTTTCATATCATATTTGGATATCCAATCCATTCTGAGGATTATATTAAATTCAACCATAGGTATGCTGATAAATTCCATAGATAAAGCACATTTCTATGCCATAATGGGAACCACCTGACACATCTTTGTTGCAATGAGACTTACCTTAGGCGTTTTGACTGACAACTCCCTTGTTAAAGTGAATTGGAAATATCTAATTTTTCAATCAAACTAGGAAGATATAAAGGAATGCGAGGATCTAGAATCAAATAAAGCTTGGCTAAATTTGAGAAGACAATTATAGTACTTACCACCATGTTATTTGGAACATCTACCTTAGCAGTTGTGATCACATAAGCCTGGCCTTGCTCCCTTGGATTTTTTTGGGGAAAATTTCCTTGACACTTAGGATAATCATTTGCATAATATCCCATTTATTTACAATTGTAGCATTGAAAATTGAAAACTTATTTCTTCCCCTTGCAATCACGATCTTGGTGGACATTTTCGCCACACGTGTAAAAAACTCTCATCCCCTTTAGGCAAGTACTAAGGTATTTATTACCATAATTATTACTGGTTGGGAAGTCAGATTTTTCCTTATTCCCCTTATTTCTTTTCCCAGAGTGTTCAACAACCCTCTTATTCTCTTAATTCCATTTAAAGTCATAAGACTTAGAGAATTACTTTTATGTCCTGATAGAACATGAGACTATATCTTCGTATAATGAGAAATATTGTGAGACCTATGACAACCCTGCTTTTATTACAAACTTAAACATGATTTATTACATAAAACTTCACTTGATACAACAAAGAATATCGAGAGGTTTAGTGTCTTTGGGGATTAGGATCATTACATAAAAACTTAAAACATGAAATACAACATATTTATTGAAAACTTCCTTTACATGACCACTACATTCCTTCGTACTTATCATTGCATGGGATAACCTGAGGACATGCATAAGAAAAGGGTGAGCTATAAAGCCTAGTAAGGGAGTACAAATGGAATAACATGAGGAGTAAAATACATGTTAGACAATAGGCATATCAATAGAGCATAAGAAAAACATGAACATAAAGGCATGATAAAGCATGATAATCATAACATGGAAATGTGACAACAACACTTAACATGGAATTAGCATGAGCTAAGGCTCATTGCACATGGAGCATGAGTAAATCCTCATTGCACATAAATCACAAGTAAACCCTCGTTTCACTTGAATTAGCATGATTCAACACTCATTGCACATGAAGTATCATGATACTATACTTTACCCAATGCATTGGAGCGCTATAAGGGCGCACCCTTCTTAAACATTTCATTTCATGCATAAGTGCGCCACATGGATCATAAAACATGGATTCATAAAACATAATCATTTATTCAATGATAAAGAAATGTGGAATTCATAAAAGAAACTTTAAAATCAATAATTAAATGTGCATAAAGGTGAATACCCTTGATGGAGAAATGGGCATGGTATTCACTACACAATGACATTAGCGTAGAAAATCGGTGCGATTTCGGCAGCGTAACAGCGTGACATAAGAATTCATAAAAATGTTTGATGAGAGAGAAAGGGGTTCCTCATCATATTTACATGTAATGGACAGTAATTAGGTCATATAGATACATTTCCCAACAATTGTAATGGAATTTAGATTCATGATACAAAAGTATTGCTTGAATGTAAAAGAGGAGAGAGAAGTTCCTTTTAGAATTTCAGCATAGTAACGGGTGTACATGAGAGGCATTTAATGAGAGAGAAAGGGTCTCCCATCATTCAAACATAAAGAGGGAAGTATGAGGGAGGTGTGAAACCATACCCCAAAATTTATAATTGAAATTAAAAGGGAAAAAAACTTAAAGAAAATTGGACAAAAATGAGAAAGGAAGAAAAAACCCTTACTTGGAAGTGTGCTTCCAAAGGCTAGAGAGAGGCTTCTTGGGAGCTTGGAGAACCTTGGGAGGATTCTAGAGAGATTAGGGAAGATTTTTGATGAACTAAAAAGGCTTTGAGTGAGGAGGAAGTGGGAGCTTGGGTGGGTTTATATAGGAAAGGTGAGGGAATTCTTTATTATTTAGGTTTGGGACCCCTTATATTAAATTAATCCAAACCACAAACCATACCATGGTTTTTTCCCATGGTTTTTGGAAAATGGAAGAGGAAAATAATATTTTATAAGGCCAAGGTCCGAACTTCTTAAAATATTAGGGTTACTTATGTGGAGGTGAGTCACACTCCCATGGAAATTAATTTAAAAAGACAAGGTAATAAGCCTTGAGGGGTCCATTAATGCTTTGAAAAGTAATCCAAACAAACCCAAAATCAAATTATTTTAATTTTAAAACATATATTGGCCGAATATAAAGATTATAGTATTTTATTACATCACTATTGGGTCATTATGATGTCATAAAACACATTATATATTTAAACGGTATTTAATTTTTACCCAAAAATTTGACTATCTCAGAAAATTATGAAAAATTCACCGTTGGATAATTTCGACGTCTTGATTCCAGAAATAACATTTATTTTATCTAGATAATTTTCTAAATATTTTAATTTTCACTTTTAAAATAAAAACTGACATTTATCGAAAATTCACGGGTTTTGACAGAAATGGCTTTCAAACCTTAATAAAAATTATAATTGCATTCATAAAATTATAAGATCATTTATATTTAATAAAAATTAATTTAATAATAATAATAATAATATTTTATTAAAATATTATTTAATTCAAAATCCCTTAATTTAATAAAATAGAATTCTTAATTAAATAATAACTAAAAACACTATTTGTACTTTAAAAACTATTTACAATGTATCAAAAATGACTAGAAATTATATTCATTATTATATAAAAAAATAATGTACATGAACATAGTACTACTTATTTGTTACATAACCCCTTAAAACAGCCGCATAAGACCTAAGGGTAAGGTGTGCGATGGTGACAGACTCTTGGGGTGGCTCGGATAACATTGCTTGAGTGGTAATTTCTATCAACTTCCACTTTTCCCATAGACGGTCTCGTTCGAGCTTGACATGATGAAGCTCAGCTTGGGCTTGGTCAAGAGCGAAGCCCAAGGACGCCACCTCTTTTCTGAGCTCCGATAAATGGGCTTCGTATGGGGCAATTCTACTGGATGAGGCCATCACTTCCTTTGTCTAAGTAAAATTGGATGTGTTAAAGCCCTATATTTATACTAATCATGTGATCACTGTTCAACGGCTATAAAAGTAACGGTCAAAATTCTTATCATAAAACCAATGAAGTTGACATTTTATAAAAATATTTTATATAAAGAGACATTTAATAATATCAAGAGGGATTTTCCATTAATGAAGCTTTGGGTCGTTACAATATTACCCCCTTAAGAAATTTCGCCCTCGAAATTTTCCTTTTCCCACACTAAAACAGATGTGGGTAACTCAGCTTCATCATTTCCTCCAATTCCCAAGTCACTTCTTCAAACTTGTGGTTTCTCCACAACACCTTGATGAGGGGTATTGTCTTATTTTGTAGAACTTTTTCTTGATGATATAAGATCTTCACTGGTTGTTTCTCATAAGAAAGATCGTCTTCCAATTGTACCACCTCAGAAGAGAGTACATGTGAAGGCTCCGGTATGTACTTCCTTAATAGGTATACATGAAAGACATCATGTACTTTGTCCATAGTAGGCAGAAGTGCTAGTCGATAGGCCACAACCCCGACACGATCAAGAATCTCGAAGGGGTCGATGTACCTTGGACTTAACATCCCTTTCTTTCAAAACCTTATGACCTTATTCCATGGAGATATGCATAGAAAAACCATGTCTCCAAATTTAAACTCAAGGTCTCATCGACGATTATCTGCATAAATCTTCTGTCGACTCTGGGCTGCCTTGATATGCTACTGAATGGTTTTCACCTTCTCCACCATTTCCTCGACCATTTCTGGTCCAAGTAGCTTACATTCACTGACCTCATCCCAACATACCGGTGTTCTGCACCTTTTCCAATACAGGGATTCATATGGCGCCATTTGGATGCTCGAGTGGAAACTATTATTATAAGAGAACTCAACCAGAGGAATATGTTGATCCCATCCTCCTTTAAAGTCCATTGAGAACGCTCTCAACATATGCTCAAGTGTTTGGATAGTCCACTAGGATTGGCCATCAGTTTGAGGATGATAGGCCATACTAAAGTTCAGTTCATTATTCAGAGCATGTTGAAGACTCTTCCAAAACTTAGAGGTGAATCTTGGATCTCGGTCAGACACAATAGATAGTGGTACTCCATGAAACATTACCACTTCTCTGATATATATCCGTTCCAGTTGATCCAATGAGAAATACTCCCAAATAGCAATGAATTGTGCAGTCTTTGTAAGACGATCCACAAAAAACCATATTGCATTGTTGCCTTTGGATGTCCTCAGAAGTCTGGTGACAAAGTCCATGGTGATCTTTTCCCATTTCCATTCTGGTATGGGCAATGGTTGCATCATCCCCTTAGACTTCTACCTCTCTGCCTTCACTTTCTGACACACCAGGCACTTTGATGTATATTCAGCAATCTCATTCTTTATATTATTCCACCAAAAGTTTTATCGGAGATCTCGATACATCTTTGTGCTCCCTGGGTGAATAAAGAAATTTGAACTATGTGCATCATCCAAAAGTTCCTTCTTCAGCTCCGGACTTGATGGAACACATAGTCTTTTCCCAAACTGCACAATTCCTTCTTCATTAACATTAAAATCCGAGGATTTCCCTTTTTCAATAGATCCCACTTTTTCTTGAATTCCCACATCATCCTTTTGATCATCCTTTAACCTTTCCAAAAGAGACGGTTGAACAATCATTTGTGAAAGGATTGATGATGTTCCCTTCTCTATTATTCCCATGTCCATCTTCATCAAGTTTAAGAAGATTGGATCCTTCTCAATTCTCATCATTGATAGAATCGCTGGATCCTTTCTACTTAGGGAATCTTCCACCTTGTTCGCTTTCCCAGGGTGGTAATGGATTGAACAGTCATAATCCTTGATGAGCTCTATCCATATTCTCTGGCGCATATTAAGCTCTTTCTGTATGAATATATATTTAAGACTCTTGTGGTCAGTATATATCTCACATTTCTCTCCATAGAGATAATGCCGCCATATTTTCAAGGCAAATATCACCGCCGCAAACTCCAGATCATGCATTGGATAGTTTCGCTCATGGATTTTCAACTGCCTTGAGGCATAGGATATCACTTTATCATTCTGCATCAGCACACATCCTAATCCCTTCTTCGAAGCATCTCTGAATACCACAAAAACTCCCCACTTGTGGGTAAAGTGAGCACGGGCGCAGTGATAAGCCTCCTTTTAAACTCCTTGAAGCTTTCTTCGCATTCATCACTCCAAGCAAAATTTACTCCCTTTCGAGTTAGCTTGGTAAGAGGGTTGGACAATCGTGAGAAATTTCTCACAAATCGTCGATAATATCCTGCTAACCCCAAGAAGCTACGGATATCTGTTACCGATGTTGGCCTCATCCATCCCTCAATTGCATCTGTTTTGGAGGGATCCACAGATATCCCATTACTTGTGATGATATGGCCCAAGAATGAGACCTCCTTCAACCAAAACTCACACTTACTGTAATTTTCATAGAGCTTATCCTTGCACAAAGTCTCTAGTAGAGTTCTTAAATGCTCCTCATGATCCTCCTTGGTTTTGGAGTATATTAGAATATCATCTATAAAGACTACCACAAATTTATCTAGATAATATATAAAGACTCTATTCATCAAGTCCATGAAGATTGATGGAGCATTAGTGATTCCTAAAGGCATTACTATGAATTCATAGTGCCCGTATCTTGTACAAAAATCTGTCTTGGGGACATCTTCCTTCTTCACCCTTACTTGATAATATCCCGACCACAAATCTACCTTAGAGAAGAATTGTGCTCCACGCAGCTGATCGAACAAGTCATAAATTCTTGGGAGAGGATACTTGTTCTTTATCATGATTTTGTTAAGTTCATGATAATCGATGCAAAGCCGCATTGACCCATCCTTCTTCTTGACGAAGAGGACTGGTGCACCCCATGGTGAAGCACTTGGGCATATAAACCCTTTATCCAGATTCTCCTGTAGTTGTTTCTTCATCTCTTCAAGCTCTACAAAAGCCATTCTATATGGAGTCTTGGATATTGGTAAAGCCCCGGGTATAAATTCAATTGAGAATTCAACATCCCTTCTAGGAGGGAGACCGGGCAGTTCCTCAGGAAACACTTCAGCGAATTCCCTCACAATAGGCATTTATTCTAGGATGGTTTCTTCCTTGAACTCAATCATCTGAGCCATATACGCATGCTCATAAGGCAGTAATATCCACTCTTGAGATGATGGAGCTAAAGGAGATTCATCTTCCTCCTTACACTTGTAAATAATTGGGGGTCGATTCTCCATATGGAGTGTGATTTCCCTCTCCTGAAAATTTATGTTGTCTCTATATAAGAAAAGCCAATCCATGCCAAGAATTGCATCAAATTCCACCAGAGGGAGTATGGAGAGGTTCGCTGGGAATTTCAATCCACAGATTATAATAGGGGAGGACTTATATTCATGGGATGCAATGATTGCCCCATTTGCCGTACTCATCGACATCTTCACTTCCATGATTTGTGGTGGTGCTGGGATTGTTCTACTAAAATTTCGAGATATAAAAGAATGCGTAGAACCTGAATCAATAAGTAAGTTCTCTATTCTTGAATGAATAACTAGCGTACCTGTCACCACTTTGTTGTCGGGGTTCACTTCGGCAGAAGTGATGGCAAAAGCTCTTCCTTGCTACCTTGGAGGTTGTTGGTTGTCTCTGAAAACCCTTGGATTAGGGCACTGATTTTAAAAATGACCCAGTTATTTGCATTTGTAGCATTGAACAACGCGTTGAGGTTTGAACGGAGCATTCCTCTCCTCTGTCGCAGCCGCGGGTCTTTCTTGACGAAAATTAACAGATAGGTTCCCTTCTCTTCCACACCTGAATCATTTTCTCGTCCCCTTAAGGCAATTTCCAAGGTGCTTCTTTTCGCACTTTTGGAAAGTGGGGTGCTGGATCTTCTTAGCACCGTTGGATTTATCCATCGGACCACCAGCATTAAAGTACACCTTACGCTTCTTGTCCCCATGATACCCCTGTGATTCCCCGATCTCCATTTCGACCTTGAGGGCACATCAGACAATTTCCTCATAGCTGTCGAAGTCACGGATCGCTAATGCTTTCCGCAAGCTAGGCTTCAGCCCATCAAATAAGCAGTCAACCTTGCATTCAGGGGTAACGACAAAGCCAGAAGCATATCGTGCAAGCCTTGTGAAGTTTTCCTCGTACGCTCCAACATATTATTCATCTTTTTTCTTGAGGGAAAGGAAGTACCTTTCCATCTTAAGCTGGAGGGTGCGTGGAAAATATTTATCGAAAAACATCTTCCAGAAATCCTTCCATTCCAATGACTCGATCTTCTCCTCAGGCTTCGTATTTTTGATCAACGACCACCATTGATCAGCTTCACCCTCCATATGATAAGCTTCCAGGAGAACCTTCTCTTGTTCAGAACATTGAAGGATGGAGAAGATATTTTCAATGGAGTTGATCTATTGTTCAGCGATCATGGGATCAGATGATCCACTAAAAGTAGGAGGCCTTTGTCTCATGAATCTCTCGATAGCGACTTGTTCTTTCTTAGGGGGGTTTGGAAATTCCTCTTGACCCGTGTTTCTATTCAATGTTTGAGTTAGATGAGAGAGAAGCATGACAAAGTTCGCGATTCCCGCTTCCATTGGATTGGGCATCTCATTAGTACAGTCATCACACTGATCTTCACATTGACTACACTACTACATTTTTTAGTTTTGGCGCCTATGGTAGCGGGCGACCGCCATTGGCAGTCGCTACTGATGCTATTAGCGACCGCCAAAAGCGGTCGCTAAAACTGAAATGTAAATGGCGGGATTTTTCCCGCCCCCCGCGTTGTCTTCTTCAATGTCACTCACTACAACAGCGTCGACGCCTCCCGCCGCCGCACCGCCACCACAGGTAACCCCCTGTCGCCGCCACCCCCGTCGCCTCCCGTCGCCCCTACCAATGCTGCCGGAAAACCTCTCACCCCCGGCAGTCAACCGATGCTGTTAAATCCCCAACGTCACCCTTGACGCTTCCTCCGGCCACCGTGGTTCTTCCATGGCCGTCAACCCAAGCTCGGGGTCACCTCCAACATGCCGCGCGCGCCCTAGTATACAATCAGCACCAAATAATCGTTGGTTTTCGAAGAGAGTATTAGCGACCGCCATTATCGGTCGCTATTACTCAATAGCGACGGAGCAACTGCGACCGCCAAAAGCGGTCGCAGGGCGGTCTCTAAAGGGCATTAGCAACCTCTTTTGGCGGTCGCTAAAACCCTCATTTCTAGTAGTGTTGTTAGCCCGAGTCCCCCTATTACCGGCCATTGGCTGGAATAAAAGGAATGTTAGGGGTAACACATAAAGGGTAATCCAAAGACAAAAGTTTATGACTTATAAATAAACTTTCATTTCCTTAACTCACGAGTCTATAGGCTTTAATCTAGGCTTTTCACGATCTACTTTCTAACATATATTCTTAGGGGAATTTTTTTAATTCCCTTAATAAGGGTTCATACTAAGCTTGTGAATTTACCAAAGCATATCCCCCGGGAGTGTCGTAACCAAGAGTGCAACAAGGCCCGTTGTCGTGCACTAGTTCCCATTCGAGTCTAGCTCAAAGCGGTGTTTTTGGGTTTTACCCCTAGGATACATCTGTGCCAGAGCCGCCTCTACCTTCTCGTATCTAGACAGGGATGTATTTGCTTGATAACCCACTTACTCAATACTCACCAAAACTTAGGGACGTTTTTATTGTACTTAGTCTTGTATCTAAGGATTTACTAGGTTTTTCTAATCCTAATCCCAAAAATAACCAAACCTATCCTCTAATACCAACTATGACAACCCTGCTTTTATTACAAACTTAAACATGATTTATTACATAAAACTTCACTTGATACAACAAAGAAGATCGAGAGGTTTAGTGTATTTGGGGATTAGGATCATTACATAAAAACTTAAAAAATTAAATACAACATCTTTATTGAAAACTTCCCTTACATGACCACTATATTCCTTCGTACTTAGCATTGCATGGGATAACCTGAGGACATGCATAAGAAACGGGTGATCTATAAAGACCAGTAAGGGAGTACACATGGAATAAAATGAGGAGTACAATATATGTTAGACAATAGGAATATCAATAGAGAATAAGAAAAACATGAACATAAAGGCATGATAAAGCATGATAATCATAACATGGAAATGTGGCAACAACACTTAACATGGAATTAGCATGAGCCAGGGCTCATTGCACATGGAGCATGAGTAAATACTCATTGCACATAAATCACGAGTAAACCCTCATTGCACTTGAATTAGCATGAGTAAACACTCATTGCACATGACGTATCATGATACTATACTTTACCCAATGCATTGGAGCGCTATAAGGGCGCACCCTTCTTAAACATTTCATTTCATGCATAAGTGTTCCACATGGATCATAAAACATGGATTCATAAAACATAATAATTTATTCCAAAATAAATGAATGTGGAATTCATACATAAAACTTTACAATCAATAAGTAAATGTGCATAAAGGTGAATACCCTTGATGGAGAAATGGGCATGGTATTCACTATACAATGACATTGGCTTAGAAAATCGCTGCGATTTCGGCAGCGTAACGGCGTGACATAAGAATTCATAAAAATGGTTGATGAGAGAGAAATGGGTTACTCATCATATTTACATGTAATAGACAGTAAGGAGGTCATATAGATACATGTCCCAACAATTTTAATGTAATTTAGATTCATGATACAAAAGTATTGCTTGAATGTAAAAGAGGAGAGAGAAGTTCCTTTCGGAATTTCGGCATAGTAACAGGTGTACATAGGAGGAATTTAATGAGAGAGAAAGGGTCTCCCATAATTAAAACATAAATAGGGAAGTATGAGGGAGGTGAGAAACCATACCCCAACATTTATAATTGAAATTAAAAGGGCAAAACAACTTAAAGAAAATTGGACAAAAATGAGAAAGGAAGAAAAAACCCTTACTTGGAAGTGTGCTTCCAAAGGATAGAGAGAGGCTTGTGAGAGGCTTATTGGGAGCTTGGGGAACCTTGGGAGGATTCTAGAGAGAGTAGGGAATAGGTTGGACGAACTCCAAATGCTTTGAGTGAGGAGAAAGTGGGAGCTTGGGTGGGTTTATATAGGAAAGGTGAGAGAATTCTTTATTATTTAGGTTTGGGACCCCTTATATTAAATTAATCCAAACCAAAAACCATCCCATGGTTTTTGTCCATGGTTTTTGGAAAAGGGAAGAGGAAAATAATATTTTATAAATCCAAGGTCTGAACTTCTTAAAACATTAGGGTTGCTTATGTGGAGGTGAGTCACACTCCCATGGAAATTAATTTAAAAAGACAAGGTGTTTAATAAGTCTTGAGGGGTCCATTAATGCTTTGAAAAGTAATCCAAACAAACCCAAAATCACATTATTTTAATGTTAAAACATATATTGGCCTAAAATAAAGATTATATTATTTTATTACATCACTATTGGGTCATTATGATGTCATAAAACACATTATATATTTAAATGGTATTTAATTTTTACCCAAAATTTTGACTGTCTCAGAAAATTATGAAAAATTCACCGTTGGATAATTTCGACATCCTGATTCCAGAAATAACATTTATTTTATCTAAATAATTTTCTAAATATGTTAATTTTCACTTTTAAAATAAAAACTGACATTTATCGAAAATTCACGGGTTTTGACAGAAATGGCTTTCAAACCTTAATAAAAATTATAATTGCATTCATAAAATTATAAGATCATTTATATTTAATAAAAATTAATTTAATAATAATAATAATAATATTTTATTAAAATATTATTTATTTCAAAAATACCTTAATTTAATAAAATAGAATTCTTAATTAAATAATAACTAAAAACACTATTTGTACTTTAAAAACTATTTACAATGTATCAAAAATGACTAGAAATTATATTCATTATTATATACAAAAATAATGTACATGAACTTAGTACTACTTATTTGTTACATAACCCCTTAAAACAGCCGCATAAGACCCAAGGTTAAGGTGTGCAATGGTGACAAACTCTTGGGGTGTCTTGGATAACATTGCTCGAGTGGTAATTTCTATCAAATTCCACTTTTCCAGTAGACGGTCTCATTCGAGCTTGACACGATGAATCTCAGCTTAGGATTGGTCAAGAGCAAAGCCCAAGGACGCCACCTCTTTTCTGAGCTCCGATAAATGGGCTTCGTATGGGGCAATTCTACTGGATGAGGCCATCGCTTCCTTTGTCTAAGTAAAATTGGATGTGTTAAAGCACTATATTTATACTAATCATGTGATCACTGTTCAAAGGCTATAAAAGTAACGGTCACAATTATTATCATAAAACCAATGAATTTGACATTTTATAAAAATATTTTATATAAAGATACATTTAATAAGATCAAGAGGGATTTTCCATTAATGAAACTTTGGGTCGTTACAAGACCAATGCCTAACAGAGAAATGGTTTTAACCCATAAAAGAATCAATCAATTTTACTTATTGGGTTATGTATGTATTTTATATCATGAATTTCTAACCTTGTGAAGTTATCCTCATACTTTACAACATTCTCATCCTATTTTTTCCTCAGACTCAGAAATTGCCTCTCTATATCCGCTCCTAGATCACGAGGAAAGTATTTTTCTAGGAAGACTTCTTTAAATTCCCTCCATTCCATATTTATGACCTCTTAATCCTACTTAATGTTTTGAATCAATGACCACCATTTATATGAATCTCCTGAAAGATGATAGACTACCATAAAAACTTTTTCTCTTTTGTTACTCCCCAAAGTAAGAAATATTTTCTCTAAGGAACTTATCCACTGCTCAGCTACAAAAAATATTTTTAGTCCCATTGAATGTCGAAGGTTTTTGTCTCATGAAACAGTCTAACATTGACCCTCCACATTGTGGATCAGGGTGCTCTATATGGGCAAGGTTATTATTAATAACCCGATTCAGTTGTCCCGGTATGGTTATAAGCTGTTCAACACCAGTTGTATCACTAGCTCTACTATCATTATCTTACATAGGAGGTAAATCCCTACATGGATTACGTGCATTTATATGATTTCTATTTCTTCCACTAGGCACCATTTCTAAACAATGGCATACACTATATTAGGTTATGAATCATATTGGATAATTCCAAACTAGTAAAATAATTAACATAAATTAAAAAATTTATGCATATCTAATCCATAATAATAAAAATGGTTTCTTTGAGAACATAGTTAATCATAAATCCTTCATAATTATTTATAAATAAAATATGAATTATCCTAGGTATATCCCTCAGGAGTTTCAAACCAGGCGCACAATAAGACCCATTGTCATGTACTAGGTTACCCTGAGTCAAGCTCGGAACACCTTGTTGGAGTTTTCACCCCTAGGTAGATCTGTGCTAGAACCACGTTAACTTGTAGTATCCAGATATGTATGTATTTTCTAGTAATACCCACATAATCTCTATTTTACCAAAATTCTAGGATGTTCTTCGATACATATCCTCAAAGTCTATCTTAGGGTAATATTCCCTAATCAAGGTTTTTCTAAATAGAGTTTCCAAGGTTTGTACTAAACCTCCTCTGATACCAACTATAACACCCCAACCCCAGTTGCCTAGAGTTAGTTCATTATTATATTTTATTGGAATGATCATAATAAAATCAAATCCCAAAGGACCAATCAGTTTAATAGCCTTGGAAATACTAGATACAAACATAAGTTTTACATTTTATTTTGAAATGAAAAAAACATATTATCCCCTTTGAAAACTCTCATATACCTTAGACTATCCCTATAGGTTAATCATAATATAATTATTCACATATTGGGGAAAAATGAAACATAATAAAGGGGTGATATTATGTGCTCAGTAAGGATAAACAATATAGCAGAAGCTATCATAAATAAGCATAAACCTTTAAGGAAAGGTATAAAACTGAAACATAAGACTCTTAAACATAATATTTAGAATAATATGGATAGAATAAATCAAATAATTCCATTTAAAATTTCACATAGATATTCTACTAGTCTAATAATCACATGAAATATCAATAACTAATCTCATTATGAGGAAATGTATAATGCCGAACATCATAACCATACTATCAAGGCCTCATGCCAAGACAATTACCATACCATCAAGGCCTTGTGCCAAGACAATAGTTTGTCTCATAATACCTACCGATTCATCGAGGGGCTATAATGGGTCTCACTCGTCAATTACTAAGTCCAATTCATTACTTATATGAAAAAAGTGAAACATAACATAAGCATTCGTATTAAAACTTTCATAAAAAATATTAATACTTTAACCATAAACTATGAATGGTATAAAAATAGAACATCCACATTCAAACATATCATAAAACCTTAAATAAAATATGGAATATTGTATCATAATAAATCAACCTTAATGAATCATTAAATCCTGTAAAGGATATTGACGTAGATTAAAGTGATATACTAAAACTATTAAAACTATTTGAGAGAGATACCCCTTTTTACTTTAAAATCATTTAAAAGCAGTGAAATTATAAAAGAAAACATATCGTTTGAAAATAACCTTGTAAGATTGTAAGGGAATCTTAAAAGTGTTAATGCATCATAATGGTGGAATATATCCTCTCATGTGGTATAAGTTAAAAAAACATCATTTCTGTCGAAAAGGTCATAAAGTACCTCATTTGGAAAATGACGGAAAGATTCCTTACAATTTTTTTTTGTAAAAAGTTAAACATTGGTAACAATGACTTTAAACAATTTTCGATAATATTTTGAATTACATTTTAAGAAACATAGATATGGATGATGAGGATTTCCCAGTAGATACTTATGTATAAGCAATCTCAAATAATAAAGAGATTGTGAAATTAACCCTTACCTTAAACTTTCCTTTAGTATAGGGTGAGTTATCCTCTTGTATAATGGTAAAAACATGTTATTAAATTATACTTGGATCATATCTATATTTATAATATCATATATGATCCTCTTATATCATTTTGTTAATATTATTTCAGTATTACCATTGTTTTGAGTGTTAACTGCTTCGTTTTCCCATTCCGTTTTTTGTGTAAGTCATGTTTGTTATGAATACGATGTATTTCATTTATATATAAAATTATATTAATCTCATAATTATTATTTTTACTCATAATATAAATTTTATAATAATTATTGAATGGTTAACTTAGAGAAAGAATCTCATCGCGCTGTGGAGATGGTAGGCCGTACGTACGCACGAGCGATGATATCATTCCCTTGATGGTTAGATGGTATGAATTTGGATGGTATATTAATTATACAGAATAATTATCATGTTATAGTAACTATTTATATCCATTATACTCATCATAATATCCATTACAATAAAGTAGTGTTGAATAATAAATTACACCATGGCATGGAGACGGTAAGCCATGCATACACACACATGGTGATATTGTTATTCGTATGATGGATAAAATGAGGAATATGGTTGTACCATGATTATAATAACATCTCAGTATATGTATGATACTTGATTTATTGTTTTTATATGTAAAAAACATAGAAATATGAAGTATAAGAAGAAAAGAACTTTGAAAGTGGTGATAAAACAACTACCTCTTTTTTGGGTATCTTCTTTTGGTTTGCACAAAAGAACTCCTTAGAATGGATTTATGCTCAAAGTATGATCTCTACGATGAAGTTAGGGAAGTTTGGAGGAGAATTTGGCAGGGTTTGGCTGAGCCAAAGGGCTTTGGAGGTGTGAATTAAATAGAAGTAGAAGTGCCTTTTTATAAGAGAGGCAAGGGGAACCTTTGGAAATACCAAAACTATTAAATTAATATATATATTTTTAAAATGGATCCAAATTGGATTATGTTGGTCAGAGTGGATACTCAAAAGGGGGGTGAATTGAGTTCCAATTAAAAATTTCTATTAAAAATATTTCTATTAAAATTCCCCAATTAAAAACTAAGTTAAACTGTAGTGAATTTGTAAAACTGTAAGGGTTTGATTAGGTTCTCAAAAGATTGATTAGATCTTAGTTAATTTAATCAGAAGATTAAATTAGATTTTGAAACTAACCTACTGATTTAAAATAGTTACAAACACTTTCTAGATTAACTATCAAAGTAACCTTAAAACAATTTTATATTTCAAAGTAATTAGCAGCGGAATATTCAATATAGGTTAAAACCAAAATAAGTAAGCACAACAGTTCTAACCAAGAGGTTTAGTCCCAAGCTGAGACTTAGTCCTCTCAAACAATTTATATAAATTTTGATCCACACCCTAGATTAGGGTTAACAACAGTGCAAATACTGTCCAGGTACTAATACCTCTACCACAGATCTTCGTGGGAAAACGAAACAATAACACACAGGCTATCCAGGTCCTATTTGACCTCTACCACTATTCATAGTGGGAGATAAGAGTAGGGAAAGAGTGAGTGAGGATTAAATCCTCAAGTTCAGCACAGGAGTCAATGTATGTATGAAATAAACAGAGTACACACACCGCTCAAAAGTAAAAGAATCACTAAGAGAGTATATATGAGTTTAGAATGCTCTAGTGATTGGAGGTGTAGCTCTGGACTCCTTTTGACTGATCAGAAATGCTTCCGAGTCCTTATCTGGTTTTTGTCTTGAAAATAGAGTGTCGTTTACTTCCTTGATTTTCAGTGTATTCAAGTCTTGCTCGAGGTTCCAATAGACTTTTTAGCACATCAATGTTCCTCAGATTCCAGCAAAAGTTCTTCACCACTTTAAGCTCTGGTGCATGTGATCCTTTTGTATCGAATGAGTATCTTCGTGTATCAGAAGATTTTTCACTTCTTTTCAGCACTTATTATGCCCGAATTTTGTATTTCCTTTTATAGCTTTTAGCTCCGGCAATGGGAATGATTACCTTTTCATAGGTACGAGGTACAGTTCCCTGACATAACAACAACTATCATTAATTAATAGTACATGCATTAAAAACATCAAATATGGCCATTGCTTAATAAATAAATACAAAAAGAGTTTAAGTAGCAGTGACTGGTTAACAGTCATATTATCAATAGCTCTCTATCAGTAAACTTGTAGCGGTGGACTTTGTATAGCAGTGATATCCTATCGATAGCTCTCTGTTCTTGTACTGGTAGCTCCTTGTATCGGTAGTAGTTACTTCATGTAACATTATCTCTATATACTGGTAACTTCTTCGGTAGCTTTGGTCTATCAGTAACTTTCTCATATCAGTGACTACTTATATCGGTGGCTCTGTCTATCGGTGAACTTTGTATTAGTAGCTCTGTATCGGTAGCCGTTCTTTTGTCTGGTTGTATCAGTAGGTCTGTGTTATTCGACTTGTGCATACCAGTAGACTTGTTCTATCGATATCTCTTCTTCTATCAGTAGCTGCTTTGTATCAGTAGACTTGAGTAGCGGTGACTTCCTTATACCGGTAGACTTCATAACTATAGACTTACACATATTAGTAGAATTTCATACCGGTATACTTATACATACTGGTAGCTCTGTTCTGTACCAAAGACCAAGTGTCTGTTTGTCTGTAACAGTAGCTTGTGCATACCAGTGAACTTAACACTTATCTATTAAATGCAACACATAACACTTATCTGTTCTATGCAACAAATATGTATATTGAGTTATAATTATTTCAAAGTACATATAAACATAGATAAACATTGATTAACATATTCCAAAGATCATTTTGATATTCTTATCAACTCAATAGTAGGATGAAAAAGTAATTAATATATGAATGAACATTATTTTGGATTTTCAAAGCATATTAAAACATAATTGAGATTATCAAAACAGGTGAGGTCAACAATCTCCCCCTTTTTGATAATCACAACTTATGATATTATAATCCCAAAATAATTAGTAATGTATCAGAGGATATAACATTAAATCCAATTGTATCAGAGATAATAATAAAAACAAAATAAAAACAAAGTACTAGAATTATAAAACAAATGTATCAGAGGTATTATAAGGTAAAATTATATTTCTCATAAGTCTCATAGGTCTCCCCCTTTGTTATGCTCATATATCTAGCTTCTCATTTTTCTCCCCCTTTGTCCTTCTATATTTTGTCATATCAAGTCTGTTCTCCCCCTTTGTGATTAAGAAAAAGAAGGAAACAAACAAAGAGAGAAATAACAGAATGTAAAAGGTAATAAGATCATTTGTATTTCATGGTGCAAAAAGATAGAAAGAAATACAAAAAGGAAATAAAAGGAATACAAGTGATTCCTATCAAATGTCTTATCCACTATTCAATCCACCTCATGAATGTCTACGTGGGATTTTCCTTTGGGATCTGAGGTAGACTCAGACTGTGTGGATACAAGTGGAGGATTAGGAACACCAGAAATGATCAGAGGAGGCTAAGCTACTGAAACTGTTCCTGGCCTGTAATGTGTAGCTCTCTGAGTGATTATAGGAGTAAGGCTGTGGATGGCTTGGACTGGTGTCATCTGAGCAGGAGAAGTAACAGAGGCAGAGGCAGGTAAAGATAGAGGTACAATCACTGGTCGAGCATAAAAATGCAAGAAGGGAAATAAGAGATTTCTGAAATCCATAATGATTCCTCCTCATCTCTCCATGGAAGAAATGAAATAATCATTGTTTTCCATAAATTTGTCTAGGGAAAGGGTTAACTCTCTGATCTTGCTAACTTGTTCTTTGAAGGCTTGATTGACATGAGGTAGCTTCATGTACTCTAACATAAGCTTGAAATGGTTGTTGAGCTGATACTTGGTGTAGAACCTTTGGAAATAGTAATCTACCTTGTCTTTAACTTCTTTATGAGAAGTAGAAGCTTCTCTCATATAATCTTGGACAATCTTCATTATATCTCTAGTGTTAGACACCACTTGGGTCATGGAAGATAAGTCCATAGAGCTACTCATTGAAGCTGAACCAAGATCCTCCTTCATCAAATCTATAATCTGATCCAATTCTATTGAAGGTATCGAAGCAAGAGAACCAATAGAAAAAGTCACAGTTTCCTTGAAACTCTTAGTTAGCCCACTAATAAGATTTTTCACTGCAGAATCTTGGGTGCTAACATGCTTTGTTTTGGAATTATTAAACTCCTAAAAAACTGAGCCCATTTGGCTAACTACACTCTTAACATAAGCCAAATCCTCGTCTTCTTGATATTTAGAACTCATATAGGATTCCAAAGAGACAACTGATCTCTTTAGAACTTCAACATCCTCTGCCAAGATAGAAACCTGATTCTGGAAAGCTGTGATTTCATCCACTATCTCTGCCACAAAGGTTGACACATTACAACCAAGAGAGAGTTCAAAAGACTTTTCCATATTGCTCATATCTTCAACAAAGAGACTCTTTAACTCAGCAACAGAATCACTCAAAAACTCTTTCATCTCAGCCTTCAAAGATTCTAAGTCATTTCTGGTGACTATATTAGCAGGCACAACAACAAGTGCTCTTTCAGACACAATGCTGGCCACTAAGTCATTCATAACTGATTGAATGGATGACACTATGGATGCTTCCATTTTTCTTATCTCTTCCACAAAAGATGTCTTAAAACCAGACTTCAACTGATCCAGATCATCTTTTCTTACCACATTCTTAGGTAATATCTCAGACAGAATATCATAATGAACTTCTGGTCGACTGAGGGATGTCTCATTATCAGAATATAGGTAATATAATCCACAAACTACAAACCTTGGGTCCTCTGTCCAGTCTTCAATCTCAACAACCACTGAAACACTGCCAAATCTGGTTGGATGCTCCCCCTCAACTGGTGCGTTCTTCTGTATAGTAATAGCACCCTCAGCTTCTCAGTCTTCTTCATAAGAATCTTGCACAACCATCTATATTTCTACAATAGTAGGAGGCTCATCAGGAATAGGAGCAGGTCTATCAACTTCAACAAGAACAGCCTTTAAAGGCACAACCGAACTTCCAATCAGAGGACTCAAACTCAATGTGTCAGAAGCAGATGCTTCAGTTTCAGATTCTCTTTCTTCTTCCTCATTCTATGGGTCAGCCTCTTCCTGATCTGATCTCTACTGGTCTTCCTCATCCATAGGTGCCTCTTCATTTCTTACACCCAAAACAGTTTCTGTACTAGGTAGGTTCAAAGAAGCAATTCCCTTTTCTTGTGATACAATTTTAGGAGTTGGGCTAGAAGGCAAGTCCGGATCTCCTCCATCTGCTGCAGAGGAATCCTCCTCTTCAGAATCATCACTATACTATGGATCCTCCTCATAATGTCCTAGACCTGGATCCCTAACATCCTTAGGCCTATAAGGATGATCCACACAATTAAACTTATCATATAACTTCTTGTCATAAGTAACCCACTCCCCTCTCCATGGGTTTTGGCTTATCTTCATATACTTACACACCGTGATTTTGATACAAAAGTTGTTTCTTACCACCAATGTCTCATCCTGAGACTCAGATACTCCCTTTAATTTAATCATAACCGAAATCAACTTGGAAAAGAATAAAGCATTGGTCTTTGATTTGGGTCTGGTCATATCCTCCATTTGAATCATTAGCAGCCTGCACAGATTCAACTTCACACCATGTATCAAGATATGTAACAGATAGATATCTTGATATCTCAAATTTACAAAGTCCCCTCTTCTTGGACTTAGCACATGTTGCACAAATTTGAACAACAATATGTTTTCTCCATCCATTTCAGCAGCCACTACCTTTCTCTGCTTGCCACTACCAGTGAGATCCTCTAAGGAAGTCTCATAATGAAATATGTCACTTGTAGGTGGTACTGTCTTTGATGAATATCCAAAAACTCCTTCTTGTGGTACTCTCAGGTACTCAACCCACTCAACAGATGAAAAGGATATTTCCTTACCATTTACCCATGAAATCATTCTATTTTACTCATCATATTTCTCAAAACTCACAAACTCATAGAACTGTTTTACTAGATTCGAATAGTAGGGGCCATTGTTATTCGAGAAGCATTCTACCCATTTCTGATCTTCCAGTACCTCTAGAACTAACGTTTTACTAGACATCAGCCATTCCGCTCATAGATCTTTCTCGATTACAATATCTATATTTTGTAAATGCGGGTTCACTAGACACCTCCCCGACCTTGTTCTACTAACACTGCTACTTACTTCAGGCCCTACCTTCTGCTTCTTCGCATTCGGCTCATAAAAGTCATCTCTGACAGTCGGAAGTTTGGTTTTTTCCATCTCTGGATTGAAGAATTTAGGGTTCTCACGAGATTTGGGGATTCAAGGAGTTGGGTTTGAGAGAGGAGAGTTCGATGGATTTAGAAGTAACTAAGACATAGTTTTTATCATTTAGGAATCATAAAATAAATAATTAAAATATAATAAGTAAAGTATAAATGATACATATTCTGGAAACTAAAGACAGAAGTTTAAAACAACGCATACTAACGGTAAGGTATACTGGTGAGAATTCCTAACGGTGAGGTATATCGGTGAGGTTCACTAACAATGAGGTATATCAGTGAGGTTTCATACTGGTGAGGTATATCAGTGAGGTTTCATACCGGTGAGGTATATCAGTGAGGTTTCATACCGGTGAGGTTTCTAACGCATAGAGTCTATCATTCCTAACTCATGTCTAATGTACCTTAACCTATCCGAACTTAAAGGCTTGGTGAAAATGTCAGCTAATTGATGTTTAGTACCTATAAATTCAAGAGTAATATCACCTTTTTGGTAATGATCTCTCAAAAAATGGTGCCTTACATCAATGTGTTTGGTCCTAGAGTGAGACACAGGATTCTTAGAGATGTTAATTGCACTCGTGTTATCACAATTTATTGATACATGTTTAAAATCATATCCATATTCCAACAAAGTATGTTCCATCCACAAAATTTGTGCACAACAACTACCAGTAGAAATGTACTCTGCTTCAGTAGTAGACAATGAAACAAAATTCTGCTTCTTACTACACCACGATACTAGGGACTTACCTAGAATATGACATGTTCCAGAAGTGCTCTTTCTATCTAACTTGCAACCAGCAAAGTCAGCATCTGAATAACTTATTAAATCAAAAGATTGTTCTTTTGGATAAAACAAACCTAAATTTGCAGTATGTTTAAGATATTTGAAAATTATTTTAACAGCAAGAAAATGGGATTCTTTTGTATTAGCTTGAAATCTTGCACACATACACACACTAAACATAATATATGATCGACTATTAGTAAGGTAAAGTAGACTTCCAATCATACCTCTGTAATTGGTTTGATTAACTAGTTTTACAGATTCATCAATGTCCAACTTGCAAGTGGTACTCATGGGTGTATCACTTTCCTTAATACTATCTAAATCAAAATGTTTTAAAAGATACTTTGTATATTTACTTTGATTTAAAATAATACCATTTTCATTTTAAAAAACTTGAAATCCAAGAAAATATCTGATTTGTCCCATTAAACTCATTTCAAATTCATTTTTCATACTCTTTGAAAAATCAATACACAAAGTATTTTTAGAAGATCCAAAAATAATATCATCAACATAAATTTGTACTATCAAAACATCTTTAGAATTTTTTTTTGATAAAGAGAGTTGGATCATCAATCCCTTTTGTAAAACCTTTTGAAATAAGAAAATTGCTAAGTCTATCATACCAAGATCGTGGAGCTTATTTCAAACCATATAAATATTTAGATAGCTTAAAAACTCGATTTGGAAAATGAGGATTAGTAAATCTAGGTGTTTGTTCAACAAAAACATCTTCAATTATAAAACCATTTAGAAAAGCACTTTTAAAATCCATTTGATATAACTTGAAATTCAAATGAGCAGCATAGGCAAGTAGAATCCTAATAGCTTATAATATAGCTACAGGGGCAAAGGTTTCCTCATAGTCTATTCCTTCCTCTTGACTATACCCTTATGCAACTAGCCTTGATTTGTTTCTAACTATATTTCCAGACTCATCAACTTTGTTTCTAAAAACCCATTTAGTGCCTATGGTCAAAGTGTCCTTAGGTCTATCAACTAATTACCAGACTTTGTTTCTTTCAAATTGATTTAATTATTCTTGCATATCCATTACCCAAAATTCATCATTGATTGCATCATTGATATTTTTAGGTTCTAGCTGTGAAATAAAAGCTTGATGTTCAACCTGGTTTCTTAGAGAAGCTCTAGTATGTGTCCCTCTATCAAGATTACCAACAACAACATCTAAAGGATGATTCTTTAGAATCCTAGTTGATCTAGTAAAGGTAGGACTAGAAATTTCAGGTTCTTCTCTAGATTCAGGCTCTACAGAAATAAGTTCTCAAAAGTTTCAAGAACTGGACGTCTTTACAACAGGTTCATTGATTTTATCATTAAGGTTCAAAACAGACAAATCTTCTTCAAGATTTTCAATGGAAGATTTGGGTTCATGTGGATCATTTTCATCAAACTTGATGTGAACAAACTCTTCCACACATTTGGTTCTTTTATTAAAAACTCTATAATCTTTGATAGTAATTGAATAACCTAGGAAAATTCCTTCATCACTCTTGGATGAAAACTTGTCAAGATTATATTTTTTATTGAGAATTAAGACTTTGTAACCAAAAACTTTAAAGTAATTAACCTTAGGTTTCCTATGGTTCCACAACTCATAAGGGGTATTTTTGAGAACAGGTCTAATCAAGACTCTATTAATAATGTAACAAGATGTATTTATATCTTTATCCCAAAAGTAAATCGGTAGGTTATACTCATTAATCATAGTTCTTTCAATCTCTTGAAGAGTTATGTTTCTTATTTCTACTACACCATTCTGTTGAGGTATCCTAGGGGCAGAAAAGTTGTGACTATAGCCATTATGTGAGCAGTAAGATTCAAACTCATGATTTTCAAAATCACGACCATGATCACTTTTCAAAGTCTTAATCTTAAGTCCACTAAGTTTTTCCACAGACTTGGAATATTTAATAAAGTAAGAACAAGCTTCACTTTTGTGAGCTAAGAAGTATACCCAAGTGTACCTAGAATAGTCATCTACTAAGACATAGACATAATGCTTTCCATTTAAACTAGAAACTCTAGAGGGTCCAAACAAGTCCATGTGAACCAACTCAAGAGGTTGAGAAGTTGAAACTTCTTTCTTTTATTTAAAAGAAACTTTATATTGCTTTCCCTTTTGACAGGGATTACAAACTTTATCAGCTGGGAATTCAAGTTTAGGTAAGTCTCTAACTAAGTTTTTCCTAGTATTTTTTCTAAGTGAATGAACATTGAAGTGTCCTAATCTTCTGTTCCATAGCCAAGACTCTTTATGGAAAGTATTCAAGCAAGTAATGTTTTGTTTAGCCAAGTAATTCAAATCAACAACATAAACATTTTCATTTCTCAAAGCAGAAAATAATAAAATATTTTTAGAATTAAAAAAATTACAAGAATATTTTTCAAATTTAACATTGAAACCATCATCACAAAACTGAGAAATACTTAACAGTTTATACTTAAGTCCATCAACAAATAAAATTTTGGAAATTAAAACTGAATCAGTGTTACCAATCTGACCTAAGCTGATGATTTTTCCTTTTGAATTATCACCAAAGGTGACATGACCTCCATAAAATTTGATTAAACTCTTGAAGCATGAGTAATCTCCAGTCATATGCCTTGAACATACACTGTCCAAGTACCATACCTTCTTATGGAAACTTTTCAAGCAAGTTTCCTACAAAACAGGTTTAAATAGAAAATGATTTTGGTACCCAGATTTTCTTGGGTCCAGACAGGTTAGCAAGTAAAATTTTTGGTACCCAAATTTTTCTAATGGGTCTCATACAATCAATAGATTCAAAAGATTTTGAAAGATAAAATTTATTTGATCTATAACCATGTGAATAACTAGTTGAAGCATATGTATTTATAGAACTATAACTAGTATCATTTTGTCTAGATTTAGGAATAAATCTATTTTTAGTAATTTGTCTCTATCCAGGCTGATAGCCTATTCCAGTGGTATATTTTGGTGCCACTTGTTTTCCTAGAATTTGAGTTAGAGTAGTCTTTAAAATTGTGAATTTCTATAAGTCCTTTCTTAATTTCTCATTGGACAATTTCAATTTAGTAGTTTCCTTAAGTAATTGATAATTCTTTTCCTTTTCTATATCAAGTGTAGATTTAGTAGAGCTGGTCAAAGCATGCTATTTCTTCAAGGTCTTATACTTGTCCTTCAATTCATTACAGGTTTATTCTAGAATATTACAATATTCAAACAATTCATCTTTAGACATATTATCATCACCACTTTCATTCCCAGAATAATAATCATTCAGCATGGGGGAAACAAGTACCTCAAAAGTATTAGTCATGAAACACATGTTGGCATGATTCTTTTCAGAATCAGAAACTTCAGACTCACTTGTGCTATCTTCTGAAGCACTCCAAGTTTCCTTCATGGCTTTCTTATATTTTCTATCCTTGTAGTCATATTTATTCTTGAACTTTATCTTTGGGAAGTCTGCCTTAATGTTTCCTTTACTTTTTCATTCATAACACACTATCTCATCATCATTATCAGACTTTTTTCAATCCTTCTTCCAATGACCTTTGTTGTCATATTTTCCTTTATAATTTGGTTTTTTGAAGAATTTATTCTTCCTGTAGAACTTCTTGAACCGTATGGATATATAATCCATCTCTTCATCACTATCAAAATATGAACCTTCACTTGTTGAGATTTCAGTAGGTATGTGAACTTTCTCCTTGTCCTTGCTCTTTGAGGCAGTAGATTTAAATGCTACCGACTTCCTCTTTGGTTCATCATCTTCTTCCTTTTTTTACTTTCAGATCTTCTTCATACATCATAAACTTACCAATTAATTCTTTAATAGGCAGTGAACTTATATCACATGATTCTCTTATTGAAATAGATGTGCCTCTCCATCTTTCTGGTAGACATCGTAGTATTCTCATAATCTTCTCCTTTGTAGGAACAACTTTACCAAGTGATCTCATAGTGTTGACAATCTCTTCAAACCTGAGATACATGTCAGAAATAGGTTCATAAGACTTCATTTTAAAATTATCATACTTAATAGTATAGGTGTTTAGTCTAATTTCTTTAACATTGGTTATTCCTTCATGGGAAATAGCCAAAGTGTCCCAGATTTCATAAGCAGTTTTACAAACAGATATTCTATTAAATTATTCATCACCTAAAGCACAATATAAAGCATTCATTGCTTTAAAATTAGTATTGTAAGAAGTTTTATTAGGTTCATCCCAAGTGGTCCTTTCATTTTCTGGAATCTTATATTGAGTCTCTATAGTAGTCAAGATGTCAAATCCCGTACTTTCCAAATGAATTTTCATTTTAAGTTTCCATTGGACATAATTTGTACCATTAAAGAACGGTGGCCTGTTGGTAACATCACCTTATAGTCTATTATCCATAATGATATTTTAGCAAATATATTTAAAGAGATAAAATTTATAACTAATAGAAATTTAATATCTTTAAGATACAACTAAAATCGCAGTTTAAAAATAGAGTATTTGGATATCCTTTATAAATAACAAACAACCTCTGATACCAAATGTTGGTCGGAGTGGATACTCAAGAGGGGGGTGAATTGAGTTACAATTAAAATTTTTCGTTAAAAATATTTCTATTAAAATCCCCCAATTAAAAACTAAGCTAAACAGTAGTGAATTTGTAAAACTGTAAGGGTTCGATTAGGTTCTCAATAGATTGATTAGGTCTCAGTTAATTTAATCAGAAGATTTAATTAGCTTTTGAAACTAACCTATTGATTTACAATAGTTACAAACACTTGCTAGATTAACTATAAAAGTATCCTTAAGACAATTTTATATTTCAAAGTAATTATCAGAGGAATATTCAATATAGGTTAAAACCAAAATAAGTAAGCACAACAGTTCTAACCAAGAGGTTCAGTCTCAAGCCGAGACTTAGTCCTCTCAAACAATTTATATAAAGTTTGATCAACACCCTAGATCGGGGTTAAAAACAATGCAAATACTTTCCAGGTACTAAGACCTCTACCACAGTTCTTCGTGAAAAAAAAAACAATAACACACAGGCTATCCAGGTCCTATTTGACCTCTACCACTATACACAGTGGGAAATAAGAGTAGGGAAAGAGTGAGTGAGGATTAAATCCTTCAGTTCAGCACAAGAGTCAATGTGTGTATGAAATAAATAGAGTACACACATAGATCAAAAGTAAAAGAATCACTAATAGAGTATATATGAGTTTATAATGCTCTAGTTATTAGAGGTGTATCTCTGGACTCCTTTTGATTGATCAGAAATGCTTCTGAGTCCTTCTTTGGTTTTTTTCTTAAAAACAGAGTGTCTTTTGCTTCCTTGATTTTCATTGTATTCAAGTCTTTCTTGTGGTTCCAATAGAATTTTCAGCACAACAATGCTCCTCAGATTCCAGCAAAAGTTCTTCACCACTTTAAGCTCTGGTGCATGTGTTCCTTTTGTATCGAATGAGTATCTTTGTGTATCAGCAGCTTTTTCACTTCTTTTCAGCACTTATTATTCCCGGATTTTGTCTTTCCTTTTATAGATTTCATCTCTGGCAATGGGAATGATTACCTTTTCATAGGTATGAGGTACGGTTCCCTGACATAACAACAACTATCATTTATTAATAGTACATGTATTAAAAACATCAAATATGACCGTTGCTTAATAAATAAATACAAAAATAGTTTAAGTAGCAGTGACTGGTTAACATTTATCTTATTAGTAGCTCTCTGTCAGTAGACTTGTAGCGGTGGAATTTTTATAGTGGTGAGCTCTTATCGGTAGCTCTCTGTTCTTGTATCGATAGATCCTTATATGGGTAGCAGTTACTTCGTGTAACAGTAGCTCTATATACTGGTAACTCCTTCGGTAGATTTGGTCTATTGGTAACTTGCTTGTATCGGTGACTACTTATATCGGTGGCTCTGTCTATCAGTGAACTTTGTATCAGTAGCTCTATATCGGTATCCGTTCATCTGTCTGGTTGTATCGGTAGGTCTATGTCATTCTACTTGTGCATACTGGTAGACTTGTTCTATCGGTAGCTCTTCTTCTATCGGTAGATGATTTGTATCGATAGACTTGAGTAGCGGTGACTTCCTTATACCGGTGGACTTCATAATTGTAGACTTACACATATCGGTAGAATTGCATACCGGTAGACTTAAACATACCGGTAGCTCTGTTCTGTACCAAAGACCAAGTGTCTGTTTGTCTGTAATAGTAGCTTGTGCATACCAGTGGACTTAACACTTATCTGTTCAATGCAACACATAACACTTATCTGTTCTATGCAACACATATGCAGATTGAGTTATAATTATTTCAAAGTACATATAAACATAGATAAACATTGATTAAAATATTCGAAATATCATTTTGGTATTCTTATCAACTCAATAGTAGGATGAAAAAGTAATTAATATATGAATGAACATTATTTGGGATTTTCAAATCATATTAAAACATAATTGAGATAATCAAAACATGCGAGGTCAATAGATTATTTTGAAGATAAGATGAGGATGAGTCTAAATCCTTTCAACCAATAAAATTTAGGAATTTTTTCTTTTATTTTAAACCTTATCATATTGATTTATCATTATCTAATCTATTTAATTTTAATTATGGTAATAACATTATAAATATCAAATGGTTATAAATAGTTTACTTATATGGTTTAAATTTACCATAAATGAATATTTTTTGACATTTTAGACCTTATAATTACCACTTTTTAATTTTTAAATATTTTTATTATTTTTAAATAATTTAATAAAATGTTATTTTTATAAAATATCAATAGCGCCAATTTTGACACTATTCATTTATTTGATTTTAAATAAAATCAAAATAGAAGATAACTTCAAAAAAAAAAAATTATTTAATATACTCCAAACATGTCATAGTCACCTATAAAATTTGTGGATCACCTTAATTAATTCAAATTATATTTATTTTAATATTTTTAAAATAATTTATTTGATATTTCTATTAATAAAATAATTTATGTGTCACTATTGTGTCATCCTTAATGGTAATTATTTAATATCTAAAAATTATAAATAAATTTATATGATGTAGTTAATTATTTTATATTTATACACACTATCTATAGTAGTTGTTATATCTTGTTTATCCCTATATTAAAATTAATATACTTATATAAAATGAGAGTGTGACATTTTGTCACATTCATTGATTTTAATAATATTAATTTCATATTCATAGAAAAGTGTCCATTAAGTGATTAAATTTTGAACCATAGATGATAAGGGTCTAATTTAGTCATCTAATCAAATTTTTATAGGTGTTAATGCAATTTTATAATATAATTGTTACATTTAATTACCCAATTTACCCTTAACCACAGTAATAAAAAATTTACTAAAGTTACCATTCATAATGTCCAAAAAATAAAAGTAACTTATTAACATAATTTGGATCCACTGATTCAAAATGTGGAATCCATTTTTAAAAATTTAAAACACATAAGTTGAAGTAATTAATTTAAAATTAATCCCCATTGATAAAATGAGAAAATGAGTTTTAAAAGAAAAAACCATCAAAAGATTGACATGTGTTTATATATAATTTTAATGTGAAAATAACACCAATGACCTAAATTATATTAAATGGTAAAAACTTAATCTAATTATACTTTAAAACCAATTAAAAAGGATAATCTATCAATATAAATAAATTATATGAAAAAGAAATTTGAATTAAAATGTAGTAATTTTTTACTATTCATTAAAATATGAAAGTTATCAGAATTTTTTTTTATCCAAACTAAATTTTTATGTCCTGATTATAAAGAATAAGTTTATTATTTAAAATTAAATATATAAAAGTTTTTAATATTGTATTTAAAAATGGTTCTCCATTGAAAGACTGTAAAATTGTTTTTATAAACAAATAGCCTTTTAATGTGTAAGATTGAATTAATTTCTATCTTATGCCTATAAAATCAATTTGGATGGATTTAATTTTTTTTAATTATATAATATATAAATTTCATAATTTGGTTAATAATGTTCATAACTTCTTTTTAAATAGCTAGTTTGATAGGTTATGGTGCGCTCAAACTCAGTGTTGCATTCAGTGAAATCTATAGAACTATTTTAAAAGAAACGTACCATGGAAGATTGGGGTGTTTCATGATATCTATATGTGAAAAATGAAACTGGGGCAGTGAAGACATGTGTTATACCTCAAACCGCACTCTAATCCTATGCGAGCTCCTACTTATTGGAACTCATCCTTCCCCTTGCCTCATGTTTACCACAACCAAAGCTTACTCCAAAACCTTAGAACATCAAACAACCTTAAATACACAAGTTAGAGAAACTCATCCACCACACCTCAAAACCATCCTCTTTGGGCGGCATTAACTCACCCATGTGGTATTGGATTGTGTCTCAAGAATGCATCATGATGGGGGAATTGTCCCACTTTATTGCATGTCCAAACTCATGCCAAACCTTATGAACACATATCTCTACCTATTCTCCATGTCACCCTAGAGAAGTTTCTCCTTTATGACCACCATTAGGAAGGGGTCCCATCCAAGCGGGACATTCACACCACATGCTCACTCAAGTCCTTTACCACAAGATAAGGGGGTCTAACCCACTATGTAACTTAGGTGATCTCTAACTATGGGACTCAAGATGAACACTTAGATTAGGTGTTTCATCTTTTAGTACCACTAGATCCATCCACTGCTCCGCAAATAAAATGAGTCACGAGCACAACCATCCAATCGGTCGAGGTTCTGCACAAGCTGGAAAATTGACCTTAAGTCAATTATTTACCACCTGAGGGTCTAGATCACCATAAAACCCTAGCTATAGTGACCCTATCCTTTTACACATATCATTACATGATTTTTAAGCATACTTATCCTTTAAATACAAACCAAGGATAAAAAGTCTAGTGTCTTTGGAAGACTAGGTATGCAATTAGAAAACATAAAACTAGAATAAATAATCTTTATATTTATCTTACATAATGAGCTCATAAATTCCTTTGAGTTCCTAAATCTTTATAGGATAACTAGAGGAATACATAGACAAAAGGTATGATCTAAAAATATGAATAAGGGAATAAACATGGAAAAGAATTATAGCACACGAGTCAAAGGCATAACATGATAATATAATAGGCATGACACATGAATAAACATGCATAGGAATATCATACAGAACATGGAATCATATAATCATGATAATATAAGAATGTGGCAGCAACACATAACATTATATAAACATGAGTCGAGGCTAACTTCCAAGATGATATCACATGGTGGACAAAGTCCCATAATGGATTGGGTTTACTCCCTAATCATATACATAATGTCTCATGAGAAAAAAAATTACCCAATGAATTAGAGACCTATCTGGGAGCACCCATCATAACATGTTCATACATACGTGTGCCACATAAAGAATCAAATATATAGAATAAACATAAGGGTTACCCATGGAAAGAAATGTGTTTCATAATCATGTCATAATGCATAACCAAGAGGCGTATAACAATGGTATCCATGAAAGAAGGGATTTAAATCATTATTAAACATTAATAAAGGAAATATAAGAATAGATCATGGATAATTAAGTCCAAATTTAGTGAAAAAATTAAAAATAATGGTTAGGTAACTTTATAAATGTGCCACTTAAGAATGATTTTAAGGAAAATAATAAAGTGTATTTAAAGAGTATAAAGGAATGATTGTTTGCATAATACTAGAAATGAACTAAAATAGTTTTTAAGGATAAAATTATTGATTTTAGAAAAATATTTATGTCTTAAAAAAGTTTATGGAGTGTACTTGAAAATGGGTAAGAAATGGAGAAGTTCCCTTTAATCAGTGTTTCCTATTGAGAGGAGTTGAGAAGGGAACATTTTAAAACATGTATTTCCATAACAAATAAGGATTAATTGATCTAAATACATAAGTGAAAAATATATAAATATAATTTAGAATAATTATATAAGAAAAATGAATAAATACATTGGGGTGAAGAGTGAGAAAGTGTAACCCAAAGGAAAAATGGTAGTTAAGAGAGATCCCTTACCTTATGTCCGAATGTGTTCTGCACTTACACTTAATGTACTATATAGTAAAAATATATTAATTAATAATTTAATTCATAACCTATTACATATATATCTGATTTATTATAATTTTATTAAGTTCATTTATGTCTATTTTAGTGAGTTATAAATTTTAATTTCATTATTCCGGGAGTGTTCGTTTCATAGTTCCATGGTTGGATAATTTGTGTATATTTATGGACATTATTGTCAAATGGAAATAGTGCTATACAAGTGAAATTATATTGTATTAAAGAACTTATATAAGTTTTAATAGTCCCATATATAATTTTTTCCTATTATGAGGAAGATTCATTTGATAAAACATTAATGGTAAATGTTTAGTTCATTTTGGCGGTTTTTCAATCATCAAGAACTAGTTTCGTTTTATTTGATATTATGTCTATATAGTAGTTCCAGAACATGAAAAAATTTATAATATACATATTAAAATCTATTTTAACCCTAATAATGTTTTATGACCCACCCTAAAGGCGGTAATGGAAAACAAAAACTCATTATCCACAAAGATGGTAAAACGCCATAATTTGGACAATAATTTCATTTATTTGAATAAGAGGAGATGAGAAATGGGATGGATATAAGATATTATATTAGAAATATAAAATTCTAGTATATAAATTATACTGAATTTATTATTATTTTATGGATGAATGAGGATAAGAGAAGGTAGAAAAAGGAAATGAAATTAAAAGAGATGGTTTGAGAAAGTTACCTCTTGAACATCACCTCCTTGAAAGACCCCTTAAGGAACTTGGAATTGGTATTTTTTTTGAGACCAAAATATATTGTACATGGAGAAGAGGATTGGTAGGGTAATTTAGTAGAATAATAAAAAACTAAAAGGCTTAGAATGTGTGATGAGAAGAGGTGGTGAGGGGTGGTATTTATAGGGGGAGGAGAGGGGTGTTTTTGATTATTGTATTCATTAGTTTATTAATTTGGCTCAAGAATATAAATAGTGTTAATTAATATGAATAAATATAGTAAAAAGTTCAAAATAGTTCTAAAAAATGGGTTCTTACATCAGGAGGGACTAAAAAAATCATGTATTTGGCTTATAATGTTAAATACCATAAATTACTGCATTTCACTATTCACCAAAAATTCAACCATTTTAGAAAAATATGAAAAATTTACCCTAACAATTTTATATGTATAGATTAATAAAATGGAATCCATTTTATGAAAATAATTTTCTAAATATGAGAAATTTAATTTTTAAATAAAATCATCATGTATTCAAAAAATACCGATTTTAATATTATAATCGATTTTTTGACCCTTTGAAAAATTAATTATGGTCACATATAATTATCTTATAATTATAATAAAACATAATATTAATTTTTATGAAAATAATTTTTCTTTTAAATCATTATATTAATTTTAAAATTATAAATAAATATTTATGTTTTACAAAAATACCAACACATAATTTATCATTTTTAAAACATTTATTTACTTATACTGTGATATAAATATATCATTTTTTATTTGTAAGATACCTAAATTTTATTTATACTTTTATAGGTTAGGTTACTATTATAAAAAATAGATTACTATTTTTAATGGTCAGATTACTATTCCAATGATCAGATTTATAACATTCATATAGGTTTCTTAATTCTTATAAATACCTATTATTTCATTCAATACTATTTTATATTAAGTTTATATATATATATACTTTCATCTTGAAAATTAATATTTTATAATTAGTGTTATGTTTTATTTTTATAGCTTTGTTTTTGAGTATGTTTATTCAAGTGGATTGAGTAGATCCAAATTTCCCCATTTTTTAATCTTATTTTCTATTTATTGTCCCACTATAATATTTGGAATTATTATTGGTTTATTTGATGACTAATGTATCATTATTCATTTATGAGAATAATATTTCTTTATTAGGTTCTCTATGCGATGTATGTGTTTTATGACATAATTATAAGAAGAAAATTCCATTGATAAAATTCTAGGTCGTTACATTCTTCCCCCCTTAATAAATTTCACCCTCGAAAATTTATTTTACAAAATAAGGTGAAAATAGGAGAGTGTAACTATACTTAATCAATTATTATGTTTACCATGTCATCTCTTCATATTTATGGTTCCTCCAAATTACTTTGACCAGGTGAGTAGTCTTTTTGCGTATAAATTTATCTCTACGATCCAAGATCTTCACCGGTTGTTCCTCACAAGAGAGAATGTTTTCTAGATGTATCACCTATGAATTTAGTACATGTGAGAGATTTGTTAGGTACTTCCTCAAGAGGGATGCATGGAGAACATCATGTAATTGATACATTTTTAGAGGAAGTGCTAGTCAGTATGCCATAACTCCGATACAATCAATAATCTCAAACGTGCTGATATAACTAGGACTTAGCTTTCATTTATTCCCAAATCTCATGACTCTCTTCCATATAAACATGTGGAGGAATACCTTGTTACCAAAAACAAAATCTATGTCCCATAAATGATTATCTTCATATCTCTTCTATCAACATTGGGAAGCCTGGATATACTACTAGATGGTCTTCACCTTTTCTACCATTCCCTAGACCATTTCAGGTCCCAATATCTTATGTTCACCAACTTCATCCCAGTATATAGGTGTTCTATATATTTTCCCATAAAGGGATTCATATGGATCCATCTGAATGCTTGAGTGGAAACTATTATTGTAATAGAACTCAACCAATGGAATATGTTGATCCCATACTCCTTTGAACTCCATTGATCACACTCTAAACACGTCTTCCCATGTTTGAATAGTCTACTCAAATTGGCCATTAGTTTGGGGGTGATAAGACTTACTAAAGTTCAACCTAGTATTTAGAGAATGTTTGTGACTTTTACAAAACTTGGAGGTAAATCTCAGATCACGATCATATATAATCGATAATGGTACTCCATGCATCCTTAACACTTTAATGTATATCTATGAAAGTTGATATAGTGATAAGTCATCTCAAATTTTAATAATGTGAGATGACTTTGCAAGACAATCCGCAACAACCGATATTGCATTATTTCCTCTGGATATCTTTGAAATTCTAGTGAAAAATTCCATGGTATTGTTTTACCATTTCCATATAGGTATGGATAATGGTTTCATCATCCCCTTATACTTTTTTTCTTTCAACCTTTACTTGTTGATATACCAATAACTTTAATGTATAATCAACAATCACCTTCTTTACATTGTCCCAACAATAGTACTCTCAAAGATCTCGGTACATCTTTGTGATCCCTAGGTGGATAGACAAGGTCTATCTATGTGAATAATTAAAAATATCTTTCTTTATATCAGGATTTGATGGTATACATAGTCATGACCCAAATCTTACAACTAATTCCTCATTAATTTTGAACTCCAAGGATTTCTCATTTTTGATAGCTTTCACCTTCTTCTGAATTTCCAAATCATATCTTTGAGCTTCCTTTATTTTCTATAAAAGGGATGATTGAGAAATCATTTGAGAAAGTAATGATAATGTTCCTTTATAATTCCCACATCCATCCTTTTAAAGTCTAAGAATATTTGATTCTTCTCAATTATCATCATTGATAAAGTTGTAGGATACTTTCAACTTAGAGCATCTACCACTTTATTTTCTTTACCAAGATGGTAGTGGATTGAGCAGTCACAATCTTTGATGAGCCTAACCATCTTTGTTGGTGAATATTAAGCTCTTTCTATGTGAATATATATTTTATTATCTTGTGATTAGTATATATCTCTCACTTCTACCCATAGAGATAATTCCACAAAATATTTAATACGAAAATCATAGACACCTACTCAAGATCATGCATGTGATAGTTTTTCTCATGAATTTTAAGATGCCTTAATGCATAGGCTATCACTTTATCATTTTACATTAGCACACAACATAATCCTTTATTTTAAGAATCATTGTATACCACAAAGAGTTCCCCACTTGTGGGTAGTGTAAGTACTAGTGTTGTGATAAGCTTATTTTTTAACTCTTTGAAGAAATCTTCACATTCAATAGTATAGAGTAACTTTACTCCCTTTCGTGTTATCTTGGTTAGCTATTTTTACAACCATGATAAGTTCCTAAAAAATATTTAGTAATAACCAGCTAGACCAATGAATCTAAGGACCTCTATTACAAATGTTGGCCTAATCCACTTCTCAATTACCTTTATTTTATAAGGGTCCACCGATATTCCTTTTTTGATGATAACATGACCCAATAATGATACTTAATTAATCTAGAAATCATATTTACTATACTTTCATATAGATTCTCCCTCCATAAAGTCTTTAGAACACAATTCAAATGATCCTCATGATCCTCTTTTCTCTTGTAGTATATTAGAATATAATCAATAAAGGCTGCCACCAATTTATCAGGGTAATATATAAGGGATCTATTCATTAAGTCCATGATTTTTTTGGAGAATTAGCTATTCTTAAGGGAATCACTATGAACTCATAGTGTCTATACCTCATTTTAAAGGAAGTCTTGGGAATATTTTCCTTCTTCACCTTCAATTGGTGATATCCTAATCGAAGGTCCACCTTAGAGAAATACCGAGCCCCATGTAGCTAATCGAACAAGACATATATATGTGGTAGGGGATACATGTTATTTATTGTTATTTTACTAAGCTCATAGTACTCAATGCATAGGTGCATTGATTTATCCTTCTTCTCGATGAAGAGGACTGACACCCCCCCAGTAAAGCACTCGAGTATATAAAACCCTTGTCCATATTTTCTTATAAATGCTTATTCTATTAATCCAGATCAATAGTGGCCATCTAGTAAAGAGTCTTTGATATGGGTATATATCCAAGTATAATATCAATTGAGAACTCATCCTCTTAGTTAGGAGGAATACCAAACAATTATTCAGGGAACACATCAGTATAGTCCCTCATAATGGGCATGTCTTTGAGAATGATCCACTAATTTATCTCAATAATTTATGCTAGATATGCTTTGTCATAATGAAATAATGTCCACAATTGAGATGATTATTTTTAAGGAGATTCATCCCCATCCCTACATTTTTATAGGATTTGGGGATGCATCGGGATGTGAAGAGTGATCTTTGTTTCCCAACATTTTATGTTGGATTTTTATAAAGATAGAAAACCCATGACCAATATAACATCAAACTCTACCAAAGGAAGTAAGAAAAGATTTTTTGGGAGGTTTATCCCACAAAAATTAACCAGGGAGGATTTATATACTTTAAATTCAATAATTGCCCCATATTTTATTCTCACAGATAACTCAACATTTATATTTTGAGGTGGTGTTTGAATAGTTATATTAAACATACAATATATGAAAGAATGTGTAGAACCAGAATAAAATAGTACATTCACTACTCTTGAATGAATAACCAACATACTTGTCACCACATAACTATCGAGATCCACCTCAATAGTAGTGATAACATATTTTCTTCCTTTATACCTTAGAGGTTATCATTATTGATTGTCTCTAACAACCCTTGGCTTAGGTTATTAGCTTGCATAATGCCCATGTTCCTTATAGTTTAAACAATTCACTACAAGCATAGTGTTGATATGAACCTTGCTTTCTTATTCCGCATTAGTGGGCTTCTTCAAATCCCTTTGGAAATAATTAGCCCGATTCTCCTCTCTTCTACATTTTAAGCACCTCCTAGTTCCCTTTAGATAGTTCCCAAGATTCTTCTTCCCACACTTTTGAAATGTAGTATATTGGATTTTCTTTCCTTCATGGGATTTATCTATTGACCCTCCTATATTAATACCCATTTTACTATTTTTATCGTCTATCCCATGAGACCATATAGAGTCACCAATCTCCATCTCAACCTTTAGGGAACATCAGAAAATCTCCTCATAGCTATAAAATTCTTAAATCACCAAGTCTTTTCAAAGACTCAAATCTAATCCACTAAAGAAGTGATCCACTTTACTTTTATCATTCATGACAGAATCAGAGGTGAATCTTGAAAGCCTTGTAAAATTTTCCTCATACATTCTGATAGATTAATCTTCATTTTTCTTCAGTCTAAGGAACTACCTCTCCATCTTAATACTGAGAGTTCAAGGAAAATATTTATTTAAAAATATTTTCTTAAATTCTTTCACAATCCATGGAATCAATTTCCTTCTTAAACTTAGTGTTTCCTATTAGTTTCCACCACTGATCAGCTTTCCCATCAAAATGATAGACCACCAGAATGAATTTATCTTCTTCTAAGAATTGAAGGATAGAGAATATCTTCTCAATGGAGTTAATCCATTGTTCTGTGATGAGGGGATCATAAGATACACTAAATATATGATCCATTTTTCACATAAAGGATTCAACAAAAACCTCACCTTTCTTAGGAGAATAAGGGAATTTTACACTATTAAAGTTATTATTCATAACTCAAGCCAGTTGATCCAGTACTATCATGAAGTTTTGGGATCCTATTTTCATTAGTTTTAGTATCTCATTAGGGAAATCATCAAATTGTAGGTCAAATTTATTATTGGAACGTGTTCTAATATTTCCTTCCATTAACTTAGAAAAAGAAATAAAATACAATTAAAAGTCTTGAATACTTAAATAATGATCATATAAAAAGTAAAATATCAATATAGAAGGAATAACATATAAATGAAAATTATATCCTAACTTATGATTCCCTAAGTTTCAATCTAGGTTATCCATAGTGATAGAATTTTCCATAGGGTTTTTACTAAAGTTTTCTAGTCCTAATCCCCAAAAATAATTTTACTATCCTATGATACCAACTATAGTGACCCTATTCTTTTACACATATTATTACATGACTTTTAATCATACTTATCCTTTAAATACAAACTAAGGATAAAAAATTCTAGTGTCTTTGGAAGACTAGGTATATACTTAGAGAACATAAAACTAGAATAAAACATCTTTATATTTATCTTACATAATGATATCCTAACTTCCTTTGAGATCTTACATCGAAATAGGATAACTTGGGGAATACATAGACAAAAGGTATGAACTAAAAATCAAATAAGTGAATAAACATGAGAAATAATCCAAACACATGAGTCAAAGGCATAACATGATAATATAATAGGCATAGAACATGAATAAACATGTAGATTCATATCATAAAAAACATGGAATCATATGATCATATCAATATAAGAATGTGGAATAAACACATAATATGACATAAACACGAGTCAAGGCTAACTGCCAAGATGGTATCACATGGTGGAAAAAGTCCCATAATAAATTAGGTTTACTATATAATCTCATACATAACATTTAATGACAAAAAAAATTACCCAATGCATTGGGGATCTATTTGGTAACACCCATCATAACATGTTCATGAATATATGTTCCACATAAAGAGTCAAACATAATGAATGAACAAAAGGGTTACCCATGGAAAGAAATGAGTTTCATAATCATGTCATAAGGTATAAACAAGGAGCGTATAAGAATGATATCCATGAAATAAGGGATTTAAATCATTATTGAACATTAATAAAGAGAATATCAGAATCTATTATTAATAAAAAATTCCAGATAAAGTGAAAACATTAAAAATAGTTCTTAGGTAACTTTAGAAATGTTCCACTTAAGCATGGTTTTAAGGAAAACAATAAGGAGCCATTAAAGAGGATAAAAGAATAATTATTTTCATAAAACCATAAATGAAATAAAATATATTTTAACAATAAAATTATATATCTTATAAAAATATTGGTGGCATAAAATAGTTTATGGAGTTTACTTGAAAATGGGTATAAAATGGAAAAGTTTCCTTTAATCAGGTTTTCCTATTGAGAGGACTTAAGAAGGGAACCTTTTAAAATATGTATTTAACCAAAAAAGAAGGATGAATTGATCTAGATATATAATTTTGAAAAATATAAACATAATTTATAAGAATTATATAAGAAAAATAAAGAAATTCATTGGGTTAAAGAGTGAGAAAGCGTAACCCAAAGGAAAAATGGTGGTTCAGAGATATCCCTTACCTTATGTACGATTGCGTTCTATAATTGAACTTAATGTACTAGATAATAAAATTAGATTAATTAAAAATTTAATTAATAACCTATTCCATATATATTTTATTTATTATAATTTTATTAAATTTATTTTTATCCATTTCAATGAGTTATAAAGTTTAATTTTGTCATTCTGGGAGAAATCGTTTCACGGTTTCATGGTTGGTTAACTTGTGTATATTTATGGATGTACTTGTCAAATGGGAATAGTGATATAGAAGTGAAATTATATGGTATTCATGAACATAAATTTTTTTCAATGGTCCCATATATAATTTTTTTTCTAGTATGAGGATGATTCATTTGATAAAATGTTAATGATAAATATTTAGTTTATTTTGGAAGTTTTTCGATCATCATGAACTAGTTTCTTTTTATTTAATATGATATCTATATATTAGTTATAAAACATGAAAAAATTTATAATATACATATTACAATCTGTTTTAACTATAATAATGGTTTTATGATTATCCTTGAAGGTGGTAATGGAAAACAAAAATTCATTATCCACAGAGATGATAAAATTCCATAATTTGTACAATAGTTTTATTTCTTTGAATAAGAGGAGATGAGAAAATGAGTGGACATAAGATATTCCATTAGAAATATAAAATTACAGTATATAAATTATACTTGAGTTATTATGATTTGATGGATGAAGGAGGTGAGGATAAGGTTGAAAAAAGAAATGAAATTAAAATAGATTGTTGGAGACAATTACCTCTTGAATATCACCTCCTTGAAGGACCCCTTAAGAAACTTGGAATTGGTCTTTTATTGAGACTAGTAGCTATTCGAATTAGTGTAATGCCTCGACCCCAGTTACCTAGAGTCGGTACATTATTACATAACATTGGCATGATCACAAGAGATCAAGTCCCGAAAGACCGATCAGTTTAGTAGCCCTGGAAGTACTAGATAATTACATAAGTTTTTCATTACATTATGAAATGAAAAAGTAAAATTGTGTCTCCTTTAAACACACTCATATCCTTTAGCCTATTACTGCAGGTCATTCATAATATACTTCTTTTCATCCTGTAAAAATAAAACATAATAAAATGGGTGAGGTCAGATGCTTAGTAAGGATAACAATATAGCAGAAACTATCAAAAATAAGCATAAACACTTAAGGCAATGTATAAGAATAAAATACAAGCCTTTTAAACTTAAACTTCAGCATAGTATGGAAAAGATAAATCAAATAATTCAATTTACTTATTCGTATGAATATTCTACTAGATGAATATTTACATGTAATATCAATAGCTAATCTCATAATTATGAAATGCATAATGTCGGACATCATAAGAACATAGTCAAGGCCTCATTCCAAGACTACAAATAAAAATATTATCAAGGACTTGTGCCAAGACACCAGTTTGCCTCATGAGACCTACCGATACATCAAGGGTCTATATTGGGCCCCACCCGTCACTTACTACATCCAATGTATTCTTCATATGAAAAGGGTGAAACATAACATAAACATTCGTATTAAACTAACATAAGAAATGTTACTACTTTAACCATAAACCATGAATGACATAAAAATAGAATATCCACAGTCAAAAATATCATAAAACTATCAATACAATATGGAATATTGTATCATAATAAATCAACTTTAATTAAACATAAAATCCAACAATAGATGTTGACATAGATTAAATCAATCCAAAAACTATTTGAGAGAAATATCTATTTATACTTTGAAATCATTTAAAAGTAACATAAATATAAAAGAAAAAATTTATTTTAAAAATATTCATATAAGATTTTAAGGTAAGTTTTGAAGGTTTTATAATGACAAAGAATAGCCTCACCCGCTGTATAAGTTAAAAAAACATTCCTTCCTTAATTTGTCGAAAAGGTCATAAAGTTCATTGTTTGGAAAACGACAGAAAGATTCCTTTAATTTTTTTTATAAAAAGTCTAACAAGGGTATAAATGACTTTAAACCATAGTCTAGAAAATAGAAAAATGTTTTGAAATACATTTTTAAGAAATACGAATGTGGGTGATAAATAATTCTCAGTGGATACTTACATATAAACAACCTCAGATAATAAAGAGATGGTAAAATTAACCCTTACCTTGTACTTTTCCTTATTCAAGGGTATGTTAACCTCCTGTATAATGGTTAAATAATTTTTATTAAATTATAAAAGAACCACATACATAAATATGATATCATATATGATCCTCTAATATTGCTTTGTTAATAATATTTCAGTATTATCATTGTTTCAGGTGTTAACTGATTCATTTTATTTTATATGTTTTATTACGTAAGTCATATTTATTATAGATAGGATGTATTTGATTCATATATATAATTATATTAATCTCTTAAATATTATTTTTTAATCATAAAATTAAAATTATTCTTGAATGGTTATGATGGGGAATGAAATCTCATCGTGTCGTGGAGACAGTAAGCCAAACGCACGCACAAGAGACAATATAATTCTATTGATGGTGAAATAGTATATAATTGGATGGAATATTATATATAAAGAATAATTAAAATGTTATATTTATTATTTAAATCAATTATACTCATTATTATACCCATCTAAATAATGAAGTGTTTAATAACAAACTACACCATGATGTGGAGACGGTAACCCATACGTACGCATGCATGGTGAATTTGTCATCCATAGGATGGATAGAATAATGAATATGGTTGTACCATATTTATAATAACATATCAGTATGTATAAGGTACTAGAGTTATTATTTTAGTATGGAAATAACAAATAAAGAGGAAGTGGAAGAAGAAAAGATCATTGAAAGAGGTGATAAAATAATTACCTCTTCTTCAGATGCTTCCTTTTTGATTTGAACAAAAGGGATACTTAGGTTGGATTTATGATCAATGTAAGGCCTCTAGGATGAAGTTAGGGTAGTTGGGATGAGATTTGAGTTGGGTTTGGACAAGCCAAATGACTTTGGATGTGTGAATTTAAGAGAAGGGGAAGTACCATTTTATAAGAGAGGTGAGGGGAACTTTAGGAAAAGCTTGAAATATTAATTTATAATAAAATTATTTTCGGTTTATAATAGATCCAAATTAATTTATTTTAAGTAAAAGGTGTGGGATAAATCTAAATAATCTCAACCAATATGTTTTATACATGTTTAGGTCACCATATTAACCTTATATTTTAGAATTAACCTTTAGTTAAAATGTTTAACTTTTACGATGTCTTCTTGTAATTTTATACTACATGGTTAATATAGTTACTATAAAAATGCCAAGAGAACCTCATGTGGTTCATTAATGACATATGTAACATTATTTAAGTCATTTGTCTTAAACTTATATTTTTAGGACTATTATATAATTTAATAAAATAATATTTGTTTTAAAAACCCATTTCCGTCAATTTTGACACTATTTAGTATATGTTTTTTGTAAAAGTCATAACAACTTGATTACTTTGCAAAACATACACTGAATAATCTCTAACATGTCATATTCAACTAAAAAATTTGTGTATGGAATAAAAAGTTTCAATTTACATTTATTTTAATATTTATAATATCAATTATTTTAATCTATCATTAATATAGTAATTACTGCATCATCATTATGTCATAAATAAATTTAAATATATATTGTATACAAATTATAAATAAAATACTATTTTTTATGAAATATTTTTAGATTTCTAATTAATATTTATAGTCAAATTTATATTATATATAACCCTATATTAAAAATAGTTTAGTTATTAAAATTTGAATTTTACACTTTTAACTCTTCTTTAAATAAAATAATAAATGTCCTAATCTAATCCAAGTGGATAAAAAAGGATTATATTTTTGTCCTAAGGTTGATTTTGGTCAAAAAACACTTATCCAATAGAATTATGACATGTTTTGGGGTAATTTTATATTATTATAATATCATTTTTACCTTTAATTAACCTATTTACTTTTAACCGTGGTAAATAAAATTCAAAAGTTACTATTCACCAAAAAATTATTTTCATCCTATTGAACCACATTTTACATACTGATGACAACCGTGTGTATCAAAATTTTGAAATTTAATTCACAAAAGTGGTAAAATTTTGTTTTATGCAAATTTGCAAATGTACCTAGAAGGTTGGTAAAAGACGTTAAAAAGATCAATAAAATTTTATATATCTAATCTTATTATAAAATGACTCAAATGAATTAAATTGGATTAATATAGTTATTATGTATCAATTTTGACTTTAAAATAAATTTAAATTTAAAAATAATTATTTAAATAAAAATTCGATTTTAAACAATAACGTAGTGTTTTTCACTATTCATCAAAAATTGAAAGTTTTTAGAAAAATACAAAAAATTCACCCTAAGAAAATTTTGATATTCAAAAACAAAAAATGAATTCCAATTTGAAAAAATAAAATTTATAAAATTTAAAAAAGCAGGTATTACTATTCATAACTGCTTTTAAAATGGCTAGTTTGATTGGTCGTGGTGTGCTAGAACTTGGAGCTGCGTACAACGAAAGATATTATATTAATCAAAGAGAAGCGTACCATGGAAGATTGGGATGTTAAACATAGGGAAGAGGATTTTGAAGTTAATTGGGTATAATATTGACAATATACAAGTCTTATAATGTGTGAGGAGAAGAGGTAGTGAGGGGTGGTGTTTATAGGGGGAGGAGAGAGGTGTTTCTGATTATTATATTCATTAGTTTAATTTTTTTGGATCAAGACTATAAATAGTATTTATTCATATGAATAAAAATAGTAAATTTTATAGTATATTTCTAACCAATAGGTTCTTACATCATCCATGACTCAAAAATTCATGTATTTGACTTATAATATTAAATACCATAAATTGTCGTATTTCCCTATTCACCAAAAATTCAACTATTTAAAAAAAATATGAAAGCACCACTCTATCTGTTTTTCAATGTTTATATTTAAAAAATGGAATCCATTTTATGAAAATATTTTTCTAAATATGAGAAATTTATTTTTTAAATAAAATCACCATTTATTAAAAAAATATCAATTTTCATATTATAATCGATTTTTTGACCCTTTGAAAAATTAATTAAGGTCAGATAATATTATCATATAATTATAATACATTGTAATATTAATTTATGAATCTATTTTATGAAAATAAATTTTCTTTATATCATTATATTAATTATAAAATTATAAATAAATATTTTCATTTTATAAAAATACCAACACATAATTTATCATTTTTAAAACATTTATTTACTTATACCATGATATAAATATATTATTTATTTATTTATAATATAACTAAATTTTTTTTTATACTTTCATAGGTAATATTACTATTCTAATGGCTAGATTATTATTCTTAATGGTCAGATAACTATTTTAACGACCAGATTTATAACAGTCATATAGGTTCATTAATTCCTATAAATAACTCTTATTTGATTCACTTATATTTCATCTTAAGGTTATATATATACTTTTATATTCAAAATGAATATTTTATTATTATCATTATGTTTTATTTCTATAGTTTTTTCATGAGTGTAGTTATTCAAGTGGATCGAGCAGATCCAAGTTTTCCCATTTTTGTTATCTTATTTTCTATTTATTATCTCACTATAATATTTGGAATTATTATTGGATATTTTGATTAATAATTTATCATTATTAATTTATGAGAATAATTTTTTTATTAGTTTATCTATGTGATGTATGTGTTTTTTTGACATAATTATAAGAAGGAAATTCCATTGAAAAAATTCTGGGTAGTTACACGAGTGGTCTCTATCATCAGAACTCACGTAACTCACTAAGCCTGCACGTACCATCATCCTATCCTGTTGGGGCCATCTGCTACCCAACATTTCATAAAACATCCATTAAATCCACTGAAGGATACAAGAAACTCCCAATAGGTGGCAATACTATGTTGAGCCCACCTGGATGAAACACCTCATGAGTGGGTCCCTAAACTGAGGCCTCATCACTCAACCGATCATCATCATGAAGTTGTCTCAAAATCATAGATGGACGTTATTGAAGAGACATCTTGAAGATTATAAATATGTACCATGGTCGATGAGTATATCTGAGGAGTTGATTCAAGAAGGACATGGAAACAACAACTCATTTCTATATGATGCATGTACCAATGTTTTCACTACAACCAGTGCCTACATGTACCGAGTCAACAAATATGTTATCATGGTCTTGGTGAATGGATACATTGTATACTGTACCAACACTATACACCCTAGCCTAAGAGTCAAAATCAAAACATGTTAACACTATTTCCTTAGTTCTCAAACCAAACCCAACAACTAGACAAAGAAACTCCAAACTCCAGTCCTAAACCCAGGCAATATCACAACACTTCAGGATGAGTATCTCATATGATACCATTCTATCATGACTCAACCCACTAAGGTACAAGTCTAAACTACCCTAATCCCACCTCCAATAGGATAGGGGTAGGCAACTGGCATCAAGAAGGTGTATCACACACATGAGAGGCATTTAACTAAAGTAATTATACCCACACACACATCTCCAAGTACATATAATGCTAAAATGTAAAACAACTGATAAAAATGCATGAATACATTTATAATATCATAATAAAATTAAAACATAAAGTAGTCAAAAGAATAAAAATAGGCCAAATATAGGCCCAAAAAATGGGAATAAAGTCCACCCTGCTCAGAAGGAGGGGACTGCTATCAAATGCAACGTCGATATACATCTCGTTATATCTAGCCCAAACTAAGATCCACCTAATCCTAATCTTATAAGGACTCTGTAAAAAGATCATTAATCTATATAATATATGACATGTGCGGGAAAATCCCATACAAGGTTTGGTATAACAATACCTAGTAGGACACCTCGAAATCAATAAGAATATAACATCATGAATACAAGTTAGCTCATCACAGGTATATTTCAATGACATATACAATAACAACATACATATATAATCATAGTAGATACACAATATCAAGGTAAAGTCACAACCGTAATTTCAATACTAGGATTTATGCTCAAAGGTTTCATACATATGGGAAAACACACTCCATGAGCTGAACTGTCACTATAGACACTCATCCCAGAGGTCACCCTAATCAGGGAGGAACTACTCCCTGAGCTATAATTCCACTAAAGAACTCATCCTAGAGGTCATGCTTGTTAGGTCTAGACAATAATAATAAAAAATGATACTGAGAGGGTTCGTCTGATAAACACACTCGATCAGACTACACCTCATTGAAAAGATCATATCTCGATACACATATAGAGGTTCAATGCCCAAGGCTCACTAGGGGGACACCAGTCCCTACTGGAAACATCCACCTAGATAGGGGATCTACACCCATGTAAATATTGGTCATAATAATTTCAACAAACCCTATCTATGGAAATACAAAAGAAATGAGTATTGCTCTGAGCCTCTCAAAGGGATAAATGTTCTAATCTGTCGAGGGGTATAGTCAAAGTAGATTGAGGCAAATCACTCTAGAAAAAGGGAACTTACCCATACTATAATGAATAATAATAATCTATATAGGGGTAAAAATTTATGATGAGAATGAAATGATACACAAAACCTTCATGAGAATAAACCAAGAGAACATAATCAACTGCTACTCGTCAAAAGAAGCTCACAAAAGCTCACCATAAAGCTGAACTAGGGAGGAGGAATCCAACCTGTCCATAAAAGAGTACACAATGTTTCCCTATATATACATGAAATTCCTTACTATTTCTGTCACTACCCATGTCTTACTCCCACACAACATGCATATTTACAAAATACACTATGTGTCCCTTGAGGTACATAGCATGTATAAGTCATCCTAGCTCTCAGTATTCCAATCTGCCCGTGCCCATGTACACCAGGTCCTGCCCATGTACTTGGAAATGTCTGATTACATGGATCTACCTGCATAATCTAGCCGGCCCATGTACTTCTAAAGTACATTTCATGTGGGGACACATGGCCACTTGGGCATGTACTCCTTATACACACTGAGCTTGCTACCTCATGTTACATGGAGTGTGGCTAGGAATACACGACGTGTAATACTACATGGACTCCTGGGAATGTACCCCCTTCACACACCGAGCTGATAGTACAAGGTTCACATGATGTGCGATACTTATCTATATGAAAAAACTTAGTGCCACATAGAATTAACTATATGTCATGTGTTCATAGGATTGCATGTCGTGTAGTTGGTTATTCCATAGATTTCATAGAAATTGTCATGTGTCTTTTCCTGTGACTCTGCAATCATTTATACCTCTCTTAATCATGATATATGTCATAGATATGAGGTTTAAAAAACCTCCTCACCACTGATATCCAGAATCTGGCTGTATCCAATGCTCAGAAAAGACTCACTCTCGTGCATCATCGGTGCTTCACACCAAACCGGGATCACAAATCTTTGATTCATCTGTGGATATAATTCCATCATCATACACAACAATCATAACATCAAATCTCTATCCCAAACCTATGGTATCAATTCTTTGTGCCAAATACTGGATGCACAGTGATCAATAACTGGGTAATCATTGAATTGTAGGCCAAAAGAAAATGTCATTGACGAGCGCATATATAATGAGGAGAGAAAACCATAAACCAAAAATGTCAGGAATGAACCTTTGGATATGTTCATTTTCAACCTTGAGTCATTTTCTTAGAAAATAATAATTAATAGGTATAAACATCAACAAAAAAATCCTCAAATCCCGTAAATAAACCCATACCCACAAAATGATCGATCCACAAATCAATCAGTTAGTTGATTAATTTGTATTCATCATGGGATAATAAACGGGGATAAATCCACAAATCAAATATACCACCTCAATTTGGATCAATAACTGAAGAAGAATTATTGTGTGTCATTGTCATCAATGAGACCCATAATTTGTGTTGGTGCACGATCCTCAATCTGATCTCAATATGATGTCATCTGCCAATGATCCTCCAATGGATCCTCCCCAACAGATCCTCTCAATACCTAGGGTTTGCGGCTAACCCTAGGTATTAGGCATAGTTGTGTTTAAATTGATGATTCTAGGTTTTTGTGCCAAAATAAAGAAATAAATTTATCTTATTATTTTGGCCTACAATATCACTTTACCAAAACTCTTGATACTGACAAAGATTATGTCACACCAAGGGTAAAATCCATGTTTTGAACTCAATGATGGTCTCATATTTCCGACCTGAGACTTTTTTTGGGATTTATTTCATTTTTTGAGAAAAATATATGCACATGAAATTTAATATATTTAATAAATTTCAAATATTTATTCTGGGATCATCAAGCCTCAGAATCTCACGCTGTCTCAGCACATGGATCTAGAAATATAACTATAAATATTCATAAGTCTTACATGGAAAAAACTGAGACATTATAGTATGTGTGGTACATATAGGGCATGAAATATAGAATGATTTGGTGAGAGTTCATGGGAGTGGGTAGGTGGTCTAGTCTAGGTGAGGCATGACCCGTAGAGCCTAGGTGTGTGTATTGTGTTGTGGGTTCCAAAACCCACATCTAGCATGAAGTGATGAAGCAATAAAGAACATTATATGAGAGAGTGAGAGTGAGGCAATATTTGATGTGGGACGACTGAGCGCATGGGCACTGTTCCCACATTTAAAAAGTTATGGACAACATAACATGTCTGTTTGATCTGACACAATCCAAAAATCCATCATTCTCCACATCATCATCATCAACCTCCACTCATCTTCTACACTTACAAACTCCCTACCACTATTATTTTGATTTTTCATGCTACTATAGATTTCCTACCATCTCCAGTGATCGATACCAACTTAGAAAACATAGATAATAAGTCATCCAGATATCATGCATGTAATATCCATCTTGTATGAATACGACCATTCAATTTTTATTAAACCATTGAGGATGATATAAAGTTAAGAAAGGTAATGCATGTGATTATCTTCACATCCACATGAGATAAAAACTAGTAATAGAAGAAGGTGGTATCATGAATATTCTATATTTACCAGAATAATTATGTCTGAGAAAAATATGAAACCTTCAGGTGACATAGAAGTATTGACACCACATAATTCTCAAAATCTCTACACAACATATTTCTCAGTGATAAGGTAGTGGAATTCACCTATAAAAATAATAGTACTAAGTATAAGAGATACTTCTTCCATCTAAGAGAGGTTCTCATTTCTCCAAATAAAAATAGAGTATCGTGAATCCTTCTATTTCACAAAGTGAAAACCTAGGAACCATTCTATAATTTGGATAGAAGGAAAACCAAAAGGCCTTTGAAACGTGTTACTCACTCAAAGTACTATGTGAATAAATAATTCTAAAAATCCATTCAAGATTTCGTGATACCCTTACATGAAAAATCACTAGTTTGATTGAACTTATTAAGATACCGTGAACTAGTGATTATTAAATCACTATATTACATGAAGGAGAAAGTAAGTAGTTTACCTATACACTTAATCATCACTTACATGAAGGTTTTGTGTATAGGATAAATTATGTGAAGAAGGAGGAATATATCATAAAAAACTTACACGAAGGATCTTGAGATATTCCATGAATCCATATAGGTTTATGTGAATTCCTAAGATCTTGTGCACTCTTGGTTTTTGTGAAAAAAGTGCAGGAAAGAAGGAGTAGTCACTACATTCATGCATGCATATGTGAAAATAGAATAAATTGAGATACCCAAAACTGAACAGCGAGATAACACATAAAATAATAATAAAAATAAATGAATGTTATAAGGTTTCACATGTCATGCACTATAAATGAAGTGCATACAATATAATTGGGTTGAGAAATCAAGAATAAGTGGTATGAGATTGTACACGTTTATTCTTACATAAAATATTATAGAATTTGTGTTCACTTCTTGCACACATTTCAGTGAGGCTAGGACTTCAACATAAGGAACAGTTTCCTAAGTAGTGTTCCACTGAGGAAACTAATCATATTCAGGTGATAAAAATTATTGAGTGAGACTGACATACATAATAAGTGGATTTTGAAGGTACTTGAAGTGTACATGATAAATTGAGATCCTGCAATCTCATAGTGGAATATCTAAAGATGATCCTATAGTGGATCAACCCTAAAGAATGGAAGAAGTATCATGGTTTGATATGGAAGTAGAGGAAGTATTTCAATTGGATATGGAAGCAGAATAAGTCTCTCAATTAGAGTTTGAAGTAGGATAAGACAGTTGGGGGTATAACCAACTGAGGAAGAAGATTTGGATTATTGGGGGTGTATAACCAGAATCAACTAGAGGATTGACTACTAGGGTGTATAACCAGTTTCTACCTGAACCACTGTAATTGATTATAAGAATATAATAGAGAATCCATGTTGGTGGGGGGGGGGGAGTATAACCAACCTATAAAGGAGTAGGTATTTATACTGAAACTTGTAAATACTGTGTTCTACTATCTCTATTATTACTACTAAACATTATGTGAGATAAGAGATATCACCAATTTTACTGAGAAACTTAACAAGTTTAAGAGGTTGAATTAAAAAGTAAAATAATTCATAAAACAAGTGTTCCACTTATTCACTCCCCTCTCAGTGGCACCTAATCTATCATGTGGCTTAATAAGTGGTATCAGATCATAGGTTTCATCTAAATATCCAAGCTAGCTATTATGAAGTTTAGAATTTAGGAAATGATTGAGATACCTTAGATGTAGAAAAAGAAAGTTACTCCTGATTATTATAATCTAGATATTTCTGACAAGACTCATAAGAATGTGAAGAAATTATAGGCAAGGAAACTGAAGAATAATCTTATATTAAAGGGATATAAACCTCAAACTAATGGTATATATGAATGGTATAATTTTCAACAATTATCTTAATTTTTATTCTTCTGATAAAGACTGATCAAGATGTGATGATGATGTATCACTTAGTGATCATCATTTTGAATTCAAAAACATTTGAAGAACATCCCAAATAATTGGTAAAATGTATTTTTGGAGGCATCAAGGGTATTCAGAATGAAAAATTAAAACTACAAGAAGCAGATAATTATATGGAAGAGTTATTGGAAAAAAGGGTTGGCATATCCAACACTCTCACAAAACTTGTAAAATAAAGGATAAACAAATTTCTCTTTGTAATGAAAATATTATGAATCTACTGAATAATTGAAAAGAAATTTTTGTGAAAAATATTTATTTGTGATTGTATTTGTACAATATTTCCATGCATTTGAAAAATTTCTCAATGTTTTTATAAATGTCAAAGCTACTCAACTAAAGGATGAAGAAAAAAAAAGGCCAAAGAGATTAAAAATTCTTTGCCAGAATCAAGAAAAATACATTAATATAAAATAAAGAAGCCAAAGGAGGATTAATAATACAAGCTAATATTTTTTGAGGATGATAAGAACTCCCTCAACATGAAGTTTTCAGATATAGAAGTGAGATTAATGAATCTAGAATCACAAAAATCTTGAACATCCCAAATAACTAAAAGAAGACATGATGCCACTCAACTTTTCATTGGGTATCATGACTCCAAAAGTATTATGGTATTATCCTCAAATAAAATGGAAACATTCTCCAAGAAGAAGGCATCCCATAACATAAAAACTATTTTTTGTACTAATGTGGTTTGAAGTGCTGATACAGGGTTTAAATCAAACTCTGGGAAAGTAAGGATGGTGATAAATACCAATAAAACAACAAAATAAAGGTTGGATGAGAAAAGATACATGGATAGCTATTCCCCATGAAGTGTTTAAATGAGTGGTGGTTCCACTCAAAAATAGAATGTTTCAAAATTTGTGAAATCCATACAGACTACACTAGATAAGAAGATAAGAAGATTCATAGTCTATTGTTAGTGTTTTTAAAATTTTGGGAATAAGGAATTAGAATATAAGAATAAAAATAAATTTGATGAAAATAATAGAAGGATTGAATTTATGGGGAGAAATATTTTATAAAAGAGAAGAACTGAACTAGATAAGATAATTCCATAGAAAATGAATCTATCTACAAATAAAAGATTTGAATGATTTGAATATTTCTGTGAATATTGCTACAAAAGTTTTCAGTATTATGATGAGTGATAGTATATACCAATAAAGCACAAATAATATATTAAAGTTAAGATAAGACCACAATAAAAGAGGAATCAGGTAAGAATGTAATGTGACAAGTTAGTCTTGAGATGTGAATAAAAAAAGAAGACTATAAAAAAATTATCACAAAAAAGAAAAATATTGTGATAAAAAATCCATCAAAGATACCAACTAGAAAAAATATGAATGCTTAGAAGATGTTTTTGGTAGATGTTAGATAGAGGGTCACATAGATGAGAAATTCATGATAAGACTACTAGGAGATATTCTCTATGCTGTGAAAGGAAATAGGTTTCAATAGAAAAATAATGGAAATTTATGTAAATATTCATAGAAGAAAAATAATTTTAGAAAAGGGTGACTAGTTTTTATCCAAATAAATTAAAATTTGATAAGAAATTAAAGGAAGTGAAAAAAATTTCTAAAGGTAAAAGAAAGAAAGTTTCTATATAAACTTAGGTGGAAAATGGTATTCCATACAAAGTTGATGAGATTTTGACTAAGATTGGGAGAAAAGAATGACCCAGTTTGAGTGGTAGTTCTTTTCCTAAATGTTACTCTTGAAGAACAAGAAGGTACCTCATTATTACCTATTATTTTATGCATTTTGATCAAATATACAGGTAATTGAAGGATAAGTTTGAGGCTATCAGTTTTGGATAACATGAAGAGATTATAATTCATGGAGTCTAATGAATTCCATGAAATGAAATAAAATAGTGCATCCCTTAAGGGGGAGAAACCTTGAGAAGAATCTATCATTTTACTAAATACTAGTGAATCTAGAAATCCTAGACAGATTTCAAAAAAAAAAAGATTGAGGTATGCCAATCACACTTTCATCCCTCATTCTTAATTATATTAATCATATCAATTAAGTAGGGGTTCTTATTTGATTACAAGATGAGATAAATAGGGATATAAATATTTTTCACCATAACATTCTGATGTTTTTGTTGAAGTGTGTGTAATATTTTTCATTTTATTGATAAATATGATTACTTACATCCCCTAAAAGGATAATTGAGAATTTTTTAGCATGATTTCATGTGCATGGTATATAATAGAAAGCACGGAAAACCTTGGTTATATATATCTTATTTTTTACACTAGGTTAGACCATGTAGACTTAGAGTTTATTAAATAATGTCTCTTTTCTAAGAAACCATGTGATATCATCCCTATATTAGAAGTGTTCAAGAAATAATCATATGAGGGAGGAGAACATATTTTCGAAAAACTAAAGATATGAGAAACATCCCCACTTATCCTTTGTATTTGATTGTAAATAAAGGTGATAGATTAAGTATACACCACAAATTGACTTTTATGTAAGGGTATATTGACAAAAAAATACAAATGGGGAGATTGTTGAGACCAAGTTTCATTTGTTTTTAATCAATCAATATATTAAGTGATGATTCTTATAGAATTATTATGGATTCATTAAATGGTATTGGATGTCATGATTAAACAAATATCCATGTTAAATTACAACTATTGTTGAACCAGTCTTTAGATCATAAGGAAAGTGTCAATTGTGTTGAAGATGGAACATTGATTGGAATAAGGAAGAATAGTTTAATCTGATGAAAAATGAAAGTATTTTCATGAAGAATTTAAAGAATCCCATGCACAAAAATTATATTTTGTATGGATTTGAGATTTGAATTGTATTATAAGTTATTATATGGTGTAAATTTACACTTAATATTTTTCTAAGTGTGGGAAAAAATTGGCCAACCACACAAGTCACAAGGGTCATCCCATCAACCTTACTGTGGGAGAAAGCTCAACCATAAGGGAGAGACAACCCAAGGATCTCATATAGTGGAAGAGGTATGTGCGGGCCGCATAGGGCTAATAGGAGAGCACAATCAGGTGAGATCACATAGAAGTGGTTAGGTGGTCTGACATAGGTGGTATAACAACCCTAACCTTTTACACATATTATTACACGATTTTAAGCATTACTATCCATAAAATACAAACCAAGGACCCTAAAGTATACTATCTTTAGAAGATTAGGTACATAATTAAAAATCATGAAACTAAAAAAGAAACATATTTTATTTAATCTATATAATGAGATCCTAACTTCCTTATATATCTTACATATATATAGGACAACCTCAGGAATACATGAACAAAGGGATGAGTTAAAAATCCCAATAAGGAAATAAACATAGGAATAAAGCATAAAACAAGGGTTAGAAGGCATAACATGTTGATATAAAAAGGAAGGAAACATGAATAAACATATGGAATCATAACATGTATATCATGGGATCATGTAATCATGGAATCATAGGAATGTGGAAATAACACACAACATGATATAAGTATGAGTCAAGGCTTACTTCCAAGACTATTTCACATGGTGTACAAAGTCCCATAAAGGAATTAGGTTTACTCCATATTCCAATAAGATGTATCATGAAACTAAAAATTACCTGATGTATTGGAGTGTTATCTAGGTGAACCCATTATAATATTTTCATGAATATGTGTGCCACATGAAGAATCATACATAAGGAATAAATATAAGGGTTACTCATAGAAAGAAATATGCATCATAATCATGTTGTAAAGTATAACCAAAGGGAATATAATAATGGTTTATTTAAAATAATAGATTTAAATCATACATATAAGGAAAAATAGGCATAGATAATGATAAATTATGACCATTAGAAGTGAAAAAAATGTAAAAATAGTGTCTAATAAACTTTAGAAATAAGCCACTTTAGTGCGGTTTAAGGAAGAATATTAAAGAGGCTTTAAAGTGGACAAAGGCATATTTGATTGCATAAAACCAGAAATGAACTAAGATATTTTTTCATGATAAAAATATTAATTTTAGAAAAATATTTTTGGCTTAAAATATATTAAGGATGGTACTTGATAATGGGTGAGAAATTGGGAATTTCCCTTTAATCTGGTTTTCTCATCGAGAGGAACTGAGAATGGATCCTTATAAAATATGTATTTTCCAATCAAAGAGAAAATAGTTGAGCAAGGTAAATATGTTTGGAAAATAAACATATAATTTATTAGGATTAAATAATAATAATTAAGAATTATAATGGGATAAATATAGGTAAAGTGTAACCCAAAGGAAAAACGGGGGTTCAAAGAAAATACATTACCTTATGTATGAAAGTATTCTGCACTTGAATTTAATATCCTATATAATTAAACTAGAATCATTAATAATTTAATTAATAATCTATTAAAAATTAATTTTTTATAATTTTTTTAAGTTCATTTATGGCCTTTTTGATGTGTTATAAGATTTAATTTCCTTATTCAGGAGTGTTCGTTTCCTTGGGTTTCATGATTGGTTCACTAGTATACATGTATAAAAGATCAATTAAAATGGGAATAATTATCTAGAATTTAAATCACATGTTATTAATTAATAACTATAATATTAAATATATTTATATATTATTTTATTTCTGGATATGGTGATGATTTATTAGATAAAATGTTAATGATAACCGTTTAGATTATTTTAGATTTTTTTGATCATCACACACTAGTTTTGTTTTATTAATTAATATTATGTATATATACTGGTTCCAGAACACTAAATAATATTTAATATAAATTTTAAAATATTTTTCAATCATTATAATGGTTTTATAACCATCCTTGAAGGTGATATTAGAAAATAAAATATCATCATCCATGAAGGTGGTGAATTGACACCTCATGGACGATGTTTTCATTTTTAGAACAAAATGGGAAGAGATGATAATTGATGGTGGATAAACCATTAACATAATAAAATTACAGTATATATATATGATATTTTATTTATCATGTTACTTTAGATAGGGTTGTTTATTTAAGTATAAGAAAATAATATAAATTGAAAGATAGAGAGGGAAGGTTTTACCTCTTGAGTGTTGTCTCCTTGAGAACCTTATTAAGGGACTTGGAAATGGTATTTTGGTGAGATTGGAAAGACTAAAACGTGGGGAAGATGTTTGGGAGAGTAAATGGATAGAAAATTAACAATCTTCAAGGATTATAAGGTGTGAGGAGAATAAGTGGTGAAGGGTGGTATTTATAGTGGGAGAAGAGGAGTGTTTTTGATTATTTTATTTATTAGTTTATTATTTTGGATCAAGACTATTAATAATGTTGATTATTATAACTAAATAAAATAAATAGAGAATGTGAGTTCAATATAGTTTCCACTTACATTATCAATAAGTCAAACATGACTCAAATATTCATGTATTTGGCTAAAATGTTAAATATCGTAAATTACCGTATTTCACTATTCACCAAAAATTCAACTATTTTAGTAAAATAAAAAAAATTAAACCTAACCATTATTGATGTGTAGAATTAAAAAATGGACTCCACTTTATGAAAATAATTTTCTAAATATTACAAATTTAATTTTTAATTAAAATCATCATTTATTCTAAAAATACCAATTTTGAAATTATAATTGATTTTATAACACTTTAAAAAATTAATTAAGGTCGTATAAAATTATCTTATAATCAAAAGAAATAAAAATATTAATTTATGAATATATTTTATGAAAATAAATTTTCTTTTAAATCATTATATTAATTATAAAATTGTAAATAAATATTTATATTTAACAAAAATACTAATACTTAATTTAGCCTTTTTAAAATATTTATTTACCTATTACATGATATAAATATATTATATTTTCATTGATCAGATACATAAATTTTATTTATAATTTTATATATTAGGTTACTATTCTATTGGCCGGTTTACTATTTCTAATATTCATATTACTATTCCAATGGTTAAGTTACTATTCCATTGGTATAAGTTCTTTAATTTCTAGAAATGACTCTTATTTCATTCATTTTTAATTTATAAAGTTTGTGTTGTATTATTTATGTGATTTCATGAGATTTATACTATATGAGATAATTATAAGAAGGGAATTTCCATTGATAAAATTTTGGTTTGTTACATTCTTTCCCCCTTATGAAATTTTTCCTTCAAAATTATGTTTTTCCCATACATGAGAAAACCCTAAATATCACTTTCTAACCTTCATTATTTAGGTTATTAATCACTTAAATGAGTTCATCAGTCTTTCCTATTAGCATTTCCTTCAAGGAGGGAGGGTTCATGCATCACAATGGTACCTCAGGATATTTTCCAAATCATATACTTCCTTTATCCAAAAACGACTTAGGAATCTTGGATTATATCGATGGAAGCATTGATAAATCATAAAAAAATATTTATAATTTTTAAGTTTAAAACGTCTTCTTGAACTTGTTTTTTATAAAACAATCTTACTGATTCATCTTCAAATATTTCAAAATAGGGTTTTGGTGAATCTGTTTTGATATTTCTCTAAATATAGAAATATATAATTAGATACATATAGGCTTCTCTAAGGTCTCCCTCTTATACAACATCTAGAAAATCATTGAGTGATTCAAATGTTTAAAATAAAGAGAAGAATTTTAAAATACATTGATGGTACTTCCAATTATTATCATGGTAAGAAAGTTGAGAGAAAAATATTTTCCAATAGATGATACTTGATCTTTGAAATAATTGTGAGATGGTAGAGGTATTGGATGCCTCATAATTTTTTTTTCATGTAACTTGGATATTGGAAAAAAGTTTTGAAGTCTTCTGAGCATGAATTCAAGATAATCATTTCTAGTAGTTCTTTAGTAAGAGAGATAAGAGTTGTTTGGGATCTTCACCCTTCAATATTTTAACTAAGAAAAAGAAAATACAATTAAGGGGTTTGAATACTGATGCACCCTATTTGTGTATACATTTCCACATACTTTATTTAAAATAAGAACATGTTTTCAGAAAATACCAACTAATTAGTGGAAAAATACTTTGATTTTGGTGATCTTGTTCATTTTCAGATGGTTTCTGGCCAAACACACAAACTGGGGTAAAACTGAGCAAAATTCCTAACTACACGGCGTGTACATACACACCGTGTACATTTTAGACTCAGACACAGATTGTCTAGGCCACGTACATAACCAAGTTTCCAGAAGTTTTCACACACAATGTACTTTTGTTTTCTATAAATATAGGCCTTGGACTCTGGTATGAAGGTTCATTAGTGAAGATCTGAAGGAAAAAGGTTCTACTGCCCTGTTGTCATGCTACCATCATTCCACTACTCTTCATTCCACCATTCTAACAAAGAACTCATCTCTCCTCGAAGTTTCTGTGATGACCAAAATAGGTATTGAGGGTCCTGTTTTCATCTTTTCTTCTATGTGTAACTAAACACCCAGTGTGTTAGGGTTGTGGGTGATGAAAGAGTTGTAATTTGAATTAGTTGTTATGATTGTGTTTGTTCTGTTTAACCTTTCTTATTCTTATTCAACCATTTATTTTTATCACTAAAAATCTGAGCCAGGCCATGGGAATAATCTTCAGGGACTCAAAAGAAGAATAATGTTAAATACTTTCATGATCATTGGAAGTATTCACTGACTCACAAACGGACTAATATAAACAAAGAACTGTGAAACACTAACTACCGGACCAAGGAGTCAGTTTCCACAGTTCTAGACATAAGTTTATCTGACCAAGGGAACCTTGTTACAATTGAAACCCAGAGTGTTGGGTTATCATGAATAACACAACCTCATAAGCAATTTTATTTAATAAAAAACTTCTTAAAAATCCACAGCCTCGACACATTTTCCTCCATATTTGCATAAAAACCAAATTCCTGTGTTTTTCTTTATCCTTTAAGTAATTTTATAAGAAATTAAAATCCAATCATCTTTTCATCCAAACCTTAAAAATTGACTCTAAATTCATTATAATTCACTAGATCAAGCTCAAAATAGATAATAAAGACAAAAATAATTTATTTTCCCTATGGATATACCCCTTACTGGTACTATACTTGTTAGGGTAAAAAAATTTGGGACATCGATAACATACATTCGGTAAAACAACCACCAAATTTTGGCACCGTTGCCGGGTAAATAAAAGTTAAATTTGTCTTTGTTTCAATCATGTTTGTATCAAATTTTAGTGGAAATAAAAATAAAAAATTCCTAAAAATATATTTTCTAAACTCATTTCTATTTATCTTTCTTATTCTTCATTTATTCTTGGTGTATTTAGTATTGTTCAGGTACATAGGTGTATGAGAGACTACCTCACTCATTCCAAGAACATTGAGTCATCAGATTTTCTCCCAATTGACTCATAAATCAAACAGACGCTTTTGAGGTGACGACGAGCACTCATGGATGAGCATAACCAAAACAATCCCATGGTGTAGAATGAAGAATGAGATCTAGCTGTTGTCCAAGGAATTGGACAACTGCTTGTTCTGAATGAAAATTGGAACCAGCAAGCTCTGCTTTCTCCAGGATATGTCCCACAACAGCTCCAATAGTTCCAACCGGAGCAGATGCCATTTTTATAGATAGGCCAGGGGCCGTACTTCACCCCTTAGGAACAACAATACATACCACCTCCACTCCCTCAGCAGCCACCTCTACACCATACTCTCACGGAGTACGGTCTGTCATCTATTTACGAAGCTGACATAGGCATCATCCGTCCACCAGTGCAGGCACAACACTTTGAGATCAAGCCTGATATCATGAAGTTGATCCAAAACACCATTTAGTTTGGTGGTATACCCAACGAGGACCCCAATGCCCATCTCTCCAATTCCCTGGAGGTCTGTGACACGTTCCGCAACCACGGAGTGTCCACAGATGCCATTTGTATTTGCAGTTTTCCCTTCTATCTCAAGGATAAGGTGAAAGACTAGATAAAAGTTTTCCACAATGATCTATCCTCACCTAGGACTAGATATCCCAGGCGTTCCTGTCCAAATATTTCCCACCTTCAAAGATAGCGACCTTGCAGAACAAAATACACAACTTTCAGTAGCACGACTCAGAGTCATTGCATGAGTCATGTGAGCGTTTCAAGGAGATGTTATGAAAATTCTCACACCAAAGACTCCCACTCTAGATGTAGGTACAGACCTTCTACAGAGGACTGATGACAAACACAAAGTCTATGGTGGATGCTGCTACTAGAGGTATAGTTATGAGGAAGTCCCCTGAAGATCTTTTCAAACTACTGTAAGAAATGTCTGCCAACAGCTTCCAATGGCATTTTGAGCGGGGCACACAGAAACGAGGTATGCATAATATCAATGCCACTACTATTCTTGCTTCCTAGTTAGACACTGTGTCCAAAAAGATCAACACGCTAAATATAAAGGGCGCATCCCAAGTACATGCAGCAAACCATCTGGAGTGTTATGAATGTGGCGATAACCACATCATAGGAGAATTCTCGGGACCTACAGTTGGACCTTCAACGAGCGAGGTAAGCTATATTGCTCAAAACCAAGGGTTGAACCAGTACCATAAGTACTAGATACCATCATGGTGTGATCAAAAGAACACAGGCTAGGCCCAACAACATTAGAATCCTCCACCCCAGCGACCGCCTGGCTAAAGTCAGCCTTAGTATCAGAAAAAGTACCCAAGGAAACAATAGCCCTAGCAGGGCTCTTACCAGCAACATGGGTATCAAAACCCTCTCCCATAGTAGCCGTGGCAGCCACCACCTCCACCAACTGCACAAACACCTCATCAGGAGAACGCCTCAAGGTTAGAGGATCTCATGAACAAGTTTATATCTACTTCTAAGACCAGATTCTAGAATCAGGAGGCTTCCATTCGAGGCCTAGATAACCAAATTGTCCAGCTGGAAAACCAACTCTCAGGGAGGCATCCCGGTACACTACCGGGTAACACTGAGAATAACCTAAGGGAGGAGGCCCATGTTGTCACACTACAGAGTGAAAAGGAGCTACAACAGAAGAAACTAGCACAACCAGGTTCATCTACACCCTCTATTGATGAATAAGGTATAGTTACAAGCCCCTCCTTATCCAAATTCCCACCAAAAGAGGCTTTACAAAGTAAAAGAAAGGAGATTTTCAAACCCTTCGAGCCTACCTTACCCTTCCCAGAGAGGATGAAGTAGATAAAGTTGGACCACCAGTTCGGAAAATTTATAGAAGTATTTTAAAATTTTCACACCAATATTCTTTTTGTAGAGGCATTGACGTAGATGCACATGTATATAAAATTCATGAAGGAGACACTCTCTAAAAAAAGAAAGATAGAGAATCTAGGAACCATTTCCCTGACCAAGGAGCGCTCAACAGTGATACAAAATTCATCTTCTCCCAAGATTTAGGATCCAGACAGCTTCACTATTCCATGCACTATTGAACCATGTGATTTTAGGAAGGCCCTTTGCGACTTAGGGGCCATCATCAACCTCATTCCCTTGGGAGTTTTTAAGAAGCTAGGGCTCAACGACCTAAAGCCTACCCGAGTATCCCTTCAACTTGCTGACCGATCCATCAAATATCCGAAGGGGCTACTGGAGGATGTGTTAGTCAAGCTAGGAAGGCTAATCCTCCCTAAATATTTCATCATCCTTAACATGGAGGAAGACCAAGAGGCGCCTCTTATTCTGGGAAGGACTTTCTTAGCCACTGGGAAGGTACTGATCGACGTACACCAGGGGGAGATTAATTTTAGAGTGGGAGATGAAAGAGTCTCCTAAAATGTCCTCAAAGCTGTCAAGCAAGAATAATTGTTAGAGTATGAGGGATGCTATGTAGTAACCATTGTGGATGATCACTTGAGTAGAGAAGGGGATGATCTGGTATGTTCTTTTCCCTCAGATGACCTGGTTTTTCTAGACATTCTAGTTGATGAAGCACCAGAGGACCTAAAATTATTAAAAGTCCAGGGCGGCCACTCCTGGAAACGTGCTGTTATTCCCGAAATTTTGGAGCGGGCATAGGTACAACCACTTGTACCATTGATTATAAAGGATCCTAAACTAGAACTAAATACTCTTACGTCTTCTCTGAAGTATAGGTATTTGGGAGACCATCATACATTATCCGTCATAATTAGTATAAAACTATCACAAGATAAGGTGTATGCACTTATGTAGGTTTTAAAGAGGTAGAAGCACACTATTGGGTGGAAAGTTGCATATTTAAAGGGAATGAGCCCTACCATTTTCACCCACAAGGTACTACTTGAAGGAGTGAAGCAATCTTGGCAACCACAGCACCGCCTGAACCCCCCATGAAGGAAGTTGTAAAGAAAGAGGTAATAAAGTTGTTGGATTCTGGTATCATATACCCCATCTCAGATAGTCCATGGGTGAGTCCCCTGCAAGTGGTACCCAAAAAGGGGGGTATCACTGTGATATCGAATGATAAAAATGAGCTCATTCCCACACGCACTGTCACGGGATGGAGAGTCAGTGTGGATTATAGAAAGATGAATGAAGCCATGAGGAAGGATCATTTCACCTAACCTTTATGGATTAGATGTTAGAGAGACTATCATGGCACAAATTTTACTTATTCCTCAATGGATATTCCAGCTACAATCAGATTTCCATTGCTCTAGAGGATCAAGAGAAGAGCACATTTACTTTACCCTATGGTACATTTTCTTACCAAAGTATGCCCTTTGGAATGTGCAACGCTCCCTCCACCTTCCAATGATGAATTATGGCTATCTTCCATGACATGGTGGAATAGATCTTGGAGGTATTCATGGATGAATTTTCCATTTACAGAAAATCATTCAACATTTGCTAGCGACACCTGGAGCTGGTTCTGGAAAGATGTGAGAACACTAACCTAGTTTTGAACTGGGAAAAGTGTCATTTAATTGTGTAGAGTGGCATCATCTTTTTCCATAGAATCTTATATAAAGGGATAGATGTGGACTCAATGAAGATATAAGTCATTTCACGACTTCTTATTCTGACTTCCGTTAGATCCATCTGCTGATTCCTAGGGCATGCAAGTTTCTACAGGCAGTTTTTTCTTAAAGATATATCATCCCCTCACCAACCTTCTAACTAATGATGCTGTTTTTAAGTCCAATGAGCCATGAACAATAGCTTTTGAGCACCTGAAGCAACGCCTGGTGGAAGATCCAGTGATGATTGCTCCCAACTAGGAGGAAAAATTTGAAGTAATGTGCGTTGCCAACGACTACGCAGTGGGAGCAGTTCTGGGCCAATAGATTGACCGAATTTTACGACTCATCTATTAAGATAGCAAGATGCTAAAAGAGGCACAAATGAACTACAACACCACAAAAAAAAGATGTTGGCAGTGGTGTTCACTTTTGAAAGGTTCCATTTTTACTTAGTGCTATCTAAAGTTATTGTTTATACTGACCATGCAGCACTCAAGTACCTCCTGAATAAGAAGGATGAAAATCCATGTTTGATCCGATGGGTATAGCTCCTACAAAAATTTAATCTGGAGATCTGAGACAAGAAAGGGAGTGAGAACGTTGTTTCTGATCATCTCTCCCGCCTGGAGCATCCTCATTTGGATAAGGAGGAAGATAGAGATATCAGGGAGGATTTCCATGATGAGCACCTCTTTTCAGTCATAGAATCATCTAGACCCTGGTATGATGATATTTCTAATTTTTTGGTTACAGGTACCATCCACCCCGACCTATCCTTCTAGTAGAAGAAGAGGTTTCTATCTGATGTCAAGAGGTACTTCTGGGAAGATCCTATACTATCCCGATCCTGTGGGGATGGGGTGATCTATCATTGCCTCCCGAAAACTGAAGTTCATGGAGTCCTAGAATTCTGTCATGCCTCACCAGTTGGGGGACATCATGGGCCATACCGTACTATAGAAAATATCTTGCAGTCTGAGTTTTTTTGGACCACCATGAATAGATATGCCTGATCCTTTGTTTCCCATTGCGATCGTTGCCAAAGAACAGGTAATGTGGGACATAGATCTGAGATTCCCCAGCACCCATCCCGGAGGTCAAGATCTTCGACGTCTGGGGAATAGATTTCATGGGGCCATTTCCCCCATCTTTTGGGAATACTTATATCTTGGTCTACATCGACTACGTCTCCAAGTTGGTAGAAGACACTGCTATAACATACGACACGACCAAGGTGGTCGTGTGATTTTTAAAGAAACAGATTTTTAGCAGGTTCGACACTCCCCATGTACTGATCAGCGACAGAGGGACCCAATTAAACAATACATTTATGAAAGGAGTCCTATCAAAATATGACGTGAAGCATCATATAGGGATGATATATCATCCCCAGTGTAGTGGCCAAGTGGAGCTCTCTAACCGTGAGCTCAAGTATATTCTGGAGAAAATGGTGAACCCTTCAAGGAATGACTGGTCCAAGAAGCTAGACGATGCTTTGTGGGCATATCAGACCGCTTTCAAAACACCACTAGGGATTTCCCCATTCTGGCTCATCTATGAAAAGCCATTCCATCTGCCAATAGAGTTTGAGCACAAAGCTTACTGGGCCGTCAAGGCCCTGAATTTTGATCTGAAGGCAACTGAAGAGAAGTATAAGTTCCAACTATCAGAACTTGATTAAATCTGATTGGAGGCGTATGAGAATGCCAAGCTTTACAAGGAGAAGACAAGAGAAATCCAAGACCAGATGATTTCATGAAAATATTTCCAACCCGATGATCAGGTACTCCTTTTTTACTCCCATCTTCGATTATTTCTAGGAAAGCTAAAGTCAAGATGGTTGGGACTATTCTGAGTCATACGAGTATTCCATCATGGAGTGGAGGAAATTTTTGGAGAGGATGATCAACCATTCAAGATGAATAGATAGAGGCTAAAGACTTACCATCACATGGAATATACAGTGGGAACACTCTCCACCATACATCTCAAGTAAGAAAAGGTAAGTCGGTCAAGCCAACGACCTAAAACAAAGGCGCTACTTGGGAGGCAACCCAGTGGATACACGCCGTGTACCACCTATATAAATGGCGTGTACTGGTTCCTTTTCATTTATTTTCTTAATATTATAAATATATAGATTAACTAAGTAATAACCAGGGATGATTCCAGTGCCAATGGTAAGGTCACTAGAGTTTATCTGAGCCATCACCGGTTCGAATCCCTCCCAACCTACCTTCGACACGGGGTTCTTCCTTTTTATTCTTATATTTTCTTACATGGCATGCATGGTATTTTTCATATTATATATATATATATATATTTGTTTATAAGAAAACCCATGATGGGGATGGACCAGTTGGACATGGTCGTAACCCAGTTCCAAAAGACCCGGGTTCGAATCCTGACAACCACCCCATTCCCATCATTTTGTCATTTTTAGTAAAAACCACACAATGTGTATTTTGATATATGTCGTGTGCGCCATGTTTTCATTAATAAACTGAAAATGTTTTCACAATAAAAAAATACATGCGGGTGAAGTTGGCAGATTGGCAGAGTCTCGACCCTGGATCCAAAAGTCCCGGGTTCGAACTCGACTAATCTCCCTGCTTCATCCCTTTTTGTCTAATTAAAAACCACACGTCATGGATTTTATTTATCCCATGTAGTATATGCCTTGTACATTAAATATATTTTAGTAATAAATAGGATCAGCAGTACAAACTTTTCCAGTGGTTGAGGGCTTCCATTCAGAACGACCGATCTCCTGTTCAAACCTCGCCCCAAGCACCAAACTAAAGGTTGTACTTCTCTTTTTCCAATTTTAGAACACACGACGTGTATTTCCCAATACATTACGTGTATAAATTTATTTTTGGTAAATTATATATATATATATATATAGATATCTTTTATTTTAATTATGAATATTAATTATTTTATAGTTTACTTTAATAATTATATTATATATTTCTTTCTAAATAAATAAAAAAACAGTACATGGTGTGTTTTCTGGAGGACACTCCGTGTACTATGGATATAAAATCCACACCCCACTCAGCTTGAGCCTATGTTGCGCGACCCCCCTCTCCCCGTTTTCTTCCCCCGTACGCCCTTCAGCTGCCTAATTCCCAATCCCCCATTTTTGTGCATTTTTTGTTCCGCTTTCTTATGAATTATGATCTTCGATTTAGGTACGTCGTTCTATGATTTTCATTTCATCATTTTACAAGCACTTAGGTCGATTTACGGATCGTCCAACCCTTCGTTTTTCATAGTACACAGGCATGGTACCAAGAACACACACTGTTTACTTTTGTACACGGTCACACACTAGCTCATTCAAAATTTGAAATTTCACGGTGTGTATGTTCGGTACACACCGTGTACCATCCAATATCATACCTAGGTACCTCATCCACATGGCCAGGAAAACCGTGTTTACATACATGACATGTATGTTAGGTACACGCCATGTATACCATTTTTCTAGGCCATCCCGTGTCCAACACCCACACGACCAGGAAACCATTTTTCTATACACAACATGCATACTGTCTACAGGCCGTGTATCCTTACCTAGTCTATTACATTCCCACTCAGCGTGTCTATCTAGAGAACACGGGATGCTAACTCGCTTACACTATATGCCGTGTACTCTGGATATACACACCATGTAATTTTTTACTTTTATGGTTTTCTCACCTTTTCTTCTTTTTATTTTTATTTTCTTTTTATTTTCATTTGTTTTACTCTATTTTTCAGGATATGGAAGATGGAGATCCTTAAGATGGGAAGCGGCCTGCCTCTTCTACTGAGGGTGAGAGGCCCACTTTTCACTGGATACGACTCCGACCCATCACGACTTCAGCTCCAGACTTTCTAGTCTACTATCCTCCTTCGCTGGCCATTTTATCACCACTCACCGCCTCGACTGATGCTGGTCTTATTACTACACCTCCACCATCCCATACGAAGCCTCCGAGCACCATCATTTCTTCACCACCATCTGCCACACCTCCTGTTCCCACCTCAATAGCAGCTGGTCCCTTATTAGCTGCCATGTCCAGCGGGCCTTCGTCTACTACGGTCGCTCTGCCACCAGTGCCAGCCCCTGCTGCTGTACCACCTGGGCTAGCCCCTCCGAGTATCCCCTTTACTTGCATGATGTTCCTGGTTACAGACCTGGCACACAATAGAGTCCGTCAATTCTCTCGCTGCCTGATCCCATTGAGCAGCCGTTATCTCGATAGTTGCAGCCCTCAGTAGCTGGGTATCTGGTGAGAGTTGGAGGATCTCATCAAGCACGCACTGTTACTCACGATCTTCTAGGTCAACACTCCTATTTATAGAGATTTATTTTTGGAGTTTGTTTCTTTCTTTGAGTTCGACGGGCCTGAGTACCAGGAGATGCCTGGTGATGTGGTATCGGTGGTCCGATTTCATCTTGGTAGTCGACCTTTCTCACTTACTATGACCGAGTTTGGTCGAGGGTGCAGTTTCTATCCTCATCCCATCAACCACACCCTATCTCCACCCTGAACCACCCTGATCATTCTAAGCTCATTTCCATGTGGTGGGATATTGTGGGGCCTAACCACCACTACACCCCCACTTCCCAAAATAGTACCCTCATTGCTGACCCTATCCTCCGTTTCACCCACCAGTGCTTTAGCACCATCCTTTTTCCCTGCCACAAGGATATGGGGGTTGTGACTGGTTGTTATATAGAGCTCATCACTTGTTTCATCCAGAAGGACTACCTAGACCTCCCCTACCTTGCTGCCTCCTACTTCCATGCCATGTTTACTAGCCATTAGGAAAACCTAAACGGAGGGTTTTACGCCACCCACCTTTCTCACCACCTTGAAGTTTTTGATCCATCCCTCCCCCATGAACGATTAGGTTCCCCCCAGAATATTGAATTTCTCATGCTTATTTTCATGGGATTGGTCTGGAAGTAGGGGGCATTTACATCCTTACCCAGGCCCCACCACCACCCCCTACCGACCCTCCCGCCCCTGCCCCCTTTTCACCACCTATTCCAGCTACCTCACCCTTCCTTTCTTCCTCTCCCATTCCCCCTCCTAAACCTCCCCGCCTCCTTTCCCTTCCTCACCCTTAGTTGACCTCCCCATCCCCATCTACCTAGCCGAGATCGATCACCGCCAGGCTCGTCTAGAGCATCAGCAAGTTGCTCTCCTTCAGCAGCAGACTGCATCTGCTTAGTGCCTGGACCACATTGAGAGGATGGTGGAGCTCCTACTATAACATCATGGGATTCCAATTTCACTAGTGACTCCTTCTCCTAGCACACCCCCAACTTCCCCTGTACCACCTTCTGGCGCTGCCGTGGCCATAGACTCCATACTCATCTTCACTATAGGTCCTATCCCGGCTCCTCTTGAAGATCTCACCATCACAGACACCCCTTTAGTGGAATCCCTACCACAGGCCGAGGGCTCTTTACCTATGGCTCCTATAGTTTCTATTCTGGATGTAGCTTCTGAGCCTCCAGCTTCCACAGTTGCTGATTCTTCTTTTCTGCCTAATTCTGTATAGGATGATGCCTCTTATGAGGTGACCCCTTGACTAGTTTTTGGGTACATTTATTCCATTCTATATATTTATTTTTGTGATATTTTTTTCCTATGTTCTATTGTATATGCTTTCCATTTTTCTCTCTCCATGACAGTCACATGTACTCTAGAACGCTTTGCGCTATACTTCTCCAACACTTCCCGTCTTCCTTAACCTAGACATAAGGGGAGTATATTTTTTCCAGATTTCATTGTTTTATTTTTCTTTTGTGTTTTACTTCTTCTATTACTTCCCCTCATCCTGGTCCACTATTGTGTCCCCACATTTCCTTCTCTTCCTTTATGTGGCACTTGGTGGACCATGTGCTGTATTAATTATGGGGGAGAGTCTCTTGACCACCTTAGTCTTTTCCCTTACCATCATCTATGAGACATCATTATTGGAATATATATTTGAAAACGTGAAGAAATTTTGATTGGTCATATTTATAAATAATAAATCTAAAATTAGGAATTTTTTAATGGTTCCATGCTTATTTTGGTTCTTAAGTGTTTTAAATTGATTGTTGATATAGTTTAAATTGAAACTTGTAATCCTTGGATAATTACATTGATTAGGCTAATCATTTATATGAAAGTAATGACCTGATTGTATCTTTATTTGTTTTTCCCACTCTTGAGAGGTATTCCAAACCCTTTGTTGTATTCTTTCTAATACCCTCTTTCATGAGATATTCTTAGGATATACACGAGTACCAAAATTTGAAAGTTTTCTTTTCAAAAAATGAAGAATTTTTTAATTACATTAAAATGATTGAGGCATTAGATTGTTTCAAAATATTTTATCTTGAGACCTAACCTACATCTGATATTCATAAAGCCCATAGAAACCATGAATAACCTTGATAGGAAGCCATATTACAAGCCTATTTCAATTCTTACCCTAATTATTTTTAAATTTGTATGATTATTCACTTGATATTAAAAGAGGGAATTGGCAATACATGGAACATTTTTGTGAATCGTCATGAAATTAAGTGTGTGGGAGAGCCTCTTGTTCATTTGGGGAAGTAAGGATTCAAAACCCCTATTTGTGGAATTTATAAGTTCCCCTTTAAAAAAAAATACAGACAGGGGGACCTTATACTCACTTGTTGGTTTGTGAACCCTACCTATCTAAGGGAGATGGTGGTGATGAGAGAATTTGATAGATATTGTTGATGATGCTTTTACATTGAGAATTATTTCAAATATCATGTAGTGTTATTTAAATAATTTAGCCTCCCTTTTCAAGCCTCAGAGTTTATTTTTCACATATTTACCTACCAACCCTTAGCCACAGAGACATCTGAACCTTATTGAAAAGCACTCATGATTCTTGTAATTCAATGTTCTGAAGTAGAGAACTATATTTCTTGAAAACCTATTGATAGAGTGTATATACCTTTGATTGAGCATAACTTTGATTTAAAATATCTTGAGTGTTGAGTAAGTTATTTACTGGTGAGGTAGATCATCAAGCGGCTTGCTTATTTTTGAAAGGTTGAAAAGTGTGTTTAAAGGAGGATGAAAGTAGTTAATTGAATTATATATGAGGCATGATTAGAATATCTTATGAATTAAAACTATTTTGTACCTTTTTATAATTTTCTCCTATGACTGTATCATTTAGACCTATGATTAATTGAACACATTCCTTTTAAAATATAGAATCTTTTAATCATATATTGAGATTTTCTCAAGGGAAAGAAAATGACTAAGTGTGGGGGAGTTTGATGAACCTGATTTGTGTATACATTTCCACATACTTTATTGAAAATAAGAACATGTTTTCATAAAATACCAACCACTTAGTGGACAAATAATTTTATTTTGGTGATATTGTTCATTTTCAGATGGTTTCTATCCAAACACACAAAACGGGAAAAAATGAGCAAAATTACTAACTACACGACATGTACATATATACACGCCGTGTAAATTCAGACTCAAACATGGATTGGATAGGCCAAGTACATAACCAAGTTTCCATAAGCCTGCACATGCTGTTTGCTTTTATTTTCTATAAATAGAGGCCTTGGCCTCTGGTATGAAGGTTCATTAGTGAAGATACAAAGGAATGAGGTTCTGCTACCCTGTTGCCGTGCTACTGTCATTCCACTACTCCACTATTTTACCATTCTACCAAAGAAATCATCTCTCCTTGAAGTTTCTATGATGACCACATCAGCTATTGAGGGTCCTGTTTTCATATTTTCTTCTATGTGTAACTAAACACCCAGTGTGTTGGGGTTATGGGTGATGAAAGAGTTGTAATTTGAATTAGTTTTTATGATTGTGTTTGTTCTGTTTAACCTTTATTATTCTTCTTTAACCATTTCTTTTTATCACAGAAAATTCTGAGCCAGAACAAGGGTGGAATTTCTAGGGACTCAAAAGAAGAATAACAATGAATACTTTCATGACCATTGGAAGTATTCACCAACTCACAAATGGACTAATCTAAATAAAGAACTGTGAAACACTGACCACCAGACCAATGAGTCAGTTTCCTCAGTTCTATACACAATTTTACCAGACTAATGGAACCTTGTTACAATTGAAACCCATAGTATTGGGTTATCATGAACAACAAAACCTCATAAGCAAGTTGATTTAATAAATAATATCTTAAAAATCCACATCCCCAACACATTTCCCTCCAAATTTTCATCAAAAACAAATTCTTATGTTTTTCTTTATCCTTTAAGTAATTTTCTAATAAATTAAAATCCAATAATCTTTTTTCGCAGGGAAAAGAAGTTATTTTTGTCTTGATTATCTAGTTTGTGCTTGATCCAGTGAAGTTTACTGAATATATAATCAATTTTTTATGTTTTTATAAAAATATGATTGGATTTTAATTTATTAGAAAATTACTTAAAGGATAAAGAAAAACAAAAGAATTTGGTTTTGATGCAAATATGGAGGGAAATGTGTCGGGGTTATGGATTTTTAAGAGTTTGTTTATTAAATAAAATTGCTTATGTGGTTGTGTTGTTAATGATAACCCAACACTATGGGTTTCAATTGTAAAAAGGTTCCATTGGTCCAGTAAACTTATGTCTAGAACTGAGGAAACTGACTCCTTGGTCTGGTAGTTAGTGTTTCACTATTCTTTTTTAGATTAGTCCATTTTTGAGTCGGTTAATACTAATAATGATCATGAAAGTATTCATCGTTATTCTTCTTTTGAGTCCCTGAAAATTCTACCCTTGGCCTGGATTATAATTTTCAGTGAAAAAAAGAAATGGTTGAAGAAGAATAAGAAAGGTTAAACAGAACAAACACAATCATAAAAACTAATTCAAATTACAACTCTTTCATCACCCACAACCCCAACAAACTGGGTGTTTAGTTACACATAGAAGAAAAGATGAAAACATGACCCTTGATACCTGATGTGGTCATAATAAAAAATTTGAGGAGATATGAGTTATTTGGTAGAATGGTGGAATGACGGAGTAGTGGAATGATAGTATCAAGGTAGCAGAACCTCCTTCCTTTATATTTTCACTAATGACCCTTCATACCGGATTCCAAGGCCTCTATTTATAGAAAACAAAAGTACACGGCATGTGGAGGATTCTAGAAACATGGTTATGTACTTGGCCTAGCCAATTCGTGTCTGAGTCTAAATTTACATGGTGTGTATATATTTACACTCCATGTAGTTAAGAATTTTGCTCAATTTTCCCCCAGTTTTTGTGTTTGTCCAGAAACCATCTGAAAATGAACAAGATCACCAAAATCAAAGTATTTTTCCACTAAGTAGTTGGTATTTTCTGAAAACATGTTATTATTTTCAATAAAGTATGTGGAAATGTATACACAAATTGGGTGCATCAAATACTTATCTAAGAATAATATAAAAGGAAAATTTTAACATATAAGGATAAACTTGAAAATGAAATGTAGATCCCAACACGTGATTCCCAAAGTTTCAATCTAGGTTATATGTGGTGATAGAATTAACCCTAGGGTTCTTACTATAGTTTTCTAATCCTAATCCTCTAAAATAATTAGATCATTCTATAATACCAACTATAATGGTCCTAACCCTTTTACACACATTATTACATGATTTTAAGCATAACTAGACTTTAAATACAAACCAAGGATCGTAAAGTGTAGTGTCTTTGGAAGATTAGGTACATAATTAGAAATCATGAAACTAAAAAAATATTTTATTGAATTTATATAATGAGATTCTAACTTCCTTTGAGATATTACATATGTATATGATGACCTGGGAATACATGAAAAAAGGGATGAGCTAAAAATCCCAGTAAGGGAATAAACATAGAAATAAAGCATATCACATGGGTTAGAAGGAATAACATGATGACATAAAAAGACATGAAACATGAATACAAATATAGAATCATAAAATGTAGATCATGGGATCATGTAATAATAGGAATTTTGAAACAACACACAACATGACATAAGCATGATTCAAGGCTAACTTCCATGACTATTGCACATGGTTGAAAAGGTCTTATAATGGAATAGGGTTTACTCCCTGCCCAACATGAAGTATCATGAGATGAAACATTACCAAATTAATTGGAGCTCTATATAGGAATAACAATCATAATATGTTCATGAATATGAATTCCACATGAATAATCATACATAAGTAATAAACATAAGGGTCACCTGGGGAAAGAAATGGGTATCATAATCATGTCATAAAGCATAACCAAAGGGAATATCATAATCTTTTTCACGAAAGAATAGATTTAAATCATAAATGGACATTCATAAGTAAATATATTCCTATATAATGATAAATTATGACCATTGGAAGTGAAATCATGTAAAAAGAGTGTTTAAGAAACTTTAGAAATTAGCCACTTTGGTGTAGTTTAAGAGAAAATATTAAAGAGACTTTAAAGAGAATAAATGAAAATTTGATTTCATAAAACCATAAATTAACTAAGATAGTTTTTCAAAATAAAAATATTTATTTTAGAAAAATATTTTTTGCTTAAAATATATTATGGATGGTACTTGAGAATGGTTGATAAATTTGGAAGTTCCTTTTAATCAGGTTTGCTCATCGAGAGGAATTGAGAAGGGAACTTTATAAAACATGTATTTCCCCATAAAATAAATAATAATTGAGATAGGTACATATTTTTTGGAGTATAAAAACATAATTTAAGAGTATTACATAAGAGGAATTAATAATTACATTGGGATAAAGAGAGAGAAAGCGTAACCTGAAGGAAAAATGGGGGTTTAGAGAGAATCCCTTACCTTATGTACGAAAGTGTTTTGTACCTGCAATTATTATCTTGGAAAAAGAAATTAGATTAATTAATAAATCAATTTATAACCTATTAAATATTTATTTAATTTATTATAATTTTATTAAGTTAATTTATGGCATTTTTGATGAGTTATAAGATTCAATTTCGTCGTTCAGGAGTGTTTGTTTACTTGGTTTTCAGGATTGGTTTACTTGTATACATGTATGAAAGTTCATGTAAATTGGGAATAGTTTTCTAGAATTTAAATAATATGTTATTAATGAACTCACAGAATATTAAATGGTATTATATATAATTTTTTTTTCTATATATGAGGAGGATTCATTAGATAAAATGTTAATGATAACTGTTTAGATTATTTTTGTTTTTTTTCGATCATCATACACTAATTTTGTTTTATTAATTAATATTATGTATATATACTGGTTATAGAACAATAAATAATTTTTAATATACATTTATAATCTATTTTAACCACTATAATGGTTTTATTATGAGCATTGAAGGTAGTATTAGAAAATGAGAAATCATTGTCCATGAAGGTGGTGAATTGACACCTCATGGACGATGTTTTTATTTTTAGAACAAAAGGAGAAGAGAAGAGAATTTATGGTGGATATAACATTAACATAATAAAATTATAGTATACATATGATAATATATTTATCATTTTACTTTGTATAAGGTAGGTGAGGTAAGTATAAGAAAAGAAAATAAATTGAAATAGAGATAAAGGGAAGGTTTTACCCCTTGACTGTCATCTTTAGGAGAACCTCCTTAAGGGACTTGGAAATGGTCTTTTGGGGAAACCAAAAATAATAGAACATGGGGAAGAGGTTTGGTAGAGTAATTGGTCCAAATATTAGTAATATAAAAGGCTTATAAGGTGTGAGGAGAATAGGTGGTGAGGGTTGGTATTTATAGTGGGAGGAGATGGGTGTTTTTGATTACTTTATTCATTAGTTTATTATTTTGGATCAAGAAAATCAACAATGATGAATATTATAATTAAATAAAGTAAAATTTAGTTCAATATAGTGTCTAATTACATCATACATGACTCAACCATGACTCAAATATTCATTCATTTGGCTAAAATGTCAAACACAATAAATTATCGTATTTCACTATTCAAAAAAAATCAATTTTTTTTAGAAAAATCCCAAAAATTCATCCTAATAATTTTTTAATGTATATAATTAAAAAATAGACTCTATTTTATGAAAATAATTTTCAAAATATGATAAATTTAATTTTTAATTAAAATCCTCATTTATACAAAAACATATCGATTTTAAAATTATAACTGATTTTATGACACTTTTAAAAATTAATTAAGGTCTCATAAAATTATATTATAATCACAATTAAACAAAAGATTAATTTATGAATATATTTTATGAAAATAAATTTTATTTTAAATCATTATATTAATTATAAAATTTAAAATAAACATTTACATTTCACAAAAATAACAATACTTAATTTAACCTTTTTGTAAAATTTATTTACTTATTCCATGATATAAATATATTATATTTTCATTCATCATATTCCTAAATTTTATTTATACTTTCATAGTTTATGTTTCTATTCTATTGGTTGGTTTACTATTCCTAATGGTCACATTACTATTCCAATGGTCAAGTTACTATTCCATTAGTATAGGTTCCTTAGTTTCTAGAAATACCTCTTATTTCATGAATTATTCATTTATAATGTTTTTATTGTTTTATCCATGTGATTTTATGAGATTTATACTATATGAAATAATTATAATAATGGAATTTACATTGATAAAATTCTGTGTTGTTACAGGTGAGGAATGGACCATGAAGCCTAGGTGTGTGCTTTGTGTAGCTGGTACATAACCCCACTATCGAATCGAAGCACTAAATCAATAGAGAACTTTATCTAAGATAGAGAGATTGAAGAAATCTTTTATGTGGAATGGCTGAGCTCATAGGTACTATTCCTACATTTAAAAAGATACAGACATAACGTGTATATTTGATCTAACATGATTTGATGATCCATCTATCTCTATACTGTTACCATCAACCTATACTTGTTCACTACACTTATGGACTCCTCAATGCTACTGGTTCGATGTTTTATGCTATACCTACCATCTGGCCATCTCTGGTGATCGATACCAACTCAAAAAACATAGAGAATGAGTCATATTGATATCATGAATTCAATCTCCATCATGCATGCATATGATCATTCAAGGTTTATGAAACCACACGGGATAATACTAAGTTAAGTGAGACAATTCATTTCATCATCTTCGTGTGCACATGAGATACACACCAGGAAGAGAAGAAGATGGTATTGCGGGGATACCATATTTTTTGACATAAGTATATTTGAGAAAAGGATAAAATATTCAGGTGATATAAAATCCCTAACATGGAATAATTCTTGAAACCTTGACATGAAATATTTCTCAAAGATGAAGTTGTGAAATTATCCTATAAAAGGAAGAGTATCAAACTAAGTAGAAACTATTTCCATCCAATAGAGGATCTCGTTATTTCAAATAAAAATAGAGCACCATGAAACCTTTTGTTTTGAAAATAAGTATCCCATGAACCACTCTATGATTTCCTGAAGAAGGAAAACCCATGGGACTTAAAATTATGTTACACACTTGAAGTTCTTCATGAATAATTGGTTTTATTAATCCATTTGGGATTTTGTGATACCCTTATACATAACCTCAATGGTTATTGTGAAATTATTGAGAAACCATAAAACCGTGTTTATAACCTCAAAGTGCTATGTAAAGGATAAATTAATCAGATAACCCACATACTTGATCATCACTAATGCAAAGGTTTTGTGAGAAGAAGCAATTTCATGAAGAAGGAGGCTGATCACGAAACACACATACATAAAGGAACCTGAGATATTCTACGAATCCATCTAGGTTTGTGCGAAGTCTTGAGATCTTGTGAAATCATAGTTTGTGTGATGTATAGTGAAATAAACAAGGAGTAGACACAACATGGTTTCATGAATACATGAAAAAAAGAAATTTTGATACCTTAAATGAAATAGTGGGATAACACATGAAATAATAATACAAATAAATGAATGTGCTTGGGTTTCACACATCATGAACCATGCATGAAGTGTATATGATCTAATTAGGTTGATAATTCAAGAAGAAGTGTATAGATATTTTTCAAGTATATTATTTCATAACGTATTAAATAATTTGTGTTCACTACTTTCACACATTTCAGTGAGGTTAGTACTTCAAAATCTGAAGAAATAATTACCCAAGTAATGTTTCACTAAGGCAACTGATCATATTTAGGTGATCAAAATTGTTTATAAAGACCTATAGACTTGATAAGTGGATATTGAAGGTAACTGAAGTGTACACAATAAATTCATATCCTGTAATATTATAGAGAAATATATAAATATCATCCTATAGTGGATCAACCCTAAATTAGGGAAGAAGTCTCTTGGTTGGAGTCGGGATAAGAGGATGTCTTTCATTTGGATCTAGAAGCATAATAAGTCAATCAATTGGAGTAGGGAGCTGGATAATATGGTTGTGGGTATAACCAGACATGGAAAAAGAGTTGTATTATTGGGGGTATAACCAAGATCAACTGTAAGATCAACTACTAGGTTGTATAAATAGTTTCTTCCTAAACCACTGTAATTGGTGATAATTTTATAGTAGGTAATTCCTGTCAGGGGGTATAAATATCATGGAAAGAAGTAAGTATTTTTAAAGAACCTTGTAAATACTATGTACTAATCTCCTTATTATTACCACTTCACATGAGGTGAGATTGTGAGATACCACAAAGTGGATCTAGAACCTTAACAAGTTTAATAGGATGAATTCAAAAATAAAATAATTCATAAAACAAGTTTATTTACATTTATTTACCAATAATGAAATTATAACTTTATAAATAATTATGGAACATACATTCTAGTAACTTGAATAATATATAAATGATGAAATTTGATTCAAATTATTGGGATCGATATTAACATTACAAGCATGTGTGAAACAATCAAAATTCTTAACATCCGATGATGAAAATAAAAAATAGCTAACCAATAAATGTATAATGAATGATTATAGTTAAAGTGTAGAAAAGGAAATAGATATAAATAAGCTACTAAAATAAGTTATTAATATGATTATTTTTTTAGTCAATAGGTTAAAGATATTTTGTTAATTTAAGAGTAAAGTTAAGGGTTTTTGTTAACTCAATTTTCATTCATTGAGTTGTGATAAGTCTTCTTAAACTTTATTCTTATTAGTTGATCACATTATACCATATGATTGAATTATATTTTACTTAATATTTTGTTTCTATGTATTTACATTTATTTCCCATGGACTCCTTTTTAAATTATTTTTATGTCAATTCTTCTTCCTTGAAAAATATATTTCTTTTAAAAAATATAACATTATTAAGAATAATCCTAATCCTCTTTGATGGATGTTTCTATTCCATGTCCATATTTTTTTTCCAAAAAAATTTCCTTTCTTTTTTTTGGAATCCAAATATTCATTATCTATAAGTTTTTTATATTTATCTTTACCCCTTTTCAAATGGAATATTTTGTTTAATGATATGGGTCTCAATAAAGATATTTTAAAATATATAAAAGGAATTTGTTTTCATTTTTGTATATTTTATATTCTAATAAAAAAATTTTACTTAAAATTTATTTATTTTCAAGGATAAATTATTGTGATTTCTTTCTAAATAATTTTTAAAAGGTCTTACTATCACCTTCTTGAATATGACTTTTGAATGTCACTCATACCATTATCTTTTTATAACATGGAAAAAATGTTTTATGAAATATATTTTTATGATTTTTCTTCCACTTTAATATTTATATATAAAATATATATCCCATATAGAGATATATTGTATGACTTACAATTTAAATTCCTTTATGAAATACTCCTTTTGGGTGATTTAATTTTTGGTATCAACTGATTTAATTCTTGTTGTCATTTTGTGTGATACAATTAGAAAATATAATGAAACCCATTTTATTTCTATGGGTTTTTATAATACAATGAGTGATTTCATATATCACACTTATATATGATTAATTTGTGATGAGTGGGATCTTATAAAACCCTAAATACATTGGTTAAGTTTTTATATATAATGAGATAATGACATCGAGCATGGATTCGATGAGGTTAGCTATGTTCACAAGATTGAACGTAGACTCAATGTGATTATCTATGTTCACAATATTATGTATAGACTCAATGTGTTTATCTATGTTCACAAGATTAAGTGTGGAATAAATGTGGTTAGATATGTTCACAATATTGAGCAAGGAATCAATGTGGTTTGCTATGTTCAAAAGATTGAGTGTGGACTCAAAGAAATTACCTATGTTTATAATATTGAGCTTGGAATTAATGAAAATAGTAATGTTCAAAATATTGAGAATGGACATGATTTAGTTAGATATGTTCACATTATTATGATTTCCTATTATTATTATTATGCTACATTTCTATGTTATATTCCTTTTCTATGCAACATTTATCATTTTTATTATCTCATGTTTCCTCACTCTTATGACATGATATATGTTCGATCATTTGAGATTAAATGTCCTCCTATTATATGGAAAAATATTATTGGAATATTTTTTTTAATAATATATTTCTACCGCATTCATGTTTTCTCATGATTATGATCTAACCCTCAATGAAATGTTGATATTTTTTACCCTTACTGAGTGTTTAAGCTCACACATTTCTTATGTTTTCATTTCCCCTAGGTTATAATGATGAGTATAACATATCATATGTCTAAAAAGAGGTCTAGTATGGTGAGATTATGGAGAAATGTTCATAATAATGTGAAATTAAATTTTTATATAGTTAATCTACAAAGACACTAAACCTTTGGGTTTTGGAATCATGAGATTATTGTGAAATATAATGTTTAATTAATGTGAAAATAAGAAATATTATCTTGGATAATGTAACTTTTTATCTAATACCATGTGAAAAGAATATCAGTTTTTCACTAGATTTGGGAGTGCTAGTCTGGGGAATATTAGTTGGCATCATACCAAGATTTGGTTATTTTTGTGGATCAAGAGAAAACATTACTGAAAAGCCTAGGGATAATCTTAAATATAGGAATACAACCTAAAAGTTTGATAAAGTATATAGTGTGTGGTTTCCTAACAATGAAATACCTATTTGGATACACAAAACCGAATAGAGTCTTTGGAATAAATTCATATAGGGGTAATAATCCCTAAAAAAATTGGTTAGGTGTGAAATCAATCTTCACTCAGTGTTCAACAAGTTAGTCTAACTACACACATGGTTTGACACTCCTAGGGGATATGATTTTGTGATTCACATGATATTTATGGAACATTATGAAAAATTTGAATATGTTGTTATGGATTTGATATTAGAGTAATTATGGTTAACCAGGACAATGGGTTAATCTATGTTATATATGTTGAGAAGTATAAATATCCTTTGGGGATTGAAAGTTGATCTTGTGACAAGGAAATTCAAGTTATTTTAGAAAATAATAATAAGATATTTTTGGGAGTATATATGGTTAATGTACATATAAATTTTTATGTTATTTTATGGATAAAGGGAAATTTAAATTTTTAGAGAATAGATTTCAATATTTTTTTTATATAGTAATAAACTTCCTGATAATTTTGGGTCAGTTATTTTTGGATCGAGTTAAGAAGTATCACATAACCAAACTTAAGGAAACCTAGGTTAAACCTAATGTATGATAGATTAAATTAAAGGTTCCATAAGATTATATGTTATAAGATTAATTTTTATATTTTTATCCCTTTATGAAAACATTTAATTCAAAAAATATAAATAATAAATTAAAACATGTCAAAATCCTTTGACAATTATTAATTATTATTGTTATATATTGTTATTAAATCACAAATTTTCTTCAAAAAATTCAAATTCATCATTGATATGAATGGTAAAAAGTTTTACACAACACTCATTTATCTCTTAGTGTATTTTATTACAATAATCATTTCAAAATCTATCTCAAGTGATTTGGAAACTTCTTTCAACATATATTTTTCATGAAAAAAACTTTACAACATATCCTAATAATATTATATACCTTTATATCATGAAGGATCATGAGAAACATTTGAATATATATTTTTAAAACCCAATTATCCCATATTACTTACTTTAGAGAATACCAAATGGGAATTTATCAAGTTCTTACAATGGAACAATCGGGAAAAGGTATTACAATCCTCTACTTAGTTGTAATAGATAATGTCCTTTGAGTATCAAATATTGTTCTCTTATTGTATGACTATTTTTAAAATTATAAATGCCTACCATTATTCAAAAAACTAAAGTCAAATCATATACTAAGTTTCTATAGAAAATAAGTTTTAAATGATGTTTTGAAACTATATATTAAAAAAAAGGCTATTTACAACCTTATATTTTGGTCAACATTTTTTTCGATCATTATGAAAAAATTGCACATGGATAAAATAATCAGAGAAATTTGGAAAAGTTATTAATCATTATATAAATGCATGAACCTAATAAGGTGTATCATGTGTCATCAGATGTTGGTTATGGGATTGGAACACTTGATTATCCATATTTCTAAGGTATGTATAAAACATACCCTTCTCTAGGATAAATAGTAAAAAATTGCAAGGACATAATTTATTTAATGGGTATATAATATAAAACATTAGGTTTTATAAAACATTTTATTTACTTAAAATTATATGTCTATAATTTTCATGTTTTATTTTCTATTCTTTAAAAATAATTAAAATTGATTAAGAAATGAGTCACAAAAAATATGAATCAAACTAATTACAATTTATTCATTCATTGTGGAACATTACAATAAAGGTGCATGAAAAATTTTATTATATACCATTAAATATTACATACCATGGATGATTAAATCCATTAAAAGTTCATAAATTAAAATGGGATATTGAATAGAAAAGAATAATATCTTTAAGACTAAGAGATCCCCTAGATCATATTTTCCCTCAAGAATCACCATTAGTAGAACTAAACCTATAATGAGAAATAACATCATGAAATGATAAAATTTATTATCTAAAATGAAATTTAAGTGAAGGAGAAGTGAGATTTAAGATGTAGGACTAAAATGAATTTATAAGAGGTAATGGGGGTAATATATATATATATTATATAGAGATATATAGTCATTGGAAATATAGTCATTTGATATAAATGTATCTGATAGGTATACTTAAGTTTTTTATTTTTATTAACAAATTTTAAATAATGTAATTTAAAAATAATATAGAATGAAACAAAAATATAATATTTAATTAAAATATTACCTATAAAAATAATTTTATGTATTTATATTATTTTTATTAAAGCATGATACGTTAAAATTAAAAGAAATATTTTATTATCAATGGAATTATAAATTAAATGTTTAAGATATAAATAATTATTTTTCATGGTGTTTGTTGATGATTATTTAAAAGTAAAATTTTTCAAAGAATTATTTTTTAAGTGTTGAGTATCTTTATATTAATTAAATTAATCAATACTAAAGAATTATTTTAAATGAAATTTGATGATAATATATTTAATAAAATAAATTAATATTCTTAAATAGTTATTATTAGTCATTTAATATGAATAAATTAATTTTATTCTTAAAAAAACATTTATTTTTCTAAAAAAATATTTTATATTTTTTGCGTGCCGATATTAAAATTAATTTTTATGAAATCTATAAATAGAGTCGAATAAAATTATTTTCATATTTTTAATTAGTATATCTAAATATGTTAATAAGGTTATTTTCATTTTTAACATATTAATAAGTTACCAAAGTAAATATTAGTTACCATGATAAAACAATTATTTTTAAAAGAATTATTTTCATAAATGTTGTCTAATTTATATCTAAATAAATTAAATTAGTCTCCTTTTTATTATTATAATATTATTTTAAAAAATATAAAAAACTATTTAATTATTAATTGATATTAAATAAGTATAAAAACACTTAATGTATAAAAAAATATTTTTTCTACAAAAAGGATTTTTTCTATATCTTATATTTTAATTTAAAAGTTAATTTTCTCATATCTAGAAATTGAATTAGATTAAATAGATTATAAATTTTGAATAAACACATCCAAATTTTGAAATAAGTTTCATATTATATATTTAGTAAAATAATAATTACCATGATAAATATTTAATCAAGGTTAATGAGGGTAAAAAGGGGTAAATTAAAAGTGGCTCAATTTTTTCTAAATTAACTCGACATATAGACCTTATAAAAGAATTTTTTAGGTTTAAAATACATACCAATATTTATCACCAAACTTTAATCACCTAAAACACTTAACTTCCTTGTGATTTTATTTTTATCCCTCACCTAACGTTCATTTCTAAGGAAAAGTCATTTTTTCAACTATAAAATGAGATCACTTACACCCACATCAAGCCACACTTACCATTAGAATTAAAATTTAAAACCTAAAAATTATAAATCTATTATAATACACTTACAAATTTTTCATCCCTTGGTTACAATAAATTTTCCCAGGTCCTCCATTTCTAAGATGTCTTTTAAGAGAAGATTCAAGTCCTCAACGTGAGTATTATCTACTCCCTAACATTTCCTGATTTATATTTCCCATACAACCTCATTTAAACCTACTATAATCATAATTATATAATTTAATAATTATCATTGGTTTACTTAAATATTATTATATTAATGGAAAAACTATTTTCTACCTTAATCTCATCCATTAAAAAGAAAATAAAACGCCACTCGTGTTACGTGCAAACAACCGCCTCCATGAAAGATGTTTTTCATTTTTCATAAAAACCTTTCATGCATGGTTATAAAAATGTATGTTAAGTATAAATTAAATATTTATAACATTAATAGTATTATATATAGATAAATTAGGCATTATATCAATAATATTAACTATAAGTGGTCATTGAAAATTTAATTGCCTAAAATAATCATACCAAGAGGAAAAATGATTTCTTCCTTTTAACTAATAGATTATTATCTTAAATTATTAATAAAAATATTATAAAATATTATTTTTCAATTTTATAACATATAAATAAAATCATTATTCTCTAGGAATCATGATACAATAATAAAATAACATTTTTACTCATCTATTGGTTATAACATGTACTTGTTTGGGTCGGTTTAACCATTTACATGAATGGTGCTATAAATGTTTATGATTGATGGTTATAACAACTTAATTACTAGTATAATATGATAAAAATATGTAACTAATGTTTTTTTGGGTTTATAATGTTAATATCAATATTTAACTCATTATTAAGATACCACCTTTCATATTTTAAAAATTACCAAAACATGCTTGTCATTGATTTCATATTCACAAAACATAACTAAAAAACTCATGAAATGTATTTAAAAATTTATAAATAATTATATAAAATATATTAAAGTACCTCAAATAATATATTAATGATTAAATTTGTATCAAATTATATGTACATACATCAATATTACAAAGCGTGTGTGAAACTATAAAAGTTACTAACATCTGATAATGAAAATAAAAAATAACTAAATAATAAATGTATAATGAATGATTATAGATAATGGTTAAAAAAGGTAATAAATATGAATAAGTTTTTTAAATAAGTTATTAAGGTGTTTAAATTTATTATAAAATATATTAAAGGTCTTTTTGTGAAGTTAGGAGTAAAGGTAAGGGTTTTTGTTAACTTAATTTCTATCCATTGAGCTATGATTGTTCTTATTGAACTTTATTCTAATATGTTGGATAAATTATAAATTATGATTTAATTATATTTAAATTAATCTTATATTTCTATGTATTTTCATTTCTTTCTCATGAAATATTTTTTGAAGTATTTTTACATCGATTTTTCTTCCTTGATGCACTTATTCATAAAAATGAACGTTTTCAAGAGTAATCTTGATCCTATTTGAGGGATGTTTCTCTTCCATGTAAATTTATTTCATTCCATTTTTCCTTTATTTTTTTTAAATATAAATATTAATTATCTATGGTTATATTAATATTTGTCTTTAATTCTTTTCAAAAAGAATCTTTATTACTTTTTTAATGATGTGGGTTTCAATAAAGATATTTTAAAATATTAAAAATGATTTTTTTTCACATTTAAATATTTTATCTTCCACTCCAAATTTTTGAATAAAAATTTATTTCTTCTAAAAGTTCCATTATAGGTATTTATTTATGAATAATTTTTTATAATATCTTTCTATCACCTTATAAAAATGACTTTTGAAAGTGATTCATAACTTCTTCTTTTTATGACATGGTAAAAAATATCTTATGAAATCTCTTTCTATGAATTTACTTCCACTATCCTCTTTATATCCAAATAATTTATCCACCATAGAGTTATGTTTTATTAACCAACCTATAACTTACTTTATAAAATACTCCTTTTGTGTGATTGAATTTTTTTGTATCAAATGATATAATTCTTGATTTCATTTTAGGTGATAACACTTGAAAATGCAATGAAACCCATTCTATTTCCATGGAATTTTCTGATATAATGATTTATTTAATGTGGTACACATCTAGATGATTAATATATGATAAGTGAGGTCCTATAATTTACATCAATGCATCTGTTAAGGTTTTATATCGTATGATATAATGATATTGAGCATAGACTCGATACAGTTAGATATGTTCACAATATTGAGGGTTGACTCAATGCAGTTAGCTATGTTCACAATATTGAGTATATGATAAACATGGTTAGCTATTTTTACAAGATTGAGTGTGTAATTGATATAGTTATCTATTTTCACAAGATTTAGTGTGGGCATTATGTAGTTAGATATGTTCATAAGATTGAGTGTGGACTTTATATGATTTGTTATGTTCACAAGATTGAGCATGGACATGATGCAGTTATTCATGTTCATAATATTATTGTCAGAGTTATTTCTTTAGCAAAAAATATCTTTGTACGTTCAATTAATATTATATTTAGGATCTGATTATTAATTATTTTCTTATAATATCTTGATTGTTCTTATACATGATGACTTATGTGATAAGGTACTTGGATACTCATCGCATTGAAAGTACATTATAGTTACCTAATATGATAAGATACTTCAAATGATATGATATTATACCTTAAACTTATGTTCTATGGCTGGATGAAATTATCTAAAGGGACATAGATGATATAGGATAGTAGGGGTTGGAGTCTCATAAGACATTAAGACACCATCTCATTGTGTTCTCCATTAGTAATCTCTAAGATGGGAGGTTATGAGAACGAACCTTCTAATAGGAATTCCACACATTTAATGTGTCATTGGATATTCCTATATATGGACATGTGTAATGATCCTTTGACTCTAAGATTATTATTAATTTCTATTATGACTCATGTACTTAGATGTATTTAGTAAACCATGACTATGATAGTTCAAGGTGAAGTTGGATAAATTGGGTGCATCATGAGTAAATAATGCAAGAAAGTATTTTTACCTTCCCTTGGAAGATATTAAAATAAAAAATAAGTCCTTCGGGCCATTCAGGAAAATAATGCAAGAAATTATTTTTACCTTCCCTTGGAAGCTAATATCTTAAGACCTTTGATAGAGTTTTAATATCTTGATAAGTCCATGACCATGGTAGTACAGATTAGTAGGTTAGTTTTCATAAATTCTAAGAAAGAGAGTTGAATATATAGGTTGATGACACATGCTATGGAATCTTTTAGACATGATAGATCATGATAAAAGGATTATATTACATGATAAGTGTTTGTAGTATATTAAATTCCACTATTACATCAATCCTTTTCTGTATGGGTGTCTTAGTATATTTTTTGATGCTATCCTTGGATTTTAGGGGTCTTAACCTAATGCCACTGAGAAAGGGGTTTATAGGGTCACACACTAAGTGTATCCAAGAACTTTTGTTAAAATCTATATGAGTTCAAAAATTAGATTATAATATTATTATAAGGTCTAAGGAATAATATTTAATCAAGTTTATTGGTTGATAAAAAGTATTAATTTATCAGTGTATAATTTCTTGAAATTTATTTATTTAAATAAATATTCTTTATATAATGTCCGATAAATAATAAGTAGAATGATCATACTAAGGTCTGATGAGAATGGAATTTTATTTAAATAAGTATTAATTTATCTGGAAAAAATAATAATTATTTAGTCTGCAGGTTAAGAACATGTCAAGTAAATAATAATAATAATAATATTATTTAAACATAGGGCACACTATTAATTAAGATAATATTAAAGGGGCTTTGTGAAAATAATACCATAACCATAGATTTATAAATATATAACTATAGAATTCTATAAAATTTAAATTTCCATTTTAAAAGACAATTGATGTGCACAAAATTCACTCTCTAGAGAATTATCTCAGCCTAAAGATATTCTCAAGAGTGCTCTAGCTTATATGAGCATTGTAAATCTCCCCCTCTCTAGTTGTGAGAGAACCAAGTGAATATACTAGGCCTCATTGGGATTCTAATGCATGGTAAACTATGAATGATGAAAGGCATAGGGACATAATCACTAGAATCCTTAGAACCCTATGATTACATTCACAGTTTCTTAGTACATTTATGGATCACCACTAGAGGAAATCTTCCCTTGACTTCTCAATCGCAATGATAGTTTGACAAGAAGGGTCAACCAAATTTGACAAAAAAGAAATAATTACAATATGAAGTAATTATTAACCCATCTTAATTAATTATAAAGTACATGTGATATACTATATTCATGGATTATAGGAATACATTTCAATCATTTTGTGAGGATAAATCTAAAGAAATTGATGGAAAAGGTTTATTGGGAACCACCCAACTCGCTTATACTATGCCTTACCTTCAACAGGTATCATAGGGGTCAAATGTATAATTTATAATTATTTATTTTCATTTATCATTACATTAATTTCTTGTTAGATTAATTTTTATTTTATTCATTATTTAGTATAATTACCATTTATTACAACATTTTACATTCATGTAAAGAAGAACATGTTAAAGTTCGATGAAGAATGATTTGGAAAAATCCATCGGGTGGTGCTAGAGTTTTTGCTGGCTGTCAACGATTAAAAATCATATAATCAAGTTCAATGAATCTAGATAAGTTTTGGGGTATACAGATCACCACATGAAGTCAATAAGTAGTTTATTTATTACACATTGTGTGTTGTTCAACCAAACTGGTGTTTATCTTTTTTGATTATATAATATGCATATTGTGTACACACTATATAGTCTATGCATTTTCATAGTGTAAATTGCATAATCATCTTGGTCAAATATACATAGTAAATTTATTTCACAATTCATGGGACTAAAATCTGAGAAACACAGTAATAAATGCACGCAACATAGTGGTCGTGTAATTACTACATATGCGGTGTAATTCACATGGGGTGTAATTAATTCACACACAATGTAAAAATTAATTAACATGCAATGTATTTAATTCATTCACATTATAATTAATTAATTCTCACATTGTGTAAGTAATTTACATGTTGTGTAATTAATTAACACATGGGGTATTTAATTCACATGTTTTGTAATTAATTATTTCTCACATTGTGTAATTAATTTACATGCAGTGTAATTAATTAACACATGGTGTATTATTAATACACACATAGGGTTTTTATCACATGAAATTTAATTAATTAATTTACATAGAAATATAATTAATTATGACATTAAACTAATCTACCTAATGTGTGGAAATGGTTTGAAGAATATTAAATTCATAATTAATTCTATATTAAATTAAGAAATACATTATGTATTGCATCCAAGTATAAATCATATAATTATTAAAATAAAATGTACTTCCATGATAATTCAGATTAAATTTTATGATAAATGATTAATTAATTAATTGGATTAATTAAATTATTTTGATTGCACTTTATCTTAATAAAATAATGAATCAAAATGAATGTTATCTAGTGTGAAAATTCATGTTCGTTATAGCGTGGATGATCATGAGTTTATACCGATCCATGTATGGATGGTTTATTTTAATTTAATTTAACTACATGGTTTTTTGATTATTTATTATTTATTTAAAATGAAATCACATGCATCATCATCACCTCTATTATGTAAGGGAATACATGACCATAATTTATTTTATGTAAATCTCCTAACCCATCCTTGGTATCCCCTCACCTTTGTATGATTAATAACATATATAATGAATATAGAACCTAGGTGAGTGGAGGTGGTTCAAGGATGAGCTCAGGTGACACCATAACATGTGATACATAGGTGCACACATGGAATGCTTGAACTAAAACCAAGTCTAGTTCAAGGAGATTTTCCTCAAGGACCAGAGTTTGATAATCATATTCTAGATAAACCAACTATTAAATAAAGCTCATGATCATTCCACTTTATTTATTTATTTCTATCACTTTCATGACTAATTATTTATTTTTAATATATAGTGATAACACTAAATAAATTAATTAACAAGCATAAAAGAAAGAATTAAGTAAAACAAATTATACATATTTTTTTATTAGGACATGGTTAATAATTTAAGTGAAATTCACTTAATTTTAATAAGCCTATTATTTGATAAAATGGGATAAAATTTATGCATAAGAAAATAAAATCCCTTAATTAAAATATTAAGTTGGTATAGATTTCCATTACTTAATTTAGAATAGAACTAATAGTTTCAAAGTGCTTGACCCACCCTCATTGGGGCACTTTAAGCTAATGAAGTGTTCTAAATAAAATTTTGTGTTGAATTAACCATATTTATATTAGGTTGACTAGAACTCACTAGGATTGGTATAAATCTGGAGGTGAGTGTTGAGGAAATCTAATTCTAGGATTTTTAAATTGGGGAGTCCACTCAATGGATCAAGAAAAAACAAGTCAATAGTTGGAAAATACCTTCCAACCTAAATACCTACAAGTATCTTGATAAACCCTAATTAGGGTCATGTTAATGGAAATATGGATCCTTTCCAGTAGATTATCTATGTGACAATGTAATATGAGTTCAATGGTGAGGGCTATTAAGACTTGATAAAATAGCGAGAGACTAATAAATTAATTTCATTATCACCATTTGTAATCAAGGAAAGTACTAAATATCTACTTTATTCATTGTAGAAATTTTAAAATGATACATTTTTAATTCTATCACCACAATCAATACTATATAAGGATAAACTTATCACTTTCCTGAATTTCCAAGAATGGTACATGCACTTGAACATTGTACTATGGCAAGAGAGGGAATTATACATACTAAAATCCTTTTTTCCTAAGGATCTTTCCAAGGATGCTAGTGAGAAGGAATATTATCTCTATGAAAAACACTTGGATGATGTGATAAATATCTAATGTTTAATTCTATTTACCATGTAAAGTGAGATTTGGTAGCTACATGAGGAAATGGATCCATATAGCATGTTGTATCATCTTCATCAGGGGAATGAGTCACAAGATGGATATGAGACCTCCAAGGAGTTATTGACAATCAATATTGGATATTCAGTGCCAAATGGGACTCATATGGTCAATATGATTGGCTTAATGGCATTATTGAACATCCTAACTTTTATGCTACTTGATAAGTTACACATAGATCTCATATTATCCTCACCACCACAAAGTTTCTCTAGTTTTATTTCAAATTATAATACATTCAATAATGTGAATTCACTTCTAGAACTCCTCATGCTAATTCAACAAGTTAGTAAGTACATGAGGAATTAAAAACCTACCATCCTTATGGTGAATAAGAAAAAGAACATTGAAAAAATCCATAAGACTTGATCCAAGTTAAATTCCCCCAAGCAGCGCTCTTCAAAGAAGAGGAATTTTCAATAATAAGTAGAGGAAGAGAATTTTATTTTCTTTTCATGGGGAAGATATGGAATTGGATATAGAATTAGAATGAATTAAAGATGAAGAAAACCATTTTATCTAATTCAGGTATATTTATCATTGTATATGTTATAGGTCTTGGGTATTAAATAAAATAAGATGTTTATACATCTATATTAAATAAAAGAACCAAGGAAACATTACATGAAGTGAGGTAAACTCTACCAGATGTTGATAATGGATTTTTTATTCCATTAATAGTGATAATTTCATAACTTCAATATTCAAATAATGGATTAATTTGAGTTTTTGTTGAGTATTACCAAACATTTATCTCCGTGTTTATTTAGATGTAAGGGGATGTAATTCCATTTGTGAAATGAATTTTGTTTTCGTACTTCATACTTAATTTTTATTTCAATAAAAACTTGAATCATAGATATCCATGTGAGTGATGAATATAAAATATAATATTATTACCCAATTATAGAAAGATAATTCTTTATATACTATAGTTGACTAATATAAATAGAATAATTTTTAGTCTCCAATTATCTAAAACACTTGGTATACTAAAAAACTTAATGGAAAAATAAAATTTTAACATTAAGGTTATACTTAAAAAGATCCTAGAATTGGTTCATAAATCCATGGAACTATTATAATGACAATATAGAGTTGAATTCATTTACTTCATGAGATTCCTTTTGGGATGATTAATGAAAATGAATATACTTGGTAAAAGATACTCAATCTAAGGTTTCTCTCAATACTGAGAGAAGATACAAACTTTTATATAGTGAATCATTAGACTATAACATTAAACATATTTTTCATTGATCATTTAACATGTTGATTAATCATATATCACATTGCCTTATACTTGATGGTGGTACAAGGTGGATCAATGAATATTCTTATATATGTTATATATCTTCCAAAATTTATACAAGACCCAAGTTTGGACGTATTAACTCACCATATTATAAAAAAATTATTAATGTATATCATAAAAAAATACATATAATGTGAATACATTAAGATCACAACATAAAAGAGTTTTATGAGAATAATTTGTTAAGTTTTACTTATCTTCAAAGGTACCTTAAAGGATAAATAATGTGAATCTCGATTAATTATCATATATACACTTAGGATATTAACTTACTTAATATAGAAAGGTATTAATAATAAAAACTATATTTATATGAGGAAGAATATATATTTTGAGATAGCGGTATCTGGATAGATTTTTGGGTAGCCTAGGCCCCAGAAATACATATGTTGTAATGAGAATATTATAATCCACAAGAGTAAGTTGGAGGAATTATTATAGTGACACATATTTAATAGGAAAGATAAAACCATAATAATGGATTGATATTCACTAAGTTGGGAGATATATTATTCTTAGAGAATAATGATTCCTATAAGAAGCAATAAGTTTCAACAAGATATGATTAATATGTTTTTATGAATTCTAAAATTAATTCCATGTATTAAAATAGACTTCTGTATTTTGTGGTTAATGTCAATCCATTATTGGTATTCAATAAGAATCTATACATAGATAGTACAAGTCAGTTCCAATAAGGCTAGATTGGTTAGACCAAGTCATAATGTCTAAATTCTATTTAAATTCTAATTATCATAGATTTATGATCATTTTATTGAGAATTTGTTTTCAAGGCCATTTTTCCTTGGAGGAAACCTTATGGATGATGTCTATATGACTTAACCAAAAGGATAGGTGACTTCATAGGATGCCAATAAATAATTCATGTTACTGAGATTTATTTATTGGTCATAACAAGCACAATGATCATAGATATTCATTTGGAAATAATGGTTTCTATTAATAAAAAGGTTAGTGAGAGAACTATTATTATCAATATATATATATATATATATGTTTTTAAAACATATTGAAATTAGATGATCACTATTATGGTTAATTAAGACTAAGGTTAATTTCTTCGATAATGAATTATGAAGAAATCCAAGTTCTATATAACATGATCTACTAGTATAGAACAAAGGGGTTACTTAATCTATGTTATGTAAACAAGTTTTCATTGTATTGGGAATACAGGATGGAACAATTCACTAAAATTATTTCCATTGTCACACGTTATTTGTGAAGTATAGACTAATTATTCTTAATAATACTTTATAAATCTATTTCACATACCATAGAGTGTACTTAGATTTTATATTTTTAATACATAAAAAAAATTAGGGAAATATCAAAGGAGACTAGGTGAAATTCAATACCTGGTGGTCAAAACTATCCAATAACACTTGATAAAGAAAAACTAGATGAGTTCTTAGTAGATGGAGAAATGAGAATACTAGTTTTGATGGGATAAAAAGTAGTATTCTTTTAGATCAAGATTGATACAGTATCATAGTAAGTCTAAAAAAATATTTAAGTAAATCATATTATAACCAATGATGGATATATATATATATACATCGAGTACATTGTGTCTTCTAGTAAAACTTAAGAAACAATATAACAATAACCTATTCTAATATTGGTACATTTCATTATTTGGGTTTTGTTGTAATAGTAAAACTTTGACTATAGTGTTAATCTAGATGTCAATCTTTGACAAGGGAACATAGAGGTGGATACTCAACGATATCATCTATTGATGGATTTTTTCAAAGAGATGAGGTCATGGTAAACAGACCCGAAACATGGAATTATGGTAGTAACAATAGGCACCACATAAAATGTGGCAGGGCCATCACCAGAAGCCTTTAATCAGTAATGTATTTTTATCATGTGAAGCTAATAAGAGGGATATTGGTAGGCTCTAATTCAAGTGGGAGTATATTGGAGTTGGTTTCCTAGAACCTACTGTCATTTTAATTTTTATTACTATTACATTCAGAATTTGAATACTAATTAATTTTTTATCACATCCTGATCATTTTTCTTTATGAAAGTATACGTGATACTATCCTAGGATACTTTTAACATTGAAAGTACAGAACAATTCCCTACTATAATGAGATAATACAGATGCTATGAAAGTATACCTTAAACCAATGTTATATGGCTATATAAAATCACCTAAAGGGATATATATGATACATACTATTATGGGTAGGAGTCTTATAAGACATCAAGACACCATCTCATGGTTTTCACCCTCAGAAATATCTAAGAAGGGAGGTTATGATAATGGACCCACTGATATTAATTCCATATGTTTCATGTGTTATTAAATATTCTTATCCATAGATGTGTGTAACGATCCTTTGAATCTAATATTATTATTAATGTATTTTGAAAACATGTATAATTATATGTATTTTGAAAACCATAATGATGATAATTCATAGAAAATTTGGATACAATGAGTTCATCATGAGTGACATTACCTTAATAAATAACAGGAGAGAAGCTTTATCCCTTCTGTTTTAAGTGAATATCTTAATCCCTTTGACAAAGTTCAAATATCTACAAAAGTCCATGTCCATGGAATTATATTTCCAAAGGTTATTTATAAAAATTTAAAGAAAGAGAGTTGAGAATATAGGTGATGGCATAATCTACACAACCTATTTTTTCCTCAGATATCATGAATAAGGGATTATTGTAATGTCCCAAACTTTTATTAATAAAAATTCTACTTGATCTAATTAAATATCTTATTATGTAAAATTGTTATATAAAATATAAACTTCTTTGGTTTTATTTTTTTGTATTTTAAAATAATTTCAAGAATTGTGACTGTTGCTAATATAGCCATTAAATAGTGATCACATGATTAGTATAAATATTGGCCTTTAACAAATCCAATTTACTCAGACAAAGGAAGAGATAAACTTATCTTGTAGAATTGCTCCATATGAAGCACATTTGTCAAATCTTGTAAAGGAGGTGGAATAATTGGAGTTCACTCTTAACCAAGCCCAAGATGAGCTTCAACACGTTAATCTCGAATGGAACCGCCTACTGGATAATTGGATGTTGATAGAGATTACCACCTGAGAAATGTTATCTGAGCCACCCCAAGAGTCTGTCACCATCGCACACCTGACCCTTCGGTTGTATGCGGGTGTTATAAGGTTTTATGTAACAAGACCCTAGCACTATGATTATGTGCATTATTTTGGTATATAATAAAGAATATATATTCATTTTATTATTGTTATGTTGTAAATAGTTTTTAAAGCACAAATAGTATTTTTAGTTAATACTCAATTATGAAATCTATTTTGATGAATTAATGGATTTTTGAATTAAATATTATTTTAATAAAATATTATTACTAAATTACATTTTATTCAATATAAATGACCATATAATCATTATGAATACAATTATGATTTTTATTAAGGTTTTAAAGTTGTTTTTGTCAAAACCCATGAATTTTCGATAAATGTCAGTTTTTATTTTAAAAGTAAAAATTCAAAAATTTAGAAAATTATTTAGATAAAATTAATATTTTTTGTGTAATCAAGATGTAGAAATTATCCAATGGTGAATTTTTCATAATTTTCAGAGACAGTTGAATTTTTGGGTAAAAATTAAATACTGTTTAAATATATAATGTGTTTTATGACATCATAATAACCCAATAGTGATGTAATAAACTACTATAAACATTATTTTAGGAAAATATATGTATTAACATTAAAATAATGTGATTTTAGGTTTTTTTGATTTATTTTAAAAATCCTTAGTAGACCCTTCAAGTCTTATAAGACATTTTAACTTTTTAAATTGTTTTCCTTGAGAGTGTGACTCACCACCACATAAGCAACCCTATTATTTTAATAAGTTTGTCCATTGGACTTATAAAATATTTTTTCCCAATACCATTTGGAAAAAACCATGGGCTGGTTTGTGGTTTTTATTAGTTTAATGTGTGGTATCCCAAACCTAAATAATAAATAATTCCCTCTCCTTTCCTATATAAAACCACCCAAGATCCCACTTCATCTTCACTCAAAGCCTTTGGAGTTCGTCCAAACTCTTCCATAATCTCTATATAATCCTCCAAAGGTGACCCAATATCCCAAGAAGCCTCTCTCAATCCTTTCCCAAGCCTTTGGGATCACACTTTCAAGTAAGGGATTCCTCCCTTTCTTATTTTTATCCAAGTTTCTTTATGTTGTAATACCCTTTTACTTTCATTTAAAAATGCTTGGGTATGATTTAGAACCTCCCTTATATTCCCCTATACTATGTTTTAAATGATGATATACCTCTTTATATCTCATTAATTCCTCCCATTTACACCCTTTACCATGCCGAAATTCCGTAAGGAATTTCTCTCTTCTCATTCACATTCAAGAAATTGTTTTTTATTATGAATCTAAATTCCATTAAATTTTTTGGGACATGTATCTATATGACCCCCTTAATATCCATTTAATGTACATATGATGAGACACCACTTTCTCTCTCATCAACCATTTTTATGAATTCTTATGTCACACTATTATGCTGCCAAAATTGCACCGCAATTTTTCTCAAGACAAAGTCATTGTGTAGTGAATACCATGCCCATTTCTCTATCAAGGGTATTCACCATTATGCACATTTACTTTTTTTATAGAGATTAATGTATAAATTCTACATTCCTTTATCATGGAATAAATGATTATGTTTAATGAATCCATGTTATATGATTCATTGTGTAGTGAATACCATTCCCATTTCTTGATTCATGTATGAATTATACATTCCTATGAAATTACACCGTAATTTTTCTCATCTCCATGTGAAATGGTCCTTGGCTCATGATAATTCCATGTTAAGTGTTGTTTCCACATTTTCATGTTATTATAATCATGATATATCATTTTTTTATGTTCATGTTCTTTTATGCTCCATTGATATGCCTATTGCCTAACATGTATTGTATTCTTCATGTTATTCCATGTTTAATCCCTTACTAGGCTTTATATCTCACCCTTTTCACATGTATTACCTCAGGTTATCCCATTCAATGCTAAGTACGAGGGAATATCATGGTTATGTAAAGGAAGTTTTCAATAAAGATGTTGTGTATTTTATGTTTTAAGTTGTTATGTAATGTTCCTAAGCCCCAAAGACACTAGAACTCTCAATATTCAATGTTTTATCAAGTGAAGAGTTTATGTAATAAATCATGCTTAAGTGTGTAATAAAGAGAAGGGTTGTTATACTTGGTATCATAGGATAGGTTTCATTATTTTTGGGATTAGTATTAGAAAACCCTAGTGAAAGCCTTAGGGTTAAGACTAAGTATAATAAGAACATCCCTAAATTTTAGTAAGTATTGAGTAAGAGTTTTATTAATCAAATACATCCCTATCTAGATACGAGCAGGTAGAGGTGGCTCATGCATAAATTTACCTAGGAGTGAAAACTACAACAAGGAGTTTTGGGCTTGACCCGGGGTATCCTGGTACACGACAACGGGCTTTGCTGTACTCTTGGTTATGAAACTCCCAGAGGGATATGCTTTGGTAAATTCACAAGCTTAGTATGAACCATTATTAAGGGAATTAAAAAAAATTCCCCTAAGAATATATTTTATAAATTAGATCATTGATAACATAGATTGAAGCCTATAAATTCATAAGTTAAGGAAATAAAAGTTTATTATAAGTCATCCATTTTTGTCCTTGGTTTACCCTTTATGTGTTACCCATAACTTTCCTTTTATTAAGGAATAATAAATAATTATACTTCAAGTAGTTTATCATAATTTTATCATGTATAGAGGGTAACTCAAAATTTTATATGTTTCATCAGCAGGATAAAGGATAGTTTCGAGATGGAAGGGGAAGAACCTCATACAACACTCTTGTCCCTTCCTGAGGACTTACAAGCTATAATTATTGAAAAGTAAAGCTCTCATATCATTGAAACCTATTCCAATGTCCAACTTTCTTGCAAGAATCTATTTGACATATAAAACACCTCCTCCATACCATGAAATCATTAGGGAAAATGGCTCACCTATGATCAAATATTAAGCTCCCAACTCTCCCACATTTCAAGATGAGGGAGGTACCATTAGGGTATTTTCAAATATTTCACCCTATCCAGAGAGTATGATGCACTATTTGATTTTATAATATCTACCTAAGAGGGAGACCTCCGAGAAACCTATATATATAGTCTTGTCTTCCAGTATTTTTGGAAACATAGACAATATCTTAGAAGAACCACATTTCAAAAATTTTAAATCTGACTCTGTCAGACTATTTTACAAAAACCAGGTATATGGTGATGTTTTGAAACTATACGTTAGAAACAATTTTTTTCAAAAATTGCATCATATTTTCCATTGGTACGATCCATGTTGGATGGATGGCGTTTGGACTAAGGAATTGGAAGACTTTGAATGTGCATTGAGGTATTGTTGCACTAAGTGGACCCTTTCTCTATGTGATCAACGTGATAATGAGGGTTGGGAAATGCTTAATAGTGGTGGGTAAGCAACCCTGAAGTCGTTTTTAAATTCTAGAGTTCTTTTTGTATGTAATAAAATTGCAAGGACACAATTTTCTTTAAGGGGGGAAGATTGTAACGACCCAAACTTTTATTGATGAAAATTCATATTGATCTAATTAAATGTATTATTATGTAAAATGGTTATATATAATATTCACTTCTTTGGTTTTATGTTGTTGGGTTTTATAACACCATCAATAATTGTGACCATTGCTAATATAGTCATTAAACAGTGATCACATTATTAGTATAAATATAGGGATTTAATGAATACAATTTACTCAGACAAAGGAATAGATGACCTCATCCAGTAGAATTTCTCCATAAAAATCCCATTTGTCAAATCTTAGAAAAGAGGTGGCATCATTAGGATTTTCTCTTGACCAAGCCCAAGCTGAGCTTCAACACATTAAGCTTGAACGAAACCACCTACGAGATAAGTGGAAGTTGATAGAGATTATCACCCGAGTAATGTTATCCGAGCCACCCCATGAGTCTGTCACCCTCACACACCTTACCCTTATGTCATATGTGGGAGTTAATTTATGTAACAAGACCTTAACACTATGATTATGTGCATTATTTTTGTATATAATAAAGAATATACATTCATTTTATTATTGTTATGCTGTAAATATTTTTTAAAACAAAAATAGTATTTTTAGTTAATATTCAATTATGAAATCTATTTTGATGAATTAATGTATTTTTGAATTAATTAATATTTTAATAAAATATTATTACTAAATTAATTTTTATTAAATATAAATGACCGTATAATTATTATGAATACAATTGTGATTTTTATTAAGGTTTGAAAGCTGTTTTTGTCAAAACCCATGAATTTTTGATAAATGTCAGTTTTTATTTTAAAAGTAAAAATTTACATATTTAGAAAATTATTTAGATAAAATGAATATTATTTTTGGAATCAGGATTTCAAAAGTATCCAATTATGAATTTTTCATAATTTTCTAAGACAATTGAATTTTTGGGTAAAAAATAAATACTGTTTAAATATATAATGTGTTTTATGATATCATAATGACCTAATAGTGATGTACTAAAATACTATAAACCTTATGTTCGGAAAATATATGTTTTAAAATTAAATTAATGTGATTTTAGGTTTGTTTTATTTATTTTAAAAATCCTTAGTGGACCCTTCAAGACTTATAAAACATTTTAGATTTTTAAATTGTTTTCATTGAGAGTGCGACTCACCTCCACATAAGAAACCCTATTATTTTAATAAGTTAGGACATTGGCCTTATAAAATATTTTTTCCAATCCACTTTTGAAATAACCATGGGAAAAAACCATGGGCTGGTTTGTGATTTTGATTAGTTTTATGTGTGGTGTCCCAAACCTAAATAATAAAGAATTCCCTCTCGTTTCCTATATAAACCCACCCAAACTCCCACTTCCTCTTCACTCAAAGCCTTTTGAGTCCATACAAACTCTTCCCTCCTATCTATATAATCCGACTAAGGCACCCCAATCTCCTAATAAGCCTCTCTCAAGCCTCTCCCAAGCCTTTGGGATCACACTTCCAAGTAAGGGATTCCTTCCTTTATTATTTTTATCCAAGTTTCTTTATGTTGTAATACCCTTTTACTTTAATTTAAAAATGTTGGGGTATGATTTTTAACCCCCATTATATTCCCCTCCCCATGTTTGAAGTTATGAGATACTTCTTTCTCTCTCATTAATTCCTCCCATATACACCCGTTACCATGCCAAAATTCTATAAGGAATTTCTCTCTTCTCATTCACATTCAAGAAATTGTTTTGTATTATGAATCTAAATTCCATTACATTTATTGGGACATGTATCTATATGAACCCAATTACTTTCCATTTAATGTAAATATGATGAGAAATCCCTTTATCTCTCATCAACCATTTTTATGAATTCTTATGTCACGCCGTTATGCTGCCGAAATTGCACCGCAATTTTTCTCAAGCCAAAGTCATTGTGTAGTGAATACCATGCCCATTTCTCTATCAAGGGTATTCACCTTTATACACATTTAGTTTTTTTATTATATAGTTTCATATATGAATTACATATTAATTTATCATGGAATAAATATTGATGTTTAATTAAACCATGTTATATGATCCATGTGACACACTTATGCATGAAATGAAATGTTTAAAAAGGGTGCTCCCTGATAGTGCTCCAATGAATTGGGTAAAGATTAGTATCATGATACATTAACTGCAATGAGGATTTAATCATTATAATTCAAGTGAAATTAGGATTTAATCATGATAATTCATGTGAAATGAGGGTTTAATCATGATCCATGTGAAATGAGCCTTGGCTCATGCTAATTCCATGTTAAGTGTTGTTTCCACATTTTCATGTTATGATAATCATGCTATATCATTCCTTTATGTTCATGTTCTTTTATGATCCATTGATATGACTATTTCCTACCATGTATTTTATTCTTCATGTTATTCCTCTTTTACTCCCTTACTGGGCTTTATAGATCACCCTTTTCACATGTATGCCCTCAAGTTATCCCATGCAATGCTAAGTAAGAGGGAATGTCGTTGTTATGTAAAGAAAGTTTTCAATAAAGATGTTGTGTGTTTTATGTTTTAAGTTGTTATATAATGTTCCTAAGACTCAAATACACTATAAATCTCAATATTCCATGTTGTTTCAAGTTAAAAGTTTATGTAATAAATCATGTTTAAGTGTGTAATAAAAATCAAGGATGTTATAATTATATTACATGGTAAGAAGTTACAGGAGGCTGAATGCCATTGTGAAATTAACTCTTTTCTATTTGGATGTCTTGGTGTGTTTCAAGATGCTAACCTTAGAATTTAGGCATCTTAGCCTAATTCCATTGAGAAAGGGTCCCAAAGGATCACACACTAAGTGTATCCATAAAATTTAGTTAAATTCTACATGAGTTTAACAAGTAGATTAGAATATTATTCTCATGAACTCGTAATAATATTTAATTAGGTTTATTGGTTGATCACAAGTATTTATTTATCAATGTATAATGTAGTGACATTTATTTATTTAAAATAATATTCATTATATAAGGCATAATAAATAATGAATAGGATGATCAAACCGAGTAATGTTTCAGCAGGAATGAAATATTATTTGAATAAATATTAATTATTCAGAAATAATATTTATTTAGTTCACAGGTTATGCACATGCCAAGTAAATAATAATAATAATAATATTTAGATATAGGGTTTTCTAGGGATTAAGAGATTACTAAAGGGGATTTATGAAGATAATATTCTAACCCTAGTTCTATAAATACATGACTATAGAATTATTTAAAATATGAATTTACATTTTAAGATTCAACTATTGCGCACAACATTTGGCTCTCTAGATAATTCTCTCATCCTAGATATATTATCCAAAATACTCTAAGTTTTATGTTTTTTGGCGATCCTCATCCTTTCTCTCTTACTATGAGATAACCAAGTGAATCCAACATGCCTCATTGGGATTATAAGGTGTGATCAACTATGAATGATGTTATGCTTAGGGATATCCACACTAGGGTCTACAGAACCCTATGACGATGTTCAAAGTTTCTTGGTACACATGTGGATCACTAATAGATGGAATCTACCCTTGATTCTTCAATCACAATGATGGATCGACAAGAATATTTAACCAAATTCAACAATTAAGAAAGAATTACCAGATGTGGTAATTATTAACCTATCTAAATTAATTATAAATTACATGTAAGATCTTGTATTTTTAGATTTTGGGAATGCATTTCTATTTAGTTACAAGGATAAATATGAAGAATTTTATGGAATAATTTTATTAGGAACCGTTTGACACACTTTTTCTATGCCCCAAAACCTTCAATTATGATTGACTATACTTATTCTTATGCCACATTTCTATGTTATATGACTTCATTAGACTCCATGAATCATGTTTATTATCTCTGGATTTCACACTCTTATGCCATGGTATATTTTCGATAATTTGACATCATATATCCTACTATTTTATGAAAAAATATTATTGGTCCATGTTATTTTAATCAGATACTTCTCTAAAGTTGATTTTTCTCATGCTTATGATCTAACCCTTGATGATATGTTGGGAATTTTTTCCCTTACTGAGTACTTGAGATCACCCCTTTATTATGTTTTAATTTCCCTAGGTGAAAAGGATGAGAATAATATATGAGATATCTAGAAGGAGGTTTAGGGTGATATTATAGAAAATTTTCCTCAATTATGTAAAATAATATTTTCATGTAGCTAATCTTCCAAGACACCAAATTTTTGGGTTCTGGGATTGTAAGATTATTATAATATGTATTGTTTAAATAATGTGAAATATATGAAATATTATTTTGGATCGACTTTATTTATATTAAAGACCTTGTATAGAGAATATGTTTTTAGCACCAAACCATGGAGTGTAGGTCTTGGGAATCTTATCAAAAATAATTTTTGGTTTAACTTATGAAATAAGATCTGTTTGATTTTCAAGTCTCAACCATATTTTGGTGTGAATTAGAGCTTCCATATTTCCAATGATTTTTTCTAGTTCTATATGATTCTTCATTCTCTGATGTTTCAATCTATCATCTCTATAACCAACATTATAATCACTTCTCTAATTTTATTTATCATCTACATTGTTTGGTAAATTTCTTTCTCTTTTACCATCATGTATAACATTTATTTCCAGTAAATATATCATATTGAATTGGATAAGTATCCAATGAACACCCCTTCCCCATCCATCAAATTTTACCAGATTTGGGATTCTGATCTTTATTAGACATAAAATTCCAAAAAGATATAAAGTAGTTCATAGTAGTATTATTTTTGCATCACATTTCATAAGATATCACATTTTATTTAGATCTCAACAAATATATATTCTGAATATGTACAACTTTTCACACTTCTTCCTTCTTGAAGATTTTTATAGTTTGTGTTCAGAAAGAATAATTCTTCCCATTTAAAACACACTTCTATTATTTATTTACACAACTCTATTATACTATGGAGTATAAACATAACAATATTTTTAATTAATCACATGATTTTTAAGATAGGATTAAAAATAATTACAAGTGATCTCACTTCTATTATCAGTTAACAAATTCTTGATATATACTCACAACTATTTCTCAACCAGTTTTTAATTTTTTTTGAACATTTCCACTACATCTTGTTGGGGATGAGGGTATGGATTTAAAATCACTAGAAGGATGATATCTTATGATGATCCATCCCCCAAAACTTTGATGGACAGAACTGGTAATACTGAGTACCCCGACTACCAAATCGAGTCATTCTATCATCATATCATTTTCACCTCACAATAATCCTTTCAACAAACAAAAATGTGATCAAGAACATGACCAACACACACATGCAAGTAAAAAAATCATGAAAAAAATGAATTAAAGGATCATATAGATCAAACAGTGTATCCCACATCAATGGTAGAACAATGAAATCTCTTTTAATAAATAAAAAACATGAGTATATTCAAGTTACATGGGATATCACCTTCTAAAAACCCTACTCAAACCTCTAGAAAAAGACTCTATATTCTTATGCACTTCCTCATGGGCTTTCTCCTTTGACATTTCAACCTTCAACACTTGAATTTTCCCATGTGTTCTTCTTCTAGAGCCTCCTCCTCCTTTGGGGCTAGCCTCATCAGTGACTCTATTAGCGGTTATCTATATTTGTTAGTATTTTTCATAGGTGGACTAATACTACTATTTATAGTACTCCCAGATAGTTATATAGTCAGTACCACCACCCAACATGTGTTGGAGACCCTATGTTAGACCCTATAAATTTTGATTACAGGTATCATCCATTGCATGGAACATCAAATTCCAGTAAATAGTACACATCATCTTTTTTACTCTACATCGATGAATTTGAAAAGTATTCACTTTTCCATATCCATGAGTTATGACTTCCACATCTTTCCATCATTTACTTCACATAAATCATAAACCTTAACACTTGTGTTACCAACTTCATAATTCTCTCTAGATATTAGAAACTACTCTTTTCATCCACCTCACTACATCCTATAGATCATGACTAACTCACCAAGTACATGAATCAAAATACACTTCTCAACATTTCCACATTTGGACTCCACTATTCTCCATCCACTAAACTGAACTCATCAAACTGGTTCCTCCACTTCTGGTGAACTCATAGAATTAGTGTGATTATATTGACATGACATCATGAGAACCCTATCTAACTTTTATTCAAATGATGCTTATAAATATGGTGAACTGGATCATCCACCTTCTAAACTCTTGGTGAACTGACTCATACTTCTAAACTCATAATTCCATGGTGTTGGTGTATTGGATCCATCTAGATTCAACAAGTATCACTTTTGATGGGATGAACATCTTGATATTTCAATCTTAACCCAAAAATAATTTTCACATGAAACCTAAAAATCTACCACTTGATAATTTATTTCATTGGTCAAGTCCAATAATCTCCCACTCAAAGACCATTCTCATTCTCACACCAAAATCCCACTAGACAAATTCTATTCACCCTACTTTTAGAACAACCTGCATTGTTCTCCACACCATGATCATCTAAATGCATATATAAAATTTATATAATGAAAATGAGAACCAAGTTTATATACCTTGAATTTATTGAATTTCTATCAATATAAGATGCGCTATGAAATTGGACCAAGACCTTTTTCTTTAAAGCATCTTATTCCAACACTTTGATCCATGAAACTAAAACCTGAGTGTTTTCGGTACACAAAACTCCAGATAAATCCTCAATTCTTATCTCCATACAGTACTACTGAAAATTATGATTGCATTAGCATGATGAATTTCCACTAAACTTTCAATAAAATAACTGAGGTATCAGTAGTCCTCTGCTCCCACTTCTTTCACTTGGCCCCTTTCAAGGATCCCACCTCCTTCTAGAGGTCCTTACAATTCTCTAAAAATATTATAGTGATTGTCTATATATAGATGAAACCATTTTAATAAAATTTATGTGATCTCTTGGGGTTTTTATTTCTCCAGATTCATCATGACCTAAGTAAACATCTTCTATAGACTTGCAGACAAGAGAAAAATTGTCATAATTCTGGATTTCTGGAGTATCCTCCTGAGAATCCTGCCCCAAATGGAAATTATCTTTACGAAAAAAATTTCTGGTGCTCCAAGTATGTATTCTTAACTTAGGAAAATGAATCCATAAGTCTTCTATAACTCCAACTCTTTCTCCATACTCTCATATTTTAGACTTAATTTCAATCCTCCTACATCATGTCTATTCTTAAATTTTCAATAAAGGTATATTGAAGTAAAATGGTTTTCTATGATAGAAACCACCGGAACTTGAATACTATACATGGATAATAAAGATTACAATCACTATAACTGAATTATAGAAAAACTTTTCACAACTTATAATTCTTATACTTCCTCATCTCCTACTATCATGAACTCAAGACAACCATATTTAAAATTATATCTTCCATTCATCTAATCCCTGATATTCCATAACTCATTCCATTCATCACCTTCTGAATGTTTAACCATATCCACACTTGACATCACCATAAATCCCCTTAGCATGAATTTCCATGATCTTTCGCAATTCCTCTATCTATCTAGATGTACATACTCAAATGAATCATGATTGTGGAACACAAAAAATTCTTCCAATATGGGATTCAATGAACACTTGGTAAAAATTTCAGTCACCCACTCTCAACTATTGGTTGTGAAACCTCTAGGAATTGAATTTTTAAGACTAGACCATTCAATATTTTGATGATTATCCTTAGCTCCAATAACTCCACATATGAAAAATACTTATTAGAACATACATCATTATTCTAATTACAATGTTTGAAACAATATCTATACTTCTTTTAATGTCCTTCTAGACCGATGTGCTACTTGCAACTCACTTCTCTATGTAAAAAAACTTACAAACCCTCAAGGAGTAGCAACACCATATAATTGAAGGTTTGTAGGGTCCACTATCAGATAATTAAATAATTCCTATGCCATACAATTCTTTCCACTATAAATGTGTGATCCTACTAATTTTGTTAATATAATGGACCATTAACTTTATTTAGAATTTTAGTTTCCTTACACCAAGCTCCACAATGCCTCCCAATAATTAGAACTCACCACATGGATCCTATGACCATTGTTACTTTTGATATCCCAACAACACTATTAGTAACACAACCACATTTCAATGGAATTATTATAGTACCTTGATAAAACACATGACCATGATAAACCCTATAGTCTTCAAACCAAGATCAAACTATAACCTTAATAAATAAAACACACACCATGAAAAATTCTAGTTAAGGGAGATTTTGATATCCCAAAATCCATATTTTACTACTACTAATTCAAAATGAATTACTTATGTGAATTGATAAATTGATCCATGAAAATGTGAACCCACTTTGATACCACTAATTGGGGATGGGGGTGAAGATTTCAAATCACTGGATGCAATCCAACTTCTGATCATCTATCCCCCATGGATTTTAAGGCTAAAAATTGGGAAGAATGAGCACCCCAAACATCATATTGAGTCATTATCCCATTGTATCATGCCATTCACCTCATGATCCCTCTCCATATAAACACACATGCAATCAATAACACGACCAACACAAACATAAAATAACCAAATAATAAACACAATGAATGAAAGGATTATTTGGTTTTGATAGTGAATCCAACATCCATGGGAGAATGAAAAGATCTATTTCATTCTATAGAAAATGAGAGAAAATTCTAGTTATAATGGATATCACCTTCTAAAAAATATACTCAAACCACAAGAAGAGGAATTTATCTTCTAGTTCTCTTCCTCCCATTCTTATTACTTCTATATTTTATCCTCTAACACTTGGATACTACCAGGAATGATCCTTTTTAATCCACCTCCACATTCAATTCTGCCCCCATTAGTGCCTCTGTCATTATTTATCATTAGTTTTCAATATTTTTTATATGTGGACTAATAACACACTTTATAATTCTCTTAACCAATTATCTAGTTAGAACTACCATCCAACATGTGTGGGTCACCCTTCATTTGACTGTGTAAATTTCAATTGCCTATATTATCTGTTGTATTGACCACCCAATCTCAGTTAACATTACACATTAACCTCCCACTCTACACTAATTAATTTGATGAACCTTCCCCATTTTCACCCATAAGGTATGAATTCCATGTCCCTCCATTAGTGACTTCATGTAAGACATGAATCTCAACACTTGAATCACCTTATCCAAGATTCCATTTAACAGCACCTTACATCCACCTCACTATATCCTTCAGATAATGAAAAAATCCCCAAGTACATGCATTGGATGATACTCCTCAACATTTTTATACTTGGACTCCATTTTTATCAATTCACTGAATTGAACCCATAAATCCACTACCACTATTTTTGATGAAGTAACACCATTAGCGTGCTTCTGTTGATCTAATATCCTGAGGCCCTTATTAAACTTCCATTTAACTAAAACTGCTATGTCCAGTGAACTAACATATCCACCTATTGAGCTTTCAGTTAACTATATTGAGATTACTGAAATAAAACTTCCATAGTGATGGTGTATTTCCTCCTATATTCTCCCAAGTGTTAATTTTTTGGAACTAAACATTAGGATCTTCGACATTTAACCTAGAAAAAAAAATTTCACTCAAAACATAACATATCTTATTTTTTCTTATAGAACATTACATTTTTAATTTGGGTAAAATCATTAATGAATGTAATAAGGTAAAGATAAAATTATGTGGATTTATGTATCATTATCCCACATAAATTAGAATGAATTAATTCATGTGTCCTAATGGACTGAATGTCCATTATTTTGTGAGTTCCATGAACTATTTTTATCTTTTTACATATTTCACATAAATTTTTTAATTATATCTTTTGTTGGGGAAAATCTATCACCAAATATTTATTTGAGATTTTAATCAAACATATTTTATGAATATTTATAATTATCTTATATCACAACTTCTTTTCATCATCACAACTCAGATAATAAGAGTCACTTGAGTCACCAATTTGGAATAGGTTACCACTTTCTCTATCTCCCTTCATGTTAAATATTCTATCTTTTTAGAATTTGATGATACGTGAGTTATTATTAAAGATGATTTTTATTCCCATTACCAAATAGTTAGATCACATTCAATAAGTTGTGTTTAAGATCATAAATAAGAAAATATATTTGAATTTTAATTTCTAATCTTCATCTTTAGCCATATCAACCCCTATAGATTTTATGGAGCTATCATTATCAAATATGAATTCACCTCTATAATGCTCTTCAATTCTCTTCAAGATTTTTGTATCACATATCATGTGAGAGGAATAAACACTATTAGGTATCCATGTATTTCTTTTCATGCTAATTTTCAAGGAAACATCAATAATAAGTAGACTTTCCTCTTTTTTCGAATCAATTTTTCCTTTTTAGCATAAGTAGACTATCCTGGAAGAGTGGTTATACAATCTTTCACACAAAGACCTTGTTGGTCACATGATCTGAAAATTTCTTCCTAGAACTAAAATATGTTTTGATTTAGAAATGATGGACTTTTATTCATAACTTTCTCTCTCCTCATATTCTCATAGTTACTTCATTTCTTATTAGTATTTCTCCCCTTGATTCATGAATAGTATAAAATAGTGACATTTCGTACTATCTTGAATAGTTTTTTTTGTGTATAAATATTCAACAACACCAGTGGTAAACTTTGAATCTTGATATTTTATATTGATAAAAGTTTTGTTCAAAAAACTATTTTTATTTTCCATCCATTTTTCTGCATCCTTTTATCTATAGGGGTAATTCTTCTTAAGATACTCTTATCTTTCCTTGATGTAGAATAAAATTTATCGTAACTTTTTTTGGCCCAAAATTTTTCAGTGTTAGTATTAACATGAATTTTTAGTAAAAATAGATTCACATTTAGGGTTAGTAGGAATATATTTAACCTACCTTTTTGGTAAATCATTATCACCCACTTGAGATGATTCATATTTAAATTATATAGATATATTAAAATATTCTCTCTACCTTTCAAAGTATTTTCATCTTCAAGACTTTTTGATTTCATTTTACTTAACTCTTATTAAATTAAAGATTTTTTTATCAAGGACTTTCACAATTTTGTCTTTCCCCTCAACCTTCAATTTGAGCCTTTTTAATTTATTCAATGTAACTAACTTTCCTTTTGAGAATATCATATTTTCCTTCCTTTTTTACTTCCATTATCTTTCTTAAATAGTTTGATTTCTTTCCTAAGTTTATTGTTCTTATTAAGAAAATACATAAGTATAAATTTAAATATATTCTCAATGTAGGTTTCTCCACCTTTTTATTCTTCATATTTTTCAATACGAACCATGATGTTTTTAAAATTCTCATCATATTTTTCTTCATATTGACTACTACTAGTAGAGTAGCCTTCATATTATTTTCTCAAAATAATTATTCTTTTCTTTATTGGAAACATTTTATTTATTTTTGTAGATTTTTTAACTTATGTATAGTTTTAACTCCATTTATTTATTCTAATCATTTCTTCTTACTCATCGTCCTCATGATCACCATTTTTTTTCTTTGGAAAATTAATTACAAAATACCCAATTCCACCTTACTAAAAAAAATTTAGTTGGAGTTTACCTTTGTACTTTACTTTTTTTTTTCTGAATTTCTTTCAGATAAAAACCATAATACTCATTTTCTATTTATCATTTTTTCTTTATCTTTAGATTCCCTAGAGCCCTTATCTACATATTCCTTGATTTTTAATTATCTGATGGATTCATATGCAATCTATTTCTCTATATTCCACTTAAAAATTGGAGGGTTCTATCATGACCCATCCCAGAGGAGTCCATGCTGTGACTACCCCAAGACCACCTCCAATAGGCTAGGGGCTGGTGATTAGTACCGAGTAGGCATATCCCACAAATGGGAGGCATTAGCCTAAAGTACCTGTGAACACACACGAATATCCAAGGCACAAATTGATGAAAGGTAAAACAAAAGAAAGGATGCATGCATACAACTAATATCATATAGCCAGAGTACAACATGAAGTACATGAAAAGTAAATATGGTCAGAATACAATCCCACCATAAAGAGTTTGTACACAAGTCCAACTAAAATAGAAAAGAGTTCAACCTGCTACAAGGGTGAGGACTGTGTGAAAGGTAAACTCCCAGAAAAACACCTCAGTCTACGCAGCTCCAGCTATGCTCCACCCGCTCCGGATCCTCCAAGTACACTGTTAAAAGGGTCACTATCTGTACAAGACATGACACATTTAGGAAAAGCCTGTGCAGGGGTGAGTATAACTATACTCACTAGGAAACACTGAAAACATTAAACACGAAGCACAAAGTAGTAAAATAAATACAAGATGTGACAATATATGTATAACACATGACAAGAGAGAAAGAGAACACCCAAATATACTCAGGATAGACTCCACACCATTAGGAGGTCATAACCAACTACCAGCCATAAGATTGTATTCGAAGAAATACATGTTCTGGGAGATCACATTCCACAAGCCATTCTATAATCAGAGACACTCGAAAAAGAGGTGTAACTAATTTGGTCCCCACCCAAAGAGAACACATTGGCCTAAGAAGACTATGATACATAGATAAGGGGTCACACCTAGGACTTCTAGGGTATACCATAAACCCACTATGGATAAACCACGATACACAGATAAGGGGTCACACCCAGAATTGTTGGGGGACACCACGAACCCAATCTGGATCAACCTGCTATATAGGGGATCACATTTATATGATTATGAAAACCTTACTAATGTGACCCACTATATGGAGGATCAAAAACTTGCTCAGGTAGGTTATATTAATTCCATAAACTCCTCTAGAGGTCATAGAATATTACACTCTAGTCTCATGGAGGGATACCATACTCTATCTGAGACTTGACCTTTATAGGGGATTATAATCTAATGATGTGGATGTAATACTGCACTACACCCTTGAGTAAAGGTCCAAGGGAACGCACTCAACCTATACTAGTCCAAACTAAAAACCCACAATTGGTCTAAAAAATACCATCTCAACATTAGGGTCTCAACATTGTAGAAAACTTGTTGATTGGACACTCTATTTAAAATTTATGACCAATTGAAACTGGAGAGGTCACTATACTCGTGGACCAACTACTATGGTCAATCCACCTACTACACTAATTTTCTGCCACATTTGAACACCCATGGACTGAATGCACAGTTGATGTGCCCCATGATAGCTCAAGCTACCGCTACACCATGCTCAACCGCTACAGTCGATGGTGCCACAGGTTTCTATGCTCGCAACAGTTGGAGCTTCCATGACACCATGGTCAACCGACACGATTGACTACACATGGGATCTACCTTGGTTTCTTCAAATCCGATCTGAATCTACTTCATCTGAACCAACCCACTGCCTTGACCTGACCCACCGACCAGGCTCGGCCCGACCCTCTAGGCCCGACCCGCATCAATTCTTCCGCCATTCCACATCTGTCGCCGCCACTCTATGTTGCCACTGTCACTCCACATCCTCTACCCATGCCTAACAAATTTACTAATTCATGTGGCTCCAAGGCCCATGACATTGGCTGCCTCCACTGGCCTCCCCATGCACCAACTCCCGCTACCTGCACCGACCACCACTGCCTCATGCCGTTGGTCACTTTTTTGTACCACCATGCCTCCTTCTATGCTTGAAAAATTAAATGATCATAGATCTGAGCTCATATAAACCTCACCATTGTTTAACAATGCATCCAATCATCAGATCTTCTCACAAAATAGATCAAATAATCATTCTTCTTTGTGCGTGGAAGAACATGAATTCATGAATCATCCGTCATTAGAATCACTCTATCTCTATCATTGCACCTCAATCATTCCATTTCGATCCCATATCTATGATATCAGATCGTTTCACTAAGAAACAAGTGTGAAAATATTGATTGATCAGGATTAGTTGAGTCATGGGATAAATGAAGAACACCTACGATGAATGAGGAATTGGTAGATAAAATAAAAAAAATGAGAGGTGCGAACCTCGATTGAGGTTCGTATTGATCTTGATTTGTTATAATAAGATAAAGTATTAAGATATTTACATATATTTTCTTGAATAAACCCTGCAAAATAAAACCCATACCACAAGGTGACCGATCTAAAAATAAATCCATTTATCGATTGATTTGTGTTTGTTACATAATTTAAAAATGTAGAATAATCTACATAAAAAAACATCCTACCTCTTTTTGGATCATTTTTTGAAGAAGACCAGTTTCCATGTTGTTGTTTTATGAAATATACGTTGTCATTCATCGAGAAGAATTCTCCAGATCTCCCTCTAATGACTCTCCAGAGGATTCCAGGGTTATGCGACTAAACCTAGAATTTTGACATAGAAATGTATTTAAGGATTTTCAATCTTCTGCATCAACACAAATGAATTAAAATAATTTTATTAAATAATTTTATTTATTTTATGCCTGTGACAAGTTTTTCACAAAAGACTTGTGTCGACCAATGTTATGTCGTGCCTAGTGTAAAACCACAATTCGGAACTCAACGGTGCCCTTTGGTTTCTGATCCAATCATCCATTTAATAGTTATTCTACCTTTTCAGAAAAACTATGCACGCATGCTATTAAATATTTTAATATTTTTTAAAAATTTCTTCTAGGAACACTGAGCCTCAGAATCGCACACTGTCTTAGCACCTAGTCTAAAAAACAATCCATATAATATCCCAGAATAATACATGAAAAATATGTGATGTTACATTTTACCAACCTCAGGGCTTTACATCCCTGAAAATCCAAAACAAGGGCTACTCAAATAGATGGGGGTACTGAGAATGAATATGAGCCTCCCACTCCCATGTTCTCTCTTAGAGATTCCCATGATTCCACTAAACGTGTACTAAAGGAATCAATCACCCCCAAAGGATCCTCTCCTACAGATCCTTGATCTCCACAGGGTACTCAACAAAGGTCATTCCATCCTTGATGTCTAGATTGACCCAATCGATGATGTGTGATAGTTCATGAATGTACATCCTCAGCTGTGACACGTGGAAGACAACGTGTACCCGATCTAACTACAATGGTAGATCTAAGTGGTACGTTACCTTGCCAACTCTACATAGTATCTGGAAAGGGCCGATGAACCTCAAAGATTGCATACCGCACTAGCCAAATATTCACAATCCCCATCAAGGTGAACCTCGAAGGAACAAATGATCATCTTCCTTGAACTCCAAAGGCCTCCATATCCTATCTTCATAAGACTTATGATGGCTCTGTTCAGTCTTCATACGCTCCTAGATGATCTTCACCTTCCCTATAGTAGCTTGCACCAACACCGGACCCATGAGTGTTGACTCTCCTGGGTCAGTCCAGCAAAGTGGTGACCTATAGGGTTTTCTTTAAAAAGCCTCAAATGGTTCCACACCAATGGTGTAATTATAGATATTGTTGTATGAAAACTTCACCAGTGGTTGGTGATCCTCGCAACTATAACCAAAGTCTAACATGAAAGCTCGTAGCATGTCCTCTAGAACCCGAATGGCCTAATAATCCTGTTCATCCTTCTATGGGTGAAATGATGTGCTCAAGTGTAGTTGGGTCCCAAATGACTCATATAATCCTTTACAAAACTAGGATGAAAAGTGATCATCACAATCTAAAACTATCGTCGATGGAACTCCATGGAGTCAAACTACTCCTGCACATAGAGGTGTCCCAAGATCTCTATAGAACTATAATCTTGGATAACTAGGAAGTGGAATGACTTGGTGAGTCGGTCAATGGTCTCCCAGATATAATTGTGTCCCCTGGATTTATGTGGTAAACCCATCATGAAGTCTATCGATATCCCATCCCACTTTCATTCTGGAACCTCAAGGGGTTGAGCTGAACCTGTTGGAACCTGGTGCTCAGCCTTCACTTGATGACATGTAAGTCTTTGAGAAACAAAATCTATAACTCATTTCTTCATCCTTGGCCACCAAAAATGACGCCAGAGGTCCTGGTAAATCTTTGACACAAGTGGATGTACCTCAAAATGGGAGGTATGAAACTCCCTCAAAACCTCCCCCCGAAACGTCACTGGTACCATTGTGCATCCTCTGAAGAAAATGACATGCTCCCCACCTTTCTAAAATCTGTCAGGAGCATGCCCTGTGGATATCTGAGCATATAGGGTCTCATAGTAGGTATTCCCAAGCTGTTCCTCCATAACTCACTATAAGAGTGGAGATGTGACAACCATCGATGGGAGGTAAGCTACTATATCTCCATCCATAAAGAATATCTATAACAAGGCCATCTGATCCAATTACTTATTCAAAAACTGTGAAATGGATCTCATACCAAGAGCATCTACCATCATAATCCCATTACTAGGAGTATAGAAAATATCAAAGTCATAGTCATGTAGAAGCTTTAGCCATCAACTTTGCCTCAACATAAGATATTTTTTAGAGAATATATACTTGAGATGTTTATGATCAGAGCAAATGATAAACTGATTGTCCATCAGGTAGTGTCGCCACATCATCAATGTGAAGACTACCACTTCTAATTCAAGATCATGGGTTGTGTAGTTCTTCTTGTATGGTCTCAACCGGCAGGAACCATAGAAAATTCATGCTTTCCACTACATTAGGACACAAACAAGATCAGTTCCTGATGAATCATAGAATACTATGTACTCCACACCCTCCTCTGAAAATATAAAGATTATAGTTCTTTTCAAACTCTGCCTCATCTCCTGAAATCATTGACCCAAGTTCAACCTTTGATAACCATCATGCCCCTATCAATGGATCAAAAGGTGCGTGTGTGTGTGGGGGGTGGGGTGGGGTCATCGATCCTTGGTATTTGATACTTGTTCTTCATGGTCTCCTGGTTCAAGTGACAATAGTCCACATACAACCAAAAGTTCCCGACTTCCTTTTTGAAAATCAAAATTGGGGCTGCTTAGGGTGAAACACTAGGTCTCATGAAGCCCTTCCTTTATAAGTCCTCCAACTTCCCCCTCATCTTGTGAAGCTCTGTGGGATCCATTTGATATGTTGGTGAAGATACTGGTGCTATCCTGGGGTGTAAATCAATGAAGAAGTTTATCTTCTGGTGGGGAGGTAAACCTAGAACATCTTTAGGAAGTACTTCCTCATACTCCTCCACCACTGTAGGAAACTGAGGACTCATATCATCCATTACACTGAGGGTTATTATATCCAACTGAAGAGTAATCGGCTACACCCTCCTATGCGTGAGTCCATTATACACTACCTGGATTTCCTTTTTCATTGAAAAAGGAAAACTTGGTTCCATCACTATTGACATACCACACTCTTCACCTAAAATAGTCAATATGAGCATGACCTATGGATAACTATTCTATACCAAGAATGACATTGTAAGAACTCGACGCCACTAACAAGAGACCCCAATTAACCCTCACATCTATGAGTCAGGTCACACTGTCAACACCAATGTGTGATCATTGGGTCTCCTTCAGTAAGAGTATCCAAGCATGAGGGTAGATTCAATGGTTTAACTAGAATCTATGAGTCTCGAACAAGATTCATGGAAAGAAAATAATGACTAGAACCTATGTCTATAAATATATCATCTCAAGTAGAAAAGACATAGATCATACCTCAAATCATTTCTAGAGCCCTTGGGTCATAAGCCCTGACTGCATGCAGTTGTCCCCTTCCCTATCCTCCAGCTCCTAGAGCCTAGTGTGGACCACCTGGGGGTGGTGGTGGTAACATGTAGAAATGTCGACCAGCTCCCACTGCTCTCCTAGCTACTCTACTACATTCGTCACCCTATGAATATTTTTGCTCCTGTAGTTGTATCTCCCTCAATGGTTTATCCATAGTCTCCCTATCAGTAATACGATGGGTTGGAAAATATCAAGTGAGATGTACCCTTCCATCACATGAATAGAACCACCTCTCTCTAGGATGACTGGATCCACCCTATGATCCCTAAACCAAAGATCCTCTATCTTAGGACCTCCTCTTGAAATGTCTTGCACATCCAAGTCCCTAGACTGACATTAGATCTCTACTTCAAAGGTCTCTGACCCTACTTGCCTACTACTAAAAATAGTTGGCTGTATTCGTTTAGCCGCGAAACTTTCAACCACCAAAGATCTATCAAGAACCCCAACATAAGTAGGAAAGCTCATAGGGATAACACATGCTGAGATTTACCTACGAAGACCTCTGTTGAAGGTCTGAGCCCTGAAGTAATGATCATGTATCATATCCATCGAGTACCTAGATAGGTTAGTATGCTTCGATGAATACTCAGATACCAACATGTTATCCTTTCAGAGCTATAGAAGATCCTGCATACACATAGACCTTATATTATAAGGTAAAAACTCATATATGAAAATGTTCTAAAATTTTTTCCACAGAAGAATCATATCTTCATAAGATTGGGTAACCAAACCCCAAAATAGCCTTACTAAGCCATATAGAAAGCTCACTGATAGGACCACCATATGATCTGCTGGTGTCCTGACTAGATGGAAAACTCAGGCCACTGACTCAAGCCAGTCCCCAGATGCCTGTATGTCGGGATCACCTTGGAACCTAAGGGATCTATACTACTGAAACTCACGAAGTGTGATTAGCCTGCGCACCTCATCTGCTGGTACTATGTGCTGATCTATAGGTGGTGGTATGGCCGGTACACCACCTGGAGGTGCTATCTCTGGTACAAATATCTGTACCAATATCTTATCACCTAGAGGATCATCCCCGTGATCAAACAGTGGAATACTGGCTGGATATCTATGTGGATACATCCTGAAATAAATCAGAATGTATAATGGTTAATCGAGTATGCCTAAAGAGCTAACTAAAGAAGTAAATGGAAACCACAACCCATTCCTATATGATGCATGTACCATTATTTTTCCCTATAACCAGTGTTTTCATGTATTGAGTCAAAAGGTAGGTACCCAGAGTCTTGGTGTATGGATAAGTTGGCCACCAGACTAACACTGGAGTCCCTATCCTGAAATCCAAACTCAAAACACTTAACACTTTTTCTGCAAAAAATATCACAGACTCTCATCCCTAAAGTAGAACTGAACACCTCTGATGCCACTCTGTCATAACCCTTCCCATAGGGGCCTATGTTGTGACTACCCCAAGCCCACCTCCAATAGGCCAGAGGCTGGTGACTAGCACCAAGTAGGCATATCCAATAAATGGGAGGCATTATCCTAAAGTACCTTTACACATGCACACATCCCCAATCAAAAAAATTATGATATGTAAAACAACAGAATGGATGAATGCATACAAATAAGATCCTACAACCAGAGTACAATATGAAGTACATGAAAAGTTAACAGGGCTAGAATAAAAGACCACCACAAAGAGTCTGTACACAAGTCCAAATAAAACTGAAAAGAGTCCAACCTGCTCCAAGGGTGAGGACTACGTTAAAGGTAAACTACTAGAAAAACACCTCAGTCTTCCTAGCTCCATCTATTCTCCACCCACTTCTGATCCTCTTAGGACACTATCAAAAGGGTCACCATCTACACAAGACACAACACATGTGGGTAAAGCCTGTGCATGTGTGAGTATAACAATACTCAGTAGGACACCCTGAAAAAACTAAAAATGACGCACTAAGTAGCCAGCTCAATAAATGATGTAAAAATCTATGTATAACATATTACAAGTGATAACGATAACACCCAAATATACTTAGGAGAGACTCCATGTCATCAGGAGGTCATAACCAACTACCTTCAATAAGATTCTATTTGAAGCAACACTCATTCTGGGAGATCCTACTCCATGGACCATGCTATCATCAAAGACACTCGACGAAGAGGTATAACTCATTTGGGCCCCTCCCAAAGTGAATAAATTGGTCGAATAAGACTATGATATACAGATAGGGGGTCACACCCAAGACCTCTAGGGGTTACCATGAACCCAATCTGGATCAACCAAGATACACAGATAAGGGGTCACACTCAGAACCACTGGGGGACACCATGAACCCAATATGGATCAATCCTCTACATAGGGGATCACATGTCTATGATTCCTCAAACCCTACTGATGTGGAACGCTAGATGAAGGATCAACTACATGATCATAGAGGTTATGACAATTCCATAAACTCCAATAGGGGTGATAGAGAATCTCACTCTAGTCTCACAGAGTGATACCATACTCTATCTGAGACTCAACCTCTAGAGGGGATTACAATCTAGTGATGTGGATGTAATGCAAAATTGAACCCTTGAGGAAAGGAACAAGGGAAAAAACCCAAACTATATTGGTCCAAACTAAAAACCCACCATTGGTCTCAAAAATACCATCTCAATTTTAGGGTCTCAATGCTGCAGATGACTCATCGATTGGACGCTCAATTTAGGAGTTATGACCATTTGAAATTGGAGAGGTCACTGTGCTCATGGACCTACTATCATGGTCGATCTACCTACCGTGCCAACCGAATTCCATGGTCAACCGCCCACATAATGTCCACATAGTCACTACACCCCATGGAATCTCGAGATTTCGTAGCACCATGGTTGATCGTCGCGATTGATTGTGTCGCGTAGTCACGGTGCCCGCAACAGCTTGAGATGCGACGACACCACAGTTGATTGCTGTGGTCAATCGCTATGATAAACCACAACCGGGATCTACCCCAGTTACCCTGGATCCGAACCGACCCCTAATTGAGTCCAATTCATCTAACTCAGCCCACCGGTCAGACCTGGCCCACCAACCAGTCCCGACCCACCGAACTGGCCCAACCGGCTTGGCCCAACCCGCTCCATGTCCGCTGCTGCTCCACGTACACCGCCGCCACTCTGCGTCTGCCACACTCTACCACCTCATACCGGTGGTCCCTTCCACAAACCACCATTCCTCCTTAGATGCTCTAAAAATTAAACGATCATAGATCCGTGATCTTCTAAGACTCATCGTTATCGAACAATGAGTCCGATTGTCAGATCTTCTTGCAAAATGGATCAATTCATCATTCTTCATTGTGAGACAAAGAACGTGAATTTGAGAATCATCCATTATGTGAATCGCTCCATCTCCATTGTCACACCTCCAACATTCCGTGCTGATCCCAGATCTATGATATTAGATCATTGAACCAAGAAATGTGTGTGTAATGATCAATTGATTGGGAATAGTCAAGTCATGGGACAAACAAAGAATGATCACGATGAACGAGGAATTGGGGGAGGAAAGCCCAAAAACAAATGAGAGGAATGAACCTCGATCGATGTTCATGTGGATCTCAATTTCTTACTGTAAGATAAATGATGAAGAGATTCACATAATTTCTCTTGAATAAACCCCATAAAATAAAACCCATCCTGCAAGGTGACCGATCCAAAAATCAATCCATTTGTTAATTGATTTTCATTCATCACAGAATTAAAAAATGGGGAAGAATCTACATAAACAAACATCCTACCTTGATTTGGATGGTTCGCTGATGAAGATCAACCGCCACATTGTTTTTGTAAGAAAGATCCATTTCGTTCATCAAGAAGGATTCTCTATATCTCCCTCCAACGAATCTCCAGAGGATTCCAAGGTTATGTGGCTAACCTTGTAATTTTTACATAGCAATATATTTAATGATTTTCAATCCACTACATCAACACAAATGATTTATAATAATTTTATTAAATTATTTTATTCATTTTATGCCTGTGGAAAATTTTCACAAACAACCCACCCCGACCAATGTTATGTCATGAATAGGGTAAACTAGCCATTTTAAACCCAATAGTGCCCTCAGAGTTTTGATCCGGGCACTTAGTTAAGAGTTATTACACCTTTATAGGAAAACTTCACATGTGTGATATTAAATATTTTAATATTTTTTAAACTTTTTTTTTTCAGGAACACCCAGCCTTGGAATCACATTCTATCTCAGTGGATAGTCTCAAAAAATAGTCCATATAATTTCCAAAATTAATACATTGAAAATTTGAACGTTAAATGTTCCTTATCCCAAAAGTAACAAGTATATTAAAAAATTAATCAAGAGATTAATCATCTATATCTTATAGTTTAGAAACATGTTCTTCTAAATCATTTGGAAAGTTTCTCATAAGTTTATTAATAATAGTATAATCTTATAAAGTATCTATGAAATGTATAATGTTTCTTAATTTCATTCACTATAGTGAAGTAATCATATTTAGTTTATTCATCAGCCATCCTCACATATTAAAACTTAATTCTCTAAATATCTAGCTTTGCGTAATTGAAATTCACATTACCTTCAAAGATGATTTCATGTTTATCCCAAAACTCCTTAGAATTATGAATTATAATTAACTTTGTGTAAATGTTTTCATACATAGACATGATAATTGAATTTCATTCCCTTTCACACACCTCCAAGTTTCTTTTATCAGTAAAATTAATAGGTTCATCTTTCTCAATAGCTGGGAAACCCATAGTAGCAGCATCAACCACTTCCAGTATAAGTGAAAGAATATAGAGAATCATCATATTCTTATATCCATGATAATTTTCCATAAAGTTTTAAAATAAATCTATTATTAACTATGTTTATATTCTCCATCATTAATCAATTTTAGATCAATTATAGGGAACCTGGGTTTCTCTAATACCAAATGAAGTTCCTAGGATATAATGAACCTCTGAGAAAGGGGGGTTGAATCAGTGGTAATTTTAATGATTTATTTTTTAGAAATATATCTATGTGACTTGTTAGAGTATAATCCAATCAAATGATATATATCACCATTTCTCAAATGTAACAAAAATATAAATCAAGACAATGAACATAATATTTTTATAAGGTTCACCCTCGATTTGGATAACCACATCATTTATGTATTGGGGTAGAGTTTGAGACATGGTTTTTCTACTAAAATTTAATACTAATATGGGAAGGTAACATCCTTAACCTAATAGTGTTTTCCAACACATTTTCTCCCAAAATTGTTTATAATAGTTCCCAACAATTGATAATAGCGATTTTCCCCCACAGTGAACAAGATCATCAGAAGAACTCTAGGATGTCACATTATTACTATATAAGATATTAGTTTCCAACTTTAAGGTATTGATTGCAAGATTAAGATTATATTCACTGAATGCATGCTAAAATTATTATAAAATTAACATAGATGTGGATCTAGAAATAATAGGTACTGGTCGATCACCCTCCATTTATTATTCTTCTTTTTCTACTTATTAAATGAATATCTTCAGTTTCTCTTTCTTCGTTTCTCTAGACGTTCAATGTACTATAGTATTAGATCTCTTCTTCCTTACTTTTATCTATTATAAATTCATCTTCATCTTTTAATTCATAATTTACTTTTTTCTAGTCTCATAAATTAATCAATAATTCATAATTGTATAATTTCTATAAAAACTAATCAATCATGGAATTTCATAATATTCTCACACAAGATTTTCTACAGTAATTTTCTCATGAACTTCAACTTCTAAACTATTCATGTGGGTGTGTCCTCTATGATCCTAAACATACATGGAATGTTAAAGAATTATAATTTCAAAATTTTAATATAGGAATATCATTATTATGTGATACCTCATACCACAATGTGAATTTATTTAGATAAATCATGCACAAACCACCATTTCATAAATGAGTCTCACCATTTATCACATGGAAATATATAAAATTAAATACCTTATAAAACACCCATCATAAACATATTTTTCATGTTTAATTACTATACCATGCTCTTCAATAGACCATGATGTAGTTGTATCTTCTTACTTTGAGTGATCCATGGTATGATCTTCTTCTCCATGACATGGATATATCTCATATCTTAAAACAATCTATGATTGGTATCTCATCCTCATACTTCTTCATGGTGTGGTATTCTTCTCCAAATAATGAATATCATATTATCTATTATTTATCTTGTATCAAAACTTAATCATTATCTAATTATATTTTATATTTGAATTTCAGCACAATATAGTCAAAGTTAACTTCCAGAAGTATCTCCCAAATCTTCTACACCTTCACAAATTTTGATAACTAGTAGAATTTTACATATCAATAAACCAACATTTATGCATGTACATTAATATGATACTTTATAAGTTTCTAATAACAACCCTTATATAAGATTAAATGTGTAACGTCTCAACCTGTCTGACCACTAAGACGGTAGCCAAACCAGTGGGTCACATAGCTTCAGGCGCACCTCCCCATATTCTTGAGGCTGCCGACTAGTAGCGAGGGTGTAAAGATGGTACAATGGGGAGACTATACCCTCATATTCAGAGTAGTATAGTGTTATAATAGAACAAAACAACATGAAATAATAGAATTAGTAAATAAATAATGATAGAGCAGTGGAAGAATAATAATATCTGAATAAAAGTGGCCAATTCCAATTTACAACAGATGCATTCATGTACTGATGATGATAAATAAATTGAAACAAAATTCATATATCATACTAAAAGATACATTACATAATAAAAATAAAAGAAAGGTAAATCCACAAGGGAGATCTCCACAAGCATCCCAAGCTCCGTCTTGGTCCTGTGCTCTTTACTCCCAGGTAAAAACTAAACAGCTCAAGAAATCAACCAATGCTATACAAGTATAAAGTATACTCAGGTACCCCAGTGCAATGGTGGCATGAGCAGGGTGTGAGATAATAATACCAGTAGGTTACCACCCATGGTGCCTATGAATGAATATAGTCTATGAGATGTAATTTAAAGTGGTTTGTAGGTATAATAAGAAAGATAAACAGACAGTATTGAATAAATTAACAAAAACCCACCCAGGTTTTTAAGGGACACATGGAGGCTATACCTACTACAACTCATAGCCAGAATAAGATGTATGGACAATGAATATATATATATATATATATATATATATATATATATATTAGTTATATATTACATATTCTATATGAACCAACTGTGTGCGGACACCTAATGATCATATACATGGAATACTAGTTGCTGGCTGGACTGGGCTGTAACTTAGACATCCAAAACTAGTCAAAATTATCTTATAAGATTATGAAATAGGGTACATTCCATATATCCTATAAAGTGAGAGACTTCATGAAACAAAACTTAGAATGGAGAGTGAGATTCCATGGAAACACTCTATCATGGTACGTGGCGCCTTAGCTCAATGCCCATATCGAATCACGGGTGCGAGTCGTCATGATCAACACCTGATGTAAGGGAGTGTGTTTTCCCTCTTGGATAAACACCCCTTTCCATAGTACAAAATCCTATGTATATGGAATTTTCATATTTATAATAAATTTCCATGAGAAAATACCTCTCATGCCTTACACTTATCAAGCCCATATAAAGGCATAATTATATTTATAATACAATCCACGAGGCAATACCTATCATTATTTTCATTTGAATAACCTATTACAATAAAGGGTATCACATTTATAAAAATTCATATAATCCATGCTTATTTATTTAACCCAATAGGCATGGTCGTACCACCCAATTCAATTCCATTTCAATTTAAACAATTCAATATAACCAAGGCATGCAATCCACAGTGAATCACACAATTCAATATAAACAAGACACATCATTTAAGACATTCAAGGAATGCTAGCAATTATGAGCAAGCTATTCAAAGTGGTACTTAGAAGGTACCGTGGTCTAATTGGGAAATTACCTACATGGGTAATCCATTTAATTTAGAAAGTCAAGCCCTTATAAGGATCCCAATTCTTCAGTCATTTATATGGGAATGATCCAAGCCATGCACTTAGAAGGTGAAATGGTTCCATTTAACATTTAAGAGGTAATTCCATAGACATTCCATAATTCTAACAACTACTAAAACATAAGTAACGCCAAAATCCATAAAGGACAAGCATGATTCAAATCACTAATTACACTTTGTAATTTTTTAAGATAGTATACCTAATCCAAGGGGTTTTATTATAAAAACATGTCATTGTTTATAAAAACATTCATTTAACCAATTTAGCACCACTTTCAATAATCATGTCTCAATTCACTAAAAGATGAATTTTAAAATAAAAAAACCCAACATGGGAAAAAAGTTATATACAATTAAACATGTAACTTAGGAGGTTTCATTACCATTTAGAGTAATTGATTATAAGGTAAAGTTCCATATAAATCCAAGAAAAATGATTAAAAGGAATTTTTAGAATTTAAAAAATTAAATATAAAGGGGAAACTTAAGCTGGAACACCCAAGGGGTGTCTGTAATTGAGTTTGGAATTTCATATTTACTTAAAAATTCTCAAAGTATATAGCACAAGGTGTGAGGATTAATTAGACATGAAGGAACCTATTTAAAATCAACGCGTGAAAAATGAAAACATGTAGAGAAACAACACTATTTATAAAATGATAGAAAATTGATAGAAAGTCATAGAACACCTACCTCGTACTTAGGATGACCTACTCATCTGATAACGAGATCTGATTCATTGAATTTTGGAAGAGATACGAGAAACAAACCTTTTCCCTAAAAATAAGGAAAATGATATCATACCAAAATAATGTAGTTGATGGATTGAAGAACTTAAAATAGATTAAATAGTATTTGAGAACTTACCAATGCATATCTATAGATACTGATGGAGAACGGTTTAGACTTCGAATAGAGGAGGAACATAAAAGCCTAGATTAGGCTTGGGAGAAGGAACCCACAACTCAAAGAGAGCCTCAGATGGCTGCCAGGAGGAGAAAAAAAAGAGGAAAAGAGATTTTAATCTCATTAAGGTAAATATGGTAATATTACCCCCAAAAACTAGGTTGCACATTTTGGTGGCACAATTTGGAAAAACCATGTGGCAACCACGCACCACCCATTTCTTAAGAAAATACCTCACACAGTTTGTGCTGCTTGGTTTCCCTAACCATGTGCCAATCGTGTGATGAATAGTGTGAGGGTATTGCCTAAGTGGCACTACCCATGCAAGAAGGGTGAACGGTTTGGGGAAACTATTTACATCTAGTGTGGGGAACATATACTCCTATATATGGGAGACATAGTTTTCTACTGAGGGTTGCATGATTTCAAAAAAACTGTGAACCCTGTTCAGAGCACCCAAACATGAGTTTCTAGTCCTCGACACTCCCAAAATTCCATAAAACACCCAATAAACCTCTTGGGTATTTACCAAAGTAAAAAAAACATATTTAAGTGTTTCAACTCCTGAAATCATGTTCCAAATCTTGGTTTAAAAAACAGACCATCTAGTAAATACCAAAAGTTTAAATTCCCTTTGAATTTTTCCATGACTCGAAACATGGGTCATTAGAATCTACCCACCTTAGAACTTATCATCCCTGATAAGCCTTTGGGAATAACGAAAACATCACCCAAACTACAAGGGTCATGAAGTGTCATTCAAACAGTCACGTTGCATTTCCAAACATCCAACACACCTACGATCATCATTTGAGCACACATCACTTAATCCATAAAAACTCAATACGACACTCGTTTTCTAACCAAAAAACCGAGATAGGGATTACTCGTGTCTGTTGAACTAGAGACATGATCATATATTCATATCATTAAACATTTAGCCATTTTTTCTCCCCACCTTAGGATTTAACATTATAAAGGGGCCAATTCCAAGCCACGATACTTATCACCATCAAAATTTCCTTACAAAGCATGACCATAAGAATTATAACAATGATCATGGTGTGATTTATTCAACTGGGAGAATCAAATTACATCTGAGGTAATATAAAATACCACACTATAAAGGAATGGTTGAATCCCGATCAACCAAACTAAAGCTAGTCATTCAAGGTTTCCTAAAAAGATAATTTTGACCTTTTATACTACACTCACCTTCTCCTAGAGACGTGTTTAAATCGGTTCCTTATGACTGTACACAAGAACAAGAAGGATAACATATCTAACCACCTCCTTCTGACCTTTCTCAAGATGATCAGATTATATGACTAACACATTACCAACTGAACCATTATTCCTTCTTCCAAGGAATCTATTACCCACTACAAACACATCCACAAAAGTACATACCTGAATTCCTATGATATTCCTCGATCTATTCATCTCCTGACCGTTTATTCCATCATGCATTAGCACGAAAAAGGGTATAATCCATATCCATCTCACTGAAATCATTACCCTTTTAAAGAAAAACTCTAATACTGACCACAAGTCTGAGATAACCTCAAATTCATTATACTGGAGTCCTATAAAATAACCAAGGTAGTACATAATACATATTTATGAGTGGTATGTTGGAAGGATTCCACGACATCCACTTAAAAGCATTGACTGATCCTAGAGAGGAATCTTTATGGAAGTCACATCAAGGAGAAAAACCAGCATCCAAGATTCCATCAAAGGAATTCCTATACAGGAATCCAGGAACCACTCAATACTAACCAAGCCTCGATAATAACCAAGCATCCATCATGAAACACCAAGAAAACCTCTTATCAAGACCAACACATTTTTAAAGCTGTAGTGCGATGTATGACTGACACTCTATTAGTGCATCAAGGATGAAGGCAAGATAGGGGAAACACCCATCTCTTTCAGAAGAGTACACTAGGAGGAATCCAGGAAGACTAGAAGAAGAATAGTTAAACCACTACAGGTTTAATTCCTTTGAAAGAAAATTGGTTTCACTTGCCGAAACACCACCAAAAACCAATCACAAGCCTTCCCCACCTTAGGAATTCTGTGAACATTCATGCTTAACCACCAAAGTCACCCATGACCAAAACTGTTTCTCAAGGGTCGCATACAAAACCAACCACATCAACATCGTATTGCTGAGCAAGAATCGACATGATTTGAAACTTGAAATCCTCAAAGGTATTCAATAGAGACCAACTATTTCCCAATGGTCATTTTTTCGGTTTTTTCCTTATACTAGGAATTCCACACATTGAATAGAACTGATAATGTAACAGCACGAGATTTTATAAAAAAAATATTCTTTTTAATTTCATTAATGTCTTGTGTTGTACGCTACACCAAAAGGATCTTGCTCAACACACATCCTTGACTTGCCTTGCATTACACGCAATCATGACCTTTTTCGATAGCGTGTGTAGTACGCAATAACGAGTTTTACTAAACAACAATATGCTATTAAAATATTATTAAAACTACCCGTTATGAATAGTAATAACCACTTTTTGAAATTTTGTAAATTTTATTTTTCAAAATGGACTTAATTTTTGGATTCAGAGTATCAAATTTAGCCTAAGGTGAAATTTTGGTATTTTTCGGATAACTTTCATATTCTGATGAATAGTGAAAATTACTAAATTATAATTAAAAACAACTTTTTAATCGAAATAATTAATAGTGATAAATTATTAATTTGAGTGGTTTTAAAGTATATTTAGAATATATTTTTACAATTTAATACAATGTTGGTCATTGGATGTAATTTCACATTTAAACCAGTTATAAACAAGTGTCAATCTTTTGATAGTTATTATCTCTTAAAAACACGCTATTTGTTTTGACGACGGGATTTAATTTTTAAATTAGTTAATGTAGCTGATATGTTTTGAATTTGATAAAATAGACATAATTTTTGAATTCATAATATCAAATATATCTTAGATCTATTTTTTGGTATTTTTCTGGGAACTTTCATTTTTTGATGAATAGTGAAACCACTAAGTGGTAGTTAAAAAACTGAATTTTTCATAAAACTTAATTTTACCGCTTCTGTGAGTGGAATTTCAAAAATCCGAGAGACACGGTTGATGTCAGTAAGTAAAATGTGGTTCAATGTGATGAAAATAATTTTTTGGTGAATAGTAACTTTTTACTTTTTTTACCACGGTTAAAATTAAATAGGGCAATTAAGGGTAAAAATGATATTATTATTACCCTAACACATGTCCTAATTCTATTGGACAAGTGTAATTCGACCAAAAACAACCTTAGGAATAAAATATGACCATTTAGACCCACTTGGATTAGATTAGGACATTTATTATTAATTTATTTAAAGAAGGGTTAAAATAGTTAAAATCAAAGTTTAATAAGTAAATCATTTTTAATATGGGGTTATACATAAGATAAATTCGACTATAAATATTCATTAAAAATATAAAAATATTTCCTACATAATGGTATTTTATTTTTAATTTTTAGACATTAAGTAATTTAATTTATTTATGACACAACGATGATGCAGTAATTATCTTATTAATGAAATATTGACATAATTGATGTTATAAATACCCAAATAAATATAATTTGAGACTTTTTATGAACTAAACTAATTTTATAGGTTAATATGACATGTTAGTATTGATTTAATGAACTTTGGTCAAAGTAATCATTCTGTTATGATTTTCAAAAAATAAACTATTGAATAGTGTCAAAATTGACATAAAATAGTTTTTAAAACAAATATTATATTATTAATTGTTATTTTATTCCTAAAAATCTAAGGTTCGGCCAAATGACTTAGATAAGGTTATATATATTAATAAAACACAACTTGGGGGTCGCTTGGATGTATATGGTAAGTTTATTAACTATATAATTTAAAAATACAAAGTTACATGGTAAATGTCAATCTAATTAACTAAGAGTTAAAACTAAAAGATAAGGTTAATATAATGACCTAAACTTTTCTAAATTATATTGGATGAGAGGATTTAGACCCATCCCCACCTTATCTTTGAAATAACTCAATTTAGAGCTATTTAAAACCAAACTTGAATTTATAATAAAATAATATTTTTAGTTATTCCAAAGGTGCCCCTCTCCTCCCTTATAAAAGGGCACCTCCTCCCCCTCTTCCTCACACCACTATGAGCCTTCAAGATCGGCCAAACCCTGCCAATTTATTCTCTCCACTTCCCTAAAAACATCCTAGAGATTCTGGTCTTCTTCAAAGACCTATTTTAGTGCCCTAAAAGGAGGTCTCAAAGAAGAACTTCAAAGAAGAGGTAATGTCCATTACCGATTCTTTCATCTTTACTTATTTTTCCACTTATTCTTCTTTAGTTGTTTCATTATGAAGTAATAAAATCAGTATTACTCATATAATGATATGTTATTATAAGTATTAAACAACCCTATTTCACCATCTATCCATCCTACGGAAAACGAAATCACCGCGCGTGTGTACGTACAGAATACCGTCTCCACGCCGTGGTGTAATCTATTTTCCACCACCACCTTACTTGGATGGGTATAATTGTGTACATAATAACTATATATGATTATTGTAAAGTGATATTGATTCTGAAATAGTATACATACACTCCAATACAATTCCACGATCATGAGAATGATATCATCGCTCGTGCGTACGTACGGACTACCGTCTCCACGACGCGATGAGATTCATTCTCCACGTTAACCATTCATGAATGATTATAAAGTATATATAATAATTAATAATTAAATATATGACATAATAATGATTCTGGATTTATGTGTGTATATATATATGTCATCTACTTAATTCCATTCAACTCAATAAGGAAAAGAAAACATCGTTCATGCGTACGTACGGTCTACCGTCTCCATGAATGATGTATTTCTTTCCATTTACTGATCTATTATATATATATATTCTGAATATATATTATATATAAATCATGTTTTATATTCTTGAATTAAGTAATCATGATCTAAGTAATCATATGAATAATTACAAGTCAAAACACGGATGGCAAATGAAACTATTTTACCCAAAACGCTCTTTAACATGGAATTTACAAAAGAATGGGTAATATAAAGTCATAAGTGAACCATATATGATATCATAACAATGAGTATGATTCTAGAATAATTAAATGACATTATTTAAATCATTATACAGGAGGTTCAGACACTTACGAAGCAAATCGGACCTAAGGTAAGGGAAAATATCACAATCTCATTTTTATCCGAGATTGTTTATACTTTGAAATTTACTGGGGTGTATTTTATCATCCACATCCATGTTTCATCAATATGTAATATTTATATCCTTATACAATAGTTTATATCCAATTTTACCCTTTGGTGAGTTTTTTAGTAAAAGATATGAAAATAATCTTTTGTCGTTTTTCGTACGAGGTACTTTTTGACTTTTCTGACAAAAGTACGAAGAATGTTTTTTTAACTTATACGGCATGAATGGATTTTTAAAACATTATTTCCAAGAAGCTTCCTTTACAAGTTTTCAAGTTTATTTTTAATCAACTTCTTTTAGTTTATAATTGTACGACATGTTAAGAAAGGAAAATTTTTTTTGAAGCAGAAATGATATTTTCCTCAAGAATGGAGTTCAAGTGTTTTATCAAAATTATTTTCCATCTAAGATAATAAAGGGTTCTGTTTTTATCCCTATTGTTACATTTATTTGATTATGTTGTGATGGAATTATATTTTTATGAATTCCTTTATCTTATATGAATTGTTTTATGATGTCACGATGTTTAAGATTCCCATTTTTATTACATGGGTTATGCAATGATGTATGATTTATGATTTTGTGGCACACATAAGAATGGTATCATTATGATATGGGTGGGACCTATATCTCCCTACAATGCATTGGGTAAAGATTTTATATCTCATGAGATAGACATGGCTGGAATGGTAGGTTATACCAGTTCAGTGAAACAGGACTGAAACGAGGGTGAATCAGTTCAGAAATGGACTTTGTCCACTAAGATAGTCTTGGAAATGAGTCTTGACTAATAATATATGATTCTCTATGATTATGTTTGTATGCCACAAAGTTTCATGTTTTAAGTTATGATTATTGGGATTTATTTTCACCACTATGATTTATCCTATGTTATGAAATTATGCTCTCTTTTGCAGGTTAAGATTTCCAAAATGTTATGTTCTTATGAAAATGATGTGATTGATATTTCTTTTGTTTACCCTTATTGAGCATTTGAGCTCACCCTTTTATGTTTTCTTTTCCCCATGATATAAAGAAAGGTTTTAGGTAGAAATAAAAAGTAATATCTTTATGAGAGATGTTGAAGATCTTTCACCACGATTAGAAGATTATATTCCGAGTTTCCAAAGACACTAAACTTTTACGATCCTTGTGTGTGTGTTTTTTTATGTACTAAGTATTTCGCAAAAGTAAAGTAATGTCCATGTACGTCAAGCTTCAGGTCTCTACAGTTGGTATCAAAGGAATGGTTTAGTCAATCTTTGGAAACTAGGATGCGAAAACGTTAGTGATATCCCTAGAGATATTTCTAAGGTATGTCTAGGGATGTCCCTAAGGATAAGTATACGTTTAAGATACAATCCTAGAACTATGGTAATGATCATAGAATTTAACCTAAGATGTTAGATATTGAGGATACTCCCCCTTTATTATGTTGTTTTCCCTAGCATGATTTTTTCCTCTCACACTATTCTTTTTGGGTTTTAGACGATGGCTGGAACCCGAAGGAACCGTGTTGATCAATGTAATGGACAATGCAATGATTTTCCTCCTGAACAAACAAATGTTATGGGAGATGGAGTGCAAAATCTTATTTCTATACTTACAAAAGCTATGAATCATTCTGGACTTCCAAATGAGCAGAGAAGGGAACAATATTCTATTGAGTCCTTCATGAGGCAACGTCCACCTTCTTTCAGTGGGTCTTCTGATCCACCTATTGCTGAACAATGGATGAGTACCACTGAAAAGATATTTTCAGTTCTTCAATGTTTTGAACATGATAAAGTCATCTTAGCAGTATATCTTTTGGAAGGTGAATCTGATCAATGGTGGAATCTTATCAAGAATACGAGGCAAAGAGATGAAATTGAGTCCATGGAATGGGAAAAGTTCAAGAACTTATTTTTCAATAATTAATTCCCTCGTATTCTTCGAACAAATATGGAGAAGAAGTTTCTTGAACTAAATCAAAAGGATAATGAATCTGTTGGTGTATACGAAGAGAATTTTACAAGGCTTGCAAGGTATGCATCTAGCTTTATCATCCAACCTGAAAGTAAAATTGATCGATTCTTCACTGGCTTAAAACCAAATCTTCGAAGGGCATTAGATATAAGAGACTTCAGTAGCTATGAAGAAATTGTGCGTTGTGCTATCAAGGTAGAAATGGAAGTTGGTGTTACTTATCCATCTAGTAGTTTTGACAAGAAACGAAAGATGGAGTTCAAGGAGAAATCTTAGAATAATGGTGAAAAGAAGATGAATGTTTCCTTATGCTCAAAGTGTGGAAAGAAGCATGGTGGAGATTGTCTTAAAGGGACAAGTAAATGTTTCAAATGTGTAAAGGAAGGTCATCAGGCGTTTGAATGCCGCAATGATGGGAAGAAGATGTCTAATGATGCAAACAAAGGAAGGGATACACAGAATGAACCTACTACGCTTCAATGTTTCAAGTGAAAGGAGATGGGACATTATGCCAATAAATGCCCTAATCCAAGGGTTAGTGATGATCGACATGAGAAACCACTTAAGGCAAAGGAAAAAGGTAAGTCACATGTGATCACCATTTGTGATGTTGAATATGACAACGATGTGGTGGAATGATTAAGTGTTTATGTAATGGGATTTCAAAATAATGTTGAGTATTGGAATATTTATGTATTGGTCTATTGTGGTCTTCAATAATTTTATACCAGTAACCATGGAAAGTGATTGAGATATTTTTGGAAAAAAGATGATATGCGCATAATGAAGGGAAAACGAGAAACTGACATATTTGACAGTATTCATGAGCTCATGATTAATATAAGGACTAAGTGATATCATGGTTTGAGTATATAGAATTTTGAGGATTTTGGTATGTGTAAAGTGTTAACTTTTAGCTGCATTCATGTTTTCACTATGGTTCAATGGGTATTCATTTTTAAAGAGAATACATGATTAAGGCCTTCGAATGTTTGGAATGTGACTAACAAGACATATCTTATGATATATGGGGATCAACGATGATATTAAATCTCTGGTAATCGTTTTCACTATATTATGAGAGTGGACTGCAGTATTATGGATAAGCCTAAATATTGGAATGGATTATTTTGGACATAAGTTAGTATTGTTTAAGGATAGAAGTTTTTTTCGATATTATTGATGGGATTTTATAGTAATATAGTTTTAGAAAAAGGACAACCTGCAGGACGAGCGACAACCCATCGCGTCGGACAAGGCCGTGGGAATTGAACCCACAACCGAAGTGCGACTGGCCTTTATCGCCTACCACTGGCCTACAGGAAGTCCCTGGTTAGTAGAAAATAGTTTTATTTTATTAAGCGGTATGATAAATAAAGTATAAGTCCATTTTTGGAACCATATACGATTAATCTCACCATAAGATGGACTTATAACTTTTGCTTGAAACAGATGGAATGACCCATCATTCTATCACATGATCTGCTAATGCTTCACGAATAACAAATTCAACTTCATTTCTTTATGATATGAATTGGAAATTGTTCAATTCATGAACAACAGTGAGATTGTACCAAAATCATGTAAGTATTTCTTTTAATTCATCAACTTTAGGGAAATGATCTTAAAAATCAAAAATGTTGTCCAAGTGCTCTTATATATGATGAACCAGATGGTACCCTAGATCATCACAAATTTATGGCTTTGTGATTGTTGGCTTTTTCATAGCCATGTTCTCTACCACTCTCCATCAGAACATGATGGTTAGATTTCTCTTCCATATCCATATTTTCACCTATGTGGAAACCCAATGATTAGTTTATTTGGGTAATCGTTAAATTTCATACTTTAGTTTTTAAAGCCAAGTTTTGGTATTCCTTTTTACGATGTGGGTTTCTATTAAAGAAACTTTCGAGTAGTAAACCATTTATAACCCCGACGAATTTCGAGGATGAAATTCATTTTAAGGGGGGTAGAATGTAACAGCCCGAGATTTTATAAAAAAAATATTCTTTTTAATTTCATTAATGTCTTGTGTTGTACGCTACACCAAAAGGAGCTTGCTCAACATGCATCCTTGACTTGCCTTGCATTACACACAATCACGACCTTCTTCGATAGCGTGTGTAGTACGCAATAACGAGTTTTACTAAACAACAATATGCTATTAAAATATTATTAAAACTAGCCGTTATGAATAGTAATAACCACTTTTTGAAATTTTGTAAATTTTATTTTCCAAAATGGACTTCATTTTTGGATTCGGAGTATCGAATTTAGCCTAAGGTAAAATTTTGGTATTTTTCAGATAACTTTCATATTCTGATGAATAGTGAAAATTACTAAATTATAATTAAAAACAACTTTTTAATTGAAATAATTAATAGTGATAAATAATTAATTTTAGTGGTTTAAAGTATATTTAGAATATATTTTTACAATTTAATACAATGTTGGTCATTGGATGTAATTTCACATTTAAACCAGTTATAAACAAGTGTCAATCTTTTGATAGTTATTATCTCTTAAAAACACGCTATTTGTTTTGACGACGGGATTTAATTTTTAAATTAGTTAATGTAGCTGATATGTTTTGAATTTGATAAAATAGACATCATTTTTGAATTCATAATATCAAATATATCTTAGATCTATTTTTTGGTATTTTTCTGGGAACTTTCATTTTTTGATGAATAGTGAAACCATTAAGTGGTAGTTAAAAAACTGAATTTTTCATAAAACTTAATTTTACCGCTTCTGTGAGTGCAATTTAGAAAATATGAGAGACACAGTTGATGTCAGTAAGAAAAATGTGGTTCAATGAGATGAAAATAATTTTTTGGTGAATAGTAACTTTTTACTTTTTTTTACCACGGTTAAAATTAAATAGGGTAATTAAGGGTAAAAATGATATTATTATTACCCTAACACATGTCATAATTCTATTGGACAAGTGTAATTCGACCAAAAACAACCTTAGGAATAAAATATGACCATTTAGGCCCACTTGGATTAGATTAGGACATTTATTATTAATTTATTTAAAGAAGGGTTAAAATAGTTAAAATCAAAGTTTAATAAGTAAATTATTTTTAATATGGAGTTATACATAAGATAAATTTGACTATAAATATTCATTAAAAGGATAAAAAGATTTCCTACATAATGGTATTTTATTTGTAATTTTTAGACATTAAATAATTTAATTTATTTATGACACAACGATGATGCAGTAATTATCTTATTAATGAAATATTGACATAATTGATGTTATAAATACCCAAATAAATATAATTTGAGACTTTTTATGAACTAAACTAATTTTCTAGGTTAATATGACATGTTATGATTTATTTAATTAACTTTTGTCGAAGTAATCATTCTGTTATGATTTTCAAAAAAATCAACTATTGAATAGTGTCAAAATTGACATAAAATAGGTTTTAAAACAAATATTATATTATTAATTGTTATTTTATTCCTAAAAATCTAAGGTTCAGCCAAATGACTTAGATAAGATTATATATATTAATAAAACACAACTTGGGGATCTCTTGGATGTATATGGTAAGTTTATTAACTATATAATATAAAAATACAAAGTGACATGGTAAATGTCAATCTAATTAACTAAGAGTTAAAACTAAAAGACAAGGTTAATATAATGACCTAAACTTGTCTAAATTTTATTGGATGAGAGGATTTCGACCCATACCCACCTTATCTTTGAAATAACTCAATTTGGAGATATTTAAAACCAAACTTGACTTTATAAAAAAATAATATGTTTAGTTATTCCAAAGGTGCCCCTCTCCTCCCTTATAAAAGGGCACCTCCTCCCCCTCTTCCTCACACCACATTGAGCATTCAAGCTCGGCCAACCTCTGCCAATTTCTTCTCTCCACTTCCCTAGAAACATCCTAGAGGTTCTGGTCTTCTTTAAAGACCTATTTTAGTGCCCTAAAAGGAGGTCTCAAAGAAGCACTTCAAAGAAGAGGTAATGTCCATTACCGATTCTTTCATCTTTATTTCTTCTTCCACTTCTTCTTATTTAGTTGTTTCATTATGAAGTAATAACATCAGTATCACTAATATACTAATATGTTATTATAAGTATGAAACAACCCTATTTCACCATCTATACATCCTATGGAAAACGAAATCACCGCGCGTGCGCACGTACGGAATACCGTCTCCACGCCGTGGTGTAATATATTTTCCTCCACCACCTTACTTGGATGGGTATAATTGTGTAAATAATTACTATATATGATTATTGTAAAGTGATATTGATTCTGAAATAGTATACATACACTCCAATACAATTCCATGATCATGAGAACGATATCATCGCTCGTGCGTACGTACGGACTACCGTCTCCACGACGCGATGAGATTCATTCTCCACGTTAACCATTCATGAATGATTATAAAGTATATATAATAATTAATAATGAAATATATGACATAATAATATTCTGGATTTATGTGTATATATATGTATTTCATCTACTTAATTCCATTCAACTCAATAAGGAAAAGAAAACAGCGTTCATGCGTACGTACGGTCTACCGTCTCCATGAATGGTGTATTTCTTTCCATTTACTGATCTATTATATATATATATTCTGAATATATATTATATATAAATCATGTTTTATATTCTGGAATTAAGTAATCATGATCTAAGTAATCATATGAATAATTACAAGTCAAAACACAGATGGCAAATGAAACTATTTTACCCAAAACACTCTTTAACATGGAATTTACAAAAGAATGGGTAATATAAAGTCATAAGTGAACCATATATGATATCATAACAATGAGTATGATTCTGAAATAATTAAATTACATTATTTAAATCATTATACAGGAGGTTCAGACACTTACGAAGCAAATCGGACCTAAGGTAAGGGAAAATATCACAATCTCATTTTTATCTGAGATTGTTTATACTTTGAAATTTACTGGGGTGTATTTTATCATCCACATCCATGTTTCCTCATTATGTAATATTTATATCCTTATACAATAGTTTATATCCAATTTTACCCTTTGGTGAGTTGTTTAGTAAAAGATATGAAAGGAATCTTTTGTCGTTTTTCATACGAGGTACTTTTTGACTTTTCCGACAAAAGTACGAAGAATGTTTTTTTAACTTATACGACATGAATGGATTTTTAAAACATTATTTAAAAGAAGATTACTTTACAAGTTTTCAATTTTATTTTTAATCAACTTCTTTTAGATTATAATTGTACAACATATTAAGAAATGAAAATTGTTTTTGAAGCAGAAAGGATATTTTCCTCAAGAATGGAGTTCAAGTGTTTTATAAAAATTATTTTCCATCTAAGATAATAATGGGTTCTATTTTTATCCCTATTATTACATTGATTTGATTATGTTGTGATGGAATTATATTTTTATGAATTCCTTTATCTTATATGAATTGTTTTATGATGTCACGATGTTTAAGATTCCCATTTTTATTACATGGGTTATGCAATGATGTATGATTTATGATTTTGTGGAACACATAAGAATGGTATCATTATGAGATGGGTGGGACCTATATCTCCCTCCAATGCATTGGGTAAAGATTTTATATCTCATGAGATAGACATGGATGGAATGGTAGGTTATACCTTTTCAGTGAAACAGGACTGAAACAAGGGTGACTCGGTTCAGAAATGGACTTTGTCCACTAAGATAGTCTTGGAAATGAGTCTTGACTAATAAGATATGATTATATATGATTATGTGTGTATGCCACAAAGTTTCATGTTTTAAGTTATAATTATTGGGATTTCTTTTCACTACTATGATTTATCCCATGTTATGAAATTATGCTCTCTTTTGCAGGTTAAGATTTCCAAAATGTTACGTTCTTATGAAAATGATGTGATTGATATTTCTTTTGTTTACCTTTACTGAGCATTTGAGCTCACCCTTTTATGTTTTCTTTTCCCTAGGATATAAAGAAAGGTTTTAGGTAGAAATAAAAAGGAAGATCTTTATGGGAGATGTTGAAGATCTTTCACCACGATTAGAAGATTATATTCTGAGTTTCCAAAGACACTAACCTTTTACGATCCTTGTGTGTGTGTTTTTGTTATGTACTAAGTATTCCGCAAAAGTAATGTAATGTCCATGTACGTCAAGCTTCGGGTCTCTACAGATAAGACATTCCACACCTTATGAGTGTCCTAGTCATTGAAAGAAAAGATATACTAGCTACTCATAAGTGTGCTAGATCAATACCATCTTAAACATACACGTGTCACTCCTTCAAGTCACGATCACCACATCAAAGAATATGGAAGGAAACTAAAACCAACCCGATAAGTGTGTCATAACACCCAAATATCTAGGAAGTCCTCCCAAGAATTAGGATGAACTAACTTCTTTAACGCCCAGGTCACTCTACTCTGGAGATGACCTGAGGCCATACTCAACAACATAGAGCTCAACAATCACACCAAACCTAACTAGTTTGTTACACCATTTAACACTCAATGGGAACTATGTACATGAATTCATACTACCCTGAGGTTTTAGAAAAAGTACAACACATCCTTGATACTATCCATAAAGTATTCTCCCTAGGCATTCAAGTATCAAATGGACTATACAAGAGATCTGTCCCCAAGTTGTATTTCACCATATGACTATTAACCTGGAAAAAAACATGAAAATTAATCCATTACTGAGGAAAAGAACGGGAAAGAAACCTATAAAGTAAACAACCATGCCCAAGGCATTTCTAACTAGATGAAACCAAGCATTTCTCTATGATAACGCCCATAACAAAGGTCAAGAAAAACAATACCACCTATCCAAAAAAGGGTTTCATTTAGAGGATAAGTGTCCTACTAGGGACAACGACACCTGAACAAAAACTAAAGTTAGAAACTCATAGGATTTAGAAAAGAATAAAATATATTAGGGTTATACCTACCATCTGATATCCCCTTATAGAAGAAAAAATTTGACCCTATCACTAGGTCACTCTAACAGAAAAGTCACTGGGATCAAATGCCTATTATTTAATCCATTGCTAAAAGAAAATGAGAGCCTATGGAAAATGATAATTCTTACATTCCAAGTAAACTCAAAGTGGATTTCAAAATACCCTTACATGAGGGTTTTAAACAAGGGACACCACTTTATGGCTCCGTTTTCTCCTGGTGTGCTCTCTCGAGCATGCATCTTCCCATCTTCCCCATCTAGGGTTCCTCCCCCTAGCACGGAGTGGCTCGTCTCTTCTTGTTTCCTGTCTTCAAGATTCAATCTCTATTATTTCTGATCCCATTTTTTCCTCAGTTATTTCTACCTTCTTCGGTGTCCTTTTCCCCCTTTTCCTTCGTCACTTTTCTTCCTCGGTGCTCTCGTATCTCTTTTCTGGTGTCGGATCTCACGACGTTATTGTTTCTTTTGGCATCTATTTTTTCTGGTTCCATTTTAGTCGTTTGTTTTCTATCGATTCATGGTTTCCTTAATCTCACTCCTCTGCTCTTATCACATGAAACTTCGTGATAATCCCCATTTTGTTTTACCACGAAGGCACTTCAGTGGTTTGGGAATGTGTTGGTGTGAGGGTCGGCGACTTTCCTTTTTTCCCCTTCGCCCTCCTCTGCTCTGGCTCCCACCCCCTTATGATTGTCTATTTCGGGTCAGTATGAGGGTGTTGCGGGGGTTTTGGGATGGTGTTGATGGTTGCGAGTCGGTGGCAGGGGCTCTTCTCGGCTGGCGATATCTACTGATTTGGTTTCCAGTTTATTCAGATGGTCTGTGGTCACCTTTTTCGGTGGTTTCTTCTTGGTGATGTCGGTGCGTGCTTTGATCCTTTGATGGCATTTTCCAATGGCATTGCGTTCGATTTTCATTAGTGCTGGTTCAATTTTGCTATTTTCGGTGGGATTGTTGGTGTCAGCTTAATCGTGGATTGCTATGAAGATCTTGCCCGCTCTCACGATGCTCTGGTGTCCAGGTCCACTGATCCTTTCCATCTCGGTCGGGTGATTTGGATTCTGCGGTGGCTTTGGGATGTGTTCATGCGAGCGGGTGGGTGGTCCAGGAGGCACATCTGTTTTTATCTTACCCCCTTTTCTGGGTTCCATCGGTGTTGTTTTTCCATTGTTGTTGATTCTGTGCAAGGTGATTTCGGTTCTTCTCTGGTATCGACGACAGTGGTGTGATCTATTTTACTGGTATGTGGGATCTTCTTCTGACGGTGTGGTCCATGAAGGGTGATGGTGATTCTGTCCTAGAGGTGTTGAGGCCAACCGATGGACGGTAACTGTATGGAGGTGGTGATTAGATGGATGTTCTGTTTGGTTAGACGATCGAGGTTCCTGCCACTCGCACGGTTCGAGGTTATTCTTATCGAGGCGGTTCCGTGATATTGGTCTATTTGAAAGTTGCAATTTGAATTTTGAATCTTGAAAGGTATTTCATGGTTCAATGCTTTTCAATATGATTTTGTGGTGGGCTCGAGGCTATTCCCCGTTTTGACGTATGTGTTATCTTTGAATTCTTCTTTTGTGTTCTTGTTATGTTTGAATCTGAATGTGAGGTTCCCACTTACCAAAAAGTGGTTTATTCAGAAAATTCAAAAAAAGGATTTGGATGGAACAAGGGACACCACTTATAGTGTAACGCCCCAACCTCAGTTACCTAGAGTCAGTGCATTATTTTAATAAATTGGCATGATTACAAGGAATCAAGTCTTGAAGGATCGATCAATTTAGCAGTATTGGAAAATATATTACATACATAAAAGTTACATTACAAAATGAAAAACAACAACAACAACATTTTCCCCATTGAACACATTCAGATCCCTTAGACTATCCCTACAGGTCATTCATAATATACTTATTCACATCTTGGAAAAAATAAAACATAGAAAGGGGTGAGCTTAGATACTCAGCAAGGATAACAATTTAGCAGAAACTTTTATAAATAAGCATAAAAATTTAATTCAATGTATAAAACTAAAATGAAAGGATTTTAAACTTAAACTTCAACATAATATGGAAAATATAAATCAAATAATTCCATTTACTTATTCACATGGATATTCTACTAGTCAAATAATCACATTTAATATCAATAGCTTATTTCATAATGATGGAATGCATAATGCTAGACTTCATAACCACATATTCAAGGCCTCGTGCCAAGACTACAAATAATATTTTTTCAAGGCCTTGTTCCAAGATACTAGTTTGTCTCATGAGACCTACCGATGCATCGAGGAGCTATAGGGGGCTCCACCCATCACTTACTAAGTCCAATGCATTCCTCACATTAAAATGTTGAAACATAACATAAACATTCATATTAAAACTATCATAAGAAATGTTAATACATTAACTATAAACCATGAATGGTATAAAAATATAACATCCACAGTCAATCATATCATAACTAGTTCAATATAATATGGAAGATTGTATTATAATAAATCAACCTCAATCAAGAATAATATCCAGTAAAAGATGTTGACATAGTTGAAAATGATCAGTAAAACTCTTTGAGAGAAATATACCTTTTTGTGAAATCATTTAAAAGCCACCAATTTATAAAGAAATTAATTTAAAAGATATTTTTTAATCAAAGTTTCCCATACCACTTTGAAAATTTTGAAAGGAATTAACATTTTAAAACAATAATGTCCATATAAATAAATCCTTAAAACCATTTTTAAAAACATGGAAATTAATAAGAAAGGTTTAGAAGAATAAATATTTAAAACATTTAAAATTATGTTTTTGTTAAAGACTCCCTTAAAAATAATCCTTTTGAAAATTATTTTTTGAAATATATACATGGATGATAAATATGTCCCATTAAATACTTACATATAAACAATCTCAGATAACAATGAGATTGAGAAATTAACCCTTACCTTGTACTTTTACTTGGTCGAGGGTACGTTAACATCATATATAATAGTTAAATCACTATTATTAAATTATAATATAACCACATACATAAATATTATATCATATATGATCTTTTAATATCGCTTTGTTAATAATATTTTAGTAGTATCATTATTTCGGGTGTCAACTGATTTGTTTTTCCTTTATATGTTTTGTTACGTAAGCCATGTTTATTATGTATAGGATGTATTTTATTCATATCCAGAATGATATTAAGTTCTTAAAAATTATTTTTAATAATCAAATGAAAATTATTCTTGAATGGTTACGATGGGTAATGAATCTCATCGCGTTCGTTGAGACGGTAATCCGTATGTACGCACGGACGCTACTTCCATTTCATTTTTTTTATTTTAAAAGGAAAGAAAAATAAATGATACATAGGTATATTATTATTATAGTATAGTATAATATTTTATATATGTTACGTAAGTTCATTAACACCATCCTTTATACATTCCATGTATGGTATGAATGAGTCATATCACTTTGAGGGGGTGGTAGTCAGCACTTCCTCAAATGAAATTATCGTATATATACAACATGAAAAGAATAAAGGTATGCCATAAAAGAGAATTATAGAAGATTATAGATAAAATAAATGTCATAAATATTATATATAATTATATTTCCATCATAATGGCCACCATAAGTGGTGGTAGTAGAAGATTGAACAATCATCGTTTCGTGTGGCAGTAGTTCACCATCCACAGAAACATTATGTTCTAACCCATTAGATGGAGGTGTGTGTAAGTGGTGTTCAAATACTTATCATAAAAACAACCTAGTATATTTATGATACTGGTTTTTTTATAAAAAAAATGAATAAAGAGAGTTTAGGGTGTTGGAGAAGTAAAATAAAAGAAAAGAACTTAAGAGGAGATGTTACCTTTAAATCGGGTAACTCCCTTTGGTTTAAACCAAAAGGATTCCTTGAATTGCCTTATGCCTAAGTTAATGATTATAAGAGGAATATAGGGATTAATGGAGCTTAATTGGATAGAGGTTGGATGATCCAAGGTTCTTTAGAGGTGTGAGAAATGGGATAGAGGTGAGGGATTTTTATAAGGGGGAGGAGGGGCTCTTTAGGAAAGTTTGAAAATATTATTTTATTATATAATGATTTTCTGTTTATAAAGGTACAAAACTAATTAAAGTAAAATATAATATGACTCATGTTCAAAATATAATCATCCAATAAGAATTGTACAGCTTTTGGATATTGTTTTATTTTTTATAATCTCATTTATTCAAATCATTCATTAATGAGATAAACACTACATCATTATTGTGTCATAAATAATTTTATTTATTTGATGTATAAGAATTATAAAAAAATACCATTATTTAGGATATATTTTTATCTTTAAAATGAATATTTATAGTCTAAAATATAACTTATATAACCCCTTGTAAAAATTGTTTTACTAAAAGATATATGTTTATGTCATTTTTGTCTTTACTTTAAATTAATTAATATAAAGTGTCATTATCACTCTAAAGTGGCTAAATGTGGTCCCAAAATCGACCCAAGGATTCCCATAGTTAGACATGTATAAAAAAATAGTAATATAACACATGTTAGGGTAATTTAATATTATTATAATAATATTTATTTACCATTATTTACCATATTTACCCTTAAACCATGGTAAATAAAATATTTACTAAAGTAAATATTTATAATGTCTAAAAATAAAAGTTATATATTTACACAATATGAAACTCCTGATTAAAAATATGGAATCCATATTTTCAAATTCAAAACACAGAAGTGGTAGAAATTAATTTAAAATTAATTCTTGTTGTCAAAACAAAAAGCATGTCTTTAAGAAATAATAACTATCAAAAGATTGACACTTGTTTATGTCCAGTTTAAAAGTAAAATTACATAAAATGACCTAAATTATATTAAATTATAAACATATAATATAATGATACTTTAAAAACACTGAAATTTATAATTTAAAACTATAAATTATTTCGATTAAAAAAGTTGTTTTCAATTAACATTTAGTATTTTTCATTATTCATCAAAATATGAAAGTTATCAGAAAAGTACCAAAAATTTATCCAAACTAAATTTTTTTGTCACAAATCTAAATAATAAATTAATTTCATTAAATTTAATTTATAAAAGTTTCAAATATTGGTTTTTAAAAAGGTTCTCCATTAAAAGGTGGTAAAATTGCATTTTTTTAAAAATAATTATTTTATCTGAAAATAATGAATTTGTTATTATATTATGTCCAAGAAACAAACAATATAGATTATAAAATTATATGGAGTATATAAAATTCAAAATTAAGTTAATACTATTCATAACTACTTTTTGAACGGCTCGTTTAGTAGGTCATGGTTCACTCGAACTCGGTGTTGCGTGTAGCGCAAGTTATTGAATTTATTTGAAGAGATAACATACTATGAAATCTTGGGGTGTTACATACAGGTTCTATTTTAGATCACTTAAATTAATTCACCCCAACCTTTAAGAATTTAAAAGATTTAAACGTAAAATCAAGGCATACAGAAAAGTATCATAGAACTTCCCTTTTAAACATTTAACATTTATTGAAATCCCATCATAAATAAAAAATTTATTGTATAAATTACCTTTAATAGCTATTGTGACCTAAAAGGGTCCCATTAGGCCAACCTGTGTTCATAAGAATGTAACCCATTAGAATTTTCTTAATTAATAAAGTTTTAAATACCCAAATGTTTCATCTCATAAGAACCATGCCACAACTAACCTACTTGGGTCTAATTGATAATTTTTAAGTAAGATTAATCCATTCATTTTATATAAAAATTAAACAACCTTTACATTTATAACCATTTCAAAATATAAGATGGTCATAAAACAAATGTTCAATCACATGGGTTTCCACCACCCCAATCTATAAAGCGCCATACACTTTATAATGAAAAGTCGAGTTCCTATTTAGTTGAAACCCATTTCATTTAAGATCATAACATGCTAATGAAAAATAAATCAACCACATGGGTGGCCATATACCAATCCATAAAGTAGTCATACAATTTATAGTTTGGTATTTGGATCCCATTTTTCAAAACCAATTTTATTTAAACTTTTTCACTTTAACAAATTTTAAATTCAAACATCAGTTTCTAAAAATGTATAAATTTCAAAGATGGTTTGAGTATACGTGTTACCTTTTCCAAATTATAAGGCACCCATACACCTTATAATTGAAAACTAGTTCTCATTTAATTGTAACCAATAAATTTAGCCCATGCATCCAACTATATATCCAAAATAAAACTAGCATGTCATTATAAGAGATAATCATAGAAAGCATGCTAATAATCATATAGTCATGGAATATGAACAGTAAAGACGTGATAAATCAATAGAAAAAATGGAATATAATTAGTTTAAAATGTTATCTAAAAAGGCATGCTAAAGAAAATAAAAGCATGGAAAAAATTTAACATACTAAATAAATAACCCAATAATTTAATAAACATAGACATGATAATAATCAAAAAGGTATGACATAAAATTCAAGGCACACAACCAAACTAACAAGAAATATATAACTGCAACTACATGGAATGACATATTCATAACATGTTAATTTATATGTGACTATTATGATTTATGTAATATCACTTCCTTGTTATACCAGACCAAGGAAAAAATACCATAAATTCATAAATAAATATGTAGTGGGAAGTACACCATTCACTCAAGGTGAATTCATATCAACTATAATAACAAACAGCTTGAACAACAATCCGAGACCTGGCCAATTTGTCATTTCCCCATAGGTGGGGTGATCAGTCCCAGACAAAACTATTTACCAAGCGTTAACATATTCTTAGTCTCTTATATACCAGCCCAAAATAGTAAGATAAATGAATAATAATGGGATATTATACCACTTTGTAACATCCCATCTTGATCGACCACTAAGATGGTAGCCAGACCGATGGGTCACATGGCCTTAGGCGCACCTCCCTATATGCCAGAGGTTTTCGACTAGTAGTGAGGGTGTAAAAATGGTACAATGGGGAGAGTATACTCTCATAATCAGGTTATAATAGTGGTATAATAGAACTAAAAAATAGGAAAAACAAAAGTAGTAAATAAAGAATGAAAGAGAAACAAAATAATAATAATATCTGAATAAAAGTGGATGATTCCAATTTACAATATATGCATGAATGTAATAATGATGATATATAAATTAAAAAAAAAATCATAAATCATACTGTAAGATATAGTACATAATATAAATAAAATAAAGGTAAATTCTCAAGGGTGATCTCCATGAGAATCCCAAGCTATGACTCAGTCTTGTGCCCCTAACTCCCAATTATAGGATAAACATCTCAAGAAATCAACCAATGTATTTCAAGAATAAGGTCTACTCGGGTACCCCGGTACAATAGTGGTCTGATCCAGGTGCGAGATAATAATCCCAGTAGGTTCTCACCCATGATGTCTATAACTAAATCTAGTCTGTGAGATGTAATGTAAAGCGGTGTACAGGTATAAATAGAAAGATAAATAGCCTGTACCGAATAAATAAAAAAACCCACCTAAGTTCCTAAGGGACACCTGGAGGATATACTTGCTTTGGGTCATATCCGGAATAAGATATTTGACCAGTGACTATATATATATATCAATAATTATATATGTATATTTTAGTTATATATTTCATCCCCCTATATGAAACAAGTGTGTGTAGATGCCTAATGGCCATATACCTAGAATACTAGTTCCTAGATGGACTGAGTCATAACTTAGACATCCATAACCATTCTAAATGAGACTATAATCTCATGAAATAGGGTACATTCCCTACATACCTATAGAGTGAGAGACATCATGCAAAAACACTCAGGATGGTGAGTGAGATTCTATAGAAACACTCTATCATGGCATGTGGCACCTTAGCACAATGCCCATATCATATCACTGGTGTGAGTCATCATACTCAACACCTGATGTAAGGGCATGTTATTTACCTCCTAGATCAACACCCCTTACCATAGTACACAACCTATGTATAAGGTTTATTTATATTTATAATAAATGACCATGATGAAATACCTATCATACCTTACATTTATCAAGCCTATATAATGACATCATCATATTTATAATAAAATCCATGAGGTAATAACTCCCATGATTCTCATTTGAATAACCCATTAAAATCAAGGTTATCACATTTATAATAATTCATATAATTCATGCTTATTTATTTGACCCAAGAGGTGTGGTCGTACCACCCAATTCAATTCCATTTCAATTTAAACAATTGAATACAACCAAGGCATGTGATCAATCATGAGTCACGCCATTCAATATAAAAAAGACATATCATTTAAGATGTTCAAGGAATACCATCCATTACGAGCAGGCTATTCAAAGTGGTACTTAGAAGGTACCATAGCCAAATTAGAAAATTACCTATATGGGTAATCCCATTAATTTAGTAAGTCAAGCCCTTAGAAGGAGCTTGGTTCTTTATCCATTTAGATGGGAATGATCCAAGCCATTCACTTGAAGGTGAAATGGTTCTATTTAACATTAAAGAGACAATGTACTAGACATTCCATAATTCTAACAACCACCAAAGAATAAGTAACACCAAAAGCCATAAAGGCCGACCGTGATTCAAATAACTAATTACACTTTTCAATTTTTGATGACAGCACACCTCATTCGAGGGTTTCTATTATAAAAACATGACATTGTTTATAAAACAATTCATTTAACTAATTAAGCATCACTTTAAATCATCACATCTGAATTCACCAAAAGATTTATTTTAAAATAAAACAACCCAACATGGAAAAACAATTATATACAATTAAACATGGTACTTAGGAGGTTCCATTACTATTTGCACCAATTGATTACAAGTGTCAGTTCAATCTAAATCCAAGACAAATTCTTAGAAGGTGTTATGAACATTTAAAAAATTAAATATAATGGGGAAAATTAAGCCAAAACACCCAATGGGTCTCTATAATCAAGGTTGTCATTTTATATTTATTTAACAATTCTCAAAAGACATAACATAAGGTGAGAGGATTAATTAGAAATAAAGGAACCTATTTTAAAGAAATTTATAGAAAAATTTAGATGTGTTGTGTAATGGTGATATTTATAAAATGAAGAAAACTCATGAGAAAGCTATAGACCACCTACCTTGTACTTATGACAACATACTCATCCAACATTGAGATCTTATTTGTTCCATTTTGGAAATGATATGAGAAACATACATTTTCCCTGAAAATAAGGCAAATGAGCTTGCACTAAAATAGTGTAATTGATGGAAGGAAGAACTTGAAATAGATTAGAGAGTATTTAGGATCTTACATATTTAGATCTATAGAGATCGATGATGAACGATCCAGATTTTGAATGGAGGAGGAATATCAAATCATAGATTAGACTAGGTAGAAGGAACCCATGGCTCAAGGAGAGACTCACATAGCTTCCAGGAGAAGAAGAAAAGAGGAAAATAGATTTTAATCTCATTAATGAAAATATAGTAATTATACCCCCAAAAATTGGGTCAAATGGTTTGGATGCACGGTTTGGCCAAATCGTTCACCGACCATGCACCACCCATTTCTTAAGAAATCACCTCACATAGTTTGAGTCGCACGGTTACCCTAACCATGTACCAACCATGCGATGAATAGTACAAGGGTACAACCTAAGTGTAACTACCCTTGTAAGAAGATAACACAGTTTGGGTAAACCATGAACAATCCATGTGGGGTGCATCTACTCTTCTGATATGGGTCGTACAGTTTTTTGCTGAGGGCCGTACAATTTCAGACAAACTGTGAACCCTATTTAGACCACCCAAACCTTAGTTTTCAGCCCTTGACACTACCAAAACTCCAAGAAACATCTGAGAAACCTCTTGGGTCTTTACCCAAGTCTAAAAAAAACACATTTAATTTTTTTAACTCCTAGAATTACATTTCAAATCTTAGTTTTAAAAAATTACCATCTAGTAAACTCTGAAAGTTGAAATTCCCTTGGAATTTTTTTTGACTCAAAACATGGGTTGTTATAAAATGAATCTTATGTTTCTCTATAATTTCATACCTTTGATTATTTTTTTACTTAAAATGGTGACCCCTATATAATAAATATTACTTATATGTATTATCTTAGAGACCCTTACATATTCTTCTGAATTTTGGGACTTAACCAAATTTTATACTAAACTCCCTTACACATCCACTGTGACGACTCTTATGTTTTGAGAAACTAATATTACACATAGTGGGATTTAGGAATTTAATAATTTAATCTTCCATAAGAATGGAAATGACTATTACGGATATGGTAATTGACCTTTATATATTACGGTGTCTCTAAAACATTTCCATATTTCAAATTGGTTATTAGAACCACACTTACATATGTCTATGTTTACTCTTAAACATTCACCGTCTTTTCTAATTTTTTCTATGTACATTTAGATTGAACCTTATGTATGAGCCATAATCACCTTTATATATCCCATGTACATACATGAGTACCCTTAAAAACATCATACTTATCCAATTTTCTTTAATAAATTTCAACTTAGAATTTATCTAGAACTTCTTCAACACCTTCTCAGTACTGCTCCTTCCACCCCATCTTATCTCATTTTTCTAAAAACATCTCAAGAATCATCTTAATAGATTATAAAGTTATTCACTTATAATTGACAAAAAATACAACACTTCAACATTTCTCTTAGGTTATTCATTTATATATAAATATATAGACATATTTATATATAAAATGTATATTTAAATATAAAAATAAAATTACAGACAAAAAAATGTATTTAAATTTATATAAATATATATAATTTTAATATATAAATATAATATATATATAAATATATATAAATACACACACACACAGAGATATATCAATAAAAATATACGGGTTCTAATATATTTATTTAAATAATAATATGTGTGTATGTGTGTTTACATATATATAAATATATAATTATATAAAAAGTAAAATCAGTTGGGATAGTGGTATGGTTGATTGCATATAATATATAGGGAAAGGTTTTAAATCTCATTGTCTTAGAATTAATTCTGAATTTCAACAGTGGATCTCACGCATTTGTGGTGGGCCTCGATAGCTGAGTGTGTGTATGGTGGTCCTAATCGAACTCGATGAGTGGTTTTTTGTATCCAATGAAAAAAATTTATAAAAATTTTAAAAATTTTATCAATAATAGTTTTTAGTGTTGATAAAATCTTCCCCTTTAATTAGTGTTAATTTCATCAGTGCTCAAAAAGTATCAATAAAGGATATATTTGAATACTGATAAGATGGGGTTCTGTAGCAGTGTATGCTTATAAGAAAACATAGGGTTTCTATCATTCACTTGGTGTTCACTCAATCTAATTCATTTTTCATTTAGTTTAAGTCAAAATAAGAGAGAAATTTATAGTTTAAGCGAAATTTCCTCCATAAATTCTAAACTCATATTATTATTCAAGTATGATACTTAGAATAATAATAGTGAAATTAATTAATATGAATATTTATATTTTTTGGGGATATTGAATCCCAATAATGAAATATGTTTTTGTTCAGCTATATTTAAATTGTGTTCCTCTAAACAATGTCAATATGAGGCTAACATGATCTAGAGACACAACATGCTTGTAAGTCATGTTTGTAATGATCCATTTTTTTTATTGGATTGTTTTAATTTATGTTTGGTATTTTATATCTTAATAAATATATTTTAGTTAAATTTGATAAAAATCTTGGGTTAAAGAGTTTTCAACAAGAATTTCAAGGGTTAAGGAAATATTTAACATTTTTGGCCATAATAATTGACCACTATAACTTTTTCGGAGCTCACCGAGAGTTTCAATGGGTTATAAAAAGATACCATATATCTATATCAATCCTTAGGAGTTTGGTGGGAATATATGAGGAATTTTTTGGAATGTACATAGCAACCACCATGAATTTGAATTCAACTAGGAGTTGAATGGTAGGCACCAATATTATGGTGGACACCAAAAGTCTAGTAGATGTCCACCCAAACTCCTATTGTGTGTCTGATGGTTATTTTTAATAAAATAATTTTAGTGATTTTTAGGTTGATATTTTTATTAAGTTATATTTTCCTTTAATTTATAACTTGATTTATTGTACAACTAATTAACTTTATCTATTTTTTATCATTCTTTTGATTATTTATACACCACTTTTTAGGATGAAATTTTGATTTTTCTATGGTGTTATTATCCAAATATTATAGCCATGGAAAGACCAAAGTTCTTTCATGATATTGAATGAGTTTTGATTGGTTTCTGGTTTTGAGAAATATCATTCCATATATTTTGAATACTTGATGAAATTCCTTCATTTATTTGGAAGTTATGAATTTTTTCTTTATTAAAGGATTCAGTTGAGCATGGTGTGAGTGAGATATAAACTCTTATATGATTTAATTATAGTTTTATGTGTAATTGTCTATTTTTGGATTTATAATTTGACATAAAGAACACAAATCATTATCTATAGTGTTTATATTTTAACAAGAATAAAGAAATGAGTTATTGTTTTTTAAAAAGTAATTTTGAATGGTACAATGTGATTTTAAAATCAGCCTATCTATGAATTACTTAATGATCCTGCACATTAAATTGAGAATTTTTTATTTAGTGAAATGAAAATCAATTTAATGGAATAAAAAATGTTTTTTGAACCTATATACAAGTGATTGAATATAAAGTGATTAAATAAAGTAAAAATGCGATGTTAGTTTATTCATGTGATGTGTGTTGACTATGATATGAGTTATGCTTTAATTAAATGAATTTTTTTCTTAATATTAATTATTATATGATGATACTGATACATACATTATGTTATTTATGTGGAATTTTCATTGGATATGTTATAATATAGGAGCATAGATAATTTTCATGATCTATGTTATACTATAGATACCGTGTGATTCAATGAGATATGTTATGATTTTGATAAGATATTTTTTGTCAATTGTGTCTTAACATGAACATGGGTTAATTATGTGATACCCACTACCATTCCTATATTTTGTTTATATCGAAGCATGAGAGACTGAACATCACGGTGTCTTGGTATGAACTTGAAAGTTTTACATGTTAGTTACCCTAATTTTAATTAATGAAATTTTTTACATATTGAATTGTTTATTTATACACGTGACTTAGTATTTCCTAGGATATGTTTGGAGCTAATTGGTTCTATAATACTAAGTTATACTGACACCTTATAGATTAATTCCTTAGGTTTGTGAAGAATTTATGTCTCAAGGTATAGGTAAAGGTAAAGGCCCCATGTTAGATGGAAGAGTCTTGGGAATCTGGATAGGGATATGGAAACTGGTCATTGAGAAGAGTCTAAAGCTTATTTTAGAAGATCTAATGTATTAATTTTTATTTATATATTCCATTTTAATTTTATATTTGTTATATTATTAAGATATTTTTGATTTTATGACATATGAACACTTGAAATTACATTAATACTTAGATGTTTGAAATATTTATTACATTTATATTATCTAAAATATTCCAATTGTGCATATTATTTTTTATTATTTTTTTACTTGACATTATTTTATGAAATATTAAATCATCCCCCAATGATTATAGTATAACCTCAGTGAAAGTTTACAACCTTTGATTATTCAAGAGGATTGAGGTATTATGTAATTTATCCCTGGTGGAGAGACCGTACTAAGATGGGACATTACAAAATGATATAAGAGATATTAATTTTAAATTGTTTCATAATTTTGTGAATATTGGTAAAAAGGAGAAATGTATGTTATAAATTGTGATGAAAGTTATATGTGTGTCTGAATAATGCATTTGATGTGAATTTCAAGTTACTAGGGAATGTGTGATATGGATTATTGGTTTTGTTGGATTATAATTTCATTAATTTTTAAGGGATATGATTTTTCATAATTTATGAGTTATTTATTTAATCTTGGTTTGAGGTAGTAAGAGATCATGTGTTCATGTATCATTCTGAGCACAATTATGAATTAACTAGGATAAAAACAAGGTTTCACTGAAGAAGGTTTCATGATTTAGACATCCAATAAATTATTTTACATGATTAGGTTCTCTCCCACTATGATCATTGTTTGTGACACTATTATTTTTTGTTTTATTCAATTAGTTGAACACAAAGAAATAATTTTAATGTCGGGTTAGGGTTTAGGTTTTAAGTTTATGAATTTTGGGTTAAGTGTTATAATTTTGGGTTTTGGGGTTCAGAAAACCAAGAAAAAAAGAAGAGATAACAACACATAATTTACAATATGGGAATGTTACAATGAAGACAATACATCATTGTGGATGAGAGTGTGTACTTGACCCAAAAACATTAGGACATCATTTCCAGTTATGAACTTCTTTATGAAATATGGTACATCTCAAGATCTACCCTTGTTCTTGAGGCTAGTCCATCTCATTATGCATCCCACCAGCCTTTGGTCTCCCACGAGGATTCAACTAATTGATGTAAGGTATCACTATCGGATGACCTTCAGGCATCATGAAATAACGATATTCCCCAATAGGCGTCCATGGTGCAACATAACAATTAGCAATGGTGTAAATCTGGTACATTGGATCAACATATTATTCTCATGATATGTTCACAGAGGCACATGTCGTGATGGCGTGTGTGCATGGAAACCGTGAGGCCTAAAAGTTTCTACATTGAAATCGCCTCATTTACAGTAATACCACCATTTTTTCACCGATGTGATTTGTGATAGGGTCTAAATGCTCTTGAACTTCAAATCGAGAGTCTTCTCATCAAAAAAGGTAGAAATGATAACCATAAGATTCTCCAATATTCTTTTCAATCTCTCATTGAAAGTGTCTTCCATACCTTATCCCCTACTGTATTCTGTCTGATGTTAGTTTTTTTTCTATCAACAAAGTACTTCATGAATTTATATAATGTCTCTTGAAATATAATGGTTATAGGTAGCTTGAAAATCCCATTGAAGACACCATTTATTCACTCCACAATGTTTGTGGTCATGTGTCTATACCTCTTCCCCCCATGATATGCCAATGTCTTTTTTTCTTTTGGAATCTGCATCATATAATCATAATCTTCTTAATTTTCCTAGAGGATTTGTTCAAAACATTCTTCAAACCTCCATTGATATGACTTATATGGTACACATAATAGAGGATATTTCACATAATTTGGTTTTATCTTTATGTTGAAATAGTAAAATATAACAAATACAATGAATACCAAGCCTCGTGATTTCCTTCTTCATCGGTTTGTTGGGTAATTTTTTATTCAATGGATAGAATGGCTACCCACCTTGAAGAGCTTATCAGCAAGGATCCAGACATCCAGGTTAGCACTCTACACTGGGAATTATATAGAGTGTCTGATTCTAATAATCTTAGTCTCGTGTTTAATCAATTTGTGAGTTCTTTCAGTACGTAGTGGTATCAATGGTTTTTTGAACTATGGTTTCCCACTTCTCCTTAAAGTGGATTAATAAAAATTTATATTTGGTGGTGGTTGAGTAATTTTTTATTCACATTGATAGCAATATGTCTAATGAAGAACCGATGATGTGAATTTGGGAATCTCTATATATCAGGATCTATATTTATTGCCTCATTAATTTCCTGATGACGATCAGATATCAAAAAAACACCCTTAATGTTGGTGAAATGGTTGCTGATACATGCCAAAAACCAACTCCATGATTCATAGTTTTATTTATATACAGTGGAAAAGTCAAGTAAAAGAGGTGAACGATTTCTATATTGGGTTTCCGCAATAAAAAATATGCCCTTATATTTTCTGTATATAAATGTTCCATCAATATGAATGAACTATTTTCTAAAACGAAATGCATTGATAAAGGGAAGAAATGCCCAGAACAACCGAAAAAATTGAACACGAGATGTATCAAGTTAGTTATCGTGAGAAACATGTTTGTTTGTATCAATATGGAATAAAACTTTATTATAATTCCTCAGTATGGCTAGAAATTGCGGTAACACATGATATGAGTCATCCCAATCACCATTGACCTTCACAATTGCCTTATCTTTTCCATTCACTCCTTATTATAGGAAATATTATAACCGAATGTTTGTTGTATCCTTTATTTCACAAGGGATATCGGAACATCTTGGCATGTCCTAATAATCTTAATAACAATAGATGAAACAAATTATGCATCTAATGAGGTACAATCTTGTGTTAGGATTAGTTGAACGCAAGTATTAGCTACCTCAATCCTCGAGATTCTTTAACCTCCAAATGAAATATCCGGAATCACCCTCAAGAGAAATCTACAATCATCACCATACTTATCACACATAATGAAATATTTACTATGGCATGATTCGTGAAATATATATATGTAGTGCCTCTCAACGTGAAATCTCTTTAGCATTATTTTTAATACATCTTTACTTGGAAAATTCCTTCTAACATATATGGTTCTGTCCAACTCACTAAACCTACCTGGTACAACTCTAGGGAACTTAGTTGCTGGTGTGAGAACATTATTTTCGAATTCAAGAACATGTGTCATTTCTTCTGACCAAGATTCAAGGAGTGGTGGATGATTTATTGTAGGTCGAGGTTGATGTATAACTAATTCATTTCTTGAAACCTCCTCCCTAGCTTTCACTAGTCCCTCCTCATCAGCACTGTTGTCACCATCTGCTCCGTCATTACATAACTCCTTATTGGAAGTTGGATTGACATGTATATCCAGAAGATCATATAGGTTGTCCTCTTCTACATCATTTGGAATAGGATCAATTTCATGGGGCAGTCTGTCTTCAACCACTCCTGTAAGTCTAAGTCTTCATACAACTAGATGTTGTTGTTGTATAGTAGAAACATCAACATATAACTCCATCTTGGTACCATATGACTATTGAGAAAATAAATTAATTTATTGGACCCACTACACATTAGCAACCAATGGAAAAGCTAGATGCCACAGTGTTGTTGGGAACTGCAAATGTCTATAGCTCATAGACTTCATCTCTTAATTGGGTCCCATATTTAAGGAACCACAAATTCTCTCTTAAAGGTAACTTATGGTTACACAATTAGCTATACTAACCACTATTATTGGTTGTGTACTATAAGAAGCTCCTTTATTAGTTTGAATAACCTCACCATAATAGTACACACAATCAAACATGACTCACTACGTCAAAAATTTTTCTTTCATCAAAATAATGAGAGTGTAACAAATATTAACAATGATGGTTGGCCATATAATATTTATTAGAATGCAATTTTAGAATGCCGTTTTATACCCTAAAATATGCTAGTAATGTTTCAATATATAAAATTTTATTAGAATATAAGTCACATAATGTTTTATAAACTGAGGTAAAAAGAAGAGAAAACATCAAATTATTCTATTTATCATTGATAAAATGAAAATTCTGACCATATAAAATGAAATAAAGAAGAAAAAAGTCATTAAATAACACATGAATGATTTATAACATACAATAAATTCATTGAAAATTTTCAATAGAATGTGGTTTGGATGATATGAGTCTCACTTCAGATGAGGTAAAATCCAACTTATTTTTATTGACAACTTAATAACATCTTCTAAAGATATGTACTTCACTTTTGAACTTTCAAAAGCTTTCAACCTTCTAATGACATATCTTGAATGTCATCTTAGATGTCATTAGAAGGCCAATTTTTTTAAAGTTCAAAAGTTAAGTACATATCCTTCGAAGATGTTATTAAGCTACCAATTAAAAATATTCTTAATTTTACCTCATGTTCGAAGTGGGACTTAACTCTTCCAAACCTCATTCTATTGAAAAATTTCAATGAATTTATTGTATGTCATAAATCATTCATGTGTTATTTAATGTGTTTGTTATTCTTAATTTCACTTTATATGATCCTAAGTATCATTAGATAATCATTATATGGATTCATGTTTTAATCCTATATTATTTATTAATTATTCTATAATTAATCATTTCTAATAATAACTATTATTTCTAACTATATAATCTTACGATAATAACATTTTGAAACATTTTCTTCTCCATTTCATTTTATATAATCATAATTTTCATTTTATCAACTGATTTTATTAGTTCAATTTTTAACTAATCAATCATTCTTGAATCACTATTTAATCATTATTAAGTTATTATTTAATTATTTATTCTTTAATCATTAATAATATTATATTCATTAGTTAATTATAATTAACCAATCATATGTATTCATTTTTAATCCTAAGTTATCCTAAATTAATATTTAATTAATCATTACTAATAATAATTATTATTTATAAACTATATATAACTAATTAAACTACTTAATACACATCATATTTAATTACTAATAATAACTTTCATTTGTTAATGATTTTTTCTTTATTTAATTCTATAACATCATAATTATCATTTTATCATTGATAAATATACTGATTTGATTTTTATTTTCTTTGATATATTAGTAGTTTATAAAGAAAATATGAACCATCTTAAGCATATCCCCCAAGAGTGTCAAATCAGAAGTGCAGCAAGGCCCATTGTCGTGTACCAGGATACCCTAGGTCAATCCCGAAACTCCTTGTTAGAGTTTTCACTCTTAGTTACATCTATTCCAAAGCCATATCCACTTTTTTTTGTATCCAGATAGGGATTTGATTGCTTAGATAACCACATAGTCTTTATGCTGCCAAAATTTCACAATACTTAATCCTAAGTTAATATATAATTAATATATACTTAATCTATACTTAATATATACTTAATCATTACTAATAATAATAATTATTCTAAACTATATATAACCAATTACAAAACCTAGTAAACAAAAATATTTAAAACTAACTAAACTACTTAAAAAATGAAATATTTAAAACAAGAAGGAATTAAATTAAATAAATAAAAAACATTAAATTAAATAAAAAACATACCTCTAAATTATGCTTCACAAAAAACTCTTTCTTTTGGACCACCGAATCCACCGCAAGGAAAATGATTTTTTTAGAGAGAGAAGTAGTGGATTTAGGAGAGATGAGGGAAAAATCAAGTGAAGAGAATGGGGGGGTGTCCTTTTATAGGGAGATGAGGCAAAGTCGGCATCACCGATGCTGCCTTCAACCTATGCGTAAGGCCAATGGTGGCATAGAAATTTCCCCCTTTCACCTTACCGAGAGGAGAAAGGTGACATCCCCACGCCTTTTCCATGTGATTGATCCGGGCCAAAGGCGGCATTGTCGATGATGCCTTTGTGGTGTATTTTTAATTTTTTTAACCTATGTTGTTTAATTTTTATAGAAAACGTACAAAAAAATCCTTATAGGTATTCAAATTACCTTCATTACCTTAGATTCAAATCCCATTGAAAAATTATATAATCTGGGATTTTATGATCAGTATATATGTATCCAAAATTACTCTCTAAAGAGATGCCGCATCTAACACTTAAGAGCATTCACTACAACAAACAATTATAGGTTTTTAGGTATATAATTATTTTACAATGACTGAAGTTTTTGATAACCATAGGAAACTACACAATTATCCAATATAAGCACACATCTAAAACCCTCTATAAAGGCATCATAATATAACTTAAACCCTTTACCTACCTAAGGTAGAGTCAAAATATAAGTCATGATAAACCTATTCTATAAGTCAAGGAAATTCATTTCACATTATTTTGACCAAATAAACTCCACACCCTTTTTCACCAATTCCATCATTGGAGAACCTATCCACGAGAAGACTTAAATAAAAGGACAATAATATCTAAAAAGTATTAAAAAACTTATAATCATAATGATATTTATGGATAGTTTCCAATAAATTCTTTCCTCTATTTTTTTAGGATATTTAGAAATTATAGACTCTGTTACAACATGACTAGGGAAGTTCACTTCTCAAATCCATCATGATTATATGGAAAGTTTAGCGTAAATATGGTGCTTTTGTAATGTCTCCAATATGATTTGTAAATTCCTTTTATTATCTCCTTGGGATCTATAGTATACAAGAATTTAATCCATATTGAATACTATGAAAGATTCAAAAAATGTAAGGAATATATTTTCCATTAAAACCATGAAAAAAATGGTGTATTCATTAATACAAATGGAATGAATAGGTATTAAAAGTGGCTATACCATCTTCGAAAATATATTTTTTAAAAATATTCTATCATATCCTTGAGTTAATGATAACCAAATCATAGATCAATATTTAAAAAACATTTATCCCCTTTTATTTTATCAAATAAATTATCAATCCAAGGTAATTAATAGTGTTTTTTGGTGGACACCTGATTCAATTTTTGATAGTATATACATAATTATAAACTCTTATCACCCTTATTAGTAAAAATAATAGGGGAATACCATAGAAAAGTGCTAGGTATGAAGAATACTTTAGTTTCAAGATCATAAATATGGATTTTTAATTCCCTTATATCTATTTGATACATATGATAAGGTGAAATTAAAACTAGTTCCATTCTAGGAAACAAATCAATTAAAAACTACACATATCATTTAGGAGGTAATCTTGAAAAATATTCAGGAAAAATATCATCAATGAGGTCTACCACTGGAAATAATTCCCTTCGTACCACCACTTTAATCCATCCATTTATTAATCACTATTTCTATAGTAATATATTGGACTTTCTCTTGATTTGGCCCTAGTATACTTGCTTGAAATTCCCACTCTTCAATAAGGATATACTAAATAAAATCTAGAGAGAGAAATAAAACCTTCTTTAATAATAGTTTATATAAGTTTAGAATTGTGTCAACCAATACATACCCCAGATAACAAAAAAATATTCATGTCTAGGATGAAAAAATCAGAGTTATCCCCACAAGTTCCCACTATAATAGTACAAGATGAACATTTTTATGTCCTCTAAAATTGATTTTTGAATAGAGTATAAATGTTTATAGGATTTTAAGATTCATTGAACCTAAATCCTAAAATGATATCATTTTTAAAAAAATAAATGAATTAAAATATCTTGTATAAAAAAATATAATGTGTGAGTAGATTTTAATGAAATAGTAACTCTCATAGTGTAAATACCTTACCAAACCTCTGTTATAGACGGGTCAGTTGAAAAAAATTTACATGTTTCATCTAAATTAACCAATTATTATGTTACCTACTCAAAAGACCAATCTATTTACTCTTTCCTCTACTCACTCCTTCAACATCCCCAATCAGATCTTCCCATGGGGATTAACTTCCCCTATCAATTGTTGACTGAGAGGAATATTTTTGAGTCATATGAGATCACTGACCAATTCTATTCAAAGTATTTACTTGAAAAATCTATATATATATATTCTAAAATTGACCACATCGGTGTATTTACTTCACCTTGGAGGTATAATTAGGTCTTGTATGTATTTGATGTTAACACTTATATCTCATAATTATGGATTTACCCAATTTTGGTGGGAGATGAGTGGTTCAACCTTGTCTTCTTTAAAAAAATTTAACCCGACTCATCTATTCTTAATACATTTTTTGCTCACCAGAGGATCCCCCACTTCTGTTTCAGCTAGGAGGTAAACCACCCACCCCAACCTAACTTTGATGACATCTCATTCAAGATTTTTTATAACCTAAAACAAGGTGTAAAAATTTAATAGAATCACTTGAGTCTATAATGGTTATTTCAATACCATATCAAAACATCAAATTTTAGATTCCTTTTCTCTAATCATTTAAGGAGTGAGAAAAAGAAAACTAGTGAACTTGGTGGCTTATTACATTACTTCTATAACCCATATCCTAATTTCTATGAATTCATAATCCTTAATCTAATAGAAAATATCAGTATATAATTTCTCATAAAAAATCCTTTAGAAGCCTCTATACATCAATCCTTTATCATTCCTTGCTTCGACAATGATATCCAACCAATAATGGGAAGATCACTCAAGCATAAAGGTTTTTAACCATAACTAATTCTATATAGGGGTATCATTGATTTTTAAGATTTCATGGATATATTCAATCCATTCTTCCACTTCTTGTGATAAAACATCAATCCAAAAGTTTGAGTAATGATTAAAATATAAATATCACATACCATTAATAACAGAGGCTTCCCATCATTGGAATACCTGATGTAAAACCTATAGTTGTTGATATATCCCCTCTAATGCTAGTAAATCAATGGACGGCCTAATAGATAGAACATGAACATCATCCCCTTCCTGTAAGGATGTAGGTGGTCATAGAGGTGGTATACTCCACATTCATGTAAATAATCACATTAATTACACTAATTATGGAAAATTATACCATAGACCAGAATAGTAATGGTTTGCCTATACCCACACCTCTCTATCTTTTAATCCCTTTAAACAAAGTCCTATATAATTTAAAACATTAAGAAAAAGATTTTGAATTTATATTTTTTGGAATTATAATTAAATATCTAGTTAGCATTGATATTAAAAGGAATTTATTACTCATATGAATACCTTAAAGATTTATATTATTTTAATAATAATTAATAATTAAGTTGGAAGCACTATTTATTTATTATTACTTTTTAATTAGTATTAATTTCAAATTAATTAAAATAAGAAACTAATCCACTGTACAATGGAACACAATTTTATACTTCTATAGAAGTTATTTTCTATATGTGAATACTCATGATATATGGTACTCAAATTAATAAAAGTAATGTAAAATGATCGATAAATAAAACCCAAGATACCCTGGTAACTCAATATTCCACTATAATTATGTTATATATTCTTTTTTATGGATTACTTCCTTAGTCCCAACAATCTTATCTCTTATCTATCCTTGACCCAACCACCCTAGATAGTTTTGATAATATTTAGTAATAACCTAGTCTGAATCCAATGGTTTAACCTAAATAGATAAAATACTTCAGGTAAAATTCTTGATCTCTAAAGGATAGAGTAAATGATGATAAATAAATATGATGATTTGGGAAGTTATTTTTATCTCTTTTAGAGTTAATTTTATCCATTACCGAATTTTATAAAAAATATTGCATGAGTTTTTCATGTCATACATTTAAAAAAATAAAAAAAAAATATCCACTAGTGGAAAAGTGCCTATGAAAAGAAAACTAGGATCCAAAAGTGACATCCTAATATTCAGTATATGAATGCAAAATGATTATCTATATAATGCAGAACCAAAACAAAAAAAAAACAATCAAAACATAAAGAATCAACTATATCAACATAAATGTAATAAAATCTACATATACATAGTTCAAAAAGAAACAAAAACAACATTGGTCATCTATTCTCAATCCATCCACCATTAGATGTAAATTTTCTATCATATATACTTTTCACTATTTCATAAGATCCCTCAAATGATATGGAACTTCCCTTTCCTAGATCATGGATAATATTATCTATACACATCCTATGGGAAACATGTAGGGTGTGCATAGATCATTCCTAGTTGGCGATCACCACCCAAACCCTACCCATCCTCCCCAATACCAAGCGTATATTATAATAAAAATTAGGAAAGTTAAAATATATAAAATTAATTAGTTTATCAATTTAAATTTTATAATTCAATAATTAAATCTAATATAGGTGTTTGTTTTCAGGAGCTAACTATACCATAGTTGAAACCAACCACACCTGCATCAGGCATAGATCAAAATATAAGAAGTGGATATATCCTCAATGGGTAAACCATGAGTGAAAAAACTATCTAAATCCTTTATATGAGGTAAGATAATCACATATATTTAGGTTTAGTAAAAATCATTCATGTTCCTTAGGCACATATGTTTAAGGGAAATGGTAAAACATATCATGTTCTATAGGCATATATCTATATCTATCAACAAGAACCTTAGTCAAATAAATGATAAACCTAGAATAAATTTATATAAATATGTAAATTCCACTTACCTTCTTCAAACATTAAGGTAATATATACTTGATGAGAATAACAATAAGAAAAAAATAACAATATAATCCTATTACCACCATCACCAATGGCCATCAATACCTACTTGAAATTTAAAAGGCTGTATTCATTCCCATAAATTATTTAACACACTAGGATAATAGATATATAATAACAAGATTAATAATTATTAGGATTAGTTTTAGTATCACATTATAAAGAATTCTTAACACAGATCAAGTAAAATAACCAACTCAATTTAACCATGTTTAAGAAAAATTGTTTTTTGAATTTATTTTATTATAAAAATACATTTTAGTTTGAGTATCACTCTACCTTATATTACTATGAACCATTATATTAATATAAATTACAAGAGAAGAGATTTTAACTAAAAAATACTATTTTGGGTCCTATCTATAATGTTAGAGAAAGAAATGCTTCCACAATATCAAAGGATTTTGGAAACCTAGAGAATGAGTGATTAGGGATTTTATTATTACTCAAAGAATTTTCATAAATATAGCTAAAAAGGATTATGTTACTTTTTACTCACTAAGTAAGATTTTTTGAAATAATTTAGAGGAAAATTGTATCAACCATAAGGAGGGGAGTCACTTGTCAATGAATGAGATGAAGTGGATAGTGTTTATGGTGAGATCAAAAAAAAGCTAGAGAATAATACAGAGTGAATACAATTAATAGGTTTATAATATGAAGGCAAGATTATAGTTTACCTAATGTGGAAGTATGAAATTCTAATTTTCTTTATTTTCGACATCTTTATTTAGATTACTGAAAATTAAATAAGGAAATGTTTATAAATTGGCATCAAATTCTTCAGATATATGAATTTTATGACAAGATAGGTGGTTCTCCAAGATTGATATGTATTCTAGCTATTATCAATTTAGGGTGTAATTTGAGTAGATTCCAAAAATATTATTCAATATTCTCTATAATCACTATGAATTTATAATAATTTCATTTAGATTGATGAACAATTATAAATTATCTGTGGACTCAAATAATAAGACATTTCATTTTTATCATGTTTCATTTTTAGTGGTTTTTATTGTTCATGTTTTAGTATACTCTAAATCACATGAGGAACACTAGGATCGATCATTTGATGATTGCATTAGAAAAATTCTGAGCATATTATTTTATACCAAACTCTTAAATTTTCACTTTTGGATTAGAGAAATGATATTTATGAGATATATCAGATCAAAATATAATATTTATATGTATCCTAAGAAGGTTTTAGTGATTATTTCCTAGGTTGTACTTAAGAATTTATTCAAGAAAAAAGAATTATTTGGTCTCTCAATATATTAGTGATGTTTTAATCTGAACTCCTCCTAATGAGTGATGTTGATAATAAATCTATCTAAAATGGGGTTGAACTTTCAATGTGATGATTGATGTGAAGTAAAATCTTATAGTTAAATAAGGGTATTACATTAGTTTTATATTTATATTATCCAATATTTATAATATGTATTTTTTTTATTATGATGCATTAGGTGTGTGACTATTAAGTGTGATAGTGATGGAAGATCAGGTCTTGGATTATGGTTCTTGATAGATCCAGAAACATGATAAGAATTACCAAACACATGATCTTGAGTTTTTTATGATAGTTTATGTATTTTAATATTGGTATCACTATTTTTAGTGAATAATTTATACTATACCCATACTATAAAGTCCTATAATATATTCTCCCATAGTGGTTTTTGAATATTAGGAATAGAATACAGGTAGAGTACCTTAAGTATTTTGAATTTTAAATGGTTTACACACTAGGTATTTTTTTCTATTGATGTTATTAGTTAGAAATTATGATAGGTAGTAAAAAGGTCAAAATAATAGTGAAGATTTATATTTTTCTTCTAAAAAATACCCTTAGATATAGTTGAGGGGAAAGGTAATTTGGGGTTAACATCTTTGAATATTACATAATATTTAGTGGAATGGGTGAAAAAAATAACGTTAAATAACTTTAGCACTAGTTTATTTATAAAATTATTTATATCAAGGATCAAATTCTTCATGGGACTAAGAATGTGAATTATATATTTTATGTTCATGGATGGATAACACTTTTATCTCACTTACGAGAGGAGTTAATGTGCAATTCTCATGATTCAAATCATTATTTTCACTTATTAAGATATATCATGATATTTGATTCTAATTTTTGCTAATGGGATGAATAAAAATATTACAGGGTTTGTTTCATGATTTCTTCATATTATGCCAAGAATGGAAGAGAATTATCTTAATGTTTGTGATTGGGACACCTTTATAGCACTAGAATCATTTCCTCTATAACTATAGGAGTGTTCCCCAAACCCTAAAGGATAAAGAATAGTTCCACACATCTCAAAATAAAATTATTTAATGATTTACCTACTTTATTTATGATTTAATGTTTGGATTGGTTTCTATAAAAAAATCAACATGACCCATACATGTATATGAATTTCTAAGAATAGTTACCAAAACAATAGGTCATAAGGAAATAAATAAAAAATTTAGAAACTCAAAGACACTCTATTTTTATCCATACATGATCCATTAAAAAATATACTACCATATACAACAAGTTAATATAACAATCAATCCAAAAGAGGCAAATAAAAGGATAACCTAAAGAGGATAATGGAAATGAGCTAAATAAGACCCCCAAAATATCATCAAGCTCCAACCCAAAGTTGGAACTAATATTTCTTTAATTAAAAATAAGTGATTCTAGATAAGGTGAACCAATATCATCTAGTGTACCTTTTAGTACCTAAAATAAAGAAAAGAGAGGCTGCATACCCACCCATGTGTCCATGTAGGGCTTGAGTGTAAAATTCTTAGTAAAGAACCACCAATGGCGTCTCAAAACAGCAGTGACATAATAGGTGTATGTTTAAACATATGTATACATTTATATAAATATATAGTAAAATAGTCTAAGAAATAAAAAACATGAAATAATATCAAAGTAATAGTTATTCAATTATTTTAATTACGTAATTATTTTTATCCTCCCTTTTGAGTTTTGTGTTAGTATGGGTTTAAATTTTAAATTTTCATTTTTTAGAATAGCTGCACTATTGGTGCATGTTTAGTAGAAACCATGCGCAACCCATGTGAGCCATCTGTAGTTTTTGACATACTCGAATCGCACAACCAACACATGATTTTCCAAACCATGCATCATGCCTATATGAGGTTCTTAAAGGACCTAATGAGGGGTGCATAATTGGTGCATGGTTTGACTAACCATGTGACCAAACTATGTGTAGTGCCCAGTATTTAAAAAGTTTTAATTATATTATTATTATGATTATTATGATGATAATGGTGATGATGATGATGATTATTATTATTATGATTATTTTTATTAAACCCTTAATGGGGTTCATCCCCTACCTTACGCATGACATCCCCCTCTCCCCCTATCATGATCATGTGTCCAACCCCCCTTTCCCCTCTCCCTTATGCACATGTCCTCCCCCTCCCACTCCCATTGATCATAATTCCCTCTTAATTTCTAGTGCGATCAGCTCTAGTAATCTTATCTTCCGATCCTCTTCCTTTATTCATATTTTATTTTTGGTTTTCCCTCCCTTAATTATGGTTTCCATGCCCTAGATAGATGAAAACCTGATTTTGGATATTTTATTTGTTTATTATGGGTTCTTAGGGTTCACAGGGCTTTGTTAAGGTTGGTTCTAGCCATAGAGATTGAATATAGTGGATTTGCCTTTGTTTTTTATTAGGTTTTACTCTATTTTTATCCTTTTACTCATTTTTAATTAGTGTTTTCATTATTTTTGAGTTTTTAGTATTTTCGCTAGTTTATTTTGGATATCCATTCATGAGGGGGAACTATACACATATGCATTAGTAAGGCATATATATATACCATATTAATAGATATTCCCTCATGGAGAGGGGAATATCTATATTGCAGCTAGGGGTATATATATATATAAATGCGTTTATGTAAAAGAGTGAAAGAGTTGATTCATATTTCTATTTTCAAAAGTCAGTGTGTTTTAAGGTAGGTTCCCTATGTTTGAGCCCTTAATTTGAATTCCTTGACTTCTTGAGTATTTTAAAAGAGAGTTTTCATTATTATGTAGTATGTTCATTCTATAGAAGTTAATTATGGCCCATGAGGATAGTTTTTAATTTTTTTACTTGATTCACCTATGTTTACAACATGGTTTTTCATGTTTAAACATGTTTTTAAAATTATTTGGGAATGTAAAGTATCTAAAATGGTCAATTGGTTTTATAAATAGTTTTTAAATTGGAAAGTCTAAATTCATAAAGGTGTTTTATTATGGTGGTGAGTCTTGATTAAAAATTTCAATTGTTTTATGAAATTGTGAAACCCCTTTTATGGCATTAGACATTGAAATGGAAATGTGATATATGTGCAGTATGAATTGTGTGCTCGGTGATGGGATTTTACTTTATTTATGTGACTTATAAAGGGGTTGCACTTAAGGTAGGATTTTGGACATGATATAGTGAATTTTTTTATGAGAAATTTATGTTGTGCATGTGTATGTTAGTTTAATAAAACTCACCTCTATTTATTGTCATGGGAAGACTTGGGTAGTTATATGAGAGCCTTAAGTACACATGCTACACTAGTTGAGATTACGCACCGGATAGTGGCCCTAAGTAGATCACCTAACTGATTTTGGGATGTGCCCCTTGGTCGATCTAGTGAGGGCATCACTGAGTGTTAGGGAAGTGTTTGATGATATCTGATAATGGTAGAGATTGATTATGTGTTTCTATTATAGCTTTTCCTAGTCCATCTCGACTAGAATCTGAGACCCCATGACACTTATTTTACACATATTCTATATTCCTCTATTTTCTAGTACCTTTATAAAGTGACACCCTTGATTTTGAATACATATTAAAATACCTATTCCAACACTAATTTTATTTTAAATAATTTAATTGAAATTTATTCATTCTTGGAAAAAACTATGAAAAATGTAATAGAATTTTTTTTACTTAAAAATGGAAGATTGATACATGTTTTAAAAAGAATGGAAAATCTTCCTTTCTATATATATTATTTTCAAACTATCATGACTTGATTTCTCATTAAAGGAAGGGCATAAGGAATAGTTTATTTGTGAATTAATACCATGTTTTAATACTCATTCCTATAGATTTCTCATTATTTTTATCTTCTAATTCTACTTTCATATTGCACTCAGTCACTATAGAGCGACGTTGGTTCACTGGTTGAGGGAGACGTATGGGGTCATATGAAGGTATGTTTGGTTTTATTTATTTTCTACTACCAATTTAGAATTATTTATTATATTTTTATTTATTAATTTATATATTTTTTATTGACTAAATCTTTCCCAACTGAATATTCTTGATTCCCATCACTTTTTTCCAGTTCGGGAGGATTGTAAATGCCTCTCGGGCCTTATCATGAGCCGAATTGGGTGACCGGTTTGGGGTTGACCCTGGTTGGTTCATGAAAAAATGGTATCAAAGTAGCTCTTTATTACTTGGGATGTCAATTAGATTGGAGATATGAATTCCAGGGATTAAGAGATAGTTCATGGGTTAGTTTTAGATCACCACAACTCATGTCAAGACTTGAGTCATTAGGGGTAGTTGGGTTTAAAATTTTAATTTTTGGTTTTAGGTTTATGATTTCATCATTTGTTTAGTTTGATGAGATTTTGTATGTTGGGGGACGACATTCTAACTTAGATGGTGTAATACAGTGAGCTTACATGGTGTAGTGAACCATGTGGATCCCATGTGCATAGTTCAATAGGATTCCAACAACTAGTTCATGCTCAGTGCATGGTTTGCTAAACCATGTGTCTGGGTTATGCATGACCACTAGTTCCCTATTTTCGTTATTTTTGTGTGGGTTTTTCATTGGTCTGTATTTGGTTGGTGTGAGTGGGTTTTGAAAGGAAAATGGTTTTCAGATTAAAAAAACGGGTTTTAAAAGGGAAAAAGGCTTCTTTTCTAATGGTTTTTGGTTTCAAATGGGTAGTGGAATCAGTGTTTCGACTTTAGAAGTGGATGTATTGGAAGTAATTTTAGTTAGAGAGCTTGAAATATGAAAATGGATTTGAAAATGGGATTTGGTGTTTAAAATGGGTTTTTAAGTGGAAAATGATTATAATTTTGAAAGGGGGAATTGATTTTGAAAATGGGTGAATTTGGAATTAGTGATTTTTTTAAATAGGTGTAACGACCAAAAAATTAATTAATGAAAATTCCTCTTGGTCTATTTAGATATCTTCTTATGGTTATGTAAAATGTATGAACTTATTTGGTTTTATTTTTTGGATTTTAAATTACCATTAAGAATTATGACCGTTGCTAATATAGCTGTTGAACAATGATCACATGATTAGTATAAATATTGAGCTTTAACAAATACAATTTACTCAGAAAAAGGAAGTGATGACCTCATCCAGTAGACTTGCCCCGTAAGAAGAACATTTTTAGGAGCTTGTAAATAAGGTGGTGTCATTGGGCTTTTCTCTTGACCAATCCCAAGCTGAGCTTGAATACATTAAGCTTGAGTGGAACCGCCTATGGGAGAAGTGAAAGTTGATAGAGATTACCACTCGAGCTATGTTGTCCGAGCCACCCCAAGAGTCTGTCACCATCACACACCTTACACTAAGGTCTTATGAGGGTGTTTTTAGGGGTATACAATATGACCCTAACATTATGATTATGTACATTATTTTTTGTATATAATAAAGAATATACTTTCATTTTATTATTGTTACTTTGTAAATAGTTTTTAAAGTACAAATAGTATTTTTTAGTTAATGTTCAACTAAGGAATCTATTTTGATAAATTAATGGATTTTTGAATTAAATAAAATTTTAATAAAATATTATTTTTAGTAAATTACTTTTTATTAAGTATAAATGATTGTATAATTTTTATGAATACAATTTTAATTTTTATTAAGGTTTGAAAGATATTTTTGTGAAAATCCATGAATTTTCTATAAATGTCGGTTTTTATTTTAAAAGTGAAAATTCACATATTTAGAAAATTATTTGGATAAAATGAATATTATTTTTGTAATCAGGATGCCGAAATTATCCAATGGTGAATTTTTCATAATTTTCTGAGATAGTCGAATTTTTGGGTAAAAATTAAATACCATTTAAATATATAATGTGTCTTATGACATCACAATGACCCAATAGTGAGGTAATAAAATACTATAAACATTATTTTCGGCCAATATACGTTTAAAAATTAAAATAATGTGATTTTAGGTTTGTTTGATTTTTTCAAAGCTTTAGTGGACCCTTCAAGACTTATAAAACATTTTAGATTTTTAAATTGATTTTCTTGAGAATGCGACTTACCTCCACAAAAGCAACCATATTATTTTAATAAGTTCGGCCATTGGCCTTATAAAATATTATTTTCCAATCCCATTTGTCAAAAAACATGGTCAAAAACCATGGGCTGGTTTGTGATTTTGATTAGTTTAATGTGCGGTGTCCCAAACCTAAATAATAAAGAATTCCCTCGCATTTCTTATATAAACCCAGCCAAGCTCCCACATTATCTTCAATAAAATACTTTTAATTTCATCCAACCTCTTCCCTCCTCTCTCTATAATCCTCCCAAGGTGCCCCAATCTCTTAAGAAGTCTTTCTCAAGCCCCTCCCAAGCCTTTGGGATCACACTTCCAAGTAAGGGATTCTCACTTTCCTTATTTATGTCCAAGTTTCCTTATATTATCGTACTCTTTTATTTTAAATTATAAATGTTAGGGGTATAATTTTTCAACTCCCACATACTGAACTCCTCATGTTTTAATAATTATAGATCCCCTTTATCTATCATTAATTCCTCCCATGTACACCCGTTACCATGCCGAAATTCCGTAAGGAATTTCTCCCTCCTCATTTACATTCAAGCAATTCTTTTGTATTACGTATTTGAATTAAATTAAAATTTTTGGGACTTGTATCTATATGAACCCCTTAATGTAAACTTCATGTAAATATTACGAGACACCCATTTTTATCCCATTAAATTTTTTAATAAATTCTTATGTCACACTGTTATGCTGCCGAAATTTCACCGCATTTTTCCAAGCCAAGATCATTGTGTAGTGAATACCATACCCATGTCTCAATCAAGGGTATTAAACTTTATGAACATATACACATTGAATGGCATTTTAATGTATTTATTCCATATTCCTTAATCATTTAATAACTTATGATTTTTATTGGTTCCATGGTATATGATCCATGTGCCACACTTATGCATGAAATGAAATGTTTAAGAAGGGTGCGCCCTAATAGCATTCCAATGCATTGGGTAAAGATTAGTATCACGATACATCAAGTGAAATGAGGGTTTAATCATGCTAATTCAATTTCAATGAGGTTTTACTCATGCTCCATGTTCAATGAGCCTTGGATCATGCTAATACCATGTTAAGTGTTGTTTCTACATTTCCATGCCATGATAATCATGCTATATCATGTCTTTATGTTGATGTTTCTCTTGCGCTCCATTGATATGCCTATTGACTAACATGTATTTTAATATTCATGTTATGCTTTGTTTACTCCCTTATTGGGCTTTATATATCACTATTTTCTTATGCATGTCCTCAGGTTATCCCATGTAATGCTAAGTACGACGGAATGTAGTGGTCATATAAAGGAAGTTTTAAATAAGATGTTGCGTTTTATGTTTTAAGTTGTTATGTAATGTTCCTAAGCCCCAATGACAATATAACTCTTGATATTCTATGTTTTATCAAGATAAGGGTTTATGTAATAAATTATGTTAAGTGTGTAATAAAGAGAAGGGTTGTCATAATTGGGTTATTGGATTGTTTTGTGATGTTGGTGCGATTTTTTTTGGATGAGATTTGATTTGGTTTTGGGATGTGTTGGTTTATGAGATTGGTTTTTTGTTTAAAATTTTAATTGGTTGAGTTTTTGTTCGATATTGATTTGGTTTTGTTCTTTATGTTGTTTAGAGTATTCCACCTATAAAGACCCAAGATATTTATAAGGAGTATCTTATAGTCACCAGATTTTCCCAGAATCCTAGAGGAGTGGTGGATCCAAGCTCCTTTAAATTGTTATTTGTAGTCCGTAGTTATCAATGTCTGTTAGATGATGTATAGTTTTTTGAAGAATTTGGGAGTGTCTTCAAATTTTCGGGAACTTTAAATGTTGTGAGAGTGCGAGTTGTCTTGGGTACGTTTGAAGGACTGGAACTGGGCTAATGGGAGGTTATCATTCCATCATCATTATGAGTGGGGATGTCTTGGGTGTTCTTAAAGACCAATTTCATCTAATTATTTATTCTTGATTAAGTGAAGGATAATAAAGTGGAAGATATCATAGACGTTCGACATGGTCAAAAGACAGTGAAGGGGTATGTTGACCATTTTAATGACATGGTTTCCATTTATCCAGTGATATTGTCGAGATATTAGTTAGAATCTCTTATTTTCATGTGGTGCCTTTTTATTGGGATCAAGGATCATTTTATTTCATCTGGGAATTCCTTAGAGGGAAGGCCATGGTATTTGATAGTCAAATTTCTTTTGGTTCTTGTGAAGGTTCCCCAACTAGTGAGGAGTGTGAACCAAAGGAACCTATCCCAGACTAATCTCCTTGTCAGTTCTTGATTCTATTCAGAAGGATCACTCACTCATTTATTTCCAATGTCATAATTTTATTATTTATAATCCATCATGATGTAATTACATAAGGGATTTTTGATAGTGTGGCCAATCATGACACTAGAAGAGAGAGTTTTTGTCAGGAATTATCTGCTCATAAATATAGGTAAGTAGATGATTCAAGATATTAGGTCTCTATCCATTGGTCTTAAAGTGAATATTTTCACATAGTGGAGCTACCAGGTGTCAGGGATATAAATACAGACTATTATTTCCAATGTTAGAGTATAAATTGTTTAAATTTTTCATGGTTATAGGTATTATGTTATTGAAATCATTTTCTTTAAAAATATTGGTGGCCTTATTTTCTTAAAATTTCTATGGGGTTTCCTTATAGATAAGAACTTTTAAGTGGTTATTTTTTTTAAAATGGTTATATATTCTTGGGGGGATTGTTTGGAGATGCATTTGTTTTATAGATCTTATGAATCATGGTTTGTTTTATTGTTTGTCTTGAATTTCTCTCATTGGATCCCCATTGTGTTAGGGGTCAGTGATATTATGATTTTTGGTTTCTTAAATGGCGGGGAGACCCACCATGGATCTATTATTATTATGATTTTCTATATAGTTTGTCAAGTGTGACTTATGGAGTTGAAATTTCACACTATATTTGTTGGTTTTCTTTAGTTCCAAGTTTATTTTAGAGATTTTATTTGATTTTGGTTTTGGTTTTGATGTTTTATTATGGAAGTTCCTTTTGAGTTTCAGTTTGGACCTATTCTTCATTTAGAATGGGTGACTTTCTAGGGGAAGAAAGTGTAATGGTGGAGAAAATTTTCACACCCTATCCTTGAAATATTAATTATATTAATTATTTAATTATTTTATACTTGATTTTTATTTTTGTACTGGCCTGGGTTTAAATTTGTAAAATAATGGGGTTTTAGAATAGGTGCCTAGTTATTAGAAACCATGCACAACCCATGCAATCCATCTGTAGTTTTTGACAGAGTCGAATTGCACAGTCAGTACATAGTTTTCTAAACTATAAAGATTTCTTGTGTGAGTTGCTCTAAGGACCTAACGAGGAGTACAAAATTGCCGCATGGTTTTTCCAATAATGTGGGTAAACTGTGTGTAGTGCCCAGGCTTTAAAAAAAGTACTATTTATATTATTTTAATGATGATGATGATGATGATGATTATTATTATTATTATTATTTTAAACCCTTAAGGGGGTCCCTCCCCCTCCCTTATGCATGATAGCCCCTCCGTACCTCCTTATCACATGCCCAAGCCCCCTTTACCCTCTCCCTCATGCGTACGACCTCCCCCTACCACTCCCTTCAGTCCTGATTTTCCCCTAATCTTTAGTACAATAAACTCTGGTAATCTTCTCTTCCCCTCATCTTCCTTACTCTTTTATTTTTGGTTTCCCTTCCCATCATTGTGGTGACTATTACCTAGCCTCACCCTAACCCTATTTTGTGTATTTTATCTTTTGATTCTTAGTTCTTAGGGTTTATAGTGTTTGATTAAGATCGTTCTAGGCATTTCCATGGAATGAAGTGAATTATCCTTTTGTTGGTAGGTTTTCTTCTATTTTTATTATTTTCCTCAATTTTAATTTGTTTTTTCATAATTTTTTATTTTCTAGTATTTTTATTGTGTTTTTGGACCACCATTCATGAGGGAGACCTACACACATAAGCATGGATAAGGTGTATATATATATAGACACACCCACCAACACATCATATTTTTTTATATTCCCTCATAGAGAGGGGAATATATACATTGTAGCCAGGGGTATTTAAATATTTATATCAAAATTCATGGGTTTTTATGAATAAAAGAGTGGTTTTAGATTGCCATTATCAAAAGTTAGCATGTTTTGAGGTAGGGTCCCTATGTGTGAGCCTTAAATTTAAATTCCTTGACTACTTGAGTATTTTAAAATGGTTTTTTTATTATTATGTGGTATACTCATGCTATGAAAGTTGATTTTGGTCCATGGGGATAGTTTTTAATTTATTTTTCTTAATTCACATAAGATTCCAACAAGGGTTTTCTTATTTAAACATGTTTTCAACATTATTTGAGAATATATGATATCTTAAATTCACAATTGGTTTTATAAATGGTTTCTAACTTCAGAATTCTAAATTCCTAAAGGGTTTTTCTTATGGTGTTGAGGATCGTTTGGCACTTTAAATTGTTTTATGAAATTGGAAAACCTATATTAAGGAAATTTTCCTTGAAATTGAAATGTGATGTATGTGTGATATGAAATGTTTTCCTAGTGATAAGATTTTAATTTGTTTATATGGCTTGGAAAGAAGATTCTCTTAAGGTGGGAGTTTTGAAGTGATATAGTGAATTTATTGTTTTTATGTGAAATTTATGTTGTGTATGTGTATTTTAGTTTAATAATACCCACCTCCATTTATTGTCATGGTAAGACTTGGTTAGTTAAGAAGGATCCTTAGGTACACATATTGTACAAGTTGAGATTACACATTGTCTAGTGGCTCTAAGCAGATAACCTGACTGCTTTTGGGATGTGCCCTTTGATCGATCTAGTGAGGGTGTATCTGAGTGTCAGGGTAGTGTTTAATGATATTCAATGTTGGTCGATATTGATTATATGTTAGTATTATAGATTTTTCCTAGGCCGTCTCGACTAGCACCTGAGATCCCATGAATCATATTTTACACATATTCTACATTCCTATATTTTCTAGTATCTTTATAAAGTAACACCACTACTTTTCATTCCATATTAAAATAAATGTTCCAACACCTATTTTTTTTAAATTTCATTTAAATGTCTTCATTATTTGAAAATGTTTTGAAAAACATATTGAAAAAATGGTTTTACTTAAAAATAGAAGCCTGATACCTATTTTGAAAGGAATGGAAAATATTACTTTATATATATATATATATTATTTTCAAAATATCATAATTGGATTTCTATTTAAAGTAAATTCATAAGGAATAGTTTATTTGGTCATTCCTATGACCGAATGGCCCGAAGGCCTTCATTTTTATTGATTTCTGATAACCCCCCTTTCAAGGGATGAGGGGGAACCCTTACAAGGCCCATAGGCTCAGAGATTACAAGGCCCGTAGGCTTAGGAGATTACATGACCCGAAGGTCTTAGGGAATTAAACCAGACTATCTACAAGGAACTGCCCCTCCCCAGCATATGCGTCATGATAGTAGCTCTCCACCTTTGCATGGCCGTCTGGCTAGGATTCCCGTGGAAGCACAGGATGGTACCAATGGCATTTCCATACCCTCTCATTTTGACAATCCATTTGGTTCTGCTCTGGTGAGTGCACCTGCTCTGAATCCTCATCTGGGGATGCTCCTTTTTTGTAGTGTGTCTGGGGAAACTGCATGTGGCCCGAAGGCCTTGAGGTGGCCCAAGGGCCTTAAAGGTGGCCCAAAAGCCCTACTGAACTGAAGGCCTGGGTGGCCCGAAATCCTTAAGGACTCCAAGACCAAACTGGTGGACCATGGTGAATAGTCCCAACTGCTACAATACCGAACAATACCTGCTACAATCCCTGCTACAGTGCCTGCTACAGTACCCACACAGTGTACAATTCTGCTACAGTTCTGCTACAGTGCCTACTACAGTACCTGCTACAGTTTTGCTACAGTACTGGAAATATGCCTTTACCTGGTTTTGAACCCGGGTCTTCTGGATGCACTTAAGGATACCTCATCAACTGGGCTGAGGCTCATGTTCTATTTGGTCATTCCTATTGATTTTAAATACACACACTTATTTCTCTATCGTTGTTTTTATCTTATGTTGCTTCTTACAGCTTGGAATCAGTTATCATAGGGCATCATTGGTTCAGTGGTTGAGGGTGACCTGTGGGGTCACATGGAGCTATGTATGGTTTTATTTATTTTCCACTTCTATTTAATTCTTAATTGTTTTATTTTTGTTTTTTCACTTTTCTATTATTCATGTGCTAAATCATTCCCAACTGAGATTTCATGATGCCCAACAGTTATTGCCAACCTGAGAGGATCAGGAATGCCTCTCTAACATTGTCAAGGGTTGGATCGGGTGATTGGTTCAGGGTTAACCTGGGTTGGTTCGTGACATATACAAATTAAGAATCAATATTGGATATAATTAAAAACTCACTATACCACACTACAACATATTCATTATTTATTGGTAGTTTTTTATTTATCCCTGCTAAATATTATATTTTTATTAAAAAAAGACAGTTTTCCCCCACACCCCACCCTTCTTCCCCGAACCTTCTCCCTAGATCTCCCCTTACCTCGACCCCGAACACTAGAATCACCATGCTTCCCCCCTCACTAGCGCTCAGGTATCTCCCAAACCCTTTGATCCCATACCCCCTGATCCCTTTCCTTTTTAGCCTTCATAACCCCATAACCTGTCTCCCCTACCCTTTCCATTGACCCAGTCATCATCCTCATCTGATCCATCTCCCTACCATTTCCTTTTCTCAAGACCACACTAGAGGTGAGGTCATATATGTTTGATTTTCTATTCCTTTTCATTTAGAGTTATAGTCTTCAATTTTTTCTCTTTATTTCTATCACTCTAAGAAAATGATTTCCCATTCCACATATGATTTGATTAAATTTTTAAGCAGTTAATATTAATTTAACATTATAAATTTAATTGTTTTGTAAATTTCAATATAATATGATTAATTGATTATGAATCATGAATTTAGTTAGCTGAATTTAATCTGAAATAATAACATCCTACTATAACATAACTTGATTTTTTAATTAAAAGATACAATTTTCAAGTGGAATTATGGTCAATGTTTTCTCTAATATTTTAACATTGAAAATGGACTAAAATTATAAATTTTTTTTAGATTTGTAAAAAATTGATTGAAATTTAATTTTCTGTCTTATATTGATTTTTAAATAAGAAAATATGAATTAAATTTAGTTACTAATTTATAAAAAATTATAAAATTATATTTGTAAGTGGTGATATGATCTATTTTTGTGATTGAAGAAAGAAATTTTATGGGTTTTTAATAGTGTGGGTTAAAATATTAACACGACATGTTAGGTTGGGATTGAGAATACATATTTTTTATGATCTTATATTTTGTAAATTTGAAATCAAGGATTGATTGTAATTTTACATTTTGAATAATAAATTAAAATTTCATTTTGATGTTAGATATGTTATATAAAAAGAAATGTATTAATTGATATAAGGTAACATGTTAACATAATACAAAAAATTCATTATTTTAGTTAATATATATATATTTTTAATTTTCAAGAGAGATTTAATTTTAATCTATCCATTAAAATCAGAATGAAATATCATTTTATAGGTAAAATGTTTCTTCATCATGAAATGAAAAAAATGAGATTTTACTGAGCATGTTAAGGTTTGATTAAAATGTAATGGTTTTTATATTACATATATTTATCATTAATTTAAAAATAATAAATGATATAGATTGTACATTTTTTGAATAATAATTGAAATTTCATTTTAGAGGTTTAATAGTTAATTGACATCAAATGAAATGGATGACATGGGTCACATATAGTAATATTAAATAAAAATATTCAATCCAATATGTGGTTTATGATTGAAATATAATGATATAAATTTGTTTAAGGAATAAATATTAAAATTTTATTTAAATAATCATGGATTTAATTTTTAATATTTTTCATTTAAAGTGTAAATTTTTGAGCTTATATATTTTTTGGATATGATTCATAAAAAAGTACAAATTTATTTAGGAATATCACTAGTCATAGTTTGAGTTTTAATTAGATATATTGCATGAAAATTATGTGAAAATTAAATAATTTGATTAAGGTGAATGTTTTATTTGGTTTCAGTTTATTAGAAATTGTGTCCCATTTAAAATAATTATTGAAAATAATAAAAAATATGGGTTTAAATGGTGAGATGGATAGATTATTTTAGTTATATGCATTTGTTGGATGTGTTTGAATTATGTATTACATAATGCATTTCCATGTTTTTTATTCATTTTTCGTATGGTGTGTGTGCTCAATCATCAAGAGAAATGTAAAGGAATACTCAAAGAAATAAATAAACATTTTCAATTCCATTAATAAATTATTGATTTTATTCGACTGTAAAATTAGAAACTAGAGAAAACCAAGTAATTTTTTTAAGAAAGTGATAATGTTTAATTATAATTTTATGTCATGAAGTTAAATAATTTTTGAAAAATTATATTGAATATGAATTACACTTTCTATTTAAACTAATACCATAATTTTTCTAGGATATGTAATTGAATAATTTAGGATAAATAATATGTTAGGTGTTGGAGAATTTTATGTTTCATTATTTGATTTTTTTCATGTATATTTTTATATAATTTCTAAGATAAATTGAAACTTTTGATGAATTTTTATTCAAGATTTATTTGAAATTATGAGGAAGGTTGAATTCCATTGAAAATTAATTGAAATAAATTTCATTATACGGTTAAATTCTAAATGTATTTGGTGTCAAATGTTTAATAAATTATTAGAAATTATTTTATTCTTGAAGGATAAAAGTTAAAATGTTTTTTATTTATAAAATTGAAATTGTATCATTTTGGTTGTGTTAAAAATTATAGATATATATTTTGAATGGTGATTTAGATTGTAAATATTCTGATAAATATGAAAATGAATTGGAGAAATTTAAATTAATCAATTTATTATTATTATTATTGAAAAGTATTTTAATTGTGGTGTTTTATTTTGTGTTTTTAACTTTTAATAGAAAAAATTTAAGATGAGATAATTTTTTGGTATAGGATATGGGATGGGATATAATTTATAGACCTATTTCTCAATCCTGGGAAACTACTCATGAGATAACACCCCTTTATATTCTTATCAATTATCTATTCATTCAAAGAATTTAAATTTTATTTAAATATTTAATCTATTTAATTAAAACTAATTCAACTTTACCAAATTTTACCATTATCTCTTTTCCAAATTATTAATACTTTTTTGTTTTAATTTGTTTAATAAATTATCGGCACATTATGATATATATGGATAAAATCTGGATCAAATTACCAAGGAACACACCTCATAATGCTAAGGGTTTGGAGGAGTTTTTAGATGTTGGAATTTCCAATCAATTTGTTGATGGGAGAATAAGATATCCATGTCCTAAATTTAAATTTAGAAGATAGTTTAAGAGAGATGAAGTTTATGAACACTTGATTTTTAAGCATTTCCTTAGTCAATATTTATGTTGGATTTGGCATGGAGAATTCAACATTATTGAAAGTTTGAGCACTAATGTCAATCGAGAGAATGAGCTCCCAAATTCTTAAAAAATAGACAATGAAATGAAAAATCTTTTAAATTATGAATTCAGTACTGAAAGGCAACAATATCAACATCAAAACATATCATAATAACCATTTGAGGGTGTTATAAATAGCAACTTGACAAGTGATGATTTTGGGAATATAGGACAACCAGATCAAGATTGTAACATATCATTGGATTCTAATGTTGATTCTATGGAGTCTAATGTAAGAGATAACTTCAATGAGAATAAAATTTCATTTCAAGGATAAGTTGACACTGGAAATGAAGATTTTTATAGTGTATATTTAAAATATTCAAATCTTTCTTTTCTACTAAAGTTGTACCATATAAAATGTTTATTCAGAAATACAAATAAGGTGATATCCATGATATTGGAATTATTGTGTGATGTATTTCCTAAAGAAAATATCCTTGAGTATTTTTTTATAATATAATTTTTTTAAAAAATATTGGTTTAAATTATAAAAAAATACATGATTGTATTAATGATTTTATGCTTTATTGGGGTGAGGATTCAAAGAGATAGGATTGCATAAAATATTCTTCTAGATGGTAGTTAATGGGTGATGTTGGAAGTTTGAATCAACATAATACTATGAAGAAGAAGAAAAGGAACACACCTACAATGGTTTTGTATTACTTTCCTTTAAAGACTTGATTGAAAAGATTATTCATATCATCGAAAATCATCGATCACATGAAGTGTCATTCTATAGATAATAATAATGATGGGTTAATGTGACATCCATGAGATTCAAATTCATGGATGAAATTTGATTCATTATATCCAAATTTCTCATCTAATACTAGGAATGTGTGATTGAGATTGGATGTTGATGGATTCAACCCATTTGGGAATTTGAGCACCAAGTATAACATTTGTCCGGTTGTTTTGACCCCTTATAATCTTCCACTATAGATGTATATGAAAAAAATTTCTTTTATCATTTCAATGATTATTCTTGATTTTTTTTCTATAAATGATATTGATGTATACTTGTAGCCTCTAATTGAAGAATTATAAGAGTTATAGAGAAATGGTGTTGACACATATGATGTATCTTCTAGAACAATGTTCAAAATGAAAGCTGCTATAATGTAGACCATTAGTGACTTCCCTGGACTTGGGAATTTAGCTGGTTGGAACACTTACACGAGTTTGGATTTTTCTATTTTTAACTTTGATTTTGAGCCCAAATGACTACCTCACATTAAAAAATGGTGCTTCTTGTGTCATCAATGATTTATCAATGTATCTAATAAATTTTGGTTGAACAAGTCAAAATTAAATGGTTATATTGATTGTAGACCACCACTAAAGTTGTTGATAGGTTCTGAAATATTAGGACAACTTGGAAATGTTGAAACAGAACTTGGGAAGGTGTGTCATTTGAATGATATTGGGAAATTAGTTCAAAGTGCATCGTAAAGTGAAATTGGAATTCAACAATGGAAGAAATAAGGTATATTATTCAAGATTTCGTATTGTGAATTTAATCTGTTACGACATAATATTGATGTTATGTATATTGGAATAATGGATGTGACAATTTGATATTCACTTTTCTTAATGATCATGGAAAGTTGAAGGACCATCTCAATGATCAGAAAGAATTATAAACAATGAACATAAAGCATGATCTCTGTCCAGATGAGAATGGAAAGTATACTTTAGAAATTTTTTCAATGAACAATAGGGATAAATATACATTCCTTAAAATTTTAAAACATGTGAAGGTATCTAATTGGTATTCAAGTAAAATATCAAGCTGTGTTGAATTAAATAACCATAGGTTACATGGATTGGAAATTTATGTTTCACATATTTTTTACTACAATTACCACCATTAGAATTGCTTACATTATTACCTGAAAAGGTTACTACTATTATACTATGATTTTTCACATTCTTCAGACAACTATTTGAGAGAACTATACAACCATTTGAGCTTGAAAACATTTATGAGAGATTTGTGTTGACACTTTGTGCAATGGAGATGATCTTTCCTCCATCATTTTTTATTGTCACGATGCATTAAACTATTCATTTGGTCATGGAAGCTAAATTAGGAGGCCTTGTAAATTATTTATGGATGTATCCAATTTAGAGGAACTTTATTTATATGTTTTTTCATCTTAAGTAAAAAATTCTTGGAGCTTCATTAAATACACAATTTTGTTTTATTTATTTTATTTTACAAATATCTTGGGCATTTTAAATCATACATGAAAAATAAATCTTAACCTAAAGGATATTTTTTTAAAGCCATTTGGAAGATGAGTTTCTCAACTTTTGTTCTAGATAATTATATGATACTGAGACAAGATTCAACCGAGTCAAAGGTGTTGAAGAGACATCGAATCAATCTCAATTACATTGGAAACAAAAATTATTTCCTACTTTTGGTTGATAAGTTGAGAGGAGCTCAAATGTTACATCAGAAGAAATTGAATTATTATAGGTACATAGATATGTGTTTCTAAATAGTGAAATTGAAGATATATTTATTGAAGATATCATGTTAAAACAAAGCGACAAATGAAAGGATGAACACAAAATAAGAAAGATATAACAAGGGCTATTAATAAAGAGGTTGTAGAATGATTTTCATGTCATGTAAGTTCATAAATATTGTAATAAATATGGATATTAAGTTGAAACATATATTTTTGTAAATTTGATAATGTGTATTAATTTTTTTAGACCATGAATACTGACACTAGAGTTGAGTTTTCATAATATTTAATGTTTCTGGATTGAAGTCCTTTAAAACAGACTATAAATTTTGATGCTTACAACATGAATGGATTTAAATTTAGTATATTCAATTGGAAAGAAGGTTTGAAAACATAGAATAGTGATATATTTATGGTTTTTGAATTAGGATACTATGGAAAGTTGACTAATATTATCGAATTAAACAACCATAGGAATTTTTATTTATTTTATTCAAATTTAAGTGGGTTGATATTATCAGAGGTGTTAAAATAGATTCCTTAAAATTTAATTTTGTGAACTTTTCTCACTTGAGGATGTTAGTGACCATGAGTTACATGATCCTTATATTATATAATCGAAAGAGAAAATGGTATATTATGTGGAAGATGTCATAGATGAAGGGTGGAGTGTAGTTTTTCATGTAAAACAAAGAGACTTGTTTGATATGGGTGATGAAGTGGAATATTTGACCTCTAATTTTGAATCCCATCAACATCAAGAAGCGAAATAATTTTTCCATCATGATATTGAAAATATTAGTCTTACAGGGTTGGATAAAGTAGATGTAGTAATGATGGAGCATGAAAATTACAGGATTAAAGGAAAAAATGATTGTATGTGGGGTCATCCATTCATTTATCAACCACTTATATTATTTTTTTAGTCATTAATTATCATAACTTTGTATATTTTATGTTTCAATATCGTGAATCTTTTATCATTTATATATTTTTTTCTATATGATTTTTTTAAAAATATATGTTCTCAAGTTAATTCTATAGATTAAATGACCAGAATTCCAAGGAGGAATCATTTTATTGATCCCAGTTGACTCGTAGTCGACATTCCATCGACCATATTGACAAATGATGATCCATTAGTCTCCCTCCATACAAAATTTGAGACAACCTCTTCTTCCCCCTACATTGTCTCTCACACCCTTCATTCCATCATCTTTTGGCACACCCTTTGTTAGCATCCCATTAACAGCTCAACCAATGCCTCCACATTCACCAGGCTTAGTAGAGATGGAGTAGGTCGTCACTCCTATTTATTCATGGGGATATTTGAAGGTGAAAATTATAGGTACAAATTGTAATATGAATAGAGTTATTGAAATTTTTTATACTACTGTTTGTTTTTTCATAAAAGATGGAAAGAATACTACTATACAAAGAAATATTAAAATTTTAGATGTCTGTAATCTGAATGGATTGAAGATAGTTGTCTCATTTGACTACTATGGGGCCCCTAAAAATGATACCGTAGGATTAATTTTCCTTATTCTAGGACAACTGGTAGCGGAGCTGGTTAACCTTCTGATTACATATGCTTATTAGAGGTATATGCCTCAATCTTAGAGAAATGAAGTTTCTGATTCATAGATAAATGTAATTTTAATAAATTATGATGTAATTTAATGTCATTATGTTATAAAATTATAATATTTTAAAACTTAATCTCTTTGTACAGATGTTTTTACACATTTTCATTGCTGTTCTTGTTGAAAAAAAGTGGACATTGAAAAATTTGGGTAATAAATGGAAGAATTTTAAATTAATATTATGGAAATAATAAAACAATCCTTTATTGAGCACCCAACAACTATATGATAAGGTACCCAAATGGGTACCTAGATAGAAACAAAAGGTTTTTATTATTATCCATCATCATGAGAAGCATGTGGTATTTAAATATATACTATTATATTAATCTCATTTTACATTTATACATACACATGACATAGATATTACATTGCATAAATCACTATTAAATTACATGTTATTTATTTTAGGATTTTTAAGGAAGAATTTATTGATTCAAGCTAAGAAAATCATCCCTCACACTAGCAGGTCAAAGAGTTTTTCTAAAAACTGATCGACTTTGGTAATATTTTCATTAGTTCAAATATTTATAAGACAATATTATCTATTTAATATATTAAAATGTTGATTTATATTTGATTAATCTAGTCATATAATTTATGGAACCAAGTATCTCGAAAAGAATTGTGGTTATATGTTCATACAAAATCTGATGGGAGTTATATAAATGAGCCTTATAAAGAAGTTTGAGTCTAAATTCATTTTTCATTTTAATAACTTATTGTCAGTTTTCACTATGCTAATATGTACTTCTTCATATATGGCTGATATTTTATTTATAGGTAAAAATTGAAGAACTATGGGATGACAATCCCATGTATTATTTCTCAGTCTCCTAGGATAACCCAATTGGTTAATTCCTTAGGAAGGAGCATCCTAGTCGAGTGTACAGGATGGGTTTGAGACCATTACCATCTGAGGTATTTGGTAGAACATCGAGGATTAAAACTATATCTACTCCTGTTTGTAGTCACTACATACCCCGAGATGCTCAGAGGGAGTTTGTTTCTATGAAAATAACAATTTAGAAATAGGGGGCTCATATATTTTCTTTAAAGAAAGTGTTGATTTATTTATACCAGAAGACAACTGGATCTGTCCCTAGTGATATTGCATCGATGGTTAGTGGTGAGCAGGTAAATCACATAACTTAAAAATAATTTAGTTCACAAACTTTTATTGGTTTTAATTTTATATATAAATATACAAAATTGTTTAATTTTCAATATAATTATCACGCATGTGCTAGTAGTAGGACATAGATAAAGAGATGTAGAGGGTGTTGAGAAAAGTTCATAGAGTAGTGATTAGTGTTCTATTTGGATTTTTAGATGATTTAAAACTACAATTATGACAAAATAATACTAATTTGGTGATTCAGAAACCATGTTGTGGTTTCTGGTAGGGATATATGTATTTCCATTACATTTTAGAATAGTATATTTTAGAGTGATTATGTATTTTCTAGGATATTAAGGGAATTGTTAAACTTTGAATGTTATGATATAGTTATTAATGAATTGTAAAATTAATGTTGATATTGTTATTAATGGTGATAAATTTATTTGTGTTATGGTTTATATATACTGTTTTAACTATGCATTGTTTGTTTGTTTTCTTCTAGGGTTGAGTATTGTTCTGGAGATACAAATTTTGTAGCTCAATTTTTTTTGAAAATAAGCATATAGTGGTGATTTAAACCATTGCTAAATATTCTATATTATTATTTAGTGGCAGTTAAAATAGATGCTATATAAAGTCAATATTATTTAGCGGTGTTTTTTTTAAATTTTTGCAGAAGTTTTACAGTCAAAAAATATGTAGGATATCACAGCTATTTAGACCATAGCTAAATCCTTGTATGTTTTTGGTTGGAAAAACACCACTAAAACAAAACAAACCGCCACTAAATATACATTCTTGATGGTTCCCAAAAACCTGCACTGAATCGAAGGAACCACTGTGGGTTAGATTCTGACACCAACTTTAGCGGTGGTTTTTTGAAACCATCATAGAAACTTGTGGCGATGGTTTAAACCACTACTAAATAAAAAAACCCACCATAAATAAGTGAATTTATTATAGTTTCATGAGGATACTCATTGAAGTTTATCTACTATAGGAGAGACCAATATCAATGTCAGATGGGTGGTAGGGAAATATTATATAATATCCCAAATAGGCTAGAGGCATGACAATATTATAGCCCATCCCATATTGTTATAACACATCTAGAATTAGTCCCAAACCCAACCCATGGGATGGGGAAGGTTTATACAAGAGTTTGGCACAAAGCCCATCCCGTGGAATAGGGGAAGGGGTATACTTAGTCTGAGCTCAAAAATATATCCAATGAGATGTACATAATTTGTAAATTTTAGTAGAGTAGAATATCATCTATATGTTATACTAGTTTGAGTAATGATCATGGATTAATCCAAAATAAAACATTCTTTTCATTTCAATAAGTAACTATCTACCCCTTTTATCATGCTCTTAATCCATTAAACAATAACCATGCTCAAGAAAATATAACTAATAACATCATCTACTATGATTTTATTATCAAGGTTGTGACATGATTTATATAACATGAAATTTTACTCATTATTGTTATGATAAACTATAAAATCACTAGAATATGAAATTACCTAATATGGATTGCATTCATGGGAAAAATAAACATGTTATTCCATAATTTCAGTTTAGCATGAAAACAACTGAACAAGTTTGTTTTAGTCCAATTGAACCTATTTAGTGTGATAAACCTAATCACTAAAATAAATGTAGAGAATAACATATAAGGTGAAAGATAATTCATTAAAATTTCCTTAATAAGGTCTACACAAACTAACCAAAATTATAAACTATGAAATAATGTTGTTGGTTCTTGGATTGATATGGAAAATCATAAATTATAACTATTGGATGAAGTTTATAAGATATTACCTACCAAAAATAGTTAGGATTGTTTTCTTTTCACATTAAAAATTAACCCAAATTGAATTATTTAAAACCAATACCTGATGTACCATTATTTTTTCTAAGTGATATAGTCTAAAAATAAGAAAGTTTAATTCACATGGGAAAAAATTATTTTGTAATTTTTTAAGGAATAAGGAATATAGGGAAACAAGGAATTTAATTTAGAATTTTTTTTCAAAAGAAATAATTTCAAAAAAAGGTCTTACATAAAACTTCCCAAACTTTAAATCCTTTTAATATCCATATTAATTTCCAAGTTTCAAGGGTAGGTTATTTTTAAATCATTAATATTCCCATATTAAGTCACCTCTTTACTGCTTGAAAACCCATCCACCACATCACCGCCTCTTCCCACAACTTGTTTTGGGTATAAAAAAACAGAAAGGGAATCTATTACATCCCATGTTTAATATCAAGATAAAGTTTCAACACCTTATGATAAAAGGTATTATTGAAAAGGTCTCAATATGGGTTAATACAAAACAAGGTAAAATCAATAACTATGATTAATATTAGAAAAGTATCACAAAGAAAAAGGTGTTTATACTAAAGTTTATTTAAATAATTTACCCATCATATAGAAAACATGGTTAAAAACCATGAATTAATATATTGATAATATAAATAATATTATTTATTAATTTGGAATAACTATATGAAGCCATGTTATAAGAATATCTCGATAATCAATCGGTGATTTGAGACCACATACCATTACTTTATCCTTGAAGAATCTTCACATTCAATTTAGTGGAACCATAATAACCCCTATAATCACCAAAAAAACATTCTATAGCCATACATAATAAATTAATTATGAAATATAAACTACTATATTGAAAATCAAGTTGAAAAAAATAAAACAGAATAAAAAAACACCAAAATTATCCAAGCTACCAATTAAAAGGAATCCCCAATTAATATAAACCAATGAAGACCAAAATCAAAGCCCCCAAAATCAATAGAATTGTATTAAATTCATTAAAAAATATAATTCTATCAATGTAATGAACAAGTTATCAAAATATCCCACTTAGTTACTTTCTATCGTAAATAATAAAGAAATAAGGGATTTGTATAGATTCTACCAAGACCTTAGTGAAATCCAAAATTAGGGAATCCAATTATTGTAAGATAAAGAGGAAAAAGATTAGGGAAGAAGGAATTATAGGTATAAAAGAACTTATATAATCCATAACCATAAATAAATTTTCTTTAATTCACCTTGGATCCATGGAATATGATGTAGAGGTAAAGAAATCCAAGATATGAGGGACACCATTCATTCAGCTAGAAAGATATTGGGGGTGAGAAAGATGGGACACAGATATTTAAAAAAGGTGAAAAATTAAAAGATTTAGCTTATTTTTAAAAAATATATATCATGGAGACCACTATAATTATAGAGGCCCCCATTAGAATTTTGGTGGAACTCTAGTGGCTATATAGATGCTGGTTAGATAATGGTATTTTGATGGACTCCCACTAGAGTTTCAGTGCTTTCTCAATCACTACCTCCACCCTAATTTCTTCATTTATTCTTCATCAAACACACTTGAACCCAAACATAAAATCAAAAACCCCTAAAAAACCTAAAACATACCAAAAAATAAATCAAACTCCATCCTTAATAACCAAAAACAAATAAATATCTAAAAATGAAAAATGACACAACAACTGGTACTAAAAATTAAAATGAACCTATGCTTAAATCACCAAAAAATCCCATCAGACTCTAAATCATTGTAGTTAGAATACATGTAATTATAACATTCATACCATTTGAATTATTATCCTCAATAAGTCATAGGTGAAGTCTACACAAAGGACTAATATTCTTGAGTTTCCAATATTGAATCTGAGGCATCCACCATACCCATAATACGAAACTCCAAAATACACCTCAACCATCAAAATAAAATCATGTATCTAATTCATATTTCAAATAATCCATTAAATACAATTTATATAACTCCTAAATATACCTCATATCACCCAAAAGAAACTAATTTTGGTTATTAAATAACTAAACAAAGATCACAACCCCAACATGACTCAAAATGGTCCTTAAATAATTTTACAAATAATCTATTCTATTTCTAATTCATAGCTCCTAAATCTATTCTGAATCATTATGAACCACAAAATTTCATATCCCCAACCATAAAAAACCATTTAATCCCAATAATTCTATGATATAACAATAAATAACACTATGAAACATCCTCAAATTCATAATCACAATTTTAATACTTGACCCCTAAAACCTAAAAAGACACTAAATAACTATGAGACATTAATACCAAGGATGTATGTCATACTTACGATCCTTTTAAATACTATCAAATAATTGTAATAAAAGATAAAATACTTTCCACTATATAATTCCATTAATACTATCAATGATTGATCTTGTATTATGTTTTTGTTTATTAAAAGCTTCACATAAAAAAGGCGTATATAAAACCAGTATTCATCAGAAAAATCACATAAATATTTATTTTATGAGAATAAAAAATTTTATATAAAATAATCCTTTATAAATTTCATGTTTAAGTAAACATAATTCCCAATATTTAAAAAAAATCCTCAAATATTTTAAAAGGGTAGATTACAAATTAGATGCATATTGAATTCCATTCTATTTAAAAACAAAAACTAGATAACAATTTAAAAATAATATTCCTCGATCCATTTTCAAAATAAAAATTTACATTTTTTCCAATATTCACCCAATTTAAAACATACTTAATGGATATACAGTTATTTACTAATCCCATTTTTCATTTAAAAATATAAAATTGAAATTCTAATTCTAAAACACCAAAATTTTACAAATACCAACCAATACAGAATTAAACATTAAAGTAAAAATAATTCCCAGTTTCAAAATGTTTTACTATTTTAAACTCATTTTGATTACTCACTTTATTCACTTTTCAAAAAATAATATTAAAATATAGTTTCTTATATGCAATGATACTAGAAGTTCTGTCATAATTACTTATAGTGAATGACACAGGTTCCCCTTAGACATGAAAAAATAGCGACTAGCATGTTTAAATACTCCTTTTAAAAAACCATGGTCTAGAAATGTGCAATGAAATAGGAAAATAACAAAATATTCAATATTATATGATTAAATAGGTTAATAATTTACATTCTCAATAATAAAATAAAATTTAAAAATAATAAAATGATCAATATAAAATCAATAATCATAGATAAAAATATAACTTGATAAGAAGATATTACTAAAATAGATACCTATATCAAATTCACCAGAAACTTTTAATCATAAAGAAAGTAACATTCTAAATAATAATAAGTGAACATTAACTATGTAACATGATTAATAGTCAAAATGTATGAAAGATACAAAGTACAAGTTTGTTAGTGAAACATTAACAAGAAAAACCACATATTATAGGAATAAGTATCTATACCCCAAATACATGAACCAATTGTTTATTTATATTAACTTATTTATCACCAATATATATATATATATATAGAAAAACAATATTTTTATATATTTTTTATGTTTTAATTAATAAAAATTATCAATTGACTCCAACTATAATCGAAAAAAACACAATAAACATGTAATTTGGCATGACATCTTATGTGCTTACTTGTCGATGCATAAAATGATGCGTGAACCAAAAAAGAGTTTCAATCCTAGTCAAGACATATAAGAAAATCCCAAGTCCCATTCTATTATACCCAAGACAGATAACCATAAGCCTTACTCAACTAATAATGCTCTTTGAATAAATGAACATTCCCTATTAAATTTACATAAAGTGGTTTACAATTCCATTTTTTGGTTAACTCCTTAAGTTTCAATAGTCCTAGATCCTATCTAAGTAAAATAAAATACCTTGAATCTCAATATCAATTAGATGTCATTTTATAATGTCCATGAACCATACACCTTTATAATGCATGGTTCACTTGCGCTGTGAACATAGGAGCACCCCTTAATCCCTAGGGGTTGGTAACTAATACCATGAGTCTTGAAATGAAATCAAGGAATAATTTACGCATTTTATTTACAATATAAATTCAATTATAGTTAAATTGGAAAATATCATGGCCCATATTTTTATTGAATATTCCAAAAATAAAGTGCAAATAAAATAGGTTTTATAGAAATAAATGAGAATGTAAACAAAAAAACCACTCTAAATGAATTCATAAATTAACCATCGAAAAAAAACTACCATATATTATGGGATAATATAAGGGTAAATCCTAAAAAGGCCTAATATATGGAAAACCCAAAGAAGAAAAAGGAAATGAGCCAAATAATACCTCTGACCATATTCAATCTCTAACTTTGATGTGGGAACTAATCCCACTTCTATGAAAAATATCAGTATCCATCCAAAATGACACATCAACTACTAGTATACTAATAATTACATAAAATATATCAAAAAGATGTTTTATGAACACTAAATTTCCCTTGTAGTGTGTGAAGATAAAATACTCAATAGGGTAAAACCAATGATGTCTCAAAAAAATAGTGATATGAAAAATGTCTGTTGAAACATGTATACCCATTTACAATCATATATAGTAAAATAGTTTAAGTAGTCACATACATATAATAACAACCAACTAGAACATATCCAACTCATGAATATATATAGGCTACATTGATTAACTACCTATATTTGGAGGATCCTCACCTGAGTTTACTTTCTTTGGGAATGCCTAATATCAATGTCAGGATGGAGGTAGGGAAATCATGAAACCTATAACATCTAGGAAAGAGGTAGGGAAATATTTTAGATTATCCCCTCTAGATATAACACTTATAAATTTAGGCCCTAAACCCATCCTATGGTAAGGGGAAGGTGTATACAAGTTTTAGGGCCAAAACCCATCCTGTGGAATAGGGAAAGGTGTATACTCAATCAATTATCAAAATACCATCCCATGAGATGTATATGTTTAAGTAATTTATAACAATAATAGAATATAATATAATCCACATTTTATACCATTCAATTTAATGGGAATGATTTATGCCAAAAAAACATGCTTCACATTTCAATAAGTAACTATGTACCCCTTCTATCATGTTCACAATCCATCAAACTATAACCATACTCAACAAAATATAACTAATAACATCATTTACCACGATTTTACTATCAAGGTAATAAATTTATTATTATAACATAAAATACTTATCATTCTTGGTACGATCAACTATAAAATCATATGTATATGGAAATAAATAATATAGTTTAAAATCATGGTAGAAATGTATTCTAAAATTATATTTTAACATGAAAATAATCAAATAATCCGATTTTATCCTAATTAAACCTCTTAGTCATGATAAACATAACCCCAAGACACACTAGGAGAATACCTTAAGATAGAAAATATAATTCATTATATATTCATTGAAAAGGTGTACATAAACTAAAAATTGTTATAAATAATGAAATACTAGTGTTGGTGCTTAGGTTTCTAGGGAAAGTCCTAAGTTATAACAAGAGGTTAGTGTTTATAATAGATCAACTATCACAATTGTTTATGTTTATTTAGGTTCTATGTTATAACATTACCCAAACTGATTGATTTAAAAGTAAAACTTGTCCCAAAAGGAGTCTGTCTATGTGATTAAGTATAAAAAGAAGAAAGAATAATTCCCATGGAAATAAAATATTTTATAAAACCATCTGAAGGAAAAAGGATACAAAAATTGAAATTTAATTCAAAAAGTGATTTTAAAAGAAATAATTTCAAAAAGAAAGTTTTTTTTTAAATCTTCCACCACTTAAATCCATTTCTAAAACCATATCAATTTCTAATTTTTATGTTTAGGTAGTTATTAAACCATCAAGTTTACCATATGAAGTTACCACTTTCCACCTTAAAAACCTAGCCACCACATTTACACATACATCCAAAATTTGGTTTGGTTTGGGTTTAAATGAGGTTTTTTAGATCTATTCTAGTCCATGTTTAATATTATGGGAAAGGTTTAACACCTCATGTCAACAAAGATTCATGATAAGGTCTGATTTTGTTTTACCCAACATACAAAACAAAGGAAACTCAATAATAAATATCAAGAACCTTAATGTATACAAACATATAAAGTCAATTAAAATAATTTTTATGATGTAATTAAGAGGGAAATGAATTTTCTTAATATAGATCTAAAAAACCCTCATTTAAATAATTTACCCATAATAAGAAAATATGGTTAAAAAGCATTAATTTATATCCTGATAATATATAATATTCTTTATTAATTTAGAGAAACTATTGGTAGGTATTTTTTAAGCATAGATCGAGAACCACTTGGTAAGTCAAGATCGCCTACTATTACTTTAGCCTTGAATAATATCCACCCATAATCCAATGGAACCTAACAATGCCTATAATCACTAAATATAAATTCCATAACCATAAATAATCAGTTACCTATGATGTCAAAATAGACCTATTGAAAATCAAGTTGAATCTAAACTAAAACCTAGGCATAATTTCTTAAAAATATATTAAACACTAATAGAAAGGAATAAATAATAATTATATACTTAATAATCCCTAAATAAAATACCCCAAATCATGAAAACACTATTAAAATAATTTCACTATAGAATTCCATCAATGTAGTGAGAAAGGGATTAAAAATTTCCTATTTAAGAGTCATCTTACACAAATAATATGGAATCAAGGTATTTCTATATATTTTACTATTATCTTGGTGAAACCCTAAATTATGGAATCCACTTAGAATAAGATAAAGAGAAATGGGATAAGGGAATAAGAATGGAGAGGGCTCAAGGAACTTACCTAAACACTATCCTTGAATAAATCCCCTTTTATTCACATTAGATTTAAGAAAGAGGATGGAGAGTTTAATAAATACAAGAGTAGATGAGGGATACCATTTTTCTATCCAAGAAGAGTGTGGGGAAAGTTAGATAAACTAAATATATTTAAATTAATTCATTAAAATAATACATTTTCCCTTATTTAAAAGTTTTGTTAAAATCTATTAATATTGCCATCATAATTCCAATAGCCCCAACTAGACTTCTGATAGAACTCTAGTGGTTAAATAACCCTTTGTTATCTATTATACTTTTAGTGGAATCTCACCATAGTTACATTGGTTCTTAGACCACTATACCCACTCTAATTATTTCATCTATCTTCCACTACGAAACTCATAATCTTACTCCCAACTCATGAAACTATTATAAATCCTCAAACAATATCAAAAAAAACACATTAAAATACACCCTAAATTAACAAAATCAAAATAAAAATCTCACAGTGAAAAATGAATTCCAAAAATTCAAATGAACCCATGATTATACCACCTAAAATCCCCACCTAAGACTTTAAATACTTTTAATTGGAACAAGATTTGTTATAATTAGATTCATGCTTGCATGTTGCAACTAATTTAAATTCCATTATGGAAATGGGATAAGATCATGATATAAATTGTGATAGACCTTCTGAGATCATACAAGGATATACATATTTTATGGGTTGTTATGGTTTTTCTAATGAAGGTGGCATATTTCTCACTGATTTGGGGAACATGATTGGTGGATGATTTGGGTAAGGTATATACATGGGATATAGTGAAGTTTAATAGAGTTATTTTGAGTATAATGTGAAATTAGGAGTCTATATTTACTTTATGACTCTAAATATGACTTTATAAGGTATTGGGTTTACAAATGAAGTTGAGTTTTTATTATAATTAACAAACCAGTGGTTAAACACAACATACCTTCTAGATGCGCAAGGACATGCTATGAATATGTATTCTATATTTCAATAATGATCATGAGTATAATTTGAATCATATAGAGTTTTATCTTAAAAATATCTATTAGTATTCTTTTAAATGGATTCCTTTGAGGTGTTTTATAAAATACGATGTTATTTTCATTTATAATTGGTTGAATTTTGGGAGTCATCATTATTTTGGTTGAGTATTATTTAAGAATCAACTGAGAAATTCCATTTTTTAAGGAAATTTTTTAAAATGGAATGGAGAACACAACAATATTATATATATATTTCATAGGTTACATATTTGAGTTTAGCATGGGTAATTGGGTATTTTTGTGATTATTTACTCAGTCGTGACACTATAGTTTAGGGAATTTGGTAAAAAATATATTATAGTTTGTAGTGAATTTTGAAAATTTTAAGTGTATTGGGTAGGATTATTATTGATAAGATTTAGCTCTATGATTTAATTAAATACATGATGTTTTTTATGTTTCTTAGCTGTGGAAGTAAAATATAGTTACTTTTCATGTAATTAGCTATGATGAGGTAAATTTGGTGGGTGATTCTTTAATTTTAGAATAAATAATGTGAATCTTAGCCCTGAGTGAGAAGTTGTTATAGGAAAATATTATGTCTATTTCTTAGGTATTATTAAAACATGGAAGTGTTCATGTGGACACATGAAAAGGATAACTGTACATGAGGTTTTAGAAACTTTAAATATTCACTTGGAATGCTTAGTGACACTTCTCCAAGATGAGAAACATTATTATGAGGAATTTATAATAGAATAATTTTTTAGTTTTCAATTTAATTTTGGTATTTTTATGTCCAATTAAATGTATTTAAAGTTAATTTAATTAAATTTTTGGATTAAATAGGATGAGAAGAAGATTTTAGGGGTTTTAATGGATTTTTTGGCCATAGTGTCCACAATAGTAAACCATTGGAACTTTGATGGAGATTATAAGGAGTTTAATGGGTATATAGAGCTATTATATAAGATTACCAAAAACTAAAAGTTATGTGAGAATCAATAAAAACTCAGGTGGGATGGATGAGTTACTAAATTGATTTATAATACTTTTGAGAGTCTGGTGGTTGCTACTAAGACTCTAATGGACACCAAAAGTCAGGTGGAAGTCCACTAAAACTCTAATGATGTGTCTGACTATTTTTTATAGAGGAATTTTAGTTATTCACCAGTTAATTTTTAAAATTCTATTTTCATCTCAGGTGAATCCAAATTTTATCTTCCCCCCCTATTTATTGATTTCTTATTTACTTCTTTTTCTTATTTATAAAATTTTAATATGCCAGTGGTGTTGGAATATTGATATTAATATTAAGGTCAACCCTACGTTTTTCATACTTCTAATTATATTTCATTGATGTTTGATTTAGTGAATATCATTTCTTTTATTTTGAATGTTTGTTTAAATTCATTTAATTCTTAGGAGTGATGTGTTATTTCTTTATTAAAGGCTTCGATTGAGCTAGGGGTATGTGACATTGAACCTATATAATTATTTAATTAATTTTTTTTATAAATTTTATATGGTGATTTTTTAGACATAGAGAGATCAATGGATTACTTATATTGTTTTTATTTTAATAAAATTAAAGATATCTATTATGATTTTTTAAATACTGATTCTATATGGGGTAACTTGATTTTATAATTGGCATATTGGTGATGTTTTGATGAGATTGAACATTTAAATGAGAAATATTTATTTTTTAACATGAAAATGAATTTAATTAAAAAAGAATGTATTTTCTGAACTAATTTTCATGTTATTAACTCTAAGGTGATTAAATAAAGTAAACATGTAATGTTACTTCATTATTTTGAGATATGTTTATTAAGATATTATTTTTCTTAGGATTAAATGAACTTTTTTCATGATCTTAATTTTTATCAATTTCTATTAATGGATATATGTTTTTGGGTATGTGAAATATCTATTATTTAAATTATCCCATGGAAACATATAGATTTTTCATGAGGCGTGTTATTTTATATATGAGGTATGATTCCATGAGCTATGTTAGTCTTTGTATGCGGTATTTTCTATTGAATATGTTAGGACATGTACATGGGGTAATATATGATAATAACTATCATACTTTAATTCTAGTAAATTTCAAATCCAGTGAGAATCATGAGAATCATAGAGGTCTTGTAAGCATATAATAACTTAATATTTTTGTTATTTTAATTTTAATCAGTGAAATTAATTACATATTTAATATCATAATTACAAAATTTACCCATTTTATCATGGGTTTTTTTAGAGTTATTTAGTTCCAACATAATGAGTTATACTCACACCCTATACGTATAATCCTTGTGTACACCCAAAAATTATGTCTCATAATATAGGAAAGGGTAAATTACCAATGTTAAATGAATGAGTCTTAGGTTACTTGTCACGACCCGTCCTCGGGGCTCGTGCCGTGACTACCCCAAGCCCGCCTTCCATAGGCCAGGGGCTGGCGACTAGCACCAAGGCGTAAATCCCGGAAAAAGGGAAGGCATTGCCTTTGAAAGGTAAACAAGCACCACAAAGTAAGCAAGCGGAAAAGTAAACACTAAGTAAAAACTGTAACAAGCTGTGCTGAAAGTAAAAGGGGCCGGAAATACAGGCCCAACTGTAAAGTACAACTAAAAGGGGAAAACAACAACTGAAAAGAAAAGCCGCAGCGTCGAGCCGTCGTCTGGAAGTCCCAACTGAAGGGTGAGCACAGATAGCCTCCATAGCTCCTCGGTCCAGCCATCCGCTCCGAGTACGTCCCGCCCAGTGGTCCACCTCCAGGTACTGTCCTGCTCCGCAAGCCTCCACCACGATCAGCGCTGACCGTCGTCTGCAACCAACACAACGAAGTGCGGGCATAGCCCATGCAGGGGTGAGTATAAGCTACTCAGTAGGGACCCCGAGACCCCCGAAGGTCTCCTGAAATCCACAAAGGATAAACCACAAAGGAAAGATACAATCACGAAGTAACAACCGACACTGCCTAGGTATATGCCCATACATATACCTAAGTCATCAATTCCCATTCGGCTCCAACATCCGAGCCCAAGTACAACCCAGTCCACACAGGAAAGCAAAACGTATACCCACACAGGATAACACAATGAAATCCACGAAGGAGAGCAAAAGTAATCCACATAGGATAGCTCAACACAATCCACAAAGGAGAGTAAACAGTAAATCCACACAGGATAGTTCAACACAATCCACAAAGGAGAGTAACACAAGATTCAACTCACATAGGTATACTTCTTCGGATGATGATAAAGATGATCACTGATCCATCTAAGTCATTGGACCCACAAAGGATCGATAGGTACTAACCCCCTCAATGACCCACACAGGATCAGACCCACACAGGATCAATAGGTAACTAACCCCCGCAAAGACCCACACAGGATCGGGCCCACACAAGACCTGTAGGCACTGGATCACACAGAACCACTGAGTGCTGACCCACACAGGATCGGATCCACACAGGATCTGTAGCACTAATCCACGTAGGATCGCTGAGTGCAGTTGTCATCCCAGTCCACTGAGGATCTCTGCACAGTCGTCGTCGCAGTCACAGTAGCAGTCGCAGCCAGCACTAGGGTTCCCGCACACAACAAGCTCGTTCAGGAGGGTCCGCTCCACGAGCCGAGAGGCTGATACATCAACTGACACATAGTCCTAAGTTGATGTATCCAAAAGTTCCGTATCGTCAACAGGAACTCAACGTCGCAGACGGCGCGTCAATCGGACGCCCGGTCTGAGAGATATTGGCCTTTTCGTCCCGGGGGCCCGGTTGGTTTTTAAGGAAAAACCAACCCGACCGAACTCCACCTATGTCCAAACCTTGGGCGGAGTGAGCCAAAAGATCCGTCTCACTTAGAGGAATCCACCAAAGTCGACGACACATCAATCGGACGTCCGGAGCTCGAGATATGAGCGTTTCCGCTCCGAGGGCCCGGTTGGTTTCATGTATGAACCAACCCGGCCGAACCCAAAGTATTCCGAAACCTTGAGTGCGATATACCGAAACGACCGTCTTGATCCAAGGATCACATCGCCGCTGACGGCACGTCGTTCGGAGGCCCGTAGCTCAAGTTACAGGCAAAAGACCGAAAACGGTCCGAAGACGGGGGGTCTGGGCCCGGACCGACCCGGCCCAACCCCCCCTGGGTCGGCCCGGTCCGGCCAGGGCGCGACCCCGCCGGTCGGGCCGGCCCGGCTCGGCTCGGCCGAGCGGTCGAGCGAGGCCGCCGCGGGGTGGCGCTGCCCCCGCGGGAAGAAGGAGCCGCGGCCCTCGAGGGGCTACGCTGGACTTCAGTGGACGCGGCCTTGGCCGCGTCCCGTGCGTGTGAGCCAGACCCGCGCGGCCACGACAGACCTGTCCGGCGGCGCGGCGCCAGCGACCCGCGCCGCCGGTAGCTTCCACGGGCCACCGGAGTTGCTCCGGTGGTCCGTTTTCCTTTCCGTTTGCGCCGCTGCTCCTCCTGGGTCCCATTCTTCACTGCGGAAACACCAAATCTCCCTTGCGTCATGCTTTGTCGTCGCCCTGCAAATCCGCACAACAACGAAGAACGACGGAGGGTTGTCGGGCCGTGTTCGTTTGACCCGCACCCTCCTCGTCAGATAATAACAGTCGGGAGAAATTATTCAGCACATGAATAAAGGCAAGGCACAATTTTAATAGAATTAAAATTGAACTTGATCCGGGTTCCTTGCTTTAAAAGAAACAATCACGGGAAAATAAAGTTATTTCACAACAAACCCCTACCTCGTCAAGTCGTCGCACACACGTTCTTCGCGGATTCGATCGTCGCGGAAGGAGGGGATCGTCGCGTCGTCGCGGTATCCGGCGTTGCGTCGACGAACTCCGAGGACCAAGAAACAACAGATTTAATTATAAATAATTAAATCCATATTGAGTTATAATCCGCAAGAAAATAAAGAACCGCAATCTCTCACCTCAACAGATGATCAAAGATTTTGTTGCGGATGAAGGAACGTCGCAGAAGAACGTCGCGAGAGAAGAAACGTCAGCGTCGCGGCACACGGCGTCACGTCGTCGATTTTTGCGATTTCGGTGTTCTTCGTCAGAGGCCGGCGTTCTTCGCGTTCTTCGCGTTCTTCGCGAAGGAGGATGAAGGCACAAAGGGTTCTGTCAAAATCCTCTCAACGTGTAATCCTCAAGATGTCGGCGTTGGTCTTATTTTATTATTACGCCAACGGATTTCAAACAGGTTAAGAAATGAATAAATTAATTCATAGAATTAATTCAACGAAGAAAACCGCCCAATTAATTGGTGCGTTAAGAAATTAAGAAAACGCATCAGTTGACTTTCATAATGACGGGTTTTCGAGGGTACGTTACTTAGCGGAAAAAAAACGGTGGGGCTCATGCAGGCCCCACATCACAAATATCCTACCAAGAGGGTAGGATATTTCTGGATAGCACCCTATCTTCCACAACTCAGCTTAAGAAGCTTTAAGTGGCTTTCAAGTGGCTTTCAGTGAAATAAAATAAAGTTGTCGTACAAATTATTTTATTTCTTAACTTTAATCCCAAAAAAATAAAAACCACACCCGAGCAAACGCAACTCCGGAAGAGGTGTTTCTAAGAAAAAACTGGCGCTGCGATTCCATCGGTGCCCTCGGAATTCGATTCTGGGCACCGGTTCAAAAGTTAGAAAAACCCGCTCGTCCGTTCACTGAACGTACCCGAGCCAAACTTCGGAAAATGATTCCGGGCACACCGGGCCTCAGAATCAGGTTCCGTCAGAAACTGCGTTCTTGTAAAATTCCAAAGAAAATTAAGAAAAAAATTTCCTTGAAATTTATGGGTCTTTACATTACTATATAGGGATATGGAGATGAATCAATGGGGAGGAGTTCATTCTTGTTTAGGTATATCTCATGTCATTATTTTTATCTATCTATTTTCTTTTCTTTTTTCATTGGTTATATTACTGTGACATTCTTTATTTTAGGATGTATAACTAAATGAAATTACATGTATATTGGAGGCTTGGAATATTTTCTAAGTTTGTATGGTTTTGTGTGTCTTTGTTCTTTAAATCTATTATTATTTATTATTTTTTCATTATTTTATTAGATCTTAAATTTTCCCCCAACAATTTCAATATACCCTTTTCATTAGTTTCTATCCTCTACTGATCGAGGGATACACTTCAGGTGTAATATCCCATACATTTATATCCCATTCCTTTGCTTATTTTGGATATCTAAAGTTCTAGGATGAGTTTTGAGGATGGAAGGAGGAGTGGAGTGGTTGGTTTTAGTTGGGAGTGGTATATCATGGCATGACCTTTGGTTTCATGGTATGAGTGTTATATAAAAGGAAATGGGAGGTTCTACTGTTTGGTAGGTGGAGGTGCATAAGGATAGTTCAGGGAACAAAAGTGTGTTGGGTAGTGGTGGAGTTTTTTTAAGGATGAGATTCATGGAATGACCTTGTTCATCATAGTGTGATGACCCGAAGGTTTGTTGCAATAACCCCAAGTCCAGTAACACAATGTCAGTGTATACTTTATTACATTAGCGTAAGATACACGGTATCACATCACTAAGTATTGACTAGTTTAGTAGTCTTGAAGAACCAGATGCATACATGATTCCCATTTTACATTGGAAATAAAATGTAAAACACAATGAAAGTAAATATTCCACTTCATTGAAATTCATTAAAAGATTCCTTCTTTATACTCGGTGGAAAATAAAAAAATAAGGGTTAGCTCAAAAACTCAGTAAGGGTTGTATAAAGTGGAAGATATCACGATTAAATAATGTATAATCAATATGGAAAGGTTGAAAACTGAAAAAATATGTTAATTAATTAGTAACTTGAGAATGATATGAATCCATGGGGAATATCAATGTGGTAATATCATAGATAATAATAACTAAATTCAAAATGAAGGAAATGAAAAATTCCATACATCTAGATCAAGGCCTTATGCTAAGATTCTTTCAAATATGGGTAGGTATATACCAAAAACAATTTAATAATGCCATCCAACTAGTTTGTCTAATGAGAACTATCGATATAATGATGGGATACCTATAATCAGACCTTATGTATAAATTCATGTCCAATGAATTCCTCATATATTTAATGATCCATTTAATTCATAAAAAATATTACTAATTAAAAAATATTTGTATTGAGTAAAGAATACAGAATATTAGGATTTCCCTAGTCAATAAAATTAATTTCATAGTAAAACAATATATATAGAAATGGTATACAGTTTAAGAAATAGTAATACCCATGATACAAATAATATGCTTATGGTAGAGAAATGTATTGTTTGATGAAAGATAATTATTGATTCCTACTTGATAAATGTTTCAAAATTAAATTAGGAAAAATACCCAAAACACAAGTGCTATTTTTGTGCAAAGGAAAATAAGAAAAGGAATATTTTATGCCGAGATCAAATAAACACTTAAGGGTTATATAATTGGGTCATATGATCGTGTGACCCCCAAGATGGTTCATTTGACGACCAAAGAAAAAGTGATGGGGATATCCATGAATGGGTTCTAATGTGATAACTATTTTCCATAAAATTCCCTGGATATGTGATTTTCTAAACCTGGATGGATTAAGTAGAAAAAGTTATTATAGATAGACTCTTCATGCATATGATTTTTTTTCTTGCAGTAACTAACATGGGAAAAAACTTAATCCTAAATGAATCAAGCGAATGAAGCCATCAGAGGTGTTACATTCATGAGGTTTCTATTCTTTACATGACTCCCTAAGAGTTATGTGATCTCCATATGATGAAAAAATTGAGTGTTCGACTCCAGGTAAAGTCCATCCATGAAGGACCCCTCTTATGATCATTTTTTTCATGTGATGCACTGAGAAACATCACAAATGGTGTATGGATTTATCATGTGTAGAAAATGATCCCAGACATACTTATGTAAACATTCCTTTTTCCTACTTAACTTGTATATGTGGCTCACCCATTATGAAAAGTAAAATAGATACAGGGGGTGATATCTATAAAATTTCCCCTTATGATCAATAAAACCAAATAGATATATTTGAGGTCAATACATGGAGAGGAATCAAAATAGAGATAGTAATAAGGAGAATCACATGAATCCAAAGCCTCCTATATGAAATACAAAAAATAAATTTTGAAGGAATTTAAGAGGAATGAGTCCCTTATACCAGAACACATGAATTGATCATGCAAGGCTTGATTACAAGATTGATTTTTTTTAAGAACTAATCATTTAATGATCCATCAGTTGCATGATCATTTAATGGCCTATCTATCATGAAATCACATGGTGAACTTTTGGTCCTATGATCATTTCATGTGATCACCTAACCTAATACCATCCATGTGACTATATGTTCATCATGGATCAGCACAAAAAATTATCCTTTCCTTTAAATGATCACAAGACTTATTGGCCTTCAGGCTTGATATAATGGCCCCCTTTATTCATGTAAATCATGAAACCCATGTTTTTTACATGATCTCCTAACTCCCTATGGTGTCACTCAAACCTCCTAAACTCATATTGTCTTCTTCTCTTATGAGGGAATACCCTTTAATGTTATTTCTAATATTCCATAACTCATGGGAAATATATTGATGATTTCATTCATAGTTCTTTACCCATCAATGGGAAATGAACCATATGAACTATGACGAATATTATTACTATTATAAAAAGGATATATATGATTTCTTCCTATGTCCCAAGCCCTATATTCAAAAAAAATCTTTATAACCTGTCCTTTCATGATTCCATATTGTAAGATTTTGGCTCCATGGAGGTATGTCCTTGTTTAAATTTTGGTTTGAATCCCTTAGTTTTAATTAATTAAATGTTTACCAAGTGTATGAGGGGCCTCATGGTTGTTTTGAGGGATAAAAAAATTGGTAAAACTGGGCTAACTAGTTCAAGGCGCATGGTTTATGAATGGTTAGGTAAATCGTGCAGCCTTCCCAGGAAAACTATGTAACCTTGGACAATGGAATTATGAATGTTTGGCACAAGGTTAGTCAAACCATATGAAGATCGCCAGGTAACCATGTGACCTCAATCCCCTTAGATAGTGTCTTGCATATGATTTTTGCATGGTTTGGAAAACTGTGAAGAAAAACCATGCACCCCATTAAAAGTTGGAAAAATTATAGTTTTTCTATCTTGGGTTTTTTATGTTCTACCCAATTTCTTCTCCCATTATTACCCTCTCAAACCTAGTGATGAAATCAAGATCCCAAGTCTTCACATGGGTGGTTCTTCTTCAATTCTTGTCCATTTGGAGTGTCTTTGGTTGTATATTGAAGCTCCATATATGTCTAATATCCCTCTTGATTCTCTTTTCCAGATTAGGGATTGTATATTGAGTTATATTATTCTGAATCCATAAAACCCTATTTCTTTAGTGTATTATAGGTTATGGATTAAGGGGTGATTGAATATGGATATAAGGTAATGATTAAGAGTGCGTTCATCAACAGATTCAAGGTATGTGGTCTATAAGTTATATTCCATAGTCATTGAGTTGATTTGTGCATGATTTGTTGCATTCTTGGTTATCTATTGTTGTGATTTTGATGAATTTAGTGATATTTGGTAAAATGGGTATCTAAATAGCGAATTTTACCCTTCATGATCCCCATGGGACACATGGAGGATGATTTGACTGATTTAGGGATACCCATGGGGTGCATCGACATTCTCAAACCTAGAAATTGGAAAGGTTATGTGTAGAGTTGATGTGTGATACTGTAGACCCCATGAAGAACAGGTTAATATGGATAGTTGAGTTGAAAATGGAAAATTGAAAGTTATTAACAAATTTGAAAATGGAATAATGAGATGTTTGGAATGTCATGGAAATGGGTTAATTGGGTTAATTGAGACTGTGTCAAAGAGATTATGAGTTATGTTGAAATCGCTAAGAGGTTTAGTTAATATGAAATGATGAACATGTTAATTAGTAATGAATTTCGAAATGAAGAATATGAAGATGGGTCTTCATAAGGTAATTTATGAACATGTTGAATGAGTTAATACATGAAAATTATGGGGTATACCTAATGGGTTGGGTCATGAGAATGAGAAACTGGGCTAGATGGGCTATAGAATGTAAATGGTAAAGGTGTTAATGGTTTATGGATAAATTTTAATTCCCAGGTGGTTTGTTATAGATTGGTGTTGTTATGTGTATTGTTTTGAATGATTTTTGTTATAGTATATGTGGTGAATAGATATTTAAGCATGTGCACATGGCTTGGTAGTGTGGGGTATTGATTGAGGGTATACTTCCACAGGCTGAGTTAGACTGAGGCTCTAAACTCCACCCCACAATGCATGGGTTAGGGAAGAGGAAAAATCTCTATTCCCCTAACAGTTGCATTCCACCCAAACTAAGGTTTTAAGGTTAGTATCATGTTTTTTTGTGATATAGTTTTCCCTAGTGAGATTGGGACATGACTTATTCCTTTATGCATAATGATGGAATGCCTTAGACCCTTGAGTAAATGATGCGAATTCATAGCCCATGTACAAGATTAAAATGATTTAAGTAATGAAGATGGTTTATGAAATAAATGTATTGAAAATGATAGAAATGTTTTAAGTGTATAATGTTTACTAATGGCACCTGAGTTTTCCTTTGGGTTACCTTGTAATTTATTTCATACTTTCATGCACTATCTGTTTAGACCGGATATTTTATAGGCACTGAGGGTGGTGGCCTACTGAATTGTACTTAGACCCTTCTTAGGCCACCATTAGTTACCTGAGTAGACTTCATTGTTGTAGGTTCTGATAAGGGAAAAGGTCTAGTGCTAGGGAGTTGATTTGGGCTTGGGATATGCATGAATGGGGATCCATACTTGGACTTAGGACCTGTTTTGGTGATTCAACTGTTTGTGTTTATTTTGGGCTTCCTTCACTCTTGGAACTATTATCATGACATTACATGGTTATTGTTGATTTGTGGGTTGTACCCAGTTTTGGGATATGCTTCGTTATACATATTTATTGGTTATTACATGTTTTTTTCACTATTTATATTCTTTACTGATATGGATTACTTTGGTAATGAGGGTATAGTCTCCCCATGCAACTAATTAGACCCTCACTGCTAGTCAGTAACCTCTGGCATATGGGGAATCATGTTTAAGGTTTTGTGGTTCCCCGTCTTAGGGCACTTTTTTAGTGGATTCTGGGTTATGGATATTATAAAGTTATATCAGAGCAATTATTTTATGTGGTATTATTATTTGTGATGGTAGATAAGATAATAGGATGTGTCGGGTCTTGGAAATGAGCTTGTTCTTGGGAGTAGTTGACCCATGTGTGAGGGGAAACTCGAGTATCTAGGATGGGAATTATTTTTCTTATTATGTGTTGTTATAATAGAATGATATTTCACCATTGGGTGATGCACTTGTTATGTGATGCGTCTATTTGGTGATTTTTACTCATGCTTGGAATGGAATGAGGTTTTTAATTCATGCATCATTTTAGGAACCTAGGAATATAGGTGGCATGCATCATGATAGGTACACACAGGATGGGTGTGTGGGATATAAAAAGTGGAATTCATTTTAATTTATTTATAAATGTAATGAAAATGGTGTCTAATAAGATTTATGAAAATGGGTAAAATAGAAGTAATGTTAGAGAATGGTTAAAGATTTGTGCTTAAATAAAGTTGAAAATGAGTTAAAACGTGGGTTGTAATAAGATTTGGAAAGGAAAATGTGCCTAATAGGAAGGATTTGACCTTTGAGTGTGGAAGTTGTTTTAAAAAGGTGTCTAGTGAAAGATCATGATTGTAAATTAGTTTACCCAAGTTGACCATGACCTGTGTAGGTATGGTAGAGGGTAGTTCTCAAGTGTGTTGATATCAATTGGGATAGTGTATATGAATGGTTTGTTATAACTAATAACGATCCTTCTTGTGTGTAAATTTTGGAATCTTTAGGTTTTGTGTTCTAAATCTTGTGTTTGGAATTGTAGATAAATTCCACCATGAAAACGTGTGCCAGAAGGGTGACAAGAGGATGTTTCCAAGAATGGTACTCTGGTAGTGGAGTAAGAAGACATGGTGATTCAAGGTAATAGAGAAGATAAATTTCATGATAAATTCAATCTTTTTATGCAGATTATGGAACAAGACCCAGGGTGGGTTGTACAGAGTATGTTTGAGATGACTAGAGAGTTTCAGCTACAGCTTCCTCCAACCTTTACAAGAGAGTGTGGAAAAACAATTGAGTTATAGATAGAGTCTATTCAGATGATTCTTGATCATTTGGAGACTCTTTATGAGAAGTGAGTCAAGTTGGTGACCAATATGTTGCGAGGTTAGGAAAAGCGTTGGTGGGACATCATGGTTCAGACTAAGTTGGTAAAAGGAATGATATGGAAATAATTTTAGGACAAGTTTCTAGAAATATTCAATCCAGAAACCTTGAGGCAAGAAAAGGACTCAGAGTTTATAAGTTTGATATAAGGGGATATGTTGGTAATGGATTATGCTAGTTGTTTCACCGACTTATGATGCTTCATTCCAGTGCTTGAAGGGGAAGAGGGAGCTATGAAAAAATGTTTCTAGGATGGTCTTATACATGAGATCATGTCCTAAGTGAGTATCTTCTATTTGAAGAGGTTTTCATAGGGAGTGGATCATGCCCTTATCTTAGAAGGGAACCTAAAGGGGGATTCAGGTTGTGAAATTGTGGTTCTAGTTGGATGGATGAGTGGTGAAACTTTCAAGAGAAGGAAGAATTTTTTTGGGGAGTCTACCTTAGAATGGAAGTGCACAGGGTATTTAGAAGAGAGGGTCAACCTCTTAGGGTAGTGATCAAGTTTTTTTGTTATCAGTCTGGCAGAATGGGGCCCATTCATTATCAATGTCCCCAACCACCAATTGAGTGTTAGTCATGCGGAAGGTTGGTACAAGTGTATATTTATTGTAGGAATACTTGATAACTGGGTGAAGATGGGGGATCAAAGTCAATGACGAGTGTAGGTAGGGGTATGTTACTTCATATCAAGCAGGAAGTTGGAGATCCATGGGCCATACTGGTCGGGGTGGTGGAAGTGGTATGTCGGGGAGAGAGCGTCCATATCAATAGAGTATTACAACACCAGGGACTCAGAATGGAGCCCAGGGAAGAGGGGATGGTCATATTCACATATTTTTGTGAACACTTGGAGGTGGCGAGGTTTGACCATCAACTATTTAATATACAATCCTTGTATCTTACAAGTTTTCTAGTGCTTTATTTGAAACAGGAACCACACATTCTTTTATCTCTGCACAATTTCTAGTTGCATTGGGACTAGTAGTAGAATGTGTATGTGGGGTATGTCAATTGATACATCATTATGGGTGAATGATGAGGATATCAGACAATGCAAGGGTCGTTATCTAGAGGTTGGTGGGTACCATTTTATGTGGTACTTTTTTATCCTTGAGACATCAGGTTTTGAACTGATTTTGGGCATGGGTTTCTTGGAATTGTTCCTAGACCATATCTGTTATTACCATCATCAAGTTATGTTCATGTATCTTTAGGGATACAATTATGTCCATTATGGTGAGGGGGATGTTTGATTAGGCCGTGTGGGGCCATTTTGATAGAATTTGAAAGAAATCACAATCCAAGTGGCTTGTCATGAGCTTAATGAAGGAAGAATAGATAAAATAGTCTTTCCTCCCATTGTGGACCAAATTTAGGATGTGTTTCCTAAAGACATATCAGTGCTACTGCCCAAGTGAGATGTTAAGTTTATAATCAACTAGTACTTACCCGTGCATTCACACAGCAATACATTCAATGATTACTTTCAAGAAGACAAAACTATATTGCAATATTAATAAAGAACATCAATATTGTATATATTGAAAAAAATAGTGATACTTAATATTGAACTGTAATCGAATAAAATATATAGAATCGAAAACATAAGAAAATAAGAATAAGAAAATAACATAGAAGAATATGTAGGATAATATTGAAAACATATTGGAGAATATATGATAATACATAAGGAAAACATAAGTACACCATTACTGTACAAAATAATCCATAGAAATGTTTGAGGGAGAATATAAGGGAAACATATAGGAGAATATATATGGAAAGTAAATTTTTTTGAAAACATATAAAACATATAGGAGAATATAGTGTATAACAGTCAATTGAAAAGAAAAACAACATTTTTGAAAAAAAATGAAATGAAACGTGTATGAAAATATAAAAGAATAAGGAAAAGTAAATAGGTCACGTTGTAGAAAAAAATCATAAGTATCAATTTTCAAATAAATGAATAAAAATAACTAATCGACAGTAATTAGAAAAGTACATTAAAAAAAGAACAGGAATGAAATTACATAAGTATTAATGTAACTGATATATTGGAAACCCCATTATATACAAAGCAGCAACCTCTGTGAACAAAGAGACCCCCCAATGAGTGGACCTCCTTGCCAAAATGTTTTCACTATGAAACAACAAACTTTGAACCATCTAGTGCCCGCATTATTTTCTTGTGATTACATTTCAGCATATTTAGCAGCATGTATTCCTCTTAATCCAGCTTCTTCCTCCTGTCCATTACAAACACTATCACAATGGGGCTTTCCCTTTATTTCTTCTTTGGGTGGAAATCCATACATGACGTTGTACCTAATATGGCCACCCATAGATCCTTATTGAAGTGCCCAAACGTGAATTTAATGGTATATGATAACGGAATACATGCGGCTAAAAGGTACAGAACATAGAAGAAACAACTCAAAAAATGATTCATATCATAATAGAAACAGCTCAAAAAATGATTAATTTGAGATATAAATATTTTTTAACAATAAAAATAATTTTTGTGTTTTCTAATTCCAAACAAAACACATATCTAGGATATTAAAAAAAAGTACAGAACATAGAACGGAAATCATAAGATTATGCTATCAAATTATGATCATTATCTCTATATATTATCCAAATAAAACAGATGTAAATGTAAAAAGAAACACCATGTTAGAGTTTTAAATAGTGTATACTCAGAGTTAACAATTTTCACTCACCTATAGATGTATTCAAATTGTAAAAACCCTCTACCTTTAAAGGGGAAAGTAATTATAGGATAGAAAAATTATAAGGATAATCGAATACCTTCCAATGAAAGAAATGCTTGTCAATCATTCACTTCAGTTTTTTTGTTGTAGTTATCCTTGAAACAGGAATGCAGCTCAATGTCAGATCTCGGTGATGTTGCAGACTCTGGGTACATTACAACCTTCTGTTGCACTGCATTATCAGCGTCAAAATCTAGCAAAATATTTTTCACAATGAAAGAAAGACTTTAATTAATAAGTTTCAAATTAAAGTGATAAACGTGTATAAATGATATCAAACTTGCATTCTAAACAATTACCCAAAGAATGTATTTAGCTATAGAAATGTATTTGGCTTAATAAATTCACAACAGAATGCATATTGAAACCTGAAGAAATTCACAAAAACAACAGAACATTTAGTGAACTATATTTAGATATTGAAATAAACCTATGGATATTTGAGTACAACAGAAACCAGAAAATTTGTTCAACAGAACCATGCAATGATGAATGAAGCTAGTGAAATTCACAACTGCAACAAAAATATAAGTCAAATAATGCATTTTTGAAGCTAAAGAAAAAAAACATAATTATAGTCATAGTAAAGAACCGCTTCCATCCGAGTATTGTATAGTCCAATAATACAATGAATATAATAGTTATAGAAGGGAGAAATAAATATGTACCTGAGTAGATGAAGTAGTAGAAGATGTAAGAACTGATGTCGCAACATTGCATAGGACATATGAAGTGTTAGGGGTGTCCTCTTCCTAAAGCACCAGTGTGAAACAAAGATGCCAATAGTGAAGAATATGCTATTTATTAATGCAAAAAATATTATTCAGTGGACATAATATGTTCTTGATAAGTGCAGAATTTGTTAATTATAAACAGGAAAATGTAACTACGTAATACAGAATATTTTATTTATTAATGCAGAATATGTTATTAGTTGTACAAAATGTATTATTTATTTGTGAAGATTTTGATATTTATAAACAGGAAAAATTACCAAGGTCATGCATAATCTATTATTTATAAACATAAAAACGTACCTACGTAGTGAAAATTATGTTATTTAATAAAGCAGAAGAAGGTAATAGGTGTAAAGAAACTGTACCTATTAAGTGTTTTTCTGGAACCTTTTTCTAAATAATGTCATCAAAAGGAGTGAATTCGAAACTGAACATTGGAAAAGTGTTGTTATATGTTTTGCTTCTATATTATTTAATAGGAATAATATTTATGAGAATTTAATTGACTCAAAATATGTGTATGTTGAACACACATCTTAAAAAAATGATCAAACATCATGAAGTGAATATAATGTGTATGTTAAGAACATTTTCCAGATATAATTGTAAAAATAACATCAGACAGTATAACATGTGATATTTTAGAACACGGTTTAGACCATCAGTTTAAAAAGCCTAATCAGGTAATAATATATGTTGAGATATTACAATGCGTTATAATAATGGTTTAAACATTATAATATGTATATACTGTATGTTCAATCAATAAAAGTGTGATACTGGCTGATCAGGGTTGAGAGACCGTGTAAAATTTAATGGAACAAAAAAATATTCATATATTCATAGTTATATTGACACCTTAATGACAATAATCTAATGCGAATATATGATGTACCCGTCTCAGAAGACGAAAGGTTGTTTGTAGTGGTTGTACAAGTTGAACTGTTGATTGTAGAACTGAAATACATATGAAGTAATATAGAAAAGGGAGATACTAAAAGGAAAATGAGTACTGTTATGGCTAACTGTGACGAGGAGGAAACGCTTGAAGCTGTAGTAGTACAAACATTATTTGGAAGACCTTCAAACAGTATAGATTATGAGGATATTTATTTCAAGAAATGATGAGATAATAAATGTAATGTTACTTATTATTTTTTTAAGGAGAGGATGCTCACAGAATGGAATGGTGTCTCATGTGAGGCTATCCATTCGGTGTCTTCTCTTGTTTGATCCAGTCGTCAATGTTGAAAGATTAGAACAATATTCATATACTGACAAATTAAAAGAAGTTATATTTGAGGTAGATAAGGTCAGATGTCGTTACTAAGTTAAAGTAATTTGTAAGATAATATGAAAAGATATTTACCGTTTATGGATAACGATGACAGGGGGATTCGTCTTCGACTTTGTTGATAAACGGTGTCGCTGGTTCAGCTGTCGATTAATTATCAAAAGTAAAGGATCCAGTAAATAGTTGAGAAAACGAAACATTTATCATGTCAGTAGGGTACATGATAGACATAGATATGTATTTTTTAGTTGCTTAATGAAAGGAAACCTTTATGCGGTGGACATGTATAAATAAAGTTACCGTCAATGGGTACAGATGATGATGGCATGCATGTTCCTCTATGTGTCATTACTAGTTTAGTAAAGTGATTTTTTGTATTGATGTTTTCCATAGATTTTGTTCCTAAGAAGGTGAAGAGGACACAAATATGTACATAGGTGTAATGATATGTAAGAGTACAGTTGCAGGTGAAGAGAATACAGAGAAGACAACATGCTTGTCGTTGTTGCATGATCAATCTTCTTTGTAATCGCGACTCTCTACATGTCGACGATGATTTCATCCTTGTAATCTATTTCTGATTATGTCGTTCTCAAGTAGTTGAAAATAATAAAAGCATGTAGATGTAATGGAAAATTTTTCAGTTATATAACGTTGAAGAAAATGTGAATGGGGAGCCCACATCAAGTAGAATATGTCCAGTTAAACAAATTCAGTTGTATAGATATGAATCTTGTAAATATGAAGTTCACATAAATTAAAGTGGAATAAATGAATACAGAATGTATAAATCTACACAAATCTCTATGCAGTACACTATAATATGGTAGATAACAGTATAATAAACCATGGTCAACTCCTTGAGAACGACATAATCCGAAATAGATTACATAGGTGGAATGATATGTAAGAGTACAGTTGCAGGTGAAGAGAATACAAAGAAGACAACATGCTTGTCGTTGTTGCATGAGCAATCTTCTTTGTAATCGTGACTCTCTACATGTCGACAGGGATTGCATCCTTGTAATCTATTTCTGATTATGTCGTTCTCAAGGAGTTGAAAATAATAAAATCATGTAGATGTAATGGAAATTTTTTCAGTTATATAACGTTGAAGCAAATGTGAATGGGGAGCCCATATCAAGTAGAATATTTCCAGTTAAACAAATTTAGTTGTACAGATATGAATCTTGTAAATATGAAGTTCACATAAATTAAAGTGGAATAAATGAATACATAATGTATAAATATACAAATACCGAATATGTAGTACACTATAATATGGTAGATAACAGCATAATAAACCATGGTTATAAAATATTATAAATGTATGACTAATAACTGTTTTACTGAAACTAAAATATGAAAAACTTTATAGTTTTAATCTACAGACTTCAGAAGACATACCTTCTGAGGAAAATTCGAACACCTGCTGGAACTGGAATCCAAGGGTTATGAAAGCCTTATGTTTAAAGCAAATGTGGATGGGGAGACAACACTAAGTAGAATATGTCCAGATAAACAAATACACTTGTACAAATATGAATATTGTAAATATGAAGTTCATATAAATTATACTGGAATAAATGAATAGAGAATGTATAAAGCTACAAATATCAAATCTGCAGTATAGTATAATATGGTAGATAACAACATAATAAACCCTGAGTGGATGTTGAATAAAAATTTGATAACAATAAGTCTCAAATAATAGTCAAACAACCAACAATCTATAAATCTTCAGCTCCAAGCATGAAAAAGGCAGATTATTACATAGATTGAAAACAAATCATGGGTAAATATAAATTAGTTTAGAATAACTGAATAGAAAATGAAGTACAATTGTTAGTTTTCAGTAGATAATATCAAATGCAGATGAATTGATGGGTTACCAGAAAGAAAACAAAGAATAGTGGTTGTTGAATGCATGACGGACTAAGGTATATCTCCAATGAAGTTGTCGCAAATAGATCTGCAAACAAAATGAAGTAGAAGGGTTAAAATTTTGACGGGATTGGGAGAACATACCTGTTCCAGAAATGTAGATCTGTAGGATTTCTGAATATGTTGTAGGTGATGTTAAAGGGGTTCGCGAAGTGGTTGTCACGGGTCATATTCGGTGGTTGAAAGAGAAGATATTGTAATAGAGTAGGTATTTAGCGGTAAATTGAAGGTGCTGATAGACAGAGGAGGTGAAGATGAATGGAGATATGGAGCCAAGGTGATGTGAAGGATTTACAGATTCAAGGTTATGGATTTCTATGAACAGAGATAGATACGACAAGATACTGAGTGCTAAAGATGCATGCCGAGAGGGAGACAGAGACGACGATACGCTGAGTGCCAGAGACACAGGCGGAGACGGAGGCGGAGGCGGAGATGGAGGCAGAGACACATGCATAGATGCAGGCGGAGACGCAGGCGGAGACGCAGGCGGAGACGCAGGCGGAGACGCAGGCGGAGACGCAGGCGGAGACGCAGGTGGAGACGTATGCGGAGGCACAGGTGGAGACGAAGATGATGATCTTGGAGTTCCAGAGACGGGGAGCTGAAGGGCAGTGTTCAGAGACCGAGCTCTATAGGTGGTAGCGGAGATGATGAATGGAGGTAGTCAGAAAACCTAGCCCGCAGGAATGAAAATCGCGGGCGTGAGGGGTTTTGAATGGAGGAAAGAATGTGAGTGAAATCAGCTGGAGTGTCATGAAAGATTGTGGTGGTGACACGTAGGCAGAAAAATGCCAACTTTAGAAGATATATAGATTTGTTTCAAGGGAAAAAACCAGTTTCCATACCACCATATATAATTATTCCAATAGAACTATAAAATATTAAGGTTTAGTTGGATGATTTAGATAGGAAAGGTTTCATCCTTATGAGCACATCACCATAGAGATCTCCAGTGTTGTTTTCCCAGATGGCTGATGGATTCTTGAGGATATGTGTCTATTATAGAAGGTTGAATTAGATGACAGTTAAGAAATGATACCCTCTTCCATGAATCTATGGTATTCTTGACTAGCTATGAGGTTCTACATTGTTCTACAAGATTGATTTAAGGTTAGGGTATCATCAGCTGAGGGAGATACCTTCAAACATATCATGGATTTCTTTTAGGAGTAGGTATGACTTGTATGAGTTTGTGGTGATTCCATTTATGTTGACCAATGTTACAGTAGTTTTCATGGATCTAATGAATCACATATTTCACCCTTAGATAATTTTTTAGTTGTATTTATGGATTAAATCATGGTGTACTCTAAGACTCATGATGGTCATGATAAACATATTGACATCATCTTTAGTAAACTAAGAGGGAATATGAAATATGCTAAGTAGTACAAATATAATTTTTGGATTTCTAGGGTGAATTTATTAGGTCAAATCATCTCTGAGGAAGGCATTTCGGTGGACCCATAATAAGTGTAGATAGTTTTATTTTGGGATAATCCCAAGAATGTTTCTGACATCTGATGTTTTTTGGGTTTATTGGGCTACTATCAAAGGTTTATCAAAGAATTTTCTTGGTTGGTGGTTCCAATTTTAGTCTTGACCAAGAAAATAATCATGTTTGAATGGTCAAAAGAATGTGATAATTATTTCCAAGAGTTAAATAAATAGTTGACTACATCACCAATCCTGATCTTACCCAAGCTAGGTTAGAAGTATACCTCGTTTCGTGATGCTTCTGGTGTCGAGATGGGTGAAGTATTGATATAGGATGATTGGGTTATTTCATATGGTAAATAGTAATTGAGGCCTCATAAAAGAAATTATCCTACACATGATCTTGAATTGGATACAGTGGTTTATTCTATAAAATGTTTGTGGCATTACTTGTTGGGAGAGAGGATTACGGTGTATACGAATCACAAAAATCTTAATTACATATTCTCTTAGTGTAATTTGAATATTTGGCAGTAGAGAATGGTTGATTACATGAAATACTTTGATTTTGAGATAATTTATAATCTAGGAAATGTAAATAGTGTTTCAGATGATTTATGTCATAAAACTCAAAGATAGGTGGTTTAGGAGTCCAGCTCAAAGTGGAAGATTATGGTGTTGTTTACTGAAATGAATCTTGAGGTGAAGGATGAACAAGGGTAAATGAACCTTGAATATTTGGTGTTTGATTCCATTATTCTAATCCAGATTAAGGAGGAATAGTGTGAGGACCCATAATGTGTGTCTATGAGGGAAATTATTAAAGGTGGGGAGTCACCTTCTGGTTGGGCCGTTGAATACGATGGGATCATTTTTGTTCGTGGTCGTGTTTTTATGCCAATGTGTTTGCGAGAAGAGTGGATGTGTGATTTTCATGTATCAAAATGGGATGTGAATTCTTGTTTGACTAGGATGTATCATGATATTAATAGGTAGTATTGGTGGTTAGGAATGAAGAAAGTGGTTATGGGATTTGTGGAAGGATGCCTTACCTGTCAGAAGCTGAAGGCCAAGAATTAGCGCTCAGGTGGTATGTTTCAAACATTTCCCTTTATGGAATGGAAATTGGATGATGTAACAATGGAATTAATCATAGGTATTCTAAGTATACCTCAAGAGAATGATCTAATCTGGGTAGTTTTTGATCAGTTGAGTAGGGTATCCCATTTCTTTCCGATTTAAGAGACTTTCACCGTGGATTAGTTGGGTGAATTGTACATTCTAGAGGTAGTGTGGTTACATGGGGTACTATTGGATATAGTTTCAGATCGATATTCGCATTTCTCATCACATTTCTGGAAGGTATTGTAGAAGGATATTGGTACCCGGATGTTATTGATTATGAATTTCCACCCATTGACAGATGGGTAGTCGGAGCGTACCATTCGGGTACTAGCAGACATGTTGAGGGCTTGTGTCATGGATTTTGGTGGATCATGGAAAATAATTTGGAAATTGTTGAGTTTTTATACAATAATAGTTACCTGGATACAATATATATGGAACCATTTGATGAACATTATGGTAGACCCTGAATATCTCCGTTATGATGGATAGAAGTTAGAGAATTAGAGTTATTGGGACCTAGTCTCATGCAGAAGATGCCATATCATGTTCAATTGATCTGGAATTAGATGTCAATGGATCAAAGTAGGAATAATTGATTCAAATATAGGTTTCATAGACATTTTTATTTTTCAGTGGTTGATCATGTGTTCCTTCAGGTGTTGTTGAGTATGATTCACCATTAGATTTTGAAATAGGGTAAGTTAGTGCCCAAGTATGTGGAACTGTTCAAGATTGTGGAGAGGATCAGACTGGTGGTGTAGTGATTGGATCTTCCACAATGGTATAGTGGTATGAATGACATTTTTCATGTTTCATAGCTTTTAATATACTAGCCGAACCCATATGACATTATTGACTTTGGGGATGGTGATATTGATGAAGATACATCCTTTTAAGACCATCTGATTCGTATTGTGGATCTCAGTGAGAAATTATTATGGGAAAGACTATTCCATTAGTTTGAGTTTTATAGAACCATGGTAATGTTCAGGAAGAAACTTGGGAAAGGAAGTTGGATGTGCATGATTTGTGGTACAATATCTTTATCTTATAATATCAGGGATGCTCAGGAAGAGAGATGCGAGGATGATCCGTTATAAGGTGTAGAGGTTTTAAGATCCTGGATCCGTGGAGGTATATACTTGTTTAAATTTTGGTTTGAATCCTTCAGTTTTCATTATGTAAAATTTTATCAGGTCTATTAGGGTCCTTAGGGGTTTTATGGTGGTTTTGGACATGAAGAGAAGGAAAAATGGGGCAACCTATGCAAGGCGCACCATTTGTGTATGGTTAAGTAAATTGTGTGTCCTTCCCAGGAAAACCGTGAAACCTTGGACAATTGAATTTCCCACGATTGGTGCACGGTTAGTCAAACCGTGTAGAACTCCCCATGTAACCATCCAACCTCACACCCCTTGTATAGTGTCTTGTGCATGGTTTGTGTACATTTTGGTAAATTGTGCAGACAAATCATGCGCCCCATTAAAAGTTAAAAAAATTATAGTTTTTCTATCTTGATATTTTTAATTTCTACATGATTTTTCCTCCCATTCTTCCCCTATCAAACCTATTGATGAACTCAAGCTCCCAAATCCTCTCAAGGGTGGTTCTCCTTTAATTCTTGGATATTTGTAGTGTCTTTGGTTGTGTATCAAATCTCTGGGTATGTCTAATCTCTCTCTTGCTTCTATTTTATGGATCAAAGTATATATCTTGGGTTATCTTATTCTGAATCCCTATAACCACTTTCTTTGGTGGATTATAGGTTAAGGATTTAAGGGGTTCTTAAATTAAGATATAAGTTAATGATTAAGAGTTCATTCATTACCAAATTCGAGGTAGGTGGTCTACAAGTTATATACTATAATCATTGAGTTGATTTGTGCATGTTTGGTTGCATTCTTGGTTATCTCTTATTTTCCTTTTGGTTAATTTAGTGAGATTTGGTAAAATGGGTGTATAAATGGTGAATTGAACCCCTCATGATCCCTATGGGATTCATGGATTATAATTTGACTAATTTATGGCCACCCATGGGGTGCACCAATATTCTCAAACAAAGAAATTAGCAAGGTTATGTGTAGAGTTGACGTGTGATAATGTTGAGATATTGAAGAACATGTTAATATGGTTAGTTTAGTTGAAAATGGAATATTGATAGTTGTTTCTAGAGTTTATAATATAATAATTGGTTTTTTTCATGGAACTTAAATGGGTTAATTGGTTTAATTGATATTGTGTCAAATGGATTATGAGTTATGTTGAAATACCTAATAGGGTTAGTGAATATGAAATGATGAACACATTAATTGGTAATGGAATATGAAATGAAGAATATGTAGATGATTCTTCATAAGGGAATTGTTGAACATGTATATTGAGTTAATATATGGGAATTATGGGATATGGTTAATGGGTTGGGGCATGAGAATGAGAAACTGGGCTAGATGGGCTATGGAATGTAAATGGTAAAGGTTTAATGGGTTATAGAATAATTTTAATTCCCATGTTGTTTGTTATGGATTGTGGTTGGTTTGTGTATTTTTGTGAATGATTTTTGTTATGGTATATGTAGTGAATGAATATTTAATCATGTTCACATAACTTGGTAGAGTGTTGTATTGACTGAGGTTCTACGACCATGGGTTGAGTTAGAATGAGGCTCTAAACTCCACCCCACAAAGCACATGTTAGGGAAGGGGACCAATATATATTCCACTAATGGTTTCATTCCACCCAGAATAAGGCTTTTAGGTGAGTATAATGTGTTTGTTTTGATATGGTTATCCCTATTGATATAAGAACATGACTTATTCCCTTATGCATATTGATTGGATGTCTTAGACCCTTAGGTAAATGATGTAAATGCCTAAACCATGGACATGATGAATATGGATTATGTTATGAATATGGTTTAAGTGATGAATATAGTGAAAATGATATAAATGGTTTAATTGTATAATGTTAAATAATGGAACCCAAGTTATCCTTTGGGTTACCTTGTCATTTATTTTATACTTGCATGGACTATTTGTTTAGACTGTATATTTCATAAACACTGTTATAGGTGTCTTACTTAGTTGTACTCACACTCTGCTCAGGCCACTGTTGGGTACCCGAGTAGACTTTATTGTTGCAGGTTTGGATAAGGTAAAAGGTCCGGTGCTAGGGAGTTGAGTTATACTTGAGATATGCATGAATGAGGATTCATACTTGGAGTCATGTCCCATTTTGGAGATTCAGCTGGTTGTCTTTATTTTGAATTTCCTTCAATATTGGAACTATTAGAATGACATTACATGGTTATGGTTGATTTTTGGTTTGTACCTAGTTTTCGTAGGTTCTTAGTTATGAATGTTTATTGGTTATTACAAGTTTTTTTTTCTATTTATATTTTTCACTGTTGTGGATTAATCTAGTCATGAGGGTATAATCTCACCATGTGACTAATTAGACCCTCGCTACTAGTCGACAACCTCTGGCGTATAGGGAGGCATGCTTGAGGTCATGTGGTGACCCAGATTAGGGAACCAATTTAGTGGATTATGGGTCTAGGACGTTACACATATTCCCTATAAAGGCCATGAAATTTTATTGACACTATTTTTAAAATGTCCCCATATAAATTTCACACTATAATTATTTCCTCTAAAAACTCATGTCTTTTCCTATGGAACCATATCTTCCATGGGACTGATGACCATGTTTCCCTTAGTGGAGCCTCAGTGGATAAGAATTACATCAAAAAAAATTGTTTTTGATCTTATGATATCACCTTTTCTCACATTGATCATGAATAACATGGGCTTAGAGACTTGAAAAGATCACACCATTAGCATAATAAATTTTCCCCATTATTAACATCCTACTTAGGTGTAAGTCACAAACATATATTCCTTTACTTTAAAGGTCTATACTCTCAGTGAATAATTTTAATGAAGCCTTATATACTTACACCTCACTCAAACATATGTCATCAAACCTTTATGATACAAATACCCATCACATAAAAACTACATAGACTCTGATTATTTTTTTCACATGATACATAGGATTACTTTATGATTCTTGAGACCTATTTCTAATATTAAAATTCTCTCGTAGACATCCTTACCACATGATGTTAAACTGTATGGTGTGGTCCTATCATACAACCTCAAATAATGTCACTCAAACTACACAAGCTTTGAATATCATCCTATATAGATATGTAGGATACATCACAAAGGTTAAAAACTAATATATTTTACCTTTCATTATCAGTCTCATTAGGTCCATATACCTTAAAAACAATAATTTATTAAACCATAATCACTAATTGAACCATGTCCCCACCTGGAGGGCTATATTATTTCTGTGTCCCACTATACCAACTTATTCTCATTGGGCTATACTTCTGATGGGATATGTCTTCACAAGGACATACTCCTTGAGAAACTAACTTATCCTCATTTGGATATACTCTTGATGTGATCCATCTTCACACGACCACACTACTTGAAGAAAAAACTCATCCTCATTGATCCATACTCTTGATAGGGTCTGTCCTCACAAGACTACACTCCTTGTGACATCAATCATCCTTTATGGGACATATTACATATGAGGTTAACTAGAAAGTGTCACTCATTCATAAGTCCCACGCCAACCATTTCTAGGAATATTTCATATAGACATCATTACCACATGATGTTAAACTACATGTCTAGTCCTTGTCACATGATATTAAAAGGTATGATGTTTCCCAAACAATGTAAGTTCTAATTCCTTTTAAACAGATATGTAGAAAGCCACTTTATGGTCCTGATGTTGACACCATAAACACTAATCAAATTCCTAGATGGTAATAAAATATAGAGCGACCAAATGTAGGTCATTAATATATAGAAATTACTAAACTAGCATCACTAAGTAATATTGGGTAATAAGATAGAGAACCTTTGATACATAAAGATGGTGTCATCGATAGGATGCCTCTGATATGCATAGATTCCCACTTTGGTGAATGTTAATAACCTATTTCTAAAGATAGGTTAACCATACCATATTGAGGTCTATGAAAGATAAACAAACATATATTAAATATATAATACAGTCTTGAAGTAGGTGATAATTCCCCATAAAAGGGTGTGCTGATCCAGACCGCCCATCCTCTTGACCATTAAGAGTGCCTAATCGTCACTCAAAAGAGACCCCAATGATTTCCTTCCTTTGGAAACCAGGACCGTATCACATAATGAATATGAGACCCATTGGAATTTTCCATCATAAAAATAAATGGTGAACATGATGTGAATGATTGTACAACCATACTCAACCACACACAATCAAGCATCAAGATACACCTCTTGTCTGGGAAACAAAAATGGTGAACCCAACAAAAATATTTATTTAATTAAACATAATAAAGTTTCACAGAAGTTAGGACATTTAATTTTAGGCATTATATGAAAACAAAATGAAAAAATGACATAAATATTTGGTCAACAAGAATAAACAACTGAGTCACCCATGTATAGCTTGTTTATCATGTTTCTTACTTGTGAAGTTTCACTGATTGATGGCCTTGTTTATTGTTGTATTTGTGACCACATATGACTTTTTAACAAATTTCACCCAAACCTAAGGAAAAGTAATGGTCAATTAATCATTTTAACACGTCATTTGTAGTACATGCCTCTATGAATTGAAGGATGGTGTAACATACCTAGTACCTCCAACACTAGGTTGAAAACCAAATGGTTAGGGAGTAACAGGGACATAGTACAATCCCAATCCTAGAGGATTTATGAGATGGTACTTAAGAACTGAATTTAATAGTCCCACCTCATCCAAGGAAATCTATGAAGAATTCTATTATGCTTGTCACCATTCCAACCAATTTTTTATTCTTTCCTCAAAGTGCGATAATCAACACCTTCTTTACCTTAAGAAGGTGGATCAAGGATTCTACTATGAATCCATTTTGGTTTAGGATCCACCCAGGAGGGATCATTTTAATCCTCACTAATATCATCCCACAAATACTTTCCCTCAGAATCCTACTAAGGGTGATTCCCTATAGATCACCACCACATACACTCATAACTAGGCACCAAAGAGATCTTTCAATGAATGAAAATATATAGATCATAAGGAGCAGGTTCATTATCACCACTTCCACTGACAAAACCCACTGAAATATTTCAATGGAAACCAGTGAGAAAGATTATATCTCAGCTCACCCATATGATTAATTCCAACATATCTTGATAAAAAATAGTAAGTGAGTGCATATTTCTTCCCCCAACATGGATACCATCAACACATCTTGGTAGAACATGGAGGACACAAGTGGGATTATACTTTTAATTCAATAAATGATGTCTGGTAACATATCCTAGTGATAGAAAATGTTTAGGCATATATTCATGAACATACCCATCTAAAATGATAATACATCATAGAAACAAAAAAGGATATTCATTAGCATATTATGGAAATCACACCAGGACATGCACACAATCCCATCCCAACTACTAGAGTAGAATAAAAGTGTGATCAACATGAATGAATGGATAATCTAGAGAAAGTACATATTATTTCTACTATACAGGAGTATTATCTCCATATTTTGATAAAGGATAAGGCAAAGGATTAGGCTCATATCCCTATTCCAACTGGGGTTCGTCAACCCAGCTTGAAATTCACCTCAAGATAGGCATATAATCCCATCAAATATAGCCCATGGAATATTCCAAAGAAGAAATCAGGATCAGTCCCATATTCCCACTCCAATTGACATTCATCTAAATATTCTAATAATAACCTTAGGGTAGAACCATATTCATTGTTAGAACTCTAGATCTACTCAGTATATTCTAGTGGATAATAGGATCTAGACACATATTACTACTCCTACCAATGAAGGAAAGCACCAAAAACCCTCGGAGTCCATACATGAGGATTTCCATATCCCTTCTCCAATTTCATAGGTTCATCAACATATTTTGGTAGTGAATTAAAATCTAAATTGATCTTACATACTTACTTTAACTAAGTCTATCCAACATATTCCAACTACCAACCAAATGTGGGATCATATCTCTATAGATAATACAGAGGCTTTCTAGTATAATAAAACAACTTACCAGTAATGGGACACATCCTTTTAGTAGTAGATAGCCACCAAAATATTCTAGTGTCTTCTATGCAGCAAGCTCATGTCCCTTATCAACTCCAAATGGCAGGTTTAAATTTTTTGATTATGATGTAGGATGAGACTCATATTTCTAACCAAATAAATTATAGTATTCTTGAGGATATTCAATTCATTTCTGCAACATCTAAAGGATCCTATAGCACTTTATCTAAAGAAAATGATGATAAATACCATGATATTCCTCCTCATGGTAGCATATAGATAGATTATGGGGAACTCACACCTAACAACCACCATATAAAACCTCCATGTGGTGATATCTCACCTAGAAAAGTAAATACTCCCCCTATTAGGGAACCTTCATTTCGAGAGGTTCTTGAAACACTGGGTTCAACTATATATGGTACCCCTTCAATTGCCAACAAATCCTTATCCTGTGTAGTAGATGACCAAGGGAAGTAACCTTATTTCTCTAGCCTGGTGGAGGAATACACCTACACTGAGGAAAAAGTTTGGATGGATATGTGGAAGGAGTTGGTCGAGAACAACCTTATGACTATATTTTTTCCCATCACCAATTCCAAATACAATATCCCAAATGAGATAAAGGAGGAGTGAATTCCTTATGTATTCCCAAACCTGAGGAAAATTTTCCATTGGATAATGGATAAGAACCTCCCTTACGAGGGATATGAGGATCCCCTCAAGGTCATAAACATGTTTTCTTTCCAAATAGACCTCACCACTATCTCTATGACTTGGAACCCAAGAAGAAAAAGAATCACAATATCTTAGAACACGATTGATTACACATTATATTATTCATTCAAAAAGTCATTACTGAAGACTTGTCATATGTGAACATACAAGGACAAGGAGAGTACATAGCACTATATTTCCCTTTAACCTAGGATAACAGAGACCTCTAGACATGACATCCTGGAATATCATTTTCATAGGAGAGGTCACATGAACAAGAAACCCATGATCTAGTTTGTCAATATAGTGAAATTACCTAGGATATAATATACAAAACCATTGTGAGATAGGAGAGAAAGAAACTGATAAGGATATGGGTTCTACATATCAATATGAAAATAACCTAACTTAGATGATAAATCCAAGACCTTAGGCCACAAGATGGATGCTTATGGTAAGTATCTCATATTTCAAGAAAGTGCTACATCCATCCTATGCATGAGTGGAAATGTTTCTTATTAATAATATCACATTTTTAGCCACCATGACAACCATTCGGAAGCAACCCCAACCTATAGATTTGGGGGATTTTTTACCACCACCTCCACCCTTGGTCATCCGATCCTCGGTGGGTCCAAAAGAAGACGACTGTTTCTCCAAGACAACCCCATCCCATAGGGTTGGGGGGATTTTTATCTCAAACAACCACACATATGTCATAAAACCCTAAAACAATCTATCAAATACTTGTCTAGGCCCTATATTAACCCATCCCTCAAGGATGGGGTAATTATTACCATCTCCCCTAAGGAGAACTTCCAGGAATTAACCTAATAAGGTCTAAGATGAAACTTCCAAAAGACCACCTCCAATAGGCTAGGGGATGATAAATAGCACCAAGAAGGCATATCACATATATGGGAGAAATTTTTCCAAAGTTACTACACACACACACACACATCTCCAAGCTCATACAATTGCTAAAATGTAAAAAAAATTATAACAATGCATGTATACATCATGAATCTCAAAAAAAGAGTATGAGACACCATACTGAAAAGTCTAAAAAGTGTCCAAATAGAAGTCCATCAAAAATTGGAAAGTAAAGTCCCACATTCACATATGGAGGGGATTATTGTTAAATAAAACATCAGTATACACCTCAGTCTTTCAAGCCCAAACTAGATCCAACTACTCCTAGTCCACCAAGGAATATATAAAAATGTTAGCTGTCTACATAAAACATGAGACGTGTGGGAAAGGCCCACGTAGGGGTGAGTATAAAAATCCCCAATATGACACCCTAAAATAACCAAAAATAAATAATCAAGAGTAGTCATCTCATCACAAGACATGTCAATCATAAATTAAAACATACAATAAAACATCCATATATACTCACAATAGACACATAATATCAAGGTAAGATCACAATTGTAAATCTATCCTAGGATTTCTGCTTGAAGATTTCAAGGTAATGCTCATCCAAGAGATTTTACTCCATGAGCCCTACCATCCCTGATGGTACTCAACTGAGAAAACATTCTCTACAAGTTAGAGATCACTAATGGTGTCTATATGAGATGTACTAACCATCAGGCCTCACCATAAGAAGTATACACTAGAAGTTTGAAGAGAATGATACATAGATGAGGATCACACCCAAGGAAATGGGGTACTCTAATAACTCAATCTAGAGTATCCAGCTAAGTATAGGATAAAGGCTGATATATTTTTGGTCATGTCAATACTAAGAACTCCACCTAGGGTAAGATGATGATAGAGGATCTCACTACAAGCCTCATGTAAATATCCCAACAACTCTATCCAAGAATTACCTCTAAAGGGATCACCATACTATATATAATACACAATTCTATTCTAACCCTCAAGGAATGGACTAAGGGAACACACTTAACCGATACTGGCCTAAAGAAGCTCACATAAGCTCTCAACAAAGCTGAGCCAAGAAGAAAGTAGAATCCAACCTATCCTTAAAGGACTACACAATGTGTCTCTGGGGGCACACAACGTATCTCACTAACCCTATAACTACTAGTATCTCATCCTCAAATTACATGTAATTTTTCTCAATACACATTGTGTGAAAAGGGTAAAGAACATGTAAAGGTTTCCCTAGCACTTGGCATGCCATTTTTCCCATACCCATGTACACCAAACCATGTTTGTGTACTTTTCCGTTTCCATGTACATGGATCCACCCATTTATTCTGGCCTCCCATGTACTTTCCAAGTACATGGTGTGTGGGGGAACATGTCCACCCAAGCATGTAATCCCTATGCATGATGATATGTCTTCCATGTGTTTCACAATGTGTGACTTGGTATACATGGTGTGTAACACTACATGGACTCCTATCTTTTGATACTTTCATATGAGTTTTGTAGAGAACATTTTAATCTTTCAGTTGGCATCTCTTAAAACCCATTTTCATTCTTCATATTGTATCCTTATTAAAAAACAATTTCCTTCAAATTCTTATCTATGATTTTTTTTTCTACTCTATTGGGAAATAACTTCAAGAGTAACACCGTTTTCTTCCATCTTCATCCCCATTTTATGAATGTCGAAATTAAAGGTCACCTATTTATCCTTGAACCACTTGTTTTCTAAGAATAAATCTTTAATAATTGAAAAATAAACTCCATGTATGATACTTCATCGATCATTGTTGTTATTTCATTATAATTCAATGGAATAAAAAATTGATGTTGTTTCCTATTCATCAACAAAATCATATCACTTTTTAGATCTAAGAGATTGTCCAAAATTTCATATGATTTATAAAAACACCCATGCTGTTGTGTCTTGGTTTGAATATTCTTGAATATCCCATGGTTCTTGGTAAGTTTGGGTTATTTTATTTATTAAAAAACACATATAAGAAATTCATATGTACTACAGTGATGGATCTAGTTTTTGTGGATTTAAATATAATTGAGGGGAGTTTCATGATGCTAGAAAGTGTTTTGAGAATGGATGGATATTGGAAAAAGTATTTTTGGTTGAGTTTAAGTAGTTTCTAAATCCATGTAACCAAATCTACAAAGGGCTGAATCATGTAGCCATTTGAACTACATAGACAAATTGGTAAAGTACAATTCATATAGGTTATTCATGTATCCATTTTTCTATGTAATGGACTCACAGAACCATTTTAACTATGAAAGGGATTCACATAGCTATTTTTCTATATAAGGTAATCACATATCTATTTTTGTGATGTTATATGTAGCCATTTTATGATATAACCAAAAATCAAATCATGGAAAAAAATATGCTATGCAGACAGTTGGTTCACATAGCTGATTGATCCCTGTAATCATATGATCTCATGTATCTATTTATTCTATATAGATATTTTACATAGCTGATTTCTATGTATGCGTTTTGAGAAGGATCCACATAGCTGATTCTACATATACACTGTATTCAGATGGTTTTCCATATGGGCTTTAGAATCAATATATTTTGATGAATTTATTTATGGGAATATTTCTACATACCTCCATGATACTTGGAGTTAGTTCCTCATTTCATGATTGAGGTGAGGTAGTTGACTGGAGTTATGGAGATCACAAGGTTTTAATGTATGTGAGTTTTTCTGTATAAAGTGGGTGGATGTAGTTGAATAAAAACAGAGATGTGATTGTGGAGAAACTATCGAGGAAGAACATGGGAAAATAGAGAGAAACTTAAAAGACCTTGATTAGTTCATGATATAGAGTAGATAGTCAGAAATCTGTTGATTCAAAGATATGATGAGAGAGAGAGGGGGAGGGAGAGAGAGAGAGAGAGAGAGAATAACTCTGAGTAATTTGAAGCTGAGGTTTTATTCTTGAATGATCAAAATCAATTGAATATCATGTATTTAGGATTTAAAGGTTTTTATTTTGATAATATATGTACATTGATTATATACCTAAACTATGAAAATTAATTCCCATAAAATTATATAGTCTCAGGAATAGAGATCTATATTCATCGTTTCTTAGGAAACTTGGTTTTTTGGTGATCTTATTTTGTTTTATAATGACATATTCTATCGAAGTGGGAATCCATGTTGTTTGGTGTGATTCCTGGCATGTGTGGTGGGATTCTAAATGATTTTTTGTAATTTAATTTCTCTTGGGGATATAGTGAAAAGAATCCATGGTTGGGGGGAGAAACCCGCAATGACAAGGCGTAGGATTCCAAAATGGATTTGAACCTTTTAAAATTTTTCATGTCCCTTGCACTTTAATTTTATTATAATAATATGAGGATATTTTATTTCTATTTTGAGTGTATTATACTCTAAAAAGTTAAAAAGGTTTGTTTTTGTTCAATAAAAAATTTTAGAAACTACCCTCCACTGATTTAACCCCCTTCTTAGTAGGGGAAAACAATCCTTAAGGTCACTTCAATTGGCATCAGAGTGAGTTTTCATTTGTAAGATCCAAATAATTATCACTCGAGTCATGGATAAAATAAACTCAATTAATAATAGGGATGATACTATATTCTATGGTAAAAATCATCACAACTAGAAGAATTTAATGTTTCCATATCATTTATCTATGGGTCTAGAAGTTCGTGATACAGTGACAATAGATTTTCCACCATTTTAGAATGATGTTCAGATGATATTTGATGATAAGATAAACATGGAAGTGGATAGAAAATACTAGACTACTATTATCATTTCATTATCTGATAAAGTATACATGAAAGTTTTTGGTTTACAAACTACAAAATAAATTTATTATAAGTTGTAAAGTAGTTATGAAGGAAATGCAAAAGTAAAAGTTGCAAAGCTTCAAATCTAGAATAAAATACAAAAGGGAGAAAATATCTTAAAGATTTATCTATTAAATTAAAGGGAGAAATCTCGTTGAAGGCTGTGGAAAATGATCTAATATATTAAAGAAATTATTTCATTAAAGGATTAAAAATTATCAATGACATAATAATAATTTATTTTTAATAATAAAGATCTATAAAAGATAAATAATGACTTAAAAATATATATTAAAGTCAAGGGAGAAATATCAAAATATTCTGTAAAAATTCTAGTAATGTCCTCATTTGAAAAATCTATTTGCAAAACTTTTGATACTAAAGTTGCAGCTCTAAATCCTAAAAATGATTAAATATAGACCAATAAGAATAAAGAAAAATTACCATAAAATGTAATTGATTATTAAATAATAATTAATTAATCTTATTTTCAAAATTATATGTGAAATAAGACCTAATAAGTTCAACTAATATCAAATCTGGGAAAGAATATTTAGGCAAACTACCTTGGTTTCTCAAGGAAATTCAGATTTCAATGTTATTGATGGTGCTGTAAAGTACTCAGAAATAAATATTATACATGTTTTAATAACATTTATTTACAATAGATATGGAAATAACCCATGTGGAACATTTACAATGAGAACAAAGTATATTTTCAAAGAATGCAGGCTGAGAAAGAATCTGGGTACAAATTGATAACACGAAATAGATATGATTGTATTAAAGCGATGTGTGGTAGGTGTGATAAAACGGGTAATAGAGTATAAAAGTGTATGAATATATTACCCAATAAATTCCCTATCCAAGATAAAGGAAATTTAGTTTAATTATTCAATAAAAATAATTCATGTTTGGAAGAAGTGGCTTTCAAGGAAAGCAAGAAAACAAAGACTTTGATACTTGATAGTGGGTGTTCCTCCCACATAAATGAGGATTCAAAAAGTAGGTTAAGTATTTTTTTTAATGAATAATCCTTTAAAATCAATGTTATTAGCACAACTCAGATTGAAAATGATAAATTTAGATCATACAATTATATGATTAAGGGCTAAAACATTTGTTAAGTGTTAGCTAATTTTTGTAAAAATGGTCATAAAGTAACATTTAATAAAAATACGTTCATAATTAAAAGAATAAGTGATGTATGAACTATTTATTAATTAAATATAAAAAATTTAAACCTATTCTTGATTGGTGATCCTTACAATATAAGCTACTTAATCATGAAAGTTGAGAACTTGCTGTGGTATAAAAGACATGGGAATCTTGGGAAACGAATCCTAAGTAAGATTGTAAAACAAAAATTCAGGAGATATTTACCTAAGATGAATATATATCAAAATGGTGTTTGTGGGACATGTATAAAGGGAATGATAACTCATATGGAATAAGAAGGTAGGCATTACATCCACAAGACCTTTGTAATTAGTCCATATAGATCTCTATAGACCTATGAGACAGAAGTATACTCAAGGAGATATTTATTTTATTACATTTATAGATGAAATCACTTGGATGAAAAATGATCTTTTTATCAAGCAAAAATATGAGGTATTCAAGATATTCAAAATATATAAAAGATAGGTTGAAAAATGGCTTGGTATGTGTATTAAAAAATTGAGATTAGATAATGGGGAGGAATACACATATGATGCATTTTAAATTTATCTTAGAAAACATGGTATCAAGCATCATTATAACACTCCTTATACTCCACAAAAAGAAGAGTATCGTATAGAGAAATAATATAAGTACTATGGAAATGGTAAGAACAATGTTGTCTGAATATAATGTTTTAAAAAATTTCTATAGATAAGTAATGTGTACAACAATGTACATTTACAATAATTGACTCTTGTACATCAAACACATGCTACACCCTATGAAATTTAGTTCCAAAATTAGTCTACAATAAAATATTTTAAGGGATTTGGTAGTCCTTGTTACATTAAAATCAAAGGAATAAGACTTGGAAAGTTTGAATAAAAGGATGATGATGGAGTATTTATGGGATAATTTTATAATTTTAATGGTTATAGGTGATGGAATACAAGATTGTATAAAATTTTAGAGTTTTTGGATGTAAATATTGATAAAAATCTGGGTAAAACAAGTTAGTAGATACAAGAATATTTTGAGTATTCTCCTGAAAACAACAAGCATGCTTCTGGAAAATGGATAAGATAGTTACTAAAATCAGACCAGAAATAATTGATACAAACTCAGAATTTTATTTTCATAATGATGAAGAAACTTCTAATAACATAAATTTTTTCAGAGATTAAATAAACATTTTGGTATCGATAATATAATAGGGAATCAAAACAATCCATTTCATACAAGCAGAAGGCTAAAAATTTAAAAAAAATAGAACTTGGTTCGTAGATTGAACCATGAACAATGTCTAGGGCTATTTAACATGATGAATAGGTGGATGTAATTAATGAATAAATTAATCAAATTGAGAAGAAACTTACATGGGAACTTTTACCAAGATTGAAAAAAAATTTAATTTACACGAATTGGGTCTTTAGAAACAAACTAAATGAAAAAAAATGATTTATCTAGGATCAAAGTGATGTAGTTTTAAAATGGATATTATAAAATGTAAGGTGTTTACTTTGAAGAAACTTTTGAACCCATAGAAACACTAGAGACTATAAGAATATTATTGATAGTTTCTTATTAAAAAATTACAATTTTTATAAAATTAATGTGAAATATAACTTTCTAAATGATGAACTTGATAAATAACTCTATATTGAACAAAGTGATGGTATTATATTAGACTAGTATGGAAGAAAGGTTTGTTTATTGAAGAAGGCATTGCATGGTTTGAAACAGGACCCTAGATCCTAGTATTCCAAGTTAGGTGGATTTTTATAGGAAAAGAAGTTTAATAAAGGTAAATTGGACTGTAATATTTATGTTAAATAAATGAGAAAAGGGAATCTCATTGTAATTCTATATATATGGAATCATTTTTACTAGTGATAAGGAGTGTCTCTATAAAGAGTTTTATGAGAAGATGAAAAATAATTTTGAGATGTTCATGCTTAGTGAAATGGAATAATTTTTGGGAATTCATATCGATAAGAAATAGAATTACATATTTATATATCAATATAAATGTATTGGTGATTTTATGAAGAGGTTTGGAATGGAAAATTCAAAATAAGTTTCAATGCCCATTACAATTGGAACCAAATTATTAAAGGATGAAGTTCAATGTAGTATTATCTAAAAGTAATTTTGAAGACTAATTAGAAGCTTGATTTATCTAACCACATCAAGTCCATATATAACTTATGCAGTGACACTTTTTTCTAGATTTCAGAGTGATCCTAAAGAGTCTCACTGGTTGGATGTAAAGATAATTCAAATATATTTGAATGTAACTTTGAACTATGGGCTGCTATGAAAACATAGTAAAAATTTGAACTTGTTGATCTTTACATATGTAGAATGGGTTTGTGACTATACATTTAGAAGGTCTAATTGATGTGTAACATTATTTCTGGAGAAGGGGTGTGTTAGTTAGTATAGAAATTGGTAGAATTCAGTGACTCTGAGCATAGATGAGGTAGAATATATAGCCACAGCACATGTACACAAATTATTTGGATGCAAGTGTAGCTAGAAAATCTGAAGATTGAAATAAGGATACCACTAAAAATTTCTTGTGATAATCAAAGTGATATTGGGATATTTAAAAATCTAGTGAAACATTTGAGATCCTAGTATATTGATATCAGACATCATTTTTTTAAAGAAAAAGTGGCTAGTGGAGTTATAAAAATTGAATACATTTTTACAAAAGAATAGATTGTAGACATCTTCACCAAATCTATGTCAAGAGATAGGTTTATATAATTAAAGCTAAAAATTTATATTCATACTTTCTTGTGCACTTGAATATCATTTATTTAGAGTTCCCTCATGGACCTTTAGATTTTTTTACCAAAGGGGGAGAAAAGTCCTTGGTAAAGTGGGAGTGTTTGTTGTAGGAAGAGTTTTAAATTCATAAATCAATAAATATGTTATCTCAATGATGAAAAATCATGTCAAGGGATTGTGATAAAGGAAATAAGGAAGGTATGATATTAAAATAACATATTTAATAGGTTAAAAGGATCTTTGACTGATATTCCTTTCATGTTTCCACATTTAATGAGATCATGAATAATTATATATACATCATAGTGAGGAAGATGATATTGATTTCATGGGATGCAGTAGTGAGGGATATTAATCTAATTTATTTCCAAATAATTTTTAAAAAATAAAAAGCTGGAGATATATGAACCCCAAGGTTTTTCATATTATTTTGAATATACTTGAAGATCCCATAGTTCTTTCAAAGTTCAATTTGTCATACTTGTTGAAAACCTCGTTTGAGGATTTCATAATTCTGACAGTTCTTGATCTGGTTTGTATGGATTTATATATCTTATAAGGGAGTTCCATGATACTTTAAAGTGTTTTGAGAAGGGATGGAGATATTCTAATTCGGTTCTAGTTGAGTTTGATTGGTTTTTGAATCCATGTTTTCAATCTACAAAGTGATGAACCATGTATCCATTTGAGCTATGCAGCCAAATTGGTAAAGGAAAATTGACATTGGTGATTCACATAGCTATTTTTATATGTAATGGATTTACATAGACATTTTAACTATGTAAGGGACTCACATAGTCATTTTTCTATATAAGGGAATCATGTAACCATTTTTGAGATTTGATCAATGTATCAATTTTGCGATATAGCCAAATTTAAAACCCCGTAGAAAAATATGCTACATATCTAATTGGTTTTTATAGATGATTTATTCACATAATCATGTGGGATCACATATATTTTTATTATATATAGTGATTTTATATGTCCAATTTATATGTACGAGTTTTGAGAAGGTTCCATGTAGATGATTCTATATCTATGCTATATTCGGATGGTTTTCAACCTAGGATTCAAAATCAACATATTATGATGAATTTAATTTTTGAGAGTAGTTCTACATGCCTCCATGATACTTGTTATCAGTTCTGTATTCCATGATTGAGAAACAATATTTGACTACAATTATGAATATCATGGATATTTAATGTCTGTGTGTTTTTCTATAGAGATATGGTGGATGTAGTTGATTAATAGCAGAGAGATGATTGTGGAGAATATATTAGTGAGAAACATGGGATTATAGAGAAAAATGAATGATACCTTGATTCATGCACAATAGAGAGTTGATAGTGAGAAAACCATTTACATATATATGTGATGAGATAGAGAGACACAAACAGTAATTGAGAGAAATCCAAAGCCAAGGTTTTCTTCTTGAGTGATCAACATCTATATTCTCTTACAAATTTAGGAGTTGAAGGTTTTTTTATGATAAAATCTATGCAACTATTTTATGATTTCACTGTGAGCATTAATTCTCATCATATTTTTGTTTCTCTTGAAAGGATATCTGTATTCATTGTTGACAAAGCATCCTAGTTTTCTAGAGATCGTTTTTTATAATCACATTTTGTATTGCCTAGGGATGATATATTTTTGAGTTAGAATCTTGAAATGTTTGGTGGGATTACACACGATTGTTTGTAAGTGAATTTCCCTAGGGGATATAGTGAAAAAAATCCTTACTTTGGGGGAGTAACCAACCATGAAAAGGAGTAGGATTCCTCATTAGATGCAAAACTTGTAAAAATATGTGTGACCCTTTCTCTTTATTTTCTACATGATCATGTGGTGTTTTTTTAATTCTATTATGTGGTTTTTATACTCTAACAATTCATAAAGGTTTTGTTTTGTTCAATATAAAATTGTAGATACTACCCTACACTAATTCAACCCCCATTCTCAATGGAGAAAATTGAACCTTGAAGGCATTTACTTTCTCTATATGAGGATTAGAAACAGAAATATCATTAAGTTAAGAATATTACCAAAATAACATAAATTCTAGGATGAATTCTTCTTGTTTTTATTCTTCTTTTCTTTTTCCATAAGGCACTTCTTAGTTGGCCTTTCTTCTTTTTCAAACAAATATTCCAATTGCATCTGCATGTCTTTAGATAACGTGTAATGATTCATTTTTCGTACAAGTATTCCTTGAGAGCCTCCTATAATGAATCTTTGATCAAAGTATAAATCATAATGTTTATTTGATCTATTTAAAATATAAATCAGTGTCATTTAAACAAAATAATTCCATACTCAACAACTTCTTGAGAAACTCCAAGACAATTTTTAATGAAACAGATGAACTCCTTTTACCATGAATTGAAATTCTTTCCATCAAATACTTGATCCTTCATTGTGGGTGCCATTTTTCATCAAAAAAATCATATCAAGTTAGGTAAATAAAAAATCCTAAATATAAACCTATCCCTTTGATTCCAATTTTAGGGTCCCATAAAGGGGCTAAGAGTGGGATTACCTTGACAGGGGGTGAATTAGGGTATTCATTGTAAATTAAAATTAAAACTCTTACTCATTTAAAGTATCAATTTCCCTTATGTATATTAACCTCTAAACATTGAGTTTAACTTGTTATTTTATTTTAAAAGGTATGAAATAGGTTTCTTGATCTTCATTGGTAAGAATTCATAAAGTAATCACAAACATGAGAATTTAGTTATTTCACCCTCACTGGGCTATGTTAAATGTGAATGCATCAGTGTTGTTCCATGCACCAAAATCTACTATGAAGCTCAATGTTTCACATAAGGTATAATAATTATTTACAATGGTTTGGTCTTGCTCACTATTTAACTAATATCACTACCTTATAAAGTTTAGGGTTGACTCATTATTACCCAAGGATCTCCGCCTTCTCACTACCTATTATTCCACCTTTACTCACAACTATTGGAAGGATCCACAAATTTTTTATGCACATGTAGGTCCTTTTATCAGAATAAATGAATGAAAATTAAAATAAGGAAGATAATTTATTGATGTCCCACTGAGTTTCTTCTTCACCTATATGAAAATACCTTCATATAACACCTTCTACTTTATAGAATAATTCTGGAATAAATTAAATTTTCTACAGGCACAAAAATCACTCTTATCTTGGTAGGATCTTCAATGGCTTCCAAATATTTAAGACTTATAGTCCCTCATTGAAAAAAGATCTCATCTATGAGAATTATATCTTTAATGAAATCTTGGGTCTCTCTCTATGTCTCTTTAATTTTATTGATATACAGTGTAAATATAGAGACTTCCTATCTTCTCATCCCATTGGACTTTATGATATTACCTTGATTAATATGAAATAATTTGACAATAAACATCCACATGTTACACCATTATTTGGCCATTCAAACCACCCATATAGACCCATGAATTTCCTCTATATTTTTTTATCGAAACTGCATCCATAAGAGATTCATGGAAACCTGAAAAAAACTCTTTTGTAGCATGGATTTAATCCAAATAAATCCACAATAATAAATTCTATAAAATTATTAAATATTTAATGGAATCAAGTTCTTAATTAGATTACTATTATATATAAACAAACTAAGAACCGTTCATGCATTTCTAAAGGGGTTATCTCATGATTTTCAAAAACTATGCCTGACATGCCCAACACTATGGCTTGGTTCAAAGCACTAATCCATTTTTCTTCCTCTATGATAACCACTAGAGGAATGGTTCCCTTCTATATTTTTTTCCTATTATGACTCCACATGTCATCCACGACCACTTATACTATGGTAATGGGTGATCCTGTTTCAACCTCCTTCGAACTATATGTCTTTAATATATAATAATGGCTTAACCATGACTTGTTTAATATGATGTAACATAATACTTTTGGTTATTTTTCTTCAAAAAAATATAAAAATATGAAATGTTTAATAAGGAGGCTATATTTTTTGGCCCACTCATTTAACTATCCACCATGGATCATCTCCCAATGGGTGTGGTCCTTCTACGCTAGTCATTTCTTAGAGTTTCACTGGAATTCCACCATAAGGACCACCATGGGCATGGTCCCTTCTAATTTTATCATTTTAGGAAACTCCCTTCAAAACACACTAAAGGATATGTTCATTGACACACCTAGCCTTCATCTCTATCTCCACCATGACCGCCATCATGGGAATGACCCTGCATGTGTTGGTAGTTTTTCACTATTTTGCAACAAAATCTATGAACTACACTTATGATATGCCTCTAGACTTCAACCAATTATCCAATCAACAATTTAAAAACACTTCCAACAAGAGTATATATAAATATTTATGTAAAAAAATACCTTGGCCATCTTTTGGGAACTACCAACATCCCAAGAATCACTTCAACACATTGTTCATCTTCAATATGTTTTATCAACAAAGCTATTATCAAAAAAATCTGGCTTGATTCAATGAGATACAAATACACATCTTTTCATATTTATACCAACCATGAAAACATTAATATTAAAAAATAAAACATCAACCATTTGTGATTGCTAAAAAATTCCTCTATAAATGAAGCTTTAATATAATCCTCCTTAGATGCATCGCAAAAGGGGAGACCCTCTCCATAATGTAGGAAGTCCATATGGGATCTTGAGACACCCATCAATCAGTAACTAGGATCTCCCACTAGATTTTGAGGCTTGGTTATTCATATCTAATAAAGATAAAAGCTTGTGTTTAATTCACCAAGAAATTTCATGCATGTTAAATACATGAAAACAATATCCATCATCCCCTAGAGCTATTACACACTTCCAAATAATCCTAGCCATTGTATATATGGGGAATTAATGTTATGAGGATATATCACCCAACTAAAACTAATAAATGCTAGTATATGTTTCCTAATACTAAATTATTATCAAATAGATTGATAAGATAACCCTCATGGATTTGGGATAAATAAAATCATCAACTTTACAAAGTTTAATATCATCACCATATTTGGTGTCCCTAATACAATATTAATGGAAAATGACACCAAATTCTATTTTTTATGAGTTGAAAAGGTTGTACCAGGAGTACAACATCAAGTAAAACCAGCATCTATATCTCATTTAGTGAAAAATGGGTTGATAGAGACCTTTTCAAATATACTCTAGAAAATAGTTGAAAAAGATAAGAAGTCATGGCCATAGAGACTCCTTCATGCCATGTGGGCCTACAGTACCACAACCTACACCACCAAAAAAGTGACTTTATATTTTATTTTATATGGAATAGAGGTTGTGTTACCCATAAAAGTCTATTTTAACTCACTATAAATCACTATTTGTGGTCATCTATCATAAAATGAACAATCGTAAAAGTGACTTGATGAGTTAGAATTACTCGATGAAAAGAGGTTTCATACATCACATAACATGGAAGTCCATTAGAATCAGATTGTGTGAGACTTCAACCAGAAGGTTCACCTTTGTTTATCCTTCAAGGGGAGCCAATATTTGTTCTTAGAACATAGATGATATAAGGGAACAAACTTAAAATACTATAACCTAAGTGGAAAGGAACTTACATAATAAACAAGGTTTATTATAACGGATCTTACTCCTTATCCATTATGAACAAGGAATGCATCATTCTTACCACCAATGCAAGGTTTCTCAAGAAATAATTTTCATAATTCTTGTATGAGTACCCAATTCCTAGAAGTATGAATTTAAACAGAACAACACCCATATCCTAATCAAATGATGTTAAATTGAATGTTAACTTCCTTGTCACATGATGCTAAACTTCATGACATGTAAAACACCCTGTAAGACCTTAAACTACTTAGAGTGGTGCATAATATGAGGACTGTTACCTACATGAGCGATATATGTGTGTGAGGATATGTGGAATATGACCCTATACATAAATATGAGATTGGTTTAAATGTTATATCTCTATTTTGGGATAGAATATAGAAATTCGCTTCCCTTGTACATTATTCTGATCTACATATGGGACTCTTAGCCGACTATAATGGAAAATCCCACCCACTTAATGAAAAAAATCCCATATACCTATATAAAATTGAAATCTATATAGGGAATTTCTCTATAAGAATTATATTTGGCTTGATTCCAATATTTATAGGATATATAGTGATAATTGGATCCATATTTAAGGCCCAAGTAGACCTTCCATTAATAAATAATGCCCCCTATATTTGAATCTGATCAACATAGAGATGATATAATTTTAAATAAATATGAATGGATTGATTCCCATTCTTATGGGATACATAGTGATGTCTAGACTCTCTACTCAAGGGCAACCATAAATTCTGAAATGGATATGTTTCCCCCTTTTCACACCAAAATTTAAAATCCCCCCATGTTTTCTCAATTTTTGTCCCTTAACTCAATTATATTGGGTCTTATGTTTACTCAGTATTGAGATAAGGTTATGAAATTTCACATTTTGATTAGATGAATATGAAACCATACCTCCTTATCGTATGACATTAAACTACATGTTCACCATCCCACAGCATAATGCTAAAATGAGAGGTGAAAGTCCATCCCACATGACTCTAATATTCTCATAGTGAACCATTTATTATGGAATGTTTCACCCCTACAAGAGAGATTGATCCATGTAGAAGTATTCAATATATGGTTAGCCTATTCCTTAGATAATAAATGCTCTATTATTTCTATATGATCCATATTTATATGAGAAATACTAATTGAACTATGCTGGGGATTGATTCCCATCATTATGGGATATGTAGTGATATCTAGGTCCTCTACCATAGACCTATACACCATCCACTTAGTCAAAGTATGGGCATGACCCATTCTTGTGTAAGGTCTAGATCTTCACAAGATATTTTTGTATATATTTTCTTGTTTTTGTTCCAGTATACAAGAAAATAAAACATTTCCCAAAAAAATAAGTTAGATCTATGTAGGAGACTCTTTTTATCTAAGAACCATGGGTGTCTGGATCCTTGACTTGCTAGGATACCTAGAGATCCCTAAATATATTAATCTTGGGCCAAGCCATAATTTCCAAAATGATGATTCCCATTTTTTCTTTCCCTTGAATATGAGCCAGATCTGTGAAATGGAACATTTTATTTCCTCATCAAAAAATATGAGGGGATTATTCTTATCCAAATGGGATATGAAGTTATGGATGATTCTCAGGTATTTTTCATAGTTGAAATATCTAAAAAATTACCCCTACACATGAGCCATATTTTCATAAGGAACTTCATATACAAGAACTATATAGATTAATTCCTTAATTTTAAGGGAATGCATCAATTCTCGAGTTTATTATCCCGGACCCTTCTGTCAGATCATCTCCACCATAACCTTCCCCGATTCCTGGTCACTATCCAAAGAAGTCACCTTGATCTAGTTGTAAGGCAGTGAGGATTCCACCAAAAGTGAAATCCTCTCCCAATATGGGATCCCTTTATTATAAAAATATATCCAATAGTAAAATACCATGAACTCAAGTGATGTTGGTGAACATTTCTCCTATGAAACAAAATAACAATTTCCCCTATATATGGATTAGGTTTGTATAGGGGACTTTATTGTCCAAGAACTATGTGTGGTTTGATAATTTTACAAACAAGATATATAGCGACACCCAAATTGTCCATCCCGAACCTTGCTAAAATCCTTAAAATGATATTACCCCCTTATATTCCATGAACACATTCCATATCTATACTGGGTAGTGTGACTTGTTTCATGTAGACACAAATTTCATCATCAGAAGAATAAAGTATAATAATTCCCTCTTTTACCTTGATGTGTTTTCCCCAACACTTCAATAAAAGTCCAGGTGCTAAGGATAAAATATTTTAATCTCCCCTTCTTATGATCCAAATTCATACAGAACACATTCACTTCATGAAAAACTTTTGGATTTATTCCTATCTGCATAGGATACATTGTGACACTCGAATACACTATCCCAAGCTCAACCACTAGTCACCAAAAATGACCCTACTACCTTAGTGCTTGAAACTTCAGAATGATACTTCACTTCGTTGATAACACTACACTAATGTTGGGATTAATCACTAAAGTGAAAAATGATTTTCATACACAGAAAATACATCTTTTTAGATGAATATTCAATACATTACACAAACACTTGCCTAAGGATAAAAAAGGTATAGTTCCTTTGGAAACTTGGAAACATAAACAATTGGTTCATAAGAGTTATTTATCATCTCTCACTTAGTTTCTCCTAAATAGCTCCCTTCTTAGACATATCATATGTAATATCTATAATTATAACCTTGGGTAAATAAACATAATAAATTGTGAGCATAGATGCTCAGTGAGGGTAAACAAGGGAAATATGTAAACATAACTTGAGCATAAGTGTATGAGATCATGAGTATAAAATTTTAAAACCATACCCTACATTTCAAATATCAAAATCTAAAGTAATGGCATAAAGATTGGAAGTTCATAATACATGGATCATAATAAAATCAAAGGACATAATCCATGAGATCATAACATTTACACAAGACATGGAATTTTACCATACACATAAGCATAAAAAACCTTATTTCAAGGATATCCACTAAGACATTCATAACATGTTAGGCTTTGGATAACCACCCGTGTACCTACTTTGGGATTGAGATAACCTCCCATGTAACTGCTTTTTGAGATTTGTATAAAATACCATGCACCCTATGATCTCATAGAAAATTAATAAATACCCAATGAATTGGTGGTAAATATAATTCCCATTTATCACAAAATCCATAAATTTATGTTCTAAAAGATCATAAAACATTCATCATATCATAACCCATGAAATGAAATTGGATTTAAAAACATTTCATCATATCATAACTTTAAGTAAAGAAATGGGCTTGATAAACATTTTTTCATCATAAACATAAACTATATAGAGAAATACTAATAATTGTGTCATTAAATTATATCCCTAATAAATCATAATTAAAATATAGAATGTCATCTTAGTAGGAAAATAATTTTTTAAAATAAACTCTAAAACATTTCTTAAGAAAAATAATTATTATTTGAAAATAACTTTTTAAAACAAAAAATTCATAAATTTTTGGGAAAAAATTTTCTTTGAAAATAAAATTTGAAACTTATAAAGTAATATTTAAAACATTGATTTGTCATAATGGCAGTAAATTCTATACAGGTTAAAACAAAATTCCTTTGACATTTTCGGTAAAAGTCAAATGAGGCTTATTTTAAAATTTTCATAAAGATTATTTTTAATTTTTTTAAAATAAAAAATGGTAAAAATTAACTTAAAAAATTATATAGAAACATTAAATAATTTTTATAAAACATGGATATGGAAGAAAAAAGTTTTTTTGACTGAAGAGAGAAATAAAGTTGGTTTTATTTAAAAACATTATTTTATAATCATGAGTAAATAAATAGATAAAAATGAATGTAAAAAATTTATTATCAAGAAATAACCAAATTATAATAAAATTAATGATATTCTTGATAGATAGTTCATAATATTTCATCATCAGAAGTATAAACATAAACAAACTCAATAAATGATGAGATTGTATCATAAAACCCTTACCACTTTGGTAACTTTGAATCATAAGAGACATTAAGGAATAATATTTAATGAAAATGAAAATATGATGAGAAAAAATAAATTCATGATTTTACATGTCATAGGGTTTGTATATATACCTCATAAATGAATATAAGTGCATAACATAACCTATGTCCCAAAGAAGAAAAATTGTGACAAAAATCTAATACCTTAATTCCCAACTTCCTTCGTACATATTAGAACTTAAATTATAAAAAATATAAGTTTATTTTAAATCTATTTTTGGAACATATTTATATATATAATACTATATATTATTTACTTAGGATATTTTATTACTTGTTTATTAACAATTCCATGTTAAACTCATGTTTTTGGCAATAACTATTTTATTTTTCATGTATGTTTTGATTTGTTTTTTAGGTACTATTACATTGATTATGGTTCCATCATTTTCAAAATGTTAAAAATGATATAAATATAATATATAATAACAATATATGTACTTATATAAATCCATAAAATTTATAGATATAAAATTAAATATACCATTCATGGATATGGTAGGCCATATATACATATGAACACTGTTTCCATTTTCTAGATAAATGAAATGAAAGAAAGTTTTATAATATATTAACTTTTTAAAATAATTTTTATGTCATATATATCACATATATTCATTAAAATCTCAAAAATTACCTTCCATGCAATCCGTTAGTAAAAAATGAATCACATTGCATCGTGAGACGATAATTCTCCCTACATAAGAACAATGTTATTGTATTCCCCACAAAATAAAAATTAAGAAGGTATATTTAATATATTAATTACATAAGTTTAATAATTTTGAAAATATCATATATATTAATTTAATCACTTCTTATTACCATACAAGTAAAAAAAATGAAAAACACATCACATCAGTTCGTGAGAAGGTAGTCTTCCATACACATGAGAGACATTATTGTTTTACAAAGGGTTGGTAGTTAAGAATTTAGATATGATATTATAATTATTGAGGTATAATAACATCATAAATATAATATTTACACATTAAATTCATCATTATGTCCATCTATGAGAGGTGGTGATGGAAAACAAATAACATCGGTTCACGAGGTAGTAGTCTGTCGTACACACGATTGATGATTTCATTTCCATTTGATAGAAGAGGAGATGAATATAAGTTATAATAATAAAATAATAAAATATAAATATATGGGTTTTTTATTATACTGACATATTTTAATCATAATTTAAGTAGTTAGAATATAAAGTAAAACAAAAATGCGTAGTTTAAAACTTTAACTCTTCTTCGAACAACCTATTTTGGTTTAACATAAATCCTTCCTAGATTGGATTTATGATATCACCAAAGAATCTAGTATTTGGGTAGGGATTTAATGAATATATTTGGGTAGGGATTCTCTGAATCAAAGGGTATTTTAATTGTGAATAGGAGAGGAGAGGGGGTGGCCTTTTATACTTGGGCTAGAGGACACACATGGAATTTTTGAAAAACAATAGTGTAACCACATTTTTCACAAGCACAAAATCTCCAAAATGGGACATTATATAACCATATAGGTTATAAAGTCTCAATATATACATAAAATTAGTGGTGTACTAGTTTCTTTCTCATTTCCCTTATCTTTTTAGTTTAACCCTAGGTAAACCCGTTTAAACCTTAATCGTGGTAATTAATTTTTACTATTTATACAATTCATTTTGACCAAAAAGTAACTTGAAATTTTTATGTAATATAAGATATGCTAATTAAAATTATTTAATCCATTTATTCCAATTCCATTAACATAACTGGAAAACAAAATTTGAAATTAAACCCACAGATGTGATGAGAAAGCGGGTTTTCCAAGAGAAAATGTTCAAAAGTTTAAATAGTTTTTATATCATAATTCAAAAGGAAATAGATTATAATGACCTAAATTAGATCAATAAATATATAATTTTTTAATTTTACTTTTAAAACCATTTTAAAACAAAAATAATCCTTAAAAATTCTTTAAATAAAAAGGCAATTTTCAATTAAAACTAGTATTTTCACCACTCATCGAAAAAAATCATCTTTTTAGAAATATAAAAACAATTCACCATATTAAAATTTTTACATTTACATTTAAAAAATGAATTTTAGTTTTTCATATAAATTTTACAATTTTTTTAAAAATTACATCTATTATTTGTTCATATTTTGTTTTTGAGAAAATAGTATTTCTGAAACATATAAAGGTTTACCAAAAATTAAGTACCTTTTCATCAATATGTTTTATTTATTTAAAACAGTTATAATTAATATTTAAAATTTTGTTATTAATACTCATGATTACAAGTTTAACATATAGGTAATAATGGCCATGTTTAAATATTAATATTAATAGTCTGTCGTGGTTCATTAAAACTTGGTTTTATGTGTAACACAAGTTATTAAAGAAGTTAAATTTATTTAGAAAAATTATTTCATCAAATCTTAGGGTGTTACATTTTACCCCACTTAAAATAATTTTTCCCTAAAAAATAATCACTTTTATACAAACAAATTAGGATAATTTTGTCTCATTATATCCTCAGGTTCTCACATAGCTTCCACAAGCTGGTGGTTTGTTACAAAATATTGACCAGGTGAGTGGTATTTTTCATAGAACTTTCTCTATAAAATAAAAAATCTCCACTAATTGTTCCTCATAAAAAATATTACGCTCCAACGGAATGACTTATGAGTTGTGTGCATGTGATGGATCAGGTATGTTCTTCCTCAGGAGAGATACATGGAACACATCATGAACCTGTCAGAGGTTCATTTGAAGCACCAAGCGATAAGCTATGGTCCTGATATGATCAAGGATTTCAAAGGGCCAATATACATAGATCTTCTTTTCCCCTTTTTCCAAATCCCCTTTCCTTATTTCATTGGGAAATTCATAGTAAATCCTTCTCAACAACTTCAGATTTTGGATCACATCGACAATTATCAACAAAAATTTTATGCAGACTTTATGCTTCCCTTACGTGTTGTTGAATGGATATAACATTCTCTGTCATTTATTAGGCTAGTTATTGTCCCAATATTTTTCTTTTTCCAACTTCATACCAAAACATTGGAGTTCTACACTTATTTTCATAATGGTTTTTATAATGATCCATCTGAATTCTTGATTGAAAGATATTGTTGTAAGAAAATTCAACAAGAGGAAGGTGTTGATCCCAACCACATTTGAAATCCATAGAATAAGATCTCAACACATCCTTTAGGGTTTTAATTATTATATCAGACCGACCATGTTTCATAGTATGATAAACAATGTTGAAACTAAACTATGTATCAAGATCTTTCTAAAGATTTCACCAATAATTTGAGATAAACCTTAGATATAAAATGACCTATTTAGGATATGTCTAACACTGAGAGGGGGGGGGGGGTGAATTTGTGTTAGAGATTTTTTAAACATTTACAACATTTATCCCTTTACTTATTTGACTTATTTATATCTTGATTCTCATATTCTATTTTCCCTATTGCATGCAAGTATATCAAAGTAGTATAAGATAGCACATGATATTTTTATAAGGTTCATTACTCAATGAGATTAACTGGTACTTTCCATGTATGGTTATGACTAGTACATAGATTATCAATTATAATGTAGTATTATTTTATAGTGGTGTGTTTGGGAATTAATCCTTATCCAAGTGTTAGTCCTTACATTTTAAGATGGGGAATGAAATAATTATTCTTCACTAAACTGGTGGTGACCTAGTCTAACTTAAAGCTCCTTTCCAGTTCTTTATACTAACACTAAAGATAGTATTCACCTTATTCGTTAAGGTACTTTGTAACACCAATAAAGTATTCCACCAGATGAAAAATATGTTGGATGTTATAGTGTTGTTATGTTCTTCTACAAGCTTTACCTATTACTTGCACAACAACAAGAAATCAACCCTTATTCTTATTCCCAACAATAAACTATAAGATGCACAACTTCTTCTTCTAAATTCAGTCACAATGATGTGAATATGGTGTAGAATGATAATCACAATGTTCTTTATATCCAAAACTATAACCAAATAATATATATATTGTCTAGTAAACTTATTCTTATACCTGTGATATTTTAAATACAATGATATGAAATAGTGTATATTAGTTTCTTGATCACTTTATTCTTTAGTGAAAAATAGACTGCAATGAATCACTGTATTCTTGTTTCTAGAAACACAAACATATTTGTTATTATTGAAATAATTAACAATCTAATTAACATAGAATCATCATAATTATTTCTCTTTGATATAATATGAAGAGTGAAAGAAGTATCAGTTCTATGGTATTTTACACAAGCAATATAGAATATAGTTTGATATCATCTTCTTAGTCAATCAAGTGTTTGGGAAAATTATTATTTTTTATTCCAATTAAATCTTGGCCTTACATAATCAAAATGAAATTACTATTACATGTGATATAATCTTCATGAAATTGTTTCATGGAACTTCTCATGAAAACCCTAGCACATATGAAATATTCTTCTTGTTATTTTATGTTCTTTTATTCAAATCATTATTATGTATTGTGTCAATACATGTATGCACTATTTTCTTCATGTAAGTTTAATCATGTGGGTTCACTACCTTTTCCTTCATATAAACCAAGTGTGTGAACACACTATCTAGTTATATATCACCTTCACAAGAGTTCTTTTGTAGGATCCTATGCATGTACACATTCACAGTATTCACTTATTTTGTTTTCCATCAAAACCAATATGTGTATTTTAGATGTCAAGAATCATCATGCATGTAGGTTGGAGTATCTTGTATTGTTCAGGAAGTCACTACTGGAAATCATGCTTTTCCCAACTCTAGGTAATCTTTACCAACAATTTTTATAAAATATTGGTAAAAATCTATAAAAATTGTGTTTTCCCAATGTTTTGATGAAACCGTTGGAAGAAATGGGCAAAAAAGAGTTTTCCCAACAGTTTAGTGAAACCGTTGGGAAAGATGAAGACTCTTATACCAACGGTTCTACAGAACCATTGGTATATATGGTATTAAGAGGTTTTTCCCAATGGGTTTTTGAAACCGTTGGGATAAAATAACTTTACCAATGTTTTTCTAAAACCATTGGGAAAGAAAATCCCCAAGTATCATCGATCTGCAACTCCAGATATCTTGAAAAAGTTTCCCTAACCAAGACCTGGACACACCCTCTTGAAATTTTTTCCCTAAACCTCAACCGTTTGGAAGGTTTGCCTATAAATCTCGACTCAAACGCCACTTCCCAACACAAAAGGTCTGGTTTCCAACGATTTTTTTATTCCCATTTAAATCGGTATGTGTGAGTTCATTTATTTTAGATTTTTTCTTCCAGTTTAAATCGGTTCATGTGTGTTAATTTATTTTAGATTTTTTCATTCTATTTTGGTGAAATCTAGTGTGTATTATAATCCCCTTACAAAAATAAGGCATATATAATTTTTGGTTATGGTTAAAACCCTACTTCACAACCTGCTCTAGAGGGTGCTAACTCTAATTTCCAACGGGACATCTATCTTTGATTCAAGAAATTTTTGTTCTTCCATTCTAAATCGGTAGGTGTTCCTTCATTTATTTTATATTTTTCCATTCCATTTTTCTAAAATGTATTGTGTATTATGATTCCCTTATGAACACAATCATTATATCATTTTAGGTTGTGGTTTTGTTGTGATTTATCTATATTGAATAATTTTGGTTGATATTGAAGAGGTCAATATGATCCTGAGTAATTCTATCCTTGATTTATTTTAAATTTAAGGTCTATTGACTTGATTTTGTTGGTTAGCAATAAATACAGTTAGGGTTGTCCAGGTGGGGGGGGGGGGGTTGGGTTTTCCAAGTGGGGTGGGGGTAGGGCTGTCCAAGTGGGGTGGGTGTGGGGTGGGGGTAGAGCTGTCCAAGTGGGGTGGGGGTAGGGCTGTCCAAGTGGGGTGGGGGAGGGGTTGTCTAGGTAGGGTGGGGGAGGGGGCTGGGTTGTCCAAATGGGGTGGGGGTAGGGCTATTTGGGGCGGGGGAGGGTGTGCAGGTGGGGGTAGGGCTGTGTGGGGTGGGGGTAGGGATGTCCACTCGAAGTGTCTCTCTATAGTTTAAAACAAACTTCATTTTAATTGAAAACAACAAATGACATACGGAAAACTGACTAAACGTATTCAGATTCTGTTGAAACTTTAGGAAAACATTAGATGAGTAATTTTTGATGTGTACAAGTCAACCCTGCCTCAATACGAGTCTAGGTGTGGCCGACACCACTCAAATTGTCTCAGGTTTATTTGAAATAGACAAAATTTTAAATGAAAACAAAAACTGACATACGAAAAACTGACTAAACACTTTTGGATTCAGTTGAAATTTTAGGAAAACGATCCATGGGTCATATGTGATGTGTACGTGTCAACCTAGCCTCAATCAGTGGCGTGGAGTGTCCGGCACCACACTAAGTGTCTCTCTATAGTTTAAAATGGGCTTCATTTTAATTGAAATCAACAACTGACATACGGTAAACTGACCAAACAGATTCAGATTATGTTGAAACTTTAAGACAATGATTCATGGGTCATATGTGATGTGTACGAGTAAACCGCGCCTCAATCTGAGTCGCTGTGTGGCCATGATCACTCTAAGTGTCTCTCTTTTATTTTAAATGGACAATATTTTAAGTACATACGGAAAACCGACCAAACGAATTCTAATTGTGTTGATACTTTAGAACAACGATCCATGGGCCATATATGACGTGCACGAGTCAACCCTGCCTCAATATGAGGCACGGTGTGGCCGGAACCACTCAAAGTGTCTCTCTTTAGTTTAAAATGGACTTCATTTTAAGTGAAAACAACAACTGACATACGGAAAACCGACCAAACACATTTGGATTCTGTTGAACCTTTAGTAAAATGATGCATGGGTTATTTGTAACGTGTACTAGTCAACATATCCTCAATCTGAGGCACGGTGTGGCCGAAACCACTCAAATTGTCTCTCTTTCGTTTAAAATAGACTTCATTTTAAGTGAAAACAATAAATGACATACATGAAACTGACCAAATGCATTCTGATTCTGTTGAAATATTAGGACAACGATCCATGGGTCATATGTGACATGTACGAGTCAACCCTGCCTCAATACAATGCCTGGTGTGACCACCACCAATTGAAGTGTCTTGCATTTATTTGAAATGGACAACATTTTAATTGAAAAAAAATACTAGCATACAGAAAACTGACCAAATGCATTCAGATTCTGTTGAAACTTTAGTAAAATGTTCTATGAGTCATTTCTGACATGTACAAGTCAACCCCGCCTCAATCTGAGGCCCGGTGTGGATGGAACCACTCAAAGTGTCTCAGGTTTATTTGAAATAGACAACATTATAAATGAAAACAACAACTGACATATGGAAAACTAACTAAACACATTCGTATTCAGATGAAACTTTAGGAAAACGATCCATGGGTCATATGTGACGTGTACGTGTCAACCCAGCCTCAATCCGAGGCGCGGAGTGGCCAACACCACTCAAAGTGTCTCTCTATAGTTTAAAATGGACTTCATTTTAATTGAAAACAACAACTGACATACGGTAATCCGACCAAACGCATTCAGATTCTGTTGAAACTTTAGGACAACTATCCATGGGTCATATGAGACTTGTTCGAGTCAAACGAGCCTCAATCTGAGTCGTAGTGTGGCTGAGATCACTCTAAGTGTCTCTCTTTTGTTTAAAATGGACAACATTTTAAGTACATACAGAAAACTGACCAAACAGATTCTGATTGTGTTGATACTTTAGCACAATGATACATGGGTCATATATGATGTTCAAGAGTCAACCTCACCTCAATCCGAGGTGTGGTGTGGCCGACACCACTCAAAGTGTCTCTCTTTAGTTTAAAATGGACTTCATTTTAAGTGAAAACAAAAACTGACATACATAAAACTGACCAAATGCATTTGGATTCTATTGAACCTTTAGTACAATGATACATGGGTCATTTGTGATGTGTACGAGTCAACATTGCCTCAAGCCAAGGCATAGTGTGTCTGGAACCACCAAAATTGTCTCTCTTTCATTTAAAATAGACTTCATTTTAAGTGAAAACAAAAAATGACATACGGAAAACCGACCAAATGCATTTAGATTCTATTGAAACTTTAGGAAAACAATCCATGGGTCATATGTGATGTGTACGAGTCCACCTCGCCTCAATATGAGGCCTGGTGTGACCGGAACCACTCAAAGTGTCTCACATTTATTTGAAATGGACAACAATTTAATTGAAAACAACCACTGGCATATGGAAAACCGACTAAACGCATTCAGATTCAGTTGAAACTTTAGGAAAACGATCCATGGGTCATATGTGATGTGTACATGTCAACCCAACCTCAATCTGAGGTGAGGAGTGGCCGACACCACTCGGAGTGTCTCTCTATAGTTTAAAATGGACTTCATTTTAATTGAAAACAACAAATGACATACAGTAATCCGACCAAATGCATTAGGATTCTATTGAAACTGTAGGAAAACGATCCATGGATCATATGTTACGTGTTCTAGTCAACCGAGGCTCAATCCGAGTCGCAGTGTGGCCGGGATCACTCTAAATGTCTCTCTTTTGTTTAAAATGGACAACATTTTAATGACATACGGAAAACCGATGAAACGCATTCTGAATGTGTTTATGCTTTAGGAAAATGATACATGGGTCATATATGACGTGAATGAGTCAACCCCGCCTCAATCCGAGGTGTGGTGTGGCCGGAACCGCTCAAAGTGTCTCTATTTAGTTTTAAATGGACTTCATTTTAAGTGAAAATAACAACTGACATACGAAAAACTGACCAAACGCATTCAGATTCTATTTAACCTTTAGTGAAACGATCCATGGGTCATTTGTGACATGTATGATTCAACCTCGCCTCAATCCGAGGCATGGTGTGGCCGTAACCACTCAAATTTTCTCTCTTTCGTTTAAAATAGACTTCATTTTAAGTTAAAAAAAATGACATACATAAAACTGACCAAATGCATTCATATTCTGTTGAAACTTTAGGAAAACGATCCATGGGTCATATGTGATGTGTACGAGTCAACTCCGCATCAATCCGAGGCCTGGTGTGGCCGACACCAATCGAAGTGTCTCTCTATAGTTTAAAATGGACTTCATTTTAATTGAAAACAACAACTGACATATGGAAAACCAACCAAACGCATTCAGATTCTTTTGAAAATTTAGTAAAACGTTCCATGAGTAATTTGTGACATGTATGAGTCAACCTCACCTCAATCTGAGGCCAGGTGTGGTAGACACCACTCAAAGTGTCTCAGGTTTATTTGAAATAGACAACATTTTAAATAAAAACAAAAAATGACATATGGAAAACCGAATAAACGCATTCGGATTCAGTTTAAACTTTAGAAAAATGATCCATGGATCATATGTGAAGTGTACGTGTCAACCCAACCACAATCCGAGGCATGGAGTGGCTGACACCACTCGAAGTGTCTCTCTATAGTTTAAAATGGACTTCATTTTAATTGAAAACAACAACTGACATACGGTAATCCGACCAAACGCATTCGGATTCTGGTGAAACTTTAGTACAATGATCCATGGGTCATATGTGACGTGTTAGAGTCAACCACGCCTCAATCACAGTCTCAGTGTGGCCGGGATCACTCTAAATGTCTCTCTTTTGTTTAAAATGGACAACATTTTAATGACATATGGAAAACCGACCAAACACATTCTGAATGTGTTGATGCTTTAGGAAAAAGATATATGGGTCGTATATGACGTGAATGAGTCAACTCCGCCTCAATCTGAGGCGTAGTATGGCCGACACTACTCAAAGTGTCTCTCTTTAGTTTAAAATGGAATTCATCTTAAGTGAAAACAACAACTGAAATACGGAAAACCGACCAAACGCATTCAGATTATGTTGAACCTATAGTGAAATGATCCATGGGTCATTTTTGATGTGTATGAGTCAACCTTGCCTCAATCAGAGTCATGGTGTGGCCGTAACCACTCAAATTGTCTCTCTTTCGATTAAAATAGACTCCATTTTAAGTGAAAACAATAAATGACATACGAAAAACCAACCAAATGCATTCGGATTCCATTGAAACTTTTGGAAAACGATCCATGGGTCATATGTGACGTGTAAGAGTCATCCCCGCCTCAATCCGAGTCCTGGTGTGGCCGGCACAAATCGAAGTGTCTCTCTATAGTTTAAAATGGACTTCATTTTAATTGAAAACAACAACTGACATACGGAAAACCAACCAAACACATTCAGATTCTGTTGTAAATTTAGGAAAACGTTCCATGAGTAATTTTTGACATGTACTAGTCCACCCCACCTCAATCTGAGGCCAGGTGTGGCAGACACCACTCAAAGTGTCTCAGGTTTATTTGAAATAGACAACATTTTAAATGAAAACAACAACTAACATACAGAAAACCAACTAAATGCATTCGGATTCAGTTGAAACTTTAGGAAAATGATCCATGGGTCATATGTGATGTGTACGTCTCAACCCAGTCTCAATCCGAGGTGCGGAGTAGCCGACACCACTCAAAGTGTCTCTCTATAGTTTAAAATGGACTTCATTTTAACTGAAAACAACAACTGACATACGGTAATCCGACCAAACGCATTCGGAATCTGTTGAAACTTTAGGAAAACTATCCATGGGTCATATTTGATTTGTTTGAGTCAACCTCGCCTCAATACGAGTCACAGTGTGGCCGAGATCACTCTAAGTGTCTCTCTTTTGTTTAAAATGGACAACATTTTAATGACATACAGAAAACCGACCAAACGCATTATGAATGTGTTGATACTTTAGGAAAATGATACATGGGTCATATATGACATGCACGAGTCAACCCTGCCTCAATCTGAGGCATGGTGTGGCCAACACCACTCAAAGTGTCTCTGTTTAGTTTAAAATGGATTTCATTTTATGTGAAAACAACAACTAACATACGGAAAACTGACTAAATGCATTCGGATTCTATTTAACCTTTAGTTCAATGATCCATGGGTCATTTGTGATGTGTATGAGTCAACCTCGCCTCAATCCAAGGCATGGTGTGGCCGTAACCACTCAAATTGTCTCTCTTTCATTTTAAATAGGCTTCATTTTAAGTGAAAACAAAAAATGACATACAGAAAACCGACCAAATGCATTCGGATTTTGTTGAAACTTTAGGTCAATGATCCATGGGTAATATGTGAAGTGTACGAGTCAACCCCGCCTCAATCCGAGGCCTGGTGTAGCTAGAACCAATCAAAGTTTCTCTCTATAGTTTAAAGTGGACTTTATTTTAATTGAAAACAACAAATAACATACGGAAAACAAACCAAACACATTCAGATTCTGTTGAAAATTTAGGATAATGTTCCATGAGTAATTTATGACATGTAAGAGTAAACCCCGCCTCAATCCGAGGCTAGGTGTGGTAGACACCACTCAAAGTGTCTCAGGTTTATTTGAAATAGACAACATTTTAAATGAAAACAACAACTGACATATGGAAAACTGACTAAACGCATTCGGATTCAGTTGAAACTTTAGGACAACAATCCATGGGTCATATGTGACATGTACGTGTCAACCCAGCATCAATCTAAGGCGTGGAGTGTCCGACACCACTCAAAGTGTCTCTCTATAGTTTAAAATGGACTTCATTTTAATTGAAAACAACAACTGACATACAGTAATCTGACCAAATGCATTCGGATTCTATTAAAACATTAGGAAAATGATCCATGGGTCATATGTGACGTGTTAGAGTCAACCGCGCCTCAATTCGAGTCGTAGTGTGGCCGGGATCACTCTAAGTGTCTCTCTTTGGTTTAAAATGGACAACATTTTAAGTAAATATGGAAAACTGACCAAAAAGATTCTGATTGGGTTGATACTTTATCACAATGATCCATGGGTCGTATATTACGTGCACGAGTCAACCCTGATTCAATCTGAGGCATGGTGTGGCCGACACCACTCAAAGTGTCCCTCTTTAGTTTAAAATGGACTTCATTTTAAGTGAAAACAACAACTGACATAAGGAAAACCGACCAAACACATTCGGATTCTGTTTAACCTTTAGTACAATGATCCATGGGTAATTTGTGACGTGTACGAGTTAACCTTGCCTCAATCTGAGGCATGGTGTGGCCGTAACCACTCAAATTGTCCCTCTTTTGTTTAAAATAGACTTAATTTAAAGTGAAAACAATAAATGACATACGTAAAACCAACCAAATGATTTTGGATTCCATTGAAACTTTAGAAAAACAATCCATGGGTCATATGTGACTCGTGAGAGTCAACCCCACCTCAATCTGAGACACGTTGTGGCTGGTATCACTCCAAGTGTATGTATAATGTTTAAAATGGACATCATTTTTAGTAAAAACCACTTGTATGTATTCTTAATTGTGTATAACACATATAATTACTTATTCAATTTTTTATGTATTTTATTGATAATTGATAATTATATTATGCATGTATTCAATTATAAATTGAATTCCATATTCGACATATAATTGTCATCTAAGTTTTAAATTGAATTCTAAATCAATTATGTATGTTTATAATTACGTTATAAATTATGATTTAATTCTGGATGTGTATAGTTCTAGGGTGAAATGTTAAATGTGTATTCATTATATGTTAAATAATTGGAAAGGAGAGGGAATGAAGAATTATAGCACAATTGACAGGAATGGGATTGCACACCTATGCAAATTGAAGGAAAATTGTAGGCTGCTATGCAATTTGCACAGCATAGCCTATGATAACGGTTTGAAACCGTTGGCATACATTTTGTATGATTTTTTTACCAACGGTTCAATGATAACTGTTGGTAAAAACCCTTTCCCAACAGTTTTGTAAACTATTGGAAAAGGTTCCTCAAAGAGGTTTTTGCCAACGGTTTGGTTGAACCATTGGCAAAACTTATACCAACGGTTCAACCAAACTGTTGGGATAGGTTACTATAACCTACCTTTCCCAATGGTTTATGGACCATTGGTATAAGATATACCAATGGTTCTGCAGCCTATCCCAACGGTTCCGAACCGTTTAGAAATATTCTATTTCCAGTAGTGAGTGGTGTGCACTGCTTCTTATTCGCACAAGTTCTAACGTGGTTGAATCTTCGTGAAAGCAAGTGTGCTTCGCATAAGCTTATTCCTAGTTTTTTTTATAAATAGGTTTTATTAAAATAAATTCTATAAAATGGATATGGTTTCAAATATTTATAAAAATGGGTCTCATGATACGTGAACCCCATTCACGCATCTTTGGCACAGAGAGATGCCTAAACGGGGTTCACGCATCTTGCACAGTCATGATAAAAGATGCATGAACCCCGTTCACACATCTACCCTCACCAGGAAGCGTGAACACGGTTCACACATCCTTTGTAAACTTTATGAAAGATGCATGAACCTCGTTCACACATCCTACATAACGTTTTAATTATTATTTTTTTGAATTTTGAAATTTATTATTTTTATTTTTATTTTTATTTGTTTTGTGTTGTTTTGTTATATATATATATATAACAAAATATTTTAGCAGAATTTATCTGCTATTTAATATCCAGCATTACTGCCATTACAATAGTCTGGATTCTGACAGACACCCTCACCCATGGCTCACTTTTATAAGAGAGCTTGCCTTGGAAATCATTCTGCATTTTCGACGTGGGATTCAGGTTCTCTCATTATTGCGTAGAACATTCCGCATTTCTGATGTGAGATTCTGTTTCAAGTATGTGACAACAAAAAACTATAAAATACAAACTATAAAACCAATATAAATGAAACTTAAAACATAAATTAAACATATAAGAAATTACTAAAAATAAAAATAATTTTGTAAAAAATGTAGATTAATAATAATATTTTATAAGTTTTCAAAGCCACCAACTTGAAACATAAAAATGTTTCAAATACGTGTCTTTGTAAGACTATAAAATAAAAATTAATATATTGATTAAACATATGAGAAATAGTTAATAATTAATTAGTTAATTAGTAATATAATTACTAATTAGTTAATAAATAATATAATTATTAATTATTAATTATTAATTTCTAATTACTAATATACAATATTTAATTAGTTAATAAGTAATATAATTATATAATAATTAATTAGTTAATTAGTAATATAATTATTAATTGATAATTAATTAGTTAATTAGTAATATAATAATTAATTATAAGTATTCATTATAATTATTAATTATTAATTACTAATTATAAATTATAAAATAATTAATTAGTTAATTAGTAATATAATTATTAATTATAATTATTTATTATATAATAATTAATTAGTTATTTTGTAATATAATTATTAATTATAAAATAAATAATTAATTAATTTGTAATATAATTAGTAATTACAATTATTCATTATAATTATTTATTATTAATTATTAACTATTAATTATATTATAATTAATTAGTTAATTTGTAATATAATTAGGAATTATATAATAATTAATTAGTTTAGTTGTAATATCATTATTAATTATAATTAGTAATAAAATTATATAATAATTAATTAGTTAATTAGTAATACAAGTATTAATTATACAATAATTAATTAATGATATAATTATTAATTATATACTAATTAATTAGTTAATTAGTAATATAATTATTAATTATAATTAATAATATAATTACTAATTATAATTTGTAATTATTAATTATATAATAATTAATTATTTAATTAGTAATATAAATATTAATTATAATTATTCATTAGAATTTTTAATTTTTAATTTTTAAATATTAATTATATAATAATTAATTAGTTAATTAGTTATATAATTATTAATTATATAATAAATAATTAGTTAATTAGTAATATAATTATTAATTATAATTAGTAATGATTAATTATATAATAATTAATTAGTTAATTACCAATATAATTATTAATTATGAAAAATTAATTATATAATAATTAATTAGTTAATTAGTAATATTATTATTAATTATAATTATTAATTATTAATTCTTAATTATATAATAATTAATTAATTAATTAGTAATATAATTACTAATTAACTCATTAATTATTATATAATTAATAATTATATTACTAATTAACTGATTAATTATTATATAATTAATAATTATATTACTAATTTACTAATTAACTATTATATAATTAATTATTAATAATTAATAACTAATAATTGTAATGAATAATTGTAATGAATAATTATAATTATTTATTATATTACTAATTTACTAATTTACTAATTTACTAATGAATTATTATATAATTAATAATTATATTAATAACTAAATACTTAATTATTATTTAATTAATAATTATATTACTAATTAACAAATTATATATTATATAAATAATAATTATATTAAAAATTAGCTAATTAATAATTAATAATTATATTAATTATTAACTAATTAATAATTATATTACTAATTAACTAATAAATTAATAAATATTTCTTATATATTTAATCCATGTTTTGATTTTCATTTATATTGGTCTTATAGATTTTATTTTATAGGTTTTTTAAGCCACGTGCTAGAAATGTTTTTAAGTTTCAAGTTGGTGGTTTTGAAAGCTTATAAATTACTTTTCGTCAACATTGTTTACGAAATTATTTTTATTTTCAACTATTTCTTATATATTTAATCCATGTTTTAGGTTTCATTCATATTAGTGTTATAGTTTTTATTTTATAGTCTTTCAAATAAACATTTTTGAAACATTTTTAAGTTTCATGTTGGTGGCTTTAAAAGCTTATAAATTATTATTCATCAACATTTTTTACGAAATTATTTTTATTTTCATCAATTTCTTATATGTTCAATCTATGTTTTATGTTTCATTTATATTGGTCTTATAGTTTGTATTTTATATTCTTTCAAAGTCACGTACTTCAAATAAAATCCCACATCCGAAATGCAGAATATTCAGCACAGGAAAGAGAGAACCTGAATCCCACATCGAAAATACAGAATGATTTTTAGGGAAATTCCTCTTATAAAAGAGTGCCCTGGATGAAGGTGGTTGTCAGAATCTAGACTGTTGTAATGGCAGTACTCTTTGATGTTAAATAGCAGATAAATTTGCTCAATTTTTTTGTTATATATATATATATATAATCAAAACAAAACAAAAATAAAATTTAGAAAACACAAAAAAAAATTAAAAATTAAAACTTTCTGTGGGATGCATGAACGGGGTTCACACAACCTTCATAAAGTTTACAAAGGATGCGTGAACCCCATTCACGCTTCCTGGTGAGAATAGATGCGTGAACTGGGATCACACATCTTTTTTCATGACTGCGCAATATTCGTGAACTCAGTTCACGCATCTCTCTGCGCTGAAGATGCGTGAACAAGGCTCACGCATCTTGAGACCCATTTTTATAAATATTCTAAACCCCATACTTTTTATATATTTTTTTTAAAAACCTACTTATAAAAACCCCTTATTCCTCATCACGTAAATAATTTATACACGGATCATTATCTTCATGCAACACAGTGATATTGTTTTTTATATCAACATTGGTTAAAAACTCTATTCTTCATGCATGGATGAGTGTATGATTAACTCCAGCACGGTCTATCAATCACATCGTAAAAAACCTGAGTGCGTGTGTCGCACATCAATAGGTTGCAGTTCTTATTTGTGAAAGAAAGTTATTTTTAGAACTCCTTCATGCAAACCAAAGTGAAAGAATCTACTTCACAAGACCAAACTGGTTTGTGAGAATCTACTTCTTCGTGAATCCTTAAAGTCCCATGATTTTTTTGCCTTATCATGTAAACAAAAGGATCTGGGAAACTCTATTTTTTAGGAAACTGGAACTCTTAGATACATTTCAATTGAAAAAAATATCTTTTTTCAAGGGTGATTCAGTATTTTTAGGACTCTTTGATACATTGCAATTGAAAAAAATATTTTTTGTTAATGGTGATTCAGTATTTTTAGGTTGTACCACTTCCTTGAACCACTGATATTCACTGACTCAAATCCTAGAATTTATTCCATGAAAATCCAAGATTTGAATTCTTGAAACCCTTGTCTTTGAATTCTTCAAATGCGGGTTAAAATACTGCCAAATATTATGACATTTTTCCTTCAAAATATCAGTTTCTCCTCTCAATGAATATATCACGTTCATGTGATCATAAATGCATACAACTCATTTTCTCGAACACCCAAAGTTCATCCATGGTGATCAACTACTCGAATGGCCTCCTGCAACTACATTTGTAGTTTGGAAGAAGCATATTCATACACATCATGAAAACAAATTTTCATGATATTTCTTGTTGTGTTCGGTTTTCCAATACAATCAGATATCATGGTCACAAAATATCAGTTTGTTCATCCATAGTTGTGGCATATAGATGTTGGTGTATAAACATCCTCCGATGAGGTTTTAGGAAGAGGATGATAGTGGTTTGATCGAATGAACCAAATCAAATGGATTGAGAAGATGTGATTATATACGCAACTCATTTAATGGGTGAACAAAACCCAACCTTCTCATTATCCCACATCGAAATATCATGCAGATGCACCACACTTTATTAGTGATATGGTTCCTACATAACCTATGAGATAACACCATAGTCAACAACTAGATACATAATCCCTCAAAACAACATGGGCCATGACAGACATGGTCAATGGGCTTCTAGACCAACCTATGGGAAATTGGAGACATTATCTCTATAAGAACTATTCCATCCCTCCTCTACCACCTTTCTAGGTAGCCTGATATGACATTCCATGGGTGTGGTTGACCTTCAGGTCCTACATGTTCCCTGGTCGAGGTTGGATTGGCTAGTTGGGTGGTTAGAAATTTTTTTAGTGACACTTAGAATAAATTCAAAGTGAAATATAATCTAAAAAAACAAAGTCCACTCCTTCAAATGCATGCCACCACTTAATCATATTTTAACAACCCTTCATGAAATAATAATAATATTTCATGTTTCTCCTTCACTCCATATGAAAACATATTTTTCATTATCTTATTTTGATTAATCATAAAAATCGGAATCTGAATGTCCTTCAAGTTATCTCTCGCATGCTACTCATGCAATAGGGAAATATTGCATGTCCTTAAAATCATCATTCTTCATTGTTATAAAGAATGTTTCACCATTAACATAAGTTCTTTGAATTTATAACTAGTTCAAAAATCATCAATGTTACTAGGGAAATTATTCAAGAATGACATCAAATATCATCTAAGGAATCCATAACAATTCTCTAGGTATCAACTTTGAAATTCAAAGTCTTGAATAGATGTTTCTTGAAATATCATGACTTGATGACTTCATCCAAGCTCCATTAACTTTGTAACTTATTCATCATATTGAAATCCACTAAATCTTACTATTTCCTTGATCACCATTATCAACCAATAAAAACCATTAACAACAGACAAAACTCATACACAAGGTGTTCTGGTCAATCTTCCCTTGCATTTATTGACAATACAATCAAAGTTATTTACAAATGAATCTGTCAATATATTGAATCATCCTCTTTTCTATCTTCTTTACTTTTATGACTTTTGATTTCACTTTATCTCCCCCTTATTGAAAAAAATACAAAGTTCATGGAAAAATGGTATCAGTCCATAATTAAGAAATTCCATCCACCATTTCAATCTAAGTCTACTTTATATATTCTTTGTGTAGAAAACAATATGATTTTATTTAGATAAAAAATCTCTCCCTTAACAACTGATGATGATACCTCTTGGAATAAGAAATCATATACTTATCTTCATGGGTTATTCACTTTCATTCTAGGTTAAAGATACTAAATTTGATATGAAACTTTTTAGGAACAATCAACCTTGAACTCCTACACTCACTTCAAAAAATAGGTTAAGAAAATTCAAGTATAATAAGAAAGATAAGTGACCTTGGGGAACTTATACATTTTCTATTTCATTGATTTATTCAATTAAACACCCTTGGTAAAATGATATTTATCCTGAGTAACCAAGGATGAGAGATTAAGAAAATATATACCTTTTCCAATGATATGATCTTTAAGAAATGTCCATAATAATTAACTTTGATACCAATTTAAATAATGATTCTCGATGGTTTATCATTCCTTAATTTTCTATCCCTCGATGGAAAAACTTTTCAACATCTTTATAATGATATATCTCATCAAGAATAAATTTCAAGATATCATAGACTATGGAATACACCTAAATGGATCTTAAAATTGTGACTATATAGATTTTCAACTTTCATAATTTCTCTAAGAATGATCTTATTAAATACTTTATCTTTAGAATATTAAATATAAGATAAAAAAGATGATATATTCCTTATACTTGTTTTATAGGAAATGAAATAATAATCTTAAACTTCATCAATGATGATCCTCTATCATATTTGTTTTTGAATACCATTTGAGAAATCATTCAAGGATGGTGACTTCTTTAGTTTTTCTATAAAGAATTGACAAAACTCACATCTTCTTGGGTTCTTCCCCTAAGAACTTGATTCACCTTCAATTAACTACATTATAATCACAAATACAATACACAAATATTAAGGGAATAATGTGGATCCTCCTTACTTTATCAATGTGAATAGTATGGTTGAGATGGTTTTCTCAACTAAGTTTCTTCATTTACTCTAGTTTTCATGCTTTACCATCTGTAAATCTATTTTGATTTATATTGGGATAGCATAGATCTATTCTCACTCTCTTCTTATTTGTATAGAGAATTTTTATTCTAAATAGCCTTAATGGATGATATTCTCTCACTCCTGTTAAGTACTTCTTCTTATTCTAGTAGAAATGTTAAAAAACCTTTTGCAATATGACCTGATTTCTTTCATCTCTCACACATAACTTATTTTAACCAAGAGTTTCCTTTTGTTTTGAAAACTCTCATGAATGTTTTCTTTATGATGTGAAATCTTTTATTTTCCCTTTTCACTGGCCTTATCTTGCGAATGTTCCATTTACATAATTCTTTATAAATATTTTGGCCAGATAACTAACATATCATTAGGAATTATGGCAGTAAGATTGGATCTTCCACATGGGTTATTATTAGTTCCATTCTTTTTTTTCTTTTTTATGAATCACATTACTCCAACATCTTGAATTTAGAATCCAAGGTATTCTTAGCTTTTCTTCATGGAATCTTCTTGGGAGAATTTGTGTTCACAACATTCTTCGTATTTGATCCCAAGGTAGATTATTCATTCTTAGCTAGCTTATGTGGTCTTATTTTATTATCAATTTTGGATACATGTTGAGATGAGAATGTACCTGACTTGTGACCACTTATATTTCATACATTAGAGATATTTTCAAGATTTCAAAATATATTTATAGTATATATATTATTCATAAACTGTGGATGTTTCTTCTTTATATCTGGATCTTATACCTTGATATGGTATTCCTCTATGATTTTTCATTTAAAGGACTATATAAACTATCTAATTCAAAAATTTTGAATCTATTGCAACACCAACATTGACCCAAAAACCTTGATCTTCTTATTTATTTTGTATAATATTTTTGTGTTTTTCTCATTGATTGTTGTTCTATTTATGGGGAACCATCTTTCAAACTCTTTTTCCTATCCATCAAAGTCATGGGGGTAGGTTTCTTATCACCATTATTCATCCATACTTGTTTAGATTTTGTTTTACAACCTTCACTATTCATGATTATAGGTTTAGAATCATTATTAAAGGTTGGTACAGATGGTGAATCTTTCTTCACCGATGCTTGAGATATATCATTGGTGGTATTGATTTATTTGTAACTTTTGTTATACCCCCCTTTAGTAAATTTCATGTAAAAGTGCATAATTGCCGTGAGATAATCATGTTTTAATACTAAATATAAATTTTGATCATTATTTGAAGTAGTCCAATTGAGTCAGTTTACTATTTTAATTATAAATCTCACCCTAATTATCCATGTTTCATGGTTATTATTTTTTAGGATTCCTTATTCAATTTACAACTTGTAAATAGAATGAATCACTGCCCAATTCTTCCATTTGAAGGGTTATATGGACCACACAAGAAGGCCCACAAAATTTGTGAAGAAATTTGATCAGCCATGAGGATTGAATTACTGGGCTCAATATAAAAGTCCAAAATTGTTTATTATCTAAAAAACGTTATGGGGTAATACCATTCATATTTGGTAAAAATTTCAAGGCCCAAATCCACTAGAAACAGGCCCAAATGATTCAATGAAATCTAGCCCACCATTTTATTCGGGAATTAAAATCAGCAGAACAATATTGACATTTATCCTGATAGAAACCTCCATTAGATCTAAGCATTTTCAGTTTGAAATAGGGGATATAGGGGTCCAAATTTTTTGGATAAAGTGTTCATATTTGAGGGAATCATCCTTTTCAAAAACCCATTCACATTTTTCCCTTGAAAAAAGTCTGGATTGAAATGGGTAGATTAACATTGTTTAATAAAACTACCATAACTTCGAATCTTTAAGTCCAATGGCCGCCAAATGTTCAGAGTAGACAGAACACATGTATATATATACAACTTCTAAGAAGAATATATTTCAATATTCAGATATCTAGATGGTCTAATATTTAATCCAAGTGGAGGGGCATATTTAGAATGCCAACAGTCCACCTCCTTCGGATGTAAATACATCCTCCTCTTCTCCTTGCAAGGGGTTTCCATTTCACAGAAAATGAGGATAGGTTGGCATGACCAAGGATCAACCAAAATCTTGGGAGGATCTTACACACTCAAGTTTCAACTTGAGATACTATTCCTCCTTGCTTCTTTTCAATTACTTTTGTGTTCCTCATTTGTAATCTTGTAAGTGTTTATTTTGTAATAATGTTTTAATACATGTTTCTTTCTCATTATATCTTAATACAATACAACCCTATTTTTTAGTATTAATATTATTAGAATAGTTTAAACCAAGTTAAAATCCATTTTCTATTTTTCTTTCTCATTCAATCGAATGTCCATATTTAATTATCTACACCGTTTGTGTGTGTGTTTGGCGCACACCACTTTTCTTATCAATTTATTTTTCTTATCTTATTAATTAATAATCATAAATATAATAAACTAGATTACTAATAATCTCAATGGTGGAGTAAATATCTCATTGGGGTGTGTCAAAATTTAGGGTTGTTAAGTGATTTAGAGTATTTTCTCAATGAATATTATTCAAATTAACATTGGGTGTGTTGGACATAACATGTCATGGATTAATGAATTTTTTTTAACTTGTGGTTTCCATGGATTATTGGAACCATAAAAACACTACCATCAACATGTACTGATTGAGACTAGAACCCTAAGTTTAGTTAAGGCTTTGATTAAAGGCTTAACACTTAACTCTCTAATAATGAACTCACACCAATATTTATCAAATTGTTAAATCAAAAACCAACCATTAATCATTTAATTTAAACTTTTAAAAAAATCCCACAATAAAAATACAATCAATTTAAAACAATTTAATATTAGAAAGTATTATCACCGAGGATTCGACCTGAGTGCTTCTATACACATTAACAGAGCACCAGAACCTTAAACGGTAGATAATAAAAAATCGTCCGTGCTTAAAATGGTGCTGTTGTAGGGATGGTTCATTAAGTATTCATTTGTTTTTGTTTATTAAAAAAAACAAAATTAAAAAACAAAATAAAAAAAACACAAAGAAAAACCCGCCTTCTAATAAAAATCGTTAACGAAAAAACAAACAATGAAAACCCCATCTTACTCTTTCTTTCAAAATATATCTAAATTCCCCATAGCCTCCCAAACAATCCCTGAGATCTATTTGACCCTGGAATAGAGAAAACTATTCTTCAACTTATGAGGAACAAAATAGATAATCAAATCATTCATGAACCAGTCCTTGTACAACAAATTAAATTAGATATAGCTAATCCTAGGGAAAAAACTATTAAGGAACTTTCCATCCCTGATATGAATTACCAACCTCTTGGTATTGAATACCCAAATAAAGAGGCTGAATTCAAACTCAAATTGGGTTTGATTCATCTTCTTCCCAATTTCCATGGGCTAGCCGATGAGGATCCACATCTTCATCTTAAATAGATCAAAATGGTGTGCTCAACCATGAAGCCTCAAGGGGTTTATGAGGAACAAATCAAACTTTGAGCATTCCCTTTATCCCTAGATGGCATTTCCAAGTCATGTCATTACTACCTCCCTCCTGGTTCCATAACCACATGGAATGACATGAAGTGACTTTTCTTAGAAAAATTCTTTCCTGCTTCTCGTACTGCTTCTATCCGATAGGAAATAAGTGGTATTCATAAAATCCCAAATGAATCACTCCCTGAGTATTGGGAGAGGTTCAAAAAGATTTTGGAAACCAGTCCACACCACTAAATCCATGAACAAATCTTGATCCCATACTTCTGTGAGGGATTATTGGCTATGGAGAGAACTCTCATTGATGCCGCAAGTGGCAGTTCTTTTTTTTGATAAAATTCCTACAGTTACAAGAGATATCATAAGAAACATGGCTGAAAACACACAACAATTCCATACTCGAGCACATGCTCAAGTCAAGAAAGCCCAATATAGTCAATTGATAGAGTCGAACAAGATGACATAATGGACGAGTAAACTTATAGGTCTTGTGTGAGAAATAGTTGTGGCTGCCAAATCCCCACCCTCATATTATCCTTAATCTTTGTTCCCTAGACCCATCAAGAACTATGGAATCTATATCTCCGATCTCATCCAACTGACACATGTCCACAACTTCAATAGGATCCATCTGATTCATCCAGACCAATGGAGCTTGATGCAGTATATGCTTAGAGAAACACCAATCCTCAACAATCAAGTTAGTTCATTAGAAACATCAAACAACCCCACTCTGATCCCTTATCTTCTACATTTAATCAAGGATTGAGGTATGATAAACCCATTTCTCACCCCCTCAATTCCATCCTCAAAACCCAAACCGATTCCAATATGGTCAAGGTGTTGGTAACTTCCAACAACCTTATCCTTTTTCTCCTCAACCTCAATGGATCAATCCTCATCTTGATCCTCCTGGGTTCTACCATCCTAATGAGTCTTCCCAATTCCAAAACCAATACAATTACTTTCCCAAGAACCAAAATAAAGGTAATCCCAATTCAAGACAATCCCCTTCTTCCAATAAACCATGGGAAAGTGCAGTAGAAGATCTTACCTCATTTAACCATTCCAGCCTTAAAAATATTAAAACCCAAATTGGTCAAATTGCATCCCACCTGTGCCAGTAACAACAATCGAATTATTCCAAAATCCCAGATCAACCATTACCCAACTCCAAGGGTAATGTAAGTTCAATTTCACTTATATCAGGAATGAAAATTTTTATTTTTCATGATGAGTCCTCCAACTCCCCTTTGAATGTTGACCTAAAAAATGAAAAGAAAAATAAATTAGAAAAGTAAACTAAATCCATTACCTCACCTCCTTTCATTCCACTAAGGAACCCAATTACTTTTCCTCATGATGTTTCAAATCCAAGGTAGTCCTTTGATCCTTATCCTAAAATGATCGACATGTTTAGATCTGTTGAAGTCAACATTCCTCTCTCAGATTCCATAAATAAAATCCCTAAGTAATCCAAATTTCTTAAGGAATTGTGCACACATAAGAGGAAACTTAGGATCTTCAAAAATGTTTCCACCCAACAGTCTATTCCCATAAAGTGAAAATATCTAGAGACCTTTATAGTTCCATGCCAAATTGGAAGTTCCAACGTAGATGATGCACTCATAGACCTTGGACCATCAATTAATGTCATTCCTAAATACATCTTCACCAACCTTGGTCTAGGTACCTTAAATCCAATGGGTGTTGTCATTAAATTGGGTAATCGAATAACTACTAGTCCTGAGGGTATAATCGAAGATGTCCTTATTCGTGTGAATGATCTTATCTTCCCTGTTGATTTCTATGTCCTTAACATGGAAGGTGAGATGAAATATTCTAGATCTCCCTTAATTATAAGAAGACCATTCCTAATGACAGCGAGAAAAAGGATTGATATCCATTTAGGAATATTATCCATGGAATTTGGTGACCAGTTGGTGAAGATCAACATTTTCCAAGGCATGCGATACCCATCTGAGGATCACTCTGTATTCTCAATCCATGCTTCTGAGGAAACTTCTGAGAGTCAATTGAACCCCAATCCATCATGTTCACCATGTTATAATGATAAAGGATATTGTGAATTTTTCATCCTCATTAACCAAGTCTTAAATGGTGAAGTTTGTGTGGACCTATCATTCATAGACTCTATTAATATAGAGTATCTTGAAAACTCTCTTGAATCCCACATAAACTATGATCTCTACTGCTCCACCTTGGACAATATTAAGGAAAATGAATCAAAACCAACTAAAATACCTTCCTCCATTACTGAGTTGTCTATCCCACAAATAAAAGATGAGATTTATCTGAAACCTCTTCCTGAACACCTAAAATATGAATTCCATTTCCATGATCACTCTTATACTATCATTATATACACTTCACTTACTGAAACTAAGGAGTTAAAACTTGTTTAGTTGTTAGAGGAAAACAAAAAGGCCTTAGGTTGGGCCCTAAATGACATACCAGGAATCAAAACTACTCTTTGCATGAATCACATCCATCTTGAGGAATCATCCAAACCAATTAGAAAACCACAAAGAAGACTCAATCCACTCATACTTGAGGTATTTAGGGAAGAGATCACCAAGATTCTTCAATTTGGTATTATCTACACAATTTCGGATAGTGAATGGGTTACTCCAATTCAAGTTGTACCTAATAAGGGTGGGATAATTGTTGTCACAAATGAACATGGGGAGGTAGTCACAACTTGAGTGAATAACAAATGGTGTGCGTGCATCGACTATAGGAAATTGAATGTCGAAACAAGAAAATACCACTACCCTCTCCATTCATTTATCAAATTCTAGAAAGATTAGATAAAATTTTACATTATCACTTTCTTTATGAGTACACTGAATATTTTAAAATCGAAATCGCACCTCAGGTTCAAGAAAAGACTACTTTCACTTTCCCCTTTGGAACATATGCATATAGTAGAATGCCTTTTGTCCTTTGAAATGATCCTGAAACATTACAAAGGTGTATGATGAGTATATTTTCTTAATTCATTAAACACTTCATGGAAGTATTCATGGACGACTTTACCATTTATGGTGAGTCATTAGAATCTTTCTTGAATTCACTCTCTATAGTCCTTTAAAAGTGTGTCAAGTGTAACCTTGTGTTAAATTTTAAAAAAATTCACCTCATGGTTGAAAATGGGATTGTTATAGGTCCCATAAATTAAAAATATGGCATTAAAGTTGATACTTCCAAAATTGAAGTGATCCAATCACTTCATTAACCCACCTCTGCTTGAGACATCCATTCATTCCGCAGTCATGCTGGTTTCTATCGTTGATTCATCTATAAATTCATTTGGATTTTCCTCCTACTCATTCAGTTGTTCCAAAATTATGTCACTTTCCATTTAAATGAGGTTTTCAAGAGTTCCTTCATTGAACTCAAAACTGCACTTACATCTGCCCCAATAATCCAACCCCCAGATTGGTCTTTACCCATTGAGTTGATGTGTGATGATTCTAATAGAGCCATTGGGGATATTCTTGGTCAAAGAAGAAAAAAAATTCCTTATGTCATCTATTATGCCTCAAAAACATTGGATGAAACTCAATCTCACTACACTGTCACTGAAAATAAACTTTTAGCAGTGGTTTTTTCCTTAGATAAATTCCTAACCTATCTCTTAGGTGCCAAAATCATTATCTTCATAGACCATTCTGTTATAAATTTCTCACTCAAGAAAGGTGATTCCAAAATAAGTCTAATAATATGGATCCTAATGCTCCAATAGTTTTACAATGAAATCAAAGATAGATTAGGAAAATAAAACCTTGTGGCTGATCACCTAATTAGAATTTCTAATTATTCTCATTCTAAAAAAAATGATCCTAAATTTCCAACAGAGAACCTATCATCTATCACTCCAAAGTTACCATGGTATGCCCCAATTGTAAACTACTTGGTTTCCAGTATTTTTACTATTTTTTTCAAAAGAACAAAAACTGAAGTTAAAAAGTGATTCAAAATTCTATTTTTGGGGAGATATAATTTTTTTTGGAAAACTAGGGCTGACATGGTAATTAGGAGATGTGTTGATGAAAATGAACATTCTTCTATCTTAGAATTCTGTCACTCACTTCCCAAAGGCGGTTATTTTAGACCCCAAAGGACCTCCTTAAAGGTCATAGACTCTAGATTCTTCTAGACTTCAATCTTTAAGGACTCACATGAGTTCTTTAAATCATGTCCCAATTTACAAATGTTTGGCACAATTTCAAAAAGAGATGAAATTTTCCAAAAGCGCTTAATCTTCTGTGAGATCATTAATGTTTGGGGCATCGATTTAATGGGACCATTCCCACATTCTAATGAATTTTCATAAATTCTTCTTGTGATTTATTATGTTTCTAGGTTGTTAGAGGCCAAATCCACTAGAAATAATGATTCACATATTGTTAGCGAGTTCCTAAAAACCCACATCTTCCATAGATTTAGAACTCCCCATGACTTGATTAGTGACTTAGGAACCCATTTTTGTTATAGAACCATGGAATATCTTTTGAAGAATAATTTAATTGTACATAAAACTTCAACTACATATCACCCCCAAACAAATGGCATGACTGAACTCTCTAATAGATAAGTGAAAAGAGTGCTTGAGTGAATTGTTAAGAACACTAGAAAAGGCTGGCCTAAGAGACTTGGTGAAGAACTTTGGGCTTATTGAACTGACTACAAAACACCAATTTGGATGTATCATTTTAGGATAGTTTTTGGTAAAGCATGTCATTTTCTAGTTGAAATCCAACATAATTCATCTTTGGCTGTGAAAACTTGTAATTTTGATTAGGAAAAATCTAGTGAAGAAATATTATTGCATTTGACTGAATTGGAGGAGATTCAACTTGATTCCTATGGGAATTCTAATCTGTACAAAGAAAAGGATACGGTACTCCATAAAAAACACATCCTGAGAAAGGTATTCCATGAAGGTGAAAAGCTATTTCTCTTCAACTCTCAATTTCTTCTTTACCCAGGTAAGTTTAATTCTTGTTGGTAAGGTCCATTTATTATTTATCATATTTACCCATTTGTTGTAGTGCAAGTCTAAGACCCATCTTCCAAATGGACATTCAAGGTTAATGGAAATTGGTTAAAGCATCCCCATGAGAGGAAACATATCTTGGGAACCACCATTACTTCCATCAGATCCACAAATTCCACTGATCCACCACCATATGGGGATGAAAATACACCAAATCCAAACCTAGAGGCACCTATTTTCCTTTAACTCTCTCTATATCTTCCTCTCTCTCTATCTTTATTCTTCTTCACCTATCTTTAATTTTTTAACTCTTCCTTAATCATATATTTTCTTTTTATCTTTCTCTTATGTGTGGTTGTGTATTTTATAAAAAAAATAAAAAAATAAAAAAAAATTAAAAAATTATATAACTGTCATACTTACTCACCATCCAATTTTGAAATTTTGTCCAACTATTTTGGGGAGTCAAAAGACATGTTTTCATCTCGAAAACTTTATATTTTCATCAGAACTTTGGATAAAGAATCATTTATCAAAACCAAAAAATTTTGAATGCTAAAATTTTGATTTTAAAAAAGATTCCCCCAACTGTGAGGAACAACATTATCTTTCATGTCAAGGCCACATATGGACATCTTTTCAAAATATGTGTTTTCACCCCTGATTGTGGGTCTTGATTGTTTGTACCTTCGAGTTGAATTTCCTTCTTTTTTGTTCCTTAATATGATTGAGTCATTTTCTGAAACTCATGATAATCACAATAACGAAATATCCTCCCATTTACCTTACATTAATCCTCCTTTTGAAAGGCCCTTCAAGCCTATGAAAACCTTTTCTTTGATAGCCATATTATATTCCCAATACCTTGTCCCACCCAACATCTACATGGATTTACATTGCATAATTTATATAAATTTAAGTGTGGGGAGAATTAATTTCATTTTGGGTGTCTTTTTCTTAATCTTTCAGTGTGTTCTCATATTCTTGAGGGTGAGAATCCATTTTAGTGGGGGGGTTGTAATTTAGTGAGTTTTTGTAATGTATATATGTTTATTACATCTTGTAATTTTTTTGGAAAAGTGTTCAAAAAATTGAAAAAAAAACATAAAAAATAGGTTGTGTCTTGAGCGGATCAAAAATCTATCTTACTAAACCTTTTATCTTGTTATAACTATTACAATTAGTGTTGTGAAGAGATCAAACATGGGTTGGGAGATGAGTGTAAGATTTGTTTCAAGTTCAAATTTCTAAAAAAAATAAAAAAAAGGAAAGGGAAAAAAGGTACACTTGCGTTTTATATTCTTATGTAATTGGGAGAAATTTTGTGTTTTGTAAATATTTAATCTTCTCATACCATTCAAAATTTATTCCTCTCTTGTGTCTTTCTTCAAAAAATCATTTTTTTGTTTATATGTGTTTACATTTCCTTACATATTTCATTATAAAAAACTTGTGCATTGTTTTACCCATGATGATGTTTTACCCATCTTATCTTCTCTCTTAGACATTATATTATCATCCTCCCAAACCATAGAGAAACCCCTTAAAAAATACATCTTGATTCTTGTGCACTTTAGGATAGGAAATGGAATCTAATAGATCTTTCAAACTCTAAGATTTTCACTTTTGGTTGGTGAATGATTGAACCTACAAAAATAAATTTTTATCATCTTGAGAGGAGTGAGTTTTGAGTGCCTATATTTTCAATTCCTAAATATTGAGCATGAAAATGAATTATTTTTGGAATTTTATTTATGTAACAATTTGTGGTTGAATTCAATATAGATGATTGAAATGGTCTAAACCTCCCCTAATTGGTGACAACAAAATTTTAATTTTTTTCGGCGAGTGAGAAGGATTTAGTTTTGTTTTTTGTTGCACATGAGGACATGAACAAGACTAAGTGTAGGGGACTTGATGTTATTCATTTATTAATATATTTTTTATACTACCTTTATTAAATTTCATGTAAAATTGCATAATTGGTGTGAGATACTAATGTTTTAATAATAAATATAATTTTTGAGCATTATTTTAAGTATTCCAATTGAGTTAGTTTACTATTTTTAATTATAAATTTCACCATACTTATCTATACTGAATGGTTATTATTTTTTAGGATTCCTTATTCAATTTACAACATATCAATATAAGGAATAATTGTCTAATTATTCCATTTGAAGTGTTATATGGACCACACAAGAAGGCCCACAAAATATATGAAGAAAATGGACCAGCCATGAAGATTGAATTACTTGGCTCAATATAGAAGTAGAAAAGTTTTTATTCTCCACCAACAGTTGTGGGACAACAGCATTCATATTGGGTAAAAATTTCATAAACCAAATCCACTAAAAATATGTCCAAATGATTCAATGAAATCTAGCCCACCATTTAGTACGAGAATTAAAATCGGCACACCAATATTGACATTTATCCTGATAGAAACCTCTATTCGAGCTGAGGTTTTTCAGTGTGAAATTGGAGATAAATTTGTACGACTTTTTTGAAGAAAGTTTTCAGATATTAGGGCATAATCACATTCAAAAACCCTTTCAAATTTTTCCCTTGAAAAAATTCTGGACTGAAATGGACAGAATAACATTGTTTAATAAAACTACCATAAATTTGGCTCCATAAGTCCAATGGCCACCAAATGTTTAGAGTATACATAAAACATGTATATATACAACTATTAATAAGAATATATTTCAATATTATGCTTTATGGATGGTCAAATATTTGAGCAAATTGGATGGGCATATTTGGGATGCAAACAGTCCACCTCCTTGGGATATAAATACATCCTCCTCTTCTCCTAGCAAGGGGTTAGAATTTCAGAGCAAAGGAGGATAGGTTGGAACAACCAAGGCTCTTCCAAATTATTGTTAGGATCTTCCATTCCCAAGTTTCAACTTGAGATACCATTCCTCATTTCTTCTTTTCCTTTACTTTTGTGTTCTTCTTCATTTGTAATCTTGTAAGTGTTTATTTTGTAATTCTATTTTAATACATGTTAATTTCTCATTATATATTAATATATTCCACACCTTATTTTGTAATATTAACGTTATTAAAATATTTTAAACCATGTTAAAATAAATTTTCTATTTTTCTTTATCATTCAATCGAATGTCTATATTTAATTCTCTTCACCATTTTTGTGTGTGTTCGAAACAGAAATCTTTTCTTATCCATTCATTTTTCTTCTCTTATTAATTCATAATCATAAATGTAATTAACCAGATTACTAATAATCTCAATGGATGAGTAAATATCTCATTGGGTTGAGTCAAAATTTTGGGTTGTTAAGTGATTGAGAGTATTTTCTCGATGAATATTCTTTGAATTAATATTGTGTATGTTGAACTTAACAAGTCATGGATTAAAGAATTGTTTTGTTTAATGTGTGGTTTCCATGTATTATTGGAACCATAAATACACTACTATAAACATGTATTGATTTATATTAAAACCCTAAGTTATGTTAAGGCTTGGATTAAAGCTTTAACACTTAGGAATTTCAGTCAACGTCATCTTGTGAAGTGGGTGTTAATTTAATGAAATATACAGAAAAGCTCAAGGATATCACAATCCTAACTCCATAATAATTAAATCACCCCAATCTTTATAAAATTGTTAAATCAGACACAAAAAATTAATCACTTAATTTATGATCTGAAAACAAACCCACCAATTAAAATATAATCAATTAAAAATAATCAACTATTAAAAAGTATCATCACCGAGGATTCAACCCGAGTGCAGTTATACACATTAGAAGAGCACCAGAACCTTGAATGGTCGGTAGGAGACAATAATACGCTCTTCAATCATCAAAATATTTCATGATATTCTTATCACATGTTAGAGTTGTTTTAACTATAGAATCCTTCAGTGAGAATTGAGAAGCAACATAAACTGTTTTCTTCTTTTGCAAAGTCTCAATAAGTGTCTACTCGAGATTGGCCCACTAAAATTCCAAATATAGACATTTTATATTGAATATGATTTTATGACCATTAATCATAATAATATTCTCTTCATAAGCCTTATAAAATCTCTCAACTTCATCTTTATGCATCTGAACTTTGTTCTGAATCAAATAGTCCAGTTCCTTGAGCTTCTTGGAGTTTTATTCCAATAGTGAATTCTTGACATTAATGTTTTTTTTCAATTTTTATTTAAGTGCATGATTGTTTTCTCCTGGATACTATTTCTTAGAAACTTTTTAAAAAGTTCTAAGGCACTTACTTAAAGTTTTCTATTTAATATTTTAGAGGCTCCAACCTATCTGGAGAGCTTCAAACATTCTGAAATATTTTCTTATATCCCTTTCTTCACAGTATCCACTTCTTCTCTTAGCTGGGTGATTTCTTCATTTATAAATTGAATGACTCCAAAAACAAGGGATAATATTTCTATAGGAACACCATGAATAATATATCTTAATATAAAAAATAATATATCTAAAGACGTTATAGATTTATCATCCCTAATTGTGAGAAAATCTTGATCTTGAGGACATTTTTCAAAATTACTAACACATAACTCATAGTCTCTTGAGGTAGAAAGGTTTTCCTTTTCCTTGGTGGAAACCGAGACAAATTACATTTAAATTCCATGCTTGATATATATTTATTGTAATAAAGTCATGGATAAATAGATATTTCATCTTCTTTAGATAAAAATGACTTCTTCCTTAACTTTATTTTCTCTTTCTTTCTCTTGTTCATCATGGGCTTATAAAAATAGAATTCTACTCAGATATAATTGAATCTTCACCAGAACTGCACTTCATTGTTAACAAAGGAAAGATACTCATATAATCAAAATAGAAAATATTCAATGTAGATAATCCCACATAGGTGGGCCTGTTCTATAATATAACATGAATGGAGAAGTTTGGGATATGCTTAACACAAGAAGAGGGGGAGGATCATTGATGGGGACTTTTTAACCTTCTACAACTTTTAACCCTTTTCCTATTTTAATTTTTAGGATCTTTATTATCTTATTCTCTACTCAAACTTTTATTAATATATATGAAAGAAGTAAAATATAGCACATGATATTTTACGAGGTTCACTACTCAATGAAAGTTTCTAGTCATTGCTGTGTGTAACACCCCAAGTTTTTAGGGACCTTTTTCTCTCTAATAAATTAAATTATTATTAAAAAATTTCATTTAATTAATTTAAACATTACTATCACACATCACCAACTTGGAATATGTTACATGCAACACCATCTTGACATACATTACACACAACACTGAGTTTCAACGAAACCTCTTTTTTTGTTATAATTATTTAAATGAGATAATTATAACCTAACCGTTAAACTTAGTAACATGAATAGTCATATATACCTTTAAAATATTATTTATAATGGTTTTATATAAATAAAACATATTTATAATGAAAGATATAATTTTTGGCATAGTCCTTATAAGTTTAAAAATAGTATTTTCTCAAATAAACTGCTTTTCATATCATTCTATGAAAAAAATACAATTAATTTTAGAAAAATTTAGAAATTTAATTTGATAAAATAAAATTATTTTTTAAAATTTATATTTCCATTTTATATTAGGATTAATTATTGGGATTTTTCTGAGAAACTTCATTTTTGGATGAATCTTAAAAAATACAGGATTTTAATTCAAAAATGCCTTTTTCTATAATTTATGTAAATGGATAAATTTTATTTTAAATTGATTTTAAAGTTTAATTATATTATATTTTTATCAAAAAACCCAATTGGGTTCATTTTAATCAATTTAACTATGAACTTTAATTTAAAATCATAACAAACTCTTGAACATTTTAAATTTAGAAACCAGTATTGTCAACCCGACTGTAGGATTAAATTTAAATTAATTTCTGCCACTTTTGTGATTGGAATTTAAAAAAATGGAATACATATTTGGTATCAAAATATTTTATAATTTTTAATAAGTTCATATTAGTTTTTACCAAAAATATTAGTGAAATTAATTAAAATTAATTACATCGATTAAGGTAAAATTAAGCTTAACTATGGACTAAACCTTAAACGCAAGGGTCTAAATGACCTAGAAACTTTTCCAAAATCCATTTTATAGACATATTTAGATCTTATAATAACTTATATATACTTTGGAACATTATTGGATCCAATTTACATTTTAAAAATGTGGGTGTAATCCCGTTTCCTAAAATTTACAAGGGTGCCAGTCCTCCACAATAAAAAAGAACTCCTCTCCTCCAAATTCCTCACACCTATAAATACAAATTTGATCAACCAAGATCTGAAAAAATAGATCCTCAAAATCCCAAAACCCCAACCAAGAATCCTCACCTTGGGCATAAATCAATCTATGGAAGCCCTTTGGTGCAAACTAAATGGAGTTCCCTGAATAAGAGGTAACATTCTTCCTCAAGTTCTTTTATGTTATTTCCATTATACACCCCTCAACTCTTCTTATTACATGATTATATAAAAAAATAGTATAATAAATATTATAGGATGTTATTATTCTAATGGTTATACCTACACTTACACACACTTCCATCTAATGGGTAGTAGACATACTGTTTACATGTACATCGAACTACCACCTCACAAAATGATGACTGTTCATTTTTCCTTTATATCCTATCAAGGTGAAAATTATGATGGAAAATATATTTATATATGATATTTATAATTCAATTAATCTTATTTAATTAATTTACAACACATATTTTTATACTTTCAATTTTTATGTAAATATGATAATTTCGTTTGAGGAAATGTAGACTACCGCACCCTCAAAGCGATGTGATTCGTTCACACACTAAATGGAATGTATTAATTATGGGTTTAGTGAAATTATATTATATAATAAATATAATTTAATAATTATATAATAAATATAATATAATAATTATATAATAAATATAATTTAATAATTAGATATATAAATATATATACATACATTTCATTTACTCTCTTTCTTTCTATATGATAATAAAATGAAAACACCATTCATGCGTATGTAAGACCTACCATCTCCATGAATTATGTATTCCATTTCATACTTCTATTCAATATAGATTATTATAATACAAATATAATTAATTTACATGATATTTATATCATGGTTTACATTCTTTAAATCATTATATATGTTTATGGACAAAAGATATTACAAATTAAGACACATGCAAAGAACAAAGCAGATATTACACGAAGTGAAACCTCAACATAGAATTGTTAACAAGTGGGTAATATAAAGTAATAATAAAACCATATATGGTATTAGATATAATAACATTATTCTGTAAAATATTTATAATAAACTTATATTTATTATACATGAATATTTCATGAGTATTAAGAGAGTCAAGACTTAAGGTAAGGGAAATTTCATCTCACTTTTTATTTCCATGAGATACATGACTTAGACATCACTATTTTCTTTTGTGTGGTGTATATACTGACCATGAAAGAATTATATGATTATCATTATTAAATATATGGGTATTTAAATATTCATTATATCATATTTATTTCATGGGGTTAATGTTTCAAAAGTTACCAAATCGGTAGGGCAATTTTGTCTAAATTTGCCTTCTTTGAGACACTTGTTTTGTTATGCATCTACATTATTTTTATAGATTTTATACTAACATTTGAAATTTTATGTCATGAATCTAATTATTTTTATGATAGTTTAAGATTTATGTAATTTCATTTCCTTACAGGGAGTGTATGATCAAAAGTTACCAAGTGGTATGATTTTATTGAAGCAATCTCATCATTTATCAAGATTGCTTATGATTATGCTTAAATTGATGAAATATTATGATTAGTCTCTCAATAAAACTCCTGAGTTTACTTATACTCTATTTATTCAAGGTATATCCATTTATTAATACCATTTCCCAATCTTTGTTACTTAAAATAATTAAGAAAATGTTTATATGAAATATCTAATCGTATTTCCCTCCTCGTTCAGAAATATGTTGTATTTCAAATACCATGTTTTCAAAAATGCTTTTAGATGATCCATGATTATAATTTTCATGTAAAAAGTTTTTTCAATTTTTTTATTATTTCCAAAGATTCCTTTATAAATTTTTAAATCTATTTAAATTTTTTTTTTCAAATTTGTTTTATGTTTTAAAAATATTTTTTCATTACAGAAAGAATATTTTCCTAAAGAAATGTTTTTAAAGGGTACCTAAAAATTATTTCCCATCTAATACGACTTCCATTGTTGTTACTCATGCCTTTATGAAAAAATGATTCAATGTTTCCATTCATATTATTTCAGTTAATGGTTTATCTTTTTATGGAATAATTTTTATAAAACCCTTTTATCTTTTATATGTTTTATGGTTTTGAAACCTGTTTCTCTTTCATGGGTTATATTCTTTTTAAACCCACTTTTTTCATAAGTTTTTTTAATGAAATTATTATGAAACTTGTATATTTTTCTACAGGTTATGATTTGATTACATGTTTATGATACCCATTTCATTTCATGAGTTATTATATGATTTTTAATGATCTTGTGGAAAATGTATGTATGATTTCATTATGTGATGGGTGGGAATTATATCTCCCTCTAATGCATTGGCTAAATATTTATATATAATGAAATAGATGAAGATGGTCTTATAAGTGAACCTTGACTACTAAGATGTCTATGTGTGTGAACCATGACTACTAATATTTTATGATGAGTGAACTAATGCTACTAAGATGGCTATGGGAGTTCCCATGACAACCAAGATAGTATGAGGAGTGAACCCATACTAATAATATGGATTTAGAAACAATGACCTGACTACTATTAAAATCATTTTGTATTCTTATTTTTTTTCCACAATTCCATGATTTATTCTTATGTTATGATTTCATGGATTATGTTCTTTATTTCCATATAATTCATGTCTTATAAACAACCAATATTTATGGAATGATTCCTATTTATGATCTTTGATATGCAGGGTATGATCTTATATTTTCATGATCAAGTTGTCATAACCCTATGTTCATGTTTATGATTTCATGTGTCCCTTGTTTACCCTTACTCAGCATCTGAGTTCACACCTTTTTATGTTTCATTCACCAGGTTATGAAGATATTTATTTTGTTTGATCTGTATAAGAAGGGTTCTAGTGAAGAAGAACCTAGTGGGAGATAATGTAGCTCACTTATATACTATTGTTTATGTTTCCATGTTTCCAAAGGAACTAGACTAGTACAATCTTTGGGCATCTATTTGTATATTGTTTTAAGTATTCTGAAAAATCAATGTAATGAATTTTTATGAAAAGAGGGGGTTTCTATAGTTGTTATCAAATCAAAGGTTTAGTTAAAATTTAAAAGTTTGAATGATAAAACCTTAGTGATAACCCTAAGGATATGTCTAAGGATAAGTCTAAGAACAAGGAAAATTATAGAAAAATGTCCTGGAATTTTGGTAAAAAATATAGTAAGTGATTTCCTTGAAATAAAACCCTTCTGGATTCAACAAGTGTATGTGGCTTTGGAACAAATGTACCTAGGGGTAACAACTTTGATAATATTTCCTAGGCCTCACTTGGGGTAATCTGGTACATCACAATGGGCCTTGATGCACACATGGTTTGACACTCCTGGGGGATATTCTCTGGGAATTCACAAACTCTTCATAAACCATCATGAAGGATTTAAATAGAAGTTGGATATGAATAACTTAGGATAAAACTAAGGCGTCATAGTTTAATGAAGGTGTAATAATTTATACATAATGTAAGTAACTTTTCATGATTAAGTGGTTCTACATTACGATAAGACTTTCTTATTCTATTCTTTTTGTTTTAGTAAATGGATAGAAGCTGAAGAAAACGTGTTAATGGTGATTGCAACAGACAATGTAATGATTGTCTTCCTGGGAAACCGAATTCTATAGGAGTTGTAATGAAAAATCTTGCTGCTATTATCACATATATTTATTAAGCTATAGATCATGGTGGACTTCCAAATGAGAAGAATAGGTAGGAACATTCTTTTCAGTCTTTCTTGAGACAACTTCCACCTTCTTTCATAGGGTCTTATGATCCACTTGTTTCTAAACAATGGATCAGTTCTACTAAAAATATATTCTCTATTCTCTAGTGTTCAGAGCATGAGAAAGTCATTCTGGCTATTTATTGATTAGAAGACGAAGTAGAACAATGGTGAAATATAATCAAGAATACAAGGCGACAAGATGAGATTGAATCCATGGATTGGTACAAGTTCAAGAACTTATTTATCAATAAGTAATTTCCTTAAATTCTTTATACCAAGATGGATAAAGAGTTCCTTGAGTTAAAGAAAATGGATGATAAATATATTGGTATCTATGGGGATAATTTCATGATACTTGTGATTTATACTTTAGGAATTATCATCCAACCCAAATGTAAAGTTTATAGTTTCTTCAGTGGCTTAAAGATAAGTAATAGAAGGGAATTGGAGATAAGATACTTTAGTAGATAAGAATAGATTTTATGTTGTGGAATAGAGGTTTAAATGGAGGTTGGAGTCACGTATAAATATCATGGTTTTGAAAATAAAAGGAAGATGGATTTTTAATGAAAATCTAAAAACCATGAATATAAGAATATGTTCTTTCATTAATTCTCTAAGTGTGGGAAGAAGCATGGAAGAAATTACCTTAAGGGCTATAATAAATGTTTTAAGTGTGGAAGGGAAGTCTACCAGACATTTGATTGCCGAAGTGATGGGAAGAAGTTAAAAAATTGTGTAAATGGAGAAAAGGTGACACATAATTCACATCACATGATTTAGCACTACAAGTGTAAGGAGAATGGGCATTATGCTAACCACTGTCCAAATCCAAGGGCTAGTGACGATGATCGATGTTAACAACCCCTTAAGCCAAGGGACAAGGGGAGATCTCATTCAATCGATATTTCTAATGAGGGTTGAGATATAAATGTGGTAAATGATACATTTACTATCAACTCTAGAACTACTAACGTCTTATTTGATTTTTTATCTACCCACTCTTTCATATCTAAAGAATTTTCTAAGGGTTTTGAGATTCCACCAAAATGATTAGATACAAAATTAGTAGTGAAAACCCCTAATGGTATGATGATTCCATCCCAAGACTATGATTCCTCTCCAGTTAAAGTTTGTGGGAATGTGCTTCCAAAAAATCTTTTCATTCTTCCTTTGGTTGAATTTGATGTCATCTTAAGGATATATTGGATTTTTGTGAATAAATAACACATCAATTTTTGAGAAAGGGAAGTTAAGTTTGATATTTCCAACCCTTCAATGATCATTCATCAATGTGATGATAAGCATGAACTTACTGTGGATATTTCATCTAGGGTATGTGTTTTAATTCCCATTAAAAATGGTTGTTTATCTCAAATGGTTAGGGAGAAAATCGACATCGATGATATGCCTTTATTTAGGGAATTTTTGGATATATTTTCAGAAGAGTTATCCAGCCTTCAACCAAAACCTAAAATTGAGTTCCCAATATAACTCATACCTGGTTCTACACCAATTCTAATGAATCATTATAGAATGGCCCCAATTGAGTTTCAATAATTGAAGAAGAAACTCCAAGAAAAACTTGATAAGGGATTAATTCAGCAATGTGTGTCACCTTGGGGTGAACCTATTATTTTTTGTGAAAAAGAAACATGGATAAATGCGACTCTAAATTGATTATCGGGAGTTGAACAAGATTACAATCAAGAAAAAGTATCCTCTTCCTAGCGTTTATGAATTATTTGATCAAATTTGCAAATCTCAATACTTTTCCAAGATTGACCTTTGTTATGGATATCATCAATTAAGGGTCAAGAAATAGGATATACCCAATACAACACTTTGTGCATGGCATGGACACTATGAATATATAGTGATTCCTTTTGGTCTTACTAATTCACCTACTATCTTTATGGATTTTATGGATAGAGTCTTTAGAGATCACCTTGAACAATATTTGGTAGTCTTTATAGATGATATTCTAATCTATTCATAGATAAATAAAGAGCATCAAGATCACTTGAGAATTTTACTAAAGACCCTAATGAAGGATAAAATATATGAAAAAAATTAAAAAGTGTGAATTTTGACTGAAAAGGTTTCATTTTCGTGTCACATAATCTCAAGAGATGGTATATCAGTAGATCCAAAAAAGATAAAGGCTATAGAATACAGGCCTAGACCAACCCCGATAAATGAGATGCATAGATTTCTTGGTTTAGCTAGATATTATCAAGGGTTTTTGGAGAACTTATCAGGGATCACTAATCCTATGAGCAAGTTATCTTGGTAGGGTGTCATGTTTTTTTGGACAAATGAATGTGAGTAATATGTCAAGGAACATAAGAGAAGGTTAGTTAATCCACTTGTTCCTACATTACCCTATAATGGATAAGGGTTTGTAATCTATAGTGATGCATCCAAGAATGGATTGGGATGTTTTCTTATGAAAAATAACCTGGTTAACACCTATGCCTCATGAAAATTTAAGATTCATGAGAAAAATTACCCAACTCAAGATTTGGAGTTAGCATTAGTAATTTTTTAATTAAAGATATATAGGAATTATCTTTATGTAAAAAAGTGTGATATATATACCAATTATAAAAGTATGAAATATATATTTAATATAAGGAGTTTAACGTGTACCAAAGAAGATGGTTCGAGTTGATAAAGGATTATGATTTCTCAATACATTACCGCCATGGGAAATAGAAAAATGTGGCCAATACATTGATTCAAAATGATAATTATAGATTATCCATGATGAGGATAAAAAAAGATCCAATATTTCTATATTTTCAAAGGATGGAGTTGGAAATACTAAAGGATGGGGGAAAATATTATCTTTCTAAAATTAATGTTCAACCCTATATCCAAGTGAATATTAAGGAGGTGTATAAGGAAGATGAATAAATGAAAAATAAAATTAGAGATATTATTGAGTTTAACCTTGATCAGGATGGAATGATAAGGTTTGGTAACCTTATATGTGTTTCTTACATACCATATTTGAAGGAGCTGTTAGAGGAATCTCATAGTTCTTCATTATTTATTTATTCTAGAAGTATAAAGACGTGTCGGGAATTGAAATACTACTTATGGTGGGATAGAATGAAGGGATATTTCACAGAGTTTATATTTTAGTGCTTGGTATGATAACAAGTTAGAGATGAATGAAAAATTTCAAAGGGGATGTTTCATCCATTACCCATACCAGAATGGAAAACGGAGGACATCACTAAAGTTTTTTCATTGGACTACCCAAAACATCTAAGGGGGTAGAATGTAACAACCCAAGTTTTTATGGAATTTGTTTCTCGGATAAATTAAATTTTCATTAATATATTTTATTTAACTATGTAAAACATTCCTTTCACATGGCACTAACTTGGTATAAGTTACACACAATGTTGAATTAGTGTATATTAAAAGCAACACTGAGTTTCTACGAAACATTTTTTTTGTTATAATTATTTAAATGATAAAATTATAACCTAGATGTTGAACTTAGTTATATGAATAGAAATAAATAATTTTCAATTATTTTTTATAATGGTTTTATATAAATAAAACATATTTATAATGAAAGATATAATTTCTGGAAAAGTCCTTATATGTTTAAAAATATTATTTTCTCAAATAAACTACTTTTCATGTCCTTCTTTGAAAAAAAATAAAATTAATTTTAGACACATTTAGAAATTGTATTTTATAAAATAATCTTCTTTTTTTGAATTTATAATTTAATATTTAACTTAGGATGAATTTTTGTGATTTTTTTGAGAAATTTAATTTTTGGAAGAATAATGAAACATAACAGATTTTAATTCAAAACTGGCTTTTTGTCTAATTTATTTATAAGGTTAAATTATATTTTAAATTGGTTTAAAATTTTAATTATGTAATATTTTTATAAATAAACCCAATTTGGGTCATTGGAATAAATATCACTTTGAAATTGAATATAAAAACATAGGAAACTTTTGAATGTTTTTTACTTTAAAAACCTGCATTATAGACCCGACCACGAGATTAAATTTAAGTTAATTTTTACCAATAATGGGATTGGAATTTTGAAAAATTGATTAAACATTTTAAATCAAACAAATTTATAATGTAAAATATGTTCAAATTATTTTTCCACTAAAATATTAGTGAAAGTAATTAAAATTAAGTACATATATTAAGGTAAAATTAAGTTTAACGAGGGACTAAACATTAAACATAAGGGACTAAATGACCAAGAAACTAGTAAAAAATTCATTTTATGGCCATATATAGACCCAATAATCACATTTATTGGCTTTGGACCATTATTGGATCTACTTTCTATGGAAAAAACGTTTGTGGAATTCCTTTTCCTAAAATTCACAAGAGTGCCACTCCTCTTCCATTAAAAAAGGCCTCATCTCCTCACACTTCCTGACACCTCTGAAGACACTTTAGCTTAACCAATATCTAACCAAGTAGCTCCTAAAAATACCTCCCCTTAACCAATAATACTATCCTCATGCAGAAACCAATCCAAGGAATCCATTTGGTGCAAACTAAAAGGAGTTACTTGAATAAGAGGTAACATTCTTCCTCAAGTTTTTTATGTCATTTCCATTATACAGCTCCTAAGATCTTATTATTATATGATTTTATAACAAAACCAGTATCCTAAATTTACTATGATGTTTTTATGATAAAGGGGAAATATACACGTATACACAATTTCATCTAATAGGAAACACACATACTGTTTATGTGTACGACGAACTACCGCCACACAAAATAGTGATTTTTCATTTTTCGTTTATCGCCTCTCATGGTGGAAATTATGATGGGAAATATATTTATATATTATATATATGATATTTATAGTGTATTTAATCTTATTTAACTCTTTTATAACACATATCTTTATACCTTCCATTTTATGTAAATACGATAATTTCATTTGAGAAAGTGTGGATGACCACCCCCTCAAAGAGACGTGATTCATTCAAACACTACATGGAATGTATTAAAGATGGTGTTAGTAAAGTTATATGATATATATTATTTAATCATTATAATGGAAGAATTATATATATACATACATTTCATTTACTTTATTTCTTTCAATACGATAATAAAACAGAATCTAAGTTCAAGCGTACGTACGACCTACCATCTTTATGAATGTTGTATTGCATTTCACACTTCTATATTATATGGGAAATTTTAATAAAAATATAATGAATATAAATTATACTTATATCATATTTTATAATATTTAAATCATGATATAAGTTTTAGGACCAAATATATAACAAATTAAGACACATGTGAAGAATAAAGCAGATATTACCTGAAGTGAAACCATAACATAAAATTATTAACAAGAGGGTAATATAAAGTAATAATAAAACCATATATTGTATTAGATATAATAATATGATTATTTAAAATATTTACAATAAACTTACATTTGTTATATATTAATATGGTATGAGTACGAAGAGATTCAAGACTTAAGGTAAGGGAAATTTCATCTCACTTTTTATTTATGTGAGATACAGGCCTTATACATCACTCGTTTCTTTTATGTGGTGTATAAAATACCCATAATTGTATTCTATGATTCTTATTATTAAATTTATGGGTATTTTCATATCCATTCTATTATATTTATTTTATTGGTTTAATGTTTAAAAAGTTACCAAATTGATAAGATAATTTTTTCTCAATTTTCCTTTTTTAAGACCCATGTTTTGTTATGCACCTATATTATTTTTCAAGGTGTATATACTTCCATTTGACATGTTATATCATTAACATAATTCTTTTAATGATAGTTTATGCTTAATGTAATTTCATTTCCTTAAATGGAGAGTATGATCAAATGATACCAAGTGGAATAAGTTTATTGAAGCAATATCATCATTTATCGATATTGTTCACTACTGGAAATTTAGGCTATAGCCACTGTTTCAAACCATGACTATAATGTAGAGACCCGAAGCCTGACGTACATAGACATTACATGACTTTTGCGGAATACTTAGTATATAACAAAAACACACACACAAGGACCGTAATAGTTTAGTGTCTTTGGAAACTCGGAATATAATCTTCTAATCGTGGTGAAAGATCTTCAACATCACCCATAAAGATCACCTTTTTTTTAAAACCTAAATCCTTTCTTTATGTCCTGGGGAAAAGAAAACATAAAAGGGTGAGCTCAAATGCTCAGTAAGGGTAAACAAAAGAAATATCAATCACGTCATATTCATAAGAACATATCTTTTGGAAATCTTAACCTGCAAAAGAGATCATAATTTCATAACATGGGATAAATCATAGTAGTGAAATGTAATCCCAATAATCATAACTTAAAACATGAAACGTTGTGGCATACACACATAATCATAGATAATCATTTCTTATTAGTCAAGACTCATTTCCAAGACTATCTTAGTGGAAAAAGTCCCTTTCTGAACCGAGTTCACTCCTCGTTTCAGTCCTATTTCACTGAACCAGTATAACCTACCATTCCAGCCATGTCTATCTCATGAGATATAAAATCTTTACCCAATGCATTGTAGGGAGATATATGTCTCACCCATCTCATAATGATACCATTCTTATGTGTGCCACAAAATCTTAAATCATACATCATTGCATAACCCATGTAATAAAAATGGGAATCTTAAACATCGCTACATCATCAAAAAATTTATATAAGATAAAGGAATTCATTAAAATAATTCCATCACAACATAATCAAACCAATGTAATAATAGGTATATAAACAGAACCCTATATTATCTTAGATGAAAAATAATTTTGATAAAACACTTGAACTCCATTCTTGAGGAAAAGATCATTTCTACTTCAAAAACATTTTTCCTTTCTTAACATGTCATAAAATTTTAAACTAAAAGAAGTTGATTAAAAATAAACTTGAAAACTTGTAAAGGAAGATTCTTGGAAATAATGTTTTAAAAATCCATTCATTCCATATAAGTTAAAAAAACATTCTTCTCGTACTTTTGTTGGAAAAGTCAAAAAAGTAACTCGTACAAAAAAAACGACAAAAGATTCCTTTCATATCTTTTACTAAAAACTCACCGAAGGGTAAAATTGGATTTAAAAAATTTTAGGTGGATGGAAATAATATTACATATTGAGGAAACGTGCATTTGGGTGATAAAATACACCCCAGTAAATACTAAAGTATAAAAAATCTCGGATAAAAATGAGATTGTGATATTTCCCTTACCTTCGGTCTGATTTGCTTCGTAAGTGTCTGAACCTCCTGTATAATGATTTAAATAATGTCATTGACTTATTCCAGAATCATACTCATTATTATGATATCATATATGGTTCACTTATGCCTTTATATTACCCGTTCTTTTGTAAATTCCATGTTAAAGAGTGTTTTGGGTAAAATCATTTAATTTTTCGTCCATGTTTTGACTTGTAATTATTCATATGATTACTTAGATCATGATTACTTAATTCCAGAATATAAAACATGATTTATATAAAATATATATTCAGAATATACATATATATAATAGATCAGTAAATGGAAAGAAATACACCATTCATGGAGACGGTAGGTCGTACGTACGCATGAACGCTGTTTTCGTTTCCTTATTGAGTTGAATGGAATTAAGTAGATGACATACATATATATACACCTAAATCCAGTATCATTATTATGTCATATATTTCATTATTACTTATTATATATACATTATAATCATTCATGAATGGTTAACGTGGAGAATGAATCTCATCGCGTCGTGGAGACGGTAGTCCGTACGTACGCACGAGCGATGATATCATTCTCATGATCGTGGAATTGTATTGGAGTGTATGTATACTATTTCAGTATCAATATCACTTTAAAATAATCATATATAGTTATTATTTACACCATTATACCCATCCAAGTAAGGTGGTGGTGGAAAGTAGATTACACCACGGCGTGGAGACGGTATTCCGTACGTACGCACGCGCGGTGATTTCGTTTTTCGTAGGATGGATAGATGGTGAAATAGGGTTTTTTCATAATTATAATAACATATCAGTATATTAGTGATACTGATGTTATTACTTCATAATAAAACAACCTAAGAAGAAGAAGTGGAAGAAGAAATAAAGTTGAAAGAATCGCTAACGGACATTACCTCTTCTTTAAAACGCCTCTTTGAGATCTCCTTTTAGGGCACTAAAATTGGTTTTTTTATGAAGACCAGAACCTCTAGGATGTTTCTAGGGAAGTGGAGAAGAGAATTTGGCAGGTTTTGGCCGAGCTTGAAGGCTCAAAGTGGTGTGAGGAAGAGAGGGAGGAGGTGCCCTTTTATAAGGGAGGAGAGGGGTACCTTTGGAATAACTAAAAATATTATTTTATTATCAAGCCAAATTCGGTTTTAAATAGCTCCAAATTGATTTATTTATAAGATAAGGTGGGGATGGGTCTAAATTCTCTCATACAATAGAATTTAGACAAGTTTAGGTTCCTATTTTAACCTTATCATTTAGATTTAACAATAAGTAAAATAATTTTACTTTTACCGTGTCTTCTTGAGTGCTTATACTATAAGGTTAATAAAATTACCATAATAAGACAAACGAACCCCAAGTTGTTTATTATTAATATATATAACCTTATCTAAGTCATTTTCCCGAACCTAATATTTTTAGGAATAAAATTACATTTAATAATATAATATTTGTTTTAAAAACTATTTTATGTCAATTTTGACACTATTTTGTAATTGATTTTTGTGAAAATCATAACAGAATGATTAGTTCGAAAAAAGTAAATTAAATCAATAATAATATGTCATGTTAACCTAAAAAATTAGTCAATTTCATAAAAAGTCTGAAATTACATTTATTTGGGTATTTATAACATCAATTATGTCAATATTTCGTTAATAAGATAATTACTGCATCATCTTTGTGTCATAAATAAATTAAATTATTTAATGTATAAAAATTACAAATAAAATACCGTTATGTAGGAAATATTTTTATCTTTCTAAGTAATATTTATAGTCGAATTTATCTTATGTATAACCCTATATTAAAAATTATTTACTTATTAAACTTTGATTTTAACTATTTTAACCCTTCTTTAAATAAATTAATAATAAATGTCCTAATCTAATCCAAGTGGGCCTAAATGGTCATATTTTATTACTAAGGTTGTTTTTGGTCGAAGTAAACTTATCCAATAGAATTAGGACATGTTTTAGGGTAATAATAATATCATTTTTACCCTTAATTACCCTATTTACTTTTAAACGTGGTAAAAAAAGTAAAAAGTTACTATTCGCCAAAAACTATTTTCATCTCATTGAACCACATTTTACTTACTCACATCAACCATGTCTCTCGGATTTTTTAAATTCCATTCACAGAAGTGGTAAAATTAAGTTTTATGAAAAATTCATTTTTCTTAACTACCACTTAGTGGTTTCACTATTCATCAAAAAATGAAAGTTTCCAGAAAAATACCAAAAATTAGGCCTAAGCTATATTTGATATTATGAAATAAAAAATTATTTCTATTTTACCAAATTCAAAACATATCAGTTGCATTAATTAATTTAAAAATTAATTCCCGTCGTCAAAACAAATAGCGTGTTCTTAAGAGATAATAACAATCAAAAGATTGACACTTGTTTATGTCTGGTTTAAATGTGAAATTACATCCAATGAACAATATTGTATTAAATTTTAAAAATATATTCTAAATATACTTTAAAACCACTCAAATTAATAATTTATCACTATTAATTATTTCGATTAAAAAGGTTGTTTTTAATTAAAATTTAGTAATTTTCACTATTCATCAGAAAATGAAAGTTATCCGAAAAGTACCAAAATTTCACCCTAAGCTAATTTAAATATTACGAATCCAAAAATGAATTCCATTTTGAAAAATAAGAATTAAAAAATTTCAAAAATTGGTTATTACTATTCATAACAGCTAGTTTTAGTAATATTTTAATAGCATATTGTTGTTTAGTGAAACTCGTTATTGCGTACTACACACGCTATCGAGGAAGGTCGTGATTACGTGTAATGCAAGGCAATTCAAGGATGCGTGTTGTGCAAGATACTTTTGGTGTAGCGTACAAAACAAGACATTAATGAAATTAAAAAGAATATTTTTCATAAAATCTCGGGCTGTTACATTCTACCCCCCTTAAAATGAATTTCTCCCTCGAAATTCGTCAGGGTTATAAATGGTTTGCTACTCGAAAGTTTCTTTAATAGAAACCCACATAGTAAAAAGAAATCCCAAAACCAATCTTTAAAAACAAAATTATGAAACGTAACGGTTACCCAAATAAACTAATCACCGGGTTTCCACATAGGTGAAAATATGGATATGGAAAAGAAATCTAACCATCATGTTATGATGGAGAGTGATAGAGAACATGGCTATAGAAAATCCAGCAATCACAAAGCCATAAATTTGTGATGATCTAAGGTACCATCTGATTCATCAGATATAAGAGCTCTAGGAAAACATTTTTGGTTTTCAAGATCATATCCCTAAAGTTGATGAAATTGGAATTAGAAGAAATAATTTCGTGATTTTGGTATAGTCTCACCGTTTGTCGTTCTTTGGAAAATTTCCACTTAATCTCTTAAAGAAATGAAGTTGAATTTGTCATTCGTGATGTGTTAGCAGATCATGTGATAGAATGATGGGTCATTCCATATGTCTCAAACAAAAGGTTAGAAAAGTTATCAAAAAATACATAAGTCCATCTATAGTAAGATTAATCATATATGGTTCCTAAAATAGGCTTATACTTCATATATCATACTGCTTAATATAAGAAAACTAGTTTCTACTAAATAGGGACTTCCTGTAGGCCAGTGGTAGGCGATAAAGGCCAGTCACACTTCAGTTGTGGGTTCGATTCCCACAGCCTTGTCCGATGCGATGGGCTGTCGCCCGTCATGCAGGTTTCCTTTTTCTAAATCTATATTACTAAAACATCCCATAAAAAATATCAAAAAAGTTTTATCCTTAAACAATACTAACTTATGTCCAACATAATCCATTCTAATCTTTAGGCTTATCTAAAATACTTCGGTCCAAGATCATAGTATAAAGAAAATGATCACGTGAATGCCATCATTTATCCCCCATATATCATAAGATATATCTTGTTGGTCAAATTACAAATATGTGAATACCTTAATCATGTATTCTCTTGAAGAATGAATATCCATTGAACCTTAGTGAAAACATGAATTCAGTTAAAAGTTAACACTTTCCACATACCAAAATCCTCAAAATTCTATATCCTCAAACCATGATATCACTTAGTCCTTATATTAATCATGAGCTCATGAATACTATCAAACATATTAGATTCTCTTTATCCCTTCATTATGTTCATATCATCTGCTTTCCAAAAATATTTCAATCACTTTTCATGGATACCGATGCAATAAAATTACTGAAAACCACAATAGACCAAAACATAAATATTCCAATATTCCACGATACTATATACAACATTATTCTGGAATCCCATTACATAAACACTTAATAATTCCACCACATCGTTGTCATATTCAACATCACCAATAGTGATCGCATGTGACTTCCCTTTGTCCTTTGCCTTAAGTGGTTGCTCACGTTGATCATCACTAACCCTTGGATTAGGGCATTTATTAGCATAATGCCCCATTTCCTTGCACTTGAAGCATTGAAGTTTTGTTGGTGCGTTCTCTGCAGTCTTTTCTTTATTCACATCATTAGAAACCCTTTTTCCATTACTTCGACACTTAGCTGCTCGATGACCTTCTTTTCCACACTTAAAACATTTTATAGTCCCTTTAAGACAATCTCCACCATGCTTCTTTCCACACTTTGAGCATAAGGAAACATTCATCTTCTTTTCACCATTATTCTGAGATTTCTCCTTGAACTCCATCTTTCGTTTCTTGTCAAAACTATGAGATGGATAAGTAACACAAACTTCCATTTCTACCTTGATAGCACAACGCACAATTTCTTCATAGCTACTGAAGTCTCTTATAGCTAATGCCCTTCGAAGATTTGGTTTTAAGCCACTGAAGAATCGATCAACTTTACTTTCATGTTGGATGATAAATCCAGATGCATACCTTGAAAGCCTTGTAAAATTCACTTTGTATATACCAACAGATTCATCATACTTTTGCTTTAGTTCAAGAAACTCCTTCTCCATCTTTGTTCGAAGAATACGAGGGAAGTACTTATTGAAAAATAAGTTCTTGAACTGGTCCCATTCCATGGACTCAATTTCATCTCTTTGCCTTGTATTCTTGATAAGATTCCACCATTGATCAGATTCACCTTCCAAACGATAAACTGCTAAGATGACTTTATCATGTTCAGAACATTGAAGAACTGAAAATATCTTTTCAGTAGTACTGATCCATTGTTCAGCAACAAGTGGATTAGAATACACACTGAAAGAAGGTGGACGTTGCCTCATGAAGGACTCAATATAATATTGTTCCCTTCTCTGCTCATTTGGAAGTCCAGAATGATTCATAGCTTGTGTAAGTATAGCAATAAGATTTTGCACTCCATCTCCCATAACATTTGTTTGTTCAGGAGGACAATCAGTGCATTGTCCATTGCATTGATCAACACAGTTCCTTCGGGTTCCAGCCATCGTCTAAAACCCAAAAAGAATAGTGTGAGAGGAAAAAATCATGCCAGAGAAAACAACATAATAAAGGGGGAGTATCCTCAATATCTAACATCTTAGGTTAAATTCTATGATCGTTACCGTAGTTCTAGTATTGTATCCTATATGTATACTTATCCTTAGGGACATCCCTAGAAATACCTTAGAAATATCTCTAGGGATCTCACTAACGTTTTTGCATCCTAGTTTCCAAAGGTTGACTAAACCTTTCCTCGGATACCAACCGTAGAGACCCGAAGCCCGATGTACATGGACATTACATTACTTTTGCGGAATACTTAGTACATAACAAAAACACACACACAAGGACCGTAATAGTTTAGTATCTTTGGAAACTCGGAATATAATCTTCTAATCGTGGTGAAAGATCTTCAACATCTCCCATAAAGATCTTATTTTTTTTAAACCTAAATCCTTTATTTATGTCCCGGGGAAAAGAAAACATAAAAGGGTGAGCTCAAATGCTCAGTAAGGGTAAAAAAAAGAAATATCAATCACGTCATATTCATAAGAACATATCTTTTGGAAATCTTAACCTGCAAAAGAGATCATAATTTCATAACATGGGATAAATCATAGTAGTGAAATGTAATCCCAAAAATCATAACTTAAAACATGAAACTTTGTGGCATACACACATAATCATAGAGAATCATTTCTTATTAGTCAAGACTCATTTCCAAGACTATCTTAGTGGAAAAAGTCCCTTTCTGAACCGAGTTCACTCCTCGTTTCAGTCCTGTTTCACTGAACCGGAATAACCTACCATTCCAGCCATGTCTATCTCATGAGATATAAAATCTTTACCCAATGCATTGGAGGGAGATATAGGTCCCACCCATCTCATAATGATACCATTCTTATGTGTGCCACAAAATCTTAAATCATACATCATTGCATAACCCATGTAATAAAAATGGGAATCTTAAACATCGTGACATCATCAAACAATTCATATAAGATAAAGTAATTCATAAAAATAATTCCATCACAACATAATCAAACCAATGTAATAATAGGGATATAAACAGAACCCTATATTATCTTAGATGGAAAATAATTTTGATAAAACACTTGAACTTCATTCTTGAGGAAAAGATCATTTCTACTTCAAAAACATTTTTCCTTTCTTAACATGTCATACAATTTTAACCTAAAAGAAGTTGATTAAAAATAAACTTGAAAACTTGTAAAGGAAGCTTCTTGGAAATAATTTTTTAAAAATCCATTCATGCCGTATAAGTTAAAAAAACATTCTTCTCGTACTTTTGTTGGAAAAGTCAAAAAAGTACCTCGTACAAAAAAAATGACAAAAGATTCCTCTCATATATTTTACTAAAAACTTACCGAAGGGTAAAATAGGAATTAAACAATTGTAGGTGGATGGAAATAATATTACATTTTGAGGAAACATGTATTTTGATGATAAAATACACCCCAGTAAATACTAAAGTATAAACAATCTCGGATAAAAATGAGATTGTGATATTTCCCTTACCTTAGGTCTGATTTGCTTTGTAAGTGTCCGAACCTCCTGTATAATGATTAAAATAATGTCATTGACTTATTACATAATCATACTAATTATTATTATATCATATATGGTTCACTTATGACTTTATATTGCCCGTTCATTTGTAAATTCCATGTTAAAGAGTGTTTTGGGTAAAATCGTTTCATTTTTCGTCCGAGTTTTGGCTTGTAATTATTCATATGATTACTTAGATCATGATTACTTAATTACAGAATATAAAACATGATTTATATATAATATATATTCAGAATATACATATATATAATAGATAAGTAAATGGAAAGAAATACACCGTTCATGGAGACGGTAGGTCGTACGTACGCAGGAACGCTGTTGTCGTTTCCTTATTGAGTTGAATGGAATTAAGTAGATGACATACATATATATACACCTAAATCCAGTATCATTATTATGTCATATATTTCATGAGTACTTATTATATATACATTATAATCATTCATGAATGGTTAACGTGGAGAATGAATCTCATCATGTCGTGGAGACGGTAGTCCGTACGTACGCACGAGCGATGATATCGTTATCATGATCGTGGAATTGTATTGGAGTGTATGTATACTATTTCAGAATCAATATCACTTTACAATAATCATATATAGTTATTATGTACACCATTATACCCATCCAAGTAAGGTGGTGGTGGAAAATAGATTACACCACGGCGTGGAAACGGTATTCCATACGTACGCATGCGCGGTGATTTCATTTTCCGTAGGATGGATAGATGGTGAAATAGGGTTGTTTAATAATTATAATAACATATAAGTATATGAGTGATACTGATGTTATTACTTCATAATGAAAAAACCTAAGAAGAAGAAGTGGAAGAAGAAATAAAGTTGAAAGAATCGGTAACGGACATTACCTCTTCTTTAAAACGCATCTTTGAGATCTCCTTTTAGGGCACTAAAATTGGTCTTTGATGAAGACCAGAACCTCTAGGATGTTTCTAGGGAAGTGGAGAAGAGAATTTTTCAGGGGTTGGCCGAGATGGAAGGCTCAAAGTGGTGTGAGGAAGAGAGGGAGGAGGTGCCCTTTTATAAGGGAGGAGAGGGGTACCTTTGGAATAACTAAAAATATTATTTTATTATAAAGCCAAATTCGGTTTTAAATAGCTCCAAATTGATTTATTTCTAAGATAAGTTGGGGATGGGTCGAAATTATCTCATCCAATATAATTTATACAAGTTTAGGTTCCTATTTTAACCTTATCATTTAGATTTAACATTAAGTAAAATAATTTTACTTTTACCGTGTCTTCTTGTGTTCTTATACTATAAGGTTAATAAACTTACTATAAGAAGCCAAACGAACCCCAAGTTGTTTATTATTAATATATATAAACTTATCTATGTCATTTGGATGAACCTTAGATTTTTAGGAATAAAATAACAATTAATAATATAATATTTGTTTTAAAAACTATTTTATGTCAATTTTGACACTATTTTGTAATTGTTTTTTGTGAAAATCATAACAGAATGATTAGTTCGAACAAAGTAAATTAAATCAATAATAACATGTCATATTAACCTATAAAATTATTCTATTTCATAAAAAGTCTGAAATTACATTTATTTGGGTATTTATAACATCAATTATGTCAATATTTCATTAATAAGATAATTACTGCATCATCTTTATGTCATAAATAAATTAAATTATTTAATGTCTAAAAATTACAAATAAAATACCATTATGTAGGAAATAATTTTATCTTTCTAATGACTATTTATAGTCGAATTTATCTTATGTATAACCCTATATTAAAAATTATTTACTTATTAAACTTTGATTTTAACTATTTTAACCCTTCTTTAAATAAATTAATAATAAATGTCCTAATCTAATCCAAGTGTGACTAAATGGTCATATTTTATTCATAAGGTTGTTTTTGGTCGAATTAAACTTATCCAATAGAATTAGGACATATGTTAGGGTAATAATAATATCATTTTTACCCCTAATTACCCTATTTACTTTTAACCGTGGTAAAAAAAAGTAAAAAGTTACTATTCACAAAAAATTATTTTCATCTCATTGAAACACATTTTACTTACTGACATCAACCGTGTCTCTCGGATTTTTTAAATTCCACTCACAGAAACGGTAAAATTAAGTTTTATGAAAAATTCATTTTTCTTAACTACCACTTAGTGGTTTCACTATTCATCAAAAAATGAAAGTTTCCAGAAAAATACCAAAAATTAGGCCTAAGATATATTTGATATTATGAAATCAAAAATGATCTCTATTTTACCAAATTCAAAACATATCAGTTGCATTAATTAATTTAAAAATTAATTCCCGTCGTCAAAACAAATAGCGTGTTCTTAAGAGATAATAACTATCAAAAGATTGACACTTGTTTATGTCTAGTTTAAATGTGAAATTGCATCCAATGAACAACATTGTATTAAATTGTAAAAATATATTCTAAATATACTTTAAAACCACTCAAATTAATAATTTATCACTATTAATTATTTCAATAAAAAAGGTTGTTTTTATTTATAATTTAGTAATTTTCACTATTCATCAGAAAATGAAAGTTATCCGAAAAGTACCAAAATTTCACCCTAAGCTAATTTTGATATTACGAATCCAAAAATGAATTCCATTTTAAAAAATAAAATTTATTAAATTTCAATAAGTGGTTATTACTATTCATAACGGCTAGTTTTAATAATATTTTAATAGCATATTGTTGTTTAGTGAAACTCGTTATTGCGTACTACACAGGCTATCGAGGAAGGTCGCAATTGCGTGTAATGCAAGGCAAGTCAAGGATGTGTGTTGTGCAAGCTCCTTTTGGTGTAGCGTACAACAAAAGACATTAATGAAATTAAAAAGAATATTTTTCATAAAATCTCGGGCTGTTACATATAAGTACCAAACCCATAGCTATAGGTTATATCCACGATTCAAGGAACTATGGCTGGTAATGGCATTCTTATAGGGTTTTATCCACAATTTGAAACCATGGAAGAACATTCATCTACACAAATCCTATAGCCATGGTTCAAAACCGTGGCTATATAGCTTTAGCCACGGTTTAAAACCATGGATTTAGACCTACAGCCACGGTTTAAAATCGTGGCTCTAGGGCTTTAAATTTCATAAAAAAAAAACCCACAAGCCCCCTTGAACAGCCCCTTGCACCCCATGGATAGCCCTTTCACCCCCTGGACAGCCCCCCTACACCCCATGCCCCCTAGACAACCCACACCCCCCCCCCCGAACATCCCCATTGCACCCCCTAGACAGTTCCCTTGTACCCCCCTGGACAACCCTTATACCCCCCTAGACAGCCCTTGAACCCCTCGTGGACAACCCCCCTGCACCCCCATGCCCCCTGGACAGCCCCCTTCCACCCCCTGGACAGCCCTTGCACCCCCCCTGGACAACCCTTGCACCTCCCTAAACACACCCCTGCACCCCCCTGCCCCCCCTTGGACAGCCCCCTTTCCCCACCCCCACCCCTGCAGTATCCCACCACCCCACCCCCTCCCTGCACCCCGCCCCCTTTCCCCCCACCCCCACTACTACAGTATCCCACCACCCCACCCCCTCCCTACAGCTCCCCCTAGGAAGACCCCCTTTTCCCCACCCCCACTCCTGTAGTATCCCACCACCCCACCCCCTCCCAGCACCCCACCCCTCCCAACACCCCCTTCCCTACAGCCACCTCTCGTACAGACCCTCCAACACACCCCACCCCACCTTGAACACCCTCCCTGAACAACCCCCTTGCACCCCCTGGACAACCCTTGCACTCCCCTGGACAACCCCCTTGCACCCCCATTCCTGTAGTTGCCCACAACCCCACCCCCACCCCACCTTTCACACCCCCCTATGAGTCAAAAAAATCTTTGTAGATGCTCATGGTGTCTCAAATGAGAGAATAAGGGGTAAGGATTAAAATGGAAAACATAAATGCAATAATGTCAAAAATGTTATATAAGCATAAACTACCACTGTGAGTTTTCAAAGACAGTGCACCTTCGTTTGAGGGGTTTTATTACAAAACCATGACTTTTTTATCAAACCAAACAATTATTTTAACTAACACTTGATAAATATTGAAATTTAATATAAACAAGCAGAATCAAGAAGGCAGCTAAATGCAATTTAAAAAATTTTTGAATTAAAGAGGCTAGGAGAGGGCTCACTGCCAGTTGTGTTGGGGGGTCCACCTTGGCTGATGCCCTCTTCCCAATCCACGAATAAACCTTCCATGGTCTTGGAGTATCCCATATGCTATCATCATGTTAAAAAGAAAATTTTACATGAGGAGGGAAGAAATAAATCCATGTTGCCCAAGGATGCTTGAAAATCCAGAAGTGCATGCATGAAGAGTCCATCCAGACTTGGAGCTAAATTGGAAATGACAAACTTGTTGAGAAACTTTTCTCAACCCAACAGCTCACATTGATGAGAAATTACATCCACCTTAATCCCTAATTATTTATTATTTTTGTTTTATTAGTGTGCCATATAATACAGGGAATTGAAGGTTAAACTAGTTCTCAAGAGGAGAGAAAATAAAGGGAAGTAAGCTGAAATAACTATTCCAGATCTTAAAAAAGTCACCATCTTGGTATGATTTATAAAATGGTATTCCAAAGAACATCAAAAGGAAAGATCTTCTTTAATTTAGTGAAGATAGTGTGTCTCCTTGATGAGGAGATGAGTGGAGAAGACACTTGAGAAGCTTCCAGACTTATTTATTCCATGAAAATACGGAATTTCTAGAAAGTGCTTGAAAAACCCATTAATGAGGTATGCATCTCTCTCATCCCTATTAGTGACTGAATAAATTCTGATATTAAGGGGGAGAAATTAAATTAATCAATAATAAGATTTTGAGGAAATTTGTGATCTCAAGGCCGATTTCTAAATCCTGTTACATGTACTTGAATGTTTTCAACATTTGTATTGAGATGAGTGCAAGATCTCAGGTTGTAATTACAAAAATAATGAAGATATCACTTGGAATCATTTGGTTTCAACTTGAGGACATCTGAACAGCCCCTAAATGAGTCATGATAATTAGAATCAGTTGGTATCATGTTCATTTTGTTAATGGGACATCTTTGTCTTCTAAATCAAACCCTCATATTTTCTACACCAAACATGGATCACATAGACTTTGAATATAATGAATGATGGCACATTGTTTAAGAATGAAGGGATACTATACTCTTTCATGAAATTTGTATTTATTGTCAATAGTGGAGAAAATAAAATGAGATAAGTCAATGAGAAAAAGAGGATAGAAGAAAATTAAAGAACATCTTGACATACCAATTGCTAGATTAGTATTGACAATAAACACAAAGTGAAAGATTGTTAAATACACAGTGTGTTTGTGTCATAGTTTTTGTAAATGAGGAAGACAAGTTGTTTCATGCCAATATAAAGATGATAAATGGATTGAAAGTTAGTTGGAGTACCCAAGCTTATTGATGAGATAATTAGGAGCTGGAAAACTTAGAAGGGAGTTGGAAGTTCCTAAGCTTGTTGAGAAGGAATATGAAGTTCCCTAGCAAAGGTGTTAGTATAAGAATCTTATACGAGGCTTGAAGAATTATCCTGAAGCTTGGAAGTGATGAAAACTACCACCACTGATTATGTCACAATGAAATGAACAAAATATGGAAGTGTTTCCATTAGATTCACATGATGACAAAGATGATTGGTGATGTGAGTTGTTATGGAAAATAATGAGAAATTTGCTAGGAGCTGATGTGCAGAATCAATTGGATCTCATTTGATGAGCTGAAGAAGGTTCTCACATAGAATATGTTTGAAGATCCATTCACATGGAAATTATGGTTTGAAGATGTTGTTGGTGGTGATTAATATACATATTTGGATCAAGAAATTTTGAGAAGATCCACCCCCTACACACCCCACCCCTGCCCCCCACCCTGCACAGTCCCTACCCCCTTTCACCCCCTACCCCCTTGTACACCCCCTCCCACCCCCTGGATAGCACCCCCTCTCCCCCCTACCCCCTTTCACACCCCTACCCCCCGTGAACACCCCACCCCTGCTCCCCCACCCTGCACATCCCCTGCCCCCTTGCACCCCCTGCCCCCTTTGACACCCCCACCCCTTGGACAAGACCCCCTCTCCCTCCCCCTGGCACATACCCCTGCCCCCCTTCACACCCCACCTGTTCCCCCTGCACACCCCACCCCTACCCCCTTGCACACACCCACTTCCCCCTGCACACCCTACCCCTACCCCCTCCCCCCACCCTGTACAGTCTGGTGACTCATACTGCAGAGCTAGTTTACTAAAGATTTTATTAGATTGTTCTCGTTTAAGGTGGAAACATTCTAAATTCCATGACTAGACATAATCAGGTGTTCTATCTCCCACATCCACCACCCTTTCTATGTATTACAGGCATGTAGGATGCCAAGGATTGGATAGACAACAACAAGTTCATTTTTTCTCAGTTCTAGACATATGTGGATGAGAGAGTGATGATAGAGACCTCCATTTTCCATAAATAAACCATTTGATGGTGGAATAACATTAATCATGATAGAATACATGATGATCATTCATAGAAAACATTCATGGAAGTTTTCCATGAAAAATAAATTAATAACATGATAAAGTTGGACTATTACCATTTGTTTATAGAGATGCAGAAGAGACTTAGAAATGTCTTTGTGTGATCTTATTTTTTCATAGAGCTGCTATGATTTTCCCAATTTATGGCTGCAATCAAGGCCCAAAAGGCTCGTATTTTCCAGATATTCCACCATCTGGATATCAAACTATAGGTAAGGATATTTTATATGAAATCATACCAAAATGTGTTGTGCAATGAATTGATAATCAATAAGGGTATATATGAGGATAGGTAGAATGATTAATTCAACTCTATAAAAGACCCATGACTGATTTTTCTATCATTACAATGCGAGACACTTCTTGTATTAGGAAGTGGAAAGATCATTAGAAGTATCAGTAAATATACTATATGGGTCAAAGTAAGAGTTCCTCAGTGTAGTCTATTGTATTTAATCCAACCAAGTGATTCAATTGTGTGAAAAGAAGGTATTGTATCCATTATTACAAGAAGACTCCAATGGAATTACATAGATGTTTCCTGTCAAGACATATATGATGTTATTTTTTTAGGGAATGAAAAAATTGATATGGTAAATTAGTTCAAGATGGGTGTGGAGATCCTTATAAAATAATGTAGACTCTCAATTCATTGATGACTTACAGGAAATTGAGTGAAGCTGAGTAAGGCCTAGATTATATAGTGGATAAGGGTCAGGATAATAAAAAAGAGGAATTATCTATTATTTGGTTCATTATCTAATAAATTGTATGTTATCTACCACTTTTCTAGATACATTCATTTCTTATCCACATACACTTTTTTTATAAAATTAGATTACATCCATTTTTAATTCATATTCAACCTGTTTCATTCCAGAATATTCATATTTTCCCAATAAATAAATATGATGAAGGCATTCATATAATGTATCATTTGTTTTAAAAAAATATAAAGGCACATGATTCAAAAGTGAATACCTAGGGATCAACTATCCAACCATGATACAGACCAATGTCCAGAAGATCAAATATTGCACACTCAAGAGTAAACTCGAAATCATCAATTTAGCAAGAATGGTGTATGCCAAGTAAATTTGATTAAAAACACAACAAATGTTTTCTAATGTCATGTAAAAATGGTATAAAATAACCATTACCTCCTGAATTTTATATTCATGTCAATCCCGATTGCAAGTCGTGGGAGAAAATCAATTGCATCGGCTATGTTTTCTTGTTGGTTCTCTGGATAGCATGCATCACCATCTTGTATACCATTATAAGTCATCAAACTCAAAATATGATCAGTGAAACTAATAGAGTGACTGCCTGAAGAAAAAAATGGAAAATTGGACTACATACCATCAGAGGTGTGCCAGAGGAGATAGAGGGGCCACCTCGGAGCAGCGTCATTGAGGAGGTACGATGGTCGCATCGGAGAAGGATACAATTCAATATAATAATAATAAAACTTAAATACTACATAAACAAATATATCTCATAACAGTGTAATTCAATATATGTAGAAACATTCAGAAACATCGCAATACAATTCAGTATTACAATAATCAAACCTCACTTCATAATAAAATTACACATATTAACAATCCAAAAATACAATTCACATCAATAGTGAGTATAAATATTAGTATAATCAAATTCATTATAACCCTTATCCACACCTCCTACAAAAACACCATCAGCACCTCTCACCCCACCAGCATCATCATCGACATCAGCATCGGTACTAGCACCGGGACCAGCTACATCTCTGGATCCAGCTCCGGCTCCGGCTCTGGTAGAAGATTCTACATTAGCAGAACTCATCAACATCAAACATGCATCAACCACTGTAGTTGCTTCTGGTGAAAGTGTAGAAGAAATGGAAGACATTTTCTAGTAATGATCTCACAGGAAGTTGATATCGGTATGGTGAGCTATGGTTTCACCAAAAAAGAGTTAAAACCAATAAATGAGGAGTGATACATATAAAATGAATCTATTGGGAAGGAAACAAACATATGGTGTAATTAATTAATAGTCATGAATGAAGGTAAAAAAATAGGAACCTTCATCATGGGATGTGGTTCTGGAAGTTTGTCATAAATCAAAATGGGTATAAACAAGACCCTCCTGGACACCCCCCTCCCCTAGCCAGTCCCCATCACCCCCTTCCACCCCCACCTTCCTGTCCCCCCCACCTACTAATCCCCCCTGCCACCCCCTACAGACCCTCCTGAACACCCCACCCCCTGCCATCCCACCTGGACACCCCCTCCCCCTACCTGTCCCTCCTACCCCCCCTGTAAACCCTCCAGGACACCCCTCCCCTCTGCCAGCACCCCCCTACAGACCCTCATGGACACCCCCTCCCCCTGCGAGTCCCCCCTACCAGCCCCCTGCCAGCCCCCACTACAGACCCTCCTGGACAACCCCTCCCCCTGCCAGTCCCCCATCCCATTCCATATTTATCTTATATAATTAACACATTCCCATGAATTTTGTTCTTGATTCCATCTCCATGTGGACATCAGTTAATAAAGTCACTTTTTTCCTTATAAATTTGACAACCTAATGATCAAATTTGACTAGAATTTCAATTACATTGTATATTTAGACAATCCCATAAATATATTTCTCATTTCTAGAAGTGAGGGAATCTTATGCTAGGCACATATAAGTAAAGGATAGAACTTCAGTTATGATCTGGGCAGGAAGGATATTATATCATCTTCTGTCAATCCATATAGACATATTAGGCTCATAATCTAAGGAATACTATTCTCATCACCTATATAATCCTAGCTTCATCACCAAAGTCATTATAGGCTAGTCACCTGTGGTATTTTAGGCTCATCACCTAATGAACTCTAGGCTCATCACCTAAGTAATTCCATGCTCATCACCTAAGGAATTCTATGCTCATCGCATGGGGAAGGATGGGATTATGATTCATTAGGAAAGGTGAATCATCCTATTCTTATCCCATAATAAACCTTATACTTTTCATATATGGAAAGATAGGGTCCACTTATTCTCATCGCAGAATTCTAGTCATGATTTTCGGTCTAGTGGGGACTAGTCCCTTTATGCTCATCGCATAAGTTTGGTCACAATTTAAATTCCAGTGGGGACTAATCCTCTTATACTCCTCACATAAGACAAATAATGGATTAATTGTCTACAATATCATCATATAACCTATTCAAACTATTATGGTGACCAACCACTCATGGAAGGTCCATATCATATTCCAATACATTTTGAATGCCAACCCATAATAAAAAACATTGATTCATATACTTTTTAAATATAATTTAATAAAAAAAACTATAAATAAAATCATACAATGATGATCCTCAATGAAAATAAATGGAAATACAATCTTTTATCATCTTTATACTCTCACTAGTGATTCCAAAAAAACCCATGATATTGGATGATTTCCACCATAATCTAGTGGAAATCATCTCCAACTCCATTCTCATGTTCACTAAATTAGTTATAAGAGAAATGGGAAACTAGAATGAAAGGAATATGAGATCACACATTGAATCACCATGGAGTTCCATAAAAACCACCACATTTAAAGGTTAAATTGAAGGTGAATAGGGGAAGAAACTCCCTCAACCTCCCATGATTCGCTAACATATGCGGGAGGAAGAGAAGAGGGGTGAGTTATTTAAAAAATCAAAGTGTATAAATGTTTATTTACCTTTCTTTGAGTGATCCTCTATCCTCATCATTTCAGCATCCATTAAAATATTCATTTAGTTGTTGTGGTGCTCTCCATTTCTTGGGGGGAATCCACAGAAGTACCAAACAAACAAAACAAAGTTCCATTCCAATATGATGTCATGGACCTATCCAATGAAACCCACAAGACCTATACACACTAAGGACCATAAAAATCCCTCAACCCTTTCTAATCATTTTTCAAATGAGAACTAATGAAACCCCTTATCTAAAAATATTTAAAAAATTCCCAACTATAAGGTGATATATCATGGTTGTATTTCCCAAGAAGCACCACTATAACATAAATTTCCCATCTAGTGCATTTTGACTCAATGTTTTCATAGGTGTGAATATAAGGAACCATACTTAGCCAATCATTGTATAAATGGTCACCAAAACAATACATCTCAACCATCACAATTTTCCACCATGCCAAACCAATACAAAATGGTATTTTCTTTCTTTTTTAAATAGGGATAATCCCATGGGGAAGTCCTTCCAAAACACCTAACCACCTCACCCAAGAAGAGATTAAACAACCAAAACCATGGCCATGGTAAACTGATATTTTACTATATGGAGACAGGTAAAACTAAATTTCCCAATAATAGGGAAAAGGTCACTCCACCTAGGTATTTTCCCTCCAAAAAATAGAGCTCTACTCCATGGAGGCTCAATGGTGAAAAACCTAAAGCTTAAAATGGCTATAGGTTCACTCATCTATGCTCAGACACACACTTGAGATCCTATATCACCCTCAGGCCTCAATTCACATAACTAAAAAACTTATTGAGAATTTCCAAATATATATTCTCTAACCAAATAATGGTTCTAAAAATTACCACATCCTTGGAAAACCAAAATTCATACTTCCTAAGAATTTATCAACCAGTATTGGCATGAATATTTAAATTTATCTCAACCATGAGTCATAGATCATGGGGAAAGTTCCAAAGTTATAAGGAATACTGCGTTTACTCATTAGACTAGGACCAAAACTGCAAAAAACAACCACATAATATAATTAAGTAAATTAGTTAGGCTAACACACCGTATAGAGGAGGAAGGTCCGAAGAAGGGTATGGAGGGAGGAGCCCTTCTGCCGACGCACTAAATGGAGGAGGAACACCCAAAGAATGGTGTAGGGGAAGGGAGTATCGCTTGAGGGATAAATAAACCACGAATGGATAAGCCTAGCCACAATTGGTGAATCCATGCCATGAATGAAGGAACCATGATGAGGGATGGAGGAACTGAAGCCGGGGAGGACGAACGATAGAGGACATCAGGGAGGGAGAGAGAGGAAAGCCATGAGGGAATAGAGGAGGGCGTGGTGAGAGAGGTCATCGGAGAAGAGGAGAGGTTCTTAGGGGAGGAGGGCACCACGGTGAGAGGGTCTCATACCAGGGATAGAGGAGGAGCCCAAATGGAATTGAAAAAAAGGGGACACATATTGGGGATGGAGGCAGAGCCCGACGGGAATCTAAAAAAGAAGGGGAAAGAATTGTGTAGCTATAGATCAAAAATTAAACTGTGGCTATAAACATGCTATAGCCACGAACCTATAAAATCGTGGCTATAGGTCCATGGCTATAGATTAAATTTCTAGTAGTTGTTTTTGATTATGATTTAATTGATGAAATATTATGATTAATATATCAATAAAACTCAAGAGTTTCCATATACTATATTTATTCAAGGCATCTCTATGTATTGTTATCATTTTTACACATTTGGTACATAAAATAATTAAGAAAATGTTTTAATGAAAAATCTGATCATATTTCTCTCTTCGGTTGGAAACCTATTTTATTTCAAAAACCATGTATTCAAAAAAAAATTATAAAATGTTTTAAAAGGATACATGAAGATAATTTTTAATGAAAATTTATTTTTAGGATTTTTTTTCAAAACTTCCTTTATAAGTTTTCAAAGATATTTTCAATGAAAAATGTTTTCAAAAATGTTTTATGTTTTAAAAATCATTTTTCATTGAAGAAATGATATTTTCATCAAGAAATATTTCTAAAGGATATCTCTAATTTATTTCTCATCTATGATTAAATCCATTTGTGTTACTAATTCCTTTCTAGGGAAATCATTCAATGTTTCCATTCATATCCTTTCAATGAATGGTTATGTTTGGATGGCATGGTGTTTCTGAAACCCGTTTCTCTTTCATGGGTTATATGATTTTGAAACCCGTTTCTCTTTCACAGATTTTTTTATTTTGAAAATAGATTTTTTACGGGTTATTAATTTGAAGAAATGATTATGAAACCTATATATTTTTTCATAGGTTATGATATGATTACTTGTTTATGATACCCATTTCATTTCATGGGTTATGAAATAATTTTTAATGATCTTATGGCACATGTGTGTATGATTTATTTATGTGATGGGTGAGGATTATATCTCCATCCAATGAATTGGGTAAAGATTTATATCACATTGGATAGACTAATATGGTCTTATAAGTGAACCTTTACTTCTAAGATGGCCATGGTAGTGAACCATGACTACCAAGATGGTATGAGGAGTGAAATCATGCTACTAAGATGGCCATGGTAGTGAGCCATGACTACCTAGATGGCATGAGGAGTGAACCCATACTACCTAGATGGTCTTGGAAGTTATTCCTTGAATACTATGAAAATCATATTATATGATTTTGTGTTTTCCAAAATTCCATGTTTTTTTATTATGTTATGATTTCATGGATTATGTTCGTTATTTCCTTATGATTCATGACTTATGAACTCCAAGTATTTATTCCATGATTTCTATTTATGATCACTGATATAAAGGGTATGATACTCTAATTTCATGAACACATTCTCATAACCATTTTCTCATGTTCATTCTTACATGTATCCATTTTCTACCCTTACCAAGCAACTGATCTAACCCCTTTTTATGTTTCCTTCCTCAAGTAATGAAGATATGTATTATGTTTAATATGTCTAGGAAGGGTGCTAGTTAAGAAGAACCTGTTGGTATATAACATATCTATCTTATGTACCAGTGTTTATGCTTCAATTATTCTAAAGGAACTAGACTAGTATAGTCTTTGGGAGTCTATTTGTATATTGTTTTATGTATTCCACAAAATCTATGTAATTTCTTTGTATAAAAAGAGAGGGTTTCTATACCATGTATATTTATGAATAATAAATATATTGTCCACTATAATGTAGTATCATTTTACAATGGTGTCACTGGGGATCAATCCTTATCCAATTGTGAGTCCCTACACTTTAATAGAGGGGAATGAAACAATTATTCTTCCTTGGATTGGTGATGACATGGTCTAACTTGCAGCTCCTCACTAGTTCTTTATACTGCCTCTAAAGATAGTCTTCACCTTCTTTTTTAAGGTACATTATAATGACAAGAAATTCTTCCACCATACGAGATATCTAATGGATGTCAAAATGTTGTTATATTCTTCTATAAGCTTCACCTATCACTTTCATAAAAATAGGTAAATAACTCTTTTTTATTCTTCCCTGTAGAAAACTATAAGATGCACAAATTTTTCTTTTGACTTCAGTCAGAATAATATCAATATGGTGTAGAATGATAATCAATAAATTCTTCTTTACCCATATGATAATCAAATGATATAGATTATTTATTAAAATATTTATTATAACTTTGATCTTTAATGCAAAATGAAATGAAATAGTGTACATCAGTGTCTTGGTCATGTTCTTATTTAGTGCAAAACAATTTCAATAAATTTCCTTCTTCTTCATCTTGCTAGAATAAAAAACTTATTTGTGATTATTGTTACCATTAAACATCATACTAACATAACATCATCATAATTATTTCTCTTTGATATAATATCAATAGTGAATGTGGTATTAGTTTTATGATCTTTTAAACCAGAAATTTAGAATATAGTTCAATATTAGATTCTCATTAAGTCAAGTGTTTGGGAAAATTATTTTTCTTCTTCCAATGAAATATCAAACTTAATTAATCAATATGAAATTAATATTTCATGTGATATAAACTTCAGGATATTTTTTTATGGAACTTCTTAAGAAAAACCTAGAACATATAAAATATTCTTCTTATTATCTTTTGTTCTTTTATTCAAATCATTCTTATGTGTTGCATCACGGAATGTAAGCATTATTTTTTCATGTATATTTAAGAATGTGGGTTAATTACCTTTTATTTCCTAAAAACTAGGAGGGTGAACACACTATTAAATAATATATCACCTTTTCATGAGTGCCTATACATGTGCACATGCACACCGTTAACTTCTTCTGTTCTCCACGAAAAATAATATGTGTATTTTAGATGTAGAAACTCTTTGCGCCTGTAGGTAACAAGATCCTCTATTCTTCATGAAGCAGTGTAAATTTCTTATTCTTCACATGAGTTATGGTGTGGTTCACAATTCATGAAATAAAGTGTTCTTCGCGTAATCATATTCCCCTTAACGTAAAGATTTCATACCCAGATCATCATCTTCTCGCAACACCGTTAGATTTTTTTATATCAAAACTGGTTTAAAACTCTTTTCTTCACATATAGATGAGTGTATGATTAAATCAAGAGATATATATAAATCTCATCATGAAAACCCTAAGTATGTGATTAACATATTAACATTCCATGATTCTTCTTTGTGAAAGAAAGTTCTTTGAAAAAAATCCTCTGTGCATATAGAATTGTGTGGATCTTCTTCAAACAACCGAACAAGTTTGGGGGACTCCCACTATTTATGAATCCTTGAAGATTCATGGTTTGTTTCCTTATCATATAAAAAAAGACTCATATAATCTACTTTTTTCTCAAAAAAATAGGATCTTCCCAATACATTACGATTTGAAACAATATCTTATACCATTGGTGATTTAGAATTTATAGGTCACACCACTGCCTAGAAATATTGAGACTCATTTCCTCAAATACCATAATTTTTTCCATGAAAATATTGGATTTGAATTCCAAAAACCATTAGCTTTGAATTCATCAAATAAGGGATAAAATGACACCGAATATCATAGTGTTTTACTCTATGATATCAAATTATCTTCTCAATGAATATATCACATGCATACGATCATAAATGTATGAAAATCATTTTCCCAAACACCCAAAGTTCGACCATGGTGATCAAATGATCGAAAGGACTCCTAAAAATTCATTGGCAGTTTTTCTGAATTATATTTATATTAATCATGTAAATGAATTTTCAAGATATTTTAGGTCCAATTTGGTTTTCCAATACGATCAGATATCACAATAAAAAAAGCTCGGTTCATTCTTCCATCATTTCAGCATGCAGATACTGATGTACATATATCCTCTGAAGAGGTTGGAGGAAGTGGACAAAAGTGGTTTGATCAAGCATCCCATATCAAATAGACCGAGAAACTATTGTTGTATATGTAACTCATTTAATGGGTGAATAGTACTCGGCCATCTTGCTTTCCCACATCAATCTCCCACACCGATGTTCCATTATTTATTAATGATTTAGTTCCCACAAAACCTTTGAGTTTGCATCAAGGTTGGTACTAAAAAACACTACGCCTCATGAAAACACGATCCACGACACATGTGGTTTATGAGCTTCTGGACCAACCTTTGGACTGTGTCGGTCGTGCCCTCCAAGGGCCTTGTATACAGGCCCATATACACTTCAGGGGAACTATACATGTCCTGCTCTTCCACCTTTCTAGATGGCTCGAGCAAACCTTCCATAGTCGGGATTGACCTTTTAGTCCCACATATACCATGTTTGAGGTTGGTTTTGGTACTTGGTGATATATACACTTTTTTAATTACACTTTGAATAAATTCTAAGTGAAATGTAATCATATAAAAATAAAGGCCACTCCTTCAAATTCATGCCCCCGCTTCTTTATCTTTTAATAACACCTCATGTAATAATAATAATATTTCATGCTTATCCTTCACTCCATGTTAAAAATATTTTCCATTATATTATTTGGATTCTTCATAAAAATCATAACCTGAATGTCCTTCATGTTATATCTTTCATAGTACTCATAAAATAGTGAAATATTTAATTTTCTTCAAATAATAATTCTTCATTATTGTAAATAATGTGTCACCATTGGCACAAGTTCATTGAACTTAGAACTAATTCAAAATTTATTAGAGTTACTAGGAAAATTATTCAAGAATGAAATCCAATTTCATATAATAAAACCTTAAAAATTATCTAGGAATCCCCTTTGAAACTCAAATTCTTCAACAAATGTATCTAGAAATATCAAGAAATGATGAATTCATGCAAGAAAAATTAACTTTGGAACTTCTTCATCAAATTTGAATCCATGAAATATTAATATTTCAGGGATCACCATTTTCAAGCAATTAAAATCATTGAAAACCAATATAACTCATAAACAAAGTGGGATCTTCAGGATCCTCATAAGATAAAATGGAATATAGTACTCCATGAAACCTTTCAAAATCCTTATTATATACTCTAGAAATATGATCAAGTGATAAAACTTTTTTGACTAAGATTGAGTGTGCTGAATTTGTTAGGAAATTGACCATGAACCATATAACATTATTCCCTTTAGACATTTTTGGGAGTCCAACTACAAAATCCATGGTGTTGTTTTACCATTTACATCTAGGTATGAGTAATGGTTATAATATCCCCACAGTCTTTTGTCTCTCAGCCTTAACTTGATGACATACCAAGCAATGAGGAACAAACTCCATGATATCTCTATTTATATCACCCCACTAGAAATACTCTTTCACATATCTATACATATTCATACTTTTTGTAACACCCCGAGCTTCCACGATACGCTTCTCATTCAATAATGCAATAGCTTGCATTGTACGCAAGTTCGAGTTCTAACACACCGCAACTAATCAAAGTAGCCGTTATGAATAGTAATAACCACTTTTTAAAATTATAGAAATTTTATATTTCAAAATGGACTTTATTTTTGTATTTTTAATATCGAAATTATCCTAAGTTGAATTTTTTGTAACTTTCTGAGAACTTCCAATTTTTTATGAATAGTGAAAAATACTTAAAACAACTTTTTTAATCAAAATACTTTATTGTGATAAATTATACTATTTAGTGGTTTTAAAGTATAATTAGAATATATTTTTACCATTTTATCCAATGTTGGTCATTAGAATTAATTTAACATTAAAATTGGACATAAACAATTGACAATCTTTTGATATAAATTGTTTCTTAAAAACACACTATTTGTCGTGACAGCGGGAATTAATTATAAAATTAATTAATGCAACTTATATGTTTGGAATTTTTTAAAATAGACATCATTTTTTAATTCGGAATATCAATTATAGCTTAGGGTGAAATTTTGGCATTGTTCTGAAAAACTTCAATTTTTGATGAATAGTGAAACCACTAAGTGGTAGTTAAATAACTGATTTTTCGTTTAAATGAAATATTACCACTTCTGTGATTTGATTTTCAAAAATACGACATACATGGTTTTCATTAAGAAGTAAAATGTGATTCAATGAGATTAAAATAATTTTTTGGTGAATAGTAACTTTTAAGTTCTTAATCGCGATTAGAGGTAATTAGTGTAGTTTAAGGTAAAAATAATATTTTAATAATATGATATGAGCTTGACACTTGTCCTACTCCTATTGGATGAGTCATGGACGACCAAGAAAATCCATGGGTCAACTTGGGGACCCCATGGAGCCACTTTAGTTGGAAAATGACATAAATACCTTTTATTTAATGTTAAAGTAAGAAATGACACAAACATGAAATGTTTTACTAAAACAATTTTTACATAGGGTTATACAAGTCATATTTTTGACTATAAATAGTCATTGGAAAGCTAAAATAAATTTCTACATCATAGTATTTGTTTTATAATTTTTATACATTAAATAAATTAAATTATTTATGACATCATTATGATGCAGCGATGACCTCATTATTTAACGATTTTAATAAAATGAAAAGATAATGCACAATCCAAGGCTTACACTTGTCCAAATACTATTGGATGGGTAGATTTAGAACCCTTATCACCTTAGCCACGAATAATATAATTGTGGGACCTTTATAATCCGAAAATCATTGTATAATAATGTAAAAGTTCCTTACTTTCCAAGAGTGCCCCTCCTCTCCTCTTATAAAAGGCCCCCACCTCTACCACCTCATTCACACTTTCAAGCCATTTGGCTCGGCCAAACTCTACCCAAATACTCTCCCAACTTCCCCCTATTACTCCTAGAAGCCTCACTTTGGGCAGAACTCTTCCCAAGGAAGCCTTTGGCTCAAATCAAAAAAGAGTTACCCGATTTTGAGGTAATGTCTTCTCTAATGTTGTTTTGTTTTATTTTTCTTCTCCAACCCCCTAAACTCTTTTTATTCATTTATTTTGTAGCAAAACCAGTATCCTAAATATACTAGGATGTTTTTATAAGAAGGATTCGAGCTACACTTACATATACCTACATCTAATGGTTAAAGAACATACAGTTTCTGTGGATGGCGAATTTCTGCCTCACGAAACGATGATTGTTCAACACTCATATAACACCTTCAAAGGTGTCCATTAAGATGTCACTATATTTATATATGATATATGATATTTTTATGTTTTACTTATGCTTCTTTATTTTTCATTTATGGCATACTTTATGATTTCCATTATGGGTAAACGCGATAATTTCATTTTAGGAAGTGCGGACTACCGCCCCCTCAAAGTGATGTGAATCGTTAATGCCATATGTGGGATGGAGTAAATGATATTATATATGATATTATATTGGAACTATATTATACCTTTATATAATTATGATTTCATTACATTAAATATGAAATAGAAATGAAAGTAGCGTTCATGCGTACGTACGGCTTACCGTCTCCATGAACGGTGCATTTCATTTCTTACCTCTAAATGTTATGTAATATTATGAATGAATGTATATACTGGATATATATGATATATATGATATCTACATCATGGATATAATTCTGGATATAATGTATATTTCACCAAACGAACAACTTGTAATTATAAGAAGGTTATTGTTGACACAAGTACCAAAGATCGACAAAACGACCGTTATTAAATTAAATAATTACATAACGTTCATAACATTGTAATAAGTGATATAAAAAGGATAATGAAATTGAAAATGGTTCTTAATAAGGTAGATATTAACTCTAGTTTATTATTCAGGAGATTAAAGAACGGTTGAGTCAAGTCGGACACGAGGTAATTGAACTTCTTAACCCAACTTTCATTCTTTGGGTTAATCTCCTACTTTCAAATTATGTCATGATATTATTATGTCTTATTCTGTATTTTTACTTTCTTTATGTGTACCTATAGTGAATACACATAATATGTATATTTTATTTTAAAAATGATCTTTGTAAGGACTTCGTCTCAATCTCCTTTCATTGAGGCATATTTGGTTTTATACAGAAATTTCTTTTATACGGTGTATAAACCCCTTTGACTTTTACGTTTATTCAAAAGGAATATTTTTTATACAAAGCGTTTACTAAACGACAAAAGGGAATGTTTTTGTCGTACGTATGTGGCGACAACGACTTCTCTGCCGCCGTGACCACTATTTGATTTTCGGCTTCCTCTACAAGCCATACCTTTTTTTAATGAAAAATAAATACAATGTTATACTTTTCCTTTATTTTGGTATTGAAAATGGTTTTGAAAGCGTTTTTATTATATCAATGTGTTGTATTGATATATTTTGATTGAAATGTGGAAATGTTATGTTTCCTTTATACATGTTTTATGTGATACGATTATGTTATGGTTTTTGATATGTTTAAACCTATTCATATGAGGAATGCATTGGACTTAATAAGTGACGGGTGGAGCCCGCTATAGCTCCTCGATGCATCGGTAGGTCTCATGAGACAACTAGACGTGGAATTGGCCGAGGCCCTTTCCCAATTTGATTTATGGTTTTGGCCGAGGCCTTAATCATTTTAGATGTCTTGGCCGAGGCCTTGACAAAACGTTTCAGAATGTATGGCATTATGCATTCCATCATTATGAAAGTGGTTATTGGTATTGCATGTGATTATTCGACCAATAGAATATCCATGTGAATAAGTAAATGGCATTATCTCATTTTACTTTTGCCATATTATGTTGAAGTTCATGTTTAAAAGGCATTTGTTTTAGTTATACATTTCCTTAAATGTTAATGTTTATTTATGAAAGCTTCCACATTATTGTTATCCTTACTGAGCATCTGAGCTCACCCCTTTCAATGTTTTAATATTTTCCACGATGTGAAGAAGTATTTTATGAATGACCTGAAGGGATATTCAGAATAGGATATGAGTGTGGACTATGGAGACTTTGTTATTGTAGTTTTTCACTTTATGATGTAATGTAACGTTTACGAATGTATCTAGTGTTTCCAAGGCTACTAAACTAATCGGTCTTTCGAGACTTGATCTTTTGTGATCATGCCAATGTTACGAAGTAATGCACCGACTCCGGGTAGCTGGGGTCGGGGCGTTACAGTTGGTATCAGAGGCAGTTTAGTACTAACCTTGGAAGCTAGATTTAGATAAACTCTGATTAGAGCACATAGCCCAAAGATAGACTTTGAAGATTAGTATAGAAAAACTTCCTAGAATTTTGGTATTATAGAGATTTTGTGAGTTTTCTGAGAAATACATCCCTGTCTGGATACGAGCAGGTAGAGGCAGCTCTGGCACAGATGTACCTAGGGGTAAAACCCGAAAACACCGCTTTGAGTTAGACTCGAATGGGAACTGGTGCACGACAACGGGCCTTGCTGCACTCTTGGTTACGACACTCCCGGGGGATATGCTTAGGATAATTCCCATTTTCTTTACAAACCACTATGAGCGGTTATGAGTATATACTTCCACAAATAAAACCTTTTTATGATTATGGATTATATCCATAAATAGTTCAATTTATGTTATGTATTTTACAAGTATGGAATTATGTATTTTGATTCATAAACTAATCTAGTTTATGCCATTGTTTAGAAATGGATCCTAGTTGAAGGAATGGAAACCGTATCAATGCACGCACTCCGTGTAGGGATTTCCCTCCTGCTCAAGATAATTATTGTGGATCTAGAGATACAACTGGTGCTGATCAACTTATTACCATACTGGGACAACTCACTAAGGTTATGAATAATAACCTTACTCGTATGGCGCACCCTGATCCGCAACGTGGAGGATCAATGTTAGACCGCTTCATGAGGCAACAACCACCAACCTTCAATGGGAGAACAAATCCTATAGTAGCTGAGCAATGGATAAATTACTTAGAGAAAATATTCCATGCCTTGGGGAGTAGTGAAAGGGAGAAAGTTGTCATGGCAGTTTACTGCCTCACTGGAGATGCCGATCAATGGTGGTCAATAATTCAAAACACAAAGGAAGATGATGAATTAACAAACATGGAATGGCAGGAGTTCAAAGAGCTGTTCTTAGAAAAATACTATCCTCATGACCATCGAGCATATATGGAAAGACAATTTCTAAGTCTGAGGCAGAAGGAGGATGAGAATGTCGCAAAGTATGAGGCTAACTTTACAAGGTTAGCGAGGTATGCTACAGATTACATACGCAACCCAAGAAGTAAGACTGATCGTTTCTTTGATGGGTTAAAACCATTTCTCCGTAGATATTTAGTATCACAATCCTTCTCATCATACGAAGATATTGTCTCGTGTGCTATCAAGACAGAAAAGGAATTCTCTAAGTTTTATGACAACAAAGTAAAGAAAGAGAAGAAGAGAACGGTGGAACAAGAGACAGATAAAGGGAAAAAGGGAAAGAAGGATTTTCCATTATGTGATAATTGTGGGAAGAATCACCCTGGTACTTGCCTAAAAGGAATGGGAGTTTGTTATAAATGTGGAGAAATGGGTCACCAGGCTCGTGATTTCAAGGGAAAGAAAGAGGCTATCAAAGTTGAATGCTACAATTGTAGAGAAATGGGTCATTATGCAAATGAATGTCCTAAGCATCAGGGAAAATTACCTCAGAAAAGGCCAAGGGATCAAGGACAATCTTATGCTGTTACTACATTTGAAGCAGAATAACTAATGTAATGGTGCTTTTGGACTCATGGATTATATTATGGTTATTAGAATAATGTGATATATATATAAGGATTGTACTGCAGTACTTGTTGATTTCAGTAAGGTTTTAATATGATGAAGGTAATTATATTTTTAGTATGTGACAATAAGAGAAACTTTACTTTGTTTGGGGAATGTGATAAATTGATTTTGGAATTAAGAGCCCTTTTAGAGAAAGTCTGGACAGAGGTATATTGGATAATTATAAAGGTTGGAGTGGATTAAGTTGATCTTTGGATAGTATTGTTTAAGGTTAAAAAATTTATGAAGATTATTTTTGGAATATTATGATACTATAGTTTTAGGAAAAGGACAACCTGCAGGGTGGGGCATAACCCGTCGCGTCGGACAAAGCTGCAGGAATCGAACCCACAATCATGGTGCGACAGGCCTTTATTTCCTACCACTAGCCTATAGGAAGTTCCTGGTTATTACAAAATAATTTTACTAATCTAAATGGTATGTGTTAACATTTGGAACCTTATACAATTAGGATAAGTATAATATTTTTGAGTTCTATTATCTTTTTGAGTGAAAGATGAGTTCAAGGTTGAAACTCTAATTGTCAAGATATATATATATACCTATATCTTATTCAATGAATAAATTAATTCTTAAACTTTAGTAAAGGGATATTAAAACAAAAAAATTTGTTATCCTAATACCTTATGTCCTGTTGAACTGATGATATTTTAAATCAACATAGATTGAAGGCTTTGAGGCCCTCAATTTGACAGTTGATTGTGATTGATTACCTCAATCACTCCCTACAAATATTTACATTTTTCCTCCAATTATATGTCTTTAATTTCCACCAATGTTCTCCTAATCGAGATCATAATTGGGTGGTGACTTTTTCATTTCCCTTTCCCTCTTATTAAGGCTAAATTTTATTAATCTTATATCCGATGTGGGTTTTCCTCAAAGGTATTTTCTCTTTTCAACCTTTTATTTTCAAAGAAAAATTTCAAATTGCGAGGACGCAATTTATTGAAGGAGGGGAGAATGTAACACCCCGAGCTTCCACGATACGCTTCTCATTCAATAATGCAATAGCTTGCATTGTACGCAAGTTCGAGTTCTAACACACCGTGACTAATCAAAGTAGCCGTTATGAATAGTAATAACCACTTTTTAAAATTATAGAAATTTTATATTTCAAAATGGACTTCATTTTTGTATTTTTAATATCGAAATTATCCTAAGTTGAATTTTTTGTAACTTTCTGAGAACTTCCAATTTTTTTATGAATAGTGAAAAATACTTAAAATAACTTTTTTAATCAAAATAATTTATTGTGATAAATTATACTATTTAGTGGTTTTAAATTATAATTAGAATATATTTTTACCATTTTATCCAATGGTGGTCATTAGAATTAATTTAACATTGAAATTGGACATAAACAATTGCCAATCTTTTGATATAAATTGTTTCTTAAAAACACGCTATTTGTTGTGACATCGGGAATTAATTATAAAATTAATTAATGCAACTTATATGTTTGGAATTTTGTAAAATATACATCATTTTTGAATTCGGAATATCAATTATAGCTTAGGGTGAAATTTTGGCATTGTTCTGAAAAACTTCAATTTTTGATGAATAGTGAAACCACTAAGTGGTAGTTAAATAACTAATTTTTCATTTAAATGAAATATTACCACTTCTGTGATTTTATTTTCAAAAATCCGACATACATGTTTGTCATTAAGAAGTAAAATGTGGTTCAATGAGATTAAAATAATTTTTTGGTGAATAGTAATTTTTAAGTTCTTAATCGCCATTAGAGGTAATTAGTGTAGTTTAAGGTAAAAATAATGTTTTAATAATATGATATGAGCTTGACACTTGTCCTACTCCTATTGTATGAGTCATGGCCGACCAAGACAATCCATGGGTCAACTTGGGGACCCCATGGAGCCACTTTAGTTGGAAAATGACATAAATACCTTTTATTTAATGTTAAAGTAAAAAATGACACAAACATGAAATGTTTTACTAAAACAATTTTTACATGGGGTTATACAAGTCATATTTTTGACTATAAATAGTCATTGGAAAGATAATTTTTTTTTCTACATCATAGTATTTGTTTTATAATTTTTAGACATTAAATAAATTAAATTATTTATGACATCATTATGATGCAGCGATGACCACATTATTGAACGATTTTAATAAAATGAAAAGATAATGTACAATACAAGGCTTACACTTGTCCAAAGACTATTGTATGGGTAGATTTCGAACCCTTATCACCTTATCCACGAATTATATAATTGTGGGACCTTTATAATCCGAAAAGCATTGTATAATAATGTAAAAGTTCCTTAATTTCCAAGAGTGCCCCTCCTCTCCTCTTATAAAAGGCCCCCACCTCTACCACCTCATTCACACTTTCAAGCCATTTGGCTCAGCCAACCTCTACCCAACTAATCTCACAACTTCCCCCTATTACTCCTAGAAGCCTCACTTTGGGCAGAACTCTTTCCAAGGAAGCCTTTGGCTCAAATCAAAAAAGAGTTACCCGGTTTTGAGGTAATGTCTTCTCTAATGTATTTTTGTTTTATTTTTCTTCTCCAACCCCCTAAACTCTTTTTATTCAATTCTTTTGTAACAACACCAGTATCATCAATATACTAGGATGTTTTTATAAGAAGGATTCTAGCTACACTTACACACACCTACATCTAATGGTTAAAGAACATACTATTTCTGTGGATGGCGAATTTCTGCCTCACGAAACGATGATTGTTCAACACTCATATAACACCTTAAAAGGTGGCCATTAAGATGTAACTATATTTATATATGATATATAATATTTTTATGTTTTACTTATGCTACTATATTTATCATTTATGGCATACTTTATGATTTCCATTATGGGTAAACGCGATAATTTCATTTTAGGAAGTGCGGACTACCGCCCCCTCAAAGTGATGTGAATCGTTAATGTCATATGTGGGATGGAGTAAATGATATTATATATGATATTATACTGGAACTATATTATACCTTTATATAATTTTGATTTCATTACATTAAATACGAAATAGAAATGAAAGTAGCGTTCATGCGTACGTACGGCTTACCGTCTCCATGAACGGTGCATTTCATTTCTTACCTCTAAATGTTATGTAATATTATGAATGAATTTATATACTGGATATATATGATATATATGATATCTATATCATGAATATAATTCTGGATATAATGGATATTTTACCACATGAACAACTTGTAATTATAAGAAGGTTATTGATGACACAAGTACCAAAGATCGACAAAACGACCGTTATTAACTTAAATAATTACATAACGTTCATAACATTGTAATAAGTGATATAAAAAGGATAATGAAATTGAAAATGGTTCTTAATAAGGTAGATATTAACTCTAGTTTATTATTCAGGAGATTAAAGAACGGTTGAGTCAAGTCGGACACGCGGTAAGGGAACTTCTTAACCCAACTTCCATTCTTTGGGTTAATCTCCTACTTTCAAATTATGTCATGATATTATTATGTCTTATTTTGTATTTTTACTTTCTTTATGTGTACCTATAGTGAAAACACATAATATGTTTATTTTATTTTAAAAATTATCTTTGTAAGGACTTCGTCTCAATCTCCTTTCATTGAGGCATATTTGGTTTTATACAGAAATTTCTTTTATACGGTGTATAAACCCCTTTGACTTTTACGTTTATTAAAAAGGAATCTTTTTTATATGAAGTGTTTACTAAATGAAAAAAGGGAATGTTTTTGTCGTACGTATGTGGCGACAACGACTTCTCCTCCGCCGTGACCACTATTTGATTTTCGGCTTCCTCTACAAGCCATACCTTTTTTAATGAAAAATAAATACCATGTTATACTTTTCCTTTATTTTGGTATTGAAAATGGTTTTGAAAGAATTTTTATTATATCAATGTGTTTTATTGATATCTTGTGATTGAAATGTGGAAATTTTATGTTTCCTTTATACATGTTTTATGTGATACGATTATGTTATGGTTTATGATATGTTTAAACCTATTCATATGAGGAATGCATTGGACTTAATAAGTGACGGGTGGAGCCCGCTATAGCTCCTCGATGCATCAGTAGGTCTCATGAGACAACTAGACGTGGAATTGGCCGAGGCCCTTTCCCAATTTGATTTATGGTTTTGGCCGAGGCCTTAATCATTTTAGATGTCTTAGCCGAGTCCTTGACAAAATGTTTCAGAATGTCTGGCATTATGCATTCCATCATTATGAAAGTGGTTATTGATATTTCATGTGATTATTTGACCAGTAGAATATCCATGTGAATAAGTAAATGGCATTATCTCATTTTACTTTTGCCATATTATGTTGAAGTTCATGTTTAAAAGTCTTTTGTTTTAGTTATACATTGCCTTAAATTTTAATGTTTATTTATGAATGCTTCCGCATTATTGTTATCCTTACTGAGCATCTGAGCTCACCCCTTTCAATGTTTTAATATTTTTCAGGATGTGAAGAAGTATTTTATGAATGACCTGCAGGGATAGTCAGAAGAGGATATGAGTGTGGACTATGGAGACTTTGTTATTGTAGTTTTTCACTTTATGATGTAATGTAACATTTACGAATGTATCTAGTGTTTCCAAGGCTACTAAACTAATCGGTCTTTCGAGACTTGATCTTTTGTGATCATTCCAATGTTACGAAGTAATGCACCGACTCTGGGTAGCTGGGGTCGGGGCGTTACACTTTTAGGATGAATAGAGAATGAAGAACCATGAACTTCATCTAAAAATCCATCTTTAAATCTATTATGAATGGAAAACAGACATGGTTATTGAACCTTATCATTCCATAATAATCAAGGTTAAACTCAATAGTATTTCATATGATCTTCTATGGAAATATATCTTTATTTTGGGCCTCTTTAATCTTTACATTGATATATGGTTGAAAAATAATTCGAGAATGATAAGATTTCTACCCTTCCTTTAGGATTTCTAGATCAATAATTAGAAAATCTAGAAATATTGGATATTTTCTAATCCTTATCATATATAGGATATAATCTTTCTTTTGTCTCAATGCATTGGAAAATTGTTTTACTTTCCCAGGGTGGTAATGTATTGAGCAGTAAAAATCTTTAATTAGATATAACTAACTTCTTTGGAATATGATCAACTAACTTTTTGAGGATATATAATTTAATATTTTTTTGATATGTATATATTTCACACTTTTCCTTATAAAGATAATGTATCCATATATTTGATGCAAAAAAACACCACATATTAATCTAAATCATGAGTATGGTAAATTTTCTCCTGAAACTTAAATTTTATTGAGAAATAAGCTAAAACCATTTTATTTTTCATAAGAACACATCACGATAACTTCTTGGATTCATCACTATAGATTAAAAACCCCTCTCCACCATAAGTTAATGTAATCATAGGTGCTCTGACTAATCTTCTTTTTAGTTCCTTGAAATTTTCCTCGCATTAATTTTTCTAAAGGAAATTGGCTCCCTTCTAAGATCACTTAGCGAGTGGATTAGATATTTATGATAAATTCTACAAAAACTATCAATAATATCTAACTAAACCAAGAAAACATAATTTTTCAATCATAGTTGTTTTTTTGGGTCAAAATTCTACAACTTCTGTCTTTGATGGGTCCACCAATATACCCTTAATTTTGATTATATGAACCAAAAATAAAACCTTTTATATCCAAAATAAATTGTTTGAAAATTTTGGATATAGTTTCTCCTTCCTTAGGGTATTTATTAAAATTCTCAAGTGATATTCATGAAATTCCTTTCTATTTTAATAATTAATAATGTCGTATATAAAGACTAACTCAAATTGATCAATGTAATCTCCAAAGTATCTATTCATTAAATCTATAAAGATAACGGGGGAATTAGTAAGAACAAATGGAATTACTATATAATCATAGTTTCTATACCTTTTATTGGGTATTTCATCTTTATTAACCCTCAATTAATGATATCTATAATGAAGGTAAATCATGGAAAAAAATAGATCTCTATGTAGTTGATCAAAAAAGTCATCAATACTGGGTAGAGGATAGTTTTTCTTGATCATGATCTTTTTCATCTCTCGATAGTCAATAAATATTCACATCAATCCATCTTTATTTTTAACAAAAATAATAGATTCACACCATAGTGAAAGCATGTCTAAATGAATACCTTATCAAGATTATTATGAAGTCACTTCTTTAATTCTTGTAACTAAATCAGGACCATTCTATAGGGTATCTTTAGAATAGGTGTAACACTGGGTTTGATTTCTATCGAGAACTCAACATCATGATTCGGTGGAAGACTAGGAAACTATTTCAAAAATACATAATAAAACTCCTTTAGGATATTTATATCATCAATGTTCATTTTCTCCCCAACCATATGATATAAATGGATTCTTTGAATAGGAATCAAAACCCACACAATGGATTTGATTTCTATCAAAAAAATGTATTTATCATCACACTGATATATGATCATGTGTTGGTTTAGAATATCAAAATTGACCACCCTTCCAAGTAATTTGATGTAGTGTATATTTATAGAAGGTCAATCTAGGCCTAAGATAACTTCAAATTCAATGAGAGGAAGAATGAGAAGATTTTTAGGAATAACATTCCCATAAAATTCAATCATAGGGGAATCATATATTTGTGACATGATTATTGAACCATTCAAGGTTTTCACTTCTAATTCAACATATAATCATTGTTTTGGTATTTTTATACCCTTATAAAATTCTTTAGACATAAAACAATGGGTAGATCTAGATTCAAATAAGACATTAATTATTATAGAGTGTATGGTAAGTGTACCTTTAACCATGTCATTATAATTCCCTTCATCTAAAATAGTGATCACATGAGATTTCCATTTCCCCCCATCTTAAAAGGTTTTTGACATTGATCATTGTCATTAACCCTCATATTTGGGTACTTGTTCGAATAATTCCCAAAATCATTGAATTTGAATCACTAAAGTGTGTGAGGTGTATTCTATAGAGCTTTCTATTTATTCGTATTATTAGATAACGTCTTCCAATCACTTCAGCATTCATCCACTCAATAGAATTCCTTTTGCACACTTAAAACATTTAGTTGTACCCTTAATACATTTTCCGCTTTGTGTCATTCCACAATTATAGCATTAAGGAAAGACCATCTTATTCTCTCCTTGATTTTTATAGTTTAAATTTCATTCCATATTTCATTTCATTTCAAGACAATGTGATTGATGGGTCACTCGAATATACATTTCCTTCATGATAGCACAAAGAACGATTTATTCATAGCTATGGAAGTTCCTTATGGATAATTCCCTTTGAAGACTTAGTTTTAAACCACTGAAGAATCAATAAACCTAGATTTTATTTTGGATGATAAAACAAGAAGAATATTCGGAAAGTTTTGTAAAATTTTCCTTAGTGGTACCAACATATTCATCATCCTTATTCATTAAATCAAGGAATTCCTTTTTTATTTTCACAAAAATAGTATGAGGTAAGTGATTTTTGAAAAATAATCTCTTAAACTCATCCCACTCCATGGAGTTAATTTCATATTGTTGTTTTGTATTCTTTATAAGAGCCCTCTATTTATCCTCTTTAGTTCTAAATGATTGATCTCTATAATGAATTTTAATGCTCTAAATACTTGATAATGGAAAATATATTTTCAATGGTACTTATACATTTATCAATAACTAGTAGATCATTAGAACCGCTAAAATAATGTTGATGTTACCTCATTAATGAATCAACAAAAAAAATTTCCCTCCTTTTCTCATTAATAAGATCAACACAATTCAAAGACTACAAAACTTGTGTTAGAATATTAATAGTATTTTTCATTCAATCTCCCATAAAATTTGGTCACTTAGGAGGGAAATCATATTATTGTTCATTTCATTATACATTAACACAATTCCTTTGGGCTCTATCAATTGAAAAAAATAAAAAAGTATAGTGTTAGTGACACTAAGCATAGTGGGAAACCACATAATCATAAATATCACTTATAAGATATCTAAACCATGACACTTTATTTTCAATCTATGGAAACTTATGCTTAACCTAAGTTTTTTGTGCTCATTATTTAAATCATTAATGACGTTTCACAAAGAGTTTGTGAATTTAAAAAGTATATACCTTAGGAGTGTCGAAGTTTGTGTGCAATAAGGCCCATTTTTGCATACTAGGTAATGTTCGAGCCAATACCAATGTTCCTTTTTTGAATTCATTATCCCTAGGAACATCTATTCTAGAACCACATCCACTTGTATTATCTAGAAAAGGATGAATTTCTAGGAAACAATTTACTATATCCTTTACCAATATTCCAGGATATTTTCCAATACATAGAATTATCCTTGTACTTATCCTTATACATATCCCTAGGGATTTCACTAAGGTTTTCTAATCCTAGTTTCTAAAGGTTAACAAAACCTATTCTTTAATACAAAATACAGTGACCCAAGATTTTCATATATAGATATTAAATCTCTTATATGAATATTAAATACATCACAAAAGCACACACATTAGGAATATAAAGTTATAGTGCCTTTGGACATTTGGAAACATAAATATGAGGTTCATAAGAGTTCTATATCATCTACCACATAGTTTGTTTTAACTAGTACCCTTCCTAGACATATCAAATGTTATTACTATCATCATAACCTAAGGAAAGAAACATAATAAATGGTGATATAAAATTATAAGGGTAAAAAATGGAAATACATAAACATAACGTGATCATAAGGTTACGATAACATGATAATAACATATGAAAACCATATCATTCTTCTCAAAAATCAAAATCTTAATTAAAGGAATAACGATTGGAAGTTTATAAGACATGAATCAAATGGAAATAAAAGAACATGAGACATGAGAGAATAAAATTAACATAAGATATATAATTGTTTCATATACATAAGCATTGAAAATATAATGTCAAATATATCCACCATGATATTCATAACATGTTAGTCTTGGGCTAACCATAAGTGTACCTACTTTGGGATCATGATAACCTCTTGTATACCCTCTTTCTGGGTTTAGGATAACCTCCCATGTACCCTCTAAGATCATATAACATTAATTATTTCCCAATTCATTGGAGGGTGATATAGGTCTCAAATATCATATAATCTATACATTTAAATGCCATAAGATGATAAAACATTCACCATATAGGAACCCATGAAATGAAATGGGTTTTATAAACATTTCATCATATCATAACCCGTAGTAAAGAAATGGTTTTCATAATTTTTTTTAATTATAAACATAAAACATCGAAAGAAATACTAAGAAGGGTAAAATTTTATCATATCCCTAGTAAATCAAAATTAATATCAAAAGATGTCATCTTAAAGGGAAAATGTTTTTAAAAAGATATTAGGAACATTTCTTGATGGAAATAACCTTTCTTGGATAATAAAATTTTAAAATAAAAATTCATGAAACACTTAAGAAAATTTCTTATTAGAAAATAAACTTTATAAAATTTAAAATAATCTTTAAAAAATTAAGTTTCCACAATGGTGTGAAATTCCATATATTTTAAAACAATGTTTCCTTCCACATTTCTAGTAAAAGTAAAACAATCATTATTTTAAAAATGACATATTATTCATTTTAATTTTTTTTAAAAGTCAAAAAAGTATTAAAATTATTTTGAAAAATCCCATAGGAATATTAATACATTTTTAAAACATTTTTAGAAAACATGAATATGGAATAAAAAATTGTTTTTGAATGAAGAGTGAAATAAAGCAAGTTTTCTTTAAAATTATTATTTTGGAATCATGAGTACCTAAAGAGAAGAAAATGATGAAAAAATATGGATTAAAAAGAAATAACTAGAATAGAATAAAATTCATGATTTTCTTGATAGGTATTTTATAATATTTTATCATTATAATTATAAAGATAAATAATCCGGATAAATGATGAAATTGTATTATAAAACCCTTGCCTGTTTAGTAACTTCAAATCATAAGCCACCAGAAGAAATAAAATTAAATGAAACCTAAAATATCATGATTAAAAATAAATTCATGATAATAAATATCATATAGGATATATATACACCTCATAAAATAAGATAGGTTCATAACATAACGTATGACCCAAAGAAGACAAATTGAGAGAGAAATCCCTTACTTTAAGTATCAAATTTCATTATACATATTTGAAAAATCTGTATAATAAATATATGTTTATTTTAAATATATTAAAAAATTATAATTATATATATAATTCCATATATGATTTAATTATGAAATTTTATTATCATTTTATTAACAATTCCATGTTATAATCACAATTTGTGCAATAACGACTTTGTTTTTCATGTATGTTTTGATTTTTTATTTTTGGTTATATTAATTTTATTATGGTTATATAAGATAAATAAATTTAAAAATTATATAAATATAATATAAATTAATTATATATATATATATAAATCCATAAAATTTAGAGATTGAAAATTAAATACACAGTTCGTTGAGATAGTAGTTCGTATATACACATGAATGATGTTTCCATTTTCTTGATAGATAAAATTATAGAAAGTTAAATAATATATTAACTTTAAATAATAATAATTTTGTCATATATATCTTATATATTAATTAAATTTAGACTAATCACCTTCAATATAATGTGTTTGTGAAAAATGAATCACATCGCTTCACGAGGCAGTAACCCGACGTACACACGAACAACATTATTTTGTCCCCAATGGAATGGAAAGTAAGATGGTATATGTGAATCATAATTAAGTAAGTATAAATATTTTAAAAATATAATATATATTCATTTAAAATATCCTTATTACCATCTAATTAAAACAAAAATAAAAAACACATCACCTCGGTTCGTGAGGTGGTAGTCCACTGTATACCTGAGTGATATTATTGTTTTCCAACAGGTTTAGTGGTAAGAAGGTAGATGTGGTATTATAATTAATAAGGTATAATAATATCATAAATATAATATATAAACACTAAATTCATCATTTTATTCTTCTATGAGATGTGGTGATGAAAAACTAATAACATCGTTTTGTGAGGCGGTAGTCCACCATATACACGATTGACATATTTCAAGGATGAAATGCATTTTTAGGGGGGTAGAATGTAACAACCCAAGTTTTTTTGGACTTTTTTTCTAGAATAAATTAAATTTTCATTAATATCTTATATTTAACTAAGTCAAACGTTCCTTCCACATGGAACTGACTTGGCCTAAGTTACACACAACACCGAATTAGCGTACGTTACACTCAACACCTAGTTTCTACAAAACATCTTCTTTTGGTTATAATTATTTAAATGAGAAAATTATAACCTAGATATTGAACTTAGTTATATGAATAAAAATAAATATTTTTCAAATATTTTTTATAATGGTTTTATATAAATAAAACATATTTATAATGAATGATATAATTTTTGGAAGAGTCCTTATAGGTTTAAAAATACTATTTTCTCAAATAAACTACTTTTCATGTCCTTCTTTGAAAAATAATAAAATTAATTTTAGAAACATTTAGACATTGAATTTTATAAAAAAAACTTCTTTTTTGAATTTATAATTTCAAATTTAACTCAGGATGAATTTTTAGGATTTTTCTGAGAAACGTCTTTTTTGGATGAATAGTAAAACGTACCGGATATTAATTCAAAACTAACTGTTCATCTAATTTATTTATAATGTTAAACTATATTTTAAATTTGTTTAAAATTTAAATTATTTAATATTTTTATAAATAAAACCAATTTGGGTCATTGGAATTAATTTCAATTTGAAATGGAATAAAAAAACATAACACACTCTTGAATGTTTTTTGCTTTAAAATCCCACATTTTTGACCCGACCACGAGATTAAATTTAAATTAATTTATACCAATTATTTGATTTAAATTTTGAAAAATTGATTAAATATTTTGAATCAAACTAATTTATAGTGTATAATAATCTCAACTTAGTTTTTCACTAAAATATTAGTGAAAGTAATTAAAATTAAGTACATCGATTAAGGTAAAATTAAGCTTAATAAGGAACTAAAAATTAAAATTAAGGGCCTAAATGAACAAGAAACTTGTAAAGAAATCCACTTTTTGGCCATATTTAGACCCGATAATCAAATTTATTGACTTTTTACCATTATTGGATCTACTTTCCATGGAAAATACGTGTGTGGAATTCCTTTTCCCAAAAATTCACAAGAGTGTCACTCCTCCTCCATTATAAAAAGGCCTCCTCTCCACCCACTTCATGAAAAATCTCAAGAAACTTTAGCTTGACCAAGATCTACCCAAGTAGCTCCTAAAAATAACTCCCCTAAACCTAGTATACTAGACTTGTTCATAAACCAATCCAAGGAAGCCCTTTGGTGAAAACCAAAAGGAGTTAGCAGAATAAGAGGTAACATTATTCCTCAAGTGTTTTTATGAAATTTCCCTTATACAGCTCCTAATCTCTTATTTTTACATGATTCTATAACAAAAAAATTATTCTCAATTTACTAGGTTGTTTTTATAATAAGGGGAAAATATTAACTTACACACAATTTCATCTAATAGGAAACACACATACTGTTTATGTATACGGTGAACTACCACCTCACAAAATGGTGATTTTTCTATTTTCATTTATCACCTCTCATGGTGTAAATTATGAGGAGAAATAAATTTATATGTGATATATATTATATTTATAATGTATTTAATCTTATTTAACTCTTTTACAACATATATCTTTATACCTTCCATTTTATGTAAATAAGATAATTGCATTTAAGGAAGTGTGGATGACCACCCCCTTAAAGAGATGTGATTCATTCATAAATTACATGGAACGTATTAAAGATGGGGTTAGTGAAGTTATATGATATATATTATTTCATCATTATAATGGAATAATTATATATATACATACATTTTCTTTACTTTATTTCTTTCAATATGATACTAAAATAGAAACAAAGTTCAAGCGTATGTATGACCTACCATCTTTGTGAACAGTGTATTCCATTTCATAGTTATATATTATATGGAAAATGCTAATAAAATTATATTTAATATAAATGATATTTATATAATAGTTTACAATATGTAAATCATTATATATGTTTTATGTCCAAATATATAATAAATTAAGACACATGCGAAGAATAAAGAAGATATTACTTGAAGTGAAACCTTAACATAAAATTATTAACAAGAGGGTAATATAAAGTAATAATTAATCCATATATTGTATCATATATAATAATATTATTATTTAAAATATTTATAATAAATTTACATTTATTATATAGGAATCTTGTATGAGTATAAGGTAAGGGAAATCTCATCTCACTTTTTATTTCTGTGAGATATGTGCCTTATACGTCACTCTTTTCTTTTGTGTGGTGAATAAAATACCCATAAATATATTCTATGGTGATTATTTTTAAATTTATGGGTATTTACATATCCATTATATGATATTTATTTTATGGTTTTAATGTTTCAAAAGTTACCAAATTGATAAGATAGTTTTGTCTCAATTTTCCTTATTTAAGACACATGTTTTTTTATGCACCTATATTATTTTTCAAGGTTCATATACTTATATTTGACATTTTATATCATTAAAATACTTATTTTAATGGTAGTTTAAGATTCATGTAATTTAATTTCCTTACATGGAGAGTATGATCAAAAGTTACCAAGTGGAACGATTTTATTGAAGCAGTATCATCATTTATCGAGATTATTTATGATTATGATTTAATTGATGAAATATTATGATTAATATATCAATAAAATCATGAGATTACTTATCATATATTTATTCAAGGTATATCCATGTATTGTTATCATTTTTACACTTTTGGTACATAAAATAATTAAGAAAATGTTTTTATGAAGAATATGATCATATTTGTCTCTTCGGATAGAAACCTGTTTTATTTCAAAAACCATGTATTCAAACTAAAATGTTTTCAAAGGATAAGTGAAGATAATTTTCAATGAAAAATGATTTTAGTATTTTTTTATTTTTTCAAAACTTTCTTTATAAGTTTTCTAATATATTTTCAATGAAAAATATTTTCAAAATTGTTTTATGTTTTAAAAATAATTTTTCAATGAAGAAATGATATTTTCATAAAGAAATATTTTTAAAGGATATCTAAAATTTATTTCTCATCTAATATTAAATCCATTTGTGTTACTCATTAATTTATAGGGAAATCATTCAATGTTTCCATTCATATTCTTTCAATGAATGGTTTATGTTTGGAAGGAATGGGGTTTCTGAAAGCCATTTCTCTTACATGGGTTATATGATTTTGAAACCCATTTCTCTTTCACAGATTAAATGATTTTGAAACTAGATTTTTAAAGGGTTATTATTTTGAATAAATGATTATAAAACCTGTATTGTTTTCCATAGGTTATGACATTATTACATGTTTATGATACCCATTTCATTTCATGAGTTATGATATGGGTTTTAATGATCTTATGGCACATGTATGTATGATTTACTTGTGTGATGGGTGAGACTTATACCTCCATCCAATTCATTGGGTAAAGATTTATATATCATGAGATAAACTAATATGGTTTTGGAAGTGAACCTTTACCACTAAGATGGCCATGGGAGTGAAACATTAATACCTAGATGGTATGATGAGTGAACCCATACTACTAAGATGATCTTGGAAGTGATTCCTAGAATAATATTGAAATCATATTATTTTCTTATGTGTTTTCCACAATTCTATGTTTTTTTCTTATGTTATGATTTCATGGATTATGTTATTTCGTTCCTTATGATTCATGTCTTAGGAACTATGAGTATTTATGCCATGATTCCTGTTAACCCTTACTGAGCAACTAAGCTAACCCCTTTTTATGTTTCCTTCCCCAAGTTATGAATATATGTATTATGTTTGATATGTCTAGGAAGGGTTCTAGTCAAGAAGAAGATATTGGTATATAATGTATCTAACTTATGTACCAGTGTTTATGTTTCAATGATTCTAAAGGCACTCGACTAGAATGGACTTTGGGTGTCTGTTTGTATATTTTTCTATGTATTCCACAAAATCAATGTAATTTCTTTTTATAAAAAGCGAGGGTTGCTATACCGTGTGTGGTTATGACTAATATGTATATTCTCCACTATAATGTTGTATAAATTTAAAATGGTGTCAATGGGTATCAATCCTTATCAAATTGTGAGTCCCTAAACTTTAATAGGGGGAATGAAACAATTCTTCTTCTTTAGATTGGTGATGACATGGTCTAACGTGCAACTCCTCACTAGTTCTTTATACAGCCTCTAAATACAGTCTTCACCTTCTTTGTTAAGGTACTTTATAACACCAAAAAACTCTTCCACCATATGAGACATCTAATAGAAGTAACCATGCTGTTATGTTCTTCTATAAGATTCACCTATCACTTGCATAAAAATAGGTAAATAACTCTTCTTATTCTTCCCTGTATAAAACTATAAGCTGTACAAATTCTTATTTTGACATCAGTCAGAATAATGTCAATATGGTGTAGAATTATAATCACTAAATTCTTCCTAAACCAAATGAAGATCAAATGATTTATATTAGTCAGTAAATATTTTATTCTACCTTTTATCTTTGATGCACAATGATGTGAAATAGTGCATATCAATGTCTTTATCATGTTTTTATTTAGTGCAAAAAAATCATAATAAATTTCTTTCTTCTTCATATTGCTAGTATCAAAATCTTATTTGTGATTATTGGAACAATTAAACATTAGCCTAACATAACATAATAAAAATTATTCCTCTTTGATATATTATCAATAGTGAATGCGGTATCAGTTCTATGATCCTTTAAACAATAAATTTAGAATATAGTTTAATATTAGATTCTAATTCCATCAAGTGCTAGGGAAAATTATTTTTTCTTCTTCCAATGAAATATCAACCTTAATTAATCAATATGAAATTACTATTTCATGTGATATAAACTTCATGATTTTTTTATGGAACATCTAAAGAAAAACCTAAAACATATAAAATATTCTTCTTGTTATTTTGTGTTCTTTTATTCAAATCATTCTTAAGTGTTGTATCAAGGAATGTTTGCATTATTTTCTTCATGTATATTTAAGTATGTGGGTTAATTTCATTTTATTTCCTACAAACTAGGAGGAAGAATGCACTATTTAATAATATATCACCTTTTGATGAGTTCCTATAAATGTACACATGCACACCATTCACTTCTTCTATTTTCCACAAAAACCAATATGTGTATTTTAGATGTTGAGACTCTTCACGCCTGTAGGTCGCACGATACTCTATTATTCATAAAGCGGTGTACATTGCTTATTCATCATATGAGTTATGGTGTGGTTCAAAATTAATGAAATAAAGTGTTCTTCGTGCTATCATATTCCTCTTAACGTAAAGATTTTATACACAGATCATCATCTTCACGCAATACCGTGAGATTATTTTTTATACCAAAACTAGTTCACAACTCTTTTCTTCACACATGGATGAGTGTATATTTAAATCAATTTATTTATCTGAATCTCTTCATGAAAACCATGATTATGTGATTCACATATTAAGATTCCATGATTCTTCTTTGTGAAAAAGTGCTTTGTAGAACTCCTCTGTGCATATAGAAGTTTGTGGATCTTTTTCAAACAACCAAACAAGTTTGAGGGACTCCCCTTATTTATTAAGCCTTGATGGATCATGGTTTGTTTCCTTCTCATATAAAAAAAGACTTGGAGAATCTATTTGTTTCTTAAAAAATAGGATCTCTCCAATATATTATGATTAAAAACAACATCTTATACCATTGGTGATTCAAAATTTATAGGTAACACCACTGCCTTGAAATATCAAGATTCATTTACTCAAATACCATAATTTATTCCACTAAAATCTTGGATTTGAATTCCCAAAACCATCATCTTTGAATTCTTCAAATGTGGGATAAAATGAATCTGAATATCATGGTGTTTTCCTTCATGATCTCAAATTCTCCTCTCAGTGAATATATCACTTGCATATGATCATAAACACAAGAAAATCATTTTCCAAAACACCCAAAGTATAACCATTATGATCAAATGATCGAAAGGCCTCCTGAAAATACATTGGATGTTTGTCTGAAGCATCTTTATATTAATCATGTAAATTAATTTGCAAGATATTTTAGGTCCTATTTGGTTTTCCAATACGATCATATATCATGATAAAAATAGACCAGTTCGTTCTTCCATCATTTTGGCATTCACATACTGACGTACATACATCCTATGAAGATGTTGGAGGAAGTGGACAATAGTGGTTAGATCAAACTTCCCATATCAAATAGATTGAGCATCTGTTCTTGTATGTGTAACCCATTTAATGGGTGAATAGTACCCGACCTTCTTATTGTCCCCCATCAAGCTCCTTCACTAATGATCCATGCTTTATTAATGATTTGGTTCCCACAAAACCATTGAGATGGCACCAAGGTTGGTACTCAAATACACTACACCTCATGAAAACATGATCCCTGAAACATATGGTTTATGAGATTCTAGCCCAATCTATGCGCAGTGTTGGTTGTTCCCTCTAAGGGCCTTATATACAGGCCCACATGCACTTCAGGGGAACTATACCTGCTCTGCTCTACCACCTTTCCTGATGGATAGAGCAGACCTTCCATGGGTATGATTGACTTTCTGGCCCCACGTGTACCATGTTTGAGGTTGGTTTGGGTACTTGGCTATATGTCCACTTTTTTAATTACACATAGAATAAATTCTAAGTGAAATATCATCATATAAAAATAAAGGCCACTCCTTAAAATTCATTCCACCACTTCTTTATCTTCTAATAACCCTCTTGTAATAATAATAATATTTCATGGTTCTCTTTCACTCCATGGAAAAAATATTTTTCATTATATTATTTAGATTCTGCATAAAAATAATAACCTGAATTTACTTCATGTTATCTCTTTCATAGTAATCATAAAATAGTGAAATTTTTAATGTCCTTCAAATAATATTTCTCCATTATTGTAAATAGCGTGTCACCATTGGCATAAGTTCTTTGAAATTAGAACTAATTCATAAATCATTTGAGATACTAGGAAAATTAGTCAAGTATGACATCTAATTTCATAAAATGATACCTTAAAAATTATCCATGAATCACCTTTGAAACTCAAAGTATTCAACAAATATTTTTAGAAATATAAAGAAATGAGTAATTCATGCAGGATAAATTAACTTTGGAACTTCTTCATAATATTTGAATCCACAAAATATTACTATTTCATTGGTCACCATTTTCAAGCAATGAAAATCATTGAAAACAAATATAACTCATACACAAAGTGGGATCATCAGGATCCTCATAAGATACAATAGAATTTAGTACTCCTTGAAGCCTTTTCACATCCTTATTATACACTCTGGAAATATGATCAAGAGATAAAATTTTTTTATTGAGATTAAGTGTGCTGAATTTGGTAGGAAATTGACTATGAACCATATAACATTATGCGCTTTAGATATTTTTGGGAGTCCAACTAAAAAATTCATTGTGTAGTTTTCCCATTTACATCTAGGTAAGGGTAATGGTTTTAATATCCCCACAATATTTTTTCTCTCATCCTTAACTTGATGACATACCAAGAAATGTGGTATAAACTCTATGATATCTCTATTTATTCCACACCACTAGAAATAATATTTCACATATCTATACATATTCATACTTTCAAGATGAATAGAGAATGAAGAACCATGAACTTAATCTAAAAATATTTCTTTAAATCTATTATGGATGGAACACATAAATGGTTCCTGAACCTTATCATTCCATCATAATCAAGGTTAAACTCAAGAACATTTCTTACCTTCTTCTATAAAACAATAATGTTCTTTTGAGCCTATTTAATTTTACATTAATAGATGGTTAAAAAATAATTTGAGAAAGATAAGATTTATCCACTTTAATATTTCTAGATACATACTTCGAAAATCTAGAAATACTGGATATTTTTTGATCCTTATCATAGATAGGATATCATTGTCTTTTTTCTCAAAGCATTGGACATATTTTTTACTTTCCTAGGGTGGTAATGTATTGAGGAGTCAAAATATTTAATTATATTTAACCAACTTATTAGGAATATGAACAACTAATTTTTTGAGAATATATAATTTAACCTTTTTTATATGTATATATATCACAATTTTCCATATAAAGATAATTTCTCCATATCTTTGATGCAAAAAAACACCACAGTTTAATCTAAATCATGAGTTTGATAATTCTTCTCATGAAACTTCAATTTTCTTGAGGAATAATCTAAAATTATTTCATTTTTCATAAGAACCAATCCCAATACCTTCTTGGATTCATCACTACTGATTAAAAACCCTTCTCCACTATAGATTAAAGTAATCACATGTGATCAAACTAATCTTCTTTTTAGTTCCTTGAAATTTTCCACGCATTAATTTTTCCAAAGGAAATTGGCTCCCATCTAAGTTCACTTAGTGAGTGGATTATATAGTTGTGATGAATTCTACACAAACCATCAATAATATCTAACCAAATCAAGAAAACTTCCTATTTTAATCATTGTGGTTTGTTTGAGCCAAAATTCTATAATTTCCACCTTTGATGGGTCCACCAATATTCCCTTACTTGTAATTATATGAACCAAAAATGAAACCTTTTATATCCAAAATACAAATTTTGAAAATTTTAGATATAGTTTCTCCTTCCTTAGGGTCTTTATTACAATTATCATGTGATCTTCATGATATTCCATTCTATTTTAATAAATAACAATTTCAAATATAAAGACTAACTCAAACAAATAAATGTAATCTCTAAAGGATCTATTCATTAAATCTATAAAGATAGTGGGGGAATTAGTAAGACCAAATGGAAATACTATACAATTATAGATTCTATACCTTTTATTGGGTATATCATATTTATTAACCCTCAATTAATGATATCTTGAATGAAGGTAAATCTTGGAAAACAGTTATCTCTGTGTAGTTGATCAAAAAAGTCATCAATACTAGGTAGAGGATAGTTTTACTTGATCATGATATTTTTCATCTCATGATTGTAAATAAATAATCACATCAATAAATATTTATTTCAACAAAAATAATAGATTCAACCCATAGTTAAAAACTTGTCTAAATGAATCCCATATCAATATTATTATGGAGTCACTTCTTCAATTCCTACTACTCAACCAGGACCATTCTATAGGGTATCTTTGAAATAGCTGTAACACTAGGTATAATTTCTATTGAGAACTAAACATCATGATTTGATGGAAGACTAGGAAAATATTTAAAAAATACATAATAAAATTATTTTACGATATAAATATTATAAATGTTGATTTTATCCCCAACCATATGAGATAAATGGATTCTTTGAATAGGATTCAAAACCCACACGATGGATTTTATTTCTATCAGAAGTTTTTATTTATGATCACACTGATATATGATCATGTGTTGGTTTGGAATATCAAAATTGACCACCATTCCTAGTAAATTGATGTGGTATATATGTATAGAAAGTTAATCTAGGCCTAAGATAGCATTAAATTCAATGAGAGTAAGAATGAGAAGATTTTTAGGAATAACATTCCCAAAAAATTCAATCAGAGGGGAATCATATATTTGTGTCATGATTATTGAACCATTCAAGGTTTACACTTCTAATTCAACATCGTATCATTTTTTTGGTATTTTGATACCCTTATAAAATTCTTTAGATATAAAATAGTGGGTAGATATAGAGTCAAATAAGACATTAATAGTTATAGAGTAGATGGTATGTGTACCTTTAACCATGTCATTATCATTCCCTTCATCTAAAATAGTGATCGCTTGAGATTTTTATTTTCCCCCATCTTAAAAGGTTTCTGACATTTTTCATTGTCATTAACCCTCATATTTGGGTACTTTTTAGAATAATTCCCAAAATCATTGAATTTGAAACACTGAAGTGTGTGAGGTTCATTTTATGGATATTTCTATATATTCTTATTATTAGATAACTTATTCCAATCACTTCAGTATTCATCCACTCAAAATACCTTTTCCACACTTAACACATTTAGTAGTATCCTTATGACATTTTCTATATGTTTCATTCCACACTTCTAGCATGAATTAAAGATCATATTCTTTTATCTTTGATTTTTATAGTTTAACTTTCATTCCATATTTTTTTTCTTTTCAAAACCATGAGACTTATGGGTCACTTCAATATACATTTCCACCCTGATAGCATAAAGAACTATTTATTCATAGCTATGGAAGTACCTTATGGATAATTACTTTTTAAGACTTAGTTTTAAACCACTAAAAAATTTATAAACCTTGAATTTAGGCTATATGATAATACGAGAAGAATATTTGGAAAGTATTGTAAAATTTTCCTCACTGGTACCAACATATTCATCATCCTTATTCAATAAATCTAGGAATTACTTTTCCATTTTTACAAAAATAATATGTGGTAAGTGATTATTGAAAAATAATCTCTCAAACTCATCTCAATCCATGGAGTTAGTTTTATATTGTTTTCTTGTATTCTTTATAAGATCCCACCATTGATCCTATTTCCTTCTATATGATAGATCTCTAAAATGAATTTTCATGCTCCAAATACTAGAGAATGGAAAATATATTTTCAATGGTACTTATACATTAATCGATGAATAGTGGATCATCAGAACCAATAAAATATGGTTGATGTTTCCTCATGAAGGAATCAATAAAAAATTGTTCCATAATTTTTTCATTCATAATATCAACATGACTCATAGACTATTAAAGTTGTGTTAGCAAAGTAATAGTAATTTTCATTCAATATCCCATAAAATTTGGTCACTCAGGAGTAAAATCATTTCATTGTTCATTTCATTCAGCATTAACATGTTACCTTTGGGCTCCATCCATTAAATAAAAAGATGTATAGTGTTATCAACACTAAGCATAATGGGAAACCATGTAATCATAAATATCACTTATAGAATGTCTAATCCATGAAACGTTCTTTTCAATCTATGCAGCCTTAGGCTTAACCTATGTTTTTAGTGCTCATTATTTAAATTATTCCTGATGGTTCATAAAGAGCTTGTGAATTTCTAAAGTATATCACCAGGAGTGTCAAATAATGTGTGCAATAAGCCCCATTTTTGCTTACTAGGTAATGTTTGAGCCAAGACCCATGCACCTTTTTTAAATTCATTATCCCTAGGAACATCTATTCTAGAACCACATCGACTTTTATTATCTAGACAAGGATGTATTTCTTAAAAACCATCCAATTTTTCCTTCACCAATATTCCATGATATTTTCATATACAGAGAATTATCCTTGTACTTATCCTTATACATATCCCTAGAGATTTCACTATGGTTTTCTAATCCTAGTTTCTAAAGGTTAACAAAACCTATTCTCTAATACAAACTATAGTGACCCAAGATTTTCATATATAGATATTACATATATTATATGAATATTAAATACATCACAAAAGCACACACATGAGGATTATAAAGTTATAGTGCCTTTGGAAATTTGGAAACATAAACAAGAGGTTCGTAAGAGTTCTACATCATCTCCCACTTAGTTCCTTTGAACTATCACCTTTCCTAGACATATCAAATGTAATAACTATCATCATAACCTAAGAAAAATAAACATTAGAAATGGTGATATAAAATTATAAGTAAGGGTAAACAATGGAAACACATAAAAATAACGTGATCATAAGGTTATGATAACATGATAATAACATATGAAAACCATATCATTCATATCAAATATCAAAATCTTAATTGAAGGAATAACAATTAGAAGTTCATAAGACATGAATCAAATAGAGATAGAAGAACACGAGACATGAGAGAATAAAATTGACATAAGATATGTAATTTTGTCATATAAATAAGCATAGAAAACCTAATGTCAAATATATCCATCATGATATTCATAACATGCCAGTCTGGGGCTAACCATCATTGTACCTGCTTTGGGATTAGAATAACCTCTTGTATACCATGTTTCTGGGTTTGGGATAACCTCCCATGTACCCTCTAAGATCATATAACATTAATAATTTCCAAATGAATTGGAGGGTGATATTGGTCTCAAATATCATATAATCCATACATTTAAATTTCATAAGATCATAAAAAATTCACCATATAAGAACCCATGAAATGAAATGGGTTTTATAAACATTTCATCATATCATAACCCGTAATAAAGAAATGGGTTTCATATTTTTTTCATTATAAACATAAAACATCTAAATAAATACTAATAATGGTAACATTGGATCATAACCTTAGTAAATCATGATTAATATCAAAGGATGTCATCTTAGATGAAAAATGTTTTTAAAAGATAGTAGGAAAATTTCTTGATGGAAATAACCTTTCTTTGATAATAAAATTTTAAAATAAAAATTCATGAAACACTTATGAATTTTTTTTTATAAAATAAACTTTATAAATTTTAAAATAATCTTTAAAACATTGAGTTTCTAAAATGGTGTGAAAATCTATATATGTTAAAACAAATTTTCCTTTCACATTTCTAGTAAAAGTCAAACAATCGTTATTTTGAAAATATCATGATGATTCCTTATAATTTTTTTAAAAAATTAAAAAAGTGTTAAACTTAATATGAAAAATCCCATAGGAATATTAAAAAAAAATTAAAACATTTTTAGAAAACAAGAATATGTAAGAAAAAAAGGTTTTTGAATGAAGAGAGAATTAAAGTCAGTTTTCTTTAAAATTATTATTTAGGAATAATGATTACATAAAGAGAAGAAAATGAAGGGAGAATATGAATTCAAAACAAAGAACTAGAGGAGAAAAAAATTCATGAGTTTCTTGAGATATATCTTATAAAATTTTATCATCAGAAATATAAAGATAAATAATCTTGATAAATGATGAAATTGTATCACAAAACCCTTTCTAGTTTAGTAACTTCGAATCATAAGCCACTAGAAGGAATAAAATTAAATGAAACTTAAAATATCATGATAAAAAATAAATTCATTATATTACTTTTCAAAGGGGATGTATATATACCTCATAAAATAAGATAGGTTCATAACATAATGTATGACCCAAAGAAGACAAATTGAGAGAGAAATCCCTTACATTAAGTATAAAATTTCATTATACATATTTGAAACAAATGTATAATAAATATAATTTTATTTTAAATATTTTAAAAAAACTAAAATTATAGATATAATTCCATATATTATTTAATTATGAAATTTTATTAACATTTTGTTAACAATTTAATGTTAGAATCACTTTTTGGACAATAACTTCTTTTGATTTTCATGTATGTTTTGATTTTTTTGGTTATATTAATTTGATTATGGTTCTATAATCTACATAATTTTAAAAATTATATAAATATCATATAAATTAATTATATATATTTATATTAATCCATAAAATTTAGAGATATAAAATGAAACACACAGTTCATAGAGACAATAGATCGTATATACGCATGAATGGTGTTTCCATTTTCTCGATAGATAAGTTTATATAAATTTAAATAATATATTAACTTTAAATAATTATTATTATTTCATATATATCTTATATATTCATTAAATTTAGACTAATCACCTTCAATGTAAAGTGTTTGTGAAAAATGAATCACATCGCTTCACGAGGCAGTAACCTGACGTACACACGAACGACATTATTGTGTCCCCCATGGAATGGAAAGTAAGAAGGAATATGTGAATCATAATTAAATATTTATAAAAATATTAAAAATATAATATATATTCATTTAATATATCCTTATTACCATCTAATTGAAAAAAAATAAAAAACACATCACATCAGTTCACGAGGCGGTAGTCTTCTGTATACCTGAGTGACATTATTATTTTCCAACAGGTTTGGTGGTAATAAGGTAAATGTGGTATTATAATTAATAAGGTATAATAATATCATAAATATAATATATAAACACTAAATTCATCATTGTATTCTTCTATGACATGTGGTGATGAAAAACTAATAACATCGGTTCGCGAGGTGGTAGTCCACCATACACACGATTGGCAATTTGTTTCCCATTTGAGGGAAAAGGAGATGGATATAAGTTAGGAAATTAAAATAATAAAACATAAATATATAAGAGATAATTATGTTATTATATAAAAATAATTAAATAATATTTGAAGGATATATAAGAAGAAGTAAAACAAAAATGCATTGTTTAAAACTATAACTCTTCTTCAGAGAACCTATTTAGGTTTAACCTAAATCCTTACTATATTGGATTTATGATAAAAAGGCCTCTATTACATGGTTATGGATTTAATGAAATTATATTTTTCAGTTATTTTCCAAACCAAATAGTTTTTGATGTGTGAATAGTAGAGTATGATGCCTTTTATAAGTGTGGGAGAGGACACACATGAAATTTTTGAAAATAATAAAGTGTACCCACATTTCTTACATGAAAAAATGATAAAAAATGTCTATTATTTAACATTATACTTTAAAAGTTCTAAATATTTCCATACACTGTGTTTGGTACAATTTTATAGGTCATTTTACCCATCATCTTTTTTGTTTAACCTTTCAGTAATCCTGTTTTATCCTTAATCACTATAATCAATATTTACTGTTTTTACTATTTATTTTAAAAAAAATTATGTTGAAATTATTATTTAATATAAATTATACTAATTAAAAAAATTAATCTATTTTTACAAATTCCATTTAAATTAGTGGAAAAATTCAATTTAAAATTAAACCTAGAGATGTGATGAGAAAGCGAGTTTCCAAAGAGAAAATGTTCAAAAGTTTAAAAAGTTTTTATATAAAAATTCAATATAAAATTGATTAAAATGAACTAAATTGGAATAATAAATATATAACTTAAATATTTTTTTTTTAAAACCATTTTTTTAAAAAAGAAACCTTATATTGTCTCTATCAAAAGGAATTTTTCAATAAAAACTATTATCTTTCACTATTTATCAAAAAAAATTCCTTTTTCAGAAAAATACAAAACAAATAACCCTAAAATTTCTTGACATGTAGATTTAAAAATTTAATTTAATTTTGTTAAATAAATTTTCTAACTTTTTTAAAAATTACTTGTATTATTTTTTTAAAAAACATTTTTTTTCTTCAGAAAATTGTATTTTTGAAACATATAAATACTTTACCAATTTTTTTTACTTTTTTATCAACAAGTTTTCATTATTTAGAACCATTATACTTAATATTTAAATTTTTTTATTCCCTTTTTTTTTAAATCATTATAGCTAGATAATAATAATCATGTTTAAATAATAATATTAATAGTTTTTCACGGTTTATTAAAACTCAGTGTTGCATGTAACACAAGATATCAAAGAAATTAAATGTATTTGGAAAGAATATTTTATAAAATACCTAGGTGTTATAATTTTATTTCACTACATGTGAGTTAGATCTATGTAGAGGAATCCTTTGAAATATCATGTATGGGTTAATAAAAATTCCTCTCTCTCTACGCATGGGTTTCATCTATATAGGGATCCATATAAGAAATATGTGAAACTTGATTCCTATAATCATAGGATATATGGTGATGTTTGGATATTCTATGTTGGTTCAAGATGAAACTTCTAAAAAAAATTCCCCTTCCTCTACATACATTCTAGATCTATGTAGAGGGGTTTTTAAGAGAGATAAAGAGAGAGAGAGAGAGAGCTATTAATGGATTAATTCTCATCATTGAAAGAAGTGTAGAGACACCTAGATGGGAAAAGCTATATAAATAAAAAATTCCACAACTCATCTCTCCACCTGATTAATTCATCCATCACTCATGATGGATTTCAACCATTCTCAGTGCTATGATTATTTTATTTTATTGCACATGAAAACCAGAAACTATAAAGGGGCCTCATATTACATAAAAACCAGATCTAAAAAGAATTACTTATAATGGGATACTTTATTTATAGATCCATGTGATGATAAGACACCCCAAAACTTCGTATCCATCTTTTTCATGCACCCATAGCTATAACAGTATGTATTATTCTTTGAACACCTCATATTCTCACATTAAAAATGACTCAAGTGATCTTAGAGGTCTGGGATGACCCATTTAGAGTAACTAGGAGAATCATGACTAAATATGAGAGCTGAAAATGGTCCACCTAACCAGATCATAAACTAATCTATAATGGTTTAGTCATAAGAGACCCACTATACATACGTATGATCCAAATATATATAAGGTCTCCCAGTATATGGTTATTTATCTATAACCATATTAAAGGATAAAAATTTACTTTACATCTCATCCTAGCCATCTAACATTGAACTACATAGCATAAGGACATTTTCAAAAGACCCTAAATCATAGAAAAGATGAGTCCTTATCACATGATGTTAAACTACATGATAGTTTTATCCTTATTTCATAATTATAAGCTACAAAAATTATCATTCATTAACAATCTTTATCAAAGGACCCCAAAAACTAAACCATGGTTAACCGAGGTTTAGAGATACTAATATAATTTTTTCTAATCCCCTTAATCCATAAATCACACTTCATATATTAAGTGTCTTAGATCGGTTTAACCTTCCATGAACAATTTTTCAAATCATCATCCTTCATGGGAACTTCTACTTGAATATGCGTACAAGACCCTAAAACTTCTATATGATCCCCTATCCTATTAACCATATGTTCCTTTCCTTAAGAAAGGGTTCTATGATCCTCATGAGATTTGAAAACATGGAAATAGATTATGTCACCCCATAGTGATTAGAGACACCCCCAATGTGTTTGTACCATACCATCATTCATGATAAAAGAACCTTGTGCCATGATTTACAATATCTTCATCCCCCATTAAAAAGGGTATTATAGTATTGTCAACCCTTGGAAACTAATTTGGGTTGTTGTGTTACACATTCCCCTCATACTTGGTCCACATATCATGACTGTAAATTTCATGCACTTTGGTAAAATCTATATGAACATAAAATCTATCCCTTGATGGTATAAGCCACAAGACCCTAAAATACTAGTGAAAGAGATATAAAACATTACAGGATAAAAAACCAAAGGAAATTATAAGAAAAATTCAAGTATTTTCTCACTAATCTCTTTACCTTCAGATCATAGGAAAAAGTTTTACCACAAATAAAAAAAGTAACAAAGCTCATAAGGATCATCTTATGACCCAAAAAAAGTTAATCCATTCTCACTAGACCCTTTGGTCTAGGAAAAAATATAGAAATAAACTATTACATCCCTCTTCCTCAATGAAATATTCATTACACAGAGACACAACCTTTAGTGTTCTATAAACCTCATTTAGTTTACTCTTCCCTATACCTTACTTCATGGATCAAGTGTCTGAACCCAAGTTAATCTTTCATGTCCCTCAGAAAGAAGAGCACACAACTTTAAAAGACCATTTTTGACTATGAATATCTTCCCATATGTGTTATATAAAACCCTCTGGTCTGTCATCCAGAGGCATATTCACCTTGAAAAAAGGGTCCTGTGATTATTGTGAGCCTAGGAAACATTGTTGTGGTGCTTGAAAAGTTACCATGTTTCATCATCATCCCTTATATGTTTGTATCATAACACCATTTTTTGTTCAAACTCCTTGGGACATTATTTACACAACCCATAATACAACTATTCAAGTGGATTCCACATTCTCAATATAACAATCTAATATTTTCATATATATACATTACATATTTTTAGATGGATATTCATTATATTATACAAACAAATTCCTAAGGATTATAAAGGTATAGTGACTTTAGAAAATTAGAAACATAAATAACTAGTTTATAATAGATCTACATAATGTAATAATTAGTTATTCATAACTAATTCCATTTTTATACATATAAAACATAATAGCTATCCTCATAACCTGGGGAAAATAAACATAAGACATGAAATTATGGCATACCTCACACATCAAATATCAAAATATTGAGTTAAGGAATAAATATTAGCAATTCATAAGACATAAATCATAAGGATACCAAAGAACATGATCCATGAGAGCATAACATTGAAATAAGACATGGAATTATGGCATACACATAAGAATAGAAAAACTTATATCATGGATACCCCCAAGAAATTCATAATATGTTAGGATTGGTATAAACACCTATGTACCTAATTCAATCTTAGGATAACCTACAATATACCCTCTTTTTAGGCATGGGATAACCTCCCATGTACTGTCTGATCTCACATAACATTAATCATTACCCAAATCATTGGAGGGAGATATAAGTCCCACCCATCACATAATCCATACATTTATGTGCCACATATTCATAAAACAGTCATCATATCAGAACCAATTAAATGAAATGGGTTTTATAAACATTTAATCATATCATAACCCACAACAAGGAAATAAGGTTTATAAATATTTTTTTGTCATAAATATAAACCATACACATAAATACTAATAATGGTATCATTGGAACATATCCCTAGAAAAACATAATTAATATTATATGATTTTATGTTAAATGGAAAATGATTTTAAAAAGACATTAGGAACATTTATTGTGGAAAATAACATTTTATTGAAAGTAACTTTTGAAAAATAAAAATTCCAAAAAATGTTTTGAAATAATTTATTTGAAAATAAAATTTTAAACTCATAAATAACTCTTTAAAACATTGAGTCATCATGATGGTATAAAATGCTGTACAGATTAAAATAAATATTCAGTTCACATTTTCGGTAAAATCCAAACAATCTATCTTTTGAAAAGTATATGAAGATTCCAATTAAAAAATTATTTAAAAAGTAAAAAATGGTAAAAATTAATTTAAAAAATCCTAGTGGAACATTAAAAAAAATTTAAAACATTTTTATAAAACATGTATATGGAAATAAATTGGGTTTTCGACTGGAGAGAGAAATAAAGTTGGTTTTATTTTAAAACATTATTTTGAAATCATGAGTACATAAAGATAGGAAAATAAAATTAAAACATTAATTATAAAGGAATAATAAGAGGTTAATAAAATTCATTACTTTCCTAAGAGGTATTTTATATGGTATCATCATGATAAGCATAAATATAAACAATCCTGATAAACAACGAGATTCTATCATAAAACCCTAACAACTTTGGTAACTTTCAATTATAAGAACCAAAAAGGAATAAAATTAAATAAAAATTAAAATATCATGAGAATAAATAAATTCAGGATATTAAATGTCAAATTTTCTTTATATACACCTCATAAAAGAAGATAGGTTCATAACATAACGTATGTCACAAAGAAGACAAATTGAGAAAAAAACCCATTACCTTAAGCCAAAAATTATTTAAAACATAATAAAAACTACTATATAATAAATATACATTTATTATAAATATATTAAATAAAAATATTTATATATATCATACCATATATGATTTACTTATGACCTTTTATTACCCAATTTATTAATAATTCCCTGTTAAAATTATGTTATGGTCAATAATTTCTTTATTTTTCATGTATGTTTTGATTTGTTATTTGGTCCTATTAAATTGATCATTGTTACAAAATATATTTAATTTTAAATAATATATAAATATAATATAATTATCATATATTTATTATTTATTTATTTATATTAATCCATAAAATTATGATATAGAAAATGAAATATACTATTTTCGGAGATGGTAGGTCGTACGTACGCATGAATGCTGCTTCCATTTCCTTGAAGAATAAATTTAAAGAAATTTAAAAAATATATAACATTTATATAATAATTTATATGTCATACATATCACATATATCTAATAATTTCACCCTAATTACCTTCCCTGAAACACATTAATGAAAAATGAATCACATCACTTTGTGATGTGGTAGTTCGCTATACACACGAATGATGTTATCATATCCCCCAAAAATTGTTAATTAAGAAGGTATATGTTATATAATAATTAAAAAATTATAATTATGTTACAAATATAATATATATTCATTTAATCTATCCTAATTATCATCCATGTAAATCAAAAATGAAAAACGTATCACATCAGTTCATGAAGTGGTAGTGCGTCGTGCACATGACCGACATTATTGTTTTCCAATTGGTTGGGTGGTTAGAAGGTATATGTGTTATTATAGTCAAATGGGTATAATAATATAATAAATAAAATATATAAACCTTAAATCCATCATTATATCCATCCATGAAAGGTGGTAATGGAAAATTATTGACATCGGTTCGTGTGTCGGTAGTATGTCGTACACATGATCGATGGGTTCATTTCCCATTTTATGAAAGAGGAGGTGAATATAAGTTATGAGAATAACATAATAAAATATAATTATATCATAGATATTGGTATTATTATTTCAACATAATTGAATAATATGTGAAGGATTTATAAGAATAAGTAAAACAACTCATAGTTTAAAACTTCACCACTTTTTCAGATAACCACCATAGGTTTAACATAAAGCCATCATATATTGGAATTTTGATCTCAACAAGGTCTATAAGATGTGTTTATGGATGTAAGTAAGATATTTTGGTAGGTATTGGGAATATAAGATGGTTTTTTAAGTGTGAGGATACGAGGAGAGTGGGTGGCCTTTTATAAGTAGGGGAGAGGACACACATGAAATTTTCAAACAAAACAAAGTCTACTCATGTTTTTCACATGAAAAGAAGATATAAAATTTATTTAACATTATAGGTTATATGATCTAAATGTATCCATAAAATGGTTTTTTTACAAGTTTCTAAGTCATTTTACCACTTATATGTTTTTTTAACCCCCATTAAACCCATTTTAACCATAACCATGGTAATTAATTTGTATTATTTGTAATTCCCTGACCCAAGTTACCTAGATTCAGTGAATTATTACATAACATTGGAATGATAGAAAAAGATAAAGTCTCGAAAGACCAATTAGTTTAGTATCCTTGGAAGTACTAGATACATTCATAAGGTTTACATTACATCATAAAATGGAAAACAACAACAACATTTTTTCCATAGATAACACTAAGATCTCATAGACTATCCCTACAGGTCATTCATAATATACTTCTTCGCATCCTGGAAAAAATAAAACATAGAAAGGGGTGAGATCTATGCTCAGTAAGGATAACAATATAGAGGAAACTTTCATAAATAAGCATAAAAATTTAAGTCAATGTATAAGACTAAAACAAAAGCCTTTTAAACTTGAACTTCAACATAATATGGAAAAGATAAAAATCAAGTAATTAAATTTACTTATTCACATGGATATTCTACTAGTCGAATAATCACATGAAATCTCAATAGCCACTTTCATAATGATGGAATGCATAATACCAGACTTTCATAACCACATAGTCAAGGCCTTGTTCCAATACTACAAATAATATTTTGTCAAGGCCTTGTTCCAAGACACTAGTTTGTCTCATGAGACCTACTGATGCATCGAAGAGCTATAGCGGGCTCCACCCATCACTTACTAAGTTCAATGAATTCCTCATATGAAAAGGTTTAAACATAACATAAACATTCGTGTTAATAATAGCATATGAAATGTCAATACTTTATCCATAAACCATGAATGGTGTAAAAATAACACAACCACAGTCAAACATATCACAAGACCTTCAATACAATATGAATATTTGTATCATAATAAAGCAACTTCAAATAAGCATAAAATCCATCAAAGGATGTTGACATAGATGAAATCAAAGTCTTATTTAGAGAAATATCTCTTTCTATTTTGAAATCTTTTAATGTTCATATAATTATAAAAGAAAATATTTACTTTGGAAATATTCCTTTAAGCTTGTAAGGTAAGCTTTGATGATGTTATAATAGAGAAAAATATCCACACCCACCATATAAGTTAACAAAGACATTCTTACCTTAGTTTTGTTAAAAAGGTTATAAAGTACCTTATTTGGAAAACAACGGAAAGATTCCTTTCAGAAACATCTTATAAAAAGTCAAAAAAGGGTATAAATGAATTTATCCCATAGTCTAGTAAGTAGTAAAAATGTTTTGAAATACATTTTTAAGAAAACGAAGATGTGGATGATAAAGAGGTCCCAGTAGATACTTACGTAAAAACAACCTCGGATAATAAAGAGATTGTGAAATTAACCCTTACCTTGTACTTTTCCCTGGTTAAGGGTAGGTTGACCTCCTGTATAATGGTGAAATAATTGTTATTAAATTATGAAAGAATCATATACATTAATATGATATCATATATGATATTTTAATATTACTTTGTTAATAATATTTTAGTATTATCCTCGTTTCAGGTGTTAACTGATTCATTTTCCTTTATATGCTTTGTTACGTAAGTATTGTTTGTTATGGATAGGATGTATCTTATTCATATTCATAATGATATTAAGTCTTTAAACATTATTTTTAATCATATAATGAAAATTATTCTTGAATGGATGCGATGAGGAATGAATCTCATCGCATTCATGGAGACGGTAATCCGTACATACGCACAAGCGACAATATCATTCTTTTGATATTAAAATAATATAAAATTGGATAGTATATTATGACAACCCTGCTTTTTTTACAAACATAAACATGATTTATTACATAAAACTTCACTTGATACAACAAAGAATATCGAGAGGTTTAGTTTCTTTGGGGCTTAGGATCATTACATAAAAACTTAAAACATGAAATACAACATCTTTATTGAAATTTTTTTTACATGACCACTACATTCCTTCGTATTTAGAATTGCATGAGATAACCTGAGGACATGCATAAGAAAAGAGTGAGATATAAATCCCAGTAAGGGAGTACACATGGAATAACATGAGGAGTACAATACATGTTAGAAAATAGGCATATCAATAGAGCATAAGAAAAACATGAACATAAAGGCATGATAAAGCATGATAATCATAACATGGAAATGTGGAAACAACACTTAACATGGAATTAGAATGATCCAAGGCTCATTGCACATGGATCATGAGTAAATCCTAATTGCACATAAAGCATGAGTAAACCTTCGTTGCACTTTAATTAGCTTGATTCAACACTCATTGCACATGATGTATCAGGATACTATACTTTAACCAATGCATTGGAGCGCTATAAGGGTGCACCCTTCCTAAACATTTCATTTCATGCATAAGTGTGCCACATGGATCATAAAACATGGATTCATAAAACATAATCATTTATTCCACGATAAAGGAATGTGGAATTCATACATGAAACATTACAATCAATAAGTAAATGTGCATAAAGGTTAATACCCTTTATGGAGAAATGGGCATGGTATTCACTACACAATGACATTGGCTTAGAAAATCGGTGCGATTTCGGTAGTGTAACGGCATGAAATAAGAATTCATAAAAATGGTTGATGAGAGAGAAAGGGGTTACTCATCATATTTACATGTAATGGACACTAAAGAGGTCATATAGATACATGTACCAACAATTGTAATGGAATTTAGATTTATGATACAAAAGTATTGCTTGAATGTAAAAGAGGAGAGAGAAGTTCCTTTCAGAATTTCGGCATAGTAACGGGTGTACATGGGAGGAATTTAATGAGAGAGAAATGGTCTCCCATCATTCAAACATAAAGAGAGCAGTATGAGGGAGGTGTGCAACCATACCCCAACATTTATAATTGAAATTAAAATGGCAAAACAACATAAAGAAAATTGGACAAAAATGAGAAAGGAAGAAAAAACCCTTACTTGGAAGTGTGCTTCCAAAGGCTAGAGAGAGGCTTGTGAGAGGATTCTTGGGAGCTTGGGACACCTTGGGAGGATTCTAGATAGATTAAGGCAGAGGTTGGACGAACTCCAAAGGCTTTTAGTGAGGAGGAAGTGGGATCTTGGGTGGGTTTATATAGTAAAGGTGATGGAATTATTTATTATTTCGGTTTAGGACCCCTTATATTAAATTAATCCAAACCACATACCATACCATGGTTTTTTCCATCAGTTTGAGGGTGATAGGTCGTACTAAAGTTCAGTTCATTATTCAGAGCATGTTGAAGACTCTTCCAAAACATAGAGGTGAATCTTGGATCTCAGTTAGACACAATAGATAGTGGTACTCCATGCAACCTTACCACTTCCCTGATATATATCTATGCCAGTTGATCCAATGAGAAATCCTACCGAATATCAATGAAGTGTACAGTCTTTATAAGACGATCCACAACAACCCATATTGCATTATTGCCTTTGGATGTCCTTGGAATTCCGGTGACAAAGTCTATGGTGATGTTTTCCCATTTCCATTCTGGTATGGGTAATGGTTGCATCATCCCCTTAGACTTTTGCCTCTCTGCCTTCACTTGCTGACACACTAGGCACTTTGATGTATATTCAGAAATCTCCTTCTTCATATTATCCCACCAAAATTTTTCTAGGATATCTCGATACATCTTTGTGCTCCCTGGGTGAATAGAGAAATTTGAACTTTGTGCATCATCCAAAAGTTCCTTCTTCAGCTCCGGACTTGATGGAACACATAGTCTTTTCCCAAACTTCACAATTCCTTATTCATTAACATTAAACTCTGAGGATTTCCCTTTTTCGATAGCTCCCACTTTTTCTTGAATTCCCACATTATCCTTTTGAGCATCCTTTAACCTTTCCAAAAGAGACGGTTGAGAAATCATTTGTGAAAGGATTGATGATATTCTCTTCTCTATGATTCCCATGTCCATCTTCATGAAGTCTAAGAATATTGGATCCTTATCAATTCTCATCATTGATAGAATCGTTGGATCCTTTATACTTAGGGCATCTGCCACCTTTTTCTCTTTCCCAGGGTGGTAATGGATTTAACAGTCATAATCCTTGATAAGCTCTATCCATCTTCTCTGGCGCATATTAAGCTCTTTCTGTGTGAATATATATTTAAGACTCAAGTGGTCAGTATATATCTCACATTTCTCTCCATAGAGGTAATGCCACCATATTTTCAAGGAAAAGATCACTGCCGCCAACTCCAGATCATGTTTTGGATAGTTTCTCTTATGGATTTTCAACTGCCTTGAGGCATAGGATATCACTTTATCATTTTGCATCAGCACACATCCTAAGCCCTTCTTTGAAGCATCACTGAATACCACAAAAATCTCCCCACTTGTGGGTAAAGTGATCACGGGTGCAGTGATAATCCTCCTTTTCAACTCCTTCATGCTTTCTTTTCATTCATCACTCCAAGAAAACTTTACTCCCTTTCGAGTTATCTTGGTAAGAGGGTTGGACAATCGTGAGAAATTTCTCACAAATTGTCGATAATATCCAGCTAACCCCAAGAAGCTACGGATATCTGTTACCGATGTTTGCCTCGGCCATCCGTAAATTACATCTATTTTAGAGGGACCCATAGATATCCCATTGCTTGTGATGATATGGCCCAAGAATGAGACCTCCTTCAACCAGAACTCACACTTGTTGTAATTTTCCTAGAGCTTCTCCTTGCGCAAAGTCTCCAGTACAGTTCTTAAATTCTCCTCATGATCCTCCTTGGTTTTGGAGTATATTAGAATATCATCTATAAAGACTACAAAATATTTTTCTAGGTAATCTCTAAAGACTCTATTCATCAAGTCCATGAAGATTTCTAGAGAATTGGTGAGTCCGAAAGGCATTACTATGAATTCATAGTGCCCATATCTTGTACAAAAAGTAGTCTTGGGGACATCATCCTTCTTCACCCTTACTTGATAATATCCCAACCGCAAATCGACATTGGAGAAGAATTGTTCTCCACGCAGCTGATCGAACAAGTCATCAATTCTTGGGAGAGGATACTTATTCTTTATAGTGATTTTGTTAAGTTCACGATAATCGATGCAAAGCCGCATTGACCCATCCTTCTTCTTGACGAAGAGGACTGGTGCACCCCATGGTGAAGCACTTGGGCGTATAAACCCTTTATCCAAATTCTCCTGTAGTTGTTTCTTCAACTCTTCAAGATCTACAACAGCCATTCTATATGGAGTCTTGGATATTGGTAAAGCCCCGGGTATAAGTTCAATTGAGAATTCAACATCCCTTCTAGGAGGGAGACTAGGCAGTTCCTCGGGAAAACACTTCAGCGAATTCCCTCACAATAGGAATTTCTTCAAGGATGGTTTCTTCCTTGGACTCAATCATCTGAGCCAGATACGCGTGCTCATAAGGCAGTAATATCCATGCTTGAGATGATTTATCTAAAGGATATTCATCTTCCTCCCTTCACTTGTAAAGAATCAGGGGTCGATTCTCCATATGGAGTGTGATTTCCCTCTCCCGAAAATTTATGTTGGCTCTATATAAGGAAAGCCAATCCATGCCAATAATTGCATCAAATTCCACCAGAGGGAGTATGATGAGGTTTTCCGGGAAATTCAATCCACATATTATAACAGGGGAGGACTTATATTCATGGGATGTAATGATTGCCCCATTTTAGGTACTCACCGATATATTCACTTCCATGATTTGTGGTGGTGCTGGGATTGTTCTACTAAACTTTCGAGATATAAAAGAATGCGTAGAACCTTAATCAAAAAGTATGTTCACTATTCTTGAATGAATAACTAGCGTACCTATCACCACTTCGTTGTCGGGGTTCACTTCCGCAGAAGTGATGGAAAAAGCTCTTCCTTGCTGCCTTGGAGGTTGTTGGTTGTCTCCGAAAACACTTGGATTAGGGCACTGATTTGCAAAATGACCCGGTTCTTTGCATTTGTAGCATTGAACAATGTGTTGAGGTTAAAATGGAGTGTTCCTCTCCTCTGTCGCAGCCGCGGGTCTTTCTTGCTGACATTTAACAACTAGTTTCCCTTCTCTTCCACACCTAAAGTATTTCCTTGTCCCTTTAAGGCAATTTCCAGGGTGCTTCTTTCCGCACTTTTGGCAAGTGGGGTGATGGATCTTCTTAGCACCGCTGGATTTATCCATCGGCCCACTAGCATTGAAGTCCACCTTACGCTTCTTATCCCCATGATACCCCTGTGATTCTCCAATCTCCATTTCGACCTTAAGGGCACATCAGACAATTTCCTCATAGCTGTCGAAGTCACGGATCGCTAATGCTTTCCGCAATCTAGGCTTCAGCCCACCAAAGAAGCGGTCAACCTTGCATTCGGGGGTAACCAGAAAGCTGGAAGTGTATCGTGCAAGCCTTGTGAAGTTTTCCTCATACTCTCCAATAGATTTTTCGTCTTTTTTTATGAGGGAAAGGAAGTCCCTTTCCATCTTAAGTCGGAGGGTGCGTGGAAAATATTTATAGAAAAACATGTTCCAAAAATCCTTCCATTCCAACACCTCGATATCCTCCTCAGGCTTCGTATTTTTTATCAACATCCACCATTGATCAGCTTCACCCTCCATACGATAAGCTTCTAGGAGAACCTTCTCTTGTTCAGAACATTGAATGATGGAGAAGATCTTTTCAATGGAGTTGATCTACTGTTCAACGATCGTGGGATCAGATGATCCACTAAAAGTATGAGGCCTTTGTCTCATGAAGCTCTCGATAGTGACTTGTTCTTTATTAGGGGGGTTTGGACGTTCCTATTGACCCGTGTTTCTATTCAATGCTTGAGTTAGATGAGAGAGAAGCATGAAAAAGTACACAATTCCTGCTCCCATTGGATTGGGCATCTCATTAGTACAGTCATCATACTGATCTTCACATCGATTGTTAGCCTGAGTCATCCTATTACCGGCCGTTGGCTAGAATAAACAGAATTTTAGGGGTAACACATAAAGGGTAATCCAAATAAAAAAGTTGATGACTTGTAAATAAACTTTCATTTCCTTAACTCATGAGTCTATAGGATTCAATCTAGGCTTTTCATGATCTACTTTCTAACATATATTTTTAGGGTCATTTTTTTAATTCCCTTAACAAGGGTTCATACTAAGCTTGTGAATTTACCAAAGAATATCCTTTGGGAGTGTCATAACCAAGAGTGCAGCAAGGCCCATTGTCATGCACCAGTTCCCATTCGAGTCTAGCTCAAAGAGGTGTTTTCGGGTTTTACCCCTAGGATACATCTGTGCGAGAGCCGCCTCTACCTTCTCGTATCCATACAAGGATGTATTTGCTTGATAACCCACTTACTCAATACTCACCAAAACTTAGGGATGTTTTTAATGCACTTAGTCTTGTATCTAAGGCTTTGCTAGGGTTTTCTAATCCTAATCCCAAAAATAACCAAACCTATCCTCTGATACCAACTATGACAACCCTGCTTTTATTACAAACTTAAACATGATTTATTATATAAAACTTCACTTAATACCACAAACAAGATTGAGAGGTTTAGTTTCTTTGGGGATTAGGATCATTACATAAAAACTTAAAACATGAAATACAACATCTTTATTGAAAACTTCCTTTACATGACCACTATATTCCTTCATACTTAGCATTGCATGGGATAACCTGAGGACATGCATAAGAAAAGGGTGAGCTATAAAGCCCAGTAAGGTAGTACACATGGAATAAAATGAGGAGTACAATACATGTTATACAATAGTCATATAAATAGAGCATAATAAAAACATGAACATAAAGGCATGATAAAGCATGATAATCATAACATGGAAATGTGGCAACAACACTTAACATGGAATTAGCATGAGGCAAGGCTCATTGCACATGGAGCATGAGTAAATCCTCATTGGACATAAATCATGAGTAAACCCTCATTGCACTTGAATTAGCATGAGTCAACACTCATTTCACATGATGTATCATGATAATATACTTTACCCAATGCATTGGAGCGCTATAAGGGCGCACCCTTCTTAAACATTTCATTTCATGCATAAGTGTGCCACATGGATCATAAAACATGGATTCATAAAACATAATAATTTATTCCATGATAATGGAATGTGGAATTCATACATGAAACTTTAAAATAAATAAGTAAATGTGCATAAAGGTGAATACCCTTGATGGAGAAATGAGCATGGTATTCACTATACAATGACATTGGCTTAGAAAATCGGTGCGATTTCGGCAGCATAACGGCGTGACATAAGAATTCATAAAAATGGTTGATGGGAGAGAAAGGGTTTCCTCAACATATTTACATGTAATGTAAAGTAAGGAGTTCATATAGATACATGTCCCAACAATTGTAATGGAATTTAGATTCATGATATAAAAGTATTGCTTGAATGTAAAAGAGGAGAGAGAAGTTCCTTTCAGAATTTCGGCATAGTAACGGGTGTACATGGGAGGCATTTAATGAAGGATAAAGGGTCTACCATCATTCAAAAATAAATAGGAAAGTATGAGGGAGGTGAAAAACCATACCCCAACATTTATAATTGAAATTAAAAGGGCAAAACAACTTAAAGAAAATTGGACAAAAAAGAGAAAGGAAGAAAAAACCCTTACTTGGAAGTGTGCTTAAAAAGGCTAGAGAGAGGCTTGTGAGAGGCTTCTTGGGAGCTTGGGGCACTTAGGGAGGGTTCTAGAGAGAGTAGGGAAGAGGTTAGACGAACTCAAAAGGCTTTTAGTGAGGAGTAAGTGGGTGCTAGGGTGGGTTTATATAGGAAAGGTGAGGGAATTCTTTATTATTTAGGTTTGGGACCCCTTATATTAAATTAATCCAAACCACAAACCATCTCATCGTTTTTGCCCATGGTTTTTGGAAAAGGGAGGAGGAAAATAATATTTTATAAGGCCAAGGTTCTAAATTCTTAAAATATTAGGGTTTCTTATGTGGAGGTGAGTCACGCTCCCATGGAAATTAATTTAAAAAGACAAGGTGTTTAATAAGTCTTGAGGGGTCCATTAATGCTGTGAAAAATAATCCAAACAAACCCAAAATCACATTATTTTAATGGTAAAACATATATTGGCCGAAAATAAAGATTATAGTATTTTATTACATCACTATTGGGCCATTATTATGTCATAAAACACATTATAAATTTAAACGGTATTTAATTTTTACTCAAAAATTTGACTGTCTCAGAAAATTATGAAAAATTCACCGTTGGATAATTTAGAATTCATGATTTCAAAAATAACATTTATTTTATCTAAATAATTTTCTAAATATGTTAATTTTCACTTTTAAAATAAAAACCAACATTTATCAAAAATTCACGGGTTTTTGACAAAAATGGCTTTCAAACCTTAATAAAAATTATAATTGCATTCATACAATTACATGATAATTTATATATAATAAAATTAATCTAATAGTAATAATAATAATATTTTATTAAAATATTATTTAATTCAAAAATCCCTTAATTTAATAAAATGGATTTCTTAATTAAATAATAACTAAAAACACCATTTGTACTTTAAAAACTATTTACAATGTATCAATAATGACAAGAAATTATATTCATTATTATATACAAAAATAATGTACATGAACATAGTACTATCGATTAGTTACATAACCCCTTAAAACAGCCGCATAAGACCAAAGGGTAAGGTGTGCGACGGTGACAGACTCTTGGGGTGGCTCGGATAACATCACTCGAGTGGTAATTTCTATCAACTTCCACTTCTCCCGTAGACGGTCTCGTTCGAGCTTGACATGTTGAAGCTCAGCTTGGGCTTGGTCAAGAGTGAAGCCCAAGGACGCCACCTCTTTCCGAGCTCTGATAAATGGGCTTCGAATGGGGCAATTCTACTGGATGAGGTCATCGCTTCCTTTGTCTAAGTAAAATTGGATGTGTTAAAGCCCTATATTTATACTAATCATGTGATCACTGTTCAATGGCTATAAAAGTAACAGTCACAATTTTTATCATAAAACCAAAGAAGTTGACATTTTATAAAAACATTTTATATAAAGAGACATTTAATAAGGTCAAGAGGGATTTTCCATTAATGAAACTTTGGGTCGTTACATATATCATATATACAGAATCATTATCATGTTATATTTATTAATTACATCAATTACACATCATTATTATACCCATCCAAATAATAATGTATTGAATAACAATTACACCACGATGTGGAGATGGTAAGCCGTACGTACGCACGTATGGTGACATGTCATTAAAAGGATGGATAGAATAATTAATTTGGTTGCACCATATTTATAATAACATAAAAATATATAGAATATACTTGAGTTATTATTTTAGAATGGAAACAACAAAGAAAGAGGATGTGGAAGAAGAAAGGAACTTGGAAGAGGTGATGATATATTTACCTCTTCTTTAGGTTCTTCCTTTTGATTTGATCAAAAAGGACCCATAGGATGGCTTTATGACTAAATAAAGGCCTCAAGGATGAATAGAGGACAGTTGAGAGGGTATTTGGGGAGGTTTTGGCCGAGCCAAATGGCTTTGAAGGTGTGAATTATAGAGAAGAGGGAGTTCCCTTTTATAAGAGGGGTGAGGGGCACCTTAGGAAAAGCTAGAAATATTCTTTAATAATAAAATAATTTTCGGTTTCTAATGACTCCAAAATTAATTATCTAAAGGATAATGTAAGGATGAGTCGAAAACCACTCAACCAATAGGTTTTAGACAAGTTTAGGTCACTATATTAACTTTATTTTTTAGATTTAACTCTTAGATAAATAGTTTGACATTTACCATGTCTCTTTGTATTTTTATATTATATGGTTAATAAACATACTATAAACTTCCAAGAGAACCCCAATTGGTTAATTAATGATAAAAATATAATTATATATGTCTTCTTCATGAACCTTATATTTTCATAAATATAATATCAATTAATAATATAATGTTTGTTTTAAAAACTTTTGTATGTCAATTTTGACACTATTTGGTATTTTGTTTTTATAATTTCATAAAAGCATTATAAATTCAAAAAAAAATCATATAACCAACCCTAACATGTCATATTAACCTATAAAATTAGTGTAATTCATAAAAAGTCTCAAATTTCACTTTTTTATATATTTATAATATCAATTATTTTAATCTTTCATTAATACGGTAATTAATGCATCATCATTATGTCATAAATAAATTTAATTATTTAATGTATAAAAAATATAAATAAAATACCATTATGTAGGAAATATTTTTATCTTTATGATTAATATTTATAGTCAAATTTATCTTATGTATAACCCTATATTAAAAATGGTTTAGTTATTAAACTTTGAATTTAACACTTTTAACTCTTCTTTGAATTAAATAATAATAAATGTCCTAATCTAATCCAAGTGGAACTAAAAGATCATATTTTATTCCTAAGGTTGTTATAGGTCTAATTAAACTTATCCAATCGAATTATTACATGTGTTAGGGTAATAATAAAATCATTTTTACCCTTAATTACCCTATTTACTTTTAACTGTGGTAAATAAATGTAAAAAGTTACTATTCACCAAAAAATATTTTCATCTTATTGAACCACATTTTACTTACCGATATTAACCATGTCTCTCAGAGTTTTTAAATTCTACTCACAAAATAAGTAAAATTAAGTTTTATGTAAATTTGCAAATGCTCCTAGGAGGTGGGTAAAAGATGGTAAAAACTTCAATAAAATTTTTATATATCTAAAATTATTATAAATTGACTCCAATGAATTACATTGAAATTATATAGGTATTATGTATCTATTTATACCTAAAATAAATTTAAATAAAATAAATAATTATTTAAATAAAAATTTGGTTTGAAACTATAACTCAGTGCTTTTTACTATTCATCAAAAATGGAAAGTTTTCACAAAAATACCAAAAATTCACCCTAAACTAATTTCGATAATCTGAATCCAAAAATGAAGTCCATTTTGAAAGATAAAATTTATTCAATTTCAAAAATTGGGTATTATTATTCATAACAGCTAGTTTTATTGGTTGTGGTGTGTTAGAACTCAAAGTTGTGCACTACACACGCTATTGTATTATTCAAAGAGAAGCGTACCGTGGAAGCTTTGGGTGTTACATTATTTTAACTATTAATTTTAAAAAAAATTAACTTGAACATATTATTTAATATAAAAAATATGGAATATATTTTTCAAAATTCCATCAATATAATGTGAAATATTAAATTGAAAATTAAACTTGAAAACATGGTGAGAAAGAAGTTTCCTAGAGAGAAACTTTTCAAAAGTTTATAATCTTTTTTTATATACAAAATAAATAGGAAATTTATTCCAATGATATATATTAGTTAAATTATAATATAATTGAACTAATTTTACTTTTAAAACCATTTAAAAACAAAATTTAACCTTATAAATTCTTTAAATGAAAAGGAAGTTTTCAATAAAAACTTGTATTTCTTATTATTCATCAAAAAACTAATACTTTCATAAAAAACTCCAAAATTTACTGTAAGATATATTTTAAATATTGGTTCACAAAATTAATTTCATTTTTTTATAATAAATTTTCTAAATATTTTCTAAATTATTATTTTTATTTGTTCACAAAAAGAAATAAAATCATTTTTTGAGTAAATAGTATTTTCTAAACATATAAATACTTTACCAAAAATCAATTCCTTTTTTATCAATATGTTTTATTTATATAAACACATTAAAATTAATATTTAAAATTTGGTTATTCCTATTTATAACACCATGTTTAATAGACTATTCAAAATGGACATGTTAAATAGTTACATAAATTGTATATTGTAGTTTGTTATAACTCGGTGTTGCATATACCACAAGCTATTAAAGAAATTAAATTTTTTTGAATTTTTTTATAAAATCATGGGGTTTTACACTCAAAATTATTACAAAAATAATATACCAATTATTTAATAAATATTTTCTTACCTCATTATCAAACATTTTGATGGTTCTCTTCCCCTGACCATAAACAACATGATATATAGGCCAATCAACATGGCTGTAAACTGAATTCACCTTTTTTATGTAGTCCATAAACTATCTATATATTTCCAAGAACCTCCTTAGATATCCTTTATTATTTTTATTCTACTTCATTGATTAGGTTTTAGAATATTCAAAAATCTTTCCTGACCCCTGGAAAGGAGTGTATCCAGATTTAAGGGACCATTTTATTGATTATGCATATCTACATTTGGATCCTACATACGAGCCTACGAACTATAAAATAGTGACATATTTTCTTTGAAAAAAGGTCCTATGATCCTTTTGATCTTGATAAACATCATAAATGATCTTAGTTCATATGTGTGTTTTGGGATTATCCATGACATTCCTATCACATACCATCATTCGTCTCCAATTTAAACCACTTGATATATGACTTACAAATACCACAATCCAACTATCCAAGTATATCTAAAATCCTCAACATTATGTCATCATAAACCATTACCATTTTTAAAGAAAGGATACATCATGCTAGAAATGTTATTGAATACTCATCCTCTATGATTGAAGTTGTGATAAAGGGTTCTATAACTCTTCTTAAACATTCATAGTTAAATAATGGATATAGGGTGTCAGAACCCTTCTTGAATACTCATCCTACATGATCCACTTCATGTATTGAGCATACGAATGCCTCGTAAAATTTTATTTTTCCCCCTATAAAAAGTGAATATTTATTCTTGGGACCCACTTATTGACTATGAATATATCCATCTAGATCCTATATATGAGACAATGGCCAGTTAACCATAAGTTCCTTCACCTTGTAAAAGGGTTCTATGACCCTTGTGAGACCTAAACACATTATAGTAGAACTCATTACCCTAGATAGATTCAAGATCATCCACAACATGCCCATCTCATCCAATCATCTGGATTAAACATCTTTGAGAGATGATCTATAATTTATATGGTTCCATATTTCAAGACACAATTCCATTTGATTAAAGAATAAGGCCCAAGATATATAACATTAAACTAAATCAACATATAGTCCACTCTATACGACCTTAAACTATAGTATTAATGTTTCAAAGATGTTCATCCAAAAACACCATCAAAATTATCCATATTTTCACAATATTAAACTGCATAAGGAAAACAACATTGTTATTTCTATATTGAAAACCTATAAAGGGATATATAAGAAAAATTTCATCTCTTATCATTAGACATTATTTTTTCAATATCTAGGTGAAATTTAGTGTTATTAAAAAAAGATACTTGAAAATTTTTAGGTAAAAACCCATAAAGGGCATCCTCCAAAAAATTAAAGCCCTTACCCATTGATTTTACCTCACATAAATATTAAAAAAAGTAAGGTTAATAAAAATAAAACGACATAATAACTTATTGAGCCCACTATATGACCCCAATACTAGTCAAGCTATACTCGCTAGGCCCCTAACCTAAGAAAAATTTAGAGCACTCCCTATCTATGAAATAATCATCTAAATCACCTTTTTGAACAAAAAAATCAACCACTATTCCCATTAAACTAGATCTACTATTTAAATGATGGTTTTTATATCGATATATATCTAGAAATCATGCTTAGGAGGAATTCACTATGATTATAGTGTTTGACTTAGTATTTTAGTTGATTTAATGTTTTGGAAGAGGGTTAATGATTCATAGTGATTTATGAATATTGAGTCATTAAGATGCCATGGATATTAAAAAACAGGAGAAAGAAGAGGTTAACAGTAATACATGGATCTAAAAAAGTTAAATACATCGATTATACAAAGATAAGGGAGGAATCTCCCCATCATAGAGTCTCTCCCATGATTCCCCAATTAGGAATGGATGATAATAATATTTACAAAGCATGAAAATAAAGGATAAGAAGACCCCATGAGCTCTGCCAGCTGCTACTCAAGGGTGGTGATGGATATGAACAAATGGTTCATTGATGTGTTCTCTACCTAAACATCATGTTGTAATGCATCTTCCATTGAAACGATTTTGATCTCGCCCCTATACTCTATATCAATGAGCTTTTTCTACTCTAACACAATATTCAACATAATTTGAAGCATGTATTATAAATGGTAAAACAATTACGTAAGATTAATGTTCTTGACCCTATCATAATTGGATAAATTTTATTGAGTATCTATCTTTGTTTCACACTGGGAGGCCATGCTCAAAACCCCACTTCAACATTTTCGAACCGAAGAGGTGGCCTCCACTACCAATATTCATAGCTTGAGGGACATCTTATACTCCCTCATGGTAACCACTTACTTTATCCTATAATTAAGATATATATAGTCTAAACCTCTATAACCAAGGGTTGAAAACATGTACTAGAGGTAGACCAACCGATCCTTCAGGTCTTCAAAGAGACCCTCTATGATCAGACTCTAAATGCCTGTATACCTTACACATCAACTACTGATGAAATGATGATTACTTTAAGCCTCAACTTAGGCTTAGTCTAGGTATAACGATTTATTTTCAGACCAAGTCACTAAGAGAATGAATAATATATTCATCCCCTGGAAATCATGGTGCAGTATGGGCCAGTGGTTCTGTTACTTCTAGTTGGTGGGACATTGAAGCCGAGGAATCGGGGGTATCTGGGATCTAGGGTGAATATATTAAACATTGGGACAAAAAGGTAGTTAATCAATAGAAATCTAATGTTTCTAGATAATTAGTAATATGTTAATCACCAGGGATATACCTTTATCAGCAATGAAAGTAGTTACTTAAATCACCTCAGTCTCGACCTAAGGAGAAATAGTTATAGATTTCCATGGTAAATGACCTTGGGGACTAATTGATTTCCCTTTTACCAAAAAATTATTCTTATTAACTTAAATTACTAAAAGAATATGTAGGGGTTATAAAACATGTTATATACTAGATGAAATATCTAATTTTAGATGAAATGATTACCTTATCCTAGTGATGCCTCTATCCTTGTCAAGTTCATTAAAGAATACCTACCTGCATTTGAATCTTCAACAATTTCACTTTCCCAATATGGATTGAAGGTCTTGAGCACTGATGCATGAGTAGTAAACACTGGGTTTTAAATTCCTTGGGCCCTAGCCACTCCTAGTTCTCCATAGGACTCTCCCTGTGTTAGAGGTCCCACTGTAGGGATAGAAGGTGTGTCTTACTCCCCAACCATAGATGTATGTAATCTTGAGAATACTTATCATTGAACTATGTGATTAAATAATTCAGTACAAGATTAAAGTAAGTCAAATAAAAAATTAATTAAGTATGAAACATACTTATCGATGTCGGGATCCGTTTCTTGGTTGAAGAAATTTCAAGATTCATCTTCCCAGTTTCTAATGAGGATGGCCCTTCAAGAGGAACTAACATATGAAGAGATAGAGGTGGAAATGGTAAAGACATAGGAAGTGTTGCTTCTAGATCAATAACCACTACTTCCATCACTTCTATTTTACTAGGAGGGCCCTCTTCATTTTTCTCCAAGTCACCATATGAGTTAGGCTCATCTGATGTCCCCCCAGAAGAATATATTGGGGAGCTTAGAGATTACCATATCTATGAAGCTTTTTTTATTACCCAAATGGAATGAGAAAATTTGATATAGTGTGGATAATAATCCAATTATATGATCAAAATATTGAAATTGATCTTACCTTATTTCTGGAGATGTGCTGAATTTCCTTATCCTCACCAGCCACTATCATTATTAGAATCATCATTCACTACACTGAAGGCATGTAATGGACTTAAACCTAGATAAAATTAATCACAATAGAATATTATTTGAGAAAATCTTTACATTTGATGGGATTACCTTCGAGGGAATACCTTCAAGATCAGTTATGTAATAAAAAATTGCAAGCTCCACCTTGGACTGATATATAACCCTCTAGGACTCAATGACCAATGTCACCTATATCTAGACATCCAATTACAAGAAAAAATTTTGAAACACAAAAATAGATAGTGTAGGAACCCTTCCAACTAAATATTCACCAACAAGCACTCCACTCATTATTGCTTAATTTTTTGGAACTTTACTTGCTGATGGAGAGGACTTTAGATTACTCATTTTTATTTCCGGGCATCTCTAGAGACAATGACCCACTATAAGATAGATTCTTACCAGGACTCCTATTTTCTTGCCACTAAATCCCTCACACACTCTCCCTTAACAAATATTGGTAGATCAGTAGCCTTGATCACCAATTTACATAGTTAACCATTTTCATATGATCGGATCAATACATAGATATAATCCTTGGAAAGACCAATATTCACTTTAGTTGGGGGGAAGGTCACCAAAACTTAAGTCTCTTACCAGGTAAACATCATCCATAATCGGTGATCTTGCATTATATTCCCTTCTAACTAGATGTGGGGATGATTTGGGAATCCTGTATGAACTCAACTAAAATTCTACCCGAATCAGAAGTGTGTATACCACTCAAAAAATGATCTTACCATTTATTCAAGAGGAGATGGTACCCTTGTAAATAGATATCAAATTGGATGGGTCCTTAAGATCACCCATTCCATTATTAGAGATTATATAGGTGGTTTCCCCATATGACATGAAGATTAACCTGTCACGTTGGTTCAACCTACTCATTATTTGATAATTATTTTGTGTATAAGGTTTGACTCTACTAATGCTCTAGAGAAATGGTCTAAACTAGGTTTCAAGAATGGATTGAGTTCTGATAAAATCATAGCTACCCATATGTGACCACATCTAGTTCCATATTACTTGGAAGGGTTCAAATATTCTATATGGGGCCCTTCCCTAGTAAAGATAGAGAATCTGGCGGTAAAACATGGCCAAAATAAGAATGAAAAAACCAATATGTCTTAAAACTACCATCACTAACACAATTAAGAAGGTAGAAAACCTAACCCAACCCTTCTCCCAGACCAATAAAAATCACCCACTCATGTATATTTCTAGGAAATTGACTAGATGAATGAGACAGTTAGCCTAAGAAGTGACCTTCCATACTCTAGTTGTTGAATTTTCCTTCCTAAAATATTATCCAATAGTAACCTTCTACCCCCTGATATTGTCATGATGGAAATAACTTGGGCTTCTTGGATATAGTCTCATGATGAGTCGTCTTTATGAATAGTTCAACTCAATACTTATAAGGGATTTCAACCACTGAATATGGATCCTTCCCAAGAACCTTCATGGCAAGGTTGATCAAGTCCTTCACAATTTGTGGAGCCTATTCTACATCATCCCAATTAGTCCGAGGGGAGAGAAACACATCGTACATATATCCTAGAACCTGAACACTACAAATATTATCAATATCCTAGAGACTAATATTGATCTCATAGTGCATAAAATGGAACATATTCATATCTAGGATCCATCGGTTAACCATGTCCTCCATCATAACTTTGTTGAAATATGCAAGGTCTAGATAAACTCATATTGATTCATACAAATATATCTACTTAAAATTGGATATAAATTTTGTTGTATTATGCTACACCCAGATGGGATAACCCCAGTCTATACCGAAGCTTCATCCTAATCAGATACCCCAATTGAATTACCACTAAAAACTCTAGTTGGATGCTGAGTTCGACATGATTTACAATTAGATATGGGTCTTAGTCTTGGAATCACACAATAAACCTTTAATTTACATTGGTATAGGCTTAAGGATGTATCCTTTAGAGGGTTCATTCTTAAATAAAAAGTGACCCACATATGAAATGTTTCCCCGGAATGTATGATGGGTTTTGAGCTCCATAAGGGAGGTACAATCCATTCCTTAGGTGTTGAAATTGGGGCATCATTCTTAATACTGAACCGACACAAGGGTAAACAAACCAATATCAAATAATTCAACATATTCTTTCCCATTATGATCAAAATAATATATTGAATAAAATTAATGAACATTCATTTATTGATATCCACACTACTAATGATGAAATTTTGTAGAGATAGAAGTACTTCATCATCCCATTTTGAATACATCTACATTGAGAGATAATGGAAATTAATTTTAAGTATAGCGTAAAAGTGTTTGGATCTAGAAAGGGAATTGAATAAAAAATGAATATGTGACTTGAGAATCCTCCTCTGAAGTGCATGACCTATATAAAGTCTCATGATCATGTGATCATAGAAAGTTCATGAAAATAACATAAACCTAGAAGTGTTATGTGATATCATAAAACCCAAGAGATCACATGGATCACATAATCATGAGAAGAATATGTGATGCATTTCCCAAATGACTTACCATCACTTGATCCAATGGTTAATTTATGCAAGCTAGTTACAAGGTTTGGTTTTGTGATGGAGTTGATGTGACAAAAGTTACACGATGAGAGCATGTGATCTGTTCACATGGTGGGTTCAAACAAGGGTCACTTGTGAAGAGTTCACACATGAGAGAAAAAAGAGAGATATAGAAATATGATGAAATTTAAATGTATCTCCCACAAAACTCCTATTTATAGGATTTTTTTTTTGAATACCAAAGGTCACCCAGAATACTAAAATTTACCCAAAAGGATAATAAGAGGATGACCAAGGGAATTAGGTGGGTATTTACTTTCTCAAAACAACTTCATCCCTTCTTGTTCTAGACTTTATTTCTAAGGGGGGCGGGGTAATTTATTAACGCCGAAATAAAAACATAAATTGAAGTTGATAAAATACTATAAATACAAGTTCCATTTTGATTCAACAGAGAAGAATAAATGGAAAATTTCACACATAGATCACATGAACACATAAGGTTCATGCAATCATTTTATGTGATTGAATAACCCCAAGATGATTCAAGAGATTCCTTGAGGATAAGAGAAGGGGGATGTCTGTTATAGGGTTCTCAAGTGATTTCCATTTCCCCAATATTTCCCAAGATACATGATTGTCTAACCCTAGGTGGATCATGTGAAAACATCTATCTAAGGCTAACCACTCATGTGTATGCTATATATTACGTGACACCTTGAGAATGAAATCACCTAATACTAAATGAATTGGGTGAGAAAAGTTGTCTAAGGTGGGCCATTCATGCAACTACTATTATTTACCTGATACCCTTAGAGTTAGGTGACTTCCATATGAGGAATGGATCAGATGAATGACCTTAGGTCATTGTTATCTATAAAGGTACCCTCTTATGATCATTGTTTTTCTTGTGATGTATTGAGGTATGTTGATGATGATGTGTGGTTTGATCACACAAAACACAAATTATCCTACCAATGTATGCATAAAATCCTTCCTTACAATTAACTTATGGACTTATATCACCTAGAGTGTGAAAAATCATATATAGGTAGGGAGATGCTTATAAACCCCCACCCCCGATTCTCAAAAAACACACACATAGAGAGTCGAGGTAGGTACGCAGAGAGGAATCAACACATAATTTTTTTAAAGATAATCAAACTTCTCAAAATCCTCATATTTGAAATTCATAAAGTAAATATCATTGGAATTTAAGAGAAATGAGTCCATTCTTCTAGAATTTATAAACTAATCATGTGGGGCTTGATCAAAAGACCACTTATGCAAGGCCTGATCCGGTGATGATCCATCATATACATAATTGCGTAATGACCTATTGGTTACACAATCACATGATGACCACTTAGTCCTTAAATTATGTCATGTGATCACCTAGCATAATAATGAACATGCGACCACATGGTACTCATGGATTTACACAATATATTACCCTTTCGTTTATATGATTGTGAGACCTCTTGGACTCTAGTATTTATTATGTGACCCACCTTTATTAATAAAAAACACAAGACCCCATGTCCTTTATATGATCACATAACTCCTAGGGGTGTCACTTGAACCTATTAAACTCATTATTTTTCTTCTACAAAATGCACACCCCTTAACATTGTTTTTAATATTACATGACTCATGGGAAATATACCTATGATTATAGTTATGGTTCCTTACCCACCAATGTTCCATGAACCATAAAACTATGAGGACTTTGATTCCTATTATATATAGGATACATAAGATAAATTCCTAAGGCCTGATCCCCATATTCAAAAACATATTCATAAACTATTCTTTCATGAGTATATATTCCCTATAAAGGGAATTCCATTTTCATGTCATTATTTTTAAAATTTCTCCATATATATTATACACTATATTTTTTTCCTATGAATGCTCATATATATTCCCATATATCCATATCCTTTATGGAAATCATGAATATGTTTCCCTTAGGATAAACTTTGTGTGTAATCCCTTCATGAAAATGAAATGTGTCTAATCTTATACTATATCCTCTTTCTCACACCAAACTTGACTCACATAGGCTTATAGGCATGAAATTATCATTCAATTATGATAATTGTTTTCCCAACTATGTGAATCCTCCTTAGGTGTAAGTCCAGACTATATATTCCTCTCTTTTAGTGGGACATACTCCTGGTGTAACATTTTAGGGTAGCCTTATATGCATATGACCCTCTCAAACCTATATAGATACACTTTTAGGATACTAACACCCATCACATTATAACTAAGTAGACTTTGATTCAGATCTTTAAAGGATACATCAGACACCTCTCCAAGTCTTGAACCCTATATCCAATATTCAAATTCCCTCATAGACATTGTTACCATATAATGTTAAATGATATGGTGTGGTTCTATTAAGTGGCCTTAAAATATGTCACTTGAACTACTTGTTATTTGATTCTTATCCTATCGAGAGATATAGGAAGTATCCCTAAGGTTCAAACCCAATATCATTAGCCTTTGATCATAAGTATCACGAGGTCCATATTCTCTACAGACCATATTCTATAAGGATGTATTTATAAATAGAACCATGTAACCACATAGATAGTTACATTCCTTATTGGTTCCACTATACCAACTTGATTTCATTGGAAAATAATCACGATGATATCTCTCTTCAAAAGTCCATACTCTTTAAGAAACCACTTTATCCTCATTGGGACATACTACCAATCAGGTTCATCATAAAAATGACATACTTCTTGAGAAAAAAACTTATACTCATTAGGATATACTCTTGATAGTGTATTTACTCATAATAATAAACTCCATATGACATAAATCATCCTCATTGGTCCATATTCGCTATGAGGTTAACCAAAAAGGGATTATCATGCATAAGTCCCCCAACAACCATTTCTAGGAAACTTTCTTCAAAAATTACTTACCATGAGATGTTAAAAAACATGAATTGATCCTTTTCACTTGACCTTAAAAGGTATAACATATACAAAACTACATGGTTTATGGTTTCTTTTACAAGAATATGTTGGAATACCTTTTACAGCTCAGATCCCAACACCATAAACATTGATCACCTTCCCAGATAATAGTAAAATCTAGAGTACCTAGTTATAGGGATTCAAAATATAACAATCAAAAAACCGGAATCACTAAGTAATTATGGGTAAAATATGGAGAACCTCTAATACATAAAATGGTATCATCAATAGTATTCATATGATACATACAAATAATCATTTTGGTGAAACTCAAAAACTAGTTATTAAGGTTAGTGTAACCAAACCATTTTTGGGTCTGGGAAGGATTCTTGAACATATCGTAAATCTTTAATAGAGTAATGGGGCAGGAAATAATTCCCCCCAATAGGGTGTGATGAGCCCAAACTCTTATCCTCTCAACCAATATAATTACCTAAGCATCATTGTAAAGAGACCCTCATAACCGCCTCCCATTGGAAATCATGCCAGTAACATGTGGAAAACATTGGGAGTTTCCATCAAAAATATAAATGAAGGAATTGATGTAAATGATTGTGCATGTATACCTATTACACTATCATAAAGGGTGATCCTAGATCTTTGTGAGTTGGATGAAAATGGATACCAAAAGTAGAGTGGCATGAAAATAGTCTCATGTGTACCTGGATTCAGGATCTTAGTGATATGATCTATTTTTGTTGATGTGATTTAATCATTCATGACATAATGTTTTTTTATTAAAACATGTGATCCAATCTATATGTATTAAAACTAAAACATCATAAGGTATAAGTTATAAGGCCTTGAACAACCACAATATATGTTCTAAGATATATGTCCTTAAACTACAACATTAAGGTGTTAAATATGTTCAACCAAAAAACACTAGTTATATTGGTATGAATTTCAAGACCTTAAAATGACTATGAAAAGATGAATAATGCTCACCATATTGAAATCACATAAAGGGTGATATGAGAAAATTTTGTGTCTCAACATGTTTGACACACAATTTTCATGATCTAGGAAAAATTGAGCATTAACTAAATAAAGGAGACAAAAAACTATTCGTTTGAAAACCTATAAAGGTAAGAAAAAGTCAAATCCTTTACCACTATGATTCTCTCATATAACCTTAGGAAAAAGTAATGGAAATAAAAAAATGACATAAAAGATTGTGGGGCCCACTATATATCCCCAACATTAATCAATATATGTTCTCTAGGTCCCTATCCTAAGAAAACTTTAGAGAACTCCCTCTCCATGACATACTCACCCAAGTCACCCATTTGAATTATATAATCCTACATTATTAACATTAAACAAGATCTATCATATTAATGATGGTTTTTTACTCATATCCATTTATAAGTCACACCAAGGAGGAATAATTATCAATTGAGTGTTTGAGTTCAAATTTTGGTTGAATAAATATTTTGGAAGATACATATTGAGTCTCAGTGATTTAAGATTATTGAGTCATTAGAATTACATGAATGATAAAATAAGAAGAACAAGAGTTTAACAGTAAAACATGGATTTTAAAAGGAGATCATTTATTGACAATCTAAAAAACAAGGAGGAATCTCTTCAATCTGAAGTCTCTACCATGATTACCTGAATAAAAAGGGCCTCCTAAATTGTAAAAGTTCATGGAAAAATTTTATCTGTGATGTTTTATATATCGGTAAGAGCTTGGAAAGAAGTGTCAATTGGATATTAAAGTTTCACCCATTCTACTTCCTCCCCCATCATAAGGGGGAGAATATCCTCAATTTAAGAAGATAACTCATGGAATTATTCTTAAGTGGCATCCAATAAAGTTAATATCTTTGAGAGATCATCCTTCACATGATATATACACACTTCATGTTTTTCTATTTGTGTAGTTAATTTTCTCATAATATCACACAACTTGGAGGATTTATAATTATTTGTTTAAATTTATGTGAGGCCTCCCTCATGGTTTTTAGTAGAAAACTCCTATCATCAAAGCCAAAAAAAATATCTCTCACAACTGAGTAGTTGTTTCTACATGAGAAGTATCTATTCCATGATTTCATATAGTCTTTAATAATCGAATCCACCAGCCCCAAAATTTTGGACGAGTAGGAAGAGGTGTTCCCCATGGCCATTAATTTCTTTAAAAGGAGTCCCAATAGTAAAAACACAGAACTGGTTCTAAACCCATCTTCAAGACACTCTACTTTCAGAATCCATTTTAGAGGGATTAGTTTCATTAGGAGTGGAGAACAAGACATACTCAGGTATCAAGCCTATTGTGGGAAAGATCAGCCTATCCAATGAGGAAACAAAGGTGGTGGACCATGGAACTTCTTCTCTACCAATAATATGCTCTATCCCTCCTCTGATCGGTATGTTATACACCGATGGCACATTAGGGCTAGTTTCCTCAACATACGGTACCTCATCATTGAAATAATATTTTTCATAATGAGGGAAAATTTCAATATGGATTCTTGAGCCTTGAATTATCTACTGTATAACTACATGAAATGGGTTAAAAGAAGCATATGGTTTGTATAATCGCTAAACTTGTTGGCCCAATATAACAACTGGGTAAGATTTTATCTAGGCTTGGGCATAATCCCAAGATAGGTGAGTGGGAGAATCAGTAGGTGGAAAGTTGATTCTAGAATTAGTATCCTCATGTGTCAAAACTAGCAAAAACTAATGAATTATTATGGGGATTCATTCACCTAACACACTGATAAAGTATACGGAAGAAACCCTCTGGGTAAAATAAAACCAGTCAGAGAAATTTTAATGTGAATATGTATTTAAAAATACCAATTCATCTAAATGAGATATAATAACCCCTTCTTAAAGAGATGTTTTATATGGCATATCATTAGGGGAACCACTTTTTCTATCAACAATCAGACTTGAATGTACGATATATGACATAATATTTAAATTGTGATGATTAAATAACATTTATAAAACCTCATAAAAATTTATAAACATTTAATAAAATTGAGATATATTCAATAGTGTATGAAAAAATATGGACTATAGAATTTAAATAATGTTTTGATGCTTTTAAAACTGAAAGTTATTTTCTATCCAGCTGAATAGAAACTTGAGTGGCCTCATAATTCAGTAAGGGGTGTTTATTGATAGAATGTGTCCAAGGATATGGTAAAGATGTGAAAGGGTTGGTATAACTAGTTTAATAGGTCACTTTTAAGGAAATTAGGCTTCCATCACTAGTGTTCTAAACCATACACCAAAATATACATCCCCAACTAGGAAGATCCATCAATTTTGAAACATGGATAGAAAGCATACTAACTAAAGACTTGGGGACAAGCCTAGATTCATACTGTACCCTCATGAGGTATACTCCCTATCCTCTAGAGTCCCCCAGCAAGAATCCTCACTATCCCAAATATGTAAATAGGGATAGTGATGAGGTAATACCACATTTCAATATGATTATCTTTGATAGAGAAGGATTATAATACACTACTTAAAAGAAATAATCAAACTTAGGCTCAACTCATTCGTAATCTTCTCCCTTATGATAACAAGAACATAAGGAGCTATGTGTGGAGTTTATTCCAAGTTCTAGAAATTTTTTAAAGTAGGCAGGAAATCATAATAAATATCCCCAACATGATATATCCTTCCAAGATAGTATATTTCCAATAGGCTGGACCCTACCACACAATAATGTAGGTGGAAGGAGTTAGTACCAGGACACCATCGACTGATCAGTTTCAAAAGGAGCGCCAATGATTGGTACATGATGAAATGTGAGATCAATGAGGCCTTATGGAGATTTTTGAAATAAATTTTATCAAAAAATATTCACATATCTGATTGGAATAGAATGGACATGCCCATTCATTAGAGAAATTTCCACCAGGGCATAAGTCTCGCTTCAAACTTCAACCGTGCTTCATATTGATTAGTAAAAAAGTGAATATGGTTAAATAACTCTATGTGATGGGATGATGAGAGACATTTAAACTATATATGATTAGGGTGGAGTTGTTCAGTATATAGGATAACCCCTAGAGTGACTCAATGATTAATTGGAAATAGTCATAGGTAATCACCTGGGTGAAACCATAGGTGAAAGAAAACTAATATTATTGAATATTATAGATAAGAAAAGGAATGTCATCATCATATATATGATTGAATCATTTTAAAGGTAGTATTTGAGATAGAGGATGTCCCTAAAGATCTAATGAATGAAAATCCATTAGAGTCTCATTATCTAATGAAACCCGATACGAGGGATCAATATTTTGGTTCCCAAAAAATTTAGCTTTCCGACCGTCTACATTGGAATTATTCAATGATATTGACCCCATATAGACTATTGATTGAGAAAAATACATTAGGATAAATTCATATTTAAATGTTCAATGGGTTGTGTGACTTAACTTGAGTTATGTGATCTTATATATGTGGTGGCTTCACATAATCATGTGACCTCATAAAGGTCACGTGATTGCCTAAACCATTAAAGGGTTAAGAGACCATCATTCCATTTAAACACACATGGTCCAATTGATTGTATGACCTTATAATAGTCACATGATCACTAAATATCTCTTAGGGTAGATGATTCACATGATTTCTCACATTAAAATCTTATATAACCTAGGAAATTTACCATTGATCTAATCATAAGGTTCATTTATATATACTGGTTATTGGGTTTGGTTGGGTAATAGAACTCACGTGGATAATGTAATTAGATGAGAGCATGTGATTAAATCATGCAGAGGGTTGACACAAAGGTATATTGTGAAGAGTTAACACAATAGGTAAAAACTGAGAGCTCTAGAAATTTAAAGTAGGTGAAATGCTTTTCCCATTACCATATTATTTATAGAATATTTCATAGTATACCAAAGTTTTCCTAAAATACCAAATGTCACTTGGAATTCCAATAGAAAAAATCCCAAGGGACATAGGTGGGTTTTTAGTTCCTTAGAACTAATTCATCCCTTGTTTTTTTAAACTTCATTTATAAGGGGGGACTTTGTTCACAACTATAAGAAAAACCATAGAAACATATTGCAGGTGAAATACCAAAAACAAAAATTACATTTTTGTGAAAAGGAAAATAAGAAAAGGAACATTTTATTCTTGGATCATATAACCACTTAAGATTTATATGATCATGTGACTCTCAATCCAATTCACATTATGCCTCGAGGAAAAAAAAGGTGGATTTACATTAGAGGGTTCTCATTCAATCGCTATTTTTTATACGACACACTGGATATATGATTGTGTAAAACCAAGTGTATTAGTCCAAAAAAGTAGTGAAAGATAGTCCCGTCATGAGTACACTATTTTTTATGCAACAACTTTGGTGTGGGATCACCTAAACATGAATTAATTTGGAAACTAAATCTATTTGAGGTAGTCCATTCATGCAGTCACTGTTCTTTATGAGACACCCCTAGAGTCATGCAATAAATATATGATGAATGGATATAGAGAACGAATTTAGGTAGAGGATATATATGATGGACCCCTCTCATGATAATTTTTTGTCATGTAATGTACTATGGGACATCATTGTTAAGATGATTCTTGTTCATGCATAGAACACAAGCCTAGGATGAATTATATGGAATATCCGGTTTTTGAAATAACCCACAAGAATGTATCATTCAATGTTTTAATTATATATATATAGGGAGGGTGATTCCAAAAAAAAACCCCGATGTTCAAAACACACACATAGAGAGGAGAGGTAGATACATAGTGAGAAATTAAAATGTGAAGAGTGCTAAGGAGGATCATAATAATGCAAATAATTTTATTTAAAATTAAGTAAATATCGAAGTAATTTATGAGAAATGGGTCCCTTATTCCAAAATGAATGAATTGGTCATGTGTGGATTGATTGTGAGACCACTTGTGCAAGACATGATCATGTGATGATCCATCAGTCATATTACCATGTAATGACCTATTAATAATGTGATAACATAATTACCTTTTGGTTATATGATCATGTCATGTGATCACATAACAGAATACCATCCATGTTGTTAGGTCGGAAGAACACCCCAAGGAGTGATGGCAAGAGGGGGGGTGAATTGCCTTTTAAAAAATTGATTAACAAATTAAAAATCAAAGTAAAGTGCAGCGGAAATAAAGAGGCAAGACACACAAAATTGATAACGGAGTTCGGCCAAAACCCGGCCTACGTCTCCGCTCCCAACTCAACCGTTGAGAGATTCCTACCGCTTGCTTTTCAATGGTTGTAGCAAGAAACCCACTAGGCTTTGAGGTAGCACTAGGACCTATTACAGCTTGCTTTTAGTGGTTGAGCAAGAACCCAATGCTTTTAGTGGTTAAGCAATAACCCACTAGCCTTTTTACGGGTGAAGGCTAGCTCACCGATCTCAAGCCTTTTACAAGGTAAGGCTTGTGAACCTCTTCACACCTTAGTGGTGGTGTGAGAACCCAAAGAAAGAGGGGATGAAGAAAAGGTTGGGGTTTGTAAGCACAAACCCAAAATTAAAGCTCAAAATAAATATACAATAAAAAATCGTATATGAGAATCCTTGGGCGCCTTTGATTGGATGGAGATGTTGAAGGCCGCTTCCAAGCTTCTTTGGAGGAGCTCCTTGGATGTGGAATTGGATGGAGCACTTGGGGTTCCCTTGGAGGAATGCACCGGAGGTACGCCAAATGATCAACAAGGTGTCCGTGGGCTTCCGTATAGTTCCAGTTAGTGTCCGGGGCTTCCTTGGCCTTTATTTATAGGCATGGAACCCTTGGGGAGGCTTCGGAGCCGTTGGAGAGGCTTAGAGAGCCGTTGGGAGCCAAGTGGACAGGCTGGTAAAAAGCCCAACGGCTAGTTTGACTGGATCCACCGGCTGGCCGGTACAGTCCCACCGGCTGGCCGGTGTGTGCAAAAAGGCATAGGATTCTTGTCCAGGGGCCACCGGCTGACCGGTACATCTCCACCGGCTGGCCGGTGCCTTGGTAGAGAGGAAGAGTCTTGATCCAGGCTCTACCGGTCGGCCGGTGGAGGAGCCACCGGCTGGCCGGTGGCAAGACAGTAGCAAAAACTATTTGGGCTGGGTGCCACAGGTCGACCGGTGGCAGAGCCACCGGTCGACCGGTGGGGAGGCAGTAGCTACCCCTTGAGTCTGGGTGCCACCGGCTGGCCGGTGGTGAATCCACCGGTCGGCCGGTGGACTGAATTTCAGTCCATTTCTGCCTCTTCCTTGGTCAACTTCTTGGCAATCAAATGCCTATCAACACAAACACTTAAAACACAATGTTAGATAAAAATGAAAGTGATTGTGATCATGAAAATCAAACAACGAGAGGTTCGAGATGTACAACAATCTCCCCCTATTTTGATGATCACAATCACTTAAACAATTAAAGTAAAAACATGAATTGAAAGGAATGCTTAAATAAAATGAAATGTAAAGCAAAGCATGATCAAAAAAGTTTCTCCCCCAATCAATCAAGAAATTCTCCCCCTTTGTGATTATCAAAATAGAATGCGGCATAAAACTTGATTGAGGGAAACATTGAAAATCAAGATTTGAAAAAAAAAAAATTGAGATTTGAAAATCAATTGAAATTTTGGAAATTAAATGAAAATTTGAATCAAATTTTGAATTGAAAGTTTTGAATCAAAAATCAATTGAAATTTTAAATTTGAAACCAAATGAAATTAGAATTGAAAATTGAATAACAGTTTGAATTGAAAGTTTTGAAATGAAAAAGAATTCGATACCAACTGTTGGAAATTTAGAAATGAAAATTTAATAGAAAATTTTGAATTGAAAGAATTGAAACCAAGAGTTGAGTTTGAAAAATTTGAATACACAACAAGGCTAAAAGATCCTAACTCCCCCTAAATAAAAACAATGAATCATCGGGGAGAGGGATTTTGAAAAGAAACAATTTTAGGCCCGGAGAGACTCGCTAGAAGGGATTTTTCAATCCATACTTGTCTCATAGCGGGTCTTCTCCTATAGAATTCATCGGAATAAAAAATCGATTTGGGTTGGCCGTACCGGGCGTTTTTACAATTACATTCATAAATAAGGTGCCCGGATTTTTTGCAATAGTTACAAAATTTAAAGCAAGAGCTCCCCCTTACAAAAACAGTGGGTGCATGGGAGGAGGAGGCTTGGTTGGTATAGCCAAGTCCTTGAGTGGTTCGGGAAATGCGTTGGGAACCTAAGAGTTTGGTCAGATTTTGTTCCCCTTGGGTGAACTTAGCCAAGGATTCTCTAAGGTCCTTGATGGTTGATTCCATGGAATCAACATTTGGAAAATTTTGGATTTTTAGGGAGAGTTCCTCCTTCTCTTTGAGAAGTTGCTCTTTTTCGGAGGAAAGTTTTTTGAAATTCTTTTTTAAAGCAACGAATTTTGAAGAAAGTTCGTGAAAACCATTTTCAAGTTGGTCTCTAGCAAATTGGAGATCCTCATAAGACAAATGATTTAAAGAATTTGAATTTGAAGAGCAAGAGGAGGAGGAGGAGGAAGAGGAGGAAGATACCTCATGTTTTGCCATTAGGCATTTTTTACATTGGTCGCTCGAGGAGAAGGAGGAGAATGAAGAGGTGGAGCTATCACTCCATGTTGCCTTTGAAGCCTTCTTCTTCTCCTTTTTCTTGGCCCTTTTCTTGTGAAGTGGGCAAGCGGGTACAGATTTTGCATCGGGTTCTTGCTTTTGAGCGGGTTCTAGCTTTTGAGCGGATTCTTGCTTTGGAGCCTCGCTAGTACCTTCATAGGTAAGTTCTAAAAACTTCCAAAGATCGTAAGAAGTAGTGCAAGAAGAAATACAATTAAAAACATTTCTATCTAACCCGCAATGAAGAGCATTCATGGCTTTGCCATCAAGCTCGAAATTTGCAATGTCGGCGGGGGTCCATTTGGATTCATCGGGAGAAGAAAATGAATAACCATGCATGACAATTTTAAAAATAGGATAGCCAATACTTTTTAAAAAGGTGGTCATGCGGGTTTTCCAAAAAGAATAATCGGCTCCATCAAAGAATGGAGCACGATCCAAAGAATGTCCTTGGAGGGTTTGAGAAGAAGAAGCGGTAGAAGCCATCAAAACAAAAAACAAAATAGGATCTTTAATTTGAAACCGGGTTAGGGAATTATTCAAAAACTTCCTCTGATACCAATTGTTAGGTCGGAAGAACACCCCAAGGAGTGATGGCAAGAGGGGGGGTGAATTGCCTTTTAAAAAATTGATTAACAAATTAAAAATCAAAGTAAAGTGCAGCGGAAATAAAGAGGCAAGACACACAAAATTGATAACGGAGTTCGGCCAAAACCCGGCCTACGTCTCCGCTCCCAACTCAACCGTTGAGAGATTCCTACCGCTTGCTTTTCAATGGTTGTAGCAAGAAACCCACTAGGCTTTGAGGTAGCACTAGGACCTATTACAGCTTGCTTTTAGTGGTTGAGCAAGAACCCAATGCTTTTAGTGGTTAAGCAATAACCCACTAGCCTTTTTACGGGTGAAGGCTAGCTCACCGATCTCAAGCCTTTTACAAGGTAAGGCTTGTGAACCTCTTCACACCTTAGTGGTGGTGTGAGAACCCAAAGAAAGAGGGGATGAAGAAAAGGTTGGGGTTTGTAAGCACAAACCCAAAATTAAAGCTCAAAATAAATATACAATAAAAAACCGTATATGAGAAGCCTTGGGCGCCTTTGATTGGATGGAGATGTTGAAGGCCGCTTCCAAGCTTCTTTGGAGGAGCTCCTTGGATGTGGAATTGGATGGAGCACTTGGGGTTCCCTTGGAGGAATGCACCGGAGGTACGCCAAATGATCAACAAGGTGTCCGTGGGCTTCCGTATAGTTCCAGTTAGTGTCCGGGGCTTCCTTGGCCTTTATTTATAGGCATGGAACCCTTGGGGAGGCTTCGGAGCCGTTGGAGAGGCTTAGAGAGCCGTTGGGAGCCAAGTGGACAGGCTGGTAAAAAGCCCAACGGCTAGTTTGACTGGATCCACCGGCTGGCCGGTACAGTCCCACCGGCTGGCCGGTGTGTGCAAAAAGGCATAGGATTCTTGTCCAGGGGCCACCGGCTGACCGGTACATCTCCACCGGCTGGCCGGTGCCTTGGTAGAGAGGAAGAGTCTTGATCCAGGCTCTACCGGTCGACCGGTGGAGGAGCCACCGGCTGGCCGGTGGCAAGACAGTAGCAAAAACTATTTGGGCTGGGTGCCACAGGTCGACCGGTGGCAGAGCCACCGGTCGACCGGTGGGGAGGCAGTAGCTACCCCTTGAGTCTGGGTGCCACCGGCTGGCCGGTGGTGAAGCCACCGGTCGGCCGGTGGACTGAATTTCAGTCCATTTCTGCCTCTTCCTTGGTCAACTTCTTGGCAATCAAATGCCTATCAACACAAACACTTAAAACACAATGTTAGATAAAAATGAAAGTGATTGTGATCATGAAAATCAAACAACGAGAGGTTCGAGATGTACAACACATGTGACCTCATGATACTCATGGATTTTTATGATGGCTTCCCCTTTCCTTTATCCTATTGTGAGACCTCATAGGATCTAAGATTGATCGCATAAACCCCATTTCTTCATGAAAATTTTGAGACCACATTTTCTTTTCATGATATCATAACTCCCATGGGTTCTACTAAAACCTATTAAACTCCTATTATATTATTCTCCCATAAGTCCATAACCATTAATATTATTTCCAATATTCCTTGAATATTAAGAAATATCCCTATTATTTAATCCAATTGTCCTTACCTACCAATGAGAAAGGAACCATATGAACTATAAGGAATCTAATTCATATTATAAAAATTATATGTAGGATGCATTACTAAGTAATGAGCCCCATATTCAACAAAAATATTCATAATCTGTCTTCTAATGTGGCCATATTTCCTGTAAAGGCCATACAATTTTCATGTCATCATTTTAGAAATATCCCCATATATCTTTCACACTATATTGATTATCTGTGAAAGCTCATGTCTTTTACCATGGATCCATATCCTCTATGAGAATCAGGACCATTTTTCCCTTAGTTTAGCCTCTAGGTGTAATTCCAACATCCATATGCAATGTTTATGATCCTCTATTATCAATTGTTTCTAAATCTGGGCATGGATCATGTGATATTAGATATTTTCAATGATAATTCCTTTAGTATAATAAATTTACCCCAATATGGTAATCCTAAATAGGTGTATTCCATGACTATATATTCCTTTCATTTAAAGGGCCATACATCTGGTGAAGAATTTTAGGGAATCCTTATATGTATAAGTCCCTATAAAACCTCTGTCTTCACAATTTTATGACAAATAAATCCATAACCTCAAAATTACATGGACTATGATTTATGTCATCATTGGAAACATAGGATCCTCTTTGAGGCTCAACCATTATATCATATATTCAAATTCCCTCACAAAATTCCTTTCCACGTGCCATTAAACTACATGGTTTGATCCCATCACATGACCTTAAACTGTGTCACAAAAACTATGTTGGATTTTATTTTAATCATATAATAATATATAGTATGCCTCTTTAAAGTTCAAACCCAATACCATTAACCTTTCATCATCAGTCTCAATAGGTCAATATTCCCTATGGATCATCCCACATTTATTCATATTCTTTAAAAATCATATTCTAACAGACTATATTACTAAATAGAACCATGTCCTCATCCATAGGGTTCTATTATTTTTAAGTCCAAATATACTAAAATTTTATCATTGATCCATACTTTTGATAGGATCCATATTCATAATGGAATACACCTTGAGAAACCAACATATCCTCATTGGGAGACACTTACAATTGGATCTGTATTCACAAGGTTATACTCCTTCAGAAACCAACTTATACACTTTAGTCTATAATCCCAATAGGGTATTTCCTCACAAGCCTGTAATACCTATCTCATCAGTCATCCTCATTGGTCTATATTCCCCATGAGTTTAAAAAAAAAGGGATTCTCATGGATAATTTCCACACCAAATATTTCTAGGAATCATTCATCTAGATGTCCTTACCACACAATGTTAAACTACATGGATCAGTCCTAATCACATGAACTTAAAAGGTATAACCTTTACCAAACTAAATGGGTTTTGATTCCTTTTACAAGGATACATAGGAATCCACTTTATGGGATAGATCTCTAAACCACAAACAATGATCACCTTCCTAAATGGTGATAAAATCTAGATCACCCAGTTATAGGTATTCAGAACATAGCAATATAAAAACCAATATCTCTAAGTAATAATGGTTAAAAATATAGAGAACCTATAATACCTATAGATGGAGTCATAAATTTGATTCCTTAGATATGTTCAAATACTCACATTGAAAAAATTAAATTATGGAATATTAAATTTAGGGTAGCCAACTTATATCAAGGTCTAAGAAGGATTCACTAACATATTATAAATATATATTAGAGTTCTATGGTAGGAAATAATTATTTCCAATCGGGTGTGATGAGCATGACCTCCCATCCTTTTAACTAATGTGAGTTCCTAAGTGAAATTGGAAAGAGACCCCGATGACCTCTTGCCTTTGGAAATTAGTCCCAAAACCCATTATAGATATGGAATCAATTTGGAGTTTCCATCAGAAACAAAAATAGTGAACTTGACATGAATTATTTTGCAACCATACTCAACCTCCCATAATAGAGTGTTGGGTTTTTCCTTTTGTCTAAGAAATAAAAATGGTGATCCCAACATGAATGATAATGAAACCATACTGAACCCACCATAATAATGTTTTAGACCATGACACTTTTTTAGAAAATAATTAACATAATAATGTGAATGTTTCGACATAAATTTAATGACCAAAAAATTAAAAATATATAAAAATTACCGTTAATTCATCATAAATATAGGTTTGGTAATAAAATAAAGTATTTTAGAGAATAAAAGATAATTGAAGAATAATATTTAAAATAAAATTTCATTGAATAATTTATTTTACTAAAACCATGGGAAACTTATAGAAGAGTATAAATAGAATAAAACAATTATGCCTAAGTGAAAATCTATTAAAGCTGTATATTTTAAAATGAAACATTAATTTTGAATTTTTAAAAAGAAATTTGAAAATGAAACTTTAATAAAAAATTGGAAAGATTACAATAAATCCTTTTAAAGGAAGAAAAATATTACATATTATGTCAACAATACATTATTAAATTAAATATAAAGGGCTTTTATAATTTTTTTAAAAAAAAATATGAATATAGAAGAAAAATATTTTTGATCAAGGAGATAATGTGATCAAATTTTATTTTAAACATTAATTTCATTGATTAAATTTAAAAAGAGAAGAAAATTTGGAAGAAAACATAAAAAATCCTTAAATATTCATATTATAAAAATTTAAAAGGTCTTTATGAATGATATATTATAATAACTCTTCAATGAAAAAATAAGCAATCCAAAAAATGGGATTGTTAAAATAAATTCAGAACATTTTGGTAACTTTTGAATTAAAATACATTGAAAGAGTAAAATTGTATTGAACTTTTAAAAACCCTGAATAAATATATATTTATGATAAATATACCAAAGGGGTAGAATATACACCACATAAAATGAAAAATTTTAATAATACAAAATATGTCTTAATGAAGTGGAAATTTGAAAGAAAACTAATCACCTCACATTTACACTTAGTTAAATGTTCTTTAAACATGTGCATAATGGTTAGAAATTGTTATTAATTAATATCAGGAAAAAATTTCATATTTATATTAATTTATAAATATTATCATTACCCTTGCATTACCAATTCTTTGTAAAATTAATTATAGGGTGTTAGCTATTTAGTTTTCTCGTGCATGTTTTGTCATGGAAGTTAGAGTTTTTAGGAATAGGTTATAGTTTCATTATAGAAAGAATGATATGAATGTTATAAATATAATATATATGCATTATATAAATTTTTATAACTGTCCTTGTATGGTGGTAATGATAAACAAATCAGATCACTTTGTGGAGGTGGTAGTCCATATGTACGCATGAGAAACGTTATCATTTTCCAACAGATATGTGGGAAAATATGTTAGTTTTATTTTATCATTAAATAATGAAAATTATATCATAAATAAAATGTTATTTTTTTAAATCCTCCTATATACACTATAAATGTGAGTCAGTTATTCAAAATGTAATATAATAACTCGCGAGGTGGTATTTTTCATGTAGGCACGATCAGTGTTTTCATTTTCCATTAGATGGATGATTATATGAAAAAGGGTAATTGAATAAAAATAATAAAATTATAGTAATATAATTATACCAGTGTTATTTTTTTATTTTATCAAATAAATATTTATAGGATATAGAATAAGAAATGAACTTGAAAATAGTCATTTAAGAAAATTACCTCTTCTTTGTAGAACCTCCTTTATATCTTCACTAAGGACCATATGGTTCGTATTTTTGGAATATATTCACCTCTTGAACATAAAAAAGGATTCTGTTGAGTTATTTTGGTAGGTTTTGGTTGAGATAAATGTCTTAAGAAGGTGTGAGTAAGTGAGGGGAGGTGGTGACCTTTTTATAAGTGAGGATTGTGGCATACTTGTAATTTTTCAAAGTTTTAAAATATTATTATGTCACTTACTTGAAAAAATGGATAAAAATTGAGTCTATTTAAAATTTTATATAATATAGTATCTAAATCAGTTTATATAATAATATTTATAAAGTTTTAGGGTTAATTTAACCCTTATCACTTTAGTTTAACCCCCCTAAATCCAATTTAACATTTACCCTAGTAATGAATTTTTTACCTGGGATACTATTCATAATGGCCAAAAAGGAAAATGTACTATTTAAAAAAATTATAAATGATTATTTAATATATAGAAACCATTTTATCAAATTAAATTTATACAATTGGAATAATTTAATTTTAAAGAACCCACAAAATTGTATAAAAACATTTTTTTATGAAAAATGAATTTTTCAACCATAAGTTGATCGTATATGAACTCGATGACTAGTATTAATAATTATAAGAATTTAAATTAATATATATAGATATAAAATACATAAATTTTATCTAAATCATTCAATTTTTTTATTATTTTAATTAATTAAAATGGAAAAACATTATGGACTTAAAAAGAGTTTTTGAAAAGAGATCACTTTTTACCCCAAAATGATATTGTATTTATTGATATAAATATAACAATAAATATTTATTTAATTATAAATATTTTAAAAAATTATTATAAATACAGGTATTATCATATGAATTCTACATTTTCAATTATTCATAAAATCATTCTTCTAAGGTAAAATTTAAAAAACTCATTATAAGCTTATTTTGACATAATAAGTTAAAAATTGATATTAATCCAATAAAAATATAATTTTTGTTCCATGAAATATTAAAATGATCATTATATTATAGTTTGATTAATATAAAATATTCACTTACTATAATTGAATCTCAAGTATTATATTCTTCCCTCATTTAAAAAAAATTTCCTCAAAATTTCCTTAGATATTACTTTGTAAAAAACAAGAGTGGTTATTATTCAAACTTTACTCAAGATTATTACTCTATTTTATGATTTCTATAAATTAATTTTTTTGATAAATTACTCATATTCCACAATAATTATTTTTTTGGGTTAATAATCTGGGTTATCTCTTCATAGTAGGATATAGCAGGTTCCAATTATACTTATTTAAAGGTAAGAACTATTGTACCTATCTATATCACTCATGGTGTTTTCATGATCACAAAACTCTCCTTTAGTTCTAAAATTTTTATCTTAGAGAGTTTTTGTGATTATATTTCATATCAAACGATGCAATCTAGCTTAAGATAAATGATCTATCTATGTCTTTGAGTATCTAGAGTGTCTTATTGAAGTATCTTTGTAAGTTTTAAAGTCTTTGATAGAGGCTAGAAGAACCATAGAAGGGAATGGAAGGATGTGGTGGTACAAACTATTAAACTAAGTTGTAATAAGTATCACCTACTACCTAATTTAGTGGTCATAGATGGTAATTGGTATGGATAGAACGTCTTCAACTAGCTGGTGGTGGTGCATCGACTTTCTAGTGGGTGATTTACAGAAGTAGTCACTTTTGGGTAGGCCACCAGCTACCTGGTAGAGGCTACCAGCTATCCAAAAACATTAGGGTAGGATTTTTGAGAGTGAATTTAATTATTTTCAAAATGGATTAAATGTTTTCAGAAACATTCATTTATGGACTTGGTTAATTCCATAAGGTTATCATTGTGTTTCAAGTCAATAAATAAAGGCCTTGGGTGCTTCAATCATTGCCTATGAACATGAAGAAGAACCATCCAATCAAATCAATATAGAATCACTAAGCTTATCCAATCCCACCTCTAAAATATCCACCCTTATTTTCTCCATATCAATTTATCTCACCTAAGTCTCTATCTCTATCTCTCTATCTAAAATTTTTTCCACCCTTTAGGAGATATAGATGACTTAATTTTTAAGGATTTGTGCTAAGAAAATAATCTATTTTTACCTCATATTATCATTGTAGTCACAACTGCAAAGTGAGGGACATGTTTCTTGGGTTTCCATTTAAACTATGGGACATGGTTCTGGGGCTTCTATTTAAACCAAGGAACATGGTTTTTGGGTTTCTATTAAAACCAAGTGAATATTAGTTATTGGGTGTCCATTAAGAACAAGGGATTTGGTTCCTGTATTTTTGTTAAAATTTATGTAAGGTTCTAATAATACATATTTCTCTAATTTTGGAGTGGATACATAGGGTAATCTTATGTGCTATTGATTAACTTCTTATCAAATTGTGTTTGTTCTTTTACTCTTCCACATATCATCATTCTAATCTTGATTCTCATAAATTTCATAGATTCAAATCATATTTTTTCTTATGTGCTTAATCATATAATTAAATTTGATTTTGACTTATTTAATATATGGATATAATTTATCATTTGTCTCTCATAATATTTTATCACTTTTTTTTGAAATCATTTTATTTTAATATTGGAATTTTCTTTTATCATTTTATTTTTTAAAGGGAAACTCACATCCCTCTTTTATTTCATCTTTTAAAAACAATAACATGCAGTGGGGCTCGCATATAATTCATTAATAATTATAAATATAACACACATACTCTTTTAATATTTAATAACACCATCATTATAAAAGAATTCTGCAAATTTCCCATCATTCATGTCTTTAATTTTCTTTTGAAAATTTTCATCATCAAGGTGAGAAGTTTTTATCATTTTAAATAAATTTGGTTTTTAAATAATTTGGAAAAGGATTGAAGTTTCCCCTTCCCTAATAATTTCCATATCCATCCTTACTAAATCCATGAACATAGGATCATTGTTAATCATCATTTTAGTCTAGAAACCATGATATTTCACATATAATGTATCAACTAACTTATCCACCTTCCATAGGTGATAGTGTATTGATAATCATAATCCTTGAGTAGCTCAATCCATCACCTTTTCCTCATGTTGATCTATTTTTTTGAAAATATGTATTTTAAACTCTTATGGTCTGTCTATATATCCCATATTTTACCATAGATATAATTCCTCCATATTTTCAAATCAAATATTATTACTTATAACTCTAGATCATGGGTTGGATAGTTCTTTTCCCAAGTCTTTAAATAACTTTATACATAGATAATAACTTTATAATTCTACATAAAGACACACCCTATTATTTTATTTGATGCATCAATCTGTGTCCCAAATCCATCCATCCCTAATAGTAGAGTCAATATATGATTATTGATCAATTCAATTATTCAAAACATTATTCATATTTATTTTTCTATATGAAATTAACCACTTTACATGTTAACTTGGTCAACATGTTGGAAAATCAGGAAAAATGAATAACAGATTACTGATAATAAACATCCCACCCAAGGAAACTATATACATTAGTTATGTTTATAATTGTAGGATATTATTTGACCAAATTTTTCTTCACATAATCAATTGAGATTCCATCATTGGAGAAAATAGTAGGGAAATAAAATTTTGTAATCGAGAATTCACACATGATAAATTTCCCATATAACTATTTTTCTTTTATAATTTCAAGAATGATTTAAAAGTGATTCTCATGGTCCTAATTTATTTTGGAGTACTCTAATATATCATAAATAAATACCACAACATAATTATCATGATATTACTTGAATACTCTATTCATCAGATCCATAGAAATAAAGGATTCATCAGTTAATACAAATAGAATTATTATAAAATTTTAATGTCCATACCCGCTATAAAATGATGTATTTATAACATCTTCCTTATTTACTCACAATTGATGATACCTAAAATGATGGTAAATATTTGAAAATATTAATCTATTTGAATTTTATCAAACAATTCATCAATTTGAGGAAGACGACACCTGCTATTTATAGTAATAACATTGAGTTTTCTATAATCAATGCAAAAACTTAGAAACCCATCCTTCTTGTTAAACAAAAGAATAGGGTCTCACCAAGGTGAAGCACAAGTGAATATAAATCCCTTATCATACAAATCCTGTAGTTATTTATTCATTTCCAATAATTCCACTATGACCACTCTATAAGGAGATTTGATATAGGTCTTGCATCAGGAATTAATTCAATGTAAAAAATCAACTTCACACTTTGGTTGATGTCCAGATAATTCATTGTAAACACATTAATGTTTTCCTATACAATATGTATATATTCAGTTTTATGATTACCTTTACCATCCATAGATTGGGTCTTCTCTTTTTCCCCAAGAATATCATTCAGAAGAGCTACTGGAAGTAGATATATACATAACCCAAATGATGAATTATTCCCTCTAAATATAGGGGATTCGATGTCACCATTATGAATTGCAGACTCCATATCTTGGAAATATATATTTTCATTATAATTTGCAATCTAATCCATACCATGATTATATAAAGTTAATAATAGGCCTAAAAATCAAGTCTAAAAATTGGGCATATCTATATGTCATAATGGAAACTGACTGAAACATCCTTGTTGCAGTAATATTTTTTATAGGTCTCTTGAATAATAACTCCCTTTTCAAGGTTCTAGAGAAATACCTAATTTTCTTGGAAAACATAGAAGATACAAAAGATTTGGAGGATCCAGAATCAAATAAATCATTAGCTAAATTTGGTGAAATGATTAAAGTACACACCACCACATATTTATGAATTTTCATCTCAACTATAGTGATCACATAAGCTTGTACTTATACCCTTGGCCTCTTTTGTGGTAGGTTCCCATGATACACGAGACATTGGTTTGAATAATTCCCCATTTATATATAGTTAAAGTGCTATAAAATAGGGATTTATTTATTTATCTTATATTCATTATCCATATAAAACCTTTCTCAAAACATGTAACAAAATCCCATTCCCTTTAAACATTTTATATGATATTTATTTCCATAATTTTCACATGAAATAAATTCATAATTTTCCTAATTTTTCTTTGACACATTCCCTTTTTCTTAGTGTAATCTAAGCACTTATTATATTGATTTCCCTTGCAGATATAGGATATAGAATATTATTTATCTATTTTTATGTCATATAATACAATTTCATCACATGATGAAAATGTTTAAAAAGCTATTTTCCTTTATAGGATTAGATTAATCCATTCAAATAATCGATAATTTTTTTTATAGAGTATGTATGTAATCTGAAGCATACCTGTATAGTCTTTTAAAGGTAGTATCACACAAGTCAACACTTTACTATTAATTTTTATTTAATCTGATGACATTTCTATTCATTTTAGTTCATTTCAAATGAGGGAAATATTTTGTCTAAGAATGTTAATTTAAATGATCCCCATTCTATATATTATATTTCTTATTCCTTCTTAGTATTCTTGATCAAAGACCACCTTTTATCAGCATCACCTTTAAGAAAATACACATCCAATATAACCTTTTCCCTTTCATTTCTTACAATGACTAAAAATATATTTTCAAAGGACTTAATCCATTGATCAAATACTAGTGTATTATTAGTTATACTAAAATATGGATTCATCTATTATAGGAAATGATCAAATATAGGCGTATCATATTATGGAACGTCAAATTTATCTATATGTGAAAGGTTATTAGTCATAACTAGGGTTAACAACCATAATATTTCCAAGATATTCTTAGCTCCAACACCAATTTTATTGACTTACTCGGAAACAAAATCTCTATATTGGACACATGTATTTATACTATTACTTCCATCCAAATCCATTTCTAAATAATGGAATATATTGAATTATATCATATCATTTTGAATATAAAATTATATTATATAATTATAAATCTATTGTAACACTTAACATAAATTGAAAATGTGTGAATAAGTAATCTCATAATAATAAACTTGGTTTCTTTGGGAATATCCTTAAATAATAAAAACAATTTAAAATATTTTATAAATGTTTGTAAATAAAATATAAATCAACCCAAATATAACTGCTAGGAGAGTATAGATTAGTGTGTAGCCTTAGGAACACTCATCTTCCACTAATGAAGATTGATTTAATACTCATTCTTCCCATTCAAAGTTATTACCCCTAGGTGGATTTGTGCCACAAATGCATCCACTTGCTAATATCTAGGTAAGTTTGTATTTTCTAGTAAAACCACACAATATCTACTTTACCAAAATTATATGATATTATCCTATACATAGACTAATCCTTATATATTATTATACATTTATGTTCACTAATATATGTTTTCCTAAATGAATTTCCCAAGGTTTCTACTAAACTTTCTTAGATACCAATTGTAACATACCATTACCGATCTGTCAGGTATGTCTTTATCCTCATCATGGTTTTCCTTTTTCATTGTTTTTATAGGACTAAGAAGGAATTGGGTGGATACATATAATGGAGAAGTCACAAATGTGATGGAATCTCAGCTTTAACCAGTTTTCTCCATAGTCTTTAAAAGAATTTCATGTCATGTAACTTGGTCAAAAACTATGTATTGGTTGCTGGGTGAAATCCATGAAAGGGATTCATGCTATGAAAGTTTACATGATGTGATGAATGGTTACACATCATGAGTTATTTTAAGGTCAAATTTCAATCTGAGGTGACTTATTTATTTGGCATACTTAAGCACTGTGTATTTCACGACATGAAAAGACATTACATGTCATGTAATTTACTAAGAAGGGAGTTTTAGGGAATTTGTAGGGTTTTGGGTGCCCATTCGATTGTGTGTTATCCATTTATCTCAAATTAGAGTTACTCTCTGGTGATTTTTGGAAACATCATTCCTTTCAGATCAATCCATTCGGTGTTCGATCTTCATTGCAGTTGCAGTGAATCTCTCTAGGTGAGTTATATTTCCGCTTCTTCATTACCATTGATCAGATTAATGCCCTAGAGTTGTGTTATCAGATTCATTGTAATTAATTATAATTTCTTCATGTTTTCTTCTAGATATGTGGAGATATCTCATTTTAAAGGTTGTTCCTTTATTGGTTGAGGTATGATTAGTGTTTGTTCATGAGGTATGTGTTGAGCAAAGTATTGTTTTCAATAATGCGTATTAATGTTATTTAAAGGGGGAGATTATTGAAAATAATACTCTGTATCTTTATGGTAATTTTGATGCTCACAAATACCCTTAGTTATTTTCTAATGATTTCACTTAGTATTTTGAAGGAGATTATTAATTTATTTTACTCTTGAAATAACGAGAATTTATTACTTAGCACGGAATTTGTTTTAGCGCGTTCTGGAAATACTGTTCTAATCTTACGTAGATGAATATAGCGCAGAATCTATTTTAGCGCATTCTGGAATCACTGTTCATACCCTACGTAGATAAATGTAGTGTAAGGATGAAAAGAGTGTATACTTTTTGAAGTACGAGAAAAGTATGGTTAAACAACCATACGTTTTTCAGCAAAGTATGGAAGGAGAACCTTACGTTTGGAAGGAACCTTACGTTTTGTTATCATCAAAGTATGGAAGGTGAACCGTACGTAAATTCTAAGTGATACGTTTGTTTCTCAAAAGTATGGTTCATTAACCTTACTTTTGTAAACAACCATATGTTCTTGGAAAAGTATGGATTAAGTAAAAGTATATATCTTTTACCATACGTTTGAATGATGAAGAAAAAGTATGAATGATCAACCCTACGTTTGTTATCAACCCTACGTTTGTTATCAACCCTACGTTTGTTATCAACCCTAAATTTTTATCAACCCTACATTTGAATACTATGTTATTAACCCTACGTTTGGAAGCCACGTCATCAACCTTACGTTTGGCATCAGAATTTTCGGCAGACGGTTTTTATGTACAACGATCAGTAAGCTGATTTCTGGGCGGATTTCAAGCCCGATTTAAAGTCGTTTTTAAATTAAGACTTTGACTGATTCAAAGACGTTTTATTAATGGATTTAAGATCGAATTTAAAGAAGCTTTTTATGCCGAGTCTTAAGGGAAGTTACGACTTCTCTGTAAATTCAAATTTTAGAATATCGCGAATCAGAAGGTGACTTTTATGGATCTAAATGTGCAGGAGATATGATTTATTATTTATGCTCTCTCTGAAACACAAAAAATGATGATGAGGTGATCAATCTATTATTAAAAAGTGGAAAACAGAGATGTCAACTATTCACGATTGATCTACTGATTCAACAGGAGTGTAAAATCTCTGTTTGTTCAAGAACAAGGAACTCGATAGAAGATTCACCTGTTCTACATCGAATATCTACTGTGGATCTACTACTGTTGAGGTTGTGAACTATATCTCTATATCTACTACAACTGGGTCAACTCAGAACTGCTTCATCTTGAAGATCAACATTTCAAGAGTTTTTGATCCATCTGCTGTTAATTGCATTATGTTGCAATTGTGAAGATCAACTGGAAATTTATTTCTGAAATTTTTTATTCTTGAGTAACCAGCTTCTCGTTCTAAGATGTGTAGGTTTTTGTTTGAACCAGAAGGATTTTTTTTGCCTTGAATTGTAAAGGTGTCGACTGCCTGTACTCAGTTGTGAATCGGTCTGTGGAAAAGAGGACCAGATAGTGAAAATCACCAAACTCGTGGAGTAGAGCGTTGGTGGAGTGGACTAGGGGATTTCTGTTCCCCGAACCACTATACATCTTCGTGTTCTTGTTTTTACTTTTTCCGCTGCATGATCAAATCTGATAAAGTATAAAGGTCAGAACTTGTTCAAGAAAAGAGCTATCGAAAAATTTGAAAAAGACACAATTCACCCCCCTTATGTGTATAATCTATAGATTCAGATCCAACAATTGGTATCAGAGGAGGAGCTTCTGACAGAGCCTTAGAAATCTAGAAGCATTTAAGGATTATTCAACAGAGCATTATGACTGATACAAGAGAAGGGATGTCGATGGTTAGATCACCATATTTTAATGGAGACAACTATGGTTGCTGCAAATCACGTATGATAATATATCTGAAAAACCTCGGATATAGAGTCTATTCAAAGATTCTGACTCCTTATGAAATTCCTGAAAATCCTGAGGAATGGAGTGCTGCTATAGAGGCAGAGTACGATATGAACTTGAAGGCTATGAATGCAATTATCTATGGTCTAAGACCAGATGAATTTAACAGAGTATCTCAGTGCCCGACAGCATATGAGATGTGGCAAATAATAGTTGTGGCATATGAAGGAACACATAATGTAAGGTAAATGAGATATGCAACTGCAAAACTGAAATTTGATACTTCCAGAATGATTGACTGTGAGAGCATTACCCAAATGAATGGGAGACTGACAGAAATTTTCAATAACATAACTGCTCTAGGAGAACCTATTAAGCAGTCTAATCAAGCATTAAAAGTACTGATAGTACTTCCTACTATATGGAATGGTATCTCTGTTGCAATCAGAAAATCAACACCTATCAAAGATCTAACTATGAGAGAGCTGATTGGTACACTGATGATGGATGAAGCTGAAATGAAAGATGAAGCTAATGAACATAAAGTTCTTATCAAAAGAGAAGATACTACCTTGAGGGTAACTTCACTACAAAAGAATAGAAAAATAAAGATCAAAGAAGTCAAATCCAAATCAGAAAGCTCTGACTCATCCAACTTAGATGAAGAACTGGCTCAACTAGCCAGAAAATTTAGAAAATTCTACAGCAATAAAAGAGGCTTCAAAAAATCCTTTAAGGGAGATAATAAGGAAGTGAGATGTTATGAATGTAAAAATATGGGACATATCAGACCAGATTGCCCACAACTGAAGGATGCAAAGAAAAATAAATTCTTCAAAAGAAATGACTTTGAGCAGAAAGACAAGAAAGATATGAAAGCCACTTGGAGTGTATCTGAAGACTCTAGTAGCTCTTCTAAATCAAGCTCAGAGAAAGAATAATTCAATCTAAAGGAAAACATGTGTTTCATGGTAGAAAATGATGAGGTACACTCATATTACTCCTCTGAATCACATTCTGAATCAAGCTACGAAAATAAAAAACTAGTAGCCTACTGCAATATGCTTGAAGAAAGATATGACTCACTATTTAAAAAACATAAGTCACTGAAAAATATACATAAATCCGTTTCAGATGAAAGAGATACAATGATGAAACAACATAAATAATTAACTGATAAATACAATTCTATTAACACTAACTACATTAATTTTGAATCAAGAATAAAAATACTGCAGGATGAAGTAGAATCTTACAAACAGGCTACATTGATTTTTACAAAAGGAGATAATTCATTAAATGAAATTCTTGGAAAAACTGTCATTAAAAAGAAGAGATTTGGAATTGGCAGTAAAGGAGAAAAACCAAAGCTATATAAAAATTATTTTGTTCCTAGCTCTAAAAAGTTTAATTGTAATTTTTGTGGGGCAAAGGGACATGTAGCTAAAAACTGTTTCTTAAGAAAACCTCAAACTTGTGGTATTAAGAAAGTCGATATTTCAAAAGAATTATATGATTCAGCTGAGTTTAAAAGAACAAAGAAAATCTGGATACCCAGATCATTGCTAGCTAACACTCCTAGACCCAACAAAATATGGGTACCAAAGCAATTTGTTTGAATGTCTTTGCAGGTAGTAGGTCACCAAAGAAGAAAAGATATATGGTACATGGATAGTGGCTGCTCAAAACATATGAGTGGAAACTCATTGAATTTTTCTTCACTCACTCAAAAGGAAGGAGGACTTGTCACATTTGGTGATAATGCCAAAGGAAAAATCATTGGCATTGGAATAGTTGGAGATCTAAAAACAGTCTCAATCAACAAAGTACTTTATGTACAAGGACTATAACACAATCTTATAAGTATATCTCAACTTTGTGATAATGGATATACTGTTGATTTTACTAACAATTTCTGTACTATTTTTAAAGATAAACTATTTAAATTTAAAGCACCAAGAACTGAAAATGTCTATACTTTGGATTTAAATTCCTTGTGTAAACAACAAGTAAAATGATTAACTGCTAAAGTAAGTGAATAATGGATCTGGCATAGAAGACTTGGTCATTGCAATATATATGTTTTACATAAGTTATCTAAGAATCACTTAGTTTCTAATTTACCTTATCTCAAATTTGAGAATGACAGATTTTGTGATGCATGTCAACTTGGAAAGCAACACAAATCATCCTTCAAATCTGTTAATAAGGTTGCTACATCTAAACCTCTAGAACTTATTCTTATGGATTTGTTTGGACCGTCAAGAGTAGCAAGCTTAGTTGGTAAATCATATGTATATATTTTAGTTGATGACTATTCAAGATTTACATGGATTTTCTTTTTGAAATTTAAAAATGAAGCTTTTACTTTATTTGAAAGTTTCTGCAAATCTGTTCAAAATGAAAAAGGTTTCAATATAATCTCATTAAGAAGTGATCATGGTGGAGAATTTGAGAATCTGGAATTTAATTCCTTTTGCTCAAATATGGGTATTAAACACACCTTTTTGCACCCAGAACACCTCAAAAAAACGGGATTGTAGAAAGAAGAAATAGAACAATTCAAGAAATGGCTAGAACTATGTTAAATGAATATAGCCTACCTATATATTTCTGGGCAGAAGCTGTGAATACATCTTGTTATATAATTAATAGAGTTTTAATTAGACCTATTTTGAAAAATACACCCTATAAACTATGGAATAACAGAAAACCTAAAGTATATTACTTTAAAGTTTTTGGATGCAAGGTTTATATCTTAATCACCAAGGATAATCTTGGTAAGTTCGATCCAAAAAATGATGAAGGTATTCTCTTAGGATATTCTGCTACCTCCAAAGCTTATAGAGTTTATAATAAGAATTCAAGGATTGTTGAAGAATCAGTTCATGTGAAATTTGATGAATCTGATCCTTTTGAGAAAAGGACAGAACAAATGGATGAACTTGACTCTAATGATAACATGAGACTTGAGAATTTAAAGAATGATTTTGAAAATGATATAAAAGAAATCCAGTCTAGTTCAGAGGAACATGATACTGAAGAAACTTCAAATATTTTACCTAGATAGTCTAAAACCCTAAAGAATCATCCTTTAAAAATTGTAATAGGTAATTTAGAAACTGGTGTTCAAACTAGAAGAAACTTAGGAAACCTAGTGGAATTCTCTGTCTTCCTATCTCAACAAGAACCCAATACTATATAAGAAGCTTTAGATGATGAAAGGTGGGTAATAGCAATGAAAGATGAATTAAACCAGTTTAAAAGAAATGAAGTTTGGGTTTTAGTGGAAAGACCTAAGAATTATCCTGTAATAGGAACCAAATGGGTTTTTAGAAATAAACAGGATGACCAAGGTACAATAACTAGAAAAAAAGCAAGATTAGTAGCTAAATGATATAATCAAGAAGAGGGAATAGATTATGATGAGACTTTTGTACCTGTATCTAGGTTAGAATCCATTAGAATCCTTTTAGCTTATGCATCTTATATGAATTTTAAATTCTTTCAGATGGATGTCAAATATGCCTTTTTAAATTGATATTTAATGGAGGAAGTTTATGTTTAGAAACCTCTTGGTTTTGAAAACTCTCAAAAACCTGATTCTGTTTTAAAACTTACTAAAGCTCTTTATGGCCTTAAACAAGCACCTAGAGCTTGGTATGAAAGATTAAGTTCTTTTCTTTTGAAAAATGATTTTACTATTGGTATGGAAGATCCAACACTATTTAAGAAATTTGTAAAAAATAATGTTTTATTGGTTCAAATTTATGTTGATGATGTAATATTTGGATCAACTAATAAAACTCTTTGTGATGAATTTTCAAAATTAATGCAAGAAGAATTTGAAATGAGTATGATGGGAGAATTAAATTTCTTTTTGGGTCTTCAAATATTTCAAAAAGATTTTGGAAATGTTTTAAATCAAAGAAAATACATTATTGATTTACTTAAGAAATTTGGACTTGAGAACAGCAAGACATTTACAAATCCTATGTATACTAATGTAAAACTTGATTTGGATGAAACTGAGAAATCAGTTGACAACAAGTTATATAGAGGTATGATTGGTAGCTTGTTATATCTTACTGCTAGCAGACCAGATATAATGTATTCAGTATGTCTTTGTGCTAGATTTCAATCAAATCCTAAAGAATCCCATCTAATTGCTGTTAAAAGAATTTTTAGATATTTAAAAGGAACTGTTTTTCAATCTCTTCTTTATCCTAAAACTTCTGATTTTAATTTTATTTCATATTCAGATGCTGACTTTGGAAGTTGTATATTAGATAGAAAAAAGTACATCAGGTACATGACACTTTTTAGGAAAGTCCTTAGTATCATGGTCTAGTAAGAAACAACATTCAGTTTCCCTGTCAATAGCTGAGACAAAATATGTTTCTGCTGGCAGTTGCTATGCACAAGTGTTGTGGATGAAAAACACTCTTATGGACTTTGGATTGAATTTTAATAATACACCTATTTTATGTGATAATACGAGTGCAATTAATATTTCAAAAAATCCTATTAGTCATTCAAGAACTAAGCACATTGATATAAGGCATCGCTTTTTAAGAGATCATGTTATTAAAAAGGATATATTTTTAGAATTTATAAATACTGAAACTCAATTAGCAGATATTTTTACTAAACCTCTTCCCACTACAAGGTTTGATTTTATTAAGTGGGAGCTAGGTTTATTTAATTTTAAATAATTTCTTTTTATTTTTGTTTTTGTAAATTTTATTTTTTTTATTGAATACTGTTTAAGTATTTCTTTCTTTCATCGTATGAAAAAATTATTTATTTTTAAATATATTTAATGATGAGTGATTACACGGGAATCAAGGCTGTCAAAGTCTTTTCGACTTCTAAACCCTTTTCACTTCTATTGAAACCCTTTCAAAATCCAAAAATCGCACTTCCTCTTCTGAAACCATAACCTTCAAACTTCTGAAACCCTAACCTTCAAACCTTCAGAGACTCTCGCAGCAATGGTAAGGACTAAAAGAGACAATGAGTCCGAGCTGAGCAATGCCAAGAGACAACGCACTGAGGGAAGAAAAATATTACAAGGAATGGTAATCTATCTCAATTGGTTGTTTCAGACAAATCTTTTGTTGAAGTAAGCGTTGTCGTTCCAGAATCTTGAACAGATGTTCAACAGTGAAAATACAGAATTTCTATATGAAGTTGAGCTTAGATACTTCTAAAAATCTGTACAGTTTAGTCTGGGAGATACTGAAGACAGTATGATGGATAAAATAGGGGATATGGATTTCTCAATTTCTTCAATAGAGATTAGTTAGATTCTCAACTGTCCTCATGAGGGAGTTTTTCATTTTGACTTGAAGAATATAGGAGATTTTGTGCATAAATCCGAAGACATTATGTCTTTTCTTTTTGGTACCAAGACAATAAAGAAAATGTTTGGTAAGGATTTGGAGCCTGATCAGAAGATTTTGATAAAATTTATTCAGACCGGAATAGCTCCACAGATGGCAGAAATGGAGAAAATTTTGTACCCTGATGTGTATATAATGTTTCTCTTGCTAAGTGATATTAGGTTAAACTTTCCAAGATACATGATAAGGTATATCAGTTATTGCTGTCAAAGCGAGGCCAGGATGAATTTATATCCCTTTGGAAGATTTATTTCCAAGCTATTATTTAAGAAAGACATGGTGAGATTAGTGGAAGCTAGAGTTATCTGTCATCACAGTAATACATTTAATGTTGGAACTTTAAGGAAAGTTGTATATTTCTGGAGCACAATTAAAGGAAAGCTTTTTTCAGTAGGAGCTAAGGAAGACTAAGAGAGTGCTCAAGCTCAACCTGCTAAGTCCAAGGAGGGACAAGCTGAATCCAGAGTCAGCAATGTAGTAAGAAGGATTCTCTTTGAAGTGATAGATGTTGAGGAAAACAGAAGTCAAGAGGGACTTCATTCAAGAAGAAAAAGACCAATAAATGAGGAAGTTACTTCAACTGTTTTGTAAATTCCACCAGAACCTTTAATTACTTATTATTTTGTGATAGAAGTTGTTGCTGATAAAACCATGAAAGATGTTACTGAGAGAATGAATCTGGTAGAGAAATCAGGAGCTCAAGAAGAAGCTCAAAGGGACAATCAGGAACAGATTGTTGCTGATGTTGAAGTTGCAATTCAATAGGAACAAGAGATGGAGGAAGTGGCTGGTGAAGAAGTGGTCAGTCCTCAGGAAAATTCTACAAATATTATTCTTGAAAACCCAATAGAAGGCATAGATTCTAATTTTTGTGATGATGTTTGTGATGAGCATGTTTCTGAAGCTCAAACAAAGGTACTTCAAGAGGATTTTTCTGTGGAGGAGTTTGAAAACTCTAAGGAAAAATATGTGGACCAAACTTATCAGGACAAAGAAAAGGAGAAATATAATGATGAATCATTGCCTTTGGTATTGCTGAATCAACCTGAGAATGTGAATCAAGCACAGGGTGCATCTGATTCAAGGAAAGAAGAAGTTGAAGAACTGAACAGAAAATTATCTCAGTTGGATTCTGAGAATTCTTCTCTTAGAAATGATTTAGACTTAGAGCATTTGAAGTTTCAAAAGATGAAGGAGTGTACAGTTTCAAGGCAAGAAGTTGAAATTTTTAAAGAGGATATGCTGACTGTTGTTACTCAATTGAAATATGAAATGGTTATGAATTCAGATTTATCAGATCTAAAGTTGTTTATAGAGAATCAATTTGCATTAGTTGTAAATAATGCAGTTAGTGGTTTAGGTACTTCACCGGACTTAATCAGAAGGTTTCAGTCTATCACAGTTACAATGAGCAACATGAATGATAGGATTCAAGATCTTTAATGTAACAGTGCTCCTCTGTCAGTGTTGCTGGACAATCAGAAATTCTTAGTGGATCAACTGACATCTAGTGAGCCATCAATAAGAATTCTGTTAAATCAATTCTTAGAGAAACTGTCAGTATTTGTTGAAAAATAGGAAAGGAATCATGAGTTTTTTAGAGTCAATTTAATTGAGGATATTCATATGATTCAATAGAACAGAGAGCTCATTTTCAAGCTTGGAGATGGGATGATGAAGAGACTTTGGGAGCAGTTTACAGAAATCAAGTCTGCAATTCAGAGGAGATAGACCCTGTTGCCTATCTTACCCAAACCTTTATTCCAGTGTATATCATTGTCATGTATATACTACTGTTTTTGAATGAAAATTTTTCTTCATTGTTTATTTGTCTCTTTCCTTAATTTTTTTACTAATTTTATTTTTAATATGCCAGTACTCCAGATTTAATTATTGATAAACAGTTCATAAAAGAATTTACTTATAGTTCAGTGCAATATTAAACGTGTTAAAATACGTGATTTTTCATTACTTTTGATATCACAAAAAGGGGGAGAATTTGGATAAACACAACATCAATATTTAGGGGGAGTTCATTTTATTGAGGGAGAAAATTAGATGGGACATTTAGATTTATAATTATCTTTTTGGTGGAAACATTTTATTTAAAACTTTATAAAGAATTTTGAATGTTAATTAAATACTTTTAATTACTTTATGGGTTTTGTTTTATGGGTTTTGTGATCATCAAAAAGGGGGAGATTATTGAGAAAAGTATTGTTTTCAATAATGCGTATTAATGTTATTTAAAGGGGGAGATTATTGAAAATAATACTCTGTCTCTTTATGATAGTTTTTATGCTCACAAATACCCTTAGTTATTTTATAATGATTTCACTTAGTATTTTGCATGAGATTATTAATTTATTTTACTCTTGAAATAACGAGAATTTATAACTTAGCACAGAATCTGTTTTAGCATGTTCTGGAAATACTGTTCTCATCTTACGTAGATGAATATAGCACAGAATCTGTTTTAGCGCGTTCTGGAATCATTGTTCATACCCTACGTGGATAAACGTAGCGTAAGGATGAAAAGCGTGTATACTTTTTAAAGTATGAGAAAAGTATGGCTAAACAACCATACGTTTTTCAGCAAAGTATGGAAGGAGAACCTTACGTTTGGAAGGAACCTTACGTTTTGTTATCAGCAAAGTATGGAAGGTGAACCGTACGTAAATTCTAAGTGATACGTTTGTTTCTCAAAAGTATGGTTCATTAACCTTACTTTTGTAAAAAAACCATACGTTCTTGGAAAAATATGGATCAAGTGAAAGTATGGATCTTTTACCATACGTTTGAATGATGAATAAAAAGTATGAATGATCAACCCTACGTTTTTTATCAACCCTACGTTTGTTATCAACCCTACGTTTGTTAATAACCCTATGTTTGTTATCAACCCTACGTTTGTTATCAACCCTACGTTTTTTATCAACCCTACGTTTGTTATTAACCCTATGTTTGAATACTATGTTATTAACCCTACGTTTGGAAGCCACGTCATCAACCTTGTGTTTGGCGTCGAAATTTTCGGCAGATGGTTTTTATGTACAATGATCAGTAAGCTGATTTCTGGGCGGATTTCAAGCCAGATTTAAAGTCATTTTTAAATTACGACTTTGACTGATTCAAAGTCATTTTATTAATGGATTTAAGATCAAATTAAAAGGATCTTTTTATGCCGATTCTTAAGGGAAGTTACGACTTCTCTATAAATTCAAATTTTGGAATATCGCGAATCAGAAGGCGACTTTTATGGATCTAAATGTGAAGGAGATATGATTTATTATTTATTCTCTCTCTGAAACACAAAAAATGATGATGAGGTGATCGATCTATTATTAAAAAGTGGAAAACATAGATTTTGACTATTCACAATTGATCTACTGATTCAACTGGAGCGTAAAATCTCTGTTTGTTCAAGAAGAAGGAACTCGATAGAAGATTCACCTGTTCTACATTGAATATCTACTGTCGATCTACTACTGCTGAGGTTGTGAAATATATCTCTATATCTACTACAACTGGATCAACTCAGAACTGCTTCATCTTGAAGATCAACATTTCAAGATTTTTTGATCCATCTGTTGTTAATTGTATTCTGTTGCAATTGTGAAGATCAACTGGAAATTTCTTTCTAAAATTTTTTATTCTTGAGTAACCAGCTTCTCATTTTAAGATATGTAGGTTCTTGTTTGAACCAGAAGGCTTTGTTTTGCCTTGAAATGTAAATGTGTCAACTTCCTGTACTCATTTGCGAATCGGTCTGTGGAAAAGAGGACCAGATAGTGAAAATCACCAAGCTTGTGGAGTACAGCGTTGGTGGAGTGGACTAGGGGATTTCTGTTCTCCGAAAAACTATACATCTTCGTGTTCTTGTTTTTACTTTTTCTGCTGCATGATCAAATCCGATAAAGTATAAAGGTCATAACTCGTTCAAGAAAAGAGCTATCGGAAATATTACAAAAGACACAATTCACCCCCCTCTTGTGTATAATCTGTAGATTCAGATCCAACAGTATATATTTTTTCTCCTTTCTAAAGACCCCTTGTTTTCTAAATTAGATAAATATTGAGATGTGGATTTTATTCTAGGGCCTTTTTTGATATTATTGGGTTCTTGTTTCTAGGGGATCCTGTTGCGGGCGTGTGTGACCTGAGTTTTTTGGTAGGTGGTTCCATCTATAGCCAATATTTGATAAACTGTATTGTTCCATTTTTATAAATTTATTTATAAATAAATTGGTATGAAATTGTCATGATTGATTTTTTATGTTGGAATGAGATTTTGAATAAAAGTTGGGTTTTCTTAGTTTTTAATAAATGGAATAAAAATGGCTATTTCAAAATCCTTGAATGAATTGTGAAAAATAGTGGGTATGGTTACCCTATTAAATGTTAAATTTAATAAATGGTATTTAAATATTTTTCAAAACATTGAGATGCTTATGAAAATGAGCACATTGGTTACCTTGATTACTAGGTGGAAGGTTTAGCTTGAGGCAATCATCCATTGTGGGGGTTCACTTTATGTGTGTTCCTCTTGTCCGAGAGTATATATTATTGGATCTAAGTACTTATTTGATATTGGGGTTTCACAATTTTTGGTGTCTCCTTGGTCTTAGATTGTAGATAATTGGCTTCTGGTACTACAGTGCACTGATCATAGATTTTTTGGTATGAGTAGTATTCTGCCTGAACTTTTGTATTCCTTGGTGTTTTCTTGATTTATTGCTACTGTTGTTTTTTATTTCTTGGATTTGTACTATTTTATCCTTGATATTCATGTTGAAACTTATAAAAGATGATATAGAAAATTTTATTTGAAATTGATATAGCTATATTTGTTTTATAACTATGATAAAAAGGAAATGTTTACTATGTTTTTTATAAAACTGCTTCACTGCTTATCATACCATGTTTTATTTAAATTGAGCATACATGAATTGTTATACATAGACTTGTTATGGAACACTATGTGATACCCTATTGAGCTTCTTAGATCACACCATGAACACCTCTTTAGTGGTGTGCATACCTATGTATGTCTTCCAATGAAGGGGAAGCAAAGTTGTCATAGTGAGGTGGCAAGGTTTTGTGTTAACTGAGTTTGGTAGATAGTGGTGAGATGGTGAGAGTTTTTCCACACCATCACATGGAGTATCTATTGTTTTAGGTGATTTGTAGTTGGAGTTGTCTCTTAGAGTTTTGGAAACATTTATAGTCATTTTGTTTCTGTAGTTTTCTTATATTTATGGAATATAATTTATTTTATTCTCACTATTCATTATCTCTTCGTGAGTAAATATGCCATGTGTTCATTCATATTGGGTGGAATAATTCCCTCTAGTTTGTTGTTTGATGCTTTGGTTCTTTTTTCCAGCCTGTGGAGATCGGGAACACCCTTTGGGTATGTGATGGATCTGGTTGGGTGCCAGGTTTTAGGGTATACCAAGTTAGTTCTTTTAAAAATGGTATCAAAGGAGGTATGTCCCCAAGATTCCTTGTCTTGGGATGTTTGTTAGACTAGAGAGAAGATTTTTTGGACTCGAGAGGTATGTTGTGATAATTGCATGATTATCTCTTTTCATGACGAGACTCAAGTTTCCAAGGGATGTTGAGATATGTGTATCTAGTGATGGGTTTTGCTTAAAATCTATGCTTCTATTTTTATCTTCTCTAGTTTTAAATGAGATTTTTTATATTATATTATTGTTCATGTGCTTCAGTGTGCATCAGTATGGCTCTAAGACATATTCCAAGAGTTCCTCAGGAACGTATAGCTAATTCTACTCAAGGGAATAAAACAATTGATTAGAGTCTCCTTATGAATATCATACATGCAATTCATGATGTTGATAAAGATGTACCATGAGTTCAGAATGCAGTTGTTGAGGTATAACTAGGAGCTGGAGGAGAGATCGATCAATCGTGATAATTCTTACATGAGAAGAAAATATCCATTAAACTAATTAATGAGCCTCAATATGAGGAGGAGTGGCTGGATAGGTACGATAAAATATTTGACTTCTGGGAGAAACTTGAGAATATCAAGGTGAAGTGTGTGACGTTCAGGTTTAAATGTTCTGATAAGAGATGGTGGGATTTTATGGTTCAGGCACAAAGACACACACTAGTGCAGAAAACGTTTTTTACGTCGGTTATTTTTAATTTTTTACGTTGGTTTCTAGCCGACGTTAATACGTGGGACGTTATAAATAAGGTTTTTGACGTCAGTTATTTAAAAACTGACGTCAAAAAACATAAAATCGCGATGTTTATCACGTCGGTTATCGAAGAACCGACGTTATAAACTGGGGTTAGGGTGGTTTATCACGTCCGTTCTATAAGAACTGACGTGATAAACCGGGCTGAGCGTGGTTTATCACGTCGGTTCATATAAAACCGACGTGAAAAACTGGGGGAGGGGGGTTTATCACGTCGGTTATTGACTAACCGACGTGATAAACCGGTGGGAGGGCGTTTATCACGTCGGTTAGTCAATAACTGACGTGATAAACCCTTGTGCAGGCCGTTTAGCATGTCCGTTATTCAATAACCGACATGCTAAACCATTCTCTAGGCCCTTTATCACGTCGGTTATTAAATAACCGACGTGATAAACCATTCTCCAGGCCTTTTATCACGTCGGTTATTAAATAACCGACGTGATAAACTAGTTTACAGGCCTTTTATAACGTCATTTATGAAATAAACGGCGTGATAAACTATTTTCCAGGCATTTTATCACGTCGGTTATTAAATAACCGATGTGATAAACCCAATTTTTTTTAAACAGAATGCAGTGATCTTCTCTCCACCAGAATCAACCAGAAAATAAATCAAGAAATCATACCACCAAAACAGAAGTACATCAAAAATAAGCATGTAAATAGATAACATATAAAACTTACCCACTAGACAGAATCCAACCTCATTTATACCCCATGGACAGCCCTCCCCCACCCCGTTGGAGCCCTCACCCTCATGTATACCCCCTAGACAGCCCTCCCCCACCCCGTTGGAGCCCTCACCCTCATGTATACCCCTTGGACAGCCCTCCCCCACCCCGTTGGAGCCCTCACCCTCATGTATACCCCCAGGACAGCCCTCCCCCACCCCATTGGAGCTCCCACCCTCATGTATACCCCTTGGACAACCCTCCCCCACCCCATTGGAGCCCCCACCACACTCCTGGACTGCCCCCCGACCCCCGGACACCCCCAAACACCCCTCGACAACCCCCACCCTCCTGAACAGCACCTCCTCACCCCCTCACCCCACTTGACAGCCCCCACCACACCCCTGGACAACCCCCCCCCCCCACCCCTGGACAGCACTCCCACACCCCTGGACCGGCTTCCCACACCCCTGGACATCCCTGCCACCCCTCCCCCACAGACCGAAATCCATACCAGAAGAACCATCAAAAGTAGACCAAAACAAGAAGTAGAGCAAAATTAAACATTCACTTATATAACATTCAAAACTTACACTGTCAACTTCAAAAAAAACTAAATCAAACCTAAACAACTACCAAATAGAAAATTAAAATGACAATATTCAAAATTACATTTTACATTACAAACAACTAAAATTCAATCAAACCTGTAAAATAATTTGACCACTCCACTTGTACGTGTTTGATGTCTTCAGCAGTATAGGGTTGAGGGTCATCAAAAAGCTACAAATGAAAAATAAGATAGTTTACGTGTATAATGAATAAATCAAATTGAAATATGATGGCAAAGTTTAAGAGGAAATTGTACCAGGTCAAAATTCACAACTATCCCAGTTGTTATTATTTCATACATAAATCTTAACATATAATATCTGTATTCGATGAGGCCTTGTTGTTCATGACAATTCTGTTTTGAATGAGTGTAAATTCAATATATTATTTTTATATAATAAATCAAAAAGTACAAATTATAAATGGAAATTTACCTTCGCCTTTACATATTTGATCTTTGCATTTCTTTTCTTTGTGTTTTTTCGAAAGTAGGCCCATGCACTGTTAGAAAAATAATACGAATGGGGTAAATTTAAAATTTATTATAATATATAAAACTATTGAGAAATTGAAACTTACTTTTCCAATATATTCTTAAAACTTGCTCGTACATCACCATGAACAGAGCATATCCAATAAAGAGCTTTCTCCCTTGGGAAAAAAATCCCTAACATCCAATGATTACTGATAAAAGGAAATTTAATGTTAGTGGTTTTTTATGTTAAAAGATAATTAACTATTCGAGAGAAATGTGTTTCATACCTCTCACAAAAAGGCATCATCCAACATTGTTGGATTATATTCTTTTCAAATATTTCAGCAATATAAACCATTCTTTGTTCCTCAGTCAATGCACATGCTTCAGGGGAAATCAATTGCGGGTCCATGAATCCATATACTTCTGTCAGTTCATTCCTCTCACAAATTTTATAAAGATACCTAATACAAAACATATATAAGTATACATTTTTAATAAATATAACGCAGGGAAAAGGTGTTAAGACTTACATAGAAAAAATTTGCACCACATTGATGCCCAACTTATCTCCAGTAACAAGCTCCATGATATCAGATTTTGTAATCCCCACAGTTATTTCACGTCCACAAACATGAGATTCCATTGGAAACTCATAAAAACCCAAAAAAAAAATGTGAATATCTTGACAATCTGTCAAGACCACTAGAATCTGTATCTGATGTCATAGCCTGTTGTCTTTGTTGTTGTCTATACAGTATTTCTTTACCTTTAAAGTATTCCTGTGAAAAAAAAATTGAGAATTATAGTAGTTTTCAAATGATAAAACAACTTTAATAAAAAAATAAAATAAAAGATATAACATTCATACCTCAATGGTAATGAGTCGAAGAAGTCTGGATGGCCAAACTAAAAAATGGCCGATACTCTGTCCAACTGTCGCCACCTCATCTGTAGGTATTGGTACCCTAGCTGATCTATCTATAATATCCTGTACAGTGACCCTCTGATTCTCTACCTCTAATTGTTGATGATGAACTGTATCTCCTATACAATATACCAACCCGTATGCTACTATATGATGTTGAGAATCATCAACATACAACTCGCAATATGTAGGAAGCTGCGACGGAGGCGTAGGATAAAAAATGGGGTCTGCAGGCTGAGGTGGGGGAGTGGGAGCTACTGGCGGAGGTGGAGGATAAATAATGGGGTCTGCAGGGGGAGGTGGAGGAGTGGGAGCTGCAGTCTGAAATTGTCTTTGCATTTCTGCAAACATAGATTGCACTGAATCTCTAATCTTGTCTTCCATCGTCGCATTAATATTTTGAACTTCAGCCTCCAAGGATTCTATTTTTTTTATAAACCCTCTCAATTTTAGAAGTTGAAGAACGTGGAAACACTTTTCTTACCAATACACCTGTCGGATATCCTCTTACACGACCAGGATGTTCGGGCCTTCCCAATGATGCAAATAAAATATCTTCCCTCCCAGTAGCTGTAAATGTCCCCTCTAAACTTTTCTCCTCAAGAGAGTCCTGTATTAATTAATTGAACATTTCTGTAATGATTGAAACTTATATGTAGAAAAAAGTTAACTTAAATAAATTAAATAGATATCTTACAATCCTCTCAGCTACGATTCTCGATTATTCCGAAAGATATTGCCCTTTTTTTCCCTTCCGATCTCTCTTCCATTTTTCATGTCTAGATAGAGGGGATGGAGGGGCCACCTCTCCAGAGCTTGAAGACTCAGCTCTTAGTTGTTGAAATTTTTCCGCTATCATTTTTTCTTCCAATAATGTATACCCTCCCCGAGATAAACTATGAGGGTATACATTTTTAGATTGGATCTCCTGATGATCTTTCCTTGTTTTCTATAATTTAAGAATAAGAAATCATTAACAAAACATTAATAAAATCATTTATATAATAAAGTATATAAAAGTATACATTGCCCTTACCAGAAATGACTCTTTTTTTCTACTTTCAAAAAACTGTCTCCATGTGTCTTCATCTATAAAAGGATATATACGACATGGATTGTCCTGACTCCTATGACCATAAATGAAATCAGATGTGAGGGTTGATTTGAAATCCCTCCATCTCCTGGTAGCCAACGATAAGCATTTCTTCCTGACTCCTCCAGTGTCAGGAATATCAAATTTCATCTGATAAAGAAGAGGTTAAACATATTATATATACCAGAAACATTAAAAGAATGGTCAAACAATGAAAAAAGATCTTACCAAAATCGTCTCCCACAACTGAGAGATAACCGCTTTATCCACACCTCTCCAATCATCATACAGAATACTTACTTTGGTCTTAGCCTGATTTGCAACAAAACTCTTAAAATTTTTGGCATTCGGACCTCTAGGAATATCATCATCATCAAACTCAACTACTATCCTCTGATCCTGCATACAGGCAAGTGATAATTTTGGTAAACGTGTGCAACCACATTTACCAACCTTTGAACTCTTTGTCGTAATAGGAGCATGTGAATGTTCATCCCCAGAGGTATGACCAGCAATATGCTCCTCCCCAGAATCATGTGGTTGATCATCTGAATGATCTGTCATTATCCTTCAAATCAAAAAAACAAACGTCAGTTCACAAATATACAAATTCAAATATTTTAATACTACTGTAATCAGAAAATAGAAAAGTGTACTGGGTTACATAATAGTAAACATTGGTAATATGGTAAGCATGTTAAACAATGGTAAAGATGGCAAAGATGGTCAAGATGGTCAAAATGGTCAAGATGGTAAAAAATGGAAAAAATGGTAAACCTGGTAAACATTGTAAACATGGTAAAGTAATTGTCATTGAACAAAAATAAGCATTTTAAAAATCATGTAATGGTTATAAACTGTTGGTCGTAGAGTATTTCTTTCTGTCTGGGTTCCACCGGCTAACCGGTGGTCATCCACCGGTTGGCCGGTGTCACCAGGCAGTGGGCAAGCCTACGGCCTGGGTCCACCGGCTGGCCGGTGGGCAAGAACCGGCTGGCCGGTGGGCAAGAACCGGTTGGCCGGTGCCCATACCGGCTGGCCGGTGCGCTAACACCGGCTGACCGGTGGCTCCGGCAGAAAGCAATGCTTATGCCAGAGACCACCGGCTGGCCGGTGTCACCAGGCAGTGGGCAAGCCTACTGCCTTGCCCTCCGGCTGGCCGGTGGGCAAGAACCGGTTGGCCGGTGCCCATACCGGCTGGCCGGTGTGCTAACACCGGCTGACCGGTGGCTCTGGCAGAAAGCAATGCTTCTGCCAGAGACCACCGGCGGGCCGGTGGGAGGCCACCGGTTGGCCGGTAGACTCAGAGAGTCAATATCATCCTTCTTGGTCCAACTCCTGGGAAACCTTTTTCCTAGCATCAAAACACTTGAAAACAAGTTAGAACACGATGAGAGTGATTGTGATCATTAAAATCCAAGAGAGAGGGGTACAACAATAAACATGATAAAGTAAACTAAACAAACTTAAAACAAACAATAACATATACTTATTTTATTTTAAAACATGTTTTAATAAATAAAAAACTTACAATATCTAACATTTATGGAAAAAATAAATGTAAATAAGAAATAAACATATGTTACCTGTAATTTTAGGAATGTACAGATGGATTGTTTTCCCAAATTCCTTCGTCGTGATCATTCCTTATGGCACAAACTTTATCTTTAGCATGATCGTCATTATGTTCTGTTAATATTTCCATTGAAGTAGGGATCTCACATAAATCAGCATATTCATCAAGTTCATCCTCACCAACATATTGTTTTTTTCCTTGTAAAACAACAGCCCACTGCATATCTGATTGATCTACTACATAAAAAATTTGTTTTGCATGTATTGCCATTATAAAAGAATCAGTTGTGTCTTCCAATCTATTCAGATTAACAAGTGTCATTCCAAATTCATCGTGTCTGAAACTGTTGTTACCGTTAAACCATTTACAGTTAAAAACGGGAACTTTAATTTTAAAGTAATCAACCTCCCATATGTCTTCAATCACTCCATAATATGCATTTGATGCAGAAATTGGGTTTTTGTCCTTAGCACTCGAAAAATGCATTGCTTCTGCAAACACCAATACACCACTATTCTGAACTGCACTTCTGTTGTCCTGAGCTTTTGTATGAAATGTATAACCATTAATGTCATAACCAGACCATGTTATCACATTTAAACATGGACCACCCACTATCCATTTTAATGTCTCTGATACATCTGATCTACCAAGCAAAGTCTTTTTAATCCATGAAAAAAAAATTTGTTGTGCTCATTCAAAATCCACATTTATTTCTTCTTTGGATGACATTGTTTCAACTCATTAATATGCAATGTGATATATGGTTGAGCATCAGCTATGTTCTTCAAGATGTATGATTCTAACTTCTTCATCTGTTCAGCTGACAATGATTTGACTTTCAAGCCACGAATCCCCTTTCCCTCATTATTAACTCGTTCATGGCGAGATGGAGGCAAACCTATGTGTTGCGCCGCAGCAAAGTAGCTCGTACAAAACTCTGCTACCTCCTCGGAAATATACTTTTCAATAATGGAGGCTTCAGGTCGATATAGATTTTTAACATACCCCTTTAATATTTTCATATACCTTTCAAAAGGATACATCCAACGAAGATATACAGGTCCACAAAGATTTATTTCTCGAACCAGATGAATCATTAAATGCACCATTATATCAAAAAAAGTTGGAGGAAAATACATTTCCAATTGACAAAGTATTAAAATTGTATCCTTTTCCAAAATGTTCAAAGCATTCACATCAATCACCTTGTTACACATAAATCAACTCATCTCATAGATTAAATTTTTGAATCATCCTACATAATACTTATTTTTATAACTTAGGGAATGAAAATAATAATGTTGCTGGAAGAATGGAACGTTACAGTACCACCCATTATTTTTCAGATTTTGCTGAAGCTAATCCACAATATTTTAATAATCATTTGCGAGTTGAATGTTGCGAGTTGAATGAACATAATAACCATTTGCAATAAAAAAAATTCCATGAGATTCAAAAACGAACGAAAAGCACATCAAGAATCAAAACAAAAACGAACGAAATAAATTTGTGGAAGGATTACTTGAATGTCTCGAGTTGAGATGATAGATCCGAGAGCAGTGAAGAAGATAAAAAATGAAGCCAAAATGAGTGTAATGCAGGCAATCGACGAGCCGATTAGAGTTTACCGCGCGAGAGAGAGACGAGCCGGCGACTGTCAATCGAAAAAATCGTAAATGACAGAACGCGGGCTTTAATTTTTTTAAATGCTTTATAACGTCGGTTATATAATAACCGATGTTATAAACTATTTTTAATCTTTTTTACGTCGGTTATTTTATAACTGACATTATAAACCCCAGGGTGCTTTGGTTTTTTACGTCGGTTACAAAATAACCGACGTCAAAAACCCCCGCGCATTGATTTGTTACGTCGGTTATCAAATAACTGACGTAAAAACCCAACAGGCGCGATTTGTAACGTCGGTTATTAAAATAACCGACGTGAAAAATCTACTCGCCGCATTGTTACGTCGGTTATATATAACCGACGTAAAAAATGGTGATGTAAAAAACGATTTCTGCACTAGTGACATAGACTTGGATGAGAAGGGTTTCCAAATCTTATTCTTCCAGAAAATTTTCCTAGATTCCCTGATGTAGTAAATTCCATTATAGTTTCTTCACTTTTAATAGGGACATCATTTGATGTTGGCATACACTAATTGATTTTATGAGATTTTCTACTTTTCTCTAGATGTGGTGAAGAATGACCAAATAAAGGATCATAAGTAACTCCATGGGTTGAAACTAGATATCAGATCACATGTATTTATGTTTAAAATTTCTACCTATGTGGAAATAGTAGACATAGATATGATTAAACAGATTAATATTGTGAGTGAGCCGATGAAATATATTATGTTTTTGATCTTTTCATTGTGGTTCATGACTTTTCTGACTTTTTCCTAGATGACTTATCCACTACTCCTTCAAAGGGAGAGTTAGAACTTTTGATTTACCTAGTTCTAGGCATAGAACCAGTATTGATACCTACATATTATATAGAACTGATAGAGCTCAAAGAATTCAAGATCTAGTTGGATGACTTATTGGAAAAAGGTTTTTCCTAAGTGTTTCACCTTGTGCATCCCCTATTCTATTTGCTAAGAAGGTAGATGGTTCACTTAGATTATGTGTGGACTATTGGAAGTTGAACCATGTAATAGTTAAGAACAAATATCCTTTTCCTCATGTGGTAGATTTATTTTATCATTTAAAGGGGGTGGAAGTGGTTTTCAAAGATTGATCTTCGGTTGGGTTATTATCAGCTCATAGTTTGGGAGTATGATATATCGAAGATGACTTTGAGAAGTTGGTATGACCATTATGAATATCTTATGATGCATTTTGGTATGACTAACTCTCCTATAAGTTTTATGGATTTGTTGAATCATATATTCCATTAATATGTTGACACTTTTGTAGTAGCACTACTTCAAAAAAAGTCCTTTAACAATGCTGGAATAAGAATTTATCAGTGATAAAAAAAGAACTGATAATTTGAGCATGGTTAAAATCTTGAAAATTTTATCAGTGCCAAAAAAGTGCTGTTAAAGGGGGTATTTAATAATTCTTTTTATGGCCATTAATGGTCCCTTTTAATAGTTATTTTTTTAGCATTGTTAAAGGGGGCTTTAACATCTCTTTTTTAGCACTGATAAAAGAATCATTGCTAAAAGGGTTCGGCTGGAGGATTGGGAATGGATCATCTGTCAACATCTGGACCGATCTCTAGCTGATTGATAAGGATGGTATGCGAGCTACATCCCCCGCCCAACCGGGTCTTGAAGATGCCACTATCTGCTGCCTCCTTTCATACGAGGGACTGGGGTGGTGTATGGAAAAGATCCATGAATGGTTTAAAGAAAGTGGACAAATAATTATCCTGAGCATCCCATAGATCCCAGATGCAGGCCCCGACCATATTTTCTGGACCAATGACATAACGGGTGACTACACAGTGAGATCTGGTTACAAACTTGCTCTTGGAAACCACTCTGGATACCGGGAAGAGTGACCATGGAAATCGCTTTGGAATCTCAACGTCCCCCAAAAAATACTCCAATTTGGTGGCAGGTGTGCACGGGCACCCTCCCTACCATAAGCCTGCTCGTTTACTAACATATGGACAGTGCTGAGTCCTTCCCATTCTGCCTAAATATTCCAGAAACTCCTTTACACGCCATCATTCACTACCCGGGAGAAAAGGTAATTTGGAATAAATAGGGCCCAGCTTCAGATGCTTCACTGGACATTGCCTCTGACCTCCATGATCTTCTGATGCGTTAGTGATCCTCTCTCTCATTGAACAATGCAGGCTCACTCTACACCCTGGCCTGGATTATTTGGGTTCGGCGTAACAATGTTTTTTTTCACCACGTTCATAAACCTCCCGAATTCTGGATTGAACGGTCCATGTCATGGATTGAGAGATGGAAGGACCAAAATGGAAACTTTATGCTAGGTGTAACCCCCTCCTGTCCCCCTCATTGGAATCCCCCACTGGAAGGGATTCTTAAGCTTAACATGGACACGTCTCTTCCCAAGGATGGGATTGTTGCTCTCGGTCTCCTAGCCAGAAATCATCTGGGGAAAATCATTGCAGCAAATATGAATCACATCATGCCTTATGGGAACCTGTAGTAGCTGAGGCCTCTTCCATCCTAGAAGGTATGATGCTCACTATGGAACATGGATGGGTTGATATCATCATTGAGTCTGACTGCCTCACCGTAATCAATGCTATTAACCACAATGAAGGAGGACTCCAGTCATTTGGATTCATCATCAAGAGAATTAGCTCGCTTCGCCAAGGATTCTCTTGTTGCACCTTCTACTTTACCAAAAGGGAAGGAAACAATGCATCCCATCAGCTGGTGGCATCAGGCCCCTTTGATGTCAACTAGCTCTGGCTGGGCAATTTCCCTTCATGGATTTGCATTTGTACATCGGCTGATCTTTATCATTAATGTTATATGTCCTTCTTTTCAAAAAAAAACCCCTTTATCAATACTTCCACGAACCCTTTAATAGTGCTCCACCCCCCATTAAAATAACTTTTCACCCCCCATTTATTAGCACTTTTCAAATTTCCAGCCTCATGTGCGCCTATTTGAATTCGAACTCTACACCTCTTATTCGAAGATAGAACACCTTTTCCACTAAACCATGTTGTTTTGTTTTGTAGTTAATATATATATATATATATATATATATATATTTTATAATTATTTTTAAATAAAAAAAATAAAAATAAATAAATAAATATTAAATATTAAATAAATAAGTAAATAAATAAATAAATAGTAAATAATAATTGAATAAATACTAAATAATAAATAATAGATTATAGATAAATAAATAAATTAATAATTAATTAATTAATAAGTAATAGTAAATAAATAAATAAGTAAGTAATAAATATTTAATAAATAATTAATTAATAATGAATAAATAATTAAACAAACCATAAATGTTAAGAAACTTTAAAAACCCTAAAAACACTAAAATGACCATAAAATATGATACGAGAGTCCTTTTTAAACTCCACAACTAGTCAAATAGAAGATCATGAAATGAGCTTCGATATGTTATGTGGTACATGATTAATGGACACCTGGATCAAAATTTATAGTTGTTTGAATTTTATGAATTTGGGATCAGTAACAAAAAAACGTTGTTTCAGAGGCCTTCTAGGAATTTTTGGGGGGAAAAGGGGATAATGATCAAAGAGATAGTCCCAAACCTACACACCATAAAGCTCATCATAGGATTTGATTTGATATATGGTAGAGCCCAAACAGATACCTGGATCAAAAGTTATGGTTTTTTGAAGTTCAAGTTACGTTTTCAACTTATTATAGATATTTTATCAATTTTTTGATTTTTTTATCTTTAAATTGATACTAAATGACTATTACATAGTACTAATAGGAAAAATATTAATTAAAAATATAGTTTTTTAAATTATTTTTAATGATTTTTTCACTAAATATATTATATATTAAGTGTAAATTCCTAATTACATTATCTAAAACATATTTTAAAAAATATATATTATATTTATATGAGTATAAATATATTTTTATATTTAAATGTTACATTTTTTATGAAATATTTTTTTGAAGTATACTTTTATCAGGGATTGTAAAAAAGTGTTGATAAAGGTGTGTTTATCAGTGCTTCTAAAAAAGTGCTGATAACCCCCCCCCCCCTTTTATTATCACTTTTTAGCACTATTAAAGACCCCCTTTAACAACGCTAAAAAAAAGTGATGTTAAAGACCCCATTTAAAAATGTTTTTTAGCACTGACAAAGGGGGTGTTTAATACTGTTTTTAGCTAGCGTGGGATAAACCCAGTTTTGTAGTAGTGTAGTGTTCATGGATGATATTATGGTTTATTCAAAATACAAGAGTGAGCACAAGTACCATTTGAGTTTGGTCCTAGAAATATTGATAATTCGCCATTTATATGGATAGCTTTTTAAATGTAGATTATGGATTCAAGAGGTGAAGTTCTTAGGGATCAAGATTACTAAACAAGGATTATCAGTTGATCCTGAGAAGGAGAATGTTGTCTAGAGTTGTAAAGAACCACATAATGTATTTGAGATAAGGATCTTCCTTGGTCTTTCTGAATACCACTGAAAGTTTTTTTAAGTATTTCTCTAAATTGGTGTCACATTTTTTTTCTCTTACTAGGAAGGTAGTGAAATTCACATGGGATGAAACGTGTCAGTCTTATTTCAATGAACTGAAATAACTTCTGACATCATATCCAATATTTTTGGGGTGAGTTTCACAGTCTTCTTTGATCATAAGAGTTTGAGTTACATATTTTCTTAGAAAGACTAGAATCTCAGATAGAGATCAAGGGTGGTATACCTTCAGATGTTTGACTTCAATATAACCTACACCACGGGGAATGGAAATTTTGTTGCAGATTCTCTTAGTAGGAAAGTAAAATCACATGATATCTTGGAATTGAAAAATGAGTGGAACTTTATGGGGATATTCACTCAGTTACACCTGGATGATTAAGAGTATGTTTAAGGTATGATTCTGAATATTGTTCAGTTATCATCATCTCCCATGGAGTAAATTTTGTAGAGTTAGTAATAGGATGATGAGTTCAGTATATTTCCAAAAATCCTTTATAGTACGGAGACTGTTTCTGGTTGGTCACTTTCTTCAGATGATTTGGTCCACTTTGGGAAGTGGGTTGTCGTACCAACAACTATGAGGAGTTTAGTATTGTTTAATTATCACATATGTTCACGGTCCTTTAATCTAGGCAATACTAATATGTATTATGACATAATATGATGATTTTTGTTTCCAGGTATGAAGTATGACATCGCAAATGTTTTGTCCCACTGTTACACCTACCAACGTATAAAGGCAAAGCAATTCACACCCTCTGGTTTTCTTTAGCCTCTTCCATTTCCAGTCTGGAAATGTGATGAGATATTTAAGGATTTTGTTGTTGGATTACCATGGACTCCATGAGGGAGGAATTCTATCTAGGTAGTTATTGATCGGTTGAAGAAGTCTTCCAATTTCATTCTGGTCAAGGATACTACTAAGGTTGATAACTTTCATAAGCTGTATGTATTAGAGATTTTGAGGTTACATAGAATTCCTTTTACCATTATTTTAGATAGGTATCCTAGGTTTACCTCTAGGTTCTGGAGAAGTATCCAAGAGGTGATGGGAACTCAGGTCAAGTTGAGCACAACTTACCATCTAAAGACAGATGAACAGAAGGAGCGAGTAATTCAGATCCCAAAGGATATGCTTTGTACCTATGTCTTGGATTTTTGTGGATAATTAGATAGCCATCTGGGACTCGTTGATTTTTTTATAAAAAAAATTATCATTTTTCGATCGGAATGGATTCCTTTTAGGTTTTGTATGGTTAACCATGCATATCTCCTCTTTGTTGGGATGAGGTGGGAGAAGTAGCTTTGGTTGGACCAAGTTTAGTTCTAGAGACATCTGCGAAGATTCATGATGTTCATTGATGTTTTTTTACAACCTAGTTTCAATATAAATCTTATGCTTATCATTGATTTCATCCTATAGAGTTTTATATTGGTGATTGGGTTTTCTTGAATGTTTCCCCTTAGTTAGGTCACCATCATCTTGGAAAACAAGGACATTTGTCTTCGAGATATTTTGGACCATTTTTGGTCACTTAGCAGCTCAAGCATGTTTCTTATTGGTTATAATTTTTGGTTCAGTTGACAGGTATTCATGATGTTTTCCACATGTCTCTGCTCAGAAAGTACCATCCTGATCCTTCTAAAGTTTTGATTTGGGAATAAACTGATATAAAGCCAGACATTTCTATTTTGGAGGAACCGGTTGAGATCATTGACTCTCAAGTGAAAGTATTTCATGAGAAGTCAATTCCATTGGTCAAAGTTCTATAGAAACATGGATGAGATTCTCATGAGACTTCGGAACATGATTCATTGATGTGGGAGTAGTGGCCTCATCTTTTTCCAGGGATTACATCTTCCACATGACTTCCCAAAGATGGTAAGTCTTTATGGTGGGGAGTTTGTAACATCCCATTACCAATTTTTCAGGTATGCATTGAACCTCATCATGGTTTTCTGTTTTCATTGTCTGTATAGGGCTAAGAAGAAATTTGGAGTAAACTTATAATAGTGAAATCACATATTTTTTGGAATCTTAAATTTAAATAGTGGTTTCCATAGGTTGCAGATTAATTTCACACCATGTAATTTGGTTGCATGATGTGTAATGGTTGATGGTTAAAAGTCGTGAAAGGGATTCAAACTCTAAAATTTTACATGACATGATGAATGGTTACACATCATGAGTTATTTTAATGTCTGATTTTAATCCAAGGTGATTGATTTTTTAGTGTTATTAAATACTATGGGTTTCACAACTTGTAAAGTAATTACATGTCATGTAATTCCATGAGCAGGGATGTTTTTAGGAACTGTTTAGGTTTCAGGTTCCCATTAGACCACATGTTCTCCTTTTCTATCAAACCAAAGATCCTATATGATGATTTTTTGAGATTTCATTTCTTATAGACCAATATGTTCATCATTTTATCTTCATTACAGTTGTGGTGCATCTCTCTGGGTGGGTGATCATTCCACTTCTTAATTTCTATTGATTGAGGTAAAGCCCTAGAGTTTCGTTATCTGATTTGTTGGTCTAAATTGATGTATATTCATGTATTCTTCTAGAACTGGCATGTGATCTTGTTCAAGAGGCTATTCCTTTATTGGTTATGGTACAAAGGGTGTTATTTCTTATGTTATGTGGGTTTTTTTACTTTTTCAAACCTTTTTTTCTAAATTGAATCAATCTTGAGATGTGTATTAGATTCTAGGGCCTTCATTTACATCGTTGGGTTTTCATTGTTGGTGGATCCCATTTCAGGCATGTGCAACTAGAGTTTTATGGTAGGTGGTTCCATATATAACCTATGTTTGATAAACCATAATGTTATATTTTTATAAATTGTTTTATAAATAAATTTTTATGAAATTAGAATGATTATTTGTGTGTGTTGGAATGAGATTTTGAATAAAACTGGGTTTTCCTTAATTTTTGATAAATGGAAAGAAAATGGGTATTTTCAAAGCATGGAATGAATTATATTTTAGAATATGGTTTGGTTACCCTATTAAATGTTGAATTTAATAAATGGTTTTAAAATATTTTTCAAAACTTTGAGATGATTATAAAAATGAGCACATGGGTTACCTTGGGTACTAGGTTGAAGGTTTAGATTGAGGCCATCTTCCATTGTGGGGGTTCACTTTTTTTGTGTTCCTATTATCATAGAGTTTAGATAATTGTATCTAGGTATATATATGATGTTGGGTTTTCACACTTTGGGGTGTATCCCTAGTCTTGGAGTATAGATAATTGGATTCAGGTACTGGAGTTCACTAATCAAAGATTTTTTGGTACAAGTAGTCTTCTACCTGGCCTGTTGTATTCCTTGGTTTTGTGATGCATGTATGGATACTATTGTTTTTCATTGCATGGATTTGTACTATTTTATCCATGATATTCTTTTTTCATCCTATGTAATATGATATATAAAATTTTATTTTAAATTGATATACCTCCTTTTGTTTTATAACTTTGATAAAAAGAAAATGTTTACTCTGTTTTCTATAAAACTAATTTACTGTTTATTATGCCACATTTTATTTAAAATATGCATACATGGAATTTTATACAGATAATTGTTATGGAACACCTTTGTTGGATCCTATTGATCATGTTATCTCACACCCTTCACACCTGTTCTATGGTTTGCAGACTTATGTATGTCTTACAATGTAGGGAAATGTAAGGTGTCGTAGTGAGGTAGTGAGGTTTTGTCTTAGCTGAGTTGGGTAGCTGGTGGTGAGATGGTGGGAGTTCTTCCATTCCATCATAAGGAGTATCTGTTTGGTTTTGGCCCATTGCAGTTAGAATTTTCTATTGGAGTTTTGGCTACTTTTACAGTTGTTTTGTCTTCATTGTTTTCTTATAGTTATGGCATGTACTTTATTTTATTTCTGTCATTACTTATCACTTCATGTGTAATTATTCCATGTGTTTTTCTATTTTGGGAGAAATTATTCTCTCTGGTTTATTGTTTGATGCCCAGTTTCTTTTCTCCAACCCATGATGAGAGTGAACGCCCTTCGGGTATGTGATTTATCGGGTTAGGTGCCCGGTTTGAGGGTAACCCAGGTCAGTTTGTTACACCAAATTAAACAACCTCAACTCTAGTAATCCAGATATGATGCCTACTTTATTATATTAGCATAATGTACAAGGGATTACATCACCAAGGTCTGATAAATTTAGAAGTCTTGAAGAACCAAACACATATATGATTCCAATTTTCATTATAAATAATACATAAAACATAGTGAAAGTAAATATTCCACATCATTGAAACTCATTACAAGATTCCTTCTTTATATCATAGGGAAAGGAAAATAAAACACGGGTGACCTAAAACACTGAATAATGGTTTCATACAATAGAATCTATCATGAGTAAATAAGTCATAATAAATATAGAAAGGAGTATAACTAAAAACATTATTTTTAATAAATAACTTGAGTATTAAATGAACCCATCAATATTATCAATGTGATAATCTCATAGATATTAATAACTGAATTGAAAATGAAGGAAATTCATAATTTCAAAATTCTTGATAAATCAATTTTTCCATGACTCTTTCAAATATGGGTGAATTATATACCAAAACCCATTTCATATGGCTATGTAACTAGTTTTCTTCATGGGACTCATTGATGCATCGACGAGCTATCTATAATTGGGCCCACTCATAAATACATGCACAATGCATTCATCATATATTTAATAATCAATTTAATTCATAAAAAAATCCTTACCAAAAAAAATTATATATTGGTTAAAGAATACAAAATATCAACATTTACTAATCCAATCAAATAACTTTAATAGTAAAACACCATATGTAGAAATTATATATGGTTTAAGTATACCTATGATAAAAAGAATAGATATATAGAAGATAAATGTAATATCTGATGAAATGTGATCATAAGAAAGTGATTTTTTTCAAGAGAAAGTTAATGAACATAAAATTAATTAGTGATAAATTATGACAATAAATTTATCAAAAATATATGTTTGGTAATAAAATAAATCATTTTTGAGAATAGAATAAAATGGAAGAAAAAAAATTGTAAATAAACTTTCATTAAAAAATATACTTTTTAAAACAGTTGGAAACTTGTAGAATAATATAAATAGTTTAAAATTGTTATGGCGGTGGGAAGATCCGTTCACTTCGTACATGTTAAAAAACATTCCTCTTGACTTTTTGAAAATAAAGTTGAAAATGAACCTTTCAAATAAAATCATAAGTATTCATTTAAAACCTTGTAAATAATGTGAAAGAGGACATATAATATCCTTATTATATTATTTAGTTAAATATAAAGGAATTTTTTATTTTTTTTTCAAAAAATATGGATATAGAAGAAAAAACTTCTTGATAAAGAAGGAAAATAATATTGAATTTTCTTTTAAACCTTTATTATCTTGATTCAAGTGACAAATAGAGGAAAAGTTAGAAGAAAATATATAATCTTATTAAATATCCATAAGAAAAGAATATAAAAGTTCTTTATGGATAAATTCTATGGATAAATTCCCTTCAAATAGTAATCTTGTATTGAAAATTTAAATTCTATGGATAAATTTATATTCATTTAAAATATATTAAATGGTAAATATATACACCACATAAAAGGAAATAGGTTCATAATATAAAATATGTCTCAATGAAGTTGAAATTGAGATGAAAAATATTTACCTCATAGTTCCACTAATTTGAACGTTCTTTAACCTAATATATAATGGTTTCAAATTTTTTATTAATGCATACCAAAACCATATATATATATATATTAATTTATATATATATATATATATATTCTTTTTAACCATTCATTACTAATTCTTGGTAAAATTAATCATCAAGTGTTTCCTGTTTAGTTTTTTCGTGCTTGTTTCATGGTGAAAGTTATTGTTCTTATTCACAGGTTATAGTTTCATAATACATAAAATTATATTCATATTATAGATATATTATTTATTTATTATAAACATTTTTATAACTATCCATTTAAGGTGGTAATGTAAAATTAATCACATCACTTCCTGGAGGTGGTTCTCCACATGTATGCATGAGCGACGTTATAATTTTCAAATAGATATATGGGAAAAGAGGTATATATTTTTTTATTATTTAATTTTTAAATTTATATAATAAATATAATTTTATTTCTGTTAGTGCACCTATATACACCATTCATGTGAGGTAGTGATGAAAAATGAAATACATCGACTCGGGAGGCGGCTGCCTGCACATATGCACGAGCAATGTTTCTAATTTCCATTAGATGGATGAGTATATGGAAAATGATAAAACCATAGAAAAAAATAACGTTAAAATAACATAATAACACTAGAGTTATTATATTATTATGGTAAAATAATATTTATAGGTTTTAGAAGAATAATTGAACTTGAAAAGAGTTAGTAAAGATGCTTACCTATTCTTTGTGAAACCACCTTTAGAACTTCACTGGAGGAACCTAGGGTTGGTGTTTTGGGAATAAAAAACCTCTAAAATGTTTATAAGTAAGTTGGGGGATATATTTTCATCGTTGTTTTTGAGAAAAATGTCTCAATAAGGTGTGAATAAGTGAGGGATGGAGGTTCCCTTTTTATAAGCAAGGAGAGTGACACACTTGTAAATTTTCAATGTTTTAAAATATTATTAAGACAATTCTTAGAAAAGTGGATCAAAATTGAGTCTTTATATAATTTGATATAAAATATGGTCTAAATAAAATTATGAAATAGTATTTAGACAATATTTAATGTCAATTTAACCTTTATCATTTTAGTTTAACCCCCTGTTAATCTATTTTAACCTTTACAGTAGTAATGAATCCTTTACCTTGTAAACTATTAAAAATGAAAAAAATGAAAATGAAATATTTAATAAATTTGGAAATTATTATTTTAAAAACAAAAACCATTTTATCAAATTCAATTTATATATGTGGAAAAATTAATTTTAAAATAAACCCGCAAAAAGTGATAAAAATGATTTTTTATGAAATCATTTTCCAAGAATAAGAAGACAATATATTAACTCTATAACCGGTAATAATAATTATAAAAAATTCATTTCATATATCTATATATTTAATCTAATCATTTAATTTAAATCATTCATAATTATGCATTATTTTAATTAATTAAAATGAAAAAACATTATGCACGTAAAAATAGTTTTCTAAAAAATAACTATTTATACATCCAAATGATCTTGGAATTATTTATAAAAAAAAAATAATAAATATAATATTTATTATAAATATAAAAAAATTATTATAAATAAAAATAATGTTATCTAGACACTGCATTTTCAATTATTCACAAATCATATTTTTAAGGGAAAATTTTAAAAATCAATTCTAGATTTTTTTAACCTAATAAGTTCAAATTCAATATTCATCCTATCATATTATAATTTTTGTTCCATGAGATATTAAAATATTAATTTTATGACAGTTTTATTAGGATAAAATTTTCTGTCACTATAATTGAAGTTTGAGCATTATATTAGTTCATTGGTGCTTCTATCTCTGGTGATGTCGCGTCATGGTGGTATTGGTCATGACACAACACTTCTCCAATTAAATCTATTTAGATGATTTGAATGAGATTAATTAGGGTAGATTTTTGGGATCCATAGTTTGAATTGTAAATATTATGTGGAGATTGAACCATCACATTGTGACCATAATTTTTTACTCCATGACTTATAGTTTTCCGGATGGTTGCGGTATAGAGATTTCATATCACATAGTGTCTAGGTTTTTTCAAGTATAGGTATAAATATAGAGGAAACTTTTATTTTTTACTATTTAATATGATTTATCTCAAACCAATGACAATCAAAGGTGAATTTTTGGAGACTCTTGATCCACCTAAAGAAGATTTTGATCCAAGGCTTCCTGAGATCGAGAATTTTTCCATCCATGGTGAGGTCTTCCCCATTTTTTTCCTCCCACTTTATTATTTGTTTCTCCCATATAAGGTTGTGTATATGGGATGAGTTTGTTTTAGTTATGTTGTGGATATTAGCTTGTGGTTATATCTATTTTATTCATTTCTAGGGTTCCCTTCTCATGTCTCATACCTCAAAATCATTTATTCTTCATGTTGTGCTTGTGCAATGATCATCAAAGAATCTATTGAGGTATGAGATTTGAGAATTATCTTCTATTTTGTGAATAATATTGAACTGGAATAATTTTTCTTTATTTGGGTTTATGGTATATATTTAAATCCTAAATATAATAAATTATTTTTAAATAAATTTATAGGAAAGGTTTGTTTTCAGGTGTTTAGTTTTTTTGTGATATTTTCTATATGCTTGATGTATGTTTTGTAATATTCCTAGAAATAGTTATTATTGTGTATCGAGTGTTATTTATTTGAACCTATAGTTGGAATAACAATTTATGAAAGGGTAATAATGTAAAGTTTATAATGAAATTTATATGTGAAATATGAATTTTTTTATGTTAACATTCATATACTTAAAGATAAATTAATCTAGATGAATGTATTAAAATGGAATTCATGGTAGTGGTTGATGATACAATTGGTTGATGTATGATTCCTAGTGCTCATTGTAATTTTTTTAATTTTTTTGCCTCAGTTTTCAAATTTTTATGGTTTTAATGAGTTGTGAAGTAATTTTTTGATAGTTTCAATGTGCTAGGATGTGGAAGAACATTGGTTGGAGGGAGTTTCATAGTGGGGCTATAATGGTTTGAATGAGTTATGCATTGAGGATGTGTTTGGATTAATTTGTGATATATGGGGTGTTTTTTGGTATAAATGAGTGGGGGTATTTTATATTTGATTAGTAGTAATATAATGTAACTAGAAGTGATGAAGTTCAAAAGCTTATTACTAGGAATTGAATTAAACCATGAATGTAATGAGGTAATGATGAAGGAAATGAATGTATAGATGTTTGAAAATAAATATTGGAAATGTTTAATGATAGTTATAATTAAATATGGTTTCAAATGTATTAATTAATTTAAATTAGTTTATAAATCATAAATCTAGGGATAATGTAATGGAATAACTAAATAAGAATTTTTTAATGTTTGTTATGGTTGTATTGTGTGGAAAAGTTGGAAAGTTAGTTGAGTTATAATTGAAAATGGTGGTAGTGTGTAGCGATAGTAGTGTGATGGTGGTTATGGGATGTGTGTTTTATTGATGTGAACTCATTGGGGTGGTCTTGTGTATGTTTATATATATATTATGTACTTTATTTTGATTTTATACACACAACAATCGAGTTTTATGACCATACCAATGCTAAAATGTTTGAGTTTATGGGTGGTTTCCCTAAACATCCAGGTTGGTGAGGGAATATATGTATAATTACTCCCTCTTCCCCAATCCCACTTCTAGGTTAAGTGAGGTTTAATGGTTATGAAGATGAATGGACTTTACTTCGCGGTGGTTATGCATGGTAATTTGAGGGAATAAGGTTAATGTACTTCATATTCATGATAACCTACCAAGATAGATATGTGATGAGGCTGTGATATGAGATAGTGGTTGTGGTTATAGTATCTCTAAAATAATGATAACATGAGATTATAAACCCTATGGGAGGTTGGGATATGAAGGGCTATGGTCTAACCCATATCAGATGTGTTAATATTGGAAAGATGTACGAAGACATGGATATGGAAGGTATTGGGAGATCAAGAAGTTTAAAGTATGGATGTGTGAGAGAAAACCCTATGGGTAAATGTTTATAGTGTACCCATTTTTTTATATACTTGATATTACTTTATTATTCTATGTTTCATTACTTATTGATTGATCCTTGGTGATTATGGGTTATAGATGAATCAAGAGGTGATTATTAGTTATTCTATATTTTCATGGAATCATTAGTATTATTATTCCATATTTTTATAAGAGGTCTTGAGTATGATAATATTGAGTATATATGTCATACTTGCCTCTATATTTATAAATTGGTTTTTGGTTTCAAGGTGAAGTTTAGTGATTGAGATGGACAATATTATCTAGATATTAGCATTGGAAATTAAGTATTTTCATAAAAATTTTATTTTGTATTTAAATTTAAAGACCTGAGTTTGTTTGGTATATCATGCATTGTGAATTATTTTGGTTTTTCTTATCTTATATTAGGATGATGATTTTTGGATTTTTTTTCTATGTTCCTAGGATATATGAGTTTAATGCCTCTCATTTTCATATTATATAACCTTTTTCTAGTTTCCAAACCAAATATTTTTTGTGGTGGACCTTGGGGGTCACTATCATCTTTAATGAATGCCTAGGAGGGGTTCCTAGTGGGAGATGGTAATGAAAAAGTGTTATCAATGATTTGGTTGAGAGTTATGATGGAGTCTAGATTTAATAACTAGTGAAGATTTCATGTGTTATTTGGGAAACAATATTAGTTTGACATGGTCTATGACATGATTAAGGGAGACATACTAGGATATAGGATTTTAGGTCCCCTTGTGATGGTATGCAAGGACATTAAGATCAATGAACATACTATGTGAAGTGATACTCCCTCTTAGGTAGATACCTATGAGAGGTACCTGAATCAAGTTTTTTTGTGATTATCTTTGAATTAGGGTGACTTAGAAAAATTAAATGAATTTAAGAAATTATATTTTAAAATAATTCCATACTAATTTGATTGGAAGTTTTCTTACTTATTTAAAAATATTCCTACTAGTATCCATCCTGCATGGGTCAGGTTGGTGAGGTTCACCAGGATGATCGAGTTAACCACCAGAGGGTTAATCTGGTTGGGATGGATAAGGTGATGGGGAAGAAACTATGTGGGGTCCAATATTTATAATTAGTGAAGTATGAGGATAGAATATCTAATTTGGATATGGAGTACTGGATAGAAGATAATAAGACTTCTTTAATTATGATTCATGAACGGGTAGAGTAATAGGTTTTTCTATTCATTAGACAAATTTAGGGAGCAGTGTGCTAGTGGTGAATCTTTTATCTCAAAGATCAGAACGAAGAATATGTTTTTGTGGGATGATTTTAGTGAACGTCACAAGAGAAATTCCCATCTTTAACAATGAGAGAGTTGAAAAGGTGGGAACTAAGGAGTTGAGAGAGAGGTGTTTAGAGGACGTTCTGCAACCCTTTATTTGATATGCAGTCACTTCATTTATATTGATTATGGATTTTGAGGTACATAATAAGGATGAGGTGATTGAGAATAGTCATGTGTAGTTGATAATATTTCGATAAGATATTCATCAAAGATATTTTAAGGGAATAATTATTGGCTTTGGATCATTGGTATTAATGAATTGAAGGTCCCCACCGATGTGGTGTCAGCCTTAACATTTATCTTCCAAATGTTTCTCCAAGTTTAGTAGTTCTTGTTTCTCCACTGGGATCTTTGTGCCAATGTGATTTTCTTATTGAGTCATTAGTCATTGTAAATATTTTTTTCTGACCATTATTGGGGCCCAATATAGCATAATATGCTATATTCTTATAATTACCAGTAGCAATAATTATCTTAGAGGTTATATTAGTAGTAGGTAAAACATGATTTCTATGTTTTGAGAGGAGAAGAATCTAGTAGGTAAAATACCCATGATGTACCTCAACCTAAGGGGTATAAATTTAAGCATGTCCATAGAGGGGTTCTTCAACATAATTTAATAGAACACAAACTTGGTCTAGTTTATGCTATGTAGGTGTTAACACTAGAGGATCTAGAGATCATATGATGTATCATCTATTTATCCTCCACCACAGATTTTTTATTTATATTTTTGATCATTTATATCCTTTAAAAAATCCTCCATGGACCATTACATAGGACTTTAGTTATATAGGATTCCAGTGACCCATGACATTGACTATGATAGTCGAAGATCATACGAGTCTTCTTGATGTGAACCATGATTATGAGCTAATGGTTGGATAATATCATTCCTCAAGGGATTTTATTCTACTTTAGATATATCCATATGATTTCATCTTTGGAATAAACTTATTATATTTTGTTCATAAGATTATTGATTGATTTCATATGATATTTGAGTTCTTTGAGGAGGAGGGACAACATGTGGTATTTTTTTGGAAATCGAGATCATCAAAGGGGTATTCGAAGTTCATATCCATTTTTTTCTTAGCTAGAAACATTATCATTGGATTCAGTGGATGCATAAATTGTGGAGTTTCTTGGAGTCATGGAGGAGTTTCTAGATTTTTTTCTAAGGTTGGTGCGACCCTTCCACCTCAATGTAATATTAAGTTTAAGATCAAGTTACAATTGGGAGCTTCTCCTGTTTTGATGGCTCCTTATTAGATAAAACCCTCTGAGTTATAAGTGTTAAGGATTAATATTGAGGATTTTATTCATAAGGGTTTCATCCAAACCAGTTTATTATCATGGGAAGATCCATTGTTTTTTAAGAAGGTGGATAGTGGAATGAGGTTGTGTATAAAATACTGGATTCATAATCAAATAACAGTTAAGAACCCTTACCCTCTCCCAAAGATAAATGAGTTGTTTGACCAGTTGAATGGTACCAACTAGTTTACAAATATTGATGTGGTTTAAAAATTATCATATGTTAGTAAAATATGTTCATATCCTCAATTCCACTTTTAGGTATTGATATGAACATTATGGGTTTGTGGTTATATAGTTAGGTTTCATGAATTCCCCATCTATTTTCCTGGGATTAATGAACTATATGTTCCATGAGTTCTTAGATCAGTTAATGGTCATGTTCATTGATGAAATTATCATCTATTATAGGTAAGAGGAGGAGCATATTGAGTATATTAAAGCTATATTAGAAGAACTTTGGTATCATCAGATTTAATAGGATACGTCTAAGTGTATGTTCTGGATTTAGGATGTGAACATTCATGCACATGTATTAACTCAATAGGGATTTTTTGTTGCTCCTTCGATGATTAATGTAGTTGTTTCTTTAGAAGTACCCAAAAATATTACTGAGGTTTATAGATTAATTATTATAATAGGATTTTATCATAGAACAATTTCAAATTTCACTTGGGTTGTATCCCAATTAAAATATTTGACCAGTATGGGCCAATATTTCTTATGGACTAATCATTGGTATAAAACGTTTTACTACATGAAGGAGATGTGGATCAGTGACCCCATGCTTTAATTTCCATGAGAGGGAGTGATGTTTGAGGTGTTTTGTGACACTTCCCATATTAGTTTGGTTTGCGTCTTTATAAAATATAGATAAGTGACATCATATGGGTATTGATAGTTATATACCCAAGAGAATAACTATTCCACCCACAATATTGATTTGGTGGTGGAAGTTTTAATTATGATGTTATGGTGATATTACCTCCTTAGCGATCACTTTGTGGTCTTCACATATCATAAGTTCCCAAGGTATGTTTTCTCTCTGTGGGATTTGAATCTTTTATATCATAGGTGGTTAAAGTTTCTACAAGATTATTATTTTTATATCTATTACACCCCAAGAAAGGGAAATGTATTTTCCAACACAGTGAGTATAATTTCATGGTGATATGTTATTCATGATTCATGGGATTCTGGTAGAGGGGTGGAGGGGATTATGGTAATGTATCTTGATATAGAGGAGGTTAGTGATAGATATTTTATGTTTTATATGACATTTAAATTATACCTAATATAATAGGGGAAGGAGTATAAGTGGGTAGACTCATAAGTAGAGTTGAATTAGGACGATATTCTTCTTGATGATTCTTTGGGGGGGATGGTCTAGGGATGAACGACATCAGAGTTTATTCACAGGGAGGTTTTATATTGTGTTAGAAGTGCACGAGGAGGTTCTATGAGATTTGTGTAGCTTAGTAGTTGTAGTGAATCCTGGTGTATCCAAGATGAATCATGCCTTGAGGTGTGATATTTGGTGTCCTAGGATGAAATGGTCAATAATAGAGTTCATGTCATGATTCTTGGTCTATAAATAGGTGAAGTCATAACATCATGATCTAGGTGTTTTTAAATCCATTGGATGGACATAAGGGTAAATAGAAGGAAAGTTTTATGGATTTCATCACTAACCCACAATGATACCAAGAGGGATGTGATTCCATTGTAGTGATCATGGACTGGTTGATGAAGTCAACTCAATTCCTAGAGAATATGGAAGCACGTGTTCTGGAGATTTTGTGAAGGAGTTATGTGGATGAGGTGGTGAAGCTTCATAAGGTACCAAGGACCATCATATCTAATCATTATCCTCATTTTATATTATGTGTTTGGAGAGGAATGATGCATGATTTATGCTCCTAGTTTTTCCATTTAATTTCTTTCCATACCCAGAAGGATGGGTTGATTAAGCAGACCATCCATAAATTTGAGTACATGTTATAAGCCTGTGTCTTAATGTTTAGTGGATATGTGGTGAGTAACTTTAATTTAGTTGAGTTTTATTATAAAACAACCATTCAATATTCAATTTCTATGGCCCCATTTGAGGTGTTTTATATATGGCCTTACCGATCTTCATTATATTGGGATGAGTTTGGGGGGTTTGTATTCCTTGATATAGATGTGGTGTAGGGAATGAAATAAATGGTTTAGATGGTTCTAGAGAAGATGAAGGTTTAATAGGACCATATAAAATATTATGTGGATGATAAAACACTATTTTTTTGAATATTTTATTGATAATAAATGATATAATTTCCTCACATTGTGTTTAATATGTTTATTTATAAAATATTTGGGATTTGATCATTCATTTGAAAATTTGGAGGAAATTCCAGTTTTACCATTTATAGTGCACTGTAGTATTTAGAAGATAAATATTTTTATATTTATTTTTTGAATTTGAACTTTTTTAACAGTGTTCCTAACTTAATTTTCTACAACTTTAATTCAGGACACTAGAGCTAAAAAGTGCATTTGAATGAAGTAAATGGGTCATTAATCCAATGGTGGGCTGGACTCGGCAGAATGGACATGGGTTCTGTATTTGGGCCATATCTTCTTCATCCGGACTTTGATTGATCCCAACTTTTGAGGACAGATCGGGGACATGATTTGGCACAAATCATCCTTCTGGAAGGCCGGTCACTTCATGCGTTTTGAGGTCAAATGGGCGGTGAAAGTTGGAATAAAATATTTGGCCGAATTTCCACATTCACACTTGAAACCACTTGTAACCTCTCATCCCCTCCCCTCTATAAATTGGAGTTTTTCTCATTTTGAGGGGTTGGAAAGTGCTTTGGGAAGTTGAGGGCAGAGGAGAAGTGGATTCACTCCAATTATCCAACCATTTCAATAAGGGTAGCTCTTGAAGCAAGGATCCCTTCGACGAAGCCTTCTTCTTCTCCTTCATGTTGTAATGATTTTGTTTGTGTAATAAACTTATTTGTTATTCTTTTATTTCTTCTCTTTTCTTCTGTTTTGTTTAAATTTATTCTTCTCTTAATCTTCCTCTTTGGGTTGGAATTCTTGAGTAGAAGCGTTATTGGGTTATACCCATTATAAACCTTTGCACATGCAAAACGCTTCTACGATGATTACGCCACCCATGGAAGAGTAGTCTTTTAGTAATCGATCTATCTTCTACCCTCTTCATTTAATTATTTTGAATAAATGAGCTAATGTAATTCACATAATATGATCCAAGAATTGTGTTTTTAAATTACAAGAATCTAAGCAAGAAATTGAACAATTAACACTAAAACACACGAGGTCGAGATTTTGTGTAAATTGTGAGAGCGTAATCTTAATCGGTAATACAAGACCACACGGGATAAATTTTTAGAGTTCAAAAATAATCCCTAAACACAATTCATCCTCATTTCCAGAATGGATATGTGCTCTAATTAACCACTGACCATAAGCTATCCTTAGAACAACAATCAAAGCAGGGTGCTATGATTGCGTGTTCCGAAGCTAGCCTAGGGTTTAAGTAATTTCATCTTTGTGGTTAAGTTAACTCTCGTAGGGTTCGAGGGATAACAAATTAGGGGATCATAATTAAGTGGATATTGATTTTAATGATAATGATTAATAAGTGAATGAATAGGTATAGTTAGATCGATTACTCCTTTTAAAATAGATTTCTAAAAAACATCTTCTTGTTGTGTCATTTTAATCGAAATTCATTTCAAAACTAAAAAAATATATACAATCTTCTTCCAGCAAACTTCTTCTAGATTCATAAACTACAAAAAAATACCCCAATCCTTTAAAGTAGTGTTTTTATTTTATTCTCTTTTATTTTATTTTTAGAATACCTTTAATAAGTTGTTAAATTCACTTCCTCCTTTGAGAGACGACCTTGGTCAGCCACTCTGCTGCACCTAAGTACCCCAAAATCACATTAATCATTTGAGGGTGCCCGCGACAGCGCCCTATCAAATTTGCGCCGTTTCCGGGGAGGCAATTAATTTATTCAACCATTTAGAGGTATTTATTTTATTTTTCATTTTATTATTTTCTTCACCTCTCTCTTTCATCTTTACCCTTTCTCAAGTTTTCATTTTTTTCATCCTCTTCTTTTCTTTTTGGACCATAAACTCAACTTCTCATTTTTATTTTACTATGGTACACTCACTTTATTTTCATTTTTATTTGATTTATGACACAAACTAATCCCGAATATCACTTAGATATTGACCCTAAGATTGAACGTAGCCTTAGGGCTCGAATCAGAAATTCTCAGTCTACGGGAAGTTTCAATATTCAACCAGTTGGTGGATTCCTCTCTTCTAGAAACATTGAAATTGGAAGCAATTCAAATTCAAATATAAAAGAGGAACCAATGGTTGGAAATAACGGAAATGAACTTAATATAACTATTCAAGAATTTGCTTCACCTGATATTAACTATCAACCAAATTGTATTGCATATCCAAATCTCGAATCGGACTTTGAACTGAAATCTGGGTTAATTCACTTACTTCCAAAGTTTCATGGCCTCTCTGGTGAGGATCCTAATAAACATTTGAAAGAATTTAATGTGGTTTGATCAACCTTGAAACCAAGAAATGTATCTGAAGATAAAATCAAATTAAGAGCATTCTCATTCTCACTTGATAGAGCTGTGAAAGATTGGATGTATTATTTACAACCCGAAGATGTAACTTGTTGGAATGATTTAAAATGTCTTTTCTTTCAGAGATTTTTTCCAGCATCGAGGAAAACATCCATTCGTAAGGAGATCTCGGGGATCAAGCAAGCACAAGGGGAGTCAATGTATGAGTATTGGGAGAGATTCAAGAAGTTGTGTGCAACCGATCCGCATCACCAAATCAGTGAGCAACTCCTCATCCAATACTTCTACGAAGGAATCACACCCATGGAGAGGAGCATGGTTGATGCTGTAGCTGGAGGAGCATTGGTGGACAAGACATCAGTAGCTTCACGTGCGTTGATCGACAAGATGGCCCAAAACTCCCAACAATTTGGCGATAGAGGTACACCACATGTCAGGGGAGTACATCAGGTAAGTCCTTCTTCTCTTGAAAGTCATTTGATTGATACCAAGTTAGAAGAATTGACCACTATGGTGAGGCAGATTTCATTGGCTCAAAAGACATCCCAACTCCCTCCTTCAAGGTCTTGTGGCATTTTCACTGATACAAGCCACCCAACTAACTGTTGCACACAACTACAAGAGACAGAAGATCGTGCAGCAGTATTCCCAGGGAGACCATTTCAGCAGCAACAACAACCATATCCCCAAAAGAAGTTTGATTCATTTGCTCCAACATACAACCAAGGGTGGAAAGATCAATCAGACGTGAGGTATGGCTCTGGACAACAACAAAGGCCACCCTTTCAACAAAACTTCCAGCAGACTCCACCTTACCAGCAGGGTTTCCAACAACCCCAAAGGAGATTTGAAGCCCAAACATCAACAAGCCAACAACAAGGGAATCCCCCACCCAAGGTAGATTCTAACACTGATGACCTTTTGAAGAAAATTGTTCTTAATCAACATAATGAGCTAAAGAGTCAAGGTTCGGAGCTGAGGGAGTTAAAGACTCAAATGAGCCAAATTGCCACCGCCCTCCATGAACTTGTAAGTAAGAATTCCGGAAATATACCTTCCCAACCCACTCCAAATCCAAAGAGGAATGTTAATGCCATCACATTGAGAAGTGGGAAGAAAATGAACGATACATCTGTACCTACCATTCCACCGGGATTCACCTCAACTCCAGAGAAGCCGCATTCCATACCAACTGATGAGAAATCCAAGGAGAAAGATAAAGGTAAGAAAAAGATTGATGATGTTCCTTCTAAACCCCTTACTTTTCCAAACAGGGTTGTTCAAACCAAGAAGATGGCTGAATAAGCAATGCAAAAGGAGGTTTTGGACACATTCAAGCAAGTGGAGATCAACATTCCTCTACTTGAATCCATTAAGCAAATTCCAAGGTATGCCAAATTCTTAAAAGAACTTTGCACGAATCGAAGAGGGCCCAAGGGAAATGAGAGGATCAATCTTGGAAGGAATGTGTCAGCACTCATTACACCAACTCTAGAAATGCCGACAAAGTGCAAGGATCCCGGGACATTCACCATCCCATGTACTATAGGGGAGTTGCACTTCTCTTATGCTCTTTTTGATTTAGGAGCTTCAATAAATGTGATGCCTCACTCTGTATTCTCTTTCTTGCAGGTTGGTGAGTTGAAGCCAACAAGAGTAGTGGTGCAATTGGTGAATAGATCTACGGCATATCCAATGGGAGTCCTTGAGGATGTACTTTTCTGGGTAAGATACATGATCTTTCCAGTAGACTTCTATGTGCTTAACATGGAGGATGATCAGGTAAGTTCTCATGCCCCCATAATCTTAGGTAGAACCTTCCTCAAAATTGAAAAAACTATTATAAATGTCAATGAGGGTACACTTTACATGGAGTTTGGAGATGAAGTTGTGATATTTAATGTTATGGATTCCATGAATTACCCTTCATAAGACCATTCTGCTTTTGTTATCTCCCATTTTGAACCACCAAATAAAAACTCCATAGAATTTGATTGTCCTATGCTTAGGGAGATTATGAGTATTGGTTCTAGTTTGATGTCTAAGAGTACTTCTACACCCATTTTTAAGGAACAAGACTCTTTAAGATTTGATTTTGAAATGGAATCATATTCTGATTTTGATCATGTGAACTCTGATTATGACATGTATATTGAGTATGATGATGGATTTGGTGATTTATTCTTTGATTTTGATGATGTATATTCTGATATTGATGCTCTTTGTGCGCATATTTCGGTTCCTTCAATGTCTCTGTCCATACTACACACTCCTTCATTAGAACTCAAGCCATTGACACCAAATCTGAAATACTCATACTTGTTGAGTGGTGAGAGATTACCTATTATCATTGCTAACAACCTCCCTTTTGAACATGAAGAAAAGCTTTTGAATATTTTGCGGGAGAACATCAGGGTGATTGGGTGGACCTTGGCTGACATATCAGGTATTTGCCCCTCCATTTTCATGCATAGGATTCTCTTGGAGGATGGGGATAAACCAGTGAGACAACCACAAAGGAGACTCAATCCCACCCTCCTGGAATTTGTTAAAAAAGAAGTTAAGAAATTGCTCGAGGCAGGTATAATCTTTCCCATTTCAGATTCTCAGTGGGTAAGTCCTATTCAGGTTGTGCCTAAGAAAAGTGGTGTTACTATTGTTAAAAATGAGAAAGATGAGTTAGTTCCAATGAGGGTGAAAAACAGTTGACGTGTGTGTATTGATTATAGGAAACTAAATCATTCCACTCACAAGGACCATTTCCCCCTTCCGTTTATTGATTAGATGCTTGAGAGACTATCTGGGAAGACACACTATTGTTTCTTGGATGGATTTTCTAGATATTTTCAGGTTCCTATAGCTCTATAGGACTAGGAGAAGACAAAATTCACCTGCCCATTCGGTACCTTTGCTTACCGTAGGATGCCATTTGGACTTTGCAACACTCCAAGTACCTTCCAGAGATGCATGGTGAGTATTTTTTTCTGATTTTATTGAGACATGCATGGAGGTATTTATGGATGATTTTACAGTGTATGGGTCTTCATTTGATGAATGTCTAATTAGTTTGGGAAAGGTGTTGAATCATTGTATTGAGAAGAATCTGGTCCTGAACTTTGAAAAGTGTCATTTTATGGTAGAGCATGGCATTATCTTAGGGCATGTAGTGTCAAAACATGGGATAGAGGTTGATAGATCTAAGGTAGACATTATTTCATCCTTACCCTATCCTTCATGTGTGCGTGATGTTAGATATTTCCTAGGGTATGCAGGATTTTATCGGTGCTTCATCAAATATTTTAGTAAGATCGCTCTTCCTATGTCACGATTACTTCAAAAAGATTCTGATTTTGTGTTTGGCGATTCTTGTAGGACTTCTTTTGATGAGCTAAAGAAGTTTCTGACCACTCCACCTATCATACATCCCCCACAGTGGGAGATTCTTTTGAGCTTATGTGTGACGCCTCCAACTTCGCGGTTGGAGAAGTCTTATCTCAGAGGGTGGAGGGACGTTCACATGTGATCGCCTATGCATCAAGGACACTGGATTCAGCCCAATCAAACCACACAACCACTGAAAAGGAGTTTCTTGTTGTCATATTTTCTTTAGATAAATTTTGTTCATATTTATTGGGCTCTAAAGTAGTTGTTTTTTCTAACCATGCAGCTTTGAGGTACCTCCTGAAAAAATCCAGATTCAAAGCCAAGACTTATCCGTTGGATGCTCCTTATTCAAGAGTTTGACCTTGAGATAAAGGACAAGAAGGGGTCAGAGAATTTGGTGGTGGACCACATGAGTAGGCTTACTCACACACTAGAGGATGACACCTTGGACCAGGTACCACTTCGGGACACTTTTCCCGATGAGAATCTTTATTCCATCTCAGGTACACATCCTTGGTATGCTGATTTAGTGAACTACATTGTTGCCTCTGAAATCCCTGCAAATTTAAAGAAACATCAAGTCCAAAAATTAAAAAGTGAGTCTAGGTTTTATGTGTGGGATGATCCTTACCTCTGGCGCATGTGTAGTGACCAAGTCATTAGGAGGTGTGTTCCCGATCATGAGTTTGAGTCTGTTTTGCATTTTTGTCATACACTTGCTTGTGGTGGACACTTTGGATGCCAATGGACATCTAGTAACGTTTTGGACTCTGGATTATATTGGCCTAGAATATTCCATGATGCCCATGTCTTTTGTAAGTCATGCTCTCATTGCCAACACACTAGGAACATTTCTAAGAGACATGAGATGCCCCAACAACCCATATTATTCTGTGAGATTTTTGATGTATGGGGAATTGATTTTATGGGTACTTTTCCTAGTTCATTTGGATTTTTGTATATTTTGGTTGTTGTTGATTATGTGAGTAAAGGGGTGGAGGCCAAGGCCACCAGGACTGATGATTATCATGTTGTTGTGGACTTTGTCAAAGCATAGATTTTTTGCAGGTTTGGAGTACCAAAGGCCATCATCAGTGACCATGGGACACACTTTTTCAATAGGAATTTATCTTCCCTCCTTCTAAAGTATGGGGTGACACACAAAACATCAACACCATACCACCCCCAAACAAATGGCCAGGCTGAGGTTTCAAATCGTGAGCTGAAACAAATATTAGAGAAAACCGTGCAGCCAAATAGGAAGGATTGGAGCAAGCGCTTGGATGATGCATTGTGAGCTTATAGGACAGCATACAAGACACCCATTGTTATATCCCCATTTAGGGTTTTTTTGGGAAAGCATGTCATCTCCCAGTGGAAGTCGAGCATCGGGCTTATTGGGCTATAAAGAAATGCAACATGGATTTGGCCCAAGCTGGAATTCAAAGGAAGTTGAAAATTCAAGAGCTTGAGGAGATTCGACTATCATTATATGAGAACTCAAGGATATACAAGGAAAGATCAAAAGTAGCTCATGAAAAAATGATCCAACAAAAGGAGTTTCATGTAGGAGAGAAAATCCTTCTCTATAGTTCATGACTGAAGCTGATGTCTGGTAAGTTGCGTTCCAGATGGTTAGGTCCTTATATTGTGACTAATGTTTTTCCTTATGGTGCAGTGGAGATCACACAAGATGACAATGGAAGGAGCTTTACAGTCAATGGGCAATGTTTGAAGAGATACATTGAGGGACTTCCTACTGATGCAGTGGATTTTATCACACTGCATGACCCCATCATCACTTGAGCACATCAGGCCGTTCCTAACCCTTTCACTTTTATATTATTTGTCCTATTTTAAAATTCCACATTTCATGTGCATATATCATTTCATGGATTCACATTGAGGACAATTTAATATTTTAAGTGTGGGGGAGGGAACCTTTTAGTTTAGTAATTTCAATTTTTTTTTCTTTCCTGTTTAAAAAAAACAAACAAAAAAATTGTGTGTTTTTTTCAAATTTTGTGAGTTTATTTTTTTTCAATTTTCTTTGTGTTTTTGAAATTTTTGAGCTAAAATGATTCTCATCACAATTTTGAAATGCATATCAATGAGTGAAATAATTTATCCCATGAAACTGAGCTTAAATGAATGCTGAAAATGACTTTGTTGCAAGTTCAAATATTTAGTAATTTCATGAAAAGTACAATGAATTTTGAATCCCATGCCACATGTCACTGTCTTTATATTTGAAATCACTTTCTTGTCAGGCATCTGAACCATTATTTTCATATTCTTTACACTCACCTCACTTCTTGAGAGAACCAAACCATGCTTGATTTAACCAGAATTTGATCTATTCCTGTCAAAACTTGAGGGTTTGAGGTACATATGTTTAAATGATTGAGGCATTTGTTTGGTATTGAATCCCCTGTTTCAAAGAATCATTTTTGATAATGTCCTAACTTGAATATTTAATCCTTGTAGACCTTATAATCCATGCACAGACTGTTAGGTTAGCCACATTACAAGCCAATTTTCCCTATCCAACCAACTCTTGAAGTGAAATTTCATAATCTATTTGAGATTAAGTGTGGGGGAAGCTGTCTTGTGTTGTGCTACTACATTTTGTGATACTCTGGGTGGAAAATTAAATTTTAAAGAGATGTGTTTGATACTGAAGAAATTTATTATATTTAAAGTTGTGCCTTTTCTGGAGCTTTCATGACAAGTGAAGTTGTGCCTTTTCTAGAGCTTCTAATTGAGGTGGAAAGTTGTGCCTATCTGGAGCTTTCAAGAAAATCATGTTTGAGAAGATTGACAATTTTTTATGCTGAAATGAAGAATGGTGTAAACTTTTCATGACTTTTCATGACGATGGAGCTGAATTGATACTATGGGGATTAATTAGGAGACCATATTTAAGTGAAAATTAGATTAATGCAATTTTGCTTCAAAAAGAGTCAAGCCCTCCTTATTCAGCCTCAGAATTTTTCACATCTAAATACTACCAACCGAAAGACATAGAACAACCCTGAAAAGACCTCATGATAAACTTATGTACTTGACTCACATCGGGTAGCGATGTAGGAATCTATGGTGACCCTGGTATGAGTTTGGATGAGAAAGACATTGCAAAAAAAATTGATATTTGAGTGATGAGAGAAAATTCAACCGAGGTAAGTGTTTTGTGCATGGGAGGATAAATGAAGTGGAAATATATTGAATGATATAAATGGAGAACTTGAAATAATGTTTTTTTTATGAGGCATGATATCTTTTGATTGATCTCAAGGATATGTGTTTTAAAATTGGTTTTGATTTGATATTGATGTTTTCTTGATATGAGGTTTTACTCAGGAGTGCAAAAGGGTAAGTGTGGGGGAGTTGATAAAACACTATTTTGTTAAATATTTTATTGATAATAAATGATATAATTTCCTCACATTGTGTTTAATATGTTTATTTATAAAATATTTGGGATTTGATCATTCATTTGAAAATTTGGAGGAAATTCCAGTTTTACCCTTTATAGTGCACTGTAGTATTTAGAAGATAAATATTTTTATATTTATTATTTGAATTTTAACTTTTGTAAAAGTGTTCCTAACTTAATGTTATACAATTTTCATTCAGGACACTAGAGCTAAAAATTGAATTTGTAAGAAGTAAATGGGTCATTAATCCAATGGTGGGCTGGACTCGGAAGAATGGACATGGGTTCTGTATTTGGGCCATATCATCTTCATCCGACCTTGGATTCGTCCCAAATTTTGAGTAATGATCGGGAACATGATTTGGCACAAAGAATCCTTCTGGAAGGCCAGTCAATTCACGCGTTTTAGAGGTCAAATGGGTTGTTCAATTTGGAATAAAATATTTGGCCGAATTTCCACATTCACACTTGAAACCACTTGTAACCCATCCCCCCCTCCCCTCTATAAATTGGATTGTTTCTCATTTGGAGGGGTTAGGACATGCTTTGGGAAGTTTAGGGTAGAGGAGAAGTGGATCCACTCCAATTATCCAACCATTTCCATAAGGGTATCTCTTGAAGCAAGGATCCCTTCAACGAAGCCTTCTTCTTCTCCTTCATGTTGTAATGATTTTGTTTGTGTAATAAACTTCTTTGTTCTTCTTTTATTTCTTCTCTTTTCTTCTGTTTTGTTTAAATTTATTCTTCTCTTAATCTTCCTCTTTGGGCTGGAATTCTTTAGTAGAAGTTTTATTGGGTTATACCCATTATAAACCTTTGCACATGCAAAACGCTACTACGATGATTACGCCACCCATGGAAGAGTAGTCTTTTAGTAATCGATCTATCTTCTACCCTCTTCATTTAATTATTTTGAATAAATGAGCTACTGTAATTCACATAATATGATCCATGAATTGTGTTTTTAAATTACAAAAAACTAAGCAAGAAATTGAACAATTAACACTAAAACACGCGAGGTCGGGATTTTGTGTTAATTGTGAGAGCGTAATCTTAATCGGTAATATAAGACCACACTGGATAAATTTGTAGAGTTAAAATATAATCCCTAAACACAATTAATCCTCATTTCTAGAATTGATATGTGCTATAATTAACCACTGACCATAATCTATTCTTAGAACAACAATCAAAGCAGGGTGTTGCGATTGCGTGTTCCGAAGCTAGCCTAGGGTTTAAGTAATTTCATCTTTGTGGTTAAGTTAACTCTCGTAGGGTTAGAGGGATAACAAATTAGGGGATCATAATTAAGTGGATATTGATTTAAATGATAATTATTAATAATTTAATGAAGAGGTATAGTTAGATCGATTACGCCTTTTAAAATAGATTTCTAAAAAAACATCTTCTTGTTGTGTCATTTTAATCGAAATTCATTTCAAAACTAAAAACAAAAAAATATACAATATTCTTCCAGCAAACTTCTTCTAGATTCATAAACTATAAAAAAACCCCAATCCTTTAAAGTAGTGTTTTTATTTTATTCTCTTTTATTTTATTTTTAGAATACCATTAATAAGTTGTTAAATTCACTTCCTCCATTGAGAGACGACCTTGGTCAGCCACTCTACTGCACCTAAGTACCCCAAAATCACATTACTCATTTGAGGGCACCCATGACAGCACCCTATAAAATTGGCATCGTTGCCATGGAGGCAAGTAATTTATTCAACCATTTATAGGTATTTCTTTTATTTTTCATTTTATTATTTTCTTCACCTCTCTCTTTCATCTTTACCCTTTCTCAAGTTTTCATTTTTTTCATCCTCTTCTTTTCTTTTTAGACCATAAACTCAACTTCTCATTTTTATTTTACTATGGTCCACTCACTTTATTTTCATTTTTATTTGATTTATGACACGAACTAATCCCGAAGATCTCTTAGATCTTAACCCTGATATTGAACGTAGCCTTAGGGCTCGAATCAGAAATTCTTGGTCTACGAGAAGTTTTAATATTCAACCAGTTGGTGAATTCCTCTCTTCTGGAAACATTGAAATTGGAAGAAATTCAAATTAAAACATAAAAGAGGAAACAATGGCTGGAAATAATGGAAATGAACTTAATATAGCCATTCAAGAATTGGATGCACCTGATATTAGCTATCAACCAAATTGTATTGCATACCCAAATCTCAAATCGGACTTTGAACTGAAATCTGGGTTAATTCACTTACTTCCAAAGTTTCATGGCCTCTCTGGTGAGTATCCTAATAAACATTTGAAATAATTTAATGTGGTTTTCTCAACCTTGAAACCAAGAAATGTATCTGAAGACCAAATCAAATTAAGAGCATTCCCATTCTCACTTGATGGAGCTATGAAAGATTGGATGTATTATTTACAACCTGAAGATGTAACTTGTTGGAACGATTTGAAACGTCTTTTCTTGCAAAGAATTTTTCCAGCATCAAAGAAAACATCCATTCGTAAGGAGATCTCGGGGATCAATCAAGCACAAGGGGAGTCATTTTATTATTATTGGGAGAGATTCAAGAAGTTGTGTGCAAGCAGTCCGCATCACCAAATCTGTGAGCAAATCCTCATCCAATACTTATACGAAGGACTCACACCCATGGGGAGGAGCATGGTTGATGCTTCAGCTGGAGGAGCATTGGTGGACAAGACACCAGTAGCTGCACGTGCGTTGATCGACAAAATGGACCAAAACTCCCAAAAATTTGGCGATAGAGGTACACCACATGTCAGGGGAGTACATCAGGTAAGTCCTTCTTCTCTTGAAATTCATTTGATTGATACCAAGTTGGAAGAATTGACCACTATGGTGAGGCAGATTGCATTAGCTCAAAAGAAATCCAAACCCCCTCCTTCAAGGTCTTGTGGAATTTGCACTGAGACAAGCCACCCAACTGACTGTTTCCCACAACTACAAGAGAAAAAAGATTGTGCAGCAGTATTCCCAGGGAGACCATTTCAGTAGCAACAACAACCATATCCCCAAAAGAAGTTTGATTCATTTACTCCAACATACAACCAAGGGTGGAAAGATCAATCAGACATGAGGTATGGCTCTGGACAACAACAAAGGCCACAATTTCAACAAAACTTCCAGCAGCCTCCGCCTTACCAGTAGGGTTTTCAACAACCCCAAAGGTGATTTGAAGCCCAAACATCAACAAGCCAACAACAAGGGAATCCCCCACCCAAGGTAGATTCTAACACTAATGACCTTTTGAAGCAAATTGTTCTTAATCAACAGAATGAGCTAAAGAGTCAAGGTTCGGAGCTGAGGGAGTTAAAGACTCAAATGAGCCAAATTGCCACCGCCCTCCATGAACTTGTAAGTAAGAACTCTGGAAATCTACCTTCCCAACCCACTCCAAATCCAAAGGGGAATGTTAGTTCCATCACATTGAGAAGTGGGAAGCAAATGAACGATACATCTGTACCTACCATTCCACCGGGATTCACCGCAACTCCATAGAAGCCGCATTCCATACCAACTGATGAGCAATCCAAGGAGAAAGATAAAGGTAAGAAAAAGATTGATTATGTTCCTTCTAAACCCCTTCCTTTTCCAAACAGGGTTGTTCAAACCAAGAATATGGCTTAAGAAGCAATGAAAGAGGAGGTTTTGGACACATTCAAGCATGTGGAGATCAACATTACTCTACTTGAAGCCATTAAGCAAATTCCAAGGTATTCCAAATTCTTAAAAGAACTCGGCACCAATCGAAGAGGGCTCAAGGTAAATGAGAGGATCAATCTTGGAAGTAATGTGTCAGTAATCATTAAACCAAATCTAGCAATGCCGAAAAAGTGCAAGGATCCCAGGACATTCACCATCCCATGTACCATAGGGGAGTTGCACTTCTCTAATGCTCTTTTTGATTTAGGAGCTTCAATAAATGTGATGCCTCACTCTGTATTCTCTTCCTTTCAGGTTGGTGAGTTGAAGCCAACAAGAGTAGTGGTGCAATTGGAGAATAGAGCTATGGAATATCCAGCGGGAGTCCTTGAGGATGTACTTGTCTGGGTAAGATACATGATCTTTCCAGCAGACTTCTCTGTGCTTAACATGGAGGATGATCAGGTAAGTTCTCATGCCCCCATAATATTAGGTAGACCCTTCCTCAAAACTGCAAAAACTATCATAAATGTCAATGATGGTACACTTTCCATGGAGTTTGGAGATGAAGTTGTGATATTTAATGTTATGGATTCCATGAAGTACCCCTCAGAGGACCATTCTGCTTTTGTTATCTCCCATTTTGAACCACCAAATAAAAACTCCATAGAATTTTATTGTCCTATGCTTTGGGAGATTATGAGTATTGGTTCTAGTTTGATGTCTAAGAGTACTTCTACACCCATTTTTGAGGAACTAGACTCTCTAAGATTTGATTTTGAAATGGAATCATATTCTGATTTTGATCGTGTCAACTCTGATTATGACATGTCTATTGAGTATGCTGATGGATTTGGTGCTTTATTCTTTGATTTTGATGATGTATATTCTGATACTGATGCTCTTTGTGCACATATTTCAGTTTCTTCAATGTCTCCATCCATACTACACCCTCCTTCATTAGAACTCAAGCCATTGCAACCAAATCTGAAATACTCATACTTGTTGAGTGGTTAGATATTACCTGTTATCATTGCTAAAAATATCCCTTTTGAACATGAAGAAAATCTTTTGAATATTTTGAATGAGAACATCAGGGCGATTGGGTGGACCTTGGCTGACATATCATGTATTAGCCCCTCCATTTTCATGCATAGGATTATCTTGGAGGATGGGGCTAAACCAGTGAGACAACCACAAAGGAGACTCAATCCCACCCTCCTGGAAGTTGTTAAAAAAGAAGTTGAGAAATTGCTCGAGGCAGGTATAATCTTTCCCATTTCAGATTCTTAGTGGGTAAGTCCTATTCAGTTTGTGCCTAATAAAATTGGTGTTACTGTTGTTAAAAATGAGAAAGATGAGTTAGTTCCAATGAGGGTGCAAAACAGTTGGCGTGTGTGTATTTATTATAGGAAACTAAATCATTCCACTCTCAAGGACCATTTCCCCCTCCCGTTTATTGATCAGATGCTTGAGAGACTAGCTGGGAAGACTCACTATTGTTTCTTGGATGGATTTTCTAGATATTTTCTGGTTCCTATAGCTCTGGAGGACCAGGAGAAGACGACATTCACCTGCCCATTCGGTACCTTTGCTTACCGTAGGATGCCATTTGGACTTTGCAATGCCCCAGGTACCTTCCAGAGATGCATGGTGAGTATTTTTTCTGATTTTATTGAGACATGCGTGGAGGTATTTATGGATGATTTTACAGTGTATGGGTCTTCATTTGATGAATGTATAATTAGTTTGGGAAAGGTGTTGAATCGTTGTATTTAGAAGAATCTGGTCCTGAACTTTGAAAAGTGTCATTTTATGGTAGAGCATGGCATTGTCTTAGGGAATGTAGTGTCAAAACATGGGATAAAGGTTGATAGATCTAAGGTAGACATTATTTCATCCTTACCCTATCCTTCATGTGTGCGTGATGTTAGATCTTTCCTAGGGCATGCAGGATTTTATCGGCACTTCATCAAAGATTTTAGCAAGATCGCTCTTCCTATGTCACGATTACTTCAAAAAGATTCTGATTTTGTGTTTGACGATTCTTGTAGGACTTACTTTGATGAGCTAAAGAAGTGTCTAACCACTCCACCTATCATATAGCCCCCACGGTGGGAGATTCTTTTTGAGCTTATGTGTGACGCCTCCAACTTCGCGGTTGGAGCAGTATTATCTCAGAGGGTGGAGGGACGTTCACATGTAATCGCCTATGCATCAAGGACACTGGATTCAGCCCAATAAAACTACACAACCACGGAAAATGAGTTTCTTACTCTCATATTTTCTTTATATAAATTCCGTTCATATTTATTGGGCTCTAAAGTAGTTGTTTTTTATGACCATGAAGCTTTGAGGTACCTCCTGAAGAAGCCAGATGCAAAGCCAAGACTTATCCATTGGATGCTCCTTCTTCAAAAGTTTGACCTTGAGATAAAGGACAAGAAGGGGTCAGAGAATTTGGTGGTGAAACACATGAGTATTCTTACTCACACATTAGAGGATGACACCTTGGACCAGGTACCACTTTAGGAAACTTTTCCCGATGAGCATCTTTATTCCATCTCAGGTACGCATCCTTGATATGCTGATTTAGTGAACTACATTGTTGCCTCTGAAATCCCTGAAAATTTAATGAAACATCAAGTCCAAAAATTAAAAAGTGATTCTAGGTTTTATGTGTGGGATGATCCTTACCTCTGGTGCATGTGTAGTGTCCAAGTCATTAGGAGGTGTGTTCCCGATCATGAGTTTGAGTCTATTTTGCATTTCTATCATACACTTGCTTGTGGTGGACACTTTGGACCCCAACGGACATCTAGGAAGGTTTTGGACTCTCGATTATATTGACCTAGATTATTCCATGATGCCCATGTGTTTTGTAAGTCATGCTCTCGTTCCAAACACACTAGGAACATTTCTAAGAGACATGAGATTCCCCAACAACCCGTATTATTCTGTGAGATTTTTGATGTATGGGGCATTGATTTTATGGGTAATTTTCCTAGTTCATTTGGATTTTTGTATATTTTGGTTGTTGTTGATTATGTGAGTAAATGGGTGGAGTCCAAGGCCACCAGGACTGACGATTCTCATGTTGTTTTGGACTTTGTCAAAGCACATATTTTTTGCAGGTTTGGAGTACCAAAGGCCATCATCAGTGACCAAGGGACACACTTTTTCAATAGGAATTTCTCTTCCTTCCTTCGAATGTATAGGGTGACACACAAAACATCAACACTATACCACCCCCAAACAAATGGCCAGGCTGAGGTTTCAAATCGTGAGCTGAAACAAATATTAGAGAAAATCGTGCAGCCAAATAGGAAGGATTGGAGAAAGCGCTTGGATGATGCATTGTGAGCTTATAGGATAGCATACAAGACAACCATTGGTATGTTCCCATTTAGGATTGTTTTTGGGAAATCATGTCATCTCCTAGTGGAAGTCGAGCATCGGGCTTATTGGGCTATAAATAAATGCAACATGGATTTGGCCCAAGCTGGAATTCAAAGGAAGTTGCAAATTCAAGAGCTTGAGGAGATTCGACTGTCATCATATGAGAACTCAAGGCTCTACAAGGAAAGATCAAAAGCAGCTCATGAAAAAATGATCCAACAAAAGGAGTTTCATGTTGGAGATAAAGTCATTCTCTACAGTTCACGGCTGAAGCTGATACCTGGTAAGTTGTGTTCCAGATGGTTAGGTCCGTATATTGTGACTAATGTTTTTCCTTATGGTGCAGTGGAGATCACACTAGAGGACACTGGAAGGAGCTTTATATTCAATGGGAAACGTTTGAAGAGATACATTGAGGGACTTCCTACTGATGCAGTGGATTTTATCACACTGCATGACCCCATCATCACTTGAGCGCATCAGGCTGTTCCTAACCCTTTCACTTTTATATTATTTGTCCTATTTAAAAATTCTGAATTTCATGTGAATATATCATCTCATGGGTTCAAATTGAGGACAATGTAATATTTTAAGTGTGGGGGAGGTAACCTTTTAGTTTAGTAATTTCAATTTTTTTTCTTTCCTGTTTAAAAAAAACAAACAAAAAAATTGTGTGTTTTTTTCAAATTTTGTGTGTTTATTTTTTTTTTCAATTTTCTTTGTGTTTTTGAAATTTTTGAGCTAAAATGATTCTAATCACAATTTTGAAATGCATATCAATGAGTGAAACAACTTATCTGATGAAACTGAGCTTAAATGAATGATGAAAATGGCTTTGTTTCAAGTTCAAATATTTAGTAATTTCATGAAAAGTACACTGAATTTTGAATCCCATACCACATCTCAATGTCTTTATATTTGAAATCAATTTCCTGTGAGGCTTCTGAACAATTATTTTCATATTATTTACATTCACATCACTTCTTGAGAGAACTAAACCATGCTTGATTTAACTAGAATTTGATCTATTCCTGTCAAAACTTGAGGGTTTGAGGTACATATGTTTAAATGATTGAGGCATTTGTTTGGTATTAAAGCCCCAGTTTTAAAGAATCCTTTTTATAATGTCCTAACTTGAATATTTAATCCTTGTAGCCCTTAGAATCCATGCACAGCCTGGTAGGTTAGCCACATTACAAGCCAATTTTCCCTATCCAACCAACTCTTGAAGTGAAATTGCATAATCTAGTTGAGATTAAGTGTGGGGGAAGCTGTCTTGTGTTGTGCTACTACATTTTGTGATACTTTGGGTGGAAAATTAAATTCTTAAGAGATGTGTTTTCTGCTCAAGAAAGTCATTATATTGAAAGCTATGCCTTTTCTGGAGCTTTCATGACAAGTGAAGTTGTGCCTTTTCTGGAGCTTCTAATTGAGGTGGAAAGTTGTGCCTATCTGGAGCTTTCAAGAAAATCATGTTTGAGAAGATTGAAAATTTTTTACACTGAAAGGAAGAATGGTGTAAACTTTTCATGACTTTTAATGATGATGGAGATGAATTGAAACTATGGGGATTAATGAGGAGACCATATTTAAGTGAAAATTAGATTAATGCAATTTTGCTTCAAAAAGAGTCAAGCCCTCCTTATTCAGCCTCAGAATTTTTCACATCTAAATCCTACCAACCTAAAGCCACAGAACAACCCTGAAAAGTCCTCATGATAAACATATTTACTTGAATCACATCGGGTAGCGATGTAGGAATCTATCAAGCCTATGGTGACCCTTGTATGAGTTTGGATGAGAAAGACATTGCAAAAAAATTGATATTTGAGTGATGAGAGAAAATTCAAGCGAGGTAAGAGTTTTGTGAATGGGAGGATAAATGAAGTGGAAATATATTTAATGATATAAATGGAGAACTTGAAATAAGGTTTTTTTTTATGAGTCATGATATCTTTTGATTAATCTCAAGGATATGTGTTTTAAATTTGGTTTTGATTTGATATTGATGTTTACTTGATATGAGGTTTTTCTCAGGAGTGCAAAAGGGTAAGTGTGGAGGAGTTGATAAAACACTATTTTTTTGAATATTTTATTGATAATAAATTATATAATTTCCTCACATTGTGTTTAATATGTTTATTTATAAAATATTTGGGATTTGATCATTCATTTGAAAATTTGGAGGAAATTCCAGTTTTACCCTTTATAGTGCACTGTAGTATTTCGAAGATAAATATTTTTATATTTATTATTTGAATTTTAAAGTTTGTAAACGTGTTCCTAGATTAATGTTATACAACTTTCATTCAGGACACTAGAGCTAAAAAGTGCATTTGGATGAAGTAAATGGGTCATTAATCCAATGGTGGGTTAGACTCAGCAGAATGGACATGGGTTCTGTATTTGGGCCATATCTTCTTCATCCGGCCTTGGAGTGATCCCAAATTCTGAGGAAATCTCGGGGACATGATTTGGTACAAATCCTCCTTCTGGAAGGCTGGTCAATTTACGTGTTTTTGAGGTCAAAGGGGCGGTGCAAGTTGGAATAAAATATTTGTACGAATTTCCACATTCACACTTGAAACCACTTGTAACCTCTCCTCCCCTCCCCTCTATAAATTGGAGTTTTTCTCATTTGGAGGGGTTGGTAAGTGATTTAGAAAGTTTAGGTCAGAGTATAAGTGGATCCACTCCAATTATCCAACCATTTCAATAAGGGTATCTCTTGAAGAAAGGATCCCTTCGACGAAGCCTTCTTCTTCTCCTTCATGTTGTAATGATTTTGTTTGTGTAATAAACTTCTTTGTTCTTATTTTATTTCTTCTCTTTTATTCTGTTTTTTTAAATTTCTTATTCTATTAATCTTCCTCTTTGGGCTGGAATTCTTTAGTAGAATCGTTATTGGGTTATACCCATTATAAACCTTTTCACATGCAAAACGCTTCTACGATGATTACGACACCCGTGGAAGAGTAGTCTTTTAGTAATCGATCTATCTTCTACCCTCTTCATTTAATTATTTTGAATAAATGAGATACTATAATTCACATAATATGATCCATGAATTGTGTTTTTAAATTACAGGAAACTAAGCAAGAAATTGAACAATTAACACTAAAACACGCGAGGTCAGGATTTTGTGTAAATTGTGAGAGCATAATCTTAATCGGTAATACAAGACCACACGGGATAAATTTGTAGAGTTAAAATATAATCCCTAAACACAATTCATCCTCATTTACAGAATTGATATGTGCTATAATTAACCACTGATCATAAGCTATCCTTAGAACAACAATCAAAGCAGGGTGTTGCGATTGCGTGTTCCGAAGCTAGCCTAGGGTTTAAGTAATTTCTTCTTTGTGGTTAAGTTAAATCTCGTAGGGTTTGAGGGATAACAAATTAGGGGATCATAATTAAGTGGATATTTATTTAAATGATAATGATTAATAATTGAATGAAGAGGTATAGTTAGATGGATTTCACCTTTTAAAATAGATTTCTAAAAAAACATCTTCTTGTTGTGTCATTTTAATCGAAATTCATTTCAAAACTAAAAACAAAAAAATATACAATCTTCTTCCAGAAAACTTATTCTAGATTCATAAACTATAAAAAACCCAATCCTTTAAAGTAGTGTTTTTATTTTATTCTCTTTTATTTTATTTTTAGAATACCTTTAATAAGTTTTTAAATTCACTTCCTCCTTTGAGAGACGATCTTGGTCAGCCACTCTGCTGCACCTAAGTACCCCAAAATCACATTAATCATTTGAGGGAACCCACGACAGTGCCCTATCAGTAGAATATAGGAGGATACATTTGGAGTAATAAGTCAAAGAACATGTGTTCTTAAGGTTTTCCATTATAATGTGCAGTGGTGGTTTAGATAAGGGAGTAATCATTTTCCCCATTTTATTAGTCCTTATAAGGTATTTCAATGTATTTGTGAGGTGAAATTTTTTTTCTCTCCCTTTATATAAAGTTAAAATACATGATTTCTTCCAACTGTCATATCTCTATATGTATATTTATTATGATTACTTGTCACTAATTGGGGATATTTAGATATCAAGGATGATGAAATGTTCTTGGAGTGGTCTGTTGAGACCCAAGATCATCATAAGATAGTGTTGTATGGTCAACCTATTACCGTTTTTTGAGTTTTATAGAAGAATGGTATTATAGAGAATAGTATTTTGTAATGTGAGTCATATGAACATGTCCAATATCCCATTATTTTTTACCATTTATTTTTTTGATAATGTAACACTTGAATTGATGCTTATTTATTGGAATTTACATTTATATTTTATCAATTTTTTTATTTGAAAATTATATTTTTTTAATAGGTATCTTCCATGAGAGTGATTCTGTATTTTGTGGATGATTTTTTCTTCTTGGTTTTATTTTGATCTTGGGGATGAATTTTTTTGTGAGGTATCTAATGTAATGAATAACCTTTATAGACTATTACTTTGGGTGTTTTGTGTGTTGGAAGTGCTGGTAGGTGGTTTGAGAAAGGAAGGTGGAGTGGAGTAGTTAGATTTGGATGCGGTATGTAAGTTATATTTTGACCCTTGGTGTCCTAGAATGAGTGTTAGTTAGAAGAAAATGGGATGTGTTGTAGTCTGGTAGGTCACAATGTGTATGTATGGTTCATGGAATGAAGGTGTTATGGGAAGAGATGGAGTTTTTTGATGGACTATATTCACTGTGAATACATATTTATTGTGATGTGAATAAATGGAGGCTACATACTGGGTGATTTTGTATCATAATATGTCATAGCATGGTGGAATGATCCATGATATAAACCTTCTCTAGTAGAATCAGATGCTACACTTTGATCAAGAATAAGATGGGTAAGATACATGGGATTTTCGATATTTGGTAGATATTAACACATTGCATCATGAATGTAATTTTTAGAACTATTACATAGATTTTTTGGGATGGTCATTGCATAGAGATCCCTTATCATGCAAAGATCAGGTATTTTCTCGCTTAGGTATAAATCTAAAATCCCCATAGATATTTATTTATTTACTCTAATTTAAATTAAATTTTCATCAAAATGAGGTGCATATTCAAAGGCTCTTTATCAACCTTAATATATTTTGATACTTAGCTTCTTGGGATTGAGAATTTATCTATACAAGGTGATTTATTCTTTTTTTATGGTTTCTTATTTATTTTCATCTAGAGAAAGTTGTGCCTGTGGGTGTAGTTCATTTGGGTGAGTCTGTGGTGAGTAGATAATGTTTATGGGCATGTTCTAGATTATTGTTGTTACTTTATTATGATTCAGGACATTATATCATCTATTTTGAGCTTTGTTCTAGCACAACAATCATCAAAGCATCAGTTGATATAGGGATTTTTGAACACTATTTTATTGTGTTTATAATGTGAAATTAACATGATTTTTCTTTATTTAGGTTGATGGTATTTATGTAACTCATGAAGAAAATACACTAAACCTAAATAAAATGACATGAAAGGGGCGTTTCTCATGTTTTTACTTGTTTCTATGATATTTCCTGTATGCTAGATGGAAAGATTATTTAATTGTAGAAAATTGTTACTTTTATAAATTAAATTTTATTAATTAGAAGTTATGATTGGAATCATCTTTTATAAAATTATAATAATTTAAATATATTAATGAACCAACTATGTAAAATTATAAAAAATTATGTGTTAACATTCATATTCTTGAAGGTAAATTAATTTGAAATCATATCTTAAAATGGAATTCATATTAGTGGTTGATGGTGTAATTAGTTGATATATGATTCTACAAGATTTTTTGATGTTGTGGTTGTGGGACCTTGGTTGGGAATTTTTTATGGTAGGCATGAGTTTTGAAGTTGGTATGTGATGATAGGGACGATTTGGGAAGTGAGGTTATGATGGTTTGTGAGAGTTTGTCAGTGGTACTATAATGGTTGTAATGATTTGGTAGTAGGGTTATGATTTAATAGATTTATTATGGATGAGGTGTTTGTTAGTAGATATGAGTGTGGGGATGTTTTTTAGTCACTCGATAGTAACATAATGTGACTTGTAAAGATGAGAATGAAATGAGTATGGATGGGAATTTAATTCAACCATGGATGAAAATGAGATAATTATGCATAAAATGAATGGGTAGATGGTTGGGAATAAATAAGAGAAATATTCAATGATGGGTTTTCATTTAATATTAAATTAAATGGATTAATGAAAGTAATGTACTTAGAAAATAGTAAATCAAGGGACAGTGTAATGGCATGACTAAATAATAATTTAGGAATGTTTTCTAGGGTTGTTTTGTATGGGAAATTTTTCTATTTAGTGGTGTTAGAGTTGGAAATAGTGGAAATGTGTGGTGATGGTAGCATGATTATAGTTTAGTTAGTGTTGACATTTTATTGATGTGAACCCTTTAGGTTGAGCTTGTGTGTGGATATATATATAAATATATATGATGTAATTTCGTTTGATTTCTTACACACCCCACCTAAGTTGGATAACCTTACCAATTCCAAAATATTTTGGGTTTTGAGTGTTTTCCCCAAACACCCATGTATGTGAGGGAATATATGGCTAAATTCTCCCTTTTCCTCACTCCCCCTTCTAGGTGTGGTGTGGTGGATAGGTAATATGGATGTGATAATGATACTTGGTGGGGGTTGTGCATGGTAAGAGGGGTTTACGAGGTTAATTTCCTTCATGTTCATGATAATATACTAATATGGTTATGTGAAGAGGTTTTGATACATGGTTGTGGCTGTTGTAGTCATATGGACGGACTAATTCCAATATAAGATGTTGAACCTTACAAAAGTTTGGGATAGGTAAGTTTGTTGTCCAACCCACCTCAAATGTGAAAATATTGGGATGGTCTATTATAACATAGTTGTAGAATGTATTGAGAGCACAAGACATTTGATACTAGGGAGTGAGAGTGAAAAACTAGTGGGGAAGTGTTTTTTAGGAACCCTTTCAGTTATACGATTATTTATACATTATTAATCTAAGATAAATTACTTTATGAGTGATCCTTGATGAGGATTTATGATAGATTAATCAATAAGTACTTGTTGGTTCTTTTATTTTTTCATAGAAACATTAGTATTATTCTTCCACATTTTCATGAGAGGCATGAAACATGGTGGTACTGAGTATACATGTTATGATCACCCCTATATATAATAAATATTTCTCAAGTTTATATGGTGATTTTAGTTTTTGTCTTGGAAATTACTATCATTGGGATTTAGATTGGATTTAGAGTTACCAATGACATTTATTTGGTAGTTTCATTAAGAGACTTGTATTTTTTTTAACATATCATGTATTGTTGATTATTACGTATCTTTTCATATTTTATATTATAGTGTTGATTAGTGAGTTTCATGTTATGCTACTAGGATATATGATGGTAGTTAATTCAATTTTCATTTTATATATCCTTAGTACAAGTCTCCAACTAGGGGCCTATTGGAGGCAGGCCTCAAGGGTAAATCACATTTTTTTTACATCAGGCTTAGCAGGGATTCCCAGTGGGGGAAGGTGAGGATATGAGGCCTTATGATATTTATCCATGATAATACAACCATTCAATGGTAGGATTGTACAATATATAATTTACATTACCATTTATATTGAATATAATACAAGCTTATAGTTGGTAATGATGTTCTTTATATACATAAATTTATTGGAATTACCTTATAGTGTGTGATAAAAAATGTTCTTATTTTATTTTTATTGAATGATTTTACAAATAATTTTGTGTTACGACACAATCATGTTCCTATTTTTTGGGTCTCAAAGTTATTTGACATGATCTAGTTCTTTTTTAATGATGTTTGGTTTTTTCATTTAGAATTGTATGACCTTAAAAACCACTTAGGATTTTAAAAAAAAGTTTAATAACAATGACTAATTTTTAAAAAAATAATGAATGATGTAACATAAGGAATAGGCTTACATGTTTCATATAGAAAATGAGTTGTATAATGATCAATTGAGTCTAACTTATATAAAGTATATGAAATGGTGTTTTAGTAATTATAGTTTCCTAGGCTTGGAGGATTATTCTTGATTCAAATGGGTATGTTTTGATTGTACTTTAAAGTAATATTTTTGGGGTTTACTAATTTTTAGTAGTGTAGAATTCATTTAACACCCATGAAAAATAGAAGATTTAAAATATTAATTGGTTGAACTCTTATAAAGTATGCTTGGATTATAGTAATTATATGGTGGTTAAACTCCTATATCTAAGTCACATTATTTTATTTTGAAATTACCACTTTTTGGTTTAATTAGATCCATATGCATGACACAGTCTAATCCTAAAAAAAACATCCATAAAACACAAAGATTAAAAGCCACTATCTAAAATAAAAAAATAGTCTGATCCAACCTAACAAATATCCTAAGCCTATCTATCAACCATATTCATGAATCCTTAGGTGGAGATATATTAATGACTTGAGCTTCATGCATCATGATATGATGGCTACCTTAAGTTTCAAACCCCTATTTTTTCTAATCATAATCATCATCACACTATATCACCATCGTAGGTGAGAACACCCACTCATTAAAAAATGATATAAACAAACATCACTACCAAAATAGACCATACTAATTATAAACTATAAACATCCATGAATAAAATTCACCATATTTTCCTTGAAAAAAAATTAAATATTAGCCATAAGAAGAGATTATCCATAAACTTTCATATAATCACCAGCATCATACAATATCCACTTAGAAAAAGGCTTCCATTATGTAGAATATGAGACATCCTAGAAGAATATTCCTTTGATTAAACCTAACCAACAACTACCCTATAAGTAAATTAGTGAAGTGACCATTTAATCATATCAAGAAACTGACAGGAGGTGGTGAATCAATGTCTCCCAATTTTTCCAAGTTCTACTTTCTCTTTTAATTAACCCTTTTTATGCTCAAAACTCTATCCAAATTAATAGATATGGATCTATTTAGTCTTACTCAACCCTCTCCAAAAAATTTAATACAAAAAGTTCTTAAAAATATAAACACACATGTTTTTTAAAATTTCCAATCCCTTCATGAAAAATGTACTTCTTGTTGTGATTAGTTTGTTACCTTGATCAATTTTTTATCTCTAATATATTTCAATGATTATAAGTACCTAAAAATAGACATTTAAGGGATGAGTTAGTATCATCCATATTTCCTAGGGAACATATCATCCACTTCCATAATTTTCAATATGTGGCATACGTTAAGAGATATTTATATTGAATCCCACAGTCTTTAGTCCTCACAATAGGAATAATGAAATTTCTTATTCTTGAACCACCAGTATCCAAATGATATTATAATGAATCATAAAGTAGGACATTGACTACTTATATCTTCTGGTGTAATAAAACATCATCCTTTTTCTTCATCTAAATATAATTCAAATAATTTTTCAACAAACTAGTTTTCAACCACTATGAATTTGAATAATAGTATTCCATACAGGCCATCCTTTTCCTTCAGTTTGATATCACTATGATCTTTAATCATAGGGTCCTTATATCTTCAAGAGTTTCAACACAATGACCACCAATAACAGTATAAATTCCATATTGTTTCTCAGTTTACTTCTATAATATGAAAATATCATAAAATTACTTCTACGTATTATATTCAACACACATGTTATTCTTCTTGGATGTAGTTAGTTTCCTCCATCAATAAATAGAAAATATTATCTCTATAACTTTAGTTTTATTTTTATCTGCTCATCACTACTTATTTTTCCCCTTTTTATATTCCTATTATCAAGAATAATATTTCTAAAAATTGAATATATAAACTCCTTGGTTTTAAATATAAGGTGATAAACTAATTTAAATATGTTAGATATTCCTATTTTTAATTATTATTCAAATCCTTTTAAATTTTTTACATTTATTATTTTAAAATACATTATATAATTTTCTTTTTAGAAACTCCAAAACATTCATGTCTTTTAATTTGTTAAAACTTCGTCTACTTGTGTAGGAACTCATATAGAATAATTATATGTCACTTCACCTCATGAAATAAAACTTGTATTCATCCTTATATAGATTTGTGACATGATCCACAATGTGAAGGTAGATTTATTAGACATTAACTTGAATAAATATATTATTGAGTAATTATGAAGGTTGAATCAATGAATAAAACTCTGAGAATCATCTATTTTTACTTTTGGAAATTTGAATATTCTAAAATTATTTGTAAAGTATAATATCTTATGAATTATAAAATATATAATTATTTCTATAATATCATATAAGAGCTAAGATGTCTTAAATTATCGAAAAAGATCTTAAAAAATAAAAAAAAATGTACTATAAAATCACTAAATACGTCATGCAGTTTCATGATGTCTTATATAACTTCAGAATATCTAATGCCCTCATATATCATACAAAAATACCAAATATATTATAAAAAATCATATTTATTATGAAAAGACAAGGTATATTACAAAACACCAATATCTTACGAAATATTCATATGATAATGGATTTATCCATTTTTCATCCAAAAAATAGAGAATTCCAAAACCACTTTAATTCACCTTACTCCTTCTCAAATATTTAGAGGGATTTTCAAATAATTTTAAAAAATCATTCAAATAAATTTTCTAATTGATTTTAGTATATTTTATTCTAAAAGTATTTTGGATGTTTTTTATTTATTTCAACCACCTTTTTATAATTTTTAATTAGAGATTTATAGGTTATACATAAGACAGATTCTCCAAAACCACAAGGCAATCATCTATAGGATGATTTCTAAATTTACTTTAAAAATATTGTATATAATGCATTATGAGGAAACCCAAACATTACATACATAAATATTAAATCATTTTAGATGAATATTCAATACATCTTATAACAATACATTCCCAAAAACTGTAAAGGTATTGTGTCTTTAGAGACTAGATACAAAGAAAATTATTTATGAATGATATTCAATATCTACCAAAAATATTATTCATATTTATTAGCCTTATAGAAATACCATACTTTGTATCTTACTTTATAACCAGGGGAATGGAAACATAAGAAAGGGTGAGATTTGTTGCTTTTTAAGGGTGAACATGGAAGATATCAATTATATGTGAGCATAAGATGATCATAATGGTATATTAACATAATCAATTGCAGGTTGTCAATATAAAATATGTATACATATAAAATGTCTGATTATAACTTTGAAATTCATGTCATGTCAAGAATCATGTATAATAAGGGTGTTAAATCAGTGATAATAATTAAAGTGTAATTAGAGAAGTACATGACAACATAAGTGTAGGAAATTATAATATTGTTAATATATATATTCAAAATAATGTCCATGTATAATATTGTGAGCATATATAGGAGAAATAATACTCATGAATCAAAATGCAAACATAGATAATCACAATCATTTCTGTGTATAATCTTGTGAGAATAACTATAAGAAATAATAATCACACACCAATCTGTGAACATAGTAATTCACAATCTTGTCCACTCTTATTGTCATCATCTCATAAAATACCAATATCACATTATCTAATGAATTTTAGTGTGATAATAGACCCCCATCATATAATAACAATCCATTTATTTGTATGCCACAAGATCATGAAAACAATTATCATTTCATCAAATCTCAACACATGGAAATGAAAATGGGTTTCGTCAATATTTCATCATCACAATGAATAACCATATAGATAAATAATAAGGATGGTATCATTATATGATATACACAGTGAATCATAAGTAACATAAATAGATTTTTCCATTGATGAAAATTCCATTAAAAGACTACTATAACATTTCTTGAGGAAAATAAAATTTTAAATTTGGAATAAATTATTTAAAAATTAATTTTTTTAAAAAAATAATTGGGAAAAAAATATTTTAAAATAATAATTTAAACATATAATAGAAGTTTCAAAGAAAGGATTATTCATGATGGATGAAAAATATATGTGTGTGGTATATATTAAAATAAAGATGTTGTTCACACCATTAGTAAAAAGAAATTCATTCGAAAAATGATAATAATATTATTTTTAAAAAATTTATATGAAGTCAAATATTATTAAAATAAAATTTAATAAATCATTTTTTAATAGTAAAAAAATTTGAAAAGATTTTAAAGAAAATATATACATGAAATAAAAATATTCCCCACCAAATAAGAAATACAATCGGTTTTTATTAAAAAAATTATCGATATTTTTATGTTCCAAAGAGAGGAAAATGTTACTAATAAATAAAAATTACAAGAATAAATAGAGGGTAATAAAATATATGGTGTTTAAAATATATGGATAAAATAATTTCCCTCAATAAAAATTGAACATAAATAATCCAAAAAAATTAAAAGTTATTGTTACATAAATCCCTTACATCAAGCCTCATCCTTCATTGAATATGTTCAAACACACTATATAATAAATATATATCAGAAAATATTAATACTTATAATTCTATAAATTTATTATTCATAACATCTTATCACCCATTTATTAATAATTATTTTTTAAAATTTCAATTTTAGGTGACAACTGTTTTATTTTTTGTGTATGTTTAGATTCGATATTTACCATCCCTCTTTATTGATAATGATTCCATAATATATATAATTTTAATATATATATATATATATATATATATTCATTTTATACATATTTATAACCATCCCTAAAATATGGAGATAGAAAAATTAATTACACCATTTATGGAGACAGTAGTTTGTGCATATGGATGAACATATTTTTCATTTTCTTGCTAAAACAATTAAAGATAGATAAACAATATTGTATCATTAAATAATCATAATTATATCTAACTATCATATAGATTTATTAAATCCATCATTTTATACATTAATGTTAGATGTTGAAGGAAAATGAATCATATCTCTATGGGGAGGCAAAAATCCACACGTACACATGAGCGATGCATTTATTTCCAATGTGATGAAAAATAGGTGAATAATTGATGTCACATAATCATAATAACATATCCGTAAATTTATTTTAGTGTATTAATTATGCTAGTATGTTACTATATATTTAGAGGAAGTATGAGAAGAAATAAACTTTCAAAGATCTAGGTAATCCAATTACCTCTTCTTTGAGAGAACTCTTTTGGCTTAAACCTTAAGCCTTCATAGAATATAATTATGGTAATAAAAAATATCAATGGTGAATTTAAATAATATAGTAAGGTATTAGGGTAGTTATTGACTAATATATAAGACTCAATCTTTGTGAATAAGGTAGGTGTGGAGGTTTCATTTTATAAGCGAGGGAAGGGACACACATGGAATTACTTAAAAAAAATATAATATATAAATCATGAAAAGCCACAACAAGTTACCGAAAATTCTAATATATGATTTTATAGTGTCAAAATAAACTCAACCAATTACATTTAGACATGTTTTGGAGTTATTTTAACCCTAATCTCCTAGTTAAAAAAACTTTAAACTGGCATTAAACTTAACCGTGATAACATAAGTTTTTACTATGATAACATAATTAAAAACCCCAAAATAAAAGGGGAATTCTAAAGAAAGTTCTGAATTATTACTAAAAATTTTAATCCATTTTATTAAATTCAATTTCGATAGGTGGTAGAAATTAATGTTAGTATAAGAAGAGAAAACACATGAAAATATAATTTATTAAAATACTCGATTGAAGCGTAAAAGTCATTTTATATAGAAGTAAATTAAAAAAGGTGGTTTAAAATATTTTTATTTAATAAAAAATGGAAGTTTTATAGACTTTTTTATCATGCCAAAACTTAATAGAATCTTGTAACTATACTATAAAATTCAAAGACCCAAAAATATATTTTAATTTGAACTAAATATAACTTATTTCATAAAAGTCAATATTGGGTTTAAAAATTAAAAATAATGTTTTGAAAGTAGTATTTTATTCAATAAAAATATATTTCTTTGATGTAATGGTTTCAAAATTTATTAATTCATGCTTATATCAAAGTAATTTCATAAAAGTGGTAATATTTGAGAAATCATTATTTTTCACCATTCAATTAAAAATCAATCTTTGTTCAAAATTACCAAAAAATCATTCTAAGACTAGTATGAAATAATATATTAAAAAATGATATTAATTTTTTCAAATATATTTTAAAAAGTTGGAAAAAAATTATAATATTCTCACAAAATTAAATAAAAACCATTTTGAAGGAAATGTATTTTTGAAGTATAAAATGACATTATCCTCATTCCATGACTAATGAACATAATTAAATGAATGTTAATATATTTTATTTAATATATTATCTAAAAATTTCATTAAAATAATTTATAAATATTGATTAATTTAGTTTATTAAGATAAAGGCACAAGGCATGCAAAAAAATGTTTTTATGGAAAACATCTCTTTTACCCATAAAATGATTTTATTATTCTTTCTAAGAAATTAATAACCAATGAATTTATTTTATACACGTGTAAGAATTATATTTTCATAATTTAGATAGTCCTATTAATATCCATTTATTGAATAGATATGCGAAGATCTCCATATTATCCTCCAATGGCATGAAGGCCTTCATTTTTTGTTGATTTTGATAATCCACCTTTCAAGGGGTGAGGTGGAACCCTTACAAGGCCCGTAGGCGTAAGTATTACATGGCTCGTAGGCCTTGGAGTAATTCATTGCTCGTAGGCTTCAAAAATTACATACAACCCAGACTAACTACTTCGAACTGCTCCTCCCCAGCATCTTCATCATGAAATCAGCTCTCCACCTTCGCATTTCTATTCGGCTAGGCATTCCCACACATACACAGGCTTGTCCCGATGGAAGGTGTCATACCCTCTCAATCTTGCAATCCGTTTAGCTTCTGCTATGGTGAAACCTCCTTTCTCATCCTCATTGTAGAGCTTGTTCCTTTGTAGGTTGTCTGGTTTTCATGTGCACTTAAGGTGACCTTAAGGCCTTGAGGTGGCCCTAAGGCCTTACTGACCCGAAGGTCTGGGTGGCCCGAAGGACTTAAAGGACTCAGGGACCAAATCGGTGGCCCGAAGGCCCAAATGGGGGCATATTCCTGGATGCTACAGTGCCAAACAGTGCCTTCTATAGTTCCCGGCTGTTACACACTCCTTATTCTTTAAAAAAAATCATGAATCATTTTAAAACGACACTACAATAATCAAATATTAGAGCTTTTTCTCTGAATCTGTTCATTCAATAATTTTAATCAAAATCTGTATATTCTAAGAAAAAAATATTCATTTATTTTTTCTCTAAATAATAATGAAAAAAAATCAATTTATTGGGTTATTCCATGCAATGATCTATCCCAGTCTAGCTCAATGCATCACTCAAACCAGCTTTCCACTGGGCCCAAAGGGCATTCCCAATCCCCATGAGATGAAAAATAATTCTTGGGAATAAATGAATTACACTTGGGAATGATTTTTTGATAAAAAAACAGTAAGGTATGAAATTACAACATTATGTTTTACATGTATACTCCATAAGTTGGATAAAATTTCACGTAACAAATAAGCAGAAACATAATAAGAATGACCAAACAGGGCATAAACATGCAACCATAACTCATGAAAAATAAATAAACCTTAGTGCCAACCAAAACAATTAAAAATAAAATTTTAATTAAATCAACATTAAAAATATAATAGATACTAAAAAGGAGGATGGATTGAAAATTCATATTTGAAACAATACATCAGTTAAAAAACCAAAATAAAACAATCCACGACAACCCATCTACATGCATCTAGAGAATCTCCCTCACATGTTTCAACCAATATACATAAATCAAAACCAACAAGAAAAACAAAAACACAACACTAGATTTTAAACTAGGCCTATAATGATAGTTGTGAGCACAATTTCCAAGTAGGTATGCTCCCCATACCCTATGCATAACATTAACCACTAGAATTTTAACTATTTGCGACACGGTATTTACGACGAGTAAGCGCCCCATCCAAAATAGTCATTCGACATAAAATATTTGTGATGGATGTGTTATCCTATTTAAAATAGTGATTATTTGAGATGGAATATTTCATCCATAAACACTAGTTTTAGTGAGATTTATCACCACCCATCACGAACATATTTACAATAAGAATTTCCGATTAGATTATATTACCAACGCAAATTCCCATCGACTCGAGAGTATTTGTGATGGGAATAAATGCCTGTCAAAAATAATTTTGATTGAATAACTATTTTTGATTGCATTAATTTCGTCGTAAATTGTCCATCATAATAAATATATCAATTTAACAGTTGTCCACTTTCTTCTTCCTCTCCCCTCCTCCTCCCTCTCTCGAACCGTCGTGACACGCAACACTCGACAACCTTGTTCCATGCTACTCCAATGCACTTTCTTGCTAATGATTTTTATAGATTTGGCTTTAATTCCCCTTGGTACAGATTCATCTCATCTCTGTTTTCATTATTTTGTGTTTTATTCATTTTATTACATGATTTATTTTTGGATATGTGCCGCTCTAACACACTTTCTTACAAGTGATTCTTTACAAATCCTACTTCTATTCACATTAGTGTGCAACTAATCATGAATATGTTTTCATTATTTTTGGGTTTTATTCATTTTATTACATGATTTATTTTTGGAAAACCCTAAGTTGAGCATTTTTTTCTTCTAATTTTTATGCTTTATTTGGTATTTAGGATTGTTGTGAATTTTTTATTCCCTATTTGATATTTGTATTTCCGTGTGTATATATATATCAATATATCCCCTATTTGAAATATGTATGTGTGTATAAACCATATATTTAGAAATTTATCAAATTCTAGGCTGGATTCACCTTATTTATTATTCTCTATTAAATTTTAATATTTGTATGTGTGTGTATATATATAAATTATTATAAATTTCTAGAAGTGAAAATGAAATAGGTCGTCAATTTTCAAGTCATGAGCAGTAACAAATTTGATTGTCATTTGGATATGATTGATACAAATTCTTTCTATCTATAAACTAAAAATTGAAAATTCTATGATTTACACCGTTTTAGTAATTGATAATATATTTTATTGCTTTATATTAAATTATAATAATTGTTATTAATTTATAAAAAATAAGTTAATTTAGAACAATTAATGGTGAATTTAAAGTAATTTATAATAAATTTTAATATTTTTATAAATTAATAAAAAATTAGATTAATAAGATCAAATCCTAAATATTTTTAATCTTTATTAAATTTTCACATATTTATTTTTCTAATTATATGTAATTTTTTAATTATTTAATGTTTTTTTTAATTTTATTTATTTCTTTAAAAAAATTCATATTTTTAATGATTTGTAATTTTTTATTAAAATTTTTAATTATTTGTAAATTTTGTAATTATTTGCAATTATTAGTATTTTTTTAAATTTTTAATTTTAGTAAATGTTTATTTTTTTATTTTCTAATTTTTTTAATATGTATAACTATTTTAAATTATATGTATTTTTTTATTTTTTGTAATTATTTTAAATTATTGTTAATTATTTTTACTTTTTAAAATATTATTATTGATTGGTAATTTTTTTAAATTTTTTTTAATTTTTTATTATTTTTAATATTTTTTATTTTGTAAATTATTTTTATTTTTTTAAATACTTTTAATGAAATGAATTTTTTAACTTTATATTTATTTGTAATTTTTTTAAAATTTTTAGTTAATATTAATTTTATTAAAAGTTTTTATTTATTTATTTTCTAATATTTTTAAATATGTATAAATATTTTAAATTCTATGTAATTTTTAATTATTTTAAAATATTTTTCATTATTTGTATTTTTTTTAATATTATTTAAGATATTGTTATTTTTTAAAATTATTTTTAATTTTTTAATATTTTTAATGAGTTATATTTTTTAATTGTTTCAGATTTTTTGAAATATTTTTAATGTTTTTTATATTTATTTAAAATTTAATTATTTTTAATTTTTAAATATCTTCAATTATTTTTAATATAATTAATTTTTTATTTATGTTAATTTTTTTCTAATATTTTAAAATATTTTAAAATATTTTAAAATATATGAATTTTTTTTTCATTTTTTGTGTTTTTTATATATATAAGTATTTTCGATGGATGAACTGTCCGTCAAAAATACTATTAATTACGACGATCCGTCATAATTGTCAAATTTAAGACAGAATGAAAATAATTTGTGATAGGCGCATTATCTGTCACTATTATTTTTTATTTATGATGATGTGTCACAAGTACCTTTATTTGTGATGTCAGTTTTTGCAACGACACATTTGTGATGAACTCCTATAAAAATGACCTTTGCGATGGACGTCTGTCGCAAATGTTCCGTCTCAAATACCAAAATATCTGGTACTGCTTTAAACATAGATTATTTTTCATGATAGTTTGAAATACATATATAAATATAAGTATTTCCCTTTTATTAGAAAACAATAACACGTCCTTTTTAAATCTCTTTAATTCAGAATAAAAGAAATCACCATTTATAGGGACCCTTTATAATGGGGGTTATAATACACCATTAAAAGAATGTAAATCATTTCAAAACATTATAGATGGTGGAATTCCAAGCTTATGAAACAAAATCACAATATTTTCCATTTCTATGGAACTTTTCAGAAACATTATTTTTAATATTCTTTAAAAGGTAAACCAATACATAAAAGTAAAACATGAAATGTATGAAGACACACATCAAAAGGGATAATAGAAATAGCATAACTTAGATGGTGGTACTAAGTCAAATGTGTAACATCTCAAGTAAGTAATGAATAATAAATATTCTTATCTCTATCTATTTATGAATTAGATAGTGTTTTAGAGGCTTAAAATGAGAATAAATCCAATCTTAAGCATGGAATACACTAATATTTTTAAAAGATTTATTTACCGCCTTTTGATGGAGAACCATTTTTAAATCAATATTTTGACAATTTTATAATCTCTATTTGTCAAAATAAACTTATTCTTTATTATTGGGACATTGAAATTTACATTGGATAATTTTTTGGTATTTTTCTGACAATGTTCATTTTTTAATGAATAGTGAAAATTACTGCATTTTACATCAAAACTGTTTTTTCATATAATTTACATATATGGTTAGATTATCTTTTTAATTGGTTTTAAAGTTTAAATATAATATATTTTTACCATTTAATCAAATAGTGGTCATTATAATTACTTTCACTTTGGAATTGGGCATAAACTAATGCCAAACTTTTCATAGATATTGTTTCAAAAAAACCCGCTATTTGTTTTGACAATGAGAATTATTTTTAAATTAATTATTTCAATTTCTGTGCTTGGAATTTGGTAAAATGGATTCCATATATGGAATCAGAAGGTCCAAATTATGTAATCAAGACTCTTTTGTTTTTTGACTTTGTGAATAGTAACGACGGTAATTATCGTTAATTATCTTGATTAATTAGTAATCGGGTAGCTAAGGACAATAAAACAATATCATAGTAATAAAAAATGACACCAACATGTGTCCTAATACTACTGGTTTTGTCATGGCTGACCATGGGATTCCTTGTTCCAAACTTGGGGACCTCATGGAATCACTTTTGTGTGATAATGACTTTTTATCTTTTTTTTAAAGAAAGTAAATAAAACAAAGAACGTATCACCTGAGTAAAACATTTTTAGTTTTGTCTACATAAATGGTCTATTGGACTATAAATAGTCATTGTAAAGATAAAAATATTTCCTACATCATAGTATTTTTTTATAATTTTTAGACATTAAATAAATTAAATTATTTATGACATCATGATGATGCAGCGATTACCTCATTATTTAACGATTTAAATAAAATGAAACGATAATGTAAAATCTAAGACCTAAACATGTCAAAAACCTATTGTATGGGTGGATTTCGAACTCTTATCACCTTATCCTAGAAATAAATCGATTTGGGACCTTTAAAATCCGAAACTCATTTGAAAATAAAGTAACATTTTATACCTTTCCAAGAGTGCCCCTCCTCTCCTCTTATAAAAGGCCCCCACCTCTACCTCCTTACCCACACCTCTCAAGCCTTTGGCTCGGCCAAGATCTGCTCATTTTATCTTTCCACATCCCTCTCCTAATACTATAATCCTTAACTTAGGCAGGAAGCTCTTCAAGAAACCCTTTTGGTTCAAACCAAAGGGAGTTGCCCGATTTAAAGGTAATGTCTTCACTTGTGTTCTTTTGTTTTATTTTGCTTCTTCAACCCCCTAAACTCTTTTTATTCAGTAATTTTGTAACACCACCAGTATCTTAAATATACTAGGATGTTTTTATAAGAATTATTCGAGCTACACTTGCACACACCTACATCTAATGGTTAAAGAACATACTGTTTCCGTGGATAGAGAATTTCTACCTCACGAAATGATGATTGTTCAATATACTTCTAACACCTTCAAAGGTGGACATTAAGATGTCACTATATTTATATATGATATATAATATGTTTATGTTTATGTTTTCTTTAATATTATGTATTTTTTCATTTATTTCATACCTTTATGGTTTCCATTATGGGTAAACGCGATATCTTCATTTTAGGAAGTGCGGACTACCGCCCCCTCAAAGTGATTTGATTCGTTAATGCCTTATGTGGGACATATAAAGGATAGAGCTAATGATATTATATATGATATTATATTGGAATTATAATATATCTTTAAGTCATTATGATTTCATTCCATTAAATACGAAATAGAAATGAAAGTAGCGTTCATGCGTACGTACGGCTTACCGTCTCCATGAACGGTGCATTTCATTTATTAGCTCTAAATGTTATGTAATATTATAAATTCATGTATATACTTGATATATATGATATATATGATATCTACATCATTAATATAATTCTGGATATAATGGATATTTTACCACATGAACAACTTGTAATTATAAAGAGTTTATTTTTGACTCAAGTACCAATGATCGACAAAATGACCATTATTAACATAAATAATTACATAGTGTTCATAACATGGTAATAAGTGATATAAAAAGAATAATGAACTTGAAAAAGGTTCTTAAGAAAGTATAAATTAACTCAAGTTTATTATTCAGGATGTTAAAGAACGATCGATTCAAGTCGGACCCGAGGTAAGGGAACTTCTTAACCCAATTTCCATTCTTTGGGTTAATCTCCTACATTCAAATTATGTCATGATATTATTATGTACTATCATGTATTTGGACTTTATTTATGTGTAATTATAGTGAATACAGATAATAGATCTATTTTTTTAAAAAAATGATCTTTTAATGGGACTTCGTCTCAATCTCCTTTCACTGAGGCATATTTTGTTTTATACACAACTTTCTTTTATATGGTGTATAAACCCCATTCACTTTTACGTTTATTCAAAAGGAATATTTTTTATACGAAGAGTTTTAATAAACGACAAAAGGGAATGTTTTTTTCGTACGTATACGGTGACAACGACTTCTCCATCGCCGTGACCATTATTTGAGTTTCAACTTCCTCTAAAATCCATAACTTTTTTTAAAATGAAAAATAAATACCATGTTTTACTTTTCATTTATTTTGTTATTGAAAATGGTTTTCATAATGTTTTTATTATATCAATGTGTTGTATTGATATCTTGTGATTGAAATGTGGAAATGTTATGTTTCCTTTATGCATATTTTATGTGATACGATTATGTTATGGTTCTTGGGAATTGTTATGAAGACAGGTGGTTCCGTGATAAACTAAGGGCGGGTGAGCTCGATATAGCTCTCCAATGCATTGGGTAACGTGAAGGGTTAAACGTTAAGGTTTCTCCGAAGAGATTTAGGGAATATACTATGATGGGTATTCCAAATGTAACCATGAGCATTACTCCCTACGTAAGAATGTTATGAATGCCTCAAGTTACCTTTATGTCTTATGATTTATATGATTTATTCATGATTTGATGAGGTATGTTAAAATGCTCATGTTTTATGAGTAAAGTATGATTTCATACATGTACTAATGTTTTATTTTCATACTTTTATATCCCTTACTGATCATTTTAATGCTCATCCCAAGTTTTTGAAATGTTTTTCACAGGTCAAGGGAAAGGTACATGATGTGATGATAGTGTCAAGGAAGTGTCAAGAAAGAATCCATGTTTTATTTTAAATATGTTTCCGTTACTATCTTTTATGTAACCACTTTATTCAAATGTGGAATGTAATGCATTTTTTATGATATAATTCTCTAAAACTCTAAACCTGAAAAGATCCTCAATGTGTATTCTTGAAGTAACTCAAGATTAAGTAATGTTTAAGGCTGGGGCCTTATAGTTGGTATCAGAGGTTGGTTTAAATAACATTAGGAGTTAGAATTCTAATTAAATGATCATCCAAAAATATTTTTTTATGGTCAAATTGAAATGATATAGCATTTTAAGATTGCCATGTTGCTTCATCTAAGACATGTTTGTTCAGAATGGTTTTCTGCAGAGGAAATAGGGAAGCAGTGCTAGGAAGGCATACAGAAGGAAATAACCTTCTGAATCAGCATCCTGAGATGGTTGGAATTGGAACGGAACAGTTTTTTGCAGTAATGGCGCAGTTGACTTAAGCGATAAATGGTGGTGGTATCCATGCATGAGATCAGCCAGATCAACCACATAGGAACATGTCAGTGGTGGAACATTTCATGAGGCAACATCCTCCATCATTCAAAGGATCATCTGACCTTGTGCTAGCTGAAGGGTGGATTAAATCACTGGAGAATATTTTCGATGTCATGGGGTGTTCATACAATCAAAAGGTTAGTCTTTCAATTTACATTTTGGAGGGTGAATCAGATCAGTGGTGGTTGATGGTTAAAAATATCAAGGACGATGATGAGATTGATGCTCTCGACTAGGATGAATTCAAAGGTATGTTTCTTGAGAATTATTTTCCTAAGGCTATTTGACTTAGGATGGAAAAAAAATCTTGGAATTGAGGCAAGAGTACGAATCAGTGGCTACTTATTAATAGAGGTTCACTCGATTGGAAAGGTATGCTCCAAATTTTATCTGAGACCTTGATAGTAAAATCAATCGTTTTTACTCAGGATTAAAGCCAAAATATCGAAGGGCATTGGCTTCTCGTGAGTTCAAAAGTTATGAAAAGCTTGTTCGATGTGCTAAGAAGGTGTAAATTGAGTTTTCCAATGATCAAGTGTTCTATAACAACCAACAGAATAAGAGACCGAGGTGGCAGGAGAAAGGGAATTATTCTTCAAAAAGGTCTGATGGTATGAAAACTAAGTTTCCAGTTTGTGATAAATGTGGTAAAAGGAATGCTGGGGAATGTCTTCTGAATTCTGGAAAGTGCTACTGATATGGTAAGATGGGATATAAGGCTCGTGATTGTACTGAAAAAGATCAGGGTGATGGTAAGACCAAATTTGATTTACAGTTAGTGAAATGTTTCAAGTTCAATGAGATGGGTCATTATGAAAACGAGTGTCCGATAAAGAGCTCGAGTGATGGGAAGCAGTCAGACTACAATCATAAAGGGGTGGTTAAATCCTTTGAAACTACTTCAATAGATGTTGGGCAATCAAATGAAGTGGTATCAGGTACTTTGTTTGTTTTTTCAGTTTATGCCAGTGTGTTGTTTGATTCGGGGTCTACACATTCTTTCATCTCTGAAAACTTTTCTAGTAAAATGGGAATACCATATAAAGAAATGACTCCTGAACTTGTGGTAAAAACACCTGGTGGAAATTTTGAGGCAAAAAGAATTTATAAGAATCTTCCTATCCTTATCTGTGGAAAGAACCTACTTTCCAACCTTATTTTTTTTCCTCTAGTAGAGTTTGATGTTATCCTGGGTATGGAATGGCTCTCTATTTACCATGCTAAGATTGACTGTAGATCTAAAGAAGTTTCTTTTCAGAAAGACTTTCAGTTTGTGTACAAGAATGAACCCTTACTATTGATAACATATCAAGAGGCTGAGAAACTTGTAAAAGATGGAAATGAATGTTACCTTGCACATATTGTTGAAAACAAGGGAATTGTTCAGATTAATGATGTGCCAGTGGTAAATGATTATCCTGATGTTTTTCCTGATGATTTGCCTGGAATAATACCAGATGGGGAAGTTGAATTTACTGTTGACTTAGTTCCTGATGCTAAGCCAATTTCAAAACCCCATTATTGAATGGCTCAAATTGAACTTTTAGAGTTGAAGAAGCAATTGCAAGATTTATTAGATAAAGGTTTCATTTGACCTAGCACATCGCCATGGTGTGCTCCTGTTTTATTTGTTAAAAAGAAAGATGGTTCTATGAGACTTTGCATTGATTATAGATCCTTGAATAACATCACTGTTAAGAACAAATATCGTTTGCCTCATATCGATGATTTATTTGATCAGCTCCTGGGAGCTCAGTATTTTTCAAAGATTGACCTGAGATCGGGGTACCATCAGTTGAAGGTAAAGGAAGCAGATGTTCTAAAGACCACGTTTCGTACAAGATATAGCCATTATGAATTTTTAGTAATGCCTTTTGGGATAACCAATGCACCTGTTGTATTCATGGACCTTATGAATAGAATTTTCCATGAGTTCTTGGATAAGTTTGTGGTTGTTTTCATTGATGATATTTTGGTGTTTTATAAAAGTAAAGAGGAGCATGAAAGTCTTTTAAGTGTTATTTTGCAAACCTTAAAAAAAATTGTATGGGAAATTCAGAAAGTGTGAGTTTTGGTTGCAACAAATTTCTTTCCTTGGTCATATTGTTTCTAAAGATGGAATAACTATTGATCCTGAAAAAACAAAGGTTGTTGAATAATGGCCAAGACCCACAAATGTAACCGAGATTCGTAGTTTTCTTTGTTTGGCAGGATATTACCGAAGGTTTGTTATAAATTTTTCATGGTTATCTAGTCGAATGACTAAGATAACTCGGAAGGGTGTTAAGTTTATCTGGACAAAAGAATGTGATGATTGTTTTCATGAACTGAAAAGAAGATTGGTGAATGCTCCAGTTTTGGAACTACCTTCCAGGGATGGGGAGTTTGTTATCTACAGTGATGCTTCATTGAAAGGACTTGGTTGCGTCCTAATGCAGAATGATCAGGTAATTGTTTATGCTTCACGTTAACTGAAAACTCATGAGGTAAATTACCCTACACATGATTTGGAATTAGATGTTGTTATTTTCGCTTTAAAATTTTGGAGGCATCATTTGTATGGTGTAAAGTGTAAAATATATAATGACCACAAAATTTTAAATTATATATTCACTCATAAAGAATTGAACATGAGATAGAGGAGATGGTTAGAATTAGTCAAGGATTATGATTGTACAATTCATTACCATCCGAGAAAAGTAAATAAAGTGGCTGATGCTTTGAGTCGAAAAAGTAATGTTTCATTAACAATGTTGTGTTTGGAACATGATCCTTTGGTTAAGGATTTGATGAACTTTGGAATAGAATTTGTTGGTGCAGGATGTCCTTCTGTTTTGTTTCAGGTATCAGTGAAATCTTCTCTATCAGATAGAATTAAGCAAGCACAAAAGCAAGACAGCGAGCTTCAGAAAAAGGTAGAGCTGGTTCAAAAGGGTAAGTTTCCTGAATTAAACTTTGATAATGATTATGTTTTGAGATTTGGGAAGAGATTTTGTGTGCCTTGTGATTCACAGTTGAATAGAGAGTTGTTATGTGAAGCTCATAGTTCTCCGTTTTCAGTTCATCCAGGATGTACTAAGATGTATAGAGATCTTCGGGAGTATTACTGGTGGGATGGAATGAAAAGGGATATTGCTGATTTTACTGTGAAGTGTTTGAAATGTCAACAGGTTAAAGCAGAGCGGAAGTTACCGAAAGGGATGCTTCAGCCTCTACCAGTACCAGAGTGGAAATGGGAGAATATATCCTTGGACTTTGTTTTGGGATTGTCGAAGACACCTCGAGGTAATAATGCAATCTGGGTTATTGTTGATCGCTTGACTAAATCTTCTCATTTCCTTGCTATACGAGATACTTTTTCCCTAGATCAAATTTACCGTTTGTATCATAAAGATATAGTCAGGTTACATGGAGTTCCTTTCTCCATTGTATCTGACCGTGATCCCAGGTTCACTTCTAACTTTTGGAAAGGCCTTTAGAAGTCGTTGGGTACTGAATTAAATTTTAGTACAGCTTTTCATCCTCAATCAGATGGGTAGTTAGAACGAACAATTTCGACTTTGGAGGATATGATACATGCTTTTTCAATGGATTATCAGGGAAGTTGGGACCAACATCTTTATTTGGTTGAGTTTTTTTATAATAACAGTTTTCATTCCGGTATACAAATGCCACCATTTGAGGAATTATATGGGAAGCGGTTTCGAACTCCAGCTTTCTAGGATGAAGTGGGTGAAAGGAAGTTGATGGGACCGAAATTGGTAGAAGAGTTGGTAGAAAAAGTTCAGCTGATACAGAAACACATGAGAATGGCTCAGAGTAAGCAGAAGAGTTATGTGGACAACAGGAGGAAGGATCTCTCTTTTGAGGTAGGTGATCATGTTTTTCTCAGAGTATCACCATGGAAAAGTGTTATGCAATTTGGTAAGAAAGGAAAGCTGAGTCCAAGGTTCATTGGACCATATGAAATTTTGGAGAGAGTTGGATCAGTTGCATACCGAGTGGCTTTACCTCCAAGTTTATCTCAGGTACACAATGTTTTTCATGTTTCAATGTTAAGGAAGTACATGCCAGATCCATCTCATGTTTTGAGTCCAGGGGTAGTTCAGCTAGAAGAGAATCTATATTATGAGGAAGAACCGGTCCAGATTCTTGACCGCAGGGAGAAAGTGTTGTGGAATAAGGTGATTCATCAAGTAAAGGTTTTGTGGAAAAACCACATGAGTGAAGAGGAAACATGGGAATCTGAAAATGCAATGGGGGATAAATACCCCCACTTATTCGATAAGTAAATAAATTGCGGGGATGCAATTTTCTAAAGGGGGGAAGGATGTAACATCCAAAGTAAGTAATGAATAATATATATTATTATCTATGTCTATTTATGAATTATATAGTGTTTTAGAGGCTTAAAATGAAAATAAATCCAATCTTAAGTATGGAATACACTAATATTTTTAAAAGATTATTTTACCGCCTTTTGATGGCGAACCATTTTTAAATCAATATTTTGAAAATTTTATAATCTCTATTTGTCAAAATAAACTTTTTCTTTATGATTGGGACATTGAAATTTTCATTGGATAATTTTTTGGTATTTTTCTGACAATGTTCATTTTTTAATGAATAGTGAAAAATACTGCATTTTACATCAAAACTACTTTTTCATATAATTTAAATATATGGTTAGATTATCTTTTTAATTGGTTTTAAAGTGTAAATAGAATATAGTTTTACCATTTAATCCAATAGTGGTCATTATAATTAATTTCACATTGGAATTGGGCATAAACTAATGCCAAACTTTTCATAGATATTGTTTCAAAAAACCCGCTATTTGTTTTGACAACAGGAATTATTTTTAAATTAATTATTGCAATTTTTTTGTTTGAAATTTGGTAAAATGGATTCCATATTTGGAATCATAAGGTCCAAATTATGTAATCAAGACTCTTGTTTTTGGACTTTGTGAATAGTAACAATGGTAATTATCGTTAATTATCTTGATTAATTAGTAATCAGGTAGCTAAGGATAATAAAATAATATCATAATAATAAAAAATGACACCAACATGTGTCCTAATACTACTGGTTGTGTCATTTCCAACCATGTGATGCCTTGTGCCAAACTTGGGGACCCCATGGAATCACTTTTTTGTGATAATGTCTTTTTATCTTTTTTTTAAAGAAAGTAAATATAACAAAGAATGTATCACCTGAGTAAAAAAAATTAATTTTGTCTACATAAATGATCTCTTGGACTATAAATATTAATTGGAAAGCTAAAAATATTCCCTGCATCATATTATTTTTTTATAATTTTTAGACATTAAATAAATTAAATTATTTATGACATCATGATGATGTATTGATTACCTCATTATTTAACGATTTAAATAAAATGAAATGATAATGTAAAATCTAAGACCTACACATGTCAAAAACCTATTGTATGGGTGGATTTAGAACTTTTATCACCTTATCCTCGAAATACATCAATGTGGGACCTTTAAAATCCAAAACTCATTTGAAAATAATGTAACATTTTATACCTTTCCAAGAGTTCCCCTCCTCTCCTCTTATAAAAGGCCCCCACCTCTACCTCCTTACCCACACCTCTCAAGCCTTTGGTTCAGACAAGATATACTCATTTTGTCTCTCCACATCCCTATCCTCATTTTATAAGCCTTACCTTAGGCAGGAAGCTCTTCAAGAAACCCTTTTGGTTCAAACCAAAGGGAGTTACCCGATTTAAAGGTAATGTCTTCACTTGTGTTTTTTTGTTTTATTTTGATTCTCCAACCCCCTAAACTCTTTTTATTCAGTTATTTTGTAACAAAACCAGTATCTTCAATATAATAGGATGTTGTTATAAGAATTATTCGAGCTACACTTACACACACCTACATCTAATGGTTAAAGAACATACTGTTTCCGTGGATGGCGAATTTCTGTCTCACGAAACGATGATTGTTCAATATTATTCTAACACCTTAAAAGGTGGCCATTAAGATGTCACTGTAGTTATATATGATATATAATATGTTTATTCTTTCCTTAAGCTTTGGTATTTTTCATTTATGTCATACCTTTATGGTTTCCATTATGGGTAAACGTGATATCTTCATTTTAGGAAGTGCGGACTACCGCCCCCTCAAAGTGATTTTATTCGTTAATGCCGTATGTGGGAAGTATAAAGGATAGAGTTAATGATATTTTATACGATATTATACTGTAATTATAATATATCTTTATGTCATTATGATTTCATTCCATTAAATACTAAATAAAAATGAAAGTAGTGTTCATGCGTACGTACGACTTACCGTCTCCATGAACGGTGCATTTCATTTCTTACCTCTAAATGTTATGTAATATTATAAATGCATGTATATACTGGATATATATGATATATATGATATGTACATAATGAATATAATTCTATATATAATGGATATTTTACCACATAAACAACTTGTAATTATAAAAAGTTTATTTTTTACTCAAGTACCAATGATCGACAAAACGACCATTATTAACATAAATAATTACATAGTGTTCATAACTTGGTAATAAGTGATATAAAAGGAATAATTAACTTGAAAAAGGTTCTCAAGAAAGTAGAAATTAACTCAAGTTTATTATTCAGGACGTTAAAGAATGATCGAGTCAAGTCGGACCCTAGGTAAGGGAACTTCTTAACCCAATTTCCATTCTTTGGGTTAATCTCCTACATTCAAATTAGGTCATTATATTATTATGTCCTATCATTTATTTTCACTTTCTTTATATTTACTTATAGTGAATACACATAATAGATCTATTTTATTTAAAAAATTATCTTTGTATGGGAGTTCGTCTCAATCTCCTTTCATTGAGGCATATTTTGTTTTATACACAACTTTATTTTATACGGTGTACAAACCCCTTTAACTTTTACATTTATTCAAAAGGAATATTTTTTATACGAAGCGTTTTACTAAATGAAAAAAGGGAATTTTTTTATCGTACATATGCGGCGACAATGACTTCTCCACCGCTGTGACCATTATTTGAGTTTCAGCTTCCTCTATAATCCATAACTTTTTTTAAATGAAAAATAAATACCATGTTTTACTTTTCATTTATTTTGGTATTGAAAATGGTTTTCATAATGTATTTATTATATCAATGTGTTGTATTGATATCTTGTGATTGAAATGTTGAAATGTTATGTTTCGTTTATACATGTTTTATGTGATACGATTATGTTATGGTTGATGGGAATTATTATGAAGAGGGGTGGTTCCATGATAAACTAAGGATGGGTGAGCCCAATATATATCTCTAATGAATTGGGTAACACGAAGGGATAAAAGTTAATGTTTCTTCGTAGAGATTTCGGGAATATACTGTGATGGGTATTCCAAACGTAACCATGAGGGTTACTCCCTGCGTAAGAATGTTATGAATGCCTCAAGTTACCTTTATGTCTTATGATTTCTATGATTTATTCATGATTTGATGAGGTATGTTAAAATGCTTATGTTTTATGAGTAAATTATGATTTCATACATAGACTAATGTTTTCTTTTCATACTTTTATATCCCTTACTGATCTTTTTAATGCTCATCCCAAGTTTTTGAAATGTTTTTCACAGGTCAAGGGAAAGGTACATGATGTGATGATAGTGTCAAGGAAGTGTCAAGAAAGAATCCATGTTTTATTTTAAATATGTTTCCATTTATGGGAAAAATGAGTACTATCTTTTATGTAACCACTTTTTTCAAATGTGGAATGTAATGCATGTTTTGTGATCTAATTCTCTAAAACTCTAAACCTGAAAAGATCCTCAATGTGTATTCTTGAAGTATCTCAAGATTAAGTAATGTTTAAGGCTGGAGCCTTATAGTTGGTATCAGAGGTCGGTTTAGATAACTTTAGGAGTTAGAATTCTAATTAAATGATCATCCAAAAATATATTTTTTATGGTCAAATTGAAATGATATAGCATTTGAAGATTACCATGTTGCTTCATCTAAGAAATGTTTGTTCAGAATGGTTTTCCGCAGGGGAAACATGGAAGTAGTGCTAGGAAGTCATACAGAAGGAAATAACCTTCCGAATCAGCAACCTGAGATGGTCGGAATTGGAACTAAAGAGTTTTTTGCAGTAATGGAGCAGTTGACTCAAGTGATAAATGGTGGCGGTATCCATGCACGAGATCAGCCAGATCAACCGCAGAGGAACATGTCAGTGATGGAACATTTCATGAGGCAACATCCCCCATCATTCAGAGGATCATCTAGCCATGTGATAGATGAAGGGTGGATTAAAGCACTGGAGAATATTTTCAATGTCATGGGGTGTTTAGACAATCAAAATGTTAGTCTTTAAATTTACCATTTGGAGGGTGAAGCAGATCAGTGGTGGTCGATGGTTAAAAATATCAGGGACACTGATGAGATTGATGCTCTCGACTGGGATGAATTCAAAGGTATGTTTCTTGATAGTATTTTCCTAAGGCTATTTGACTTAGGATGGAAAAACAATTCTTGAAATTGAGGCAAGAGGACGACTCAGTGGCTGCTTATAAAGAGAGTTTCACTCGATTGGAAAGGTATGCTCCAAATTTTATCTGAGACCTTGATAGTAAAATCAATCATTTTTACTCAGGATTAAAGCCAAAATATTGAAGGGCATTGGCTTCTCATGAGTTCAAAAGTTATGAAAAGATTTTTAGATGTGCTGAGAAGGTGGAAATGGAGTTTTCCGATGATCAAGTGTTCTATAACAACCAATAGAAGAAGAGACCGAGGTGGCAGGAGAAAGGGAATAATTCTTCAAAAAGGTCTGATGGTAAGAAAACTAAGTTTCCAGTTTGTGATAAATGTGGTAAAAGTCATGCTGGGGAATGTCTTCCGAATTCTAGAAAGTGCTACCAATGTGGTAAAATGGGACATAAGGCTCGTGGTTGCACTGAAAAAGATCAGGGTGATGGTAAGACCAAATTTGATTTAAAGTTAGTGAAATGTTTCAAGTGCAATGAGATGAGTTATTATGCAAACGAGTGCCTGACAAAGAGCTCGAGTGACGAGAAGCAGTCAGACTACAAGCAGAAAGGGGTGGTGAAATCCTTTGAAACTACTTTAGCAGACGTTGGGCCATCAAATGAAGTGGTATCAGGTACTTTGTTTGTTTTTTCAGTTTATGTCAGTGTGTTGTTTGATTCGGGGTCTACACATTCTTTCATCTCTGAAAACTTTTCTAGTAAAATGGGAATACCATCTCAAGAAATGACTCTTGAACTTGTGGTAAAAACACCTGGGGGAAATTTTGAGGCAAAAATAATTTATAAGAATCTTCCTATCCTTATTCGTGGAAAGAACCTACTTGAAAACCTTATTGTTTTACCTCTAGTAGAGTTTGATGTTATCCTGGGTATGGATTGGCTCTCTATTTACCATGCTAAGATTGACTGTATAGCTAAAGAAGTTTCTTTTCAGAAATACTTTCAGTTTGTTTAAAGAATGAACCCTTACTGTTGATAACATATCAAGAGGCTGAGAAACTTTTAAAAGATGGAAATGAATGTTACCTTTCACATATTGTTGAAAACAAGGTAATTGTTCATATTAATGATATGCTAGTGGTAAATGAGTACCTGATATTTTTTCTGATGAGTTTCCTGGAATAATACTAGATCGGGAATTTGAATTTACTGTTGACTTAGTTCTTGATGCTAATCCAATTTCAAAACACCCTTATCGAATGGCTCAAATTTCACTTTTAGAGTTGAAGGAGCAATTGAAAGATTTATTAGAGAAAGGTTTCATTCGACCTAGCACATCACCATGGGGTGCTCCTGTTTTATTTGTTAAAAAGAAACATGGTTCTATGAGACTTTGCATTGATTTTAGAGCCTTGAATAACATCACTATTAAGAAAAAATATCCTTTGCCTCATATCGATGATTTGTTTGATCAGCTCCAGAGAGCTCAGTATTTTTCAAAGATTGACCTGAGATTGGGGTACCATCAGTTGAAGGTAAAGGAAGAAAATGTTCTAAAGACCGCGTTTCGTACAAGATATGGCCATTATGAATTTGTAGTAATGCCTTTTGGGCTAAACGATGCACCTGCTGTATTCATGGACCTTACGAATAGAATTTTCCATGAGTTCTTGGATACGTTTGTGGTTGTTTTCATTGATGATATTTTGGTGTTTTCTAAAAGTAAAGAGGAGAATGAAATTAATTTAAGGGTTATTTTGAAAACCTTAAAAGAAAATAAATTGTATGGGAAATTCAGAAAGTGTGAGTTTTGGTTGCACCAAATTTCTTTCCTTGGTCATATTGTTTCTAAAGATGGAATAACTGTTGATCCTGCAAAAACAAAGGTTGTTGAAGAATGTCCAAGACCCACAAATGTAACCGAGATTCGTAGTTTCCTTAGTTTGACAGGATATTACCGAAGGTTTTTTAGAAAATTTTCACGGTTATCTAGTCCAATGGCTAATCTAACTCGGAAGGGTGTTAAGTTTATCTGGACAAAAGAATGTGATGACTATTTTTAGGAACTGAAAATAATATTGGTGAATGCTCCAGTTTTGGCACTACCTTCCAGGGATGGGGAGTTTGTTATCTACAGTGATGCTTCATTGAAAGGACTTGGTTGTGTCCTAATGCAGAATGATCCGGTAATTTCTTATGCTTCACGTTAACTGAAAACTCATGAGGTAAATTACCCTACACATGATTTGGAATTAGCTATTGTTGTTTTCTCTTTAAAAATTTGGAGGCATCATTTGTATGGTGTAAAGTGTGAAATATATACTGATCACAAAAGTTTAAAGTATAAATTCACTCAGAAATAATTGAACATGAGACAGAGGAGATGGTTAGAATTAATCAAGGATTATTATTGTACAATTCATTATCATCCGGGAAAAGAAAATAAAGTTACTGATGCTTTGAGTCGAAAAAGTAATGCTTCATTAACAATGTTGCATTTGGAATGTAATCCTTTGGATAAGGATTTGATGAACTTTGACATAGAATTTGTTGGTGCAGGATGTCCTTCTGTTTTGTTTCAGGTATCAGTGAAATCTTCTCTATCAGACAGAATTAAGCAAGCACAAAAGCAAGACAGCGAGCTGCAGAAAAAGGTAGAGCTGGATCAGAAGGGTAAGTTTCCTGAATTCAAAATTGATAATGATTTTGTTTTGAGATTTGGGAAGAGATTGTGTGTGCCTTGTGATTTACAGTTGAAGAGAGATTTTTTATGTGATGCTCATAGTTCTCCGTTTTCAGTTCATCCAGGAAGTACTAAGATGTATAGAGATCTTCGAGAGTATTACTGGTGGGACGGAATGAAAAGGGATATTGCTAATTTTACTATGAAGTGTTTGACATGTCAACAGGTTAAAGTAGAGTGGAAGTTACCGAAAGGGGTGCTTCAGCCTCTACCAGTATCATAGTGGAAATGGGAGAATATATCCATGGACTTCGTTGTGGGATTGCCGAAGACACATCGAGGTAATAATGCAATCTGGGTTATTGTTGATCGCTTGACTAAATCTGCTCATTTCCTTGATATACGAGATAGTTTTTCCCTAGATCAACTTTCCCGTTTGTATCTTAAAGATATAGTCAGGTTACATGGAGTTCCTCTCTCCATTTTATCTTACCGTTATCCCAGGTTCACTTCTAACTTTTGGAAAGGCCATCAGAAGTCGTTGGGTAATGAATTAAATTTTAGTACATCTTTTCATCCTCAATCAGATGGGCAGTCAGAACGAACAATTCAGACTTTAGAGGATATGCTACATGATTTTTCGATGGATTATCACGGAATTTGGGACCAACATCTTTCTTTGGTTGATTTTTCTTATAATAACAGTTTTCATTCCAGTATATAGATGGAACCATTTGAGGCATTAAATGGGAAGCGGTGTCGAACTCCTACTTTCTGGGATGAAGTGGGTGAAAGGAAGTTGATGGGAATGGAATTGATAGAAGAGTTGGCAGAAAAAGTTCAGCTAATACAGAAACACATGAGAACGGTTCAGAGCAGGCAGAAGAGTTATGCGGACAACAGGAGGAAGGATCTCTCTTTTGAGGTAGGTGATCATGTTTTTCTCAGAGTATCACTATGAAAAAGTGTTATGCGATTTGGTAAGAAAGGAAAGTTGAGTCCAAGGTTCATTGGACCATATGAAATTTTAGAGAGAGTTGGATCAGTTGCATACCGAGTGGCTTTACCTCTGAGTTTATCTTAGGTACACAATGTTTTTCATGTTTCAATGTTAATGAAGTACATGCCAGATCCATCTCATGTTTTGAATCCAGAGGTAGTTCAGCTGGAAGAGAATCTATCTTATGAGGAAAAACCGGTCCAGATTCTTGACCATAGGGAAAAAGTGTTGCGGAATAAGGTGATTCAAAAATTAAAGGTTTTGTTGAAAAACCACATGAGTAAAGAGGCAACATGGGAATCTGAAAATGCAATGAGGGATAAATACCCCCACTTATTCGATAAGTAAATAAATTGCGGGGACATAATTTTCTAAAGGGGGGAAGGATGTAACATCCCAACTAAGTAATGAATAATACATATTCTTATCTTTGTCTATTTATGAATTATATATTGTTTTAGAGGCTTAAAATGAGAATAAATCCAATCTTAAGCAAGGAATACACTAATATTTTTAAAAGATTGCTTTACCACCTTTTGATGGAGAACCATTTTTAAATCAATATTTTGACAATTTTATAATCTCTACTTGTCAAAATAAACTTATTCTTTATGATTGGGACATTGAAATTTACAATGGATAATTTTTTGGTATTTTTCTGATAATGTTCATTTTTTAATGAATAGTGAAAAATACTGCATTCTACATCAAAACTGTTTTTTCATATAATTTAACAATATGGTTAGATTATCTTTTTAATCGGTTTTAAAGTTTAAATAGAATATATTTTTACCATTTAATCCAATATTGGTCATTATAATTTATTTCACTTTAGAATTGGGCATAAACTAATGCCAAACTTTTCATAGATGTTGTTTCAAAAAAACCCGCTATTTATTTTGACAACGAGAATTATTTTTAAATTAATTATTGAAATTTATGTGTTTGGAATTTGGTAAAATGGATTCCATATTTGGAATAATATGGTCCAAATTATGTAATCAAGACTCTTTTGTTTTTGGACTTTGTGAATAGTAACGACGGTAATTATTGTTAATTATCTTGATTAATTAGTAATCGGGTAGCTAAGGATAATAAAATAATATCATAATAAAAAAAAATGACACCAAAATGTGTCCTAATACAAATGGTTGTGTCATGGCCGACCATGGTATTCCTTGTGCCAAACTTGGGGACCCCATGGAATCACTTTTGTGTGATAATGACTTTTTATCTTTTTTTAAAGAAAGTAAATATAACAAAGAATGTATCACCTGAGTAAAACATTTTTAATTTTATCTACATAAATGATCTCTTGGACTATAAATAGTCATTGGAAATATAAAAATATTTCCTACATCATATTATTTTTTTTATAATTTTTAGACATTAAATAAGTAAATTATTTATGACATCATGATGATGCAGCGATTACCTCATTATTTAACGATTTAAATAAAATGAAAAGATAATGTAAAATCTAAGACCTAAACATATCAAAAACATATTGGATGGGTGGATTTCGAACTTTTATCACCTTATCCTCCAAATACATCAATGTGGGACCTTTAAAATCCGAAACTAATTTGAAAATAAAGTAACATTTTATACCTTTCCAAGAGTGCCCCTCCTCTCCTCTTATAAAAGGCCCCCAACTCTACCTCCTTACCCACACCTCTCAAGCCTTTGGATCGGACAATATCTACTTATTTGGTCTCTCCACATCCCTCTCCTCATCCTAGAATCCTTACCTTAGGCAGTAATCTCTTCAAGAAACCCTTTTGGTTCAAACCAAAGGGAGTTACCCGATTTAAAGGTAATGTCTTCACTTGTGTTCTTTTGTTTTATTTTTCCTCTCCAACCCCATAAACTCTTTTTATTCAATTCTTTTGTAATAACACCAGTATCTTAAATATACTAGGATGTTGTTATAAGAAGTATTAGAGATACACATATACACACCTACATCTAATGGTTAAAGAACATACTGTTTCCGTGGATGGCGAATTTCTGCCTCACGAAACGATGATTGTTCAATATTCTTCTAACACCTTAAAAGGTAGCCATTAAGATGTCACTATATTTATATATGATAGATAATATTTTTATGTTTCCCTTAAGCTTCGGTATTTTTCATTTATGTCATACCTTTATGGTTTCCATTATGAGTAAACGTGATATCTTCATTTTAGGAAGTGCGGACTACCGCCCCCTCAAAGTGATTTGATTCGTTAATAACTTATGTGGGACGTATAAAGGATAGAGTTAGTGATATTATATATGATGTTATACTGGAATTATAATATATCTTTATGTCATTATTATTTCATTCCATTAAATATGAAATAGAAATGAAAGTAGCGTTCATGCGTACGTACGGCTTACCGTCTCCATGAACGGTGCATTTCATTTCTTACCTCTAAATGTTATGTAATATTATAAATGCATGTATATACTGGATATATATGATATATATTATATCTAAATCATGAATATAATTATGGATATAATGGATATTTTACCACATGAACAACTTGTAATTATAAAGAATTTATTTTTGACTCAAGTACCAATGATCAACAAAATGACAATTATTAACATAAATAATTACATAGTGTTCATAACATGGTAATAAGTAATATAAAATGAATAATGAACTTGAAAAAGGTTCTTAAGAAAGTATAAATTAACTCAAGTTTATTATTCAGGATGTTAAAGAACGATCGAGTCAAGTCGGATCTGAGGTAAGGGAACTTCTTAACCGAATTTCCATTGTTTGGGTTAATATCCTACATTCAAATTATGTCATGATATTATTATGTCATATCGTGTATTTTCACTTTATTTATGTTTAATTATAGTTAATACACATAATAGATCTATTTTATTTAAAAAATGATCTTTATATGGGACTTCGTATCAATCTCCTTTCATTGAGGCATATTTTGTTTTATACACAACTTTCTTTTATAAGGTGTATAAACCCCTTTGACTTTTACGTTTATTCCAAAGGAATCTTTTTTATATGAAGCGTTTTACTAAATGACAAAAGGGAATGTTTTTGTCGTACTTATGCGACGACAACGACTTCTCCACCACCGTGACCATTATTTGAGTTTCAGCTTCCTCTACAAGCCGTAACTTTTTTTAAAATGAAAAATAAATACCATGTTTTACTTTTCATTTATTTTGGTATTGAGAATGGTTTTCATAATGTTTTTATTATATAAATCTGTTTTATTGATCTCTTGTGATTGAAATGTGGAAATGTTATGTTTCCTTTATGCATGTTTTATGTGATACAATTATGTTATGGTTCTTGGGAATAGTTATGAAGACGGGTGGTTCTGTGATAAACTAAGGGCGGGTGAGCCCAATATAGCTCTCTAATGCATTGGGTAACGCAAAGGGTTAAACGTTAAGGTTTCTCCGAAGAGATTTAGGGAATATAATGAGATGGGTATTCCAAACATAACCATGAGGGTTACTACCTACGTAATAATGTTATGAATGCCTCAAGTGACCTTTATGTCTTATGATTTATATGATTTATTCATGATTTGATGAGGTATATTAAAATGCTTATGTTTTATGTGTAAAGTATGATTTCATACATGGACTAATGATTTCTTTTTGTACTTTTATATCCCTTACTGAGCATTTTAATGCCCATCCCAAGTTTTTGAACTGTTTTTCACAGGTCAAGGGAAAGGTACATGATGTGATTATAGTGTCAAGGAAGTGTCAAGAAAGAATACATGTTTTATTTTAAATATGTTTCTGTTGATGGGAAAAATGAGTACTATCTTTTATGTAACCACTTTGTTCAAATGTGGAATGTAATGCATGTTTTATGATCTAATTCTCTAAAACTCTAAACTTAAAAATATCCTCAACGTGTATTCTTGAAGTAACTCGAGATTAAGTAATGTTTAAGGCTGGGGCCTTATAAAATGAGGATAAAAGGATAAAATCAATGTATAGGGTGGGGATACTCTAACCAAAACCATCGACAATGAATAAGAATGAAGGGTAACACATTGGCCTCTAATGAAAAATGATAATGAACCTACCAATGAGACAATGAAATGTAATCGTCTCTCCCTTGGGGAATTTAACAACACACAACCTCAGATTACCCTTGTTGTCCCACCAGTAGGTAATAAATGGACGAATAAATACTTAGGGCAATAAACTGTGCATAATCTCTTCTAACAAAGCACTCGTCCAGAACTCCCACTTAGAACCAAGGGTTCCTATGATATATATCTATGGATTTCAAAAATAATTAGTAATAAGAATCTCCTACATCAAAAAAGAAAAAAAAAATCTCACCTCACCTCGAATGCCCTCACACAAAATAACAACTTCTCATATCATACAGATATCAAGTAAAACACAACATACAATAATTTTAAATATCCCATATAATGCATAAATAATGGGTAAAAGATTGGGAAACCACACACACCAAGTATATCAACCCTTTAAATTTCTAAATGGGTCTATAGTAAAACTAAATTGGAATGTTATGACCTTTTTTTACCATATTTGAAATTGTATTTAAAATCATTATTTATAATCAAACATTAAAAACCACACTCGAAACCATTTAAATAAATTATCATTTTAAATTAAAAGAATTTAATAAATGAGTTCATTTTCTTCATTTTAAAAAAATTGAATGAAAAACACATTTTAGCCCATTTCATGAACTAAACATGGTCAAATACCTTTACTCATAAAATTCATTTAAAAAACCCTCTTTAGAATTTTTAAAAATAGTAAGGGTGTATAATTTATAATAAAATATGTTTGAGAATTGAAACTTGGAAGATACCCCTTTAATCAATATTTAAAACCAAGAAAATAACTTTCTTCAACAAAAGGCATTAGAAAACTTTATTTTACTTTAAAGAATCCCAAAATCATAGTTAGAAATGAACACAAAATCAACAGATTTCAATTTAAAGGATCAAGAATGGATGAACCTAAAAGAATCATACTGCATTTCTAAACTATGGTGTTTCTTTACCTCCACAAGGAAAAAAAGATTTATAAGACCCAAATAAGATCTAATCAAGCAATAAACCCTTATTAAAATCTAAATTACAAGGAATATTATTTCACTAAAACTAAAATATAGAAATAACAGAATTTAGAAAAATAAGAGAAATATGTGGGGAGGGGTTTTAAAGGAGTATACCATAGATAAATGACCTCAATTCGTGAATAAATTACCTTTGAGTTGCTAAAGGGAAGAGGGAAATCAAAGTGAGAGGTGTGCTAGGGTTGTAAGAGTGAAATGGGATGGAAGAGGGGAGGCCAAGAGTTAGAACCTAAAGGGGTAATAAGGTAAATTTCACTTATTTATGAATATGAGAAGACACATACATTATGTTCAAAATTTACCAAATCACATGCAAACTATTGTGAAAACACTATTTACACTTGAAAAAACTATATGATTTGGTTGTAGGATAAAGATTACCACGTGATAACCATGAAAAAATATCTGTAAAAAGTTACATGTTCTCTTTCATAGTTACCACACAATTTCCCCTAACCATGCACAATATGTGAGACACTACTCCAAGACAAAAGAGACCCACATGGTTTACACTATATTTTTCATTGTTTGGACCCAACCATGTTTTACATGTGCATGAAAATTGTGAAAAAAAAATTAACAAAAGTTACATATGTAACGTTAATCCCATAATTTTCTCTAAACATTACTTAATAGACATTACATAGATGAAAATTTCATAAAAACATAAAATTTCAATCTAAAACTTTCAAAAATTTAAATCACCTTAAATTAATATTAAATATTAATTAAAAATGACATGTAGGTGTCATAGTTCTCCCCACCATGCCACTATTTTCACCTAGAATTTCCTTAGTAAATAAAATTCAATGAAACATTTGAATCTCTACACTATCATGAGAGTATTGAGGGGATAAGGAAAGCGACTCAGAAAGATATTATAACTAGGGAAACACCTAAACATGACTCATTTACCAAAAAACTATCAATATTTTCAATCAACCCCATACAACCTCAAGAAATATCCATAACCATCCAATAAAAATATCTAAAAATATGCAAACCCCACATAGGTCAACATGATTAATATAAAATTATTGAAACAATATGAAACAACATGAAACATATTTGAGAAAAATACAATTACCAAATCCCCATGACTACATAACCCAATAATGTATCCCAATAAATTCCACCATCCAAAACCAATAAAGTCCTCATGAAACCTATTTTATAATTAATATAAATTTTTTAAAACAATATGAAACCCATTTGAGAAAAATACAATTACCAAATAATCATGACTATATAAACAAATAAAGTATCCCACTAAATTCCCCCAACCACAACCAATCATTGAGAAACCAGATCAAATTTCGTAAAGGAAACAAAACCTAAAAAATATGAATAGAAGACCCCAAAAGAAAATAATACACAAATACTATTAAAACTATCTCATAAATAGAATAAAATTCCAAAATAACAAATGAACCCATCAAAATAGGACATTCCTCAATAAGAAACTACATGGTTCTAACCATGGGATACATAACTATATTTATGTGTAAATGATAGTCAACATCCAGAGAACTGACTCATGGTGATCTTAATAGAAGAAATTATAACCTAGTGGAACCCATATACTAACTAAGTTCAACCACACACCCTAGTGACCCATGTATAAACACTAGGATTCCCCATGGTTAAAAAAAAGTAAAAACTCATGTATATTCCTCACTATAAAGCTAACATATCTAGAATAACAACATAAAGTACTATGAAACAAAATGGAGTGAACATACCAAAGCATAAACCACCCACATTAGAGAAACACAAAGAATGTATGAAATAAGAGTCACCTCAAAATCATAAAAGCTCTAAAATCATTGAAAAAAATTCCCAAAATAAAACATAACATAAAATTAAAACTCAAACCCAAAATTCTAAGAAGATTTATCCTTATCAATTCAACCATCCAACTAAGTATCACTATCCTAGGCTACCAAACTAAACTTCTCAGTCTCCAAATAAACCCAACAGGCAACCTTCTTTCTAGATAACTCCAAGATGTATCACCCCCATAATACAAACAAAGAAACATCCCCAACCACTCTATGTAGATTCTAGGTATATCAAATCATAGGAATAAATAATCCTTCAAAATAAAAAATCTACCTTTTAATAAGAACATTCTAGATGGATTACTTCAAATTGAATGAAACATGATCCTGGACGAGTCATGTATCATGAAACAAATCAAATATTCCCAACAAAAAACAATTGAAAAAACTGACATGAAACTATCCCAAAAAACAAATCCCAAATTTCTTAATTTAACTTGTTTATATAAAATCCACTTCCCATTTTAATATAATACCTATAATTCAGTTTTCAAAACATTCAATAATTAATCCCCTTATTAATGGATATCATAATATTTTTTTAAGACTACTCATAAAGTTTCTTATAATATTTTACACATTATATTTAAGGCTAAAACATTCCAATATTTCAATCCACTTAATTTTCACTCAAAAACCAATCACTATAAAAAAACACACTCCATGAGGGTTAAAATTATTTTCAAATAAATCATTAAAAAAATTTATAAAGGAAACACTTCTTGGGTTCCATTATAAAACAAAAATTTTGAAAAAATATACCTGTTATATAATTAATCCCAAAGGCCTTATTTCGAAAAAAATCATTTCCCTGAAATTTATATTTTACACACTAAACAAGTTTCACAACATGTTCAAAATCAAGTTCACCCCACAATTTTTACCAAAATCCATTACAAAAATTTCAATATATCAGAAGAAATATCTTGGTTATTTTCCCATTGATGAGAATCACTTAAAAAACCCATGAATCTAGGGGTCTAAATAATAGATCCAAACAGGATACCAAAACAATCTTTGCATGGCCACATGGTTTGAATAGACATGGTACAGAGATGAAATAAATAAATAAATGTTTCTAAGATCTAGAATTTAGTTTCTTATTTAGTTATCTGGATTTACAAGAAATTCTCACACCACTGAACCATTCTTCCTTTTATACCCCAAAATCCCATGAAAAACCACCATGGAATCATAGGAAATTCCAATAGGGATCAAAATATATGTTTTATACCTCATTAAAATATTAATAACCAAATAAAAAACTAAAATCCAACTTTCCTTAGTAACTAAAGTTTCATCATTAATGATGGTAATCATGAACCTACTAATGACTAACCACTTGAATTTGGAAAATAATTTTACCCAACCATATAAATCCCCAAACAATAATCAGGTAATTTAGAACCTTGGTACTCATAATATATCTTAGATATTTTAACAAGATTCACTCTAATACCAATTGTAATGAACTAACCATGTATGACCCAACACATCGTATGACCCAGATCACCACTAGGGATAAAGGGTTTTCCTGACCCTTATAGGCTTGAAACTAGTTCCTAGAAATCAATAAAACACATTTGGGAAAAATTTCACTTGATAAAGAAATAGTGAGGAATAAAATTCAACCCAAAAGTATATAATGAACTTTTCATAAGTTTGATAACCATGTAAATAATAAGTAAGTGAAAAAAAGAGCATAATAAAAACCAAATGGGGCATAAGCATGAAACCCTAACTCATGAACAAGAAATGATCTAGAGTTTACATTCAAAAAATTCCAAAACCAAATTTAAAATAAATAATTAATAAAATAATAACAAAAAATGAAAAGTAATCTAGATCTAAAATAGTAACATGGAATGATAAATCATATATGAAAAGGAACTAAAATAAAATAAAGCACAAAAAACCATATCTATTCATTAGGTGAATCACCCTCACTTTTCACCACCTACATGATAGAACCAAAATAATCATGAAAAACAAAACATTTTACAAAAACCTATTCCAAAACTATAGTGATATGAATGCACATAATTACCCCATAGGTTTCCTCCAAACAACTTATACACAACCTTTAAAAATAAATCCATTTTTAGGTTTTTTTGAAAGTAAAACATAAATATAGTTCTTTCACTTTTAACCAAAATAAATAACATGTTGTTTTTAATGATATTATATTAAGAATAATTAGAATCACTATTTCATGTTACCCTTTATAATGTGGGTTGGAATACACGGTTTAGATAAGGTAAAACATTTTAAAATGTAAAATATTATCAGCTTCAAAGTTTTTGAAATAAATCTAAAACATTTTACCTTCCTTTGGAACTTTTCACATGCCTCCTTTTAAAAAAAATAAAAGGTGAACCCAAACATAAAAGTAAAATATAAAAAGTAGAAACTTACGTAGAAAGAAGAATAATATAAACCCAATAATAAAAATTTCCCACTAATCCAACTGAGGATAAGTGGATATAATCAAATTATGGAGTTGAAATCCTTATAAAAAATCCAATACAATTAATTAGAATAATTTGTACCATGATGGTTTATATTTTAAAATAACACAAGATGTGGCTAATGGGAAACCAAAATAGAATCAAATAACCCTTGGTAAATTTACAATCACTCAACCCTGACTTACACTTGTGGTCTCATCCAGAGGTAACCACTAGTAAAAAAATACATACCCAGGAACTAGTCGATGTATAATCTATTACAGTGGATCAATAATCTAGAAACATGACTTAGTACCTAGGGGTGACATTACATATCCCAATATAGGTTCATAAAAATTCAAAATCAACATTAAATGCATCAATAAAGCACAATAATAAATCTCACATATCCTCCAACACCATTGAATAAAGAAACATATTTTCATATTATACAAAAATAAAATAAAATACAACATCCCATAATGGGAAATAGTCAATACAATGTATAAAAAAAGGGTGTAAGAGAGGGTAACTGCTTGGCTGCGTTAGCCCTGTTCTGGATCCTGCTTGGCGTGGGTCTTTTAAGGATGCTCTCTGCGGGTCATCAAGTGCGGTGCCTCATTCTTGTTTCCCATATGTGTGTGTCCCGGATCTGAAGGTCTCGCATGAATATGTGGGAATTTATCTATATTTCCCAGGGTTGACTCTTATGGAGGAGGAGTCTTGTCTTAGATGGATGCTTGTGGCTCGGTTTGGGGCTGCGAAGCCCCCTTAGCGGTTTTCAGAAGGTTTGTTCTCTCTTGGGGTGTTCTATCCGGCATCCAGTTCTCGACGATTCATAGGAAGTCCTTTTGTCTGGTTCTTTCCTCCGAAGTGGATTTTTTTCGAGATTGGTGTTTGGCCCCTCGGATGTTTGGTCGCTGGTCCTTCAATCTCTCGTGTTGGTCCTGGAGTGCGCATAGTGGAAAGGAAATCCCGATGGCTACGGTTTGGGTTCATCTCCTGGGAATTCCTCTTCATTTCCAGAATGGTGGGTTTCTTAAGGCTATTGGTGATTCTTTGGGAGGTTTCTTATGCTCTGATTCTAGCATGTCCAGCGGTGACGATTTTTTGGTGGACCGTATTTGTGTCGAATTGGATGATTCTCTTCCCCCGCCCTGCAAGATTCTGCTTCGTGCTCAAGATGGAATCTCTTGGAATCATGGGGTACTTTACCCAGTGTTTCCTCAGTTTTTGTCTCATTATCTGTTGCAGGTTCATTCTCTTCCAGTTTGTCGCAAAAGAAGCCAAGCCTTTCAGAGGCTCTCCCATTAGGCTAAGTCTTCCAGGGATTCTGTGTGGTCTCAACCTCCTTCTGAGGACCTACAAATGATTTCCTCAGATCCTTTGGTTGCTCCCGAGCCCCTCCCTCCATTTTTCAAGGGTTAGAAAGATCCACTTTTTGATCTTGAGGATGCTGATTTTCTCTACAAGAATTTAGTTTTTTGGGCTTTGTCTGGTGGGCTTTCTCTTCAAAAAGATTTGTTCTCTGTTTCACCTGCTTGTTTGGATTATATCTTGAAGCATTCGTTGCTGGATGTCTTTCTGTATGGGGAAAAATATCTTTCTCATGGCCTTCATATTCAGCCTTATTTGAGCCCTATTTTGCCTATGGTTTTGTCGGTAGTTCTAGTGGAAGTTGTGGAGGTGTCTCAGTCTGCTAGAAGTTCTTGTCCGGAGATCCTTCCCTGTGGCCTTCATCTAGAGAAGTAGTTGGTTGTCCATCAATAGTAGCAGGTGGGTGGCCTTTATTATCTTCCCTCGGTATTAGAGGATCCTCTTCTATATGGATATTGTTCTGTTTTTGAACCCAAATCATGTTTGGGGTGCCCAGCTCTGTGGGTTGAAGTGTGGAAATTTTCTAGTGAGGGTGTTCGTACCCGATCACAATTCAGTTTACTCAAGGAGAGTTCTATCTCCCATTTCCAGTGGGCTACTAGTTCTGGGGCCAAAGCCAGAGCACTCAACTTTCAATGATTCCTATCCTTCTATGGAATGCTTGGGGTTTTGGGGATCGGGTGAAGACAGATTTCATTGATTCTATTATTAGGGAGCACAAGGATGCGTCTGTGGATATTTTGGAACCAAAACAAAGTCATGCTAAGATATGGGACTATATGTGTAAGATTAAGATGTCGGGTTTTCTACAGGATGCCTCAAACAAAAATCATATTTGGATCTTTTGGAATCAATACATCTCGGTGGAGATGGTGAAAACTGGGGATCAATTCATTACATCTAAGGTGAACTCGGGAGGTTACATTTTCTTCTGGACCTGTGTTTATGGGAGTTGTGACCCTCTTAATAGGGTTAAGTTGTGGAGTGATCTGACTGGTTTTAACCCGGGCACTGCTCCTTGGTTTGTTGGAGGGGACTTCAATGTTGTTACTTCCCCAAAAGAGAGGAAAGGCCATGGTTTGTTTCAGAGGAATGCCAGTAGGGATTTTAATCAGTTTATAGTGGGGAAAGGTTTGTCTGACTTGGGTTACTCAGGGGAAGACTTTAATTAGTGTAATAACCGAAGGGGATCTCACCGCTCGTGGAGCCGTCTTGATAGATGTTTGGCCAATATGGAAGCGATTTCTATTTTCTCTTCCTCTATTTTTCGTCATCTAGCTCAAGGTATCTATGATCATTCCCCTCTTCTGTTTTTGGTTTCCTCGAGGTAGGACCATCGAGAGAGGTTTTTCTTTCCGCAATAATGGGTGTCTAAGCCAGGTTATCAGGAGCTGGTCTGTGATATGTGGAGTGATCAGGGTCAGGGGAATGCTTAGACCTCTCTTCACGATAAACTCTATCATCTTAAGAGAAGACTGATTTCATGGGATAAAGACCTCCCCCAGATTGATAATTAAATTGATGGAATTTTTAGAGAGATTGAAATTATTGAAGTGATATTGGAAGAATTTTGGGATGACCAATCCTTTGGGGAGCTCTCTATCAAAAAATATTATCTTGCGGAATAGCTTCTAGCTCAGGAAAGGCAGGCAAGGGAAGCTTCTAGGATTAAATGGCTCAGAGAAGGGGATAGAAATACTTATTTTTTTCATGCCTACATCTAATAAAGAAAAAGACCTATCAAGCCTAATATTTTGTTGGAAGATGGGTCTTATACGGATGACCAGGATGTGGTTGGAATTATGGACCACTCTTATTTCAATGAATTGTTGGTCGGTCCTAATGTGTGTATGCCCAGTGGATGCCCTGGAGGAGACAATGGTTTCTTTAATGTGATTCCCAAATGTGTTTCAACTCAGGAGAATGAGAGGATGAGTCCTATTCCGGATAAAAAATAAATTTTCACAGCCTTGATGAATCTCCATCCAGACAGTGCTCCCAGTCCGTATGGCTTCCCGAGATCATTCTACAAGGTCTCTTGGGAGGTGGTGAAGTCAGATATTATTATAGGGATTCAGGATTTCTTCAGGGGTGGTAACCTGCCGAGGGTTCCTTGTGCTACGACTATGGTTCTGATTCCAAGGCACCAGAGTACCTCTTCCATTTTGTAGTACAGACCAATGAGTATGTGCAATTTCCCATACAAAATCCTTACGAGTGTGATCAATGCTAGATTGTCTTCTTATCTTCCTCAGTGGGTTTCTTTGGAGTAGCATGGTTTTGTGAGGGGTCATTCCATCCAAGGGGAAATTACCCTTGCACATGAACTTATAAGGGATATCAACTTTAAAACATGGGGGTCTAATATTGCTCTCAAGTTGGATATGAATAAATCTTACGATCATGTGGAGTGGGGTTTCATCAATAAGGTGTTGAATAATATGGGTTTTTCTTCTTAGAATATTGACCTTCTTTTCAGGTGTTTCAGTTCTTTGTGGATGGCGGTTTCTTTTCTAGGGAAGTCTTATGGTTTCTTTAAGGCCATCCACGGCCTCTACCAAGGGGATCCTCTGTCTCCAAGTATGATCATCCTCACTCAGGAAGTTTTGAGCAGGCTCATTTTTAGAAGTATCCACAATGGGGAGATTCTTCCATATCTGAGGTCTATGAGAGCTGAGGCTATCTCTCATTTGATGTTCGATGATGATACTCTTGTGTTTCTTAATACTGGGAAAAAGTCTATTGGTGAATTGAATAGGATTCTAGAGGAGTACTGCCACTAGAGTGGTCAACTTATCAACAAAGAGAAAATCTAATTTTTCATATCAAATAAATTCTCTCTGAGTCGAATATCTGATATCCAAGGTAATCTTGCCATTAAACGAGGATTTTTTTCCCTTTCACTACCTCAAGGCTCTGATTTCCCCAATTAGACTTCGGAATCGGGATTTTGACTTCCTTATTAACAAGATTGTGGACAGTATTCATAACTGGAAAAATTGGTACTTGTCCTTCGGAGGGCTTATTACTCTCATTAATAGTGTGCTTTTGGCGACTCCAGTGCATTCTCTTTCGGTGGTTGTGGCTCCAAAGGGTGTTATTTCTAGCGTGGAAAAGCTTCCGTCCGGTTTCTTTTGGGATCCTCAAGCGGAACGGAAAAAACATTGGGCTTCTTGTATTAAGGTGGCTAGGCCTTCTAGGTAAGGTGGTATTAATGTGCGGAGTCTAGTTGATACTCTCAGTGGTATGCAGGCAAAATTGGCATGGGAAGTTGTGGATCATACTACTATTTAGGGCCAAACGATGCATTATTTGTTTCATGGCCAGCCCTTAGGGGAAGAAAGGGTTTCCATGGTTTGGCCTAATCTGGTGAATATTATCTCTGACCTTCCTGACCACTCGCAATGGATTATAAGAAGGGGTATTATTTCCTTCTAGCATCAAAACTGGGTAGGAAAAGTGTTGGGATTTCTGGGCTGTCCAGTTCCTTCCATTTCTTTTTGGGAGGCAATCCGGCACCCGGTCTTTATTAATATGGTGTTGGATGTGGAGAAGAAGGCCTTATTTGATCTCATCACTCTTTCCTAGGTTCCTGATCACTACATTTTCACTTCCTCTTCTTCGGGGAATTTTTCTGCTCAGGTTTTTCGAGGTATTAGGAGCTCCCTGGTGTTGACAGATGGGTAGAATGAGCTTCTATGGTCCAAAGTGGTGCCATTGAAATTCAATTTTCTTTTACAGAGGATTAGGCATCATTACATTCCCACTGATGATAACGTTAAACATTGTGGCATCCCACTGGTTTCTAGGTGTTCTTGTTGTACAGCTTCACAGGAGGAAACTTCTGATCACCTTTTCTTCTTGGGAGAGTGGGCGCAGGCAGTCTGGTGTTTCCTTGGGGATCTTACAGGGCTTTGAGTTCCTTTTATGGAAGGACTTCCATTCTTGGAGAGATGGTTTCATGGTTAGGGAGATAGAGGTCTGGAGAGAATGGCTCATGTGATGATTTTATCTGCTGGTTGTTGGGTGATCTAGAAAGACAGAAATAAGCTTAAATTAGAAGTGAATAATTACTCGGAAGATCCATCATCTGCAGGATGAAATGCATTCTTTCAGATCTGGTTTTCCTCTTCACCTCATGGCGTGATGCTCCATCTTTCAGCTGTATGGGATCGCACTCCCATGGAGCTCAGTCGTCTGTTGGTAGATGATCCTGGGTCTGCTGGTCTCCGCCCTCAGGAGGTCTCAAACTCAATACCGACGGGTCTTGTTCATCGGGTGCCCTGTGCAGAGGTGGTGTGGTGTGGGACCAGTGGGGTTCAGTCTTTATGTCCTTTTCCTCTCGGTTAGGGTATGGCTCCTCCCTCCATGCGGAAGCCAAGGCTATGTTTACAGGTATTACCCTTTGCCACTAGAAGGATCTTGATGTAGCTGAGGTTGAAACTGATTCAAAAATTCTTCATGACGATCTCAATGATATTTTCCCTCCTCCCTGGTTCATCTTCTATATTATCAACAAGTGCAAAGGTATGCTTTCTAATGGTACTAGAATTAGTCATGTATGGCGTGAGTGTAACCAAGTGGAGGATCACCTTGCTTCTATAGATGTTCTGGGTCCTGACCCGGTTTGGCAGCATGATTTTTTCTCTTTGAAGCCCGAAGGGGTCAATTTGATTAGATGGGATGCCCTCAGTTTTCACTACTTCATACCCCCATAGGTTGTTTCTTTCTGTGTTTTCTGTTTGTTTTTTCTGGATTGTGTTATTTTCTCAATAAAAAGTAACTTTGATGATGATGAATGTGTCAATCGATCCTAAGTTAAAACTTACTTATAATTTCAGGTCCATTTTAACACATTTGAAATTCTATTTCAAATAATTCTTTATAATAAATTGGTGAAAACCATATTTGAAACTATTTAAAACATCAATGCATTTCAATTAAAACCATTTAAGAAACCAAATTATTTTCTTCCTTCTAAAATAATTCCATGAAAACAAAGTTTTTCCCAATTAATGACATATATGGGTCCAAACACCTTTATTTATAAAATCAATTCTAAAACAAGCCTCTTAGGCATTTTAAAAAACACTATAGGTGATTAAATTAAAATAAAACATATTTGAGAATTGAAACATGAAGAAAAACCCTCATATCAATATTTTAAAAAATATAAACTAATTTTATCAAAAAATAATAACTAAAACAATTCATATTAATATAAATAATATCAAAATGAGGATTATAATTGAAAACGAAAAAAATGTATTTAAACTTAAAGGTTCAATAATGGTGAAAACTACTATAAATATGTCACTTTTTCTAAACCATGATTTTCCTCCACCTTTACATGGATACATGAGTTTTAAAAGACTAAAAAATATTAATAAATTCAAAATACCTAATTAAAACCTAAAACACAAAGAAAACTAGGTCACCAAAACCAAAATTTGGAAAGAAAAAAAATAGAAACATAAGTAAAAGAGGGGGTGGATTTTAGGGGGTTTTACCATAGATAAACCACCTCAAATCATGAATTAATACCCTTAGAGTAACTAAAGGTATGAGGGAAATAAATGGGGGAGGAGTTCCAGGGTCAAAGGATATTCCACACCCTAACCCTTTTTTAATTATTGTTTAATTTTATTTTCATTATTTATATTTTTTTGGAGGTTCAAGTCTTTAATTTTTTTTAAACTTTTAGTGTGTCACACGGTTTAGATGTATAGTTGGCCAATCCACACGATAACCATGAAACTGAGGATATTACTTGATAGAGGGGTTTTTAAAAGTTGTATTGTGGTTTTCTAAACCATGAATCCTAACTATGTGGGTGCTCTAGGCAGTCTATGTCGGTCGCATGATCAATGAACAGTTTAGCCTATTGTGCAGCCAAACCATGTGACTCTCCTTGGGTATAAAATTTTATTTTCTACAAAAAGTTACATTAGGTTATTTTTATCCCATTTCTTATTCCTATAATTTTAATATCATCCATTACCCCTCCCATGACCATCCTCTTATTGTATACTCCTCCCTTGGTGCAATCTCCTCTATTGTCTGTTTCTTCCTTAGTCTTGGTGTGCACTCATCCAATGTAAATATTTCTCTTCATTCATGTTCTTCTTATTACTCTATTATTCCTCTTCTATTCACCCCCTTGGTTTTAAATTCATAATATTATCCCTAAGGTACAAGGTGAAGAAATTTTCTATGTGTTTCTTTTGGATTGCATTCCTAAAGTGTGTGGCTTCCTTCAAGGACCCTCTTTTTATAGTTCTTGAAGGGGTATCACCGTCCTTGAATATTCCAGGTAGGTTTTCCCCATTCCCCAATTTAATATTTATTTTATTTTTTATGGGATTTTAAGTTGAAATTATGGATATATAATAATTTTATTATGGTTAACTATGTTGTCTTTATATATAAAATCAAGTTTACCTCATATTTTCCATGTTTTTCCCATATTATTCGATATGTATTTGAAGGATATAATATAATTTTCTAAAAAATACATGTTGTGATTTTTAAAGTAACATTAGGTATTTTTAAGGTCTCATGATTTATTTATACTTTTTATTATATGATTTTTAAGGAATTTAATTGAACACATTATCTTTATCCCACAGTGGGTTAATTGTGATTTGTTTTAAAAAACCCTTTATGTATTTATTTTCCAATACTCATATATATATATATATATATATGTATGTATGTATGTGTGTGTGCATGTTTATACATACATATATATATATATATATTTTCCATACATTCCTAAAGTGTTTCACGAGTGGTTTCAACAAATTAAATGTAATTTTTTGTAAGTTCTTTTCGAGGTATCCCAAGGTTATGCGTATATACATGTGTAAAGAAAAAAATATATATGTAAATATATATGTTAGTGTAAAAATTCAATTGGTAGAATGTGAATTTTTTCAATTATAGGAAAATATATATATGTAAGTATATATTTTTATGGGGGTACAATTAGAGAAAACCTTTAGAATAAAAATTTTTTTTTAAAACTTCTTTTCAAATAAGTTTGGGAATTAATTTAAAATGAATGGTATATGACTGGTTGACACTTTATAAAGTTTTTTGAAAAGTGATGTACACTCTAATGGAAGCCAATAATTTTAGGTTATTGTGGTACTCATATTTTATATGAATGATATGTTGGTATGATCTAAGAGAGGGGATTCACGTTAGTTGTGTAGGGCGAGGAGGGGTCATTTTATGCCTCCTTTGTGTTTTTGTATGATTTAGGCTTGTTTTTTTACTAAAACTGCCTTATTTATTACAATTATGGGAAATGTACATGGGAATCCTAAGTACCAAGGTCGATAGTCTAGGATAAGTATGCTAGGAATGAACCTCCCTACCTAGAAAGATTACATAGTAATACTAAAAAACTATGGATACTGATGTGGATTGGATAGATCAAGCTGGAGAATGGTCCTTCACATCCATTGTATGAACATAGAGAGTACAAGTATCCAAGGTCCCCATAAACCCAAGCTACATGGGAATTTTCCATTTTTCTATCTCTTATATAATCATGCTTTCTACAATATTATATTTAAAGGCACTTTTATTTAGTTTCATTTTTCATGTTATAATAATAAGAAGCCTATTCTATTTAATTTATTATATGGGGTTTCTATCACATGAATTTCTATACTATTAGCTATCATATGAAAATTGATTTATGTCTCCATTCTACAATTATTACCTTTCTTTCTATTGGTAACAACTCGTTCTCACATTTTCTGGTAATTTAAATAAATCCCTAACCATTTTAGAAATTAATGGTAAAATTTTGATTTGATATTGATTTCAAAAATATCTAAAAACTTATTTTAAACCAATGCATTTTTAAACTACCATGATAATGAATCTCTAATTAATGGGTAAGCATGTGGAAAAGAGGACGATGTCCTACAAGTCATTCTTAATTCTCATTATATATATATATATATATTGTAGGAATTTATTTATTTATATGGATAGAAGGTAACTATATAAACTAGTTTGAGGAGAAAAGACATCTGATGGGAATCATTTCCTTATAGGAAAGGTATACAAGGTTGGTGTGGTAGATTTTTGGTGATAGTTGAAGTTTACTTCTTTCATAGTTTGTTATTAGGTTGTTTCTTTACATTTTTTATTAGGGTGGACATACATTGTATGGATGGGTCATTTTATAATTTTATTAAAATTACATCAATTATTTAATTGATGATTATGGGACAAATCACTCCCAAGTAGTGATTCCTTGATGCCCACCCACTTTTTCCTGCCTGTAGGGATCAAGAACTCTCTTTGGGCCTTGCCATGTATTAGCTCAGTCATCCTATGGAGAGACCACTTAGGTTTATTCATGAGAAAATGGTATCTTAGAAGTCATGTTATTTTCTCTATTCGAACCTTGGATCTCTCATAAAGATCCTTTATTATTTGGGATTTCTGATATATCAATTATAGGATTGTTAGAGCTTGAGAGGTAGGATATGGGTTGGTACTTGATCACCACCACCCTAGAAAAAACTCAATATAATAGGGATTTTTGGGTTCTAAATTTTAAATTTGATATTTTATTTGACTCTTCTTATGGTTTTGTTCAAGATATTTTAATAATTTTCATTGAAAGTAGATTGGAACTCAAGGAACCAGTAGCTTGAATGGTCTAAAAAACCATGTGGATTCCATGAGGATAGTTTCTAGGAACTCCTCATGAAAGTTTTATGATTTTTTTTCATTTTCTCAAATTGTGTGGTAAAACCAAAAATGACCACTATCCCCTTTTATATTTTATTTTGGGGTTTCTTTGCCTTTGTAAATTGCTTTGGGTGACATATTAATAATATTTGGTATGATTTGAAATGATGTTTTAAAATGAAATTTGGTTTTAAATTATAAAAGTGAGTTTTGAAATTTATGACAAGGGTTTTCTTTAAAATGAAGTGAAATGGGTTTTTATATTTTAAAAACTCATGATATATTTTCATAAATAAATTATGAATTTTAAAATGATTTTCATTAGATGTTTAAAGTATTTAAAAATGGTAGTTTGGGATCTATAATTGGTTTTAATGGGTACCAAATGTTTTGAAATTGGATATTAAGGATCAAACCGGGTTTTTGATAAGGTTTTGAGGTTTTACAATTTGAATTTAGGGTTTCAAAATTATTTCAAAGGATAAATCATGCATTTTTTGGTTTATAATTAATTTGGGATGTGATTTCAATTTTTTCTCTAGATTTTTTGTTTTGAAATGTGATTATTATTTTTAGGGTGATTTAAATTATGTTTCAACTTTGTAATGGGTGTGAAAGGTTACGTTGTATGAAAAACTGATTCTAATGAAATGTTTTCTATTCAAAGTTATAGTATGTGGTTTGGTTTTAGAGAGATTTGTATATTTTCCATCGTGATGAGTTTTTATTCCTTTGGTTTCCATGTTTCATGTGGTTTCTATATTCCTCAAAAAAATTATTGATTTTTTTTCCATCTTGGATATTTCCTATTATGGTTTCTTTTTCAAATGAGTTTTTATGATATTAGAAGATTGAGTTTGTTTCTTTGGGTCCCTATTTGATCATTTATATCATTTGAGATATTCTCGGTCCCTGTATTTGGATCGTTAGTAGGGAATGTTTCTTTTGGAGATCCTAGGTGATAAAGGTTGTGTCTAGGTATTCTTTTCATTTACTATACATGGGAAACGATTGACATGTGTTTTGGGTGACTAGGACATATTACACACCATTCGAGGCTACAATTATGATGGTTTTAGTGGGGATATTTTCATATATCCATGGTTTCTAATTTTGATTTGAGTTCATAGGCCATCCTTCAAATATTTTTTCACACCAGATTGGAGTCCTTTATGTTTTTTAAGATGCATTATTTTGGTTTATATCTCTCCCCCTTTTTTACTAGGTAATCATGAATTGATGAGTATATAAATGGTCATTATTTCTGTAAATCACTGGGGGTTATCTTTAGGTCATGTTATTCCTTTAGAGTGGTTTGGTGAAACTTTTGGGATGTTCTCTTTGTTTCCCCCATTCATTCCTTATTTATTTCCTTTTCTATTCCTTATTATATCATGTTCCAATAGTATTTATTATATTGATCATAGTCTTATTACTTTGCGGAATTAGTATTTATTTTCATGGGATTTTGGATGATATTTGATCAAAATTTAGGTATCCCATCATTTAGATTTTTTATTCACTTGCCTTGTTGATCCAACAGTTTAGTGAAACCTTAAAATGGTGTGGATACCCATTGTGGGTCTCCATACCTTGTCCTTTGATTAATTTTGTTAGGTGTAACTTGTAATTTTGAGGGTACATGTGGTTTCTTCAATTATATTATGAGGTTTAGTGGTTTAGATTTGTTTGGGTAGTTTCATTTTCTAATACAAGTTTCTTTGTATTGTATTCATATGATATTTCTCTAGATTTCTTGGAGAATAAAGGGTCATGGTGAGCATAATTGTCACAGCCATACCCTTATTTAATGATTATATTAATTATTTTTATTTTTTGTTTCCAAGATTTGGGTCTTCTAATTTCGGTTGTTTTAAATTTTATATTATCGAATGGTTTGGATAAAATATTGGAAAAACCACGTGGAAATAGTGTATATGGGTCTCTTACTTGATATGGGTTTTCACAGTTGGTTTGTGGTTTTCTAAAATTTTAGACCCCATAATTCTAGTTTTCTAGAGTCTAGTGACGGATGCACAGTCTATTCAAAGTTTGGCCAACTGTGTGTTTTTCCCGAGGTGTTAAAATTATATTATTTCCATAAATTCCATTAGGATATTTTGTCCAATTTATCCTACCCCAATAATTTCACTCATGAATATAACCCCTCCAACTAAAAGCATCCTCTTGTGCACCTCCTCCATTAGTGTGACCTCCTCTCTCACATAATTCTTCCTCCATCTTGGTGTGTGATTATCCTAGGTAAGCATTTATCATACTCCATCTTATTCATCTTCCTATCTTACTCCTTCTATATTTTCCCCATTTGTGATCTTTTTTTAGTTTGAACCCTGGTGTATAGGGTTGTCCTATCTTTTATGCATTTATTCTGGGTTTAATTCTTAGGGTATATAACTTCCTTATAGGACTTTATTATCACCATTTTTAAAAGTGTTTTCACTATATGTGCAAGTTCTATGTAGGTTTTCCCTCTAATATTCTATTTAATTGTATGAAATTTTATTTCTTGGACTTTAAATAGGCGATATTGATATGTAATAATTTTATTATGGATAACTGTGAAATCTTTATAAATGAAATGATGTTTTAACTTGTATTTTCCATGGGTTTCCCATTTGGCTCATTCTTCCTTTATACATTATTTTTTGGGCAAGAAAATTATTGTAATGTTTTTAAAAGTAAAATTTGGTATTTTAAATTTCTCATTAGTACTTTATAATTTTTATTATATGAATTTTTAATGTAATTTAATTGAACTCATTAGCTTTATCCCACTTTGGGTTAATTGTGATTTTATTTAGAAACTACTATTTGATTTTTTTTCTAATACTCATCTCTATATATATGTGTGTGTGTCTATATATATATCTATATACATACTTTTGGCAACTATTTATAAGGTTTTTAAATATTAGTTTCAATGAATTGATTATGATGTTATGCAAATGTCATTTTAGGTATCCTAAGGTTACGTGTATATAAATGGGTAAGAATATATATATATGTACAAATTAAATTTCTGTAATGTGAATTTGTGAAATTAGAGGAATATATATGTGTGTGTGTGTGTGTGTGTGTGTGTGTGATTTTGTATATGGGAATAACTAGAAGAATCTTTAAGAATAAAAAATTGGTTTTCAAAGTCTGTTTCAAATATGTTTTCGAATGAATTTAATATGAATGGTATAGGACAGGTTGGAACCTTCTAAAGTCTTTAAAAAAGTTAAGAGAACACCATTGTAAAGAATTAAATCTTTGTTATAATAGGACTTATATTTTATATTATCAGTATGTTTGTATGATTTTAAGATAGGGGAAACACATTGGTATTGTAAAGAGGTGAGGTGTTGTTATATGATTTATTTTCATTATTGTGTGATTGAGATTTTGGTTTTTTATACCTTTATTATGTATTTTGGTCATGGTATTGGAAAATGTGAATCCTAGGTACATATGTGGGTAAACTAGGATATGTATTATTGGAATGACCTACCATACCAAGAAGGATTACATAAAAACAAAAACTAAACCATGGACGATGATGTGGACTAGTTGGATCAAGAATCAGAATAGAGATTCCTATCCATGGTATGATCACCGTGAGAATGCGGATCCTTGGTCCCCACAAACCATAGATAATTTTGGATTTCCCATTGTTCATTCTATTATTTATATATGTGATTGTGGTATTATATTTAAAGGTGTTTTTATTTTGTTTCATTTTTCATGTTAGAATAACAAAAAACCTATTCTCTTTACATTCATATATGGGGTTTCCCTCACATGCAGTTCCATACTATTAGATTTATTATGATATTTTATTAAGGTATCCACTTTTTTACTTCTACTATTATACCCATCACATTCTATTAGTAATTATTGGCTCTCTCCCTTTTTGGTACATTAAATAAAACCCCTACTATTTTAAAAGGTAATGGTAAAAAGGATTTGATATTGAATTATAAAATAGCCAAAACCTTCATTTAAACCAATGTATTTTAAAACTAGGATAATAATGAATCTATAATTATTGTGAAATCATATGGAAATGTGGATGGTAGATTAAGGGGAATTTTATGCTCACACGCATGTATATTTTATAGTTATGGGTTCCTGATTTAGTTTTCAGGCCACTCTTAAGAGTGTTGATTCCTTTGGGGATAGTTTTTTTCATTTTCCCAGCTATTCCAATTAAATGATTTCAGTAGGACCTATTTTTATTTTTCTAGAATGCCCAAAAATTTTCCATTTAAATTACTTACCTTGTCCAATTAGTATTCTTTTTTATAGATGGAGGGTAACTATAACTACTGGTGGGTGACGCATTGACATCTAGTGGGAATCTCTGCCATATATGATAGGTATAATGGGTTGTAAAGGGAGGTTATTAGGAATCTATGTTGTTTAATAATTTCATATTTTATTATTAGGTGTTTTGTTTTCATTTTTCATAGGTGTGGATGTAAGAAATATGGATGGTTCATGCTATAATTTTATTAAAATTATACTGCTGATTTAATTGAATTTTATGTGAGAAATCATTCCCAAGTGCTGCTTCCTTGATTCCCACACACTTTTTCCTTCCCACGGGGATTCAGACCACCTTTCGGGCCATGTCTAGAGCAATCTAAGTAATCCAATGGGTGGAAAACTCAATTTCGTTCATGAGAAAGTGTAATAATTATATTCAAGTTATTTTCTACATATTAACCTTGGATATCTCATAAGGTGACCTTTTTAGTTGGTATTTCTAGTATATGAGTTATTGGATTGTCAGAGATCGTGTTGTAGGTTATTGGTTGGTACTAGATCACCACCACCTTTGAAAAAACATGAGTTAATAGTGTTCTTTTGGATATGAATTTTATATTTTGGATTCTCTTTTACTATTATTATGGGTTTCTTCAAGATATTTTCAAAATTTTGGGGGAAGGTATATTAGAACTTAGGAACCAATAGCTTGAATGTCCTGAAAAACAATGTGGAGTCTATGAAGATGGTTCCAAGGAACTATCTATTGTAGTTTCATGATTGGTTGTGTTCCATCTAATCATGTGGTCAACCCATAAATGAACACTAGCATCTATTTTATTTTATCTTGGGGTTCCTTTATGTTTGTAAATTTCTTTGGGTGACATGTTAATAATATTTGGTATGATTTACAGTGAAATTTTAAAATGAATTTTGGTTTTATATGCTAAAAGTGTGTTTTAAAATTATTAACACGGGTTTTTTTAAAATAAATTGTAATGGTTTTTTGTTTTTAAAGACTCATTATGTATTTAAAAAATAGCTTATTAAGTTTTAAAATGATTTTAATTAGTTGTTTGATGTTTTAAAAATGTAATTGTGGGATCACAAATGGGTTTTAATGGGTTCCAAATGTTTTGAAATTGGAAGGTATGAATCAAAGAGGGGTTTAAATAAGGTTTTGATAATTTACTATACTAATTTATGGTTTTAAAATGATTTCAAAGGATAAATCATGAATTTATTTTTGTTTTTAATTAATCTAGGATATGATTGTAATTTTTTCTCCTAATTTTTTGTTTTGCAATATGAATTGTTATTTTTTAGGGGTTTATTAAATTGGGATTCTACTTGGTAAAGGGTGTAAAAGGATATGTTTTATGAAAAAAATATTCTTATAAAATGTTTTGGAATCAAAGTTATAGTTTTTGGTTTGTTTTTAAAGAGATTTTTATTTTTTCCATCGTGATGAGTTTTTTATTCCTTTGGTATTCTTGTTTCATGTTGTTTGGATATTCCTCCCAAAAAAATATTGATTGATTATGGGCCTTGGATATTTCCTATTATAGATTCTTTTTTAAATTAGTTTTTTATTATAGTTCAAGATTGATTTGGTTTCATTATGTCTTTATTTGATCATTCATATCATTTGAGATGTTCTTGGTCCTTTTATTTTACTCATTAGTGGGAAATTTTCTTTTTGAGGATCTTAGGAAATAAAGGTTGTGGTGAGGTATTATTTTGAATGAATAGACATGGAAAACACTCAGCATGTTTGTTGGGTTACTAGGAAAGATTCCACACTAGTTGATGTTATGGTTATTATGGTCTCAGTTGGCCTATTTTGTGATTACATGGTTTTTTATTTTGATTAGAGTTCCTAGGCCATCCTTTTAATATTTTTGACAACAATTAGAGACTATATAGTTTTTAAAGAGGCATGTTTGTGGTTTATGTCCCTCCCCCTTTGTTACTTGGTAAACACGTGGTGATAAGTGTGTCAATGGTCTTTATTTTGGTAAATCATTAGGGTTATATTTAAGTCATTGTGTTTCTTTAGAGTGGTTTGGTGAAACTTTTGGGGTATTCTCTTTGTTTCCTCTATTTTTTCCATATTTATTTCATTTTATCTTCCTTCCTCTGTCAGGTTACAATATTATTTCCTATTTTTACCCTTATTATGGTACTTTAGGGAAGTAGTATTTGTTTTGGTGGGGTTTTGGTTTATATTTGATAAAATGTTAGATATCCCATTATTTATATTTTTCATTTACCTTTTCTTATTGATCCAATATTCTAGAAGAATAATAAAGTGGTGGGGATTCCCACTCGCGTATCTATACCATGCCCTTTGATTGAATTCATTAGGTTTAACTTGTAATTCTGAGGATGATTTTGGTTTATTCACTTATCTTAAGAGCTTGAGTGGTTCAGAGTTGTTTGGGTACTTTCCTTTTTCAGTATATTTTTCTTTGGAATGTATCCATTTGAGGAATTGATAGATTTATAGAGGAATAAAGGTCCATTTTGAGGATAATCTTCAAACCCTGACCCTTGTTTGATGATTATTTTATTTATTTATTCATTTGTTTTTTTTTTTGTTTTTTAGATCCATATCTTTTAATTTTAAAATATTTTCTCAAACTTTATGTTTTTCTAATGGTTTGGCTGAAATGTTAGAAAAATCATGTGGGAACTGTGTAGATGGGTCTCTTAATTGATATAAGGTTTTTGACATTTAGTGTGTAGTTTTATGAAATGCGTGTCTCGACAATTCTGGTGTTCTAGGGTCTAGTGTCGGATGCACAGTCTCTTCATGGTTTGGCTAACTGCGTGATTTATCCTGGGTGTTAAAATTTTATTCTTTACAAAAATTACCTTATGGGATTTTTGTTCCATTTATCCTCCCCTATAATTCAACTCATGCATAGAAACCCTACAATGACAAGACTCATTTTGTGTAACTCCTCAATTGGTGCAACATCCTCTCTCATCCGATTCTTCATCTATCTTGGTGTGTGATTATCCTAAGTAATCATTTATTATCCTCCTAATTATTATTTTTATTATCCTCTTCCTCATCTATTTTATCCCTTGGTTCTATTTATATAGACTGAACCCTAGGTTATAGGGTTTCCCATTTTTTTATGTATTTATTTTGGGTTCCATTCCTAGGGCATACAACTTCCATCTAGGAGCCTATTTTTTCCATTCATGAATGGTTTTCACCATATGTGCATGTTCTTGGTAGGTTTTATCCATGATGTCCCCTTTTAATTTTAGGGAATTTAGTTTCTTGGACATTAAATCAACAATCTTGATATCTAATAATTTAGTATGGGTAATTATGAAAGCCTTATAGATGAAATCGTGTTTTAACTCTGATTTTCCATGGGTTTCCCCATTGGTTCATTCTTCTTTTGAAATATTCATTCAAATTTTCCTAGAAAAATGATTGTGATGAATTTTAAAGTGAAATTTTTTATTTTTAGGTCTCATGATTTATTTATAATTTTTCTTATTTGAACTTTTAAAGTAATATAGATGAACTCGTTGGCTTTATCCCACTTCAGGTAAATTGTGATTCTCTTTAAAAATGCTTTTTGACTTTTTTTCCAATACTCATCTCTATATAATTTGTGTGTGTGTTTAAATATATATATATATATATATATATATATGCAGACAAGTATTCCAAAAGTGATTCAATTTTAGTTTCAATGAAGTAAATGTGATGTTATGTAAATAATGTTTTATGTATCTTAAGGTTATGCGTATATAAATGGGTCAGAATATATATATGTAAGTTTAAAAATTCACTTGGTGTCATGTGAATTTTTGAAACTAGAGGAATATGTGTGTGTGTGTGTGTGTGTGTGTGTGTATTTATATGGGAATAACTATAAGAAACTTTAAGAATACAAAATTGGTTTTCAAACTCAGTTTCAAATAAGTTTTAGAATGAATTTAATTTAAATGTTATTATCCAAGTGGTATATTTCTAAAGTCTTCTAAAAAGTAAAGTTCACACCATTAGAAAGAAATAATATTTGGTTATTTTTTAAATTATATTTTATATGATCAACATGTTGGTATGATTCTAAAATAGCGGCTACACATTTCAAGTGTGGGGAGGTGAGGTGTTGTTATATAGTTTCTTTGAATTGTTGTTTGATTAATATTTTTTTCTATACTTACATTATTTATTTTGGTTATGGGACTAGAATAAGGGAATCCTTGGTACCTAGGTTGGTAGACTATGATAAGTATGATAAGCATGACCCACCCTACCAAGTAGGACTAAAAGACAACACAAACTACACTACAGATGATGATATGATTTTGATGGATCAAGCAATATAATGGATATTCCTTTCTAGGGTATAATCACCGAGAGAATGAGGATCCTAGGTCCCCACTGACCCTAACTAATTTTGGATTTCCAATTATTCTTTCATGTATTTAATTATGTTTTTTGTGGTATTATATTTAAAGGTCCTTTTATTTTGTTTACTTTTTCATGTTAAAATAATAAAAGGGATTTTTTATTTACAATATTTTATGGGGTTTAACTCACATGTAGTTCAATACTATTAGATCTATTATGATATTTGATTTAATTATCTAATTTTTACTTTTACTATTATGTCCCTAACATTCTATTGTTTATAATTGCTTCTCTTTATTTATATAACTTTAAATAAACCCCCGATTATTTTAAAAGGAAATGGAAAAAATGATTTTCTATTAATTTCTAAAATTAAAAAAACCTTAAATTAAACTATTGTATGCCTAAAATAACTTGATAATGAATCTATAATTATAGATTAATCATTTTGAAAGGTGGGTGGTGGCTTAATGGTAAATATTTATGCACACACACACACACATTTATATTTAGAGGTCCATTCTTTAGTTTTTTGGATGATACTAATAGTGTTGATTTCTTTGAGGTTATTTTTTATTTTACTACATATTCCCAATTGTTCCAATTACATGATCTCAGTAGAACCTTTATTATTTTCCGAGAATGTCCAAAAAGTCTCCCGTTAAATGTATTACCTTGTTTAATTATAAATTTATTATTTTTTGTGGATAGAGGGTAACTATTGCTGCTAGTGGATGAAGTAATTCCATCTAGTGGGAATCTATGCCATGTAGGAGTGGTATTCTGGGTTGGTGATGGAGGTTATTGGCGATTGTTGTTGTTTAATACTTTCATATTTTTTATTAGGTTATTTAATTTTATTTTTCATCAGTGTGGATGTATGACAAGGGATGGTTCATTATATAAATTTATTAAAATTCTATAAAATATTTAATTATTTTTTATGGGAAAAATAATTCCCACTCGATGATTCCTTGATACATAGGTGCTTATGACAACCGATTTGGATTGTGAATGCCCTTTAAGCATTGTCATGGGCTGGATTAGACATCTAATGAAGGGACCATTTAGTTTAGTTCCTGAAAAAATGGTATCAAAGTAGTTTGGTTCTTTTCTCTATAGGGACCCACCTCTCTCATGATTATATCTTATTATTTTTTATTTCTAGTAGATGATAAATAATATTGTTAGAGTTTTAGAGGTAATTCATTGTGTTGTGCCTGATAATCACCACCCATCCTAATTCCTGAGTTACTAGGGGTTGTGAGGATCTAAATTTTGAATGTGAGTTTTTATTTGACACTTTTTATGGGCTTCTTAAATAAATGTTTAAACTTTAGGATGAAAGAAGAGTGGAATGGAAGGCACTAGTACCTTGCATGGATGGAAAAACCTAATTGTGTCCATGTGGATGGTTCCAAGGAACTCTCTTTAGTAGTTTCATGACTGGATATAGTCCATAAAATCATGTGGTACAAAAATAAATGAACACTAACCCATTTGGTATTTTATTTTAGTGTACTTTTGGCTTTTTAAATTATTTTGGGTGATATTTTAATAATATTTATTCTTATTTACAATAAAATTTAAAAATGAAACTTTTTTTTAAATGGAAAATGTGAGTTTTGAAATTGTTAAAGAGGGTTTTATTTAAAATAAAGTACAATGAAGTTTTGTTTTTAAAGACACCTGATTTGTTTATAAAATGAACTTGTGAAGTTATAAAATCACATTAAATACAATTTTGAAGTTTAAAAAATGGAAGTGTGGAATTTTAAATTGCTTTTAATGGGTAAAAACTATTTTAAAATTTTAAATTAAGTATAAAAATGGTTCTTCAATATGTTTTTGTGGTTTTGAGAATAGGATATGGGATTTATAAATGATTTAAAAGGTAAAGTCGTGATGTTTTCTTTTGGGATTCATGTTTTGTGTTTTTTGGATATGCCTCCCAAAAAAGTCATCAGTATTTTTGGCCCCTATAGATTTCCTATTTTGGGTTCATGTTAAAATGGGGTTTTAATATAGTCCTATATTGAGTTGGTTTCTCTAGGTCCCTCTTTGATTGTTCATGTCATTTTAGATATTCTTGGGATATGGATTTGACTAGTTAGTAGGGAATGTGCTTCTTTAGGATCCTAGGTGATAAGGGTTGTGGTGAGGTCTTTTTTTGATTTACTAGACATGGGAAAACATTGACATGTGTTTCTGGTGACTAAGATAGATTCCATACCAATTAAGGTTACGCTTAGGCTGGTGTCCATTGGAATATTATGATATCTCCCTAGTGGGTGATTTATATTTGATTTCCTAAGTAATCTTTATATTATTTTTGAAAAAATAGTGGATCCCATGTCTTTTTTGAAGAGGAATGTTCATGGTTCATCTCTGTCTCCCTTTATTCCAAGGTAAATGAGTGGTGATGAGTGTGTCAGTGGTCCTTGTTTTGCGAAATCATCAGGGTTCACTTTAGGTTGTGTTATTCCTTCAAAGTGGATTGGTTGAAATTTTAGAGTATTCCCTTTCTTTTCCCACTTTATTTACATATTTATTTTTTATATTTTTTACTCTATCATGTTCTTGTAATATGTCTATTTTTAATCCTAGTTCTAGAACATTGGATAATTAGTATTTGTTTTGGTAGGGTTTTAGATGAGCTTTGATCACAAGTTAGGTATCCTACACTTTCTTTTTTCATTTCCATTGCCTTGTTAATACAGTGTTCTAAAAAGACCTTAAAATAGTGGGGAGATCCACAATGGAAATCTATCCCTTTTACATAGATTTAATTCATTGGGCGTGACTTTTAGTTATAAATATTCTTGTGTTTGATTTGGTTATCCATTTTTTGTTGAGTAGTTTAGAGTTTTTTGGGTGGTTTCCTTTTAGGGTCTAAGATTCTTTAGCATGTCTTCCATCATGAGATTTATGGGTTTATTGGTTCAGAAAGGGGCATGGTGTAGAAAATTGTCACATCACATCCCTTGTTTAATTATTATTCTATTTATTTATTTATTTATATTTTTATTTTAGAACTTTATGTCTTTTAATTTAGAATTTTTAATTTTTTTAAACATTCATCATGTCACATGGTTTGGATGAACTATTGTCTAAACTATAAAAAACCATACTAGTGGGTATGTTACTTGAAAAATGTATTTTTCAAATCTGACATACATATTTATAAACCATTAATACCAACCATGTGGATATCTTACATGTATAGTTCCATTCATACGGTCTACCCATAGTTTGGTAACTGTGTGACCAAACCATGCATCTCTCTAGGGGTGTTATTTTTTTTATTTTACAAAAATGAACTTATGGATTTTTTATCCCATTTATCAAAAAATATCATTTAACTCATTCAAAACAGACCTCCCATGAACAACCTCCTATTTTTGACATCCTCTCTTGGTGAGATCTCCCCTTTTAGTCGATTCTTCCTCTGTCTTGGTGTGCCATCATCCAAGGTAAGTGTTTCTTCTCCACCAAATTCTTCTTCTTCCTCTTTTATTCCTCATCTATTATTAACCCTTTGTGTGGATCATGTATTCCAAACCATAGGGTATAGGGTTGGATGGTTTTGATGTGTTTATTTTGGTTATGTTCATAGGGAATGTGACATCCTTCTTTGGCCCTCATTTTTTCATTCCTGATTGGGTTTCTCCTTCTACCAAAGTTATAGGTAGGTTATTCCTATTCTAACCCATTTAATTTTAGGGTATTTGATTTCTTGGGTTTTAAATAAAAAATCTTGATATCTAATAATTTTATCTTGTATAAAAATGAAATCATTATAGATGAAATCATGTTTTAACCCATATTTTTCCTGGTTTTCATCTTTAGTTAATTCTTCCTTTGAAGGATACATTTTTCTTTTCTGGGAAAAATACTTGTGATGATTTTTAAAGTTAAATTTAGAAATTTTAATGTCTCATGAGATATTTATATTTTTTATTACATGAATTGTTAAATTAATTTAATTTAACTCATTAGATTTATCCCACTATGGGTTAATTGTTATTTTATTTTAAAAAATCATTTGTTTTATTCTTTTCTAATACTCATATATAAATCTCTGTGTGTGTTTTATGCACACAAACACACACACACATGTCCAAATATTCCTAAAGTGTTTCAAGAGTCATTTCAATGAAGTGAATGTGATGTTCTAAAAATGACTTTTTAGGTATCCGAAGGTTATGCTTATATACATGGGTAAACACACACACACACACACACATATTCAAGTCTAAGAATTCACTTAATAGAATGCGAATTTTTAAAATTCTGGGAATGTGTGTGTGTGTGTGTGTGTACTTCTCTCTCTGTGTGTGTGTTTGTATATGGGAATAAATAAATGAAACCTTAAGACTACAAAATTGATTTTCAAACTCATTTCAATCATGTTTTGGAATGAATTTAAAATAAATAGTATTACGCTGATTGAAACTTTCTAAATTATTTTCGAAAAGTGAAGTATATTCCAATAGAATACTATACTTTTAGGTCATTTTGATACTCATATTCGATATTATTAACATGTTAGTATGAATCTAAGAGAGTGGTTTCAAATTGGCAGTGCAGAGAGGTGAGGTGTTTTTGTATGATTTCATTACATTGTATTGTGATTGAGATTTTGTTTTTTCCACTACACCTCCTTTATGTATTTTATTATGAGAATAACACATGGGAATCTTGGGTACCGAGGTGGGCATACTAGGACTTGTACACTAGGAATAAACCACCCTACTTAACTAGATTATGTGATAACACTAACTAAACCATGGATGATAATGTGGATTGGTTGGCTTGAGTAAGAGAATATAAATTTTCATCCATGGTATGATCAATGAGAGTATAAGGATCCTAAGTCCCAACTAACCTGATTTACTTAAGTATTACCAATTATTATTTATCTTTTATTTACTATAGTTTTTTTTGGTATTATATATAAAAGTGATTTTATTTAGTTTCTTATTTCATATTAAAATAATAAAATGTATGTTCTCTTTGCTTTCTTATATGGTGTTTCTATCTCATACAATTCCATACTATTAGATTTATTATGATGTTTGATTTATGTCTCCAAATTTTTTATATTATTATTCCCCTGAAATTATATTGGTAACTATTGAATATCTACCTTTATAGTACATTAAATAAATCCCCAAATCATTTAGAAAGTAATGGTAAAAATTGATTTCATATTGATTTATAAAATAGCCAAAACAATATTTAAAGATAATTTATTTTAAAAATAGATTGATAATGAATCTATAATTAAAGGGTAAGAAAGTGGAAAGGAGGGTGGTGGATAAATGGGTAATTTTTGTGCTCATGACTATATATATTTTTTAGTAATCGGTTCCTGGTTTAGATTTCAGGCCACTCTTGAGAGCATTTAATCCTTTGAGGTTAGTTTTTTATTTTATTACATTCGACTATCTACGCATAACACATGATTTCCATAGGAAATGATTTTATTTTTCTATAATTCCCTAAACTTTTCCATTTAAATGTTTTACCTTGTACAATTAGGTATTTATTACTTTCTATATATATATGATAACTATATCTTCTAGTGGGTGAAGCAAAGTCATCTAGTGGGAATCTTTGCCTTATAGGAGAGGTAGAACATGTTGGAAATGAAGATTTTTAGTGGTCATTATTATGTAATTTTTTCATACTTTTTTATTAATTTTTTTATTTAAATTTTTCAATTGTTTGTATTTCCAACATATAAATGATTCATGCCATAATTTTATTAAAATTTAACTTCTTAATTAATTAATGTTTAGTGTATAAATCATTCCCTAGTGGTTCTTACTTAATTCCCAAGAACATATCCAGTCTGCGGGGATTGGTAATTCCCTTCAAGCCTTTTCATGGCCTGGTTTGGGCATTTGATGGAGTAAAATCTCAGGTTTTCTCACGAAAGGATTGAAATTTCGTGGAGTAGGGATGTCTATGAATTAAAAACCCAAATGGGTAATTAGGTAAATTATACTTTTTAATGAATATGGATAAATCATATGATTTGGCCACATGATTTACCAAACTATACAAAAACTATATCAATAACACTATCCCCACCTAAGAAAAATGAACAATTATTTAAAATTTTCACCAATCGTATAAATAGATTAACTAAAGGTTTCTGGTTCTCCCACATGAATTACCACATAGTTTCACCTAATTGTGAACACAAGTCATGAACAAACAGTCCAATATGATAGAGACTTACATGGTTTACACTAGAGTTTTCATGGTTTTGATCCAACAATTTGATACCCATGTAGATAAAACATAAAAGAACAGAATGAAATGAAAAACTCCCTACATATGGGTAATTACATGATTTCACCTATACAACATGTACTAATCATCCAATAGAGGAAAATTTCTAGAAAATAGAAAACCTCAACCCAAAAAATTCAAAAATTAAAATTAACCTAATTAAAAATAAAATAATAAAAAATAGTGACATGCATGTGTTACATTCCAAATCGCCTGATCATCACCACTCATTGAATTTATTACACATAGATACATTGAGAATAAATATAATAATAATATTTAATATTCACTTAGTATATTCAATTAGAAATAAAGAATTATATAACTAATTAAGAGATGCTGGAGATCTAAACGTAGGAACTGCTCTTGATATAGGGATATGAGACTAATAACAAAATAAGAATAATACCTAAAAAATATGATGAAAAAAAAAAGAATCCATACCACCAATGTTTTCCCTAGCCCGAGGACCCAAAATCATCTCTATTAATGAACTGAACTTATATCCTTCACACTCTAAATCAAACCTATAGTGATATAGACACTACAGGAAATAGAGCCGACCACTCTTAGGGATTGTAAAATTAATGATAAAACCATGGATATTTATCTATGAGAGGCCCTAGAAGATAAAAAATGAAAGTACTACTCTAGGATGAAATTTGAACCAAATGAGTGATGGGTAAATCCTACACCGGTGGCTGACACAAAAAATGAAAAACCAGGGAATACGTGATAAGTTATGTGATGAGAAGGAAACATTATAAAATTATAAATATTGGTAAGAAAAGAAACAAAATGTCACAAATACATGAGAAATAAGGATTAAGCATAACACCTCAACTACATAGAGGTTCCACTGAAAGGAAACTTATGATTATAGTGATTAGCCTAATAAATAACCTCCTAATTATTTGGGTAGGACTGTGGTCATTTTGGATAACACATATCTTTAAGGAATTAATTTTGTTTAGAGGGATATATTATTCAATATTGCATGGATTCATTGGTGGGATAGGTCATAGATAGTGGTATGGCCCAAATTTTACAAACTGTATAAGGGGTGTTTTTTCAAAAATAAAAAAAATTGTTCTTTAAAGTTAGAGTGTATAACAACCATAAGAAAAGAACATTTAAAAGATTAATTATGGTAATAACCATGATAATAATCCATAAATTTATCTTTGAGAGATTATATGATAATTAATCCATATTTAATCATGTTTGGATTATAGTAAATTTAAGATTAATGAACTCTTATGAAGTTTTACTAGGGTTTGTGTGGGCGAGGAAAGAATATACTTGAAGAACTTGTGTTTTTATGTGGGGATACTCACTAGTTTAATAAGTGGCCCCTAACTATTTATATATATGTGTGGGAATTGGTGATGACACATGCATATAGGATTGATCAGTTAGGTAACTATCACCTCTTCAAAGAGTGTAAGCAATATATGCATTTTTTTGGGATAAGTTAAAGTTGGTGGCGGGGCCTAGTTGATAGTGGGGTATAGTTTTTACACTACAAAACTTATAGTGATTCAAGGTGTGTTTATGGTCAACTAATATAAATTTAGTTGATCATGGTATTGAGGGTTGTGACATGGTTTTATATGATGATATTTTTGTATATTCTATATGTATTATGAATCAATTTGAGTTCTTATTGTGTTTAGTATCACATTTTAATATCCCATGTCAATGGTGTTTCAATGGATAAAGGTTACACTTATAAGATTTTATATAAAATTAAAGTTAATATAAGAGAAACATGGAGTTTTTAAAACATAGGAAAAATAATATCTAGATAATGTGACATGATATATTATATTATCTTTGAAAATAAAACACGACAACTTATAGTTTGAATTGAGAGAAAAACATAATCACAAGTAAAAAATGAAATTATTCTCTTCTATAATATTTATTAATGATAAGAATTTATAAATATTTTAAAAATAATAATGGAACAATTTATTTAGTCTCTCAACTATATTATCCACTTCTTTTAGGTGAAATATAAGAAACTAAATTTATTCTTAAAACAATTATTTTTGTATGAGGGATATAACACTAACATTTCTTAGGTAAAAAATATAAATTTAATTACCCCATAATCAATTTTGAAGGATTTTATAGATTTATAATGAACTATATTCTATAAAGTATTATAGTGGATTTGGGTTCATACTATAGAGATCCATCTATATAGTTATTGGTTTTATAACAATTAGCTAATTATGTGAAACATAGATAGATTGTTTTGACAAGATTTTTGAAGCACAAATATAAAATCAAAAAGATTATGTATATTGAATCATTCATTAATAACACCTAATGTATTCTGGAATGGACCGTACCAAATTAAAATTGGGTTACTTTCACTCAATGTGTTCAAAAAAACACAAAGTCTTTCAATATGAACCATGTTAGTGTTAACATGGGGTTATTCCACTTTCTTCACTTGAAAAACAATTTTCCTATTATTTGACCAATGAAATAAAATTAATATAAAACACACTATATATTCATTAATACCTAATTTAATTATAAAATAACTCTAATATTTTATCAATAATATAAAATGAAAAAAATCATCTACACTTAACAATTTATTATTCCCAATAAAATACTTACCCAACGATCTGAAAAGAAAAAAAATCAAGTAACTAATACATACCAAATAATATAGTTATAAAATATTTATAAAAAAAAAATTATGATATATTTGTAACCATATGATCACTATTTTAAATTCAATTTATTTTATTGGAAAAACTTGATTCGCTTATACTTTAATTCCAATTTTTCAATATTAAAATTCATGAATCAATATTTTGTACTAGGTTTTTTTAGTTTGTTTAAAATAAAAAATTATGTTAAATATAAATATATTCATATAATAGGATATGAACACACTATAAAACATATTACATGAGAAATTATAATAATTATATATGTATAAGAATAACATTTATAGATAAGGAAGTGTTAATCAAACAAATTACTTAAGAAAAACTACTTGTGAATACAAAATGGCAGCATAAAAATAGAATTGAAAGAAAAAAACATGAATAACCTAATTACTCAATCACTAACACCTTAAATAGGAATATTAAGATCCTAGGGTTGACCCCCCATAAATAAATTCCATCCAATTTAATTAGTATAGTAAAAGGTGGGTGGTAAAAAAGAAAAGTGGACTTTTCAATGTTGACCAAAAAATTCAGATCAATATTTTATCACCATGTTAATTAAAACATTTGAATTTGAATTAGGATGATTTTGGGATGTCCATAGAAGAAAAATAATTTAGAATAGGTTTCATAAAATTTTTGTCAAATTTCATTCCAATGAGATCATCTATTTCATATTATATAATCAAAATAGTGGGCTGAATTTATGAGCCTTAAAATTTGGCCCACAATTGAAACTTCAACTTAGGCCACCAATATCACATTAAAAACCTATGAATTATCTATTTTTATAATTTAACAAAATGTTTCCAATAATTTTCTATATCTATAGTTAAAATTTGAACTTCATTGAGTTTGAATTGTGGGTTACACTTTTATTTGGTAAGCTGAAGGTCCATTCTTCTTTGTCTTGAAACTTCCACATCCATGGAAGAAATTTCCATCTTCCCTTATTAATATTCTATTGATCATAAAATAAAAAATATTCTAAATAAAGTGATAAATAATATCTTAAAATATTAAATTCAAAAAATTCAAATAATTTATTTCACAAGATGATGATTAATTCGGCCCAAATTGATATAATTTAAACATGAATTTCAAAATGATGTGAAATGATGTTCAACTAATAAAATTTACTAAAAAAATTGTTTATTTACATTTAAACACATGAATTTTAAAAATAAAAACATTGAATATTAGCCTATTTCAATGGCCAATCACACACTTTTTTCACATTTTTATATGATCACTCACAAAATTTTCTCAATATGAATAAAATGGATTTAAAAATTAATTAAATTTTCAATTTTAAAATTACTCTAAAAACATATATTATATAAATTTTCTAATCTCATTTTGAAATTTTTGAAAATTTACTTTAGTTTCCCAAAATTTAAATAATCATAAACAAATATCATTAATCAAAATATATATTCTCATAATATTACCAATATATATATATATATGAATGTGTTTATATATATGTATATGTGTGTGTGTGTGTATCTAATCATTTTAAGTTTGATATTTAACATAAATGTTTATATTCAATTTTTTTTGAAAAAAACATGCATTATAGATAAAATAGATAAAAAATGGTCAATTGATGAGAAACATTAAATGAAACCTAATATAATATATCTCTAATAATTTTTTTTGTTAAACTTATAGTTTAATATTATCATAATTGTTAAAAATTAATTATTAAGCACAGAAACAACTTAGTCTAATTAAATTTAAAGAAATAAAGGTCATATGTTACCGAAAAAATAATTATAAATAATTAATTATTATTATTTATGAAATAAAATAAAACACAATTCAATTAGTATAAAATTTTCATACATGATACCTTGATCATCTAACTAGTGGTGGTGGTGGTGAAGGTTGTTGGTTGAAGGTAGGTATTTATCCATTCACTTATTTCCATGTTCAAGAAGTAAAAATACATAGTGATTTCCTGATAACCATCATATTGATATCTTAAATTTGATCAAAACATGGATATTTGAGAAAAATTTATATCAATATGAATTAACAACCTCAAATAAAGTTCATCATTCAAAGGATTTCCTTTTTTATGTTGATGTTCTAGTCATAGTAAGATTCAGTGTGAAAATGGGATTCTCAGTGGGTAATAAAATACCATTAATAATAATAATATTCCTTTGATTATTAATTTAGTGTAATTAATTTAAGTTTTCCTTCCTCTTAAGAAAGTAGTTTTTCCTGAATTATTATTTGAGTACCACTATACCTGATATTAGGATGTTCAAAAACCCCAAGGACCTATAGGTATTGTGACAACCAAGTCCTATACCCATTGGTCTATAACTGATACCTATCCGAGAACTCTATGAAAAAAGACATATCTAGGATATGAAACCTTCCACCATCCCCATTAGCAACCTTTTCCTCAGGAATCCCTTAGGTGTAGATTCATACAATTCCCAATGTTCACATGTGAGAGTTAACGATCAAATAACCTCCTTAGATCTAATACCAAATATGAAAACCTAAACCTAGACATCTCATAATTAAATGATTTATAGAAAATATTTCATCAATTAAATTACCAATACCTTTTTGGTTTATAGTTATATAAAATTAAGTGTAACCCTTATATAACTGAGCTGATATTTTATTCACAAAATGGACATTTTTTCCCTAAACCAAACTCTTTATATTATATATCTACTTCACTCAAGGGTAAATCAATATAACTGTAACATTTAGATAATAATTATTCATAAAGATCCTTAATATTAGTAAGAATCAATTAAAAACATGGGATGATAACATGAATATTAGTAACCAGTTTAAAAGAATCAAAAAACATGTGTGGATTTTAAATCTCAGGAAAACACATTAAAATAATTTCCCTTTTAGAAAAAAAATAATTTGAGATTAAAAAATATCATAAACATATTTTCAAAAATAAAATCAAATTATTTGCTAAAAATATTCATAAAAAACTAATAATGAGGAAAAACATATATATGATGGCTTCTTGGGATTATATATTAATATTAAATTATAGAAGAGTCATACATAGTATGTGAAAAAATCTTACATCATTTTCATGTATTTCAAATGTAAAAAAAAATTCATTACATAGATTATAAACAAAGATATCATTATGTTCACATATTTCATTAATGAATTTTCTTACAACACCTAGCATATTCATTGGTCTCTAATAAGACATAAATATTTACCCAATCGACTAAATATATATATAATTTTTGGTCCACCCATCATCATTAATTATTTCTAAGAACCATAACATGAGAAAAAAACATATGGGATATCTTTTTTAAAAAAAATCAGATAAAATAATAAAAAAGTTACATTAAAAAAATAATATTTTTTAGAAAAATGATAAAAGAAAATTATTTTAAGAGTTAATAAAATAACTCCTTATGTAAGAAAAATTGAATGAAAAAAATATAACATGGGAATATAAGGAAAATACTTAGAAATATCATTATAATAAAAAATTTAAAACATAAAAGTAAATCTTTTGAAAGAAAAAATCATCACCTAGATTTTTGATTAACCTCATTAGTTTCTTACATCTTAAATAAAAAAATTAAATTATTTATTTATTTATTTTATATACTTTTATATATTTATTATTATTGTTTATTCAATTAATATTGAATAATATTTATTAATTCATTAGGATATTTTCTAGTCCATGATCCCATAATAGCTTGGGTATAATAGTTACGGTCAATGATCCTTATTAAATAGTTCCTTAATACCCAGAAGTAAAGGTGTTCAATATCTTAGAATCTAGTTATAATTTATAAAATCTTCCTTGGTAATATTATTTAAAATTAATAAAAATAACATTTAATTCTTACTTTAAATATAAAAATTAAACTAATATATTATAAATATTTAATACTCATCAATCTTTAATCCTTAATAATAATTATTAGATTAACATCAGTCAATTATGAGATTAAATTATCCAAAACATAAACATACTACGTGGAAATAATTATTATCTTATTGAATAGTAATAGTGATCTTAATTTTATGCTATTATAAACTAGTTTAAGTAGGGCGTAATGGAAGAGAAATAAGAAAACAAAATAACACAGAAGAAAACATATGTATTATAGGATTGAATCTTCTCTTAAGTTTCACCATCGTAATTAAACCATAATCTCCTTCTGGTCATAAAAAAACATGGAATACATTTTTAATTATTATTATAAAAGGAACATAAATTGGATATTAATTGGGAACTAAATGGTTTTTTTGGAAAAGTGGTAGAGTATGTTCTATTTTATAGAAAAAATAATGAAATTTATATAAATAAATATTACATAGAATATTATTAAGTTAATTACAAGTAAGGATTGTCTTTTTCATCCTTTATATACATATTTCATGAGGGTTAAATTTGAAATTCATAAATTTATCAAGTTTAGCAGTGATATTAAGAAGGGATGGGTTCAAGACCTTAAAATTTTCTCAGACCATGAGACCATATATATTACAAAATAAATTTTAATAAATGTGATCATGATGGATTTCTATAAAATATAATATATGAAAATTCATAAATTTATTTAATGATATTTTAAAATAATTTTTAATTTTAATATCCTATATTAACATTTAAAGTTACCCTTATCTTTATTTATTTTTTAATATTCCATCTTCTTCCTTATTTTATAGTATCATTTTATAAAATATTTTATGAACAAGAAATAACATTATATTTACTAATTTACATCAATTATAATACTTATTTTTTTTATAATAATAATTACAATAATGTTATTATTAAACCTAAAGAGTGACTTTATTAAATATTAAAATAAGTCTTGAATATTTTTTAGAATAAAAATAAATTTGATATAAAAACATATATGTAGAAGTAAAACACATAGAAATAGTTTTAATTAGCTGCATATAAATATAAAAAAGTGTGTAATGTCTTGCTATGTAACAGTAAAACAAAAGGGGCTTCTATACCTATCATGATAAATTGGAATCTTCATAATATTAAGGTAAGAGTTATAAAACTCATGTAAAAATAGTTGGAATGATTGGGAAATCATGTAAAATTAAGTAAAAACTCTAATGGGTAATGTAAGAATAATGGGTTTGTAGACTAGACCCCCTCAGAGGAGATGGGTTGTAGCTAAATAAGGAGAAAAACAGGAAATCATGAAAGAATATTTAGATCCAAAATTGGATTACATATGAATAATAAGGAACATATGGATCATATATGATTAACTACATTCTTAAAAGTGAATAAAACCAATCTATGTCAGATCTATCAGGAAGAATTAACTTCCTCTTAGATGAAAACTATAGTCAGATCATATTAAATCTTCACGTCCATTAGATTACATATGCACTAACATCGATTCATAAGCACTCAAATGTGATTAATCTACATCAATTGTGTAGAACTGAAATTTATGTCCTCACATAGGATAAAATATATGATTTTATTGTAAATAAACCATGTTATATTAAATAAAAAGTTTCATGATAATCAATGTTTTTTTTGAATAAGAATAATTCTTCTTGTATAACTCACTATGTATAAATGAATCTATTATGCGTTGGAATCATTCTTGAATTCACTATACAAATAATAAAATTAATTTAAACATAAAATTTTCATTCATATGTATGATAATAAATACATAATATATTTCTATTATAAAAACTTCAATATGCAATGGTTTATTTAAAAAACTATAAAAATCACAAGATAGTTCATTTGCAATATTTTATAAATAGTAAAATTTCCTCCTCATAAAATATGATAAACTCAAAATATATATTCAAAAGTAATAGTTCCTTAAATAGATAATAAACCAGGTAATATTAAAATAAAAAAATTATATATACATACACATACTTTATAATTGGAATTTATTGAACACATTCATAATCAAGTCATTAATAATTCATAATTATGACTTATCTCTTTATATTCAGGGATCTCATAATGGCCACCCCAATGGTAAATTTATCATAAGTTTAATGAATACCCAAAATGGTCATTATTTACTATAAATGACCAAAAAATTTATTATCTAATTCCTTTATTAAAATAAATTCCATATTTCTAATAGTTTATCTTTTTTCTATAATTATATCCAATGGTAACATTTTCATGGGAATCAATATAATCATATTTTAACCTTTTATTTATTTTGATCAATAATTATTAATATCTAATTGTACTTATTTTAATCTTATGTAGTGTATTCATCTTTGATATATAATGGTATATCAATGTAATAGTATTCATTTATTTTGTGTTATATCAAAAGTGTTATTCTATTTCATAGAATTAAAATATACAATTCACGAAAATATAGTACATGTTAAATCGTGTGTTAATACATTTTCCCCCTCAAAGAAATTACATTCTTATAATTTTTGATCCTGTAAAAAACAAGTAAACATATCATTACTTCCTATATCTTGAAACTTTTATATATAACATTCATGTATATAACATCCTTTTAAACATACTTCAATATATTATAATAATTCCATCCTATGATAATGAATAATATTCTATTAACCTTGATCTAATAATAATTTAAATATAATGTAACTATTATTAAAAAAATTCACACCTTAACTAAAATTCCAAAAAAAATGTCAGTACCAAAATTATAATGAACTTTATTACTAAATTCTAAACCCAAATATTAGAAAAAAAAATGATCACATGTTCTTCCAAACATTGAATTAAACTTTATCCTAAGAATTATTTATCCTTAATAATCACTAAAATACTCTCTACTATTTCTCAACCCAAAATGTTTTCAAGTCATAATTATATAAGCTCCCAAAAAACCATTTATTAATTATCTTACAATATCCACCATATTAATAATATAGAAAAACATATACACCAATAAATTTATATATAATTTAATCATTTATACAACTAAATATATGTTAACATTTTCTCATCATAACCTCAATTATCTTTTCACTAAATCACATTTTGACCCTAAGGATAACTATATTGCTCAACTTATTTTCCCATAATCAAAAAACATTTATCGGAATTAACCAAAATTACGTCGATATCAATTTACATACCAATCCTTATGTTTATCCATACCTTAGTTTTAATTATACCTAAAACCCCAATAATCATATCCCAAAATATCATTAATTACCTCAAAATATAATCACATAAGACCTAAAAAGAGTATATTAGCCTTTTAATTTAAGATCACTCTAAAACATACTAACACATGATTGTATCTAACATTTTCTGTTATCCTAAACAGATAACAACCTATCCTTTAATGTTATCTATACTCTTTTTCTCATACTAACTATAAATGTTTAGTCCCATACTTGGTGGACTATTACTAATAGATATTTGACCACTCAATGGGTACATACACCTCCAGGGATGAACTCCTCCTTCCATCCTTAATTCCAACCCATTACTCAATAATCCTTTGGGATGAGATTCAAACTTCAACCAACATTCAAATGAGAGAGTTCCCAAAGATCAAATTATCTAATTTTCTACAATACCAATAGTGACAACCTAATCATAACCATCCCATAATTAGATGATTTATAGAAAATATTGCATCACTTAAATTCCCATAACATTTTAGGATTATGTTTTTTAAGAATTAGGAGTAAAAATCACATAAAAAACCTATATTTTATTTCTCACAGAAATTTTTTCCACTAAATCTACCTCCAAAAATAATACCCCTTATTCACTCATGGATAAAACCTCATAATCAAAACTGTTACACTTTAATAATTAATACTCATACTTTTGCTCCGTAAAATTCAATTGAAATTGTGGGTTAAACAAATAAAGGTTCGTAAGGGTCATAAAAGTAAGAAAAAACATATAAGGATATTGAATATCATGAAAACCCCTGAAATTATTTTTCATTTTAAAATTAAAACCTTTGATATTAAAAAATATTAAAAACATACATTAAAACATGAACTCAATTTATTTTTTTAAAATGCTTCATTAAAAAACCCATAATAATGGATACATGATTCATTAAGGCTTCTTGGGATGTCATATCCACATTATATTATAAAAGTTCCATGAATATTATGTGATTAAATTTAAGGTCATGTTCATATATTTCAAATGTGTACAAAGATGATTTCATAGATTATGAAAAATATAGCATCATGTTCAATAATTACATTTTTGATGAGTCTAACAACACATGGCCCATGAATTGGGGTCTCATGGGGAATAAAGAACCACCAAATCAATTAGGGGTTTATAAAATATTGGCCACATCCCTCATTATTCATGATGTACAAGAACCACAACATGAAAAAGATACATACAAGATTTCTTTTTTCCCTAGAATTCATGAAACTCTTAAATATATATATTTAAATCCATAAAATATGAATTTTTAGTTAACCCATAAAATAAAATGATTTTGAAAATTTAGTTAACTAACTCTTTATTGAAGAAAAAATGACACAAGTACATAAAACATGGGAAGAGAGGGAAAATAGTTTCAAAATGATTTATTATAAATACATTAAAACATTGAAGTAAATGTTTTAAAAGAGAACGCCTTAGCTCGAGTCTTGAGTCACCTCATTAATTCTTTACTTCCAAAATAATAATAAAAAATTAATTATTAACTTGATTCAATTTTTTCATGTTTATTATTCCTTGTAATTTTTTGTCATTAATTTTTATTATGTTGTACATTATTATTTTGTTCAGTCCAAAATCCAATAATAGCTTGAGTATAATAGTAATGGTCAAAGATCCTTGTCCAATAGTTCTATAGTTTCTAGAAGAAAATGTGTTCAATATCTTTGTTTATTGTTATAATTCATAAAATATTACTCATTCAACTTATTTAAAATCCTTAAAAATAACCATGTTTTTTCTCTTTAAATATCATAATATAATCAATATAATAGTAACATCCAATTTTAATGACTCTTTTGTCATTAATAACAATTATTATAGTATAATCATTAGATTATGTCATTAAGGAAACCCAAAAATGAACATACTACAAGATAATTGTTATACTCTTATTCAAAAGATATAATAATCTTAATTCTATGATATTATAATTAATTTTTAAGAGGAGGTAGATGAATAAAATTAAGAAAATAAATAGAGTAGAAGAAAATATGTATGTTACAGTACTGAATCTTCCATTATGTTTTTCAATTGTAATTAAACCCTAAGCTCTTTCTTATGACCAAAAACACAACGAATTCATGTAATGATTATAGAAGATTGAATATAGGTAGATTATAGATAGGGTAAAAACATTATATGTTTGGTAAAAGGATAGATTAAGTTCCCTTTTATAAAAAAACACATTAGAATTTAGGTTAACAAATATTGCATTGAATATTATTAAGTCAATCATAAGCAGGGATAAGATTGGAAATCCCTTATCATCTTATATCAAGAGGGTTAAATATGAAATTAAAAAATATATAAAATTTAATCATAGATATTAAGAAGATATGGGTTTAAAACTCTTATATTTTCTCACCCAATGAGATATTATAAATTAGAAAATAAATATCATTGAATGTGATCCATATAATTTTCTATATAATATAATTTACATGACTTTATATAAAACATTAGAATATTTTTTAATCCTTTTCAATGTGACTATGATATATTAACATTTAAAAATTTCCATATCTTCACTTATTTTATAATATTCTAACTTCCTCCCTATTTTATAACATTTTTTTTAGAAAACAATATATCAATAAGAAATAAAATTCAATTTAACTTATTAAATGAAATTTAATATATATGTTTTCTAAATTTTGGTTATTTTTTATCATAAAATAAAAGTGTTAATTTACTTTGAATGAAAAAAATATTCTTAAATATTTTTTCTGAATAAAAATAAATTTCTATGAAAAAATACATAGGGTGTTCTAGAGTTTATCTTATTATTACGTAGCGATGACAGTCTGTAAGTCACTATGTTTTTAATCCACTTATCTAAGTTCTCTAGTGTTTGTTTCCATCTTGGAAGGTGGTGAATGTTTATGGTGTCAGTATTGGGCCCGTGAAGAGGATTACAATGCATCCTTTTGAATGGGATCATAATACACATAGTTCATTGATATTTAATGGGGAGAAGAATATCATTTAGGGTCTTTTGACAATGAAAAATCCATTCAATTTAATGTTGCAAGATATGGAAAACTTGATGGAACACTCCTAAAAAATTTTGGCGCAAGGATTATGCATGAGCTACCATTTCTTGTTGAACTTGAAGTGAATATAGACCAATAATGATAGGTTTTTCTCATAAGGGATGTGGACCAGTAAAGATAGGTCTTACTATGAATATGGATCAATTAGAATAATATGATGAGACCTGGAGGTAATATTACCCTATAGGTGGTGTTATGATACTAGTAGGAATATATGATGACAAGGAGATGATATATATGTAATATTTCCCAGGTGGAGGTGGAACGAAGAATGATTATTTGTGTTTTGAACCAAACATGGGAATCCTACATATCATATCGAAATAGGAATCAAATCCCATGTAGTTTGAATGACACAGTTTAAGGTCAAGTGATATGACCATTCCATGTAGTTTTATGACATGCACTAAGGATATTTTCATGCAGTTTTACATTATGCAATAAGGACAATGGACACATAATTTAGCATTATACTAAAATGAAATTGTGATAAGTAGTTTAAGGTCATATGATAAGGATCGATGCTACATAATTTAACATCCAACATAAGGGATGAAGTGTTGCAAATGGTGTGGAAATAGAGGATCATGATGAACGTATGCAAATGGGGCTAACCTAAGATGATTATTTGGGAATATATACCTTTATATAAATATATTTCATGTAATATCACCCTTTTAAAAGGGAAATATATTATATTTGGGAATTACACCTAAAAGGAGGCCCATCATGGATACATTTTCACCATGTTGAAGGCGTGATCATAATAAATCTCTAAGACTACATGATTCATGATCTATGTGATAAACAAGAGATAACATAAGATCAAACACATTTCATGAGAGTATAACACTAGATATGGAAGTTTACTACACAATAACTATGCACTGGTGATGAATATGGTTTTGGATCTCATTGAGAATTCGGATCATTAGGAGAAGGTATAGTATTACACAGGGAATATGACCATGTGAAAGTTAAGAAAAAGGATAGTGATAATATTTTGAGCATGATGTTGGATTCAAACTTCATTGAGGCATCCGATGTATTCTATTTGAAATAGGAGTTAAATCACATGTATTTCATCATATATAAAGGAATATAATGAGAAATTTTATATTGGTTATAAGGCTTGATCCTTGGAAATACATTTTACATATTTTGTAATGAAAATAATTAGAGTCCACATAGTTTTGATGTTATGGACACTTATTTCATGAAAGGTGCAAAGGTAGAGAATTGAGGGGGATTTTATACATATGAGGTTTCCCTGATAAAATTCATCAAGAATATAACCATTTGGGAGAAGTAAAAATGGTTACTAGGGATTTCACTTTGGAAGGAGGCCTAGAAAGTAATTTCAATGATTCTAATGGTGTGATCAAATAATATATCTAATATCGCATGATCCATGATCGATGTTGGAAAAATTGAAAATGGAGGGTAAAGTTCTTTTCACAAAATCACGACACTAGGTTTTATTATGGCTCACACACTAAGGCTTCCCAAATATCATTACCTCCCTTTACTTATCTCATTGATGATTCATGATTTATTAAATCATTAATAAGAACCTATTTGGTCTCAAATATGAAGTAAGGCCTTATCCTCTCGTATTTGAGCCATTTTTTAGGCCAGGATGAGGTAAAAAATATGGTGGTTGGAGGAGAGTGGACTCTAAAAAAATATTTTGGTCTTACTCTAGGTTGGATTCTATTAGGAGTGAATGTGACAAGGTTACGGGGTGGTCGTCAATAATATTTCCCCCATCTGGGCTTACACATAAACTTTATAGGTGTGACTGGAAAACTAAAAGTGTGGATGACACCCCTTACCAGAAGCATATAGGATGTATGCTTCCAATTTTGGGTCTGTAAGGGTGGATTAATAGATTATGCTAATTTTATCTTGCTTTCTTGAAGGTTGGAATCAGACATCCACTAAGAACCTAGGATGTTTGGGCATAAATATGGATCATCCAAGTATTGCTTCATGTGCCGAGGGAATCTTAACTAGTTTTCAAAAGATTAAAACCCCCATTATTAATGGAATACATGATCAAAAAACCCATGGGGATCCTTTATGTTGAGTAAATAACATAAGAAACAAATTTTATTAAGGTAATATATGATTGAAATAGGTTCACACTGGAGCACTTACTCAGATTTTGTGCATTTGGTGTCTTTGAAGGAGGCTTTGATAATTTGATGTCTTAAGGACAAATTTGATAAAGGAGTGATCTGTCATGAAATCTATAATTTTTATAAATATTTTTTAAAAAAAGAGAAAAATAATTGTTTCCTATAGAAAAAATCTAGAATAAGACCATTATCAAATGATACTGGTGAAAGTGTATAGGCTTCACCCAAGTAAAAATATGAAAAAGGGATAAGGGATTTCTCCAAGTTATAGTAGAGTGAAGTGGTGAAGGACTCCTCTAAATTATACTATGGTGAAGTGATGAAGGATTTTTCTAGGTCATGATAAGGAGATGTAATAAAATATTCAACCAAGTTATTATAGGGGAAATTTATGCTTTATGCTTGAGGAAGTAGGTAAAGCTTAACACTAGTTGTGGGGGGGGTCTCCATGGATTTGTTAATAAGAGGGACAAACAAGTGTATAGTTTGATACAAGTCCTTTTCCATAGTGTTATCAGACAAGGGAGGAAGTGGCTACTCACAAAGTTTGTTGTTGTTACAGATCTTTTGAGAACTCAAATAGCCTATCTTTTGATTTTTTCACATCTATTTAGGTCTTAAATAATTAATCTAGGTTTTATGAGGACTTTAGTGAGAGACTAGGGTAATAAGATCATCAAGCAGTCTCTTGGTCTTCAAAAAGGGGAATTGATGAACTCAAGGATCCTATTTATATAAAAATTTGGGACCCTAGGTGAATGTTGTATCTCACACTAGTGATTCAAGTAGGTGGAATAGGCGTGAGGTTCTTGGTCATGCAAGTGTTCCATGAAGGGTTAACTAGGGTACCCTTAAATGTGTTTGGGGTAGAATACATTACCTTTTTCCATGGAAAATTTCCCGCTTGTGCTTCAGGTATTCCTTCCTCGATGCCTTCATCTATTAGTACCAAAAAATTACACCCTTAGGATTATATCTCATTGGAATAAGGAGGTTATAACCATGAGGTAAAAGTAACACTAGATTGAATTAATTTCTAAAATAGGATGACTTTTAGCTTATGGTTTAGCTAGTTCATTATATTGGGATACACAAAAAATTCATACAATTTGTTCATGAAAATATAGTGAACTACCATAACATTCAAACCTCTGGATAACACTTATAAATAGTAGGTATTGTGCACCCCGTCTATCAATGTATTTAATAGAAGTAGACGATTTATCGATATATTATCTCTTTAGTCTTTTACACTAGCTCAAGGTATACATTCACCTTTAGGATTCACCATACCATTAGTTATGTTTTTGGTGTAGATGGTTAGCTAAAATTTTACACAAGGTCCTGCCCTAGGTGATATATGAGGGAGACAAACAAAAGTGAAGAACTTAGGAAAACTAAACTACTTAGGTAAATTTAATTAGAGAACTACTTGTGTGAGAAACTTTGGACTTATCAAATTCCCCTCCTAGTATTAAGAGAACTACCTGGGTGAGAAAAATTTGGAATTAGAGAACTTTATACCTAGTTTTTGTTCCTGTGATCTTATTTAATTGAGTAAATTTTCCACATTTTAGTAGTTTGTTTTTATTTAATAATCATGTATTTATTGAATTTATCTACTAGATGAGAACATGACTCATATTTTGGATGATGAGGTTCCTAATCACATTAAGGAAATGATTTTGGATGATGATTCCAACTCATTAAACATAAAAACCCCACACCACTAGATTTTATAGAACCATCTTAATCTATAACAGTCCCTCTCCAATATTTAGATTCTATTGTATTGGGGGTATTTCCAAATTAAATATTTTCTTGATAAATAGCTCATCCACGAATCCAATAGTTTAATGTTATAACATATAGTCCACGCTCAAACATAAATGGAGGAATATGTAAAGTCCTATTTAATTATTAATAATTTCTCTATGTCGATTTATAGGGGAGGATATAATCTTTAATGGGGATTTCATCATAGATAGAACTTCTATGAGGAATGTGTGTGGGATTATTGGGTGAACCAAAGTCTTGTCATACAAGAGGACCTCCTGTGATTCATTGGGATTTATGAGTCCATTTATCATTCACATTTTTATATCTACTATTTTCCAGATCTCATCCTTAATATAGTTAGTTAGTGGTGTTTCGAGATGAAAATGTTTTATCTACTAGAAGTGATGTTTGGTTTTAGTGTTTGGGATATCCATCGCATCAGAGGAATCCCCATACTAGGAGATATGTATGATTAATTACTTCATCCTCACAAAATTTAGGAAGATATCCAGATTGCTCCTATTATATTGAGGGATTGTTTTGGAATTTATTGGGAGGTAATTTAAGAATGAAGTTTATCCCTATCTTAATGTACCATTTAGCATATAGATAAAAATATTTATTCTCTCCCATGGAACGAGACATAGAGTGAAAAGTCTAAGAGAATTCCCCAACTCAAATGTTAGAGGGTATCAAAATTCTTATCGGTCCATCCTTTATCATGGTTGGTATATGGTTTTTGGATTAAAATTAGGCTTGAACTAAGGTCATATCTACATCTATAAAGTCCTATGGCCATGTTTCATAGCAGAGGGATGTTTCCTTCCCGAGAGTCAGGTATTGGGGTAAGGGTTACCACTTTAGGAATGGAAGCTCAACTGGAATATGACATACTTGTGAGTCTTGATGTTATTACTTTTGGGATATTCTATCAAGGGTTAGTTTAATTTTAGTGGGGTGAATCTCCATAAGAATCTTATAGCTTGATCTAACTCTTTCATGGCTTTATAGTAGTGCATATTGGTGATAATGACACGAAACACACAAACATGGATTATAAACTTAATTTTAGGCCTAAATTTTTTGATATTATAAGAATAAAAACAATACATATTAATAATTAGATTCTACATAATCTTCTAAGAGCCCATTCCTTATTTTCCCAACCTCCAAACAGAACATTCATCAGTATGTTGATGGCGATATCAATGACTCAACTACCACCCAGTCATATTGGATTTCACTATTGTATGGAATGTGATATAAAGGGTTGAGTAGGTACTAATTTTTGATAATTACATAGTATATAGGTTTAAAAACTAGTTTTGGTGTGTTTAGAAGCTGGAGAGTTCTCCTTTTTATAAGGAAGGCAGTGAGAAACACCGAATGATATTATGTTAATTTTAAATAATATTGATTCCAATCAATAAAAAAACTCTTAATTAAGATTTTTTCTATTTGAGGATATAATTGAACCATCTCTAGAGTATGATATAGTGTAGATTTAATAGTATCGTAACATTGTTTAATGTGGAGTCACTACATGAATACATGGACCATCATTTCAAATTAACAAGAAAACATAGGGAGAAACATCAGAGGATGATGGCATCATTACATTAGGATACCAGATATATAAATAGAATTCCCTCTCACCTATACATAGTCCCATAATCGTTAGTTCTACAGATCAAGGTATGCATATAATACCTTTGTAGGTACCCATCACTGCTAACATTCCTGACAATATTATTAGGAATTATTCTACGAGGAAGGTTATTCTTGATAGAGAATTTTTAAATTCCATAATAATCACTTCATTTCTAGTGATTTGGATTGATTTAATGAGTAATTAAATTCTAAAATCAATTTGGTTCCTAAATATGAGGTCATTACCAATTATAGATCCAACACTATAAATGGGTTGAATCGTGATAGGGCATTGTAGACACCGAAAAGTGCTTAAGTGTTGGAGAAAGTTTTGAAATGAAAAAGTGACGTCATATTCAGACCCAGATGCCCGGTTCAGAGGGCCCGAAAGTGTTGCGTGAAAAAAAGGGTGAGGCATGTGAAAAAGTTGTCCCGCATGGAAAGTATCGGGATTCGCGAAGAGTCCCGATGCCGGTGTGAAATAATTTCACGCCCTCACCCCGCGTGGCTGATCTTTCATGACGTCGCCTCTGTTGCATAATAATTACGTGTAGCCTTGGATTCCATGCCACCAGATGCCTATATATAGAAGTAAACCCCCTTCCTTTTTAGGGCTGAAGAATTTAAACCGCCTCTCATGCGCGTAATTGGCATTCCATGCGATGGCAATATGGATTTCAGGTATGGTTCTTTTTCGTGCCAAGTCGCCCCGGGATCCGTCTTCGCATGAGATCCCCATGGATTAGACTAAACCTGAACCCCTTTGGGGTCCACCCCTTGCGCGTAGGCCAGCCAAGTTGCGTGCAATCTTTACTTTGTGCGCACACCCCTTCCATTACAAGCAATCCCTTCCATTGCGCGCAATCACTTCCTTTGCGCGCATGCCTTTTCCTTTGCGTGCAATCCATTCCTTTTCACGCAATCCCTTCGAGTCGCGTACAAAACCTCAACCCCCCTATTTTACGCCGGACCGAGGCTTTTCACGCCGGACCCCTTTATTTCACGCAAGCCTCAAGAATTGTGCGCAATCCCCTGGGGGCCTTCGCCTCGGTGATCCTCGGGCATCCTCTCACGTGAACGTCCGATGTCCTCATTCCGAGTGTCATTCACAGGTGTCTTGTGCACCCTGGACATCTGCATCATACATGGTTTTCCCGTACAACCTTCTAGGGTTGTACTAAGTAACTTCAAAGTCCCTTGGACAATCCTTCCCGTTGCATTTCTTTGCCTCATGCTTCTTCGCATAGGCACGCTAATGGCTATTGCTTCTTCGCATAGCCACGCTAACGTGGACCCCTCGATGGTTCGCTCTGCGACACCCCCTCAGTACAGCCCCGACGATGCCTTCCCTTCCATAAGGGGTAGAGGGCACCAGTTATGTAAGTCCTAGGGATGCGGAGTGAGCCCACCTCGTCTGGGCGGCAGGATGTTAAACTACCAAGCACCTCATCCTCAACACATGACGTTAAACTGTGACATGGCCCCGTGTCTCGCACGCAGGGTCCCCCGCCTTAGAAATTCTCCACTCCCACTCGTCTCCACGGGGATGGAATCACCCCTCACAGGGGATGATATCCTCCTTGTCAAAGTGGCATTTGTCCGTGGGGTAGGACAACCACCTTGGTGTAAGCCCCTAGCTTTTCATACAGGAGGCAGTACCCCTGCTCCTCCTCACTTCCTTGGTGCTACGGCCAGTGGAGGGAATGATAGGAAATGAGACTCCTCCTCTCTTCCTGGGTGCCAAATCCATCTCCTTCTGTGCTTTATCGCCCTTGGGCCTCCATCCTGGAGTAAGTCCTAGCACCATGGGCAGCTCAACGCATAAGCCCTTCTTCATTTCCCACAGACTCACCCTTCGTGACGTGATAGTCTGGTCCTTGATGTCTCTTGTTTCTCACACCGAGCATGACTCACGTGGGCTTAGAGAAAGCATCGACCATGACCACCTTGGGCCGTCTCAATGCATAATCCCCAACCAACCCAAACTACAGGGACTTTGATCCTTGCTAAGGCATGGTATGTAGGAAGCCTCCATGAGGTTCAAGCCCAACACCTTGGGCCTCCTCAGAGTGTAAGACCCATACACACCTTGGGCCATCTCAGATCATAATCCCAAACCAACCCGAACTACGAGGACTATGATCCATGCTAAGGCATGGTATGTAGGAAGCCTCCATGAGTTTCAAGCCCCACAACTTGGGCCTCCTCAGAGTGTAATCCCCATACACACCTTGGACCGTCTCAGAGTGTAAGCCCCAACCAACCCAAACTACGGGGACTTTGATCCATGCTAAGGCATGGTACGTAGGAAGCGTCCACGAGGTTTAATCCCCACACCTTGGGCCTCCTCAAAGTGAAATACCCATACACACCTTGGGTCGTCTTAGTGTGTAATCCCCAACCAACCCAAACTACAGGTACTTTGATCTATACTAAGGCATGGTACGTAGGAAGCCTCCACAAGGTTCAATCCCCACACCATGGGCCTCCTAAGAGTTTAATCACCATACCCACCTTGGGACTCCTCAGAGTGTAAGACCCATACCACCCTTGGGCCTCCTCAGAGTGTAAGCCCCATACCCACCTTGGGCCTCCACGAGGTTCATGCCCCATACCGACCATGGGTCGTCTCAGTGCATAAGACCCATTCCATCCCGAACTCCGTGCTAAGGCATGGTACGTAGGAAGCCTCCACGAGGTTCAAGCCCAAAAAACTATTGGCCTCAACCGTCTTTGTGTCAGTGTGCCAAGACCCATTTCCACCTTAGGCCTCCTCAGAGTGTAAGCCCCAATCCATCAGGACCCTAGGTCCCTCTTCACGTCAGTTCACTGACCCCATATCCTTGGGCCGCCTCAGAGCGTAATCCCCAAATTACCACGTCCCACATGACGTTAAGCTTCATTACACCTGAACTACGCGGTCTTTGATTTTCTACCATGAGGATACTTATGAATCCTCCATGAGGTTCAATCCCATAACTCATGTCTCACCCTGATCTCTCCCTCAAGCCCACGTGTGTCGGGAAGCTCATGCTTGAACCTGGAGGTTCCACTTATTCTGGGTCTTATCCATGCATCCATTCTCACAGTCTGCCTCTTCAGGTGTCCCATCGATCCATCTAACTACGTGGACTTTGATTCCCTACCACGGGGATACGTAGGAAGTCTCTTTGGGGATCAATCCCAAAGCCATTATCCATCCTGATTCTTACCTGGGCCACCACATCCCGGTGGGATCATGCCAGTTCATTATCCATTCCCCTCAACCACATTCAGGAAGCCGCCCAAGTGTTGGCCCCAACATCGGTGTTCCCTCCTAGGGGTTCATCAATCTGATCCACTTCTATCAGTGTTCCAATCAGTCTAATCAGTCTTCGTTGGATGTTAAACTCGCGACATACCCTGTGTTAAACATGGGAAGCTGAGGAAAACCTCAGATACATGACTATGGAATACAATTACCCACGTTTGATGTGGGATGCCTCGGTCTTACTCTCCCTCGAGAAGCCCTATAATAAGGGACAGAAGACATACATGTAAATTCCTTACCGTCAAGACACGCTAGAGATTCCCAACATGACTACTCTCCTAACCGAAGGTTGCTTCCCTAGCTAGAACCCTTGGAAGGTCCTGACAGAAGCAGTGTAATTAACTGGCATCCATGAAGATATGGCATCCGGAAGAGCTTCACGAAATATGTCATAAATCTTTGAGGGAGACCCAGACTAGGTGACGAGCTCCGAGGAGGAATCCACAGAAAGAAGAACTGACATCCCATCATCTCGTTTCGATCAAGGAGTAGACATCCCTGAATAAAGAGTAGATTCTACCCACCTTTGGAAATCGAGAATGCAGGGCTATAGTTGTGCGTCCTCTACGTGATGGATGCGTGTGCCCCGACAAAAGCATCAGAAATGGAAATTGTGATTCTGACATGAAGCACTTCTCCTCAGCATGGAGGCTAGTAATTTTCGGGGTATCGTTGGTTTAGCATGTCATCTAACCCCGTCATCTGGTACTAGGTCTCACCAAATAGGCCTGACGTGAAACTCTCCAGAAGTTGGGACAATCATGACGTTAATAATTCCATTCTACGACGTTGTCAGCGTGGATCCCTCTTGCCATCCATGAAAGACGGAAAGGCACTAGGGTGCTGGTTGTCGATTCCTTTTCCTATAAGTATTAATGAGTTCATCTCCCTACTTCAGAAATCAAGTTGTTTCACCTGGATCTCGATCACATGCCCATCGGTGGACGATCAGGGGAAATATCGACGCGGCTACCCCGCATGGTTCTACCTCTTCCAAGATGGTCATGACCTCCACAGCTGCCATGAACCCACGCGCCCTCTCCCCATCAAAAATTATCCAGTGAAGGATAATAAATGACCTTGTACGCATGTACGAGGAGGAGGGAGTCATCCCCACCAGGGATATGGCCCGCCTGGATCTCAAGGCATCCACGCCTCATCATCAACGCCACCCCGAGGGTCGTGCAGGGAGCCACTACTCCCCACCCCAACATTCAATCGCTTTGGGAGCTTGTCCCTGGAGCACCTTGATAGCTCCCTCTGCTACGTTGATGAAGTAGGGGATATTCGGGTCGGCCTGATCGGAGTCTCGCTTCAAGGGCTCCCGGTGAGGGCCCCCACCAGGCCGCATCATCACCACCGCCCGGTTCCTGAAGCCGAGGAGCAGGTAGTACACACGCTTGCACCACTGGCTCCAGTCCACCTGACCTGATGCCAGCGTCAGCCACAAGTAGAAGAAGACTCTCGTCATGGGGCGTCAACATCAGTGACTGTTGTGGCCCAAGACACCGCTGATTCATATCCCCAAATCCCTGCATACGTTGAGTAGGGGAAGCTATTCGCCCGACCTGGATAGAGGCCCCAACCGCCCTACGGGCAGGTTCGGTCAACTCTCCTGGTCGCCGACATAGGTGGTGGCTTCTGTGGACCAATTCCCAGCAGTTCCACATAGCATGGACACTCACTCCGCACCACCACTGTAGAAGGCGCGGGTCCTCCCTGGTTCCAACCTCAGCTTGGAGTTCTGCCCCGTGCCACCTTCAACCCAGTCGATGGTCTTCCCCGTGATAGAAACAATTTGTATGGGGGTCCCTCCCATGCCCACTACACTAGGTACGAAGTCACTCTTACTACTGCGGACTGACATTACAGAGGTGTTGCATGTCCGGTCACCCTCCATCACATAGGTCCTCCCCGTGTTCCTTTCGACATTTGTCCTGGTGCTCCTCACACCCCGACTTCCTTGGGTGGAAACCATCTCCACCCCAGCACTAGTGCAGCCGGAGGACCCCATGTGGGAAATCATCCCTACCCTGAAGAACCACCCAGGGGAAGGAGATAAGGTCACCACCACCGCAAGAGGAATTATGGGGTAGGACAGATGGGAATCAGACTATTCTGCTTCTCAGAATCCAAGGAGGAGTATGATTCAGCGCAGGAGACCTCCCCTTAACCCTCCGAGTCAAGGGCTGGGGCAGGAACGAGGCACATCAGCCTTGTGATCTTGGAATCTGAACCCTTTAGGATCCCTTTCTCCCTCCGAAGGTATATCCAGGGGAAAAGACTCTGGCATGTTCCCAGTGTCCAACCACGCAGTCGTCGCAATCATCACTGGAAGTGCCCTCTACCTACGAGTTATTTTGGGGCTAAATGAAGGAAGAGTTGGGGCATAACCCACCCCCGGAAGACACTGTTGTTGCGTTAGGTGCCCTGGTCACTGGTACATCCTATCGCGATATGGTAGCCAAGTTGCTGCAACCTTCAGAGGACTGCCCAAGATTTGGCAGCCAATCGGCCCACTCTCCATATTCTCCACCGGCCAGTCTACCATCCCAGCAGTCTGCCTCAGAGCTATCGTCAGTTGCTCAGCCACCCTTAGTTGACGAGTGGGGAAATCAAAGGCCAGACTCTGGGTCTAAACCAAGGAACTTCTGGACCATCCTTGTAGTAGGCTACTTCCCTGAGAAGTTTTTTCCGATCACATGATCGGATTTTGTTATGCCAGAATCGCTCGCCCTGGAGGAGTTTGAATTTTTCTGCCGAACCCTCTGGGAAACTCACTTCCGTCTTCGCCACCGATGAGTGACTTATCCTGGGAGCCAAGAGCACCATGAAGACATCGGCGAATAATGCTTCATAGTTGACCTGGCTACACTCCATGCAGTCTAGCACCCTGAGTCTCCTAGCCACCACAGGGTCCTCCAACAACAATGCGTTCAGAGTTTCCAAGTACTCCGCAAAGTTATTGAGGAGGCTACCTCCCACGCGCAAGTCCGTGGATGGGGGTAGTACGCTACCCTCCTCTTCAGTGCGATTTTCTGGTAGCCGGACTCACTTCGAGGTAGTGAGAACATGCCCCCAAGAAGAGTGGCGGTCAACATGACCGACCTGTTGGGAGTAGATAATTAGTTGGGAATTCTCGATGGGGACGTCCCCCCTGAGGATGTGACACAACTAGAACCATCAGGAAGGTTTACCAACCAACAGAGGAACCTCCCAGGTCTCCCTCCTCCCACCAAGGCATTGTATCTCAGCCAGAATGTCAATAAGGGTAAAGAGCATGTCAGAGCTGTCAAGCACTCCGACCTGTCCACCTCAGTACAGAAGACGGAAGAGGACCCTGAGAAGGCCGCACTATGCCAGTAGCTTGCTGAGAAAAAGAATTTGGTCGATGAACTTCTGGATGAGAGCATTGTAGAGCAACGACCCGACTATGGTGATCCTAGGCCAGGGTAGCAGGGACAGGAACAACTACCCCTCAGCGAGATTCCCCTAGGAAACCCTAATCATGCCACATTCACTGACAGGGTGGAAGCCGGAGCCCATGGCAAGAGGGAACTGTGTGTCTCACTGAACTGTCCCAAATGGCGCGACCACCTAGGGAACCCCATTCGGGCTCCTCTAGCCACCCCAAGGGACTCTCCACCAGCCGCTTCACAAGCCGCTGAGCCTACCTATTAAATTGAAGAGCTCGACAATGCGGTCGTGTTTAGGGATCCCCGTCAGGACCAGGACCCCCATCCGAATTATCCAATGATGGTACTCATTACCCACCTGGAAGATTTAGAGACGCGATAGGTGGCGGTCGCAGCTGATGGTAAGTCGTACCCGGCATGGGTGGATGACATGTCGGCACCCCCGGGACTCAAAAATACCACTTTCTCCCCCTTCAATAAGAAGGGGGACCCGCTGAAGCACCTGGCCCACTTCAACTTGAGGTGTGGGAATATGTTAGGGACCCCAGTGCAATAGGAGGCTGCCAAGATCCTTTGTTTTGTTCAAACACTGGAGGGGCCGACATTCGTTTGGTACAACCATCTCCCCGTTGGATCTGTGACTAGTTGGGAAGATCTTCACAAAAAGTTCCTTTACCAGTTCAGCTCTACCACCCGAAGGAAGAACATCGTAGACCTCTTCAGGTGCAAGAAAAGGCCTAATGAGCGAGTCGCAGACTTCATCGCCCGGTGGAAGGGACTCAGGTACTCCCTTGACATGCCACTGATTCAGGAGCAATTACTGAAGATGTGAGTGGGAAATGTCAAGACAGAACTGGTTCCCTCTCTAATAACTCAGAATTATCCCGGAGGGTTCCAAGAATTCTCGGATAAGGCCCAGTGCCTCAAAGAAGACCTACAACAGGCCAGTCATCCATTCCTGCTTCCCCCCTGCAATTCCAGAAAGGAGGGATTCCAGATCTGAGCCCTCCGCAGTGGCCTAGAGAGAAGCCCCCAGGAAACTAGAGTTGCTACCAGTAGCACCAGCTTTGTATCCCCGCAGAGGTCCACCACCACGGGCACAGTTTCCTGCCCAGTAGTGCCTACCCTAGAATCTACAGGTTCCCCCGTGTAATGATCCATCACTTCCTAGGTGAGATAATCAAGTTCTGCATCCTCGAAAGCCTACTCTGCCCCCTCGTTAGGGACAGGCTCCCAGAGCCCCCTTTCTGAACAGAAGGAATCATGACTACTCATTCGATGAGGCTCAGGTCCCCAGTTACTTCCGTAGCACCTTAGAGTAGAGAATTGTGCGACTACCAGAGTATCAGAAGCCAGAGGAGGCACACCTCACTGACCGCCCCGACTACTGCCCTTATCACCAGATCCTGGGGAACACCATCAAGCAGTGCTATGTGTTCAAGGATTGGATTCAAGAACATATAGACAACAACATAGTCAGGTTGGGCCAAGCCCCGACACAAGTGGCGGGTGTCTTTGTAGGGTCAGATAGCGGTAGCGATGATGAAGGTGAGTGGCAGTGGGTTCCAAGTCGTGGATCCCAGAACTACGATGACTGGATGTACCACAAAATAGTCACCCGCACCCATGGCATTATCCGTGCACACCTGAATCAGCCAGAGTCTTTAGAAGTTGCGACCATCACTTTGGTGTCATCATCTCAGCCGACTTCTTCCTAGAAGAGCAAGCATCGGCGGTCCAAGAAGAAGCAACACGCCCTACCATTGTCGTCGTCATCTCGCACTCTCGGTGACTTTATTCCCCCAGAGATGGGAATCCCTCCCAGAATCTGCCTAGTGGTGGATGATTCATTAAGTGACAGTCAGGGGTACGCTTCGGTTAACATCGTCGAGTTGGTATATCCCTATATGACTCCCGAAGAGGGGGAGTTCCAGGAGAACCTCCCCAATGTCCTCAGCCGATGCCAACGTCGGCGGAGCCGTGACTATATGAGTCACTAGGGAACGCCAGTTGACACCTCCAGCTAGGCCGTGCATGCCGCTGATACCAGACAGTAGGCCCAACGCAGAACTCAGCACACACAGCCTCTTCATCGGGTGTCGACAGGCTCGCCTCCACCACCGTTTGTGCTACTGGATCAAGAAGAACCACCTCGATCGTGCTGCCACCAGTTTCTCCCAGCAACAATATGATCATATCCATCTGTTCCTCATCTGGAAGCTACCCTCCATGCTTTGACTGGTGATCAGCGGGATGTCCCCAGTACCAGTCAGCCGTTGGTCCAGCCGATTGGGCCCATTGTGCCTCCAGTCGTCGAGCGGCCTCCTGTAAGCAAAAGTTCACTCTTGGAATGGAAGTATGATGTTTTGAAGCACCTAGCCATCATCCCATTGAGGATCTCAATCCTTGAAGCCCTTATCCTATCGCCAGATATTCGTGAAGACCTCACTGAGGCTTTAAGAAACCCCCTGCAGTTTGAGACGGAGGTAGCAGCTGCATAATATTTCCATGCCAAAATAGTTGAGAATGTCGAATGACAGGCCGTCATTTCATTCTTGAGAGAAGAAGAAGGCTCTCCCATACAGGGGAACATCTGACCGCTGTACATCACCAGCCAATTCAATGGTGTGGAGGTTCGCCGCTGTCTCATTGACACTAGCTCCGGGATCAACCTTATCCCAACGCGGATGCTGCATAAGCTATGATTATCCGAGGATGATTGGAATCCCTCTGATTTAAGGATCCAGAGATATGATAGGACAGAGCAGACCCCGGTTGGCAAGATCCACCTGAAGACTCAGTTCAGCGGCATAGTTTCCAGCACCAAATTCATGGTTGTATCCCAGGACATCGCGTACAATGCATTGATGGGAAGACCGTGGATCCACCTGCACGTGGCGGTCCCCTCGTCATATCACCAATGACTCAAGTACTCCCTTAATGGACGAGTAGGTGTACTCCAAGGTGATGCATCTCCTTTTTCCTCTTGTGAAGCCCGCTACTTGGATGCTCATTATTATAAGGGAAAGGTTAAACAAGTCCAGGAAAGCGAAGTTGAGCTCGTCACCGCTACGACTGACCCCTAGACATGCCTGAATGATGCCTACATCTTCCTGATCCATCAGTTGGAGGCCACAACCCCCGATATGAGGCAGCATTTTGTCATTTCCAGGACAAGAGGGAACCACAATCCCAAGTCTAGGTGGTGTCAGAAGATCACTTAGTATTCTTATACGAACCAGGCTCCAGTGATCTCGGTGCCTCCCACTCCCATCAGATATTGAGACGTTCGGCTCATGGCAACGGTAGTGTGTCATACCTTTCTGTTTTGCTGGGTCGAAATAAGTCAGCTCTAGCCGATGTGCCACTACTGATTCTATATTATCAAGCATGGCCCCTTGGGCCGGAGACCAGATGGGATTGGGTCGAAAGCCTTCATAGCCATGGTCTCAGCAGCGTCGGAGTGCCCCGATGCAATGACCACTGCCACACAGGCTGGTAGCAGCCTCCCATCAGGATGTGGTACCCCAGTAGAAGATTCCCCAACAAAGGATCCCTCCATAAGTGGAGAATAAGATATAGAAGATGATCCCCCTACCTTTGAGGAAGGCATATCAGCTGTGGTCGACGAATTGGTACAGGTGAACATCGGTAGCGAGGCAGATCCAAGACCTACATTGATCAGTGCTGCTATGTCCCTCGAGGAGTAGCAGTGGTACGTAGGCTTCCTCAAATAGCATCGTGATGTATTCACCTGGAGTTATAATGATATTACAGGACTAGATCCTCAGGTATCCGTCCACCGCCTTGGTCTCCCATGAATCATCGTGGGTTCAAGAAGCCTCCCAGAAAGATGCACCCTTCTCACGGTGCCATGGTTGAAACCAAAGTTGACAAGCTCAGCAGGGCCAATATCATCAAGGAAGTCCAGTACCCCAAGTGGATAGCCAACATCATGCCAGTTAGGAAGAAGAATGGACAGATCAGAGTCTGTATCGACTTCCGAGATCTCAACCTCCATTGTCCGAAGGATGATTTTCCCCTTCCAGTGATAGAGTTGTTGATTGACGTGATGGAGGGGTTACAATACCTCTCCTTCATGGATGGTTACTCTAGATATAATCAGATCTATATGGCCCCCGAGGATGAAGAGTCTACTATTTTCAGGGCTCCCCAAGGTACTTTCTGTTACCAAGTTATGCCCTTCGACCTGAAGAATGTAGGTGCCACCTATCAGTGGGCCATGCACCGCGTATTCAAGACGATCTTTGGAACGTTGGTGGAATTCTATGTGGATGATTTGGTAGTCAAATATCACCAGTTCCAGGACCATCTCAGGGACCTTGAAAAAGTGTTCAGCTTCCTCGGTTCCCGCCACCTGAAGATGAACCCGTTGAAGTGTGCCTTCGGGGTCACCTTTGGGAAGTTCCTTGGATTCGTTTTCTGGTACCGGGGCATAGGGATCGACCCGGAGAAGATCAAGGCCATCAGCCAGATGCCTTCCCCGAGAAATATTCGGGAGTTGCGAGGTCTCCAAGGACACTTATCCTATATACGCTCATTCATTGTGAATCTGGATGGCATGTGTAAGCCCTTTTCTAGACTCATGAAGAAAGGCTCCGCTTATGAGTGGGACGAAGAGTGCCAGACCTCCTTTGAGGAAATCAAACGATATTTTCTCCAGCCTCCAGTCTTGATGCCACCCTTCCCCGGAAAGCCGCTGATTCTCTATGTCACCGCCTTGGAATGATCCATCAGTTCCCTTCTCGCCCAGAAGAACAATTAGGGGATAGAGAACATCCTCTACTACCTCAGCCACATAATCCTCAATATGGAGGCCCGAAACTCTCCCATCATGAAAAGATTCCTTGCACTCATGTTTTCCATGAAGATGTTGTGTCATTACCTGCAACACCATGAGGTACAGTTTGTCTCTCGGGTAGACCAACTGAAGTACATTCTGAGCAGTCCCATGTTTATTGGCTGACTGGCGCAATGGCCAGTAATCCTCTAGCAGTTGGACATCAGGTTCATACCCAAGAAGGATATCAAGGGAAATGCATTGGAAGATTTCCTAGCTGCCCATCCAACCTCCACAGACCAGTCCCTAGACCTATATTTTCATGATGAGGCAATCCTCTTAGTCGATCAAGCCACCACATGTTGGCAGATGCACATTGACGGTGCCTCCCAGAGTCTCACCGGTAGGAGGCTCAATGATCCTAGGATCAACAGAGTAGGCCTGAGTATTGTCTTTATCACCCTAGCGCAAGCCTTCCTGCCTTACTCGTTCCAGTTATCGGAAGGTTTCCCTAACAATGAGGCAGAGTATCAGACCCTAATTACTGGTCTTGAGTTGGACCTTGAGATCGATGTGCCCCATTTTCATGTGGAAGGGGACTCCGAGCTAGTTATTAAGCAGGTAAATGGTGACTATTTTGGATGAAACCCAGATCTCATGCTGTTTTTAGAACACACACTCCAGGTAATGACCTAGTTCCCTTCTCGGCCAGAGATTGTCCATGTCCCTCGGTCACAGAATGGTCGAGCAGATGCTTTGGCCAGCCTAGCTGCATCACTTGCAAAGCTCGAATAGGATAGTCTAATCATCCACGTGGTGCACTGGAGATTCATTGCTCCCGTCACCCCAGAGGATGACGAGGTCCAGTGGGTGAGCCATCTTACCATCGGGGCTTCCGCGTCAGGAACCCCAAGTTCTCCAGATGTAGTGGTCGAAGAAACTCCCGACTAGAGATCCCCTTTTTTTGATTATCTACAAAGTGGTTGCCTCCTGGAAAACCGGGCCGAGCGCGAGCAAATCCAATATCACACACTACAGTTTACTCTCCAGAGTGGTCCCAGCCTTGAGCAGATCCTCTATAAACGTAGGTTCGATGGTGTTCTCCTCCGTTGCATCCAAGGAGTCAAGATTCCACAGGTCATGAAAGAGGTTCACGCCAGTTCCAGTGGTGTCCATCAGGCTGGACCAAAACTATCTCAACAGATTCGGAGACTAGGGTATTTTTGGCCCTCCATGATCCATGACTGCATATAATTCTCCAAGAGGTGACATGCATGACATGTTCTTTATAACTTTGTGCTTCGGCCACCAGATCCTCTCCATACTACCAAGTACTCTTGGCCCTTTGCAGTCTGAGGATTAGATGTCGTGGGACCATACCCACCGGCAACGACTCACCAAGGACGATTCATTCTGACTGCTACAGATTTCATTTCCAAGTAGGTTGAGGTGATTCAGCTCAAGGAAGTCAAGGTCCGTTCTATCGTTGACTTCGTGAGTTCCAATATCATCCATCGATTTGGGGTTCCTCACGCTATCCTCATCGATAACAATAACAAATTTCGAGCAGTTGAGCTGATGAAATTGTACACCAAGTACAACATTCGCTCCAACCATACCTCCCGCTATCACGCGTAGGAAAATGGACAGATCGTGGAGTTCAACAAAACCCTCTCTAAAATTCTGCAAAAAATGGTTTGTCGGAACAAGAAGAGTTGGCCAGATAATCTCCCCAATGCCCTCTGGGATTATCGGACGACGACCCGAAATTCCACCCAGGTGACCCCATTTTCCCTAGTGTACGGAACGGAGGCCGTCCTGCCCATCGATATTCAATTTCCCTCATTGCACATAGCAGTCTATGACCAGAAAGCACCAGATAGAGTGGCTGAAATCCGTCTAGCTGAAATAGAAGCACTAGATGATAATAGCCTTTATGCCTTGCACAACCTAGAAAGGCATCAGAGCAGGATGGCTCAAGATTTTAACAAGAAGGTTTGCCTTAGCTCTTTCCTGTAAGGCGACTTGGTATTAGCTCTCAGGGAACCAATGATTCATGGAAGGAAACCACCCAAGTTGGAGCCCAAATGGGAAGAACCTTTCATTGTTCATAAGGTTTATCCTAATGAAGCATACTCCCTGGTGACTATGGATAGTGAGCGCATAACTCCTCCCACCAATTCCACATTCCTCAAGCAATACTTTGCCTGATGGATAGGTCTTGCATGACCTTAAACTACATTTGGTCCTTAGTGACCTTAAACTGGATTGTGGTCCTGCATGACCTAAAACTACCTTGGGTCTCACATTCTGGCCTTATTTGGTCCTCCATGACTTTAAACTCGATTATGGTCCTGCACGACCTTAAACTTCCTTGGGTCATGAACAACCTTAAACTGCATTTGGTTTTCCATGACCTTAAACTAGATCACGGTCCCCCATAACCTTAAACTGTACTACGGTCCCGCACAGCCTTAAACTGCATGCTCGTCCTCACTGCAAGATGATAAACTGCAAGCTGGTCAAGCCCTCTTGACCGAGGCCCAGCCTCAGGCCCCTTGGCCTTTTCAGGCCCCGGCCTAGGTTCTCTATTGTGGGATTGAATGGTGTGGTGTGATATTATGTCCTCATTCACATTAGGTTACTCACCATGCCATACACATCCCCGGATGAGATGCCTCTTATCGTCCTACATGAGGTTAAACTGTATCTTTTAGAACTACGTGTGGCTTGGTTCCCATCCTTATGGGATACGTAGGACTGCCTGAACATTTAGATTTTAGGTCCAACCCTATCTCGTAGAGATCCCATGATCTCCCAGTCACCTTAGCCTCTTGGATTATCCCTCTCCATGAGGGGTATTTATAGGTGTGCTATAGGGTTTTTGGCGTCATGCCTCCCTTCTCCTAGGAATCCACCATCTCTTGGGTGCTCTCAAATTGAGCCTATCAACCCCTTTCAGTGGTCTTCCAATGTGTTAAGAGTACTCTGGTCTAGGACCTGGAGTGTCAGATTCAACTTAGGCAAGTTCCTTTCACTTGTCATGCTTTGTGTTCCCCTTCATTCAGGACCTCGTTATCTTTCACACCCGAAGGGACCCCCAAAAACGGCATGGATACTACGCTTAAGGGATCTACTACTATTATGGTCCAACTCCACCGAGGGTTTCAGATAGAAAATTGATACAAATCCCACGTTGTGAACATGGTCAGCATTCGATGCTAATTTGTTTGTCCCCATTTTAGGCTAATGTGACAGGATGCTGTGTTGCAAACATGGACAGCAGTAATCCTCTGTCGTCATGTCAGCCCCTTCAGACCTTGAATTTTGGTTACATGATTCACATTATGTACCACCCCCATCATGTCCGGGTGGAATCTTGACACTCTTTGCACTAACCCTCAGTGCACCTCCGCACGTCAAGCAGAAAAATCTGCAGTACGGCATCTATCGGGGCTCCCGTGATCCAAGCGCTAAGACTATAGGCTAGTATCTTCTCTAAGAGCCATACGCAACATGACCCTCATCCCCATGGGATACATGGGGTCACCCGAACATTACATTCCGGGTCTAGCTCAGTTGCAAGCTAGCATCTCCTGCCCCTTATTCTCTAACCTTCACTGGCCTCCTGACCCGAGGCTCCTCCCCCAGAATCTCACACGGTGATGATGTGGACCTCGTCCTCATTAAAGTCAAGTATGCTTTATCGCGTCATGCACATTCCCCCAGGTCCAAGCCATATGACCTTAAACTGTGCTGGTTGGTCCTACCACATGACCCTAAACTGTGATGACATTGTCCCGACCACATGACGAAAAATGGAACTGCATTTTGATGACCTCTTAATAGAGGACATCACATTGGGTATAAGTCATTTAACATACCATTTTTCAATGCCTGTATATAGCTTGATTATTGTGGCAATTCCAGGAAGTTCTACCCTAGGCCGATCGCTCCACAAAAGAAAAACCATTCACCTTAAAGGAAAAACACGATACATAAAATGACGCTTCTTTTGGTGTGAGGGCTAGACCCACACACCCCTTTCATCCCTTGCATAGGTACCTTACCGTTCCCCGCCACCCTCCAAGAACTACGTATGGCTTGATTGTCATCCTCATGAGATACGTAGGAGCACCTGGGCACTTCCCCGCAGGCCCAGCCTAACTTTTGGGTTTGGTCCCTTGACCGGAACACTTCCCCAGGGAACACATGGTAAGCAGGAACTCATACTCATTCACGTTGGGTTTTGTAATCAACTTACCGGGTGTATCCTACCTTCCTTACCAATCCTTGGTCTGAGTTCTATGACCTTAAACTAAGACCCTTTCTAGAACTACGTGTGGCTTGATTCCTATCCATATGGGATACATAGGAACACCCAGACATTTCGTCTCGGGTCAATCTTCGAGGATCACCTATCCCATCCCTCCTCACTATTGGCCCCTCGGCCTGCCCCCCTCGAGGAGTTGTGTAACTGCAGCATTTTCCCTGAACCAGTTCAGGATGCCCCATGATGACATTGGGAAGCAACGGTTCCCTCACCAGAGAGGTCCTTCCTAAAAGTAGGGATGGTCTATGATCTGGTTAATGCATTTGCCTAATGTGCTTCCACAATGGTGGCATAATCTTGGGAGTGTTTGATTCTGTTCGAACAAACCATCACTTCATTTTCCACGATTTTTGTAGCCCTTTATTCAGATCCTCATCCTCTTTCATGTTTGAAGGGACCCCTTAACAGTATGGATGCTCGACCTATGGTCCACCTACTATCCTGGGCCAATGTTCTGGAAGACTAATCATGTTTAGAGGGACCCTGTAATAGTATGGATGCTCGACCTATGGTCCGCCTACTATCCTGATCCAACGTTCCGGAAGACTAATCGACGATATTTGAGTTAGGCCCCGTGTTGCGAACATGGTCAGCAGTCGGCCCTCACATGTTGTCCCCGTTTCAGGCTAATGCGATGTGGATGCTGCATTTCTGCCACAGTAAACAACTATCCTCCATCGCCACGCCCCTCCCACAGTGTTCCGAATTTGGGTAATGTGATTCAAATTTTTCATTCCTCTATGTTTGGATTGATTCCAATTCCACTGGAATTTCCCCTCTTGTGCGCTAGAGCACATTGAGAAGACGATACATCGATTGGTCTGAGGTCCTCTGCCTTTGGTTGGGCGTCCCTCTTCTCCTTGGGAATCCGAGTTCGAATTTCAAATACCCGAAGCTTGGTTAACTCTCCCACGATTAAATGAAGTGATTGTACGAGCCTCCTTCTCTTCTCACATCCCATGTGAGCTTAGGTATTGATTGCTATTTATTTCAGGATTATGGTTGAGCATGTTAAACCAACGGGACAAGTATGTTAAGCAAATGGGTAAGTTTTTTCAAGGAACGAATGGAATTTGGGAAGGTGTAGCCGCTGTAGTGAGCCACTACCAAGCCATGAAAGATCTGGAAGGGCCACATACTCTCCTAGGTGATCCCCCTCTCGAGATGCATCCCAAGATGGCGTACAACTGATCCAGCACGGGGTCCCCCGGGTTGAACTTCTGAATCCGGTGTACCAGACATTCGGGTCCCTGGACTCATTGATGTTGTAGCCCCATGATTGGTATTGCCCCACCTCCAGGATCCTCCAGTAGGATCCGATATTGCTCCTCTGAGATGTGGTTGGACAATGTCTTACCTGCCCTGGCATCTTGACTTCTGGATCCCTCACCAGGAAGATGTTGAACCAGTCCTTGTAGGAGATATCCTTCAAGAAGTCATTGGCCCTCATCTTCTCCTTGTCTAGCTCTAGTAGGTGCCACATCAGTATGGGGGTTTGAGACGTCACTCCAGATGTTCATCGGTGGGAGGAACTCATCATATTGATGGCCCTCCAAAGGGATTCCCCGATGCAGTGGATGTCCTAGAGACTAATGTCGACTTCCCCATGGTGAATATGGAATGTGTTGGTATCAAGGGATCACCGGGTGAACAGCTCTGGTCCAAGATCAGGCTGCCGGTAGAAGTGGAACTGTGATGTCCACACTGCCTCGAACAGACCAATGTGCCATAACTCGAACCCAAATTGGTCGCATGTTTGGCGAACCCAGTATGACCAGGCCCACTCGCTGGTAAAGTTTCCTCTGGACCGTAGGTCCCAGTCCTGCATCCAGACTTTGGTCTCGTCAGTAATGCTCTAATGGAAAGCGCTCGCGTAGAGGGTCGGCGAGCTCTCCGTGATAGGGTCACCCACAACGATGGTTCTGGTCCTGGGGTTGAGGACATAAACTTCCATGTGCCTAGTTTCTCTAGAAGGATGACCGTTATTGGTGATGTTGTATCGAGGAAGGTCGTCTTCGAGGGTCACCCATGAACGCTGGGTATCAACCCCGAAACCCGGCAAGGGAACCTCCTCCAGAATGCCAAAGTCCCACAAAGGTAGGTTGTCAGACAAGGCGTACTCTTTCTGAGAAGGGTTGAGCATATTGAAGAGGGTGCGTTTATTGGAGACAACCATCTTCGCGCCATAAACCTCTGGATTTGCAACCATCTCAGCTCTGTGAGTAGTGTCCTCTGCCTCATTAGCCCAGTTTGCACCCATCTTCTTCCGACCAAGTTTTTCAAGAGTTGGCGCGAAAACTAGAAGGTTGGCACGAAATCTGGAAGGTCGGCATGTAAAATCAGCAGTCTGCAAAAAATTGCAGAGTGTGGCATGAAAAGGCCTAGGTTTGCGTGTAAAATCTTGCCAAATCTCGAAGGAATTAGGCGCTGCCAAGTAGTTTTTCACGTAGGAGCGGAAGAAATTTCGCGCGAGAGAGCTCAGAGCTTATCACACGAGAAAATTCATATGGAACATGGGACCCTTGGACGCTTTTATAGGCTAAGCCTGGATTTTGTGCCCGTGTGAAAAGTGGATTTTGTTCCTGGATGATTTTTGTGCTCCGCTCGAATTTTTTGCGCGTAGGGTACCAACAAAGCCCTGCATTTCAGCGTTTCCCTCGGAATCTGATCGTTGTGACCCCTCGTCGATCCAATTCGGGGGGGGTCATTTGTAGATGCCAAAAGTAGTTAAGTGCTGGAGAAAGTTTTGATATGACAAAGCGAAGTCATATTCAGACATGGAGGCCCGGTCCTAAGGACCCAGAAGTGTTGTGTGATAAAAGGGAGAGGCGCGCGAAAAACGTTATCCCACGCGGAAAGTACCGGGATTCACAAAGAGTCCAGACGTCGGTGTGAAATAATTTTGTGCCTGCGCTCCGTGCGGTTAGTCTTTCATGCCTCCACCTCTGTCGGGTAATAATTACTCGTATCCCCGGATTCCGCGCCACCGGATGCCTATATATAGAAGGAGACCCCATTCCTTTTCAGGGCTAATGAATTTGAACCGCCTCTCGTGTGTGTAATTTTCATTCCACACACATGCAATATGGCCTTCAGGTATGGTTCTTTTTCACGCCAAGTCGCCCAAGGATTCACCTTCGCATGAGATCCCCAAGGCTTAGACTAAAATCCAACCCTTCGGGGTCCTCCCCTTGCGCACAATCCTTCCTTTACGCACTGGCCGGCCAAGTGGCGCGTAATCCATCCTTTGGCGCACACCCCATCCATTGTGCACAATCCCTTCCATTGCGTGCAATACCTTCCTTTGCACGTACGCCTTTTCCTTTGCGCACAATCCCTTCCTTTGCACGCAATCCCTTCGAGTCGCACGCAAAACCTCATCCCCCCTATTTCGCGCTAGCCCAGATCTTTTCGTGCCGGACCCCTTTATTTCACGCAAGCCTCAATAATTGCGCGCAATCCCCCGGGGGCCTTCGCCTCAGTGCTCCCTGAGCATCCCCTCATGTGAACGCCTTATGTCCTCATTCCGGGTGCCATTCGCAGGTGTCTTGTGCACCCCGGGCATCTGCATTATACATGGTTTTCCCGTAAGACCTTCTAGGCTCATACAAAGTAAATTAAAAGTTCCTTGGACAATCCTTCCCATTGCATTGCTTTGTCTCATGCTTCTTTGCATTGGCACGCTAACAGCTATTGCTTCTTCAATAGCCACGCTAACGTGGACCCCTCGATGGTTCGCTCCATGACACCCCCTCAGTACGGACTTGCCGATTCCTTCCCTTCCACAAGGGGCAGAGGGCACCAGTTATGTATATCCTAGGGGTGCGGAGTGAGCCCACCTCGTATGAGCTGCAAGACGTTAAACTGCCAAGCACCTCATCCTCAAGACATGACGTTAAACTGTTACCTGGTCCTGTGCCTCCCACGCAGGGTCCCCTGCCTTGGACATTCTCCAGACCCACTCATCTCTATAGGGAGGGGATCACCCCTCACAGGGGATGATATCCACCATTTCGGAGCGGAGTTTGTCCACAGGGCAGGGCAACCACCTTGGCATAAGCCCCTAGCTTTTCTTGCAGGAGGCAGCACCTCTGCTCCTCCTCACTTCCTCGGTGCTAGGGCCAGCGGAGGGAATGATAAGGAATGGGACTCCTCCTCTCTTCCTAGGTGCCAAATCCCTCTCCTGCTGCACTTTTTCGCCCTCGTGCCTCTATCCTGGAGTAAGTCTCGGCACCATGGGATGCTCAACGCGTAAGCCCCTCTTCATTTACCATGGACAAACCCTTCGCGACGTGATCGTCGGGTCCTTGTTGTCTCTTGTTTCTCACACCGAGCATGACTCACGTGGGCTTAGAGCAAGCATCGGCCATGACCACCTTGGGTCATCTCAGTGCGTAAGTCCCAACTAACCAGAACTATGGGGACTTTGATCTGTGCTAAGGCATGATACGTAGGAAGCCTCCACGAGGTTCAAGCCCCACACCTTGGGCCTCCTCAGAGTGTAATCCCCATACACACCTTGGGAATTCTCAAAGTATAAGCCCGAACCAACCTAAAACTACGGGGATTTTGATCCTTGATAAGGCATTATACGTAATAAGCCTCTAGGAGGTTCAATCCCCACACCATGGGCCTCCTCAGAGTGTAAGCCCCATACACACCTTGGGCAGTCTCAGAGCGTAAGCCCCAACCAACACGAACTATGGGGACTTTGATCCATGCTAAGGCATGGTACATAGGAATCCTCTACGAGGTTCAAGCCCCACACCTTGGGCCTCCTCAGAGTGTAAGCCCCATACACACCTTAGGCTGTCTCAGTGCGTAAGCCCCAACCAACCCGAACTACAGGTACTTTGATCCATGCTAAGGCATGGTACGTAGGAATCCTCCACGAGGTTAAAGCCCCACAACATGGGCCTCCTAAGAGTGTAAGCCTCATACCCACGTTGGGAATCCTCAGAGTATAAGCCCCATACCCACCTTAGGCCTCCTTAGAGTGTAAGCCCCATACCCACCTTGGGCCTCCACGAGGTTCAAGCCCCATACCCACCATGGGTCGTCTCAGTGCGTAAGCCCCATTCCATCCCAAACTACGGGGACTTTGATCCGTGCTAAGGCATGGTACGTAGGAAGCCTCCATGAGGTTCAGTACCAACAAAATATTGGCCCCGACCATCTCTGTGTCGGTGTTCCAAGCACCATTTCCACCTTGGGCTGCCTCAAAGCATTAGCCCCAATCCATCTGGACCCTAGGTCCCACTTCACGTCGGTTCACCGACCCCATATCTTTGGGCCGTTTCAGAGCGTAATCCCCAAATTCCCCCGTCTTGAATGACGTTAAACTGTATTCCACATGAACTACATGGTCTTTGATTCCCTTCCACGAGGATATGTAGGAAGCATCCATGAGGTTCAAGCCCATCACTCATGTCTCACCCTGATCTCACCCTCGAGCCCACGTGTCTCAGGAAGCTCATGCCCTAACCCGGAGGTTCCACTTCCTCTGGGTCCTATCCATGTGTCCATTCTCATGGGCTGCCTCTTCAGGTGTCCCATCAATCCATCGAACTACGTGGAATTTGATTCCCTGCCATTGGGATACGTAGGAAGTCTCTTCGAGGCTCAAGTCCAAATCCATTATCCATCCTGATTCTTACGTGGGTCGTCACATCCTGGTGGGATCATGCCACTTCATTCCCCATTCCCCTCAACCGCATTCTGGAAGTCGCCCATGTCCTGGCCCCTACATTGGTGTTCCTTCCAGGGGGTTACTCAATCTGATCCACTTCTATCAGTGTTCCGATCAGTCCGATCCGTCTCCGCTGAACATTAAACTTGCGGCATACCCTGTGTTAAACATGGGATGCTGAGGAAAACCTCAGATACATGTCTATGGAATACAATTCCCCGCATTTGATGTGGGATGCCTCAGGCTTCCATGCCCTCGAGAAGCCCTATAATAAGGGACCGAAGACAGACATGCATATTCCTCAGCGTTAAGACACACCAGAGATGCCCAATGTGACTAATCTCCTAACCAAAGGTTGCTGCCCTGGCTTGACCCCTTGGAAGGTCCTGACATAAGCAGTGTAATTAACTGGCGTCCATGAAGATATGGCACCGAGAAGAGATTCACGAACTACGTCTTAAATCTATGAGGGAGACCCAAACTAGGTGACGAGCTCCGGGGAGGAATCCATGGAAGGAAAAACCGACATCCCATCATCCCATTTCGATCAAGGAGCAGAAGTCCATGAATAAGGAGAGGATGTCGCCTGCCTTTGGAAAGAGGGAACGCAGGGCTACAGCTGTGTGTCCTCTGCGTGACGGATGCACGTGCCCTGAAGAAAGTGTCAGAAACAGGCATAAAAAAACATGCACTCCTTGATCATTTAGGATTGAATTCATAAGATGAAGTGAAAGATCAATCATATTCATTAACTACTCATAGGTATTGACAAGAGTGTATTTGAATATCTTGATCTATATTTAATTACACTTGGGATTGTTTCTATCCCTAAGTGATTGGTGGATTAAGAGGAATATCCTTGGGATTTCGAAAGTACCGACCATCCGGATGAACTTGCATTGAGAATTACTCAAGAGTTAAGTTAATAGACCATTTAGGATTTAGGAAGCCAATGGAAGGTTCCCTCCTTTAAAATGAAATTAAAGTAATATAATTCCCTTAGTCTGAATAAGAGGGACTAATAGTCATAGTTAAAAACTAATCCTAAGGTCACCAGGAAGAAGAAAAATATGTTTATTGATTGGTTAGAAAAAGTGTGTTCTTTGGATCACACTGAATTTTCACATTACACATATCTTCAACAATCAGTTGACACTTATCATTGGGTATTGTATTACTTGACAGATTAGGAAAATTAGTTCCAATGTTATCTTTTTTTGCTACCCACCCTTTGTCCTAAAGAGGGACTCTAATCCATGGATGATCCTCTCACATTGATCAATGAATAAAAAACTCGTTTTATTCTTGATTATACATTTTACAACTTATTCTTTTCCTTTAAAAACTATTATATTTTTCAAGAATTCAGGTAAGTTAATTCTCTCATAGGAATGGATCGAAGATGAGTATATAAATAACTACCATCACTATAATAATAGAGTTGGACCCACTTGGATGAATGAGTTGACTCAATGTGATAGGGATTCTAGAGGAGATATTTGGAATTTAGATTCCCTTGTTTGATCACCTTGATGTTACTTCTTCAATAATTTAATGTGGATTTTATATTTTGATAAGATGGAAATTAGAGGATGTCTGAATTGATTATTTTTTTCTTATAGAAAGGGGCTAAGTGATAATAGCCCAACACATATTGGATTCATATTATGAATCCCAAAAGATTTAAATAGTTTATTTTTTCCTGAAATTTTATTGAAATGTCGTAATGTGGAATATTTAGTTGGAAGAGACTCATATTTTTGTTAGGCTTCCCATTGATGGTTTTCTACCTAAAAATATTTTTTCCTTTTTCAACTAAAAATTCTAGATTTTTATATAATCATGTGAGGTACATGTTAATTTAGTATAGATTTTAATTTATCCATAGCCTCCTTTGTATAGATTTTCATCTTGGGAAGTTTTTAGGTCTCGTTTTTATGTAGTTTTTTAGTTCAACATAAATCACCCTTATTTTAATGTAGGTTTATTTAGGTTGGTTTATCTCATATCCCATAAAATAATTCACTAAAATTTTAAATCCATCAAAATTTATTGTAAATAGAATATGATTAACAAAATTATATACTTTGAGCATGCCAAAGTAGATGTACAGTTATACCTATTTGTCGTGAACTAGGTGGTAATTGAGTTAATACCAAAAATCCCTTTCTAGAGTTATTACCAATAGATATATCTGGGTCAGAGCCTACATCCACTTGTATTATCTAGATATGGATTTTATTTCAAGAAAAATACCAGAATCTCTACTTCACCAAAATTTTATGAAGTTATCATATACTTAGAAATATACCTTGGATTTTGTTGCTGGGTTTTTAATAATGATATCTATTCCTACCCTCCCAAACAACTAAACTAATCCTAAAAAGTAACTAAAACTTTCTCTGATACCATCTATGTTGACCTGAGATAAACATATATTTATTTTAAATAATTTATATAATTCAAACATTAAATATAAAAAAAAATCAAAAATTTCCAAAAAGCTATAGGTTTATAGCATTTGGGAAACATTTATAAAGGAATCTTATTCTACACAACTTGTGATTCTTTATAATTGAACCACAATAGATCCCTTTTAGATTTATCATAAGTTATAGTAATCTTCATAACCTAGGGGATGGAAACATAAGAAAGGAGTTATTTTAGATGTTTAGTAATGGAAAAAACAAGTGATAAAAATCGAAGATCATAAGTGAGGAAAATATGACCATATGAGTATGATCAAGATACAAAAGAAAATCAAACCAAGAAAATCATATACCAAAATTCATAAGTTATGGAAAAAAATAAGGCATGAATCAAAAGAGTGTTGAGAAATCAATCAAAAAACAAAGTCCATGAGAGCATAAAATTAAGACAATAGTATGAATAAGAGGGTGAAATTAGCATAGGAATAAAAAATATCATTTAGAACATAGATTAAACATAATTATTTCTATATACAGAATTTTGTGCATATCTTAACAAAAATTATCCCCACAGAAAACATTGTTATCATAGTTTAACCACAATTATACCCACACACAACCTTCTGAGAATATCTTAACTATAATTATAAAAATGCACAACCTTGTTACCATAGTTTAACTGTAATTATACCCATGCAAAACCTTGAAATCATAACTTACCTGTAATTGTACCCACACAAAACCCTGTGGGAATAGCTTTACCATAATTATACCCATGCACAACCATGTGATCATAACTAAAACACAATTATAACCATGAAAAAAACTATCTATTGATATATAATACCATAAACAATGCATTGAAGGGTGATATAGGACCCACCCATCATCATCCATACTTACATGTGCCACTTAAAAATCATTCACTTTTCAAACAATAAAGAACTCATGGAAACAAAATGGGTTTCATAAAACACAAAATTGAAAATAATTACCTTTTTATAAATAACACATGAAAATAAAATTGGTTTTATAAAACATTAAAATTGAAATCATTCACTTTTCATAAAAAATCCCATGGAATTAAAATGATTTTTATAAAACATCCACATGGTATAAACTAACATCATGAATTAAATCATTTGAAACCAAAAAATTGATCACCAAAAATATCCACATAATAAAAGAAAAATATAGGTTGAAACATGAAAAATAACTCAATTGGGGATAAATAATTTTGAATATAGGGATTGAAATGAAAAAAGAATTGTGAAAAGAGATTTATTCAAAAACAATTATATTCATCGATGTAAATCCATGGTTACAAGTATCATTTTGAAAAGTCAAATTTTTAATAAATTAAATTGAAAATAAAATCTTTTATTGTGATTTATTTAGATTAAAAACTCTATATATACTAATAAAATATATAAAATCATTTATAATGTAATGTGTTGGATGAATGAAGTTCAATAAGAATTTTTATAACTCAAAGAAAAGAGTTTGAGACACCATGTCCCTTACAACTTTGGTATATATTGAATCAAAATCCACTAAACCGGAGAACATAATCTGAATCTTAAAACCCCATAATTAAAATGGAAATGGTAAAAGGAAATTATTAGGTATTAATCACACCATATTAAAGAGATCGTGGTGTACAATAATTAATATGTCTCAATAAATTGAATTTGAGAAAAATAACCTCTTAACATTAATTTCCTCTTAGTTTATCACACTCGCACCTCCTATATAAAAAAACAACCTACTTAATAAACTATTTTAAAACCTTATTCATGTATATAACCTTTTAGGAACTTCATTTATAATTATTATCTATGTGTATATTTGTTGGATTTTATCTATTTTTGAAACTAGGTGTGAGTAATCTTGATTTTTTTTGAAATAGTATATAATAGAAATACTGATCTTCATTCTTCAACCAAAATGTATCATTACAATATCATACAAGGTACTAAAATTGATGTTTTATAATAATTTTAATTTTTATAATTTCATTTATGGGAGTTTTAGTTATCATCCTTAAATATGAATTTAGTGATGAGAAAGTTTTGATTATTCTTAGAAAATGAGGATGTTTTCTTAAATAATGAGTTAAATTTTTTTATTACTATTCCATAACAAAGCATTACTAATTATTTAATTATTATACCATATATTACGAGAAATTAAATTCTAAAAATCAACCATGATAAAAATTTATATCATTATTTAAGTACACGTTTTTAAACAAAACCAAATAAGAACATACAATAATTGATGGATGGTTATAAGTTGATTTAGTTGTAATATCATTATACCAAATTCATAATGATCATATTTAGTGTTTATTAGTGTGATATATATGATTTATAAAGAATTATAATATGATAACATATAAGATGTCACTTCACAGTATGAAGAAATAATTTTTTTATCATAGAACAACATTTTGGACAATTGAATTTACCATTGTTGTTTATAGCTCATAATGTTAATAGGTTGTCCAATTTTTTTATGAAAAAAATCATTTTTTCAAAAAATCATATTTATCTATTAAAGGAAAATATATAGATGTTGATTTCATTTCCAATATAATATGGAAAAAGAGTAATATGATTTATAATTAAAAAATACAAAACATGTCATAAACATTATACTTATATATCAAATTCCATATTTAGACCAGACTTGAAAGGTAGTGAAGGAAAACAAACCATATTGTGTCTTGGAGGTGGTAGTCCACACAACTCATGAATTCTAGTTTCATTTTTCTCAAAAGAAAAAGAAAATGTAGTTAATTATTGTAATATAATTATAATTACATACCAGTATACTAATTATACTTATGTAATCATTTAAATTTGGTGTAATTAAATTTGAGGTAGTAGAAGTGTAACATCCCAAATCCAATAACCTAAAGCTAGCAGTTATTTTTCTACATTGGCATGAGATATAATGATAACATGCAGAAGTATCAAATAGTTTATAAATCTTTCAAAACAAGTTATATACATGATTCCAACATTACATTTGAAGACATAAAATAAATATCAACATTCTAGAGATAAATTTATCATTTCTTCTAGTATAACCCTAAAAACATTCAATAATCATTTCTTGGTAACCATGGGAGCGAAGATAATAATAAATGTGATCTCAGATGCTCGGTAAAGGAAATAGTACAAGAAAATCTATCATAGGATAAAAAAGGAATGAATAATATGACATAAATGAATAATAATTAAATATTTCATATAACTAACATAATAAAACGTGGAATAAATCCATTCATGATTTAAAAACATAAATAAATACATGGATACAAAAAACTAGTTTCATAATGATAGAATGCATAATTTCAGAAATCATAATCTTATTCCTAAGGCCACATTCCAAGACATAATATATAAATTGGAAAAACATATACCAAATACGCAAACAAGTTCTCCTCATGAGACCTATCAATGAATTGAGGGGATATAATGTTCCCTACCAATAAAATACTATGTCCAATATATTCATTGTATGAAAAAATGAATACAAATTCAATAAAAAATCATAGCTAGTATACAAAATTGTAATATTTCCCTAGTAAATCACTAGATAAATATGATCATATGACATCCAAAGTAAGAATTTGGATTTTATAATTAGATTATATCCCTAATAAATCATAAGATTCATAAAATCATGTTAATATGGATTAAAATTGTGACATACTATCTTGAATCACTCGATAACTGTAGTCAAAACAGTTGGATGATTAGCCTCAAGTGCACATCTCAATACGCCATAGGATAATGACAAGAAGTGAGGGTCTAAAGTGGTATGGTGGGGAGATTATACCCTCATAATCAAAGTAGTGATGCAGTGAAAAATGTATATTCTAAATCCATTTTTTTTTCATTTTCTAAAAAGCAGCTTTTAAGGATTAGCGGTAACCAAACATTTCAAAAGTGTTAACAAAAAACAACAGGGCGTCCATGAATTTCAAATTTCAAATTTCAAAATTCACCAATCACCAATAAAAAAAACCTTCATCGTCTCCTCCATCATCAACTAACACTACGTCGATCGCCGAATACCGTCGTAGACCAACCGCATCAAAACACCACCATTGTGGACAGCCACCATCCACCACCATAACAAAACCAGAAAAAAACCTTACCATAGAATAGATCGTAAACATGACCATACAAGCCTCATAATACAGATCCAAATCATGTCGTACAGTAAGCATCTTCGGCCGCCAAAACCCACCTCCCAGATCCTCGATGAAACGCTGCTCCAGAACCGACTCGAAGAGGAGCAGAGGGTCTCAGGGTCAGGGCAGGGAAAAGAGCAGCCGATGCCTCTACAATGGAATAACTCTAGGACTAGAACCAGAAGATAAACCAAGAACAATTTGACACGAGAGCGCTTGAAACCCCTCGACCACCAACCCACAAATCCCAAAACAACAGAGTAGCCTTCGCTCCAGATCCGACCAGGAGAGGCGCAAAGGAACGCTAGGTCAGAGAGGGGAAGAAGCGGCCTGGGGCTTCAGCAACCACCGTCATCCCGTAGCTGACGCCAAGGACCCGTCCGTCGGAACCCCAACTCCACGAGTTCAACCCAGATCCGCGGCTGAAGCCCGGTAGGGTTTCCAGGCTTTGAGAAGCTCCAAAGGCATCGTCTGCTTAGAATCGCCACCGACCCCTGCCACCTCGGTATTCCAGATCCACGAATGCAAGCTGAGCCGAGAAAACACCGCCGCGTTGGAGACTCCTTGAAGAAACTCTCCACCATAGAGCTGTTCGTGCCATCGCCTGAAGAAAATGCCTCCGCACAGGAGACTCCCGGATGAATCTCGCCGCCAAGAGCCATCCTTTCCAAATCACCCATCATCGAAACCCTAGGGCGCTCCTGAGAGCGGAGCTCCTGAGAGCGCCTCCTTTCTGCAACAGTGAAAAATGTATATAGAGTCGATAACAATGAATAAATCAAAAAATTAAAGTATAAACATCCGGGAAATAAATAATTAACTCCAAATATGAGATCAGTACCATATAAAAAAAATAATTCAATTTTTCTGCAAAATGGGTCAATAATACAGGGAATTAAAAAGATATAATAAGATATAAAAATGTGTTAAAAGAAAAAAAATACAAACATCCTAGGCGCAGGATCTATTATCCACTACCAATCTCCCATCCTAATACAAAAACTTTAGTATCCATAATTAGATTATTTCCCCTTATCCACCCCTACAATCATAAAATCTTCCTAGGAACCAATTACAACCTAGATAGTGTGTGAGATAAAATCAATAGAACACCACCAATGGATTATATAAAAATCCAGTCACTGATTATATACTTAAACAATTTGTAGGAATAAAAATGTAAAACAAGAACTAAATACAACCCTTGTCGACCTCAGGTTCCCTGTGGGACAACTGGCCGAGCATACATGCTATAGCCTATATTGGATGTATCTGATCATTTCATCATTAAATTATTTAGGTAGGGTTTAAGGAATAATACTAGCAACCATGGTGTGATAATGATGATAATAATAAAATAGGATCCAAGGAGGAACCAAGGCATGATTAACATTAGAAGGTCATTCTAGCTCATGTTGAACAACAATGAATCCTATAAATAAGGGGATAAGTGTAATCCAAGGGTTCACTTAAGGAATCCCAATATAAATATGTATAATCAAGGTCATAAATCAAGTCTAAGGTAAATCAAGGGATCTTTATGACATCAAACCAAAGAGAATAATCAAAGGTATCATATATTATGAGACATCAAAATAAATCCATAGAGTGCATCCAAGGCATTCTAATTTTTTGGAGAAGTATAAGGGATCCAACGAAGGCATTCTAGACATCCACTAATAGAACAAGACTAAGTTCTGAGGTGGGTATGTCCGTTGGAAAATGGTTCAATGAATTAGAATGGCATCCTTTGAGTGCTCAAGGCATTCCCTTAGGAATCCAAGGTGATCTCAATTCTAACCATTCTAATAAGGATGAAAAATTTCCATATGAAATAGACACTTTATACAGATATTTATATATATATATTCACAAGTCAACATAGGCCATTTAATAACCATGCCTATTATAATTTAATTAAGTTCATTCCATCCCCTTTTAATTACAATTAAAAAAGGGTCAAGGAGGGGAAAGCAACCCTATTTATTCAGTTAAATGATAATATTTAAGTTATTTAGGCATTCCATTTAATTATTTTATGTTTATTCATTATAATGAAGCACTTACCATTGAATGGGTTTAGTAAACACACCAAAATAGCGTTATGACAGGTCATGACATTGGTAATCATAATTCGTAACAAGGAATGCACCCTAAATGGATGGATTCCATTGAGGTCTCATCATCTAATGATGTTAATTTGTCTAATAAGGGCCTTAGATTATAGTCTACGAATTTTAATTTAAATCATTTGTACTTTATAGGAGATTCACCATGAAACCAACATGAGGCACAGTGGAAATAATTCATAAATAGAGATACCTTGAGGGAAATGTCATAGACCACCTACATAATGCCTGTAATAGCACACTTGTCCAATATCAACCCTTTGTTTGTCTTAAATCAAAATAAAATAGAAGAAATGAAAAATTCCCTAAACATATGGAATATTATCTGTCCTAAAAATATCATAGAATATGACTATGTAAACTAAGAAAAGAAGGCAATAGATTATAGAACTTAGATAGAGGAATAAAATGAGATGAACCATGTTTGATTTCGAGCCCAGATGTAAGAGAAACCAAAATTACTTTCTTAGGCATGGAGGAGGATCCTTCACAGGGAGGAGCTACTGTACATGAGTGATGAGGGGAAAGTGGATAAAATTTTATTTATGTATGAGAAAAAATAAACCCACCATTTTAAATTGGTCACATAGTTTGGACACATGGTTAGCCAAACTGTGTACCAACTGTACAACATCACTATCCCAAGGCTCCCCACACACGAGCTAGGCACACAGTTAGACTAACAATATACAGGTTATGCAAAAAACCGCTATAAATGGGTTTTCAACATTCACATGGCCATGTAGCACATGGTGTATGATTTGAAAAAACCATGAGACACCCTTCATGTCTACACGGTTTTATGTGCATATTTATCCCTAACCATATGCTAACCATTCACCTCTTCTATTTTCCCAATAAAATGAGGCTATGGGCTCCAAAAAAGACCTATAAACCCCTTAAAACATTGTGAACTAACTGGAAATTCATATTGAAATGAACATAGTAACTAAACTTAAATTAAAAGGTTCTTTACTTCATAGAAAATTTAGGATCAAATAGTCTTCCCCACATAAATAAAATTATCCCCAAGTTTACATTCCATGGGTGGTAAAGATTTTTCTAAGAATAACTCTTTCCACTAAGCATGTTCGTCAACCTCGCTCACTTAGGTCTCATCATGTACATGGCCATGCTTCCATAGCACCCATATTGGAGGGACAAACCTACTTATAGGAGCCTTCATGTTTCAATCAATGATATGAATAGGATACTATTCAAAATAACCATTGAACTCAAATTTGATATCCTCAAGATTAAAAGTATGATATGGTTTGGAATGATATTGGTGATGTTGGGATATATGGAGGACGCCATTCATGGTTTGATACCATTATGAATGAGCTATTTTATAGTCAACTAGCCCGAAGCTCTCCAATACCTCAAAAGGTATAATGAACATAGGAGTCAGCTTTACTTCCCTCTATATCTGCCTATATCCCAATGTAGGTGAGACACATAATAAAATATGATTCCCAAACTCAATCTCCATAGGTCATCGACAATGATCAACATAAGATTTTAATCTCGACGAATTAGTAATCATACACTTCATGATATGTTATACCTTCTCTGAAGTCTCTTGGAAGAAATGTGGTCCTAGTAGTGCTTTCTCCCCTTCCTCGAGACAATATATAGGTTATTTGAATCACCTACCATATAAAACCTCATAAGGAGCCATATGTATAGTCTTCCATCTGTATAGTCGTCTGTTAGTTGTTATTATAGGTAAAATTGATGAGAGGTATATGATTCACATAATAACCTTTGAAATCAAGGACACATTATTGCAAAATATCCTCTATTACCATTATTGTTTGTTGTAACATTCCATCCATCTATGTGGGTGGAAAGATCTACTCATAAGTACATGTGTACCCAATGATTTCTATAACCCCTTCCAGAACATCGATGGGAAACAAGAATCCATATTAGAAATGATAGTACAAGGGACCCTATGTAGTTGTATGATCTCAGAGATGTAGAGTATTCCCAACTCATCCACTAATAATGTCTCCCAAATATGAAGGAAGTAGGTCATCTTCATTAGATTTTCCATGACCACCTAAAATACATCACTACCTCAAGGATAACTTGGTAATCCAGTCACAAAATCTATCACAACATAATACCATTTACATTTTGATATTGGTTACAGATGTAACAAGCCAGTAGGCCATTAGTTCTCTACCTTCAGTAGTTGATAGGTGGAACACCTAGTGATAAACCTGCAATCTAACATTTCATCCTAGGAAAAAATTCTGGAAGTGCATGTCACGATATTTATTTGAAATCCATGGGTGTACTTCTCATTATGAAGCATGGGATTCTCAAAATAACTCCCATCTCATGTATATAATAACCTTGACATTCCCTTGTATAAGTAAGATGTCATCTCCATTGATCAACCAATTCAGTGGTGGGTCTGTACCTGAAATATACTCCCTTTGGACCAAGCATATAGGATCTGATAACTAACTCCTCTTCAATTTATCCATATGTGATGAGGATACTACCAAGACCATATGAAAAGGACACTCATAACTATCCCGATTCTCTAGATGTATCTTAAAAATAAGATCCATCAACCCTTATTCATCATTGTATTTTGGAATAGTTTCCATCTTAGTCATATGGATCAAAGAATTATCAACTATGTTTCCTTTTCTAGGCATATAGGAAATCTTGAAGTCAAAGGACTAAAGGTATTTGAACCATATTCACTACCAGAGGTCCGAGTCAGACTATGTCAAGATATACTTGAGGATTTTGTTTTCCGTATACACTATGAAGAACTCTCCCAATAAATAGATTCTCCAGAAACATAAGGCATGGAGTACTGCTCCTAGATCATGGTCATATGTTAGATAATTAAGGTCATGAGGCCATAACTACTATGACTTTTACACAATTACCCCATCCACCACCATTAGAACCGCTCCAATACCAATACCCAATGCATCAAAAAACACTATATAGACTCTTAAAGGATCTAGTAGTATCATGATCAAGATCAGATATGATATAATTATTCCCTTCAACTTCTGAAAATATTTCTCAAACACTTTAGACTATATAAACATGACACCCTTCTTGGTCAAGCCTATAAGTGATGGTGAAAGATTGGAGAAATCTTGTATACCATTCCTATAATATCTAGCCAACCCTATGAAGCTCTATATGTCAAACATGTAATTGGGATTCTTATAGGAAACTATGACCCTCACATTCTCTAGGTATACATTTAGTATCTATTCTGATGTAATATTGCAATTTAAGTGAACCTTGTTGATCCATATGTGGCATTTTGTGATATTGTCATATAAGACATATTCTCTAAATATAATCATAAAAATATCAAGGTGTTTGGCATGATTATTTTGAATCTAATAGTGCACTAAGATTCCATATGTCAATTCCACTATAATGGAATCCTATAATGGGTAGAAAAATAGATTCATCAAGGAAATAAAAATGATGGGTACATTCATAAGACCAAACAATATAAAAAATTACTAAAAAATACTATACCTACTTTAAATCATTGTACAAAGTAATTATGAGGGTCTAACATGTATCTAATTATAGCATGACCTAAACCTTTTATATGAGAATACTCTATCTCCTCAAAGCAGGTAGAAAATATCATCTATACATGGAAATGAATACTAGTTCTTAACCATAATCTAGTTCAATCATCGATAATCCACACAAATCCTAAGGGTTCCATCTTCATTCTTAGTGAAAAGCATAAGTGAACCCCATTATGATATACTGGTTTGGATAAAACCTTTAGATTTTATATCCTCCAACTGCCTATTTAGGTCATGTAGCTCGGTAGGTTCTGTCCTTTATGGAGGAATATACACTAGTGATACTTCTAGAAGAATATTTTAAAAAAAATCTACCTCTCTCTCGGCAGATTTTCTAGATTTTTTGGGAAATACTTACATAAAATGACCCACCATAGAAGGAAAATATACCAGAAAAACCCTATGACCATAAAGGTAAATAATATCAATCTAAGATGTCACTTATCCTAGACCTCGACACTCTAGTCCTGCTCGACGTTCCTAGAAATTCCATTCACCCTTATATTCATATCTACCACCCTCAAGTGAAATGAAAGGCAACCTTCTATGATAATAGTCAATGTGGTAATGAAAAAACACTAGCTAATCCATCCAAAGTATGATATCAAAACCTATTATCTCAAGGAGGACAAGGACCCAAATGAAATGATAACCATAGAAATCAATAGGTAATTCCTTGCATTGGCATACACTCTCTGACCATAATCCCAATGGAGTATCAAAGTCCATCACCCCACATAATTATTAAATTCTAATCCCATGAAGTTTCATGATCGATAAAGAAATAAAGGAGTGTTAGGCACCAATATATTATAAGGGAGATGTGATATTTGAAGCTACTAGAATAGTACCACATACTACAGATTTTCCTTTTCTATTCTCTTATAGTATCAAATTTCCTATGAGAAATTGTCCTGATCCACAGCTATGAGTTACAACTAGACTACCCTGAGTGAGTTCTCTCTACTGACACAAAAAAACAGAAGTATGGGTACCTAATCCATGACCTATTCCATGGATATATTGAACACTGCTACTCCAACTCCCATCTTGAAATGGTAATAATGATCTTACTCTAGAAGTTTGAGTTTTCATAGATTCTCTCCCACTAGGAATAAATGGGATGGTCTAAATAAACATACGAAGATGACCTGTTTGGTGGCATGCTCTACAATCGACTAGGTTTTTATCGCACTGATGCTTTACATGGACTTGTATATAATATTGATGGAATAATAATAAAATTCTAGTGTATATAATTTGACTAAAACTACCCTACTAAGAAATCTCATGCTGCTGTTTCCATACATTGGAGGAACCACTACTCTATCTTAGCACTATGACCTTGTTCCCTATACCATTGGATTCCATCAGGTTGTGTTTAGTAATAAGGACTTGATTCACAATATCTAAAATTGTAGCTAGTCTAAAAACATTTACCCAAGATCAAATGGTTTACCTAAAACCATCCTCAAAGAGTATCACCCTAGATAACTCATATCCTTCTAGGGTCAGTGAAAAACACTTAATCTTCATAAATTATGATTAATAACCCATGACTGACATGGTTCCCTACTCTAGATGTAAGAACTCTCTATACCAATTGTATATTAGTGTCTCTAAGGAAAAGAAGTCATATAACTAGATAGTAAATCCCTCAAAATCAAAGATTGGAGCTGATCATCCTTATTCAAAACATCCTACTGACTCTTGGAGAAATCACAAAGCATATAAGTAGAGATCTTCATAATCCACTAGATAGGTATCTCAAGACACTAAAAAATTTAAGCATTAACTCAATCCATGACTCTAATTACAATAGAATATTATTCCCCAAAAAACAAAGGTATATTTTATTATTGAAACTCTCAAGTAAACTTTAAAATAGAAGAAATAGGCCTCAGAATTGATTTCATGGACTTCCCTAACTATAGAATACCTTCTAGGAGTTGGGAATGAATTCCCAATACAGTTATAGTGGCTAGTTCCACAATTTTCACTATAGAAGGTATCATGGGTGGGCCAGGTTCCACCATCTTTGGGGCATGGAAATATCTATCTTCTTGGCATACGAATCAAGGACGTCAAGGCGATATATCTCCACAATGCCAAGAATGGGCCTCATAGAAGTTATCAAAGAGGATAAAATTACAAACAAAAGTAGAAAAAGGAAAACGGGGATCACTACACAACATACTATCTCCAATACCCACATCGAAGGTTTGGGTATTGGTAAGTGTTCATGTTTTTTATTTTATAGGGGTTACAATATATGGAGTTTCAATTGAAAGTTAAGGGGGGTAAAGCACTATTTATATTGCACTTGTCCAACCCATTTACAGGAAACCATTTTATTCAAATGTCAGAATTTCCAATTTATAAGTTTATATATATATATATACACGAAAAAGGGTCTAGTTATATGTACTAAAATTCCCATGCTATAGTCATCTTCTTTATAAGTAACAATTGGAATACCATGTAACTACAACCAGAATTTTAAATTTTGTCTCAGAATGTAACAATTCAAATATGAAAACTTGATTAGATGGATCACATATCCCCATTTACAAAATTTTGTAATCCATGTAATCATAGATAACTAATGTTTTATCTTGTCTAACCTAAATCACATAATGGAAACATATAATACTTGGTTAGTTAAGGTCACATCCTCAAGTTATACAGGAAAACCACCACTTTGGTTCATTCATACACTTTAACAACCAATTGTTTTATCAATTTACTGTAGAAAATGTTAGTGGAATAGACATATATAATAACAAAGTCACAACCAATAATCATAGGAATCAAATGTAATACAAATAATAAAATGCATCTATATGTCATGAAATATTCATGTTATGTGAATCTCTATTTTCTTATAATGATGCATATAGAAATGATCCTCACCATACTGATCCAAGTTAATATATCAATAAATCATAAGGAACCTCAAAATTCATGTGCTCCACCCAATGGTGAAAGATTATCAATAGTAATAAACAAAATAAAGATTTAAAATTCCCCATTCTCTAGAATTTTGGATTTTCTCCCATACATGGGTTAGATACTCTCAAGCACATGATCATTACCCAATTCTAACACATCAGAATATTCTTTATATGATACCAAAATTTTATGGAAAGGATAATAAATCAATGATACCAATTTTGTGACTTCTTGACCCAAATCACTTGATAATAATAGCCAAACTGGTTGACCACATGACCTCAAGTGTGACTCTCTATATTCTAGAGGCTACAAACTAGTAGTGAGGGTCTAAGCTGGTGTGCTGGGGAGACTGTACCACATAATCTGAGTGTCATAGTGGGGAACAATGTATAATAAATAACTAAAGTAATAATAATTAATAAAGTATTAAAACAAGTATAAAAATCAAGGAAATAAATAACCAACTCAAAATATGAGAATAGTAATATATAAAAAAATGATTTCATGTGTCTTCATAATGGTTCAAGAATACATGGATGTGGGAAGATACAATAATCTATAAAAAAAGTCAAAAGACCAAAAACTATCCAAGCATATCGAGCACTAGCTCAACCATCTATGACCATGATCACATCCTAATACAAGAAGGCAATAATATATAACTGGACACTTCTTTCTTATCCACACATTCATTTATAAAATATTCCTAGGTACTAACAACGACCCATGTAGGGTATGAGATAAACTTAGTAGGCCACCACCAATGATACCTATACAAATACAATTTGTGAGTATAAACTATAACATTATGCATGTATAAAAATGTAGAATATGAAATAAATAAAACCCATATCAAGCTCAAGTAACCTAATGGACACATGGATAACCATACCTTGTAACACCCTGATATTTTGTGATTTTTTTTTAAAATTAATTTAATCCTTTTGATATTTTTCACTTATCACAACACTGAATATACTTCTTTTAAAGAACTAGGTTTTGATTTCATTATATGAAACAATATATTAATCTTACACCACATTCAAAACTTATAATTGATTTTAGTACACACAGTACTATGTTTTTATTTTGTTACACACCTTGTAGAGTTCATTTGATAACTTGTGTAACACGCAGGACTTAGTTTTTATCAAACTAAAATACACTATTAACATTATTATTAAAATATTTTTATAGCTACCACATAGAGGTTGGAAAGGAAGATAAGAATAATATTAAATAAATTGTGAAAATATTATTTACACATGTATATAAAATAAATTCTTTGGTTATCAATTAGTACAATTGAATGTAAGATACTATTTTAAAATAAATAAATTACTCTCCTATGAAAAGTTTTTTTAAAAAAAATACAATTTTATCCAAGTAAATTAAACGAAACACATTTTATTAATGTTTTAAATATAATTTATATATTATATATTCAATAAATATTTTTAATACTCATCCAATAGATTTTATAGGTATAAGATCTGAATTAATCCACTCATCTAATAGATTTTATAGGTATAAGATCTGAATTAATCCAATTTTATGAATAAAAAGATGTATTTTTCTAAAAGTTAATTTTGCCACCTTTTAATGGAGAACCTAATTTAAATATGTTTATTTTAAAATTTTAAAATTTTTATTTGATAAAATAAACTCAATTTTTGAAATCAAAATACAAAATTTATTTTGGGTTATTTTTTAGTGTTTTATGAGAAACCTAATTTTTAGATAAATAGTGAAAAATAATAAATTTTAAATCAAAACCGTGTATTTTTCTAATTTATTTATATAGTTATATTATATTATAATTTTGTTTTAATGTTTAATTATATAAAATAAAAATTATTAATCCAATATAGGTAATTTGATCCAATTTCAAAATGATATTTGATATAAAAACTTTTCAATCTTTTGGACCTTTTTACTTTAAAAATCCAGTTTATCATCATGCCTACGAGATTACATTTAAATTAATTTATAAAAATTATATGATTTGAATTTGAAAAAATGGAATCCAAATTTGGAATAATAATAATTTATAATGTCTAATATGTTCAACTTAGTTTTGACAAAAATTATTAGTGAATGTAATTAAAATTAATTACAGTGATTAAGATAAAAATTATCTTAACAAAGATCTAAACCCTAAACTTAAGGACCAAAATGATCTAGAAATTTATCAAAAAACCATATTATATCCATATTTCGACACTATCCTCTATTTATCAGAGTTTTATATTTATTTGATCCACTTTTCATGGGAAATACATGGGAGGAATTCCCTTTTCATACATTTTAACGAATGCCACTCTCCCTCCACCACAAAAAGGACATCACCCCTCCCCCTTATTAACTACTCTTAGTCCCTTTAGATCATAAAAAAATATGGCAAAAAAAACTACCAAAATACATACCTTAATCATATAAGTGTCCATTTTGTAATAAATCCATCCATGGAATCCCATTGATGAAAACCAAAAGGAGTTACCCAAAGAAGAGGTTGTATCCTCCCTCAAGATCCTTTGTTTTATTTTCATTTTAAACCACCTAAAATATTATTGTTACCTAAATATATAAAAAAATAGGTATCCTAAATATGATAATATGTTTTTATTTTATGGTCTTGAACTACACTTATACATACATCTTTTTAATGGATACCAAACATTGCATTCTTTTTGTACGGCGAACTACCGCCTCATGAAATGATGTTGTTCGTTTTTTCCTTAACCAAATATCATGGTTGGGAATTATGATGGAAAATATATTTTTATCTTTTATAATTATATATATATATGATATTTATGATTTATTTAATCTTTTTTAATTATTATATAAAAAATAACTTCATGCTTTCCATTTTGTGTAAATACGATAAATTCATTCGTGGATGTGTAGACTACCGTCTCCTCAGAGTGATGTGATTCATTCAAGAATTAAAAGGAATGTATTAAAGACATGTTTAGTAAAATTATATTATATATATGAAATAATAATTCTAAATTATATATATATATATATAATTTACTTACTTTCTTTCAATATGATAATAAAATGGAAATAATGTTCATGCGTAGTACGACCTACCGTCTCTAGGAAAGGTGTATTAATTTTCATAATTCAGTATTCTATATATTATTATAAATACATATATACATATATACATAATATATTTATATCATTTTTTATTATTTAAATATATAAACCACTATATATGTAATAGAACCAAGAATAACAAGTCAAAACATGTATGAAAAATAAGATAGTTATCAACCTAAATGTAACTTTAACTTGGATTTATTAATGATAAGGTAATATAAAGTCATAAGTAAATAATAAATGATATTTTATAGTTTAATATGGTTCTGTTATAGATTTTTAATAAACATATATTTATTATATATGAGTTTTGAATGAGTATGATGAGAGTCATGACATATGGTAAGGGTTTTCTTGTCTCACTTTTATTTTCTATGAGACACAAGCATTGTTCACCTTCTATTTATTATATGTGGTGTTTATAATTCCTATGGATGTATTATATGATTATTATAATTAAATTTATGTATATTTTCATATCCATTTTATTATATTTTTTTAATGGGTATTATGTTTCAAAAGCTACCAAATTGGTGAAGTAATTTTTTCTCAATTTTCCTTCTTTGAGACACATGAAATGTTTTGCACCTATATTTTTCTATGAGGTGTATATGCTACCTTTTACATGTTATATAATGAATATGATTATTTTCATGATATTTTAAGCATAATTTAATATTATTATTTCCATTTTATTATGATTTAAAGTTACCAAAGTGGTAACTGTTTAATGATACCATCTCATCTTTTATTTGGATTGTTTATGATTATGATTCCATTGATGAAATATTATGATCCATATCTCAAAAAAATTCAAGAATTTAAATACCCTATGGTTATTCATGTTATATCCATGTAATGGTATAATATTTTCACTTTTTGGTACTTAAAATAATTAATAAAATGTTTGTATAAAAATATTACTTTATTTCACCTTTCGGTCGAAAATCTATGTTCATTCAGGATCATGTTTTATAAAAATGTATTCAATTTTTTTAAATATTAGTATATGATATTTAAAGAAATTTTTTACCTATGTATTAAATTTTTAAAAAATGGTTTTAAAAGGATTCTTCTTGTGGTTTTATAATTAAAGAGCTTTTATAAATTTTTAAGGCACCAATGGAATGTTCGGCATGTACGAACTTACCCACCATCATGATTACCATTTCCTTGATACTTAAATTTTATTTTTACAAGTTTATTTTTTTAATGAAATTATTTTCCTAATATTGTGTAAATTTATTTATTTTATACTTTTTTTCAAAGAGAAAGGGTTTTCAAAAATTATATTATGTTTAAAATGTGTTCTAAATGATCTTCAAAGCTTAAATTATATGTTTTCAAAAGGTTTTTTTAAAGAAAAGTATTTTTAATGATCTAAAATTTTATTTTATATGTTTTCAAAGTATTTTCATAGAAATTTTTTTATAAATGTTTTCATGAATCTTTTATATGTTTCTAAGGAAAATAGTTTTCAAAATGTTTTCAATAATCTATTATAAGTTTTTATAGAAAAATGTTTTCCAAATATTTTTAATATTATTTTATATTTTTTTAAGGAAAAAGGTTTTCAAAATGATTTCAATAATTATTTTTATATTTTCAATTTATTTTCAAAGAAAATGAGTTTCAAAAGGTTTTATGTTAAAAAAAATCATTTTTTCAAAGAAGAAAATATATTTTCCTCAAGAAATGTTTTTGAAAGGCAATTCAAAATTATTTTTCAACTATGACGACATCATTTGGTGTTACTCATTCATTTTTTGGGAAATAATTCAAGGATTCTATTTATATTATTTCTCTAAATGGTTTATGTTTTGATGGAATGATGTTTAAGAAACCCATTTCCCTTTTACAGGTTATATATTTATGAAACCCATTTATCTTTCATGGTTTATATGTTTATGAAACCAATTTCCCTTCAATGTGTTTTATGTTTATTAAACCCACTTCACTTTATAAGTTATTCATAAATGAAGCAATAATGAAACTTACCTCTTTTTTCATAGGTTATGGCATGATTATAGGTTTATGATACCTAATTAATTTCATGGGTAATGATATGATTGATTTTGATCTTATGAAACATGTATGTATAATTTAATTATGATATGGGTGGGACCTATATATGTCTCTCATACGAATTGGGTAAATATTTATATCTCATGAGATAGATAGGGATGGAACATGGAGGGAACTTTGTTTAGTAAAGGATTTTTTCTACTAAGATGGTCTAGGTATTGAAACTTAACTGCTAAGATGCTCATGGGAGTTAACCATGACTTGCAAGATGGTATGGGGAGTGAACCCATAATACTCATATGGCCTTAGTAGCATTTCATTGACTACTATAGAAATATTTTTTATATTATTATGTTTGTGCCACAAATTCTCTGTCATATTCCTATGTTACGGTATCATGGATTATGCTTTTGATTCTCTTATGATTCATGTCTTATGAAATGACAATATTTATTCCATTACTCATGTATATGATCTTTGATATGCATGGTACCATATTAAAATGTTATTATCATGTTTCATACTCTTATTCTTATGTTATGCTTATATATATCTATTTTTTTACCACTATTGAGAATCTGAGTTCACCATTTTCTTATGTTTCCTTTCCCCAGGTTGTGAATAACAATTTTGAGTAGAATTAATAAAGGGGAATATATTTGTGAGAAACATTGAATATATTTTGACAAATTAGTATATTTTCTTCCAAGTTTCCAAAGAAACTAAACTATTATGGTCCTCAGGCTTGTATTTTTCTAATTTGTTGAATATTCATCTTAAATTATGTAATATACATTTATGTTAATCTTGGTTCGCAATAGTTGGTGTCATAGTAAAGGTTTCTTCAACCTTTTTAAACTAGGATGAGAAAAATTTATTGAGATCCCTAGGGGTATTTCTATGGATATGTCAAGGGATGTCTCTAATGATAATCCTAAATTGTCTTAGATTTAAAAAATTGGTGTCATAATTTAGACATAATATAAGTTATTTGTCATTATTATGTGGTTTTACAATAATAATTGTTTATTACACAACTATTTTTTTGTTTTAGTCAGTGGTGGAAACTAGAAGGAACTGAGTTATCTTTGAATGTGACAGAATGTTTTTTGATGAGAAGGTAAATGGTATGGTCACTGGAGTGAAGGATGTTGTGATCATGACAAGTATGTTTTCGAGGAACATGATTAACAACATGTACATTAACCAAATCTTAGATTCACTGAAGATGATAAGGAAGGAGTTTTTTTCAATTTTCAGTAATAGAGACTATAGAGGAAAGAAGATTTAGCTTTCTTTGTGTCAAGAATGTTGAAAGGATCACCCAAGTGAATGTATTAGAGGAATAATAATATGTTTTGTCTATGGAAAATAATTAAACAATGAAAGTAACTATAAATGTAATATTAAGGGTTTAGTTAACAAAATAGATAGGAATATTATCCTCCCTAAGACATTAATAAACATTAATTTATTTATGTATGGAATGAATGGTCATTATTATAATCGTTATCCTAATTGTAATGCTCTTAAAGAGAATATGAAAGGTGGTATGAGTAATGGGTATGATTCTGATGATGATTAGAATACCAATGAAATGTTAAAGGGAAGAGGTATTAAGTAATATGATGAAGTAACCTTGATCGTACCACGATTCACTGCTTTATTTCACCCTTACACCGCTATTTTAAACTGGTTTTGTAATGAATATTCCAAATATAATAATAAATTGAAATTACTGTTTTACTTAATGAATTAATGTTTAGTACTATTTAATAGGGAAATTTTACTTGTTTAAGTGTTTACATTGTAGGAGGAGGTGATTCGGAGGGCCCATGATGGAAATCAAGCAAAACGGGCCAAACTGCGCAAGGGCCCAAGCATTTATGTGAACAAAAATATATACTATGGATACTTAGTTAATTAAATTGGGCTACAAATTGGTGTGTGAATGTAACATTGTGTGGGATACATTTCTATAGAAGACCATGGATCCCAATTCTCCCATTTAAAGGCCCATAATAGGCCCATAATGTGAAACAATTCTCTGCGTGCCAGATTAGACGACCCTTGGCTATAACTCAGGCCTTGGAGATCTAATTGGGATGATTATAACTCCCATGGACAGATAACCTAAAGGCCCACCTCTCCACCACATTTCAAGTCATTTTTACGCGTTTTGGTCAGTCAACCAGCCAGATAAAGATGGAGTAAAAAGTCAGCCTTGAATAGTGACCTAGTCTCTTAGGCACTTGACTTCTTTTGTGGAAAGTGTGATGTGTATGTCCATAAAAACACCTATCACCCCCATTATCTCATTTTTCACGACCAGGGGTGAATGTGAGTCTAATTGGAGAGCTTCTTTCACCCATTTTAGTTCTCTTCTCCCTCATGTACTTCTAAGTTTCTTAGTGATAAACTTGGGGGTGTCCATTGTTGTAATCCCGAGCTCCACATTTTTAATCTTCATAAGGTAATTTAGTTTCCAGTTTTGTTGTTTATTATTCTTAATTTTTACCTTCTGAATTTGTGTTTGTTCTGGTATGATCAATTACAAATCAAAGGAACAAGAATCCTCGTGCTTCCATGCATAACCCGGATCTTGTGATGATTTGAGTGCGTTTGCCTCTTTTCTCACATCTTCTCTTTAATGAGTTTTCTTTTGGATTGACTTGTTTGATGATATCCAGAAGTTATAACCCATGAATATACATGTTTTTTTATTGAGATCAATTTTGATAAAGACCCAAATATGGACATCTCATCACGTTGTTGATGTGATGCCTTGATTGAGTTCGGTTCTTACATCGACATAGTTTTATTGATTACGATCGGTCGCCGATAATCAATATCGTTGATCGATCAAATCCTAGGTGGTAACCTAGTAAGAACTCACATAATACTGGTTTTAGTGGGTATAAAATCAAGGAATCAATGATCCTTCCCATTCCCTTGAGAGCGATGACGGATTGATCATCAAGGGACACTTACCCGGGTTGATCACGATTTCTCCAACCAGTTTCTCTCACTTAGTAGTATAGTTTCAATTGATATTTTAAAATCATAGAACCCCCAAACAATTAATTTAATTTCAATTTTATTAGCATAATCATAACCTTATTTTTAAATTAGTGATCTAAGGCTCCGTCGGGAGATGACCTAGGGTTCCTGCTATACTATAGAATTTTTAGTAAAAACTTAACCTCTAATTTGACGCGCTCGACAACACGATCAAATTTTGGTGCCATTGTCGGGGAGCCAAGATCATTTATTTTATTTTATTTATATATTTTACTTTTTAATCATTACTCTATTCAATTTCCCCTCCATTTTATAGTTTTTGTTTGTTTTTTTTGTGTGTTCTCTCTCTCTCTCTCTCTCTTCTTCTTCTTTTTTTCTCTATCTCTCTAATTCTGTAGTATAACATTCTATTTTATATACTCCTTTAATTTTTTAATTTTTTTAATTTTATTCACCTTCCAAAAAACAATTTTTTTTTTAAAAAAAACAATCAATCAATTAAATTGGACATTGTTGTTGCATGACAAGATCTGGAAAAAAAACACTACTCTAATCTGACCCTGAAATTGAAAAGTCACTCCACTCACAAATCAGGTCATCTAGAGTAGTACAATCAATTAACACTGAGTAAACCTGTTTGGAACCTCAAGTGGTCTTAAACCAATCAAAAATTGAACCAAATCAAACCCCAGAGATCATGGCTGCAAATAACCATGCATTAAAAGAACTAACCACCCCGGATGTGGAGTACCAACCTGCGTACATCCAATATCCTGAGGAAGCGGCCAATTCTGAGCTAAGATCAGGCCTCATCCATCTCCTTCCAAAATTACATGGTCTTCCCGGTGATGACCCTCACAAACATCTAAAGAAGCTTCACATAGTGTGCTCCACCATGAAACCCCAAAATGTGTCTGAGGACCTCATTAAGTTTAGGGCCTTCCCTTTCTCACTTGATGGTTTAGCCAAAGGCTGGATATACTATATGCCTACTATAGTTGGGGGATGGAATGACCTTAAACGACTCTTTCTAGAGAAGTTTTTCCCTGCCTCCCGAACTTCATCAATTAGGAAAGAAATTTGTGGCATTAGGCAGTTACAAGGAGAGACCCTCCATGAATACTGGGAGAGATTCAAAAGACTTTGTTCAAGTTTCCCCCACTACTAGATTAGTGAACAACTTTTAATTCAATAATTCTATGAGGGACTTATTCCCATGGATCATGGAATGATTGATGTTGCAGCTGGTGGTGCCCTAGTTAACAAAACTCCTTCTGCCGCTTGTGATCTAATAGTAAATATGGCTCAAAATGCACAACAATTTGGTACACGGGCTATTGCACCAACCCGAGGAGTTCATGAGGTAAGTCATTCATCCCTAAAACAAAAGGTAGATAATAAACTTGATGAGATTCATACCATTCTAAGGCAATTATCTCAAGCACAAGGTAACACACACTCTCCTCCCGTTCCATTATATTTTTGTATTTGTTCTAATAATACTCATTTTTCTGACCAGTGCCCACAACTTCAGGATTCATCTGAGTCTTGTGCTGTAGTGTTCCCTGGGTTTCCATTCCAACAAGAACCACCGTTCAAGAAAGAACCATTCAGGCCAAATCCAAACCCCGGGTGGCAAGCACAACCACAATACCGACAAGGAGGAAACTCAGGCTACCCCAAGAAGAACTGGTATCAACAAAGCCAAGGTATTAAAACTTCTTATCCTTCAACATCTCAAAACAATCCTCCTCCTCCTAAGTATGAACCAAGCCTTGAGGATATGGTGAAGCAAATGGAATCCGAGAACATTCAGTTCCAACAAACCACACAATCATCTATTCAAGACCTGTGAACTCAAGTGGGGAAATTGACAAACACCATCGATGAGCTTAATATGCAAGGTTCTGGAGAACTACCATCCCAACCTATTTCCAATCCAAAGGACCAAGGTAATGTATGTTTAGTTACACTTCATAGTGGTAAAGAAGTTTCTCCTTCTACTGATTTTTCACAATAGGTATTCCCCCCATAAAAACTCCTTTTCCCAACCCTAAAAAATTTCATGTAAATAAAAACAAGACAAAAATGGTAATCGAATTGTCATTGATGATTCAAATTAATAATCCATTCCTCTTTCTTTCCCTCAAAGACTCTCTAAATCTAGGAATAATTTTGATAATGAGATTGATAATGAAATAATGGATACATTTAAAAATGTTCAAGTTAACATTCCTTTATTGGATGCAGTTAAACAAATCACTCGATATGCCAAATTTCTTAAAGAGATTTGCACCCATAGAAGGAGGCTGAAGGGGAATGAGAGAGTCAACCTGGGAAGGAATGTCTCGGACTTGATTCAACCAGCACTGCCAACCAAATGCAAGGATCCAGGCACATTCACGATAACTTGTACTATAGGGTAGACCTTCATTTCTGATGATATGATAGATTTAGGTGATTCTATTAATATAACGACTCACTCCATGTATACTTATTTATAGGTTGGAGAACTTCAACCAATAGGCATTATCATGCAACTTTCCAACTGAATCACAACACACCCATCAGGAGTGGTCGAGGATGCCCTCGTAAAAGTTAAGAATCTCATCTTCCCTACATACTTTTACATTCTTGAGATGGAAGATACTTGAACCCAAGGACATTTCCCTCTCATACTTGGGATTCCATTCCTCAAAACAACAAAAACGATCATCAATGTTCACAATGGTATGTTGTCCATGGAGTTTGGTGGAGAAAAGGTAAGTTTTAACATCCTTGAGGCTATGAAACACCCCGTTGAAGACCACTCCACTCTTCCTATCTATTCGATGGAAGTGATCTCTAACGATAAAAACACACAAAATTTTATCCTCGACCCATCCTCTGATTTATTTTCCTCTTATTCACCCATGGATTATTTGAGTTTTCTTCTTCTTTTGAATGTTGTGTGGGTTCAGTAAAATGTAAATTTTGTGATTTAATTGATTAGTGTGTTTATTCTGAGGTACCCATTACTATCAATGATTCTGAAAATCTCATTTTAATAGATTATCTTTCCTTCGAGAATAAACATGATCAGATAGATAGTTTCAAGGACCTCACTCCCCCTAAATACACTCCCTCAATCCAAAAACCCCTGGTGTTGGAATTAAAACCACTTCCATCAAATTTAAAATATGCCTATCTTGAGGGTATTGACCAATTGCCCGTAATTATTGCCAATAACCTCTCTCAACAGCAGGAATCAAAACAGCTTGATCTTTTGAGAGAGTATAAAAAGGAAATAGGATGGACATTAGCTGATATTCCTAGGATTATCCCATCTATTTTTATGCACCATATACTTTTAGATGATGAGGCTAATCCTGTAAGGCAGGCTCAACACCGGTTGAATACCACTATCCTTGAAGTGGTAAAATTGGAAGTCATTAAATCACTTACTGCTGGGATCATTTATCCTATATATGATAGTAAATGGGTTAGCCCAGTTCAAATTGTGCCTAAAAAAACAGGAATAACTGTTGTGTCAAATGAAAGGAATGAATTGGTTCCAATGCGTGTGCAAAATAGTTGGCGAGTCTGTATTGACTACTGTCGACTGAATCAAGCCACGCGGAAGGACCACTTTCCTTTACCTTTCATTGACCAAATGTTAGAACGACTGGCTTTTAAGTCCCATTATTGTTTCCTTGATGGCTATTCGGGCTATTTCCAAATCCATATAGCCCCTGAGGATCAATAAAAGACCACATTTACCTATCCATTAGGCACATTTTCATATACAAGAATGCCTTTTGGCCTATGTAATGCTCCTGGTACTTTTCAGCGATGTATGTTGAGTATTTTTTCTGAGTGCCTTGAGAGTTGTATGCAAGTCTTTATGGATGATTTCATGGTTTATGGTTCTTCTTTTGATGATTTTTTGGAAAACCTAGGTTCTCTCCTCCGCTGCTGCATTGAAACAGATCTTGTTTTAAATTATGAAAAATGTCATTTCATGGTTGAGTGGGGGATAGTTCTTGGGAATATAATTTCAAATAAGGGAATTCAAGTTTATAAATCTAAAATTGAATTAATTTTATCCCTTCCATATCCAAAATGTGTTCGTGAGGTGCGGTCTTTCTTGGGTCATGCTGGTTTTTACCGCCAATTCATTAAATACTTTAGTAATATCGCACTTCCCTTATCTCAGTTATTACAAAAGGATTATGAATTTGTTTTTGATAAAAATTGTGAGGATGCTTTCAATTCACTAAAAATGAGTCTCACATCACCTCCCATCATCCAACCACTAAGGTGGGATCTTCCCTTCTAACTTATGTGTGATGCCTCTAACTATGCAGTTGGAGCAGTTTTATTACAAAGGGTTGAGAAGTCCCCCCATGTCATTGTGTATGCCTCACGTACCCTTGAACCTGCCCAGACGAACTACAAAACTGCTGAAAAAGAACTTATTTCTATTGTGTTTTCCTTGGAAAAGTTCCGATCCTATCTCATTGGGTCAAAAATCATTGTCTTTTCTGATCATGCTGCCCTTCGGTTTCTCTTTAAGAAACTTGAAGCTAAGCCCCACCTCATTCAGTGGATGATCCTCCTCCAGGAGTTTGACCATGAGATTAGAGATAATAGAGGAGTGGAAAATGTGGTAGCTAACCACATTAGTAGGATTTCCCCACCACTAGACCATCATGTTGACTCACCTCTCCCAATTGGAGAATTCTTCCCTCATGAGAAACTTTGTGATGTTGTGGAACTTACCACCCAGTATGCAGACATTGTGAATTTTCTAGAAACATCTAGGGTCCCCACTAATTTTAGCACTTCACAATCCCAGAGACTTAAACATGATTCTCGATGGTACATTTGGGATGACCCATATTTGTGGAGGATCTGTAGTGACTAGGTTGTTCGTAGGCGTGTCCCTAACCATGAGTTCACCTCAATTTTGAGCATCTACCACACATTGGCTTGTGGGGGCCACTTTGGCTCTCAACTTACTACTCAAAAGGTCCTTGAATCAGGATTATATTGGCCAACATTGTATAGCGATGCCCATAGGTTTTTTAAATCATGTAATCGATGTCAATTCACAGGGAATATCTCTAAGAGGAATAAAATTCCCCAATAGACCATGTTATTCTGTGAAATCTTAGATGCATGTGGCATTGACTTCATAGGGCCTTTTCCAAATTGATTTGGATTTGTGTATATCTTACTAGATATTGAATATGTTCCTAAATGGGTTGAAGCAAAGGCTACTAGGACCGATGACTCTCGATTTTTTGTTGATTTTGTGAGGTCCCAGATTTTTAGTAGGTTTGGTCTACCAAGATTCATCATTAGTGATCAGGGTTCACATTTTTTCAATTGTAACATAAAAATCATGCTTCTTAAGTATGGGGTTGTTCATAAAGTCTCCACTTCATATCATCCCCAAACTAACGGACAAGCAGAAATTTCAAATCGGGAAGTTAAGCGAATCTTGGAGAAAATGGTACAACCCAATAGGAAAGATTGGAGTTTGCGCTTGGATGATGCACTTTGGGCGTACCGTACTGCTTTTAAAACCCCAATAGGAATGTCACCAAATAGGATTGTGTTTATAAAGGCTTGTCACCTCCCGGTGGAGGTAGAACACCGTGCATATTTGTCCATTAAGCAATGTAATATGAATCTATCAGATGCCGGTGAGCATAGAAAGTTGCAGATTCTAGATTTGGAAGAAATTCGACGTGATGCATATGTGAACTCTTGAATATACAAAGAGAAGAAAAAGTCAATCCATGATGGGATGATTCATCAGAGGAAGTTTCATATTGATGAGAAGGTACTAATGTATAATTCTAGGCTAAATCTCCACCCAGGTAAGCTTCGCTCCTGATGGTCCAGTCCTTATACTGTTACTGATGTTTACCCTTTTGGTGCTATACAGTTTTTACATGATAAGAGTGGATAGAGGTTTACTATTAATAGACAGAGGCTCAAACACTACTATGAGGATTTTTCCCAGCATCCTACAGAGGAAATCCAACTGATGGATGTCACAAATGACACCATTTAGCAGGTTTTCCCTTCTCCCTACATTTATTTACTTGTCTATTTATTTAAATACATGTGTTGAGGACAATGTAATTTTTAGGTGTGGGGGAGGGTGAAATGTCATAGTTAGGATTTAAAAAAAACAAAAAATATATATAATAGAAAAACACAAAAAAAAACACAAAAAAAAAACACAAAAAAATGCATTTTCATTTCTTTTTCTTTATTTTGTGTCTTTTGATAAACATTGTTCTTAAAAAAAACCCATATTTTTTTTCATTTTTGAGTCAATTGTGTGAAAAAATTCCATTATTTTTGGAAAAATGTTTTTCAAATGAATGTTGATATGAAATATTTTTCTATAATTTTTATTGTAAAATAATTTTTAGGTGCTTAATGGAGTTTTGAAACCCATGCCTCCTTAGCACTGACCAATATTTCAATCCCTTACCTGAGAGATATTATAAGCCCTTTATTGCATATTCTTCCTTTTAATCACTTTCTTGAGAGTCTTGGGTCATGTAGAGAAACTAGAACTTGCCTTAATTGTATTTAAATCCATAAGATTCAAGTGTGCTACATTCATGATAGAGGCCATCGTGCATTGAAAATCCCTTTGTACAATTAACCTCTATTTTGGCCACCTTGACATTTTACCCTTATTAAGCCTTAGAGTCCATGAAATGCCTGTTAGGTAGCCATATTACATGCTAATTTATCCCTATATACCCATCACTTGTGTACATTCTTGTTTTAATTTCAGCAAGTGTTGGGGAGAGGGTGTCTCCATGGGAATTTTTGGGAATGATCATTGTTATGGGTTGATAGAAATGGTGCCTACATTTTACTTGGGCAGTGGGTTCACATGCCATATTATATCATTATATTACACATGTTTCCCTCTTTATCTCTAATAAAAATTGTAAAAAAAAAACAAAAAAAAACAATAGTTCTGTACATTGAAAAAAAAGAACAAAAGAAAAAAAAGGATAAAATAGGAAGATTATTCATTATTATTCACTGATCGGCTGTGACCCACACAAACATACAATGGGGATAGTGAGTTAGAAGTGATTCATTTTGTGAGGGGATGAGTGTGTACATTCATTGTGAACACTTGCTGAATTTTTACATGTTTTGTACTTAAGAGATTAAACACTCCTCTTCTGCCTCATATTTTTTTATACATTAAATCCTACCAACCCTTGAACCTCAGAACAACCTGTTGGAATTCCTATTGAGTAGCACACTAGTTTCTGCCGGTAGAGAACTTAGAATCTTGGAAAGAATATGGTAAGATCTCATGAACTTTGGGAAACGAGCATAACTCCATTTTCATTTGTTCCTTGAGTGAAGAGGGAAATTTTCTATGTGAGGCAGGTTGCGACATGTTGCATGGGTGAACAAATGAAGTTGACCAAATTTGAATGCGAGAAAAGACAAATGATGGGAAAATTGATTTCATAAACGAGACATGATGAATTTCATTTCATAAAAATCATGGATATTTTCCTACCTTTGATTTTGGAATGATATTTTATTAGGATATATGACTTTTCCCAGGAGTGAAAATGTTTAGGTGTGGGGGTGTGAGCGTACCACGATTCACTGCTTTATTTCACCCTTACACCACTGTTTTAAACTGGTTTTGTAATGAATAATCCAAATATAATAATAAATTTCAATTACTTTTTTATTTAATGAATTAATGTTTATTAGAATTTAATAGGGTAATTTTACTTGTTTAAGTGTTTACATTGTAGGAGGAGGCGATTCGGAGGGCCCACGATGGAAATCAAGCAAAATGGGCCAAACTGTGCAAGGGCCCAAGATTTTATGTGGACAAAAATATATACTGTGGATACTTAGTGAATTAAATTGGGCTAGAAATTGGTGTATGAATGTAAAATTGTGTGGGCTACATTTCTCTGGAATACCATGTAGCCCAATTCTCCCATTTAAAGGCCCATAAGAGGCCCAGAATAGGAAACAATTCTGGGCGATCCAAATTAGACGACCCTTCTGTATTTGGGAAATAACTCGGGCCTCAGAGATCCAATTAGGCTGATTAAACCTCCCTTGGATAGATAACGTGATGGTCCACCTCTCCACTGCATTTCAAGTCATTTTCACGCGTTTTGGTCAGTCAACCAGCCGGATAAAGATGGAGTAAAAAGTCTGCCTTGAATAGTGACCTAGTCTCTTAGGCACTTCACTTCTTTTGTGGAAAGTGTGATGTGTATGTCCATTAAAACACCTCTCACCCCCATTATATCATTTTTCACGACCAGGGGTGAAGGTGAGTCTATTTGGATAGCTTCTTTCACCCATTTTAGTTCTCTTCTCCCTCATGTACTTCTAAGTTTCTTAGCGATCAACTTGGGGGTGTCCATTGTTGTAATCCTGAGCTCCACATTTGTAATCTTCGTAAGGTAATTTAATTTCCAGGTTTGTTATCTATTGTTCTTAATTTTCACCTTCTGAATTTTTGTTTATTCTAGTATGATCAAATACAAATCAAAATAACATGAATCCTCATGCTTCCATGCATAACCCAGATCTTGTGATGATTTGAGTGTGTTTCCCTCTTTTCTCACCTCTTCTATTTCATGAGTTTGCTTTTGGATTGACTTATTTGATGATATACAGAATTTATAACCCATGAATATACATGTGTTTTGTATTGAGATCAATTTTGATAAAGACCCAAATCTGGACATCTCATCACATTGTTGATGTGATGCCTTGATTGGGTTCGGTTCTTACATCGACATAGTTTTATTGATTATGAGCGGTCGCCGATAATCAATATCGTTGATCGATAAAATCCTAGGTGGTAACCTAGTAAGAACTCACATACTACTGGATTTAGTGGGTATAAAATCAAGGAATCAACGATCCTTGCCATTCCCTTGAGAGCGATGATGGATTGAGCATCAAAGGACACTTACTCGGGTTGATCACGATTTCTCCAACCAGTTTATCTCACTTAGTAGTATAGTTTCAATTTCTATTTTAAAATCATAGGCCCTCCAACCACTTAATTTAATTTCAATTTTGTTATCATAATAATAACCTTTTTTTAAATTAGTGATCTAAGGCTCTGTCGAGAGATGGCCTAGGGTTCCTACTATGCAGCAGAAATTCTAGTAAAAACTTAACCTCTAATTTGACGCGCTCGACAATGTGATCAAACCTATATATGGATTAAGAATAAAGTTGAATAATCAAAGTTTTTTTATTTAGATTCAATAATTATATTATAGGAATGGTGAAATATATAAGTTTATATTTTTTTTTCAAATTATATACAATAACACATTAAATGGTTCTAATGGAACTGAAAAGTGATTTAATGTCAAGGTGATGTTCATGGAAAACACATGATTACGAGAAATATAATACTTGATATATTCTTTATGATAAGATAATGTTTTTTGGATAAAGATATATTTTATATGTATAAGTAAAGTGCATAGTACTTGTTACCCTGGAACTAATTAAGGACACATTGACAAGTGGTTTATGCTATCATTGATGAATATTACAACATTTTTGGTTTTATGAAACATATCCTATATACATTGGAATAAGGAAACATGCATGTTATCACTAAGGATTTATGGTAATTTAGGTCATTACCATGTTTCAAGAGAATACATGATGAAGGTATTTGAATTTATGGTATGTGGTAGATAATAGATACTATATAATTTATGGGGGTTCAGTGTTAAGAGATTATAAGAATTTTAGTGACCTTATTTCTAGATTTTTAGACTTTCATCATCAGTAAGGGTTATAAGGTTAACTATTTGTGGAATGGTTTTTCTTAAACTTCAAATAAGGTTTTACAGATTAATTTATTATCTCATCATAAGAGAATTTATGTATATTGGATAACTTGGTCTAACCTATTTTTATGATAACAATATATGGAATGATCTGTCAATATATTCATGTACCATATGATATGTTAATGCTTTAGGAATGAAAAATTCAATTTTATTTCTTCAAATGAGAGATGATGTGGAAGTTTATCAAATAAAAAAAGTGTAAGGTTATCCTAAAATCATGTAATTATATGTTTTCATGAAAATTATTTAACATTATGAAAAATGATCTTGAAACCAAATTTTTTTTATCCTACTACCTTTACTTTTGATGAATCAAATGGCCCCTTAGATCATCACAGATTTATGTCTTTGTGATTGCTAACTTTCTCTTAAACAAATTCTCTATCACTCTCAACAAGAACTTGATAGTCCTATTTCTCTTCCATGTCCATGTTTTTACTTCCCACTATGTTATAAAATGTGGAAACCTAGTTCATTGTTAGTTTGGGTAGCTGTTATGTTTCCAAATTTCCCTTTTTAAGTGAAGTTTTAGTATTCATTTTTATTATGTGGGTTTCTATGAAATGAAATATCAAGTATTAAAACTGTGATAACCAATAAATGTTTTGAGGGAAAAATTCATTTGGTGGGTGGGAGGGTATAATTTAAATCCCCAATATTTTTTAAATTTTTTTAAATTAATTTAATCTTTATGATATTTTTCAATTCATGCAACACTGAATATAGTTTTTTTAAAGAATTTTGTTTGGATAACATTATATGAAACACCAAGATGATATTTCAACACAAAAAATAGTTATATTATCTTTTATTACACACAAAAATATGTTTGTCTTATGTTACACACAATTTTGAGTTCCTTTGATAGCTTGCATAACATGTAAGGCAGATTTTTTACCGAACTATAATATACTATTAATATTATTATTGAAATATTATTATAGCTACCCTCGAGCCCTTGGAAAGAGAGTTAAGAATAAGATTAACTAAATTGAGAAAGTATTATTTACACATGTATATAAAATATATCTTTTATAATTAATTAGTGAAAGTGAATGTAATAAACTATTTGAAAATAAAAAAAAATTACTTCTCTAAGAAAACTATTTTTCTATGTAGAAACACAATTTTATCTCAATAAATTAAACAAACCACTTTTGATTAATGTTTTCAATAAAATTTTATATATTATATGTTCAATAAATATTTTTTATAATCATCTAATATATTTTATAGGTACACGATAAGAATAAATCCAATTTTATGAATAAAAAGATATATTTTTCTAAAAGGTAATTTTACCGCCTTTTAATGGTGAACCAATTTAAAATCAAATTTATGAAATTTTTTTAATTTTTTATTTGAAAAAAACTATATTTTTTAATTAGAAAAAAATTACTTTGGGTGAATGTTTGGTATTTTTCTAAGAAACTTCATTTTTGACTGAATAGTGGAAAATACTGAATTTTAATTCCAAACTACTTCTCCGTATAATTTATTTAAATATTTAAATTATATTTTTTATTTTATTAAAGATTAATTATATAAAATATAATAAATTAATCCAAATTTTGTCAGTAGAACCAATTTCATAATGATATTAGATAAAAAAATTCCTATCTTGTAGACCTATTTTACTTTAAAAACCTTTTTTTTCGTTCTATCAGCTGGATTAAATTTAAATTAATATCTTACAATTTTTTGATTTTAATTTTAAAAAATGGTTTCCATTTTTGGAATTAGACTAATTTTTAATGTCTAATATTTTCAACACAGATTTTAACCAAAATATTAGTGAAGGTAATTGAAATTAATTATAGTGATTAAGAGAAAAATTAGCATAACAAAGGACTAATCCATAAATCTAATGCCCAAAATTCCCTATAAAATAGTTAAAAAGAAAATTTATCAACATATTTAGACCCTATCGTCAATTTTATAAGGTTTTCACCATTATTCGGGCCACTTTTATTGGAAAAAATGTGGGTGGAATTACCCTTTGAAAAATTTACAAGAATATGTCACTCATCTTCCACTATAAAAAAAACTCACCCCTCCAACTTATTCACACATATAAAACACTTTTTCTAATATAAAATCTGGATAAACATCCTTCCAACATCCCTACCTTCATCCTAGAAGAATCCCTTTGGGAATAAATTCATCCAAGGAAACCCTTTGGTGCAAACCAAAAGGTCCAACTCAATGAAGAGATAACATCTTTACTCAAGATCCTTTGTTTTATTTTCATTATCCAAAACCTAAAATATTATTATTCCAAGATTATATAATAATTTTTATCCTAAATATATGGATATTTTTTTATTGTAATACATGCACATACACTTAATCACACTTCTATATAATGGGTAACAAACATACTATTATTGTGTATGACGAACTACAACCTCATGAAAAAAGTAGTTGTTTTTCCTTTACCCCATATCACGGTTGTGAATTATGATGGAAAATATGTTTTTATATTATACATATAATTTTAATTAATTTATTTGATATTTAGTAATTATTATAAAAAACATACCTTCATGATTTCTATTTTTCTATAAATATGATAACTTCGTCTGTGGACGTGGAGACCACTGCCTCCTCAAAGCAATGTGATTCATTCACACTTTACATGGAATTTATTAGGGATGAGTTTAGTAATCTTATATTATATATATGAAATAATAATCATTCTTTAACAATAATATATATATATATATATATAATTTACTTTCTTTCAACAAAATAATAAAAAGGTAACAACGTTCATGTATATGTATGACCTACTGTCTCGATGAATGATGTATTTTATTTCATACATATATATTATATAGAATTTTATAAATAAAAATATACTAAATATATATTATATTTATTTCATGTTTTAAATTTAACAAATAATTAAAGCATTATCTAAGTAAGAGGATTGTGAATAACAAGTCAAAACTTGTATGAAAAACTAGGCAGTTATCACAAGAAACATAACTTTAATAAAGTGTTATTAATGAATGATTAATATAAGGTTATAAGTAAATTATCAATGATATTATATATATTAATAATTTTTTTATAGATTTATAATAATTTTATACTTATTATAAATTATGTTTAAACTAGTACGACGAGAGTCAAGACTTAAGGTCATGGTTTTCTCATCTCACTTTTATTTTCTATGAGACACAAGCCATGTTCACCTCCAATTTATAATATGTTGTATGTACAATTAACATGGATGTGATATATTATTATTATAAATAATTTTAGGGTTATTTAAATATACATTTTGTGATCATTCTTTCCTGGGGTTTATGTTTCAACAGTTACCAAATTTGTGAAGTATTTTTGTCTCAATTTTCCTTCTTTGAGACATATGCCATGTTATGCACCTATATTTTTATATGAGGTATATATAATACCTTTTACACACTGTATCATTAATATAATTAGTTTCATGATATTTTAAGCTTAATTTAATGTAAATATTTCCATTTTATAATGATTCAATGTTACTAAAGTGGTAATAGTTTATTGCTATAATATTATCATTTATTGAGATTGTTTATGATGAAGTTTCCATTCAAGAAATAATTTGATCCATATCTCAATAAAACTCATGAATTTACTTAATATATATTTATTCATGTTATATCCAAGTAATGGTACCATTTAACCACTCTTTTGTTGTCATGACCCGTCCTTAGGGCCCGTACCATGACTACCCCAAGCCCGCCTTCCATAGGCCAGGGGCTGGCGACTAGCACCAAAGGCATAAATCCTGATAAAAGGGAAGACATTTCCTTTATAAAGTAAACAAACACCACACAGTAAGAAAGCTTAAGTAAACACTAAGTAAACTTGGTACAACTGTAAGTGCCGGAAAGTAAATGGGCCAGAATACAAACCCAATTGAAGTAAAGTACAACTGAAAAGAAAGTACAACAACTAAAAAGTAAAGCAGCAATGCCGAGCCGTCCACTGGAAATCCCACCTGAAGGGTGGGTACAAATAGTCTCCTCAGCACCTTGGGTCCAGCCGTCTGCTCCATGTACGTCCCGCCCAGTGGTCCACCTCTAGGTACCGACTTGCTCCACAAGCCTCAACCACGATCAACGCTGTCCGTCGTCTGCATCCAACACAACGTAGTGTGGGTATAGCCCGTGCAGGGGTGAGTATACGCTACTCAGTAGGGACCCCGAGACCCCCGAAGGTCTCCCAGAATCCACGAAGTATAAACCACAAAGGAAAGGTACAATCACGAAGTAACAATCAACTCTACTTAGGTATATGCCCATACATATACCTAAATCATCAATTCCAGTTCAGCTCCACCATCCGAGTCCAAGTTTGATCTAGTCCACACAGGATAGCACAATCCAATCCACACAGGAATCACAACCCAATCCACACAGGATAGCAAAACAATCATATCGAAGATAATGATTGAAAGTCAAGACTCAGCTCACACAAGTATACTTCTTCGTAAGACGATAGAGATGATCAGATGTAGCCACTGATTCATCTAAGCTGTCGGACCCACGTAGGATATAAGACTGGCTAAGCTGTCGGACCCACAAAGGATACAAGACCAGTTACTCTGCCGGACCCACGTAGGATACAAGTACATAGTCAAATACTGCCAGACCCACGTAGGATACAAGAATAATAGTCATGTACTGCCGGACCCACAAAGGATACAAGAACAGTAGTCATCTCCGTCGAACCCACATAGGATTCCAGTACGGTCCTCGTCGCTGCCGAACCGACAGAGGATTTTAGTACAGTCGTCATCATCGTCGCAGTCACGGCCAACTCTAGGGTTCCCACACATAGCATGCTCGATTCCAGGAGGGTCTGCTCCACGATCCAAGGGGATTCGATACATCAACTGACACAACGTATGGAGTTGATGTATCCCAAAGTTCAGTCTTGTCAAAAGGAACTCAACGTGACCGACGACGCGTCAATCGGACGCCCAGTCTGAGAGTTATTGGCTTTTTCGTCCCAGGGGCCCGGTTGGTTTTTAAGTCAAAACCAACCCGACCGCACTCCAACTGCATCCAAACCTCGAGAGGAGTAAGGAAAAAGGTCCTTCTCACTAAGAGGAAACCAACAAAGTCGACGACACGTTAATCGGACGTCCGGAGCTCAAGTTATAAGCGTTTTCGCTCCGAAGGCCCGGTTGGTTTTGTGTTCGAACCAACCTGGTCATACCCAAAGTTCTCCAAAACATTGAGTGTAATATACTGAAACGACCGTCTCGATCCAAGGATTTCATCGCAATGGACGGCGCGTCAATCGGAGGTCCGTAGCCCAAGTTACGAGTGTTTGAACGAATCTACCCGTTTTAGGGGGTTTTGGGCCCAGACCGACCCGGCCCAAGACCCCCTGGGTCGGCCCGAATCGGGTCAACCCGACCCGAGTCCGGGTCCGGCCGAGTTGGGTGTGGCCCGGCCCAGGCGGGGCGGCCCAGCCCAGCCGGTGCGGCCCGGCCCGGCGCGGCTGGTCCGTCGCTGGCCGAGCGGACGTGGAAAGGGAGCGCCACCCCCTTGATTGAGAAACGGCCCCCATGGGGGGCCCGACCTTGTCACCTACCAGGAGTTACGACCCCCATATTTTTGGAAAACGGCCAGCCGTAATGTCCTGCCGTAATGGCCGGCCGGTGTCTGCTGCGGGACCTGCTGGTCCCACCCCCCTTGGAGCGCCGGCGGTCAGAAATCCAGCCGCCCCCTTTGCTAAACCGCCGCGGCCAAAGGCCGTGACCCCTGTCCGTCTGGTGCGGCGCGACGGTGCCCCGCCCCTCCGTCGCGGCCCGACTCCGGTTGCGGCTTCTTTCGGCCTCAACGACGCGGCGCGACGACCCCACACTCCTTCGCCGCGTGAAATTCCTCATTCTCGCGCGGTTCCGTTGCACCACATTGCCTTCGTCCTAAAACCGCAATGGTGAACATCAACAAAGGGGGAGTAGGATCGGCTGTGTTCGTGCGGTCTGAACACCTCCCGTTAAAATGATAACAGGCGTCCCAAATAACATAAAACAACTTCGACAAAGCAAAGCACAAATTTAATCCATTAAATTTGAACATAAAACCCCTACCTTGAAGTAGTTGTCGAAAGAAGATTGTCGCAGAAAATGGCATCACGAGGTAAAGTTCCGTTCGTGCTTGATGGAGAACGTCTGAGGTGGAGTGGCGTCTCACACCGGCTGCAGAGAGGAGAAGAAAGGCATGACGATCACTCCTTGCAGTGACAACGTTCTTCGTCGAGGTCTTGACGTTCTTCGCATTCTTCAACGTGGAAGACGAAGTTCTCCAAGACTAGAGCCCTCCTCCCAAAAATCTCCACACAACAATTCAACAATAATAAAATAAGGCTTTGCCTTATTTTATTACTCATGCCAACCATTTTCAAAATTCCAATTGAATTCACCAAATTAATTATCTTGCATTGTCCAATTAATTAGGCGTTTTATTGGCATGTATATTAAAGTGGAAGAGTTACAAAATTAATTGCTAGAGGGGGGGGGGTTTAATGGGGTGTTGTGGAAGTTGAAGAAGGTGGGGGATCGTATGGGTCCCACCCCAACTTCCTCACATCTTCCTTTCCCATAACACTTAAACCATCAGTAAAGAAATAAAAATAAAATTGTAAAACAATTTTATTTTTATTCCTCACATTTTTAACATCTCCTCCCGAGCAAACGCAACTCCATAAGAAGTCTTCCTAAGCAATTACCGGTGCTGCAGTTTCATCAGTGTCCTCGGATTTAGATTCTGAGCATCGGTTCAAAAGTTAGGAAAACCCGCTCGTTCGTTCACTGAATGTACCCGAGCTAAACTTCAGAAATTGATTTCGGGCACACCGGGCCACGTAATTAGGTGCTGTCAGAAATTGCGTACTCGTAAAATCCCAAAGAAATTAAGAAAAAATATTCCTTGAAATTTAGGGGTCCTTACATTACTCCCACCTCAGGGATTTACGTCCCCGTAAAGATACATCACAAACTAGGGGAACAAATGAGGGTACTGTGCACGCATCTGAGCCTCCCGCTCCCAAGTGCTCTCCTGGAGGTTCTCGTGCTGCCACCTGATGCGCACTAGAGGAATCGACCGACCACGTAGGACCCGCTCCTGTCGATCCTCAATCTCCACTGGGACCTCCGCAAAAGTCACCCCATAATCAATATCCAGTTCCCCATGGTCAATGATATGCGTCGGGTCGTGCACGTATCTCCTCAGTTGAGAAACGTGGAAGATGTCGTGCACCTGGTGCAACTGAGGTGGTAGAGCCAGGCGATAATCCACCTTGCCTATCCTACCGAGAACCTAGAATGGTCCGATGAAGCGTGGAGATAACTTGCCACCCTGTCCAAATCTCTGTAATCCACGTCGAGGTGAGACCCACAAGAGAACGAGGTCGCCATCCTCGAACTCCAGTGGTCTCCGCCTCTTGTCAGCATAAGACTTCTGTCGGCTCTGAGCTATCCTCATCCGCTCCTGGATAAAATGGACCTTCTCTGTTGTGGCCTAGACCATCTCTGGTCCCACAAGTGATGACTCCCCAGGGTCTGTCCAGCACAGAGGTGATCTGCAAGGTCGGTCGTACAATGCCTCGTATGGTGCCATCCCGATGGTGGATTGGTAGCTGTTGTTATACGCTAACTCCACCAAGGGTAGGTGATCCTCCCAGATACGACCAAAGTCGAGGACACATGCACAGAGCATTTCCTCGAGAGTCTGAATGGTCCTCTCCGTCTGACCATCCGTTTGAGGGTGAAAGGAGGTGCTCAGACGTAGCTGCATCCCGAATGCCTCCTACAACCCCTTCCAAATCCGGAAAGTAAAGAGAGAATCTCGATCAGAGACAATAGATGATGGCACACCATGAAGCCGTATGATCTCCTGAATGTAGAGGCATCCCAAGCTCTCCACTGAGCCCTACTCTCTGATGGGTAAGAAGTGGGCCGACTTAGTGAGTCGGTCGACAATCACCCAAATAGAGTCGTGACCTCTGGAAGTACGTGGAAGTCCAGTCACGAAATCCATAGATATCCCATTCCACTTCCACTCCAGAACCTCCAAAGGCTGTACCAAGCCTACTAGTACCTGGTGCTCCTCCTTAACCTGCTGGCAGGTGAGGCATCGAGAAACGAACTCTGCTACAACCTTCTTCATACCCGACCACTAGTGCTGTCGTCTGAGATCCTGGTACATCTTTCATACCCCTGGATGTACCGCTAAAGGGGGAGTGTGAAACTCCCTCAGCACCTCCTCCTGTAAAGAAGCTGGTACCATGGTACATCCTCTAAAAAGGACTTCGTGCTCTCCTCCTATAGAGAATCCATCAGGTGCCTGTCCTGAGGATATCTGTGCACGCCGCATCTCATAGTCAATGTCCCCACGCTGTGCCTCCCTGACCCACTATAGAAGTGGAGGAGTGACTGTGAGTGACTGAAGAAAGGCTGCTCCATATCTATCCATAAAGGATATCTGCAAAGCGACTAGCTTCTCTGTCGCCTCCCCAAGTAGCTGAATGCCCGTCCTCCTGCTGAGAGCATCGACTACTACGTTCCCCTTTCTAGGAGTGTAGACTATCTCAAAGTCATAGTCCTGGAGGAACTCGAGCCATCACCGCTGTCTCAGATTCAGGTCCTTTTGCGATAAGATGTACCAGAGACTCTGGTGGTCAGAATAGACTGTAAAGCGCTCGCCCATCAGATAGTTCTGCCACATCTTCAAGGAAAAGACCACTGCTGCTAGTTCCAGGTCATGGGTAGCATAGTTCTGCTCGTGATACCTCAACTGTCGTGATCCATAGGCAATCACTGCTCACTTCTGCATCAGGACACACCTGAGTCCGGTCCCTGATGCATCGCAGTAGACTACGTACTCTACTCCCTCCTTCGGTAGCCTCAAGATAGGTGCGCTGGTCAATCTCTGTCTCAGCTCCTGAAAGATCTTCTGACTTCTATCTAACCATACGAAGGGTTTCCCTTTCTTTTTCAAAGCTGAAAGTGGTGCCGCAACTCTGGATAAGTCCGGAAAAAATCTCCGGTAGTATCCAGCTAGACCTAAAAAACTCCGCACCTCCGTCACGCTCCTGGGTGGCTCCCAAGCTAGTACTGCCTCAATATTCACAAGATCCACCGCAACTCCTACCTAAAAGATTACATGTCCCAATAAGTGGACCTAACGTATCCAGAACTGACACTTCGAGAGCTTACCATAAATCTGGTGCTCTCGGAGTGTGTCCAGTACAACCCGAAAGTGGTAGGCGTGCTCCTCCTCAGTGGTCGAGTATATCAATATGTCGTCGATGAAGACCATGACAAATCGATCGAGGTAAGGCTGAAATATCATGTTCATGAGGCTCATGAACATTGTTGGATCATTGGTTATGCCGAAAGGCATAACCAAGAACTCATAATGTCCATATCGACATCTGAAGGCCGTCTTCTGTACGTCCTCGTCCCAAACTCTGAGTTGATGATAGCCTGACCTGAGGTCTATCTTCGAGAACCACCGTGCTCCCTTGAGCTGATCGAAGAGGTCATCAATCCTTGGTAGCGGATACTTGTTCCTCATGGTCACCTGGTTCAGGCAACGATAGTCGACACACAGTCGCAAGCTCCCGTCCGCCATCTTGGTGAACAAAATCGAGGAAGCCCAGGGTGAAACACTGGGTCAGATGAATCCCTTGCCCTGAAAGTCCTCCAGCTGTACCCGTAGCTCTCGAAGCTCATCGAGGGCCATCCGATATGATGGAGTGGATATCAGGGCTGTCCCGGGGTACGGGTCAATATAAAAGTCTGCCTCTCTACGAGGAGTTAGTCCTAGAACGTCGTCAGGAAAAACGTCCGCATACTGATCCACCACTAAAGGAAAACTCAGACTCCGCACGTCAAATGCTCCTAGGATGAGGCTAGCCAACTGATGAGTGATCGACTGTCCTCTCCTCTGTGTGATTCCATCTTGCGCTGCAAAGGCTCCCTTCTCTCCGGTGAAGGTGAACCTGCTCCCATCGGTGCGGACACACCGCACCTTGCGCCTAATACAGTCGATCTGAGAATGGATTGTAGATAACCAATCCATGCCCAAGATGATGTCATAAGGCCTTGACGCCGCTACAAGAAGATCCCAGTCAAATCTCTTGCCTCCTAGAGTAAGCTCACACTACCGGCACCAGTGCATAATCATCGAGTCTGCACCCGTAGGAGTCTCTAACCGTAAGGATCGAGCCAACGGCTCCGTCGGAATCTCCGAGCTCCGAACAAGGGCAAAAACAACTAAATAATGACTCGCTCCTGTGTCTATAAGAACTGCAGCAAGGGTGGAGTAGACACAGATAGTACCTCGAATCATCTCTGGTGTGCCGTGGTCGTAGGCCTTCGCTGCCTGAAGCTGAGCCTGCCTCTGCCCGCCAGCTCCTTGTGGTCGGGGTGGACCTCCTGATGGTGGTGGTGGTAAAGCCTCAAAGCATCGCCCACCACTTGCTGCTCAGATAGCTCCTTCGCCTCGTCTGCCCTCTCCCTGCGGACCACCACGGTCAACCCTCTGACTCTGCCTAGGTGGTCCCTCAACCATCTGCTACTCCTTTGCATGGCGGGCCGGGCACTCACGATCCATGTGGCCCTGCCCGCCGCATGCGTAGCACTGTCTGCTTCTCGTAAGACTGGATCTGTGCCGTGTGCCCCGTACCTCTGAGCCAGTGTCCTGAGGTCATCTACCTGATGGTCTGGTCCACCTGGACCCCTGTGACATCCGTCGACTGCCAGCTGTGGAAGACTCTACTACGTTCCGCCCTACGGTAGGTCTCGCTGCTGGTGTAGGCTCAACAAAAAATCTCTCTACGAGAAGGACTCGCTCCAGTACTCTTCCCTGCGTCGGAATGATGAGGGAGATCATAAAAGCCCTAATCTCATGCCTCAGTCCCTGCTCGAAGGTTCGGGCTAGGAAGAATGGGTCCCGTACCATGTACGTCGAATATTGTGAGAGATCGGTAAATCTCGCAGCGTACTGGGCTACCGTCATGCTGCCCTACCGCAGCTGTAGTAGCTCCTGAATGCGCACCGCACGTAGGGTGGCTGGGATAAACTCTGAGCAGAAGAGGCGCTCAAAGTCTGTCTAGAGGAGAGATGCCTCGTCGTGCACCTGGAGCATCAGGATCCACAATCTGCTTGCTGCCGCATGCAGGAGACTCGCTGCAAGGATCACCATGAGGTCAGCTGGTGTCCCTACTAACCTGAAAACTTGTACAACAGCCTCCATCCAATCCTCGGCTGTCTGAGGGTCTGTCTCCCCGCAGAACCTGGGCGGTCTCTGATGCTGAAACTCGTGCAGTGCACTAAGGCAACGTGCACTCTCAGCGGCTAGAGCTGGTGGCATCGGTGGCTCGGCGAGTAAAGGTACCGCTGGTGCCTCCGCTGTAAAAGGGCCCTGCACCGAGGCCTCATCGCTCGGTGGGATGTCATCTCGTACAAAGCTCTGAACCCTAGCTGGATGCCATCGTGGGGCCATCCTGAAAAGAAACAGGTGCGCCACGATCAATACAGTATACCTGGTGAGCTGACACAAAGTAATCACAAAGAAAACTTTTGAAACACACATGCAATCAATGTTTTCGTGTACTGAGTCGAAAATCAGAAGTCAGGGTCCTGGTGTACGGATACGTCGGCTGCCACCCCAACACTGGACTCCTTGGACTGATAACCACACTCAATACCCTTAACATTATTGCTTCACAAAGAAGAAAGATCAGAGTCCTGAGTTCTGCGGTAGAACCGAACTCCTTTGATACCAATTTGTCACGACCCGTCCTCGGGGCCCGTGCCGTGACTACCCCAAGCCCCCGCCTTCCATAGGCCAGGGGCTGACGACTAGCACCAAAGGCGTAAATCCAAATAAAAGGGAATTCATTTCCTTTATAAATTAAACAAACACCACAGAGTAAGCAAGATGAAGTAAACACTAAGTAAACTGGGTACAACTATAAGTGACAGAAAGTAAATGGGCCAGAATACAAACCCAACTGAAGTAAAGTACAACTGAAAAGAAATTACAGCAACTGAAAAGTAAAGTAGCAACGTCGAGCCATCCACTGGAAATCCCACCTGAAGGGTGGGTACAGATAGTCTCCTCAGCTCCTCGGGTCCAGCCTTCCATTCCGTGTACGTCCCGCCCAGTGGCCCACCTCCAGGTACCGACTTGCTCCACAAGCCTCGACCACGATCAACGCTGTCCGTCATCTACATCCAACACAACGTAGTGCAGGCATAACCCGTGCAGGGGTGAGTATACGCTACTAAGTATGGACCCCGAGACCCCCGAAGGTCTCCCAGAATCCATGAAGGATAAACCACAAAGGAAAGATACAATCATGAAGTAACAACCAAATCTACTTAGGTATATGCCCATACATATACCTAAGTCAACAATTCCAGTTCAGCTCCATCATCCGAGCCCAAGATCGATCTAGTCCACACAGGATAGAACAATCCAATCCACACAGGAAGCACAACCCAATCCACACAGGATAACAAAACAATCATATCGAAGATAATGATTGAAAGTCAGGACTCAGCTCACAAAGGTATACTTCTTCGAAAGATGATAGAGTTGATCAGATGTAGCCACTAATTCATCTAAGCTGTCGGACCCACGTAGGATACAAGACCAGCTAAGCTGTCGGACCCACAAAGGATACAAGACCAGCTACTCTGCCGGACCCACGTAGGATACAAGTACAGAGTCAAATCCTGCCGGACCCACGTAGGATACAAGAACAGTAGTCACGTACTGCCGGACCCACAAAGGATAGAAGAACAATATTCATCGCTGTCGAACCCACGGAGGATTCCAGTACGGTCGTCGTCGCTGCCGAACCCACAAAGGATTTCAGTATAGTTGTCATCGTCGTCGCAGTCGCAGCCAGCTCTAGGGTTCCCGCACACAACATGCTCGATTCCGGGAGGGTCCGCTCCACGAGCCAAGGGGGGTCGATATATCAACTGACACGAAGTCTGGAGTTGATGTATCCCAAAGTTCAGTCTCGTCAAAAGGAACTCAACGTGACCGACGACGCGTCAATCAGACGCCTGGTCTGAGAGTTATTGGCTTTTTCATCCTAGGGGCCCGGTTGGTTTTTAAGTCAAAACCAACCTGACCGCACTCCAAATACATCGAAACCTCGAGAGGAGTAAGCCAAAAGGTCCGTCTCACTAAGAGGAAACCAACAAAGTTGACGACACGTCAATCGGGCATCCAGAGCTCAAGTTATAAGCATTTTCGTTTCGAAGGTCCGGTTGGTTTTGTGTTCGAACCAACACGGTCATACCCAAAGTTCTCCGAAACCTTGAGTGTAATATACCGAAACGACCATCTTGAACCAAGGATCACATCTCAACTGACGGTGTGTCAATCGGAGGTCTGTAGCCCAAGTTACGGGAATTTGAACGAATCTGCCCGTTTTTAGGGGGTTTTGGGCCCGGACCGACCCGGCCTAAGACCCCCTGGGTCGGACCGAACAGGGTCGACCTGAAACGGGTAAGGGCCCGACCCAGCCAATGTGGCCCGACCCGGCATGGGCGGTCCGTCCCGGCGCGGCCGGTTCGGCGCCGGCCGAGCGGGGCGGCTCGGTGCGGGCCGAGCGGATGCGGAAAGGGGGTGCCACCCCCTTGATTGAGAAACGACCCCCATGGGGGGCCTTCCCTTGTCACCTACAGGGGGTTACGACCCCCAGATTTTTGGAAAATGGCCGGACATAATGGCCGGTCGGTGTCTGTCAAGGGACCTGCTGGTCTCACCCCCCTTGGAGCACCGGCGGCCGAAAATCCGGCCGCCCCCTTTGCTGAACCGCCACGACCCCTGTCTGTCCGGGGCAGCGCGACGGCGCGGCGCCCCTCCGCCGCGACCCTCCAAGGTTCTCCTGCACGGCGCGATGGCGCCATGACCCTCCTCTACGGCTTCTTTTATCCTCATCAGTGCGGCGCGACGGCGCACCGCTCCTTCATCGCGTGATATTCCTCGTTCCCCGCGCGGTGCCATTGCACCGCGCCACCTTCATCCCAAACCGCAATGGTGAACATCAACAAAGGGGGAGGAGGATCGGCCATGTTCGTGTGGTCTGACCTCCTCCTGTTAAAATGATAACAGGCGGTCCAAATAACATAAAACAACTCCGACAAAGCAAATCACAAATTTAATCCATTAAATTTGAACTTAAAACCCATACCTTGAAGTAGTTGTCGAAAGAAGATTGTCGCGGAAAATGGCGTCGCGAGGTAAAGTTTTGTCTGTGCTTGATGGAGAACGTCTGAGGTGGAGTGGCATCTCACACCGGCTGCAGAGAGGAGAAGAAATGCACAACGATCACTCCTTGCGGTGACGACGTTCTTCGTCGAGGTCTTGACGTTCTTCGCGTTCTTCAACGTGGAAGACGACGCTCTCCAAGACAAGAGCCCTCCTCTCCAAAAATCTCCACACAACGATTCAAAAATAATAAAATAAGGCTTTTCCTTATTTTATTACTCATTCCAACCATTTTCAAAATTCCAATTGAATTCACCAAATTAATAATCTTGCGTTGTCCAATTAATTAGGCATTTTGTTGGCATGCATTTTAAAGTGGAAGAGTTACAAAATTAATTGCTAGAGGGGGGGGGGGTTTAATGGGGTGTTGGGGAAGTTGAAGAAGGTGGGGGATCATGTGGGTCCCACCCTAACTTCCTCATACCTTCCTTTCCTATAATACTTAAACCATCAGTAAAGAAATAAAAATAAAATTGTAAAACAATTTTATTTTTATTCCTCACATTTTTAACATCTCCTCTGGAGAAAATGCAACTCCAGAAAAAGTCTTCCTAAGCAATTACCGGCGCTGCGGTTTCATCGGGGTCCTCAGATTTTGATTCTGAGCACCAGTTTAAAAGTTAGGAAAACCTGCTAGTTCATTCACTGAACGTACCCGAGCTAAACTTCAGAAATTGATTCCGGGCACACCGGGCCTCAGAATCAGGTGCCGTCAGAAATTGCGTACTCATAAAATCCCAAATAAATTAAGAAAAAAATTTCCTTTAAATTTACGAGTCCTTACATTTGTACTTGAGATAATTAAGAAAATTGATTTATGAAAATATATCTTTATTTCCCCTTTTAGTCGAAAATATGTTCTTTCAAAGTTATGTTTTCTAAAAATGTTTTACAAAATGTTTTACTATTATCCTATGAATTTTAAAAGACATTTTTAAATATGTATTACCTTTTAATTTTTTTAAAAGGTATATTCTTTTAATTTTCCTATCAAGGCACTTTTCTAAACATTTAAGGCACAAAAAGAATGTTGGCATGTACAGACTTACCCGCCTTCATGACTATAATTTGATTTATTTTTCATTTTTATTTTTAGAATGTTATTTTTTAAATGGAAAGTTTTTCCTAATTTAATATATTTTTTTATTTTAAAATGGTTTTCAATAAAAAAGTGGTTTTCAAAAATTTTATTTTGTATAAAAAGTGTTACAAATGATATTCAGATCTTCCTTTATATGCATTCAAAAGGACGTTTTAAAATTAAATGATTTAAATCATCTAAAATATTATTTTATAATTTTTCGAATTATTTTAAAAGAAATGGTTTTGAAAATGTTTTCAATATTATTTTATAAGTTTTTAAGGAAAAATGATTTCAAATTTTTTTCTGGATTATTTTATATGTTTTCAAGGAAAATGGTTTTCAAAATATTTATAGGATTATTTTATAAAATTTTATGGATTTTTTAAAATTATTTCAACCATTATTTGTATGGTTTAAAAATATTTACAAATAAAATTATTTTCAAAAAGATTTATGTTTAAAAAATTACCTTTTTTAAAGAAGAATGTAAATTTTCCTCAAGAAATGTTTTTAAAAGATAAATAAATTTTTTTTAATCTAAGATAAAATTAATTTATGTTACTCATACATTTTTAGAAAATTATTCAATGGATCCATTCATATTCTTTCTCTGAATTGTTTATGTGTTGGTGGCATGAAGTTTATGAAACCCATTTCTCTTTCATGGATTATATGTTTATGAAACATTTTTCCCTTTCATGGGTTAAATGTTTTTGAAATCTATTTCCCATTCAAAAGATATGTGTTTATGAAAATGTATTATTTTTATAGGTTATGATTGGATGAAATTATTATTAATCCTATTTATTTTTCCATAGGTTATGGTATGATTACATGTTTATGATACTCATTTCAATTCATGTATCATGATATGATTGTTTATGATATTATGGAACATGTATATATGATTTCATTATGAGATGGGTGAGACCTATATCTCCCTCAAATGAATGGTTAAATATTTATATATCATGAGTTAAATATGGAAGGAATGGGGAGTTCAGTAAAGGAGCTTATCCAAATAGATGATCTTGGGAGTGAATGTTGACTACTAATATGGTCATGGGAGTAAACAATAAATACCAATATTGCATGGGGAGTGAAATCATAATTCTAATATGGATTTGGAATCGATTCCTTGAATACTATGGAAATAATTTTTATATGATTACATGTCTGCCACAAATTCTATGTATTATTACTATGTTATGTTCTGATGGATTATGTTCTTGATTCTATTACGATACATGTCTTATGAACAACCAATATTTATTTAATGAATAATGTATATAATATTTTATAATAAGGGTCTAATCTTGAAATTGTATTCGCACATTCTCATACCCTTATGCTCTTGTCATTCTTAGGTATCTATTTTGTTTACCCTTACTAATCAACTAATTTAACCCCTTTATTATATTTCCTTTCCTTATGTTAAGAAGAAAGTTATTAAGTATATGTAATAAAGGGGAAGATATTTGTGATAAAAATTGATGATATTTTACCAAGTTAGAATATTTTGTTCCAAGTTTCCAAAGAAACTAAACTATTATGGTCCTTAAGAATGTATTTTTGTAATTTGTTGAACATTCATCTAAAATGATGTAATATCCACATATATTATGCTTTAATTTATATATACATACTTCAGCCTATGTGGGATTTATTTGAACATCTGATCAACTTATTATTTATTTAGGGTTTAAGAAATAATACTAGTGACCGTGGAGTGATAATGTTGAAAATAATAAAAAGAGGATCTATAGAGGAACCATGTCATCATTGACCTTATAACTTCGTGATCGGTTTCGGTGCACTACCGTGAATCCTAGAAATTTGGTGATAAGTATAATCCAAGGGTTAACCATGGAAATTTAACTAAAAATATTTATAATCGAGTCCATAAATCAAGTCTATGGTAAATCCTAATCTATGCATGATTGAAGCCCAAGGAGAATAATCCAAGGCATTTCAGGAACCGTGAAATCACGCTGAATCTAAGAAGCTCATCCAAGGAATTCTAATTTTCAAGATACAGATAAGGGATCCTAGAACAACATGATGGGAATCCACTAATATATAAAGACAAATTTACAAGGTGGGTATCTCTTTTGGAAACTGGATCAATTAATCAGAATGGCATCCTATGAGTTCTCAAGGTATTCCGTTGGGAATCTAAGGTGGGCTCATGTATGACTATTTCCAAAAAGATGAAAAAGATATATATGAAATAAGATACTTAGACACACACACATATATATATATTCATAATTCAACATATTTCATATAATGACCATGCCTATTACAATTTAATTAGGTTTATTTAAACCCCTTTTTAATTATAATAAAAAAAGAAAAACAAGGAAAATACTACCATATCAATTCAATTACATGTAAATAGAAATGTGATTTAGGGTTTCTATTTAATTATTTTAGGTATATTCAATAATATGAAGAACATACCAAAGCAAGGGTCTAGTCAACACACCCAAATAGTGTTACAAGAATTAAAGAAACTGGTCATCATAAGGAATAAAAAGGAACACACCCAAAATGGGTGGTTAGAGTTGATGTGTCATCCTCCAACAATGATAATTGGTCTCATTAGGGACTTAGATGACTGTCTAGGAAATTTAATTTAAATCATTTGAACTTTTGAGGAAATACACAATAAAACTAGAAAGCGATACAATAGAAACAACTCATAAAAGATGATACCTTGAGGGAAAAGTCATAGACCACCTACCTTATTCCAATAGTAGATTAGTTATCCAAAATCATCCCTTAGTTTTACCATAATAAAGATAAAATTGAATAATATAAAAAATACCTAAAATACGGAATATTAGCTTGAAAAAATTAGAAAATAAAATAGAGATATAATCCAAGAAAATAAGGTAATGGATTGAATCACTTACACAGAAGAATCCAATGAAATGAAAAATGGTTGATTCCAAGCTCAGATAGAAGAGAAACAAAAAATCATAGCTTAGGCATGGAGGAGGATCCTTCATGTGATAGGGGTTTTTGTGCATGAAAAAATAACGGGGAAGGGGTGGAAATTTAATTTAACTAAGGAAGTAAAAAACATCAATTCACCATTTTTAATAGGTTACATGGTTTTTTTGAATAGTTTTCCAAATAGTTCACCGACCATTTGATGACACCAACCAAGGTACCCCTTTCATGGGCTAGGAACAAAGTTAGAATAAACCATGCATAAAACATGTTAAAAACCTATGCAATGAGGTCTACAACATTCTCAAGACTGCATGGACCATGATAAGTGGTTTTACAAACTATGTGACACCCTCGAGGGCTCTTTGGTTTGAGGTTCACAATTAGCACTAACCATGCACTAACTATATTTCTTAGCTTTTTTCCTAAAAAACAAGGTTCTGGTCTCCAAACAAGACCCATACACCCTCGAAACCTCAATAACCTCTTTATAAATTCAAATTACTCAAAAACCAAAGCAATAATCATTAATAAAAAGGGTTATATACCTCATAGAAAATCCAATATCTTATAAAAATACTTTTGAAAGATCAATGGGACATTTATTAAGGAAAATACAAATTTCATTTATAAATCATTTATTTAAAACATAAAAATTTCCAAATATTAGGTTTTTTTAATTTGAGATGAATCTTGGGGAATTTTAAAGAAAATTTCATGGAAAATAATAGTAATGATGATGGGAAAAGTATTTTGTAAAGTAAATGTTAAAATAATGATTAAGTTCACACCTTTGGTCAAAAGTACCTCATTTAGAAAATGAAAACATATTCCATAAATTTTTTTTATATAAAGTAAAAAATGGGTGAAAATTAATTTAATAAATCAATGTAGAATCCTAAAAACATTCTTGAAAACATTTGAATGAAAATAAGAACACTAATGAATAAGATTCTCAACAGAATAAAAAAAGAATGTTTATTTTCCTTAAAAACATACTTTCAAAATTTTAAGTACTTACAGAGAGGAAAATGAAAGGAAATCTTATAATTTTCAGAAATAACTAGTGTAAAATAAAATATATTAGGTTTAATATAGAAATATCATATAATCCCCCCAACAGAAACTTAAACGTAAACAATATCAAATTAGGATGGGATTGTGAAATAAAACCTTACCTCAGGCTCGACATTCTTCATAAGTGATTTAAACCTCCTATATAATAAGTTTAAATTTATTATAATTATATACTAGAATAATATTCTTAATTAAAATATCATATATGAACATCTAATCACATTTCAAAATCAATTCATTAATAATATTTCATTATCATCCTCATTTCAGGTATTAAATGTTTCATTATTAAAGTATGTTTAGATTTAATGATTATGGTCCTTGAATACAGATCACATTTCCATTATATGAATAATTTTAATAATGATTTAAATATCATATATATTCATTATATACATATTTATAATTATCCCTAAAATACTGACATAAAAATTGAATTAAATAGATTTGCGGAGGTGGAAGTCCACATATACGCATGTACAACACTATCATTTTTTATAGGGGGAAGGGTAAGAAGGTAAAAGATATATTATATTTAGATAATTATAATTATTTCATATATATATATATCATATTTTTCCATTATTTTCATCTTTATAACCATTCTTGTAAATTGGCGATGAAAAAAGAATTACATCACTACATGGAGACGGTAGGAGTTACGTACACACAATATGTGTTTTAATTTCCCATAGGATGGAAAGTATATGGATAATGGTTGATATATATTCAAAATAAAATGTAAATATATTTATGATACCAGATTCATTATTTTAGGATTGTTAAAACTAATTTGTAAGTAGTAGATTAAAAAATAAAGTGTGAAAGAAGTAAATATGATTACCTCTTCTTTGAGAGACATCCATTGTCTTACAACTTAATACCTCTTAGAATGGTCATAGGAGAAGATAATACGATCCAGATAGAAGGTATTGAATCTATGAATGTTTTTTTCAAATAATTTTCCATGATATAATACTCAATGTTTATGAATAATGCGGGATAATAACTGTCCTTTTATAAATGAGGGGAGGGACACACATGGAATTACATAAAATATTTAAATAGTATAGAGTATGTTTTGGGAGAATGTGGCACCAAATACACAATAATTAAATTTTTTGATAATATAATTCATAAATACATTTAAAAAATAAGATTTATACACAATTAATAGGATTTAGTTCCATTTTCTCTTAGTTTATCCCCTCAGTAAACTTGTTTTAACTCTAAATGCAGTAACACTATTTTAATATTTTTACTATTAATTATGACCAAAAATTAATTTGATCTCTTTATATAATAACAATTATGATTATTATAAAAATTTATTCCATTTTATAGGATTTAATTTTTATAAATGGAAGAAATTAATTATAATTTAATTCTGAAAATACAATGAAAACCGTTTTTAGAAAAATGTTTATTTTAAGTATAAAAATGACTTGATAGAAAAATAAATTATAATTTTGATTCCAATGAAATTAATGGTATTTCATAAAATAAAATGATATTTATTTTTATTTAAAATAAAACCAAAACCTAAATAAAACTTATAAAAACTAGATTAAAAGATAAGAACTAAAAATGATTTTTATTTCAACAAAAACATTACATATATTTCCATAAATGTTGATCACATATTTGTAAGTTAAAAATTACATGTTTATATGAATTGTATTACTTCTCATATATATATATATTTATATATAGAAAAAATGTTTCATGATATATAAATTTATTATTATATCATTATAATTTCATAAAATCTACACATTGTACAACGTCAATATTTTTTATTTTCAGACAAACGTCAATTATTTTTGAAAAATATAAAAAATTCACCCTAATATAATTTTGATATAATGAATTAAAAAATGATATTTATTTTATAAAATTTATTTTACTAGATTTTGGAATTTATATTTTAATCCTATTCCAGAAGACAGTTGTGTGCCTTATATTATCCTTTCTTTAAAAAGAAAAAAAATAAAATAATTGAATATTGAGTGTTATATTCTTCCCCCTTGAAAGGTTTCATTCAAATAAAATCTAGAATATCACCTCATGAATAGATGAGGTTAGTTCCTCACCATAACCTCTCCATGATCCAAAACCACATCTTCAATCTTACGATTTCTCTAATGTATGTTTACCAAAAATGTTATCTTATTCCTTAATAATTGTTTTCTATAGTGTTATGAATATGGATAAGCTCTTCAAAATAAGATAAACCTTGTTCCAATTCAATTTACTCAAAGGTAATCACATGAATTGGGTCTAGCATGTACATATACTAACAAGCCTATACCCGAGTGTTAGAAGCTCATGATTTGAATATAAGAGACCCATGATCAAATATGGTTGGGGATAAATTTATGGGTTACTATAGTAGTACTTTAATAGTAATTATAGTAGGTACTATTAGGTACTATATCAGCTACAATTATTCATCCAATTTGGTCATTCGTGCCACTGGTTTGGGCATACCGATTTATGGGCCTTTGGTCCACCAAAGGCTTTCAGGCCATAGAGCCTTTTGGCTATAAGGGACTTCAGGCAGCCAATGGACTTCGGGCCATAGGGCTTTCAGGCCATAGAAAAGACCAAGAAAAAAATCACGCAAGCCACATATGATCATTACTAGATGAGGATTCAGATAAAAAATAACAACCACCATAGCAGAATTATCCATATTGGAATAATGAGAGGGTATGATAACTTCCATCCAGACTAGGCACCTTACAACTATGTATAAGGCCATGCTATATGATCAAGCATGTGCGGTGGGGAGTAAGGTTCCTTTTAGATGCAGATACTAGGGACAAGCTATTTCAATTGTGTTAGGTCTTGGGCCTTTAAGGCCATGTATTGGGTTTTGTATGAGCCTTTTAACTTGGGCCTACAGGTCATGTAAGGGTTCCCCTTCAACCCTTTAAAGCGGGATTATTCAAAAATAAATAAAATTAAGTCCTTCGGTACATTGGGGGGGGGGGTCTTGTGTTGGGTCGGAACAAAACGGGAATGATGGCAAGAGGGGGGGGGGGTGAATTGCCTTTTAAAAAGATTAACAAAATAAAATCAAAGTTGAAATGCAGCGGAAAATAAAAGAGGCAATCACACAAGAAATTGTTAACGGAGTTCGGCCAAAACCCGGCCTACGTCTCCGCTCCCAACTCAACCGTTGAGAGATTCCTACCGCTTGCTTTTCAATGGTTTTAGCAAGAAACCCACTAGGCTTTGAGGTAGCACTAGGACCTATTACAGCTTGCTTTTGATGGTTGAGCAAGAACCCACTTGCTTTTAATGGTTTAGCAAGAACCCACTATCCTTCATACAGGTGAAGGATAGATCACTTATGTCTCAAGCTATTTAAAGGAAATCTTGGCAACCTTTTCACACCTTAATGGTGATGTGAAACCCAAAAGAAAGAGGGGATGAGAAAATTGGGAGTTTGTAGGCACAAACTCAAATTTAAGCTCAAAAAGAATAAAACAATAAAAACCGTATTTGGAGAAGTCTTGGGCGCCTTTGATTGATTTGAGATGTTGAAGGCTGCTTCCAAGCTTCTTTGAAGGGGCTCCTTGGATGTGGAAGTTGTTGGAGCTATTGGGGTTCCCTTGGAGGAAGTCGCCGGAGGTTGGCCAATTGATGCAAAATATGTCCGTGGGCTTCCGTATAGTTCTGGTTAGTGTCTGGGGCTTCCTTGGCCTTTATTTATAGGCATGGAACCCTTGGGGAGGCTTCGGAGCCGTTGGAGAGGCTAAAAGAGCCGTTGGGAGCCAAGTGGGCCAGCCTGGTCAAACTACAACAGCTAGTTTGACTGGGCCCACCGGCTGGCCGGTACAGTCCCACCGGTTGGCCGGTGTGTGCAAAAAGGCATAGGATTCAGGCTCAGCCTCCACCGGCTGGCCGGTGCTGAGGCCACCGGTTAGCCGGTGTGGAGACAGTAGCTCCCACTGTTCTGCTGGGTGCCACCGGCTGGCCGGTGCTGAGGCCACCGGTTGGCCGGTGGTGAGGCAGTAGCTTCCTCTTCTGTGCAGGTGCCACCGGCTGGCCGCTGGTGTGCCACCGGTTGGCCGGTGGTCTGGATTTCAGTCCAGTTTTGCTTCTTGCTTTCTTGGCCTAATTCCTTGGCCACCTGAAAAGATTCCTATCATCCAAAAACACTTGAAAAAGGATTAGATAAATATGAGGGTGATTGTGATCATGAAAATAAAACCTTGAGGGGTTCGAGAGGTACAACAATCTCCCCCTATTTTGATGATCACAATCACCAAAACAATTAATGTAAAATACTGAAATTGAAAGGAAATGCTAAGCATGATGAAAAGGATTCTCCCCCAATCAATCAAGAAATTTCTCCCCCTTTGTGATTATCAAAATAGCACGGGGCATAAAACTTGATTGAGGGAAAAAGTTTGAAAAACTAGATTTTGAGAATTGAAAAATCAATTGAGATAATTGAAATGAAAATTTGAATAACAGTTTGAATTGAAAGTTTTGAATCAAAAACCAATTGAGATTTGAAATTTGAAACCAAATGAAATTTTTGAAATTGAGAGTTTTGAAAAAATGAATTGAAAGAGATTTTTGAATTAAAAATTCGAATTGAATATTTGAAATGAAAATTTTGATACCAAGTGTTGAAATTGAAAGTTGGAATCGAAAATTTTGGAATTGAAATCAAAAGGGCTTATTTTGAAATTGAAAGTTTGAATTGAAACAAAAAGCTTAAACAAACCAAACTCCCCCTAAATAAAAACAAAAAGTCACCGGGGAGAGGGATTTTGAAAAGAGACAATTTTAGGCCCGGAGAGACTCGCTAGAAGGGATTTTTCAATCCATACTTGTCTCATGGCGGGTCTTCTCCTATAAAATTCGTCCGAATAAAAAATAGATTTGGGTTGACCGTAGCGGGCATTTTTGCAATCACACTCATAAATGAGGTGCCCGGGTTTCTTACAATAATTACAAAAATTTAAAACAAGAGCTCCCCCTTACAAAAACAGTTGAAGCATGGGAGGAGGAAGCTTGGTTGGTATATCCTAGCCCTTGGGTGGTTCTTGAAATTCGTTGGGAACCAAGCAATTTTGAAAGATTTTGTTCCCCTTGGGTGAATTTGGCTAGGGATTCTCTAAGGTCCTTGATGGTTGATTCCAAAGAATCAACATTTGGGAAATTTTGGATTTTTAGGGAGAGTTCCTCCTTCTCTTTGAGAAGTTGTTCTTTTTCGGAGGAAAGTTTTTTGAAATTATTCTTCAAAGAAACAAATTTAGAAGAAAGTTCATGAAAACCATTTTCTAATTGGTCTCTAGCATGTTGGAGTTCTTCATATGATAAATGATTGAAAGAATTAGAAGAAGTAGAGGATGATGAGGAAGAAGAGTCGGAAGATGATACCTCATGTTTTGCCATTAGGCAATTATTACCATTGTCGCTCGAGGAGAAGGAAGAGAAGGAGGAGCTATCACTCCATGTTTCCTTTGAAGCCTTCTTCTTTTTCTTCTTCTTGGCCCTTTTCTTGTGAAGTGGGCAAGCGAGTACGGATTTTGCATCGGGTTCTTGCTTTTGAGCGGGTTCTTGCTTTTGATCCGGTTCTTGCTTTTGAGCCATGCTAGTACCTTCATGGGTTAGCTCTAAACATTTCCAAATATCATGTGAAGTAGAGCTAGAAGAAATATGATCAAAAACATAACGATCTAACCCACAATGTAGAGCATTCATGGCTTTGCCATCAAGCTTGAAATTTGCAATGTCTACGGGGGTCCATTGAGATTCATCTTTACTAGAGAGAGTATAACCATGCATGACAATTTTAAAAATAGGATATCCAATACTTTTAAGAAATGTGGTCATGCGGGTTTTCCAAAAACTATAATCGGTTCCATCAAAGAATGGAGCACGATCCAATGAAAAGCCTTCGGGGGATTGAGAGGAAGAAGCGGTAGAAGCCATCAAAAAATAGGATCTTGAATTTGAAACCGGTTAGGGTATTACTCAAATTTTCCCTTTGATACCAATTGTTGGGTCGGAACAAAACGGGAATGATGGCAAGAGGGGGGGGGGGGTGAATTGCCTTTTAAAAAGATTAACAAAATAAAATCAAAGTTGAAATGCAGCGGAAAATAAAAGAGGCAATCACACAAGAAATTGTTAACGGAGTTCGGCCAAAACCCGGCCTACGTCTCCGCTCCCAACTCAACCGTTGAGAGATTCCTACCGCTTGCTTTTCAATGGTTTTAGCAAGAAACCCACTAGGCTTTGAGGTAGCACTAGGACCTATTACAGCTTGCTTTTGATGGTTGAGCAAGAACCCACTTGCTTTTAATGGTTTAGCAAGAACCCACTATCCTTCTTACAGGTGAAGGATAGCTCACCTATGTCTCAAGCTATTTAAAGGAAAGCTTGGCAACCTTTTCACACCTTAATGGTGATGTGAAACCCAAAAGAAAGAGGGGATGAGAAAATTGGGAGTTTGTAGGCACAAACTCAAATTTAAGCTCAAAAAGAATAAAACAATAAAAACCGTATTTGGAGAAGTCTTGGGCGCCTTTGATTGATTGGAGATGTTGAAGGCTGCTTCCAAGCTTCTTTGAAGGGGCTCCTTGGATGTGGAAGTTGTTGGAGCTATTGGGGTTCCCTTGGAGGAAGTCGCCGGAGGTTGGCCAATTGATGCAAAATATGTCTGTGGGCTTCCTTATAGTTCTGGTTAGTGTCCGGGGCTTCCTTGGCCTTTATTTATAGGCATGGAACCCTTGGGGAGGCTTCGGAGCCGTTGGAGAGGCTAAAAGAGCCGTTGGGAGCCAAGTGGGCCAGCCTGGTCAAACTGCAACGGCTAGTTTGACTGGGCCCACCGGCTGGCCGGTACAGTCCCACCGGTTGGCCGGTGTGTGCAAAAAGGCATAGGATTCGGGCTCAGCCTCCACCGGCTGGCCGGTGCTGAGGCCACCGGTTATCCGGTGTGGAGACAGTAGCTCCCACTGTTCTGCTGGGTGCCACCGGCTGGCCGGTGCTGAGGCCACCGGTTGGCCGGTGGTGAGGCAGTAGCTTCCTCTTCTGTGCAGGTGCCACCGGCTGGCCGCTGGTGTGCCACCGGTTGGCCAGTGGTCTGGATTTCAGTCCAGTTTTGCTTCTTGCTTTCTTGGCCTAATTCCTTGGCCACCTGAAAAGATTCCTATCATCCAAAAACACTTGAAAAAGGATTAGATAAATATGAGGGTGATTGTGATCATGAAAATAAAACCTTGAGGGGTTCGAGAGGTACAACATCTTGTATGTACTTCCTAAATAAAGAGATATGAAACACATAATGATATTTAGAATAGTTAGGTTACATTTCTAAACAATAATACAAAACACATATTTATTCAAGAATTTCATAATACTTGATATACCTAGAAGTTAGTTTCCCTTTATCTTCAAACCATATAATCTCTATCCATGGATATAAATTTAAGAAAACATGATCTACCACATGAAATTATAAATCATTCCTTTAGTTAATGGAATCAATTTATTATTTACAATGATCTTTCTTAATATGATTATGAATAGTATTCAATTTTTCTATTGTATCCTCTACAAAATCTAATCCTACAAACTTTTTTTCACCAAATTTATCCCAACAGGTTAGATTACACCACCAATTTCCATAAAATGCCTCATATGGTTCCATATTAATAATTGAATGAAAGTTATTATTATATATAAATTTCTAAAAAGGTTTATATCAGTCCCATATACCTTGAATGTTAAGTAAGAATGACCTCAACATGTCTTCTAATGTTTGAATAGTCCTTTTAGTATTCTCATCATTTTTAATATTATAAGTGATTATCCAATGTTGCATAGAATCACGATCCATTGGAATAATCTTCTATAATCTTAATATAAACCATAAATAATGAATAAATACAATGAAAATAGGTTCACAATGATGTCTCATAACTTCATTAATATTGATTTGTACAAGGAACCCAAGTGGTATATCTTCCCTTATAGGGAGGAAATGTTTGGACTTGGAAAGGCGGTTAATAATAACCCATATATAATCACTATTTCAACGAGTATTTGGAAATCCAAAAATAAATTCCCTAGTAATATCATTCTATTTTTATATAGAAATAGTTAGAGTTTTAATTATTCCTTTTGGATGCTGTATTTTAAACTTTACCTATTAACAAACTAAGCATCTTGATACATAGTCTATAATTTTATGTTCTATATTATTCCACCAAAAACGTTCCTTTAAATCCTAAATTGATTTTTTGTAATACAAAGGTGTAGAAAGAAATTTGTGATATGATATTCATCTAAGAATTCACTTTTTTGATCATTCATAGATAAAACACATAGAATCTTTCCAGATTTCAATACACCATCTTAATTTATAAAGTCTACCAACTTACCTTCATTCATGAATTTGATATTATTTTTAATATTATTATCATAAAATGAGAACAATTATTTTTCTAATAAGGATGTTTTCAAATTCATTTGGAATAGATGTGATTTTTACCATTCCTTAATGATTCAATAACAAACTTTACTAATAACATGAATATAAGATCCTTTCCAATTCATATTTTAGTCAAACTCCATGATCTTTCCTACTAAACACATATTTAACCTTATTTGATTTTCTAGGGTGGTAGTGTATTGAGAAATCGTAATCCTTGATTAGTTATCACCATCACCATTAATTCATGTTGAGTTCTTTTTGTGAGAATATATATCTTAAACTTTATCGATCCATATATATTTCACATATTTCACCATAATGGAAATTCTTCCATAAAATAAATGAAAATATCTTGGATTCCAACTCAATATCATGGGTTTGATAATTCTGTTCATGAATATATAACTACCATAGTGAATATATGAAACTATATATTTCTGCACAAAGAAACATACAAGTCCTTTCTTTAACAGATCACTATATATCTCAAATTTGTCCATTTAAATTTTTTACCTATAGGTTCATGTGTTCCAAAATCACTTACACTTTCTAGTATCAATAAAGGAAAATATTTTCTAGGAAAACCAAAAAATATCTAATTTACTAAAACTTTATGATATTAGCCAATACATAGATATATTCTTAGAGTCTACTATAGGGTTATTATCTCTAATATATTTTTTTCTAAATATATTTACCAATAATTATAGTAAAATTAATTTGATACCAACTATAACACCCAAATCTAGAAACTGATAGTTACTGGTTATTTTAATATATTGAAAAAAGATACAAGGTATCAAATCCCATATTATTTAATAGTTTATTAGTCTTGAAATACTATATGGATACATAATTCTCAAATTACATTTCAAAACATTAAATATTTCTTAATATTATGGAGATAAAATTATCATTTCTTATATAATATCTCTAAAAACATTCATAAATTCCTTCTAGGAAAATCCAGGAAAGGAAAACCTGATAATGGGTGAGCTCAAATTTTCTATAATGGAAAGTAATGGAAAAATATATCGTGGATAAATAAAACCTGAATAATATTAAAGAGGTAAATATTTTTAAAATATGCTATATAACTAATATTACTAAAATTAGACTTAACATATGGACTAATTAGGAACATAAATAATTAAATAGATAACAAAAACTAGTTTCATAATGGTATAATGAAAACTAGTTACATAATCTTACAGCCAAGGTATCAAGAGAAGACATCTTAAATAAATTTGTAAGGCATGCACCAAATACCTAAACTAATTTACCTCATGAGACCTAACAATCAATCTAGGGTCTATAATGGGTCCCACCTATCAAATACTTTTTCTAATGCATTCATAATATGAATTAAACTAATAAAAAATTAATACATAATGTGAATAAACATTTGTCTTGATAAAATAACTTATAATATTTTCATATTTTCCCCAATAAATCTCTAGAAAAATATGATCATAATACATATAGAGTAATATGGTGGATGGTGTAATTAGAGTATATAACCAGTAAATCATAATATTCATAAAATTATTTTGACATAAATTAAAATAATTTCAAAAGATCAAAGGAACATTTCTTGAGTAAAACAACATTTTTATTTAAAAATCACTTATTTATAGTCTAAAAAAATATAAAATATTAGGGAATTATTTTTTAAAATAAAAATGGAAACTTTTAAAGGTATATTCAAGGTAAATAATATTCATGATGGTGGAAAAATTTCATTCATGTGGTAATAGTTAAAACAAAGATTACATTCACACCTTTGGTAAAAATTACATCAATCAGAAAATAGAAAGAAAATTAATTTTAAACATTTTTGTAGATTGTAAATCATGAGTGAATATAAATTAATAAATTACTGAAGAATATTTTAAACTTTATTGGCATATATTTTAAGAAAATATCGACATGAAAAAAATATTCCCGACAAAATAATTTTTTTTATCATTAAAAACATTATTTCTGACTTTTGAGTACTTAAAGAGAGGAAATTTAAAGGAAAACTATTAATTTCTAGATATAACAAGTGTATAATAAAATATATGGAGTATAATAAAAAAATATCACATATTTCACCTAATTATAACATAAACATAAATAATTCTAAATTAGGATGAGGTTGTAAAATAAACCCTTAGCTTAGGCCCAACTTACTTCATACATGACTTTAACCTCCTTTATAATAAATTTAAATATATTATAATTAATATAAAAATTATATTAATAAATTTTAATATCATATGCAATCATATTATAACATCTCAACACCCATTCATCAATAATCTATCATTATTATCAACATTTCAGGTGCTAACTCCTTTATTTATCATGCATCTTTCAATTCGACATTTATGTTCCTTGAATCTTGATACTATTTCCATAAACTCCAAAATATTAATCAAGATATAAGTATTATATAAATTCATTATATATATGTGTAGAATCATCCATGAATAGTGGACATGAAAAATGAATCGCATAAATTTGTGGTGGTGGTAGTCCACATGTACGCATGAGCGACGTTCTCATTGTTAAACAGGTGGAAAGGTAAGAAGGTAAATGATATATTATATTTAAAAAATAATAATAATTTCATAAATATAATATATATTTGTTATTTACATATTTTCAACTATCATGAATTTGTTTTAGGAAATATTAATTACAATGTTATATGGAGATGATAAGTCGTATGTATGAAAAAGTGATGTTTTCATGTTCCATAGGATGGAAAAAAGGTGGAAAATAGTTTTTAAATTTTCATAATAAAATATTGTTATGTTTATGATAATATATAAAATATTTTTTTGATATTTATAACCTATTTAGAGGAATTATAAAAAGAAATAAACTTTTAAATAGTCGGTAAAGATGATTATGTCTTTTTTGAGAGACCTCTTTTAGATTACACAATAAGACCTCTTAGGATTGTCTTCAGAAAAAACATGAATCGAAAAAATTGATTCAAAAAATATATGAATGATTTTTGTTGGTATTATATGATATATAGTGTTCAATGTTTGTGAATAAGTGAAATGTAGAGGTACCCTTTTATAAGTGAGGAGAGGGGCACACATGAAATTATATAAAAGATTTAAATAATATAAAGTCATGTTCTTATGAATGTGGAACCCAATGGAAAGGAGTTTGATGTAATTATAATATAAGGTAAAAATATATTTAAAAAATATTATTTATAGAATATTTTGTGGAATTTTTACCCTTATCTCTTAGTATAACACCCTTAGTAAACCTATTTTAACCCTAATCATGGTTACACATTTTTACTATTTGTACTATTTATTATGACCGAAAATTAAGTTGAAATTATTATCTAATATTAATTAATATGATTAAAAATATTGAATCCATTTTAAAAAATTATATTTTTAGAAATTTTAGAAATTAAGTTTAATATAAGTGTGAAAAAATTCAATGAAAAATGTTTGTGGTAATTTTTTTATTTTAAGTGTAAAAATGACTTTACAAAAAAATAAAGCATAATTTTGATTCTAATGGTGTAAGCTGTATTATTCTGAATAAAATGAGTCTTATTTGGATTTAAATCCATAAAATAGAATGTAACTTTCTAAATTATTTATTTAAATTGAATAAAAAAATAGATTTTATTTGAACAAAAACATTTCTTTGATTTCCAAAATGTTTAGAATATATTTTAAAGGTAAAAATTATAGTTTTATAAGAATTATATAACATCATAAATATATATTTTTTTCTAGAAAAAATGTTTTTTAATATATAAAATTGTCCCTATATAACTATATTTTCATAAAATTGATAGTTTCTATAAAATAGTTATTTTTACTATTCATCAAAAAATAAACTATTTTGAAAAATAGAAAAATTAATGTTAATATAATGTTGAAATGACAAATTAAAAAAGATATTTTTTTTCATAAAATTAAATTTATAAATCATTGGAATTCCGGTTTTAACCATATTCTTGAATATTATACTATTGTTTATTTTGAATGAAATTAATCTTTATAATAATTGAATCTCATGTTTTACAAGAAGTGAATAAAAAAAAAATAGAGATGAGGAATAAGTGGTAGGAAATTTATAACTCACTACTTGGATTGTCTCCTTTAAAATGTGGTAAATACATTGAGGGACGGTCTTTTGAGAATACTAGAATCTATTTTAGATGGTTAGGAATGTTGGGAAGAGGGTTGGGTAGAGTTTGAGCTGAACTAAGTGGATTTTGGTGTGAGGGAAAGTGAGGAGTAGAGTGACAATTTATAAGTAAAAAAGGGCTGATATTTTTTTAAAGACCCAAAAATAATTAATAATGGGTAGTCACTTTCAAGGAAAGTTTCTCCAAAATTTTAAAATAATGGAGATGTGAAGGGATAAGGTCAATCAAGGCCTCAACCATCCATTCCCACAAATGCTTTAAACATGTTTATAGTATTTTCTTCTTTGTTAATCTGTTTTCACCCCATTTGATATTTATTGAGGTAAGTAGTTTTCACTAAATTAATTTATCATTTATGTTTTAAAATGAATTGGTCCTTATTAAATAATTTGAACATAATGATTCAAAATTTGAAACCCATTTTATTTTATCAATTATATAAAAGTGATTAAAATTAATTTTAAAACCAAAAATATATAATGTATTAAATTATTTTTTAAAAAATATAACTTAAGTTATAAAATTTAAAATATGGGTTTTTAAATTAAAACCATTTTTTTTAAAATATTAATTCAATTATAAAATATACATTTGTTATTAGAATTTTTTTACCAAATTTAAAATTCATACTTATATACTAATAATTTCATAAAAGCAATGTTATTTATAAAAAGATCATTTTTCATTAAACTGATATAAATTAATATTAAGAAAATAATAAAATCATATTAAGTTAATATTTTCACAGTAAATAAAAAATAATGATAATTTTGTTATATTCACATCAAAAAATTTAAAATTTATTTATTTAATTTAAAATATAAAATATAGTTAATTTTTTAGATGGAAATAAATTTTTATATGTTATCTATTATTATTCTTATTTCCTACAGATTAATAATTAAACTATTATTAATCCTTTATTTATTTGAAAATATATTATAATTAAAAGAATAAATTTTAGAAAGAAGATTTTATTAGTTACTTCACTGCACTAGGGATGTTGATATTGAAAGTGAACTTTGTTTTTTGTTTTTTTTATTATATATATATATATATTTATCATAATTCTATTTCCACTTTTTATACCTTCCAACTCTATATCTACCATAAAATGATTTATATTGTTTTTTATTTTAATGCTACATGTTAACTAATCTTTTGATATAATTTATATTTAAAGGAAAAAATATTTTGAAATACTCAGGTATTCCACTTATGCGCTAAGGATTCCAAAAGACCTCTCCCTCTATCCTTAGCTCATTGATGATTCAGGATTGATGTTGTTATCAGAAGAAACCTATCAAGTTTTATTTCTAGAGTAATACCTTATCTTAACATCTTCCTAAATGTTTCTTGGCCAGAATGAAGTACTAAATATGGTGGTAGGAGGAGGGTTGCATCAATCAAGAAAGAATAGGTGTTAATCTCGAAGAGATTACCTTAGGAGTGGAGGTGAAATGATTATATGGTGATCACCATTAATATTTACACCATTAGGGCTTAAACATTTTGTAGTACATGTGTGATTAGAAATTTGAAGGCATAAAAGCCACACATTTCTCACAGTATATAGGTGACCTTAATATAATCAGTTGATCAGAAGGGTGGATGTAGGTATTAAAAATATTGATTTTTACTCTCTACTTAGGTGGAATCATGAATCCATGAGGAACCCAGATTGATCGAGCTCATATTTGGGTCATCCATGGGTTTATGCATTTTACTGGGGAATTTTAACTGGTGTCCTTAATATTAGGACCCCCATTATCAAGGGAATATAGGATTGTAAAATCATTGAGGACTCTATCTGTTGATAGAATTACAAAGGGTACAACTTTTATCAAGGGAATAAAATATAAAAAGGGGACCACCGAGTGTTATTACCAAGATTTAATGTATTCAGTGGATTTATATGATTCTTTGAAAATTAGAGGCCTACATGGAATACATTGATAAAGAAGTGTTCTATGACCAAAAACAAAAGGTTCATAATGCTTCGGTGAAAAATAAACTTTTTTCCATAGTAAAAGGTCTGGAAGATGAACTCTCCCAAGTTATAGTATAGTGGGTGGAAATGATTCACCTAAGTGACATAAGGGTGAAGGGATAAAGGATTCACCCATGATATGATAGGGTGAATAAGTGAAGGATTAATCTAAATTATACTGAGGAAAAGTGATGAAGGATTAACCCATATAATGCTAGGGATAAGTTATAAATAATTTTACCAAGTTATTATAGGTATAATTGATTATCTAGGAGATAGAACTTGGTAGAATCATTTCTCTACTTAAAGGGGGTCTCTGTAGATGCCTTTGGAAGAGGGTTGAATAAGTGTATAGTTGGGTAAGGTTATTTCACCCTAGTGTTATAAAAGTATAGAGGATATTATTACTAAAACATTTTCATGTTGTTTTGAACCATTTGGTAACTGAAATACCCCATATCTTGTTCATTACCTTCATTTTAGAACATGAACAAGTTATATGGAGGATTTTTGGACTTGGGTGAGAGACTAGGGTGAGTACAGCTTCATGATGTCTCTTCATATTCAAAATGGTGAAAATGAGGAGCCAAAGGGTCATACTGAATGTAAAATTTAGGACCCTAGATGAAGGTGGTATCTATCTATAGTGAGTCCCATAAGTGAAATATTCTTGAGGTGCCTAGTCCAACAAGTGTTTCATGTTGGGTCCACCAGGGTGCCCTTTAAGGGTTTTGGAGAAGATTACATTACCTTTTCCATAGGAATTTTCATTCATGTGTTTAGAGTATTCCTTCCTATAGTTATTTTTCATATTAATGAAACAATGGATCCAAAAAATGATATAATTAATAATCTATAAATGTGAATTATTATTTACCTTTTTTTTCCATACATCAAAAAGTGAAGACATCATATGTGAATACGTGCAAACTACTACCACAAAAAAGTGATGTAATTCATTTTTAATCATAAAATTATATTAATAGTTATAAAAGTTTATATAATTAATAAATATAATATTTATGAAATTAAAAATATTTTATAGAAGAGGAAATCATGACCAGGGTGAGAGTACTAGAAGAGAAACATACATAGGGAACTGAACAGTTAACACCATGGATTTCAATTTTAATTAATAATTGTTAATAAATGGGTATATAGAAATTATAAATTAATGATATATTATAATATAAGTATAAATAAGGTTATTTTATATATTTATAATAAATTTATATTTAGTATATAGGTGGTTAATAGTGAATATGAATAAATTCAGCACTTGAGGTAAGTGATTAGGTTACAATCCAATTTTTATCAATATTGTTTTTATTTTAAATTATATTACAAGAAATTATATGTTATTTCTCTATTAAACCACACATATTATCTCATACCATGTTTATTTTTTGGGGTTTTCAAGTATTAGAACCATTTATCCCTCTTTGGTACTCAAAATGATTGGAATGATATTTTTAAGAAAAGATGAACTTATTTCTCTTCTTTTAGATTGGAATATTTTTATCCATATCCATGTTCTTGAAAACAAATTTGGGATATTTTTATCGTAAATAATTGTTTTGATGAAGGTATGTTATAATATGTTATATTTTCATTACAAATGATTAAAATGAATATTTTAAAATTTTTTCTGAATGATTGAATATGAATTTTTACAAAAATGTAAAAATAAAGTTTTCCTTTTAATCTATATGAAATAAAATCATTTTCCTACCATCATGTCAGTTTTTCATCACAATGATTCATTTAATATTTTTAAATGTTTTAGAAAAAATACTATTCAATTTTTTTGGTATTTTGATTTTTTGAAAGTTACCAATATAAAAATGATATTTTTTCTTGATTTTAAAAGTGTTTTTAAATTATTATATAAAATATATTTTTCATATATATCAACATTATTTATGGACTTTTATGATTCCTTGGGGATATTATCTTATGAAACCATCCACTTTATTTCTCTCGATGGATTATAATGATGATGTTTTAAGTGTGATTTCCTGAGACATGTTTCTTTACCAAGGGTTAATGTAAGAACCCAAATCTTTATTTAAGGTATGGATCTTTATTTTGGGTTGTTTTTGAGGAAAAATGAAGAAATTTGAATTTTCTAAGTACACACTGTGTACTTAGTATTATACACTGTGTACTCAGGTACCACGTAGAGTCGTGTACTGGCCATATAAAGGCTGAGTACATGGCCATGTGGTGACTTGGAAGACCACCTAAAGCAGGGGCCAGTTGAGGCTAATACATTGTGTGTAAATTTGATGAACACATCATGAGATTTTATTTTTATTTGATAAATCAGAGCGGGGTTGTGTAAAATCTTCAAAAACACCTTCTTCTCCCCTTGGTTCGTACAAGAGAGAGATAAAACATTGAAGAACTTAGAACCCCTCCTAATTCTCTATCCAACCTCCGATTGAAATAGTGTCAGCAGCGTTGAAATCCCACCAGTGAGTTATCAATTCCCCTAGAGCCTCTCTTCCTAATTCCTTTTCTCTCATAATTATTTCAAGGTTGAACATAATTCACTGTTTTATAAATCTACATCATTATTGGTCAATTCAAGGGCCGACACTCACGAGTATTGATATTACGGCATCAAGGTAGGTGGTTTATGACTTTTTTTGATTTTATTTGGGTTATATATACTCAAAGTGCCACAGACCCATGTTTGGTGTATTACTTGATTTGGATTTTAACCTTTTTTATTAACTTCTTTGGTTTGACTATTGAATAAAGGGTAGTTTCTTATGATTAAGGTTGTATACCTGGTTTATGGGATACACCATGGGTGCATTTCCTTGTCTAATTATTCATGGCCATTTGGTTTAGGATTCCTATATGTTTGCCTTGTTTCCATGAATATTTTTTGTTAGGATGGATTTTCTGATTATGTGAAATTTATATGATATGGATTGTTGAAGTGAGACCAAGTGTAATTGACTATGAGAGCTTCCAAATGCAGAGTCATTTATGTATGAATTGTTATTATGTTGACCTAGAGGGATTGACTATTAGAGTTTCCAAGTGGTCACAGACCAGAGGGGTTAGACCGTGAGAGCTACCTAGAGGGTTTTTATTAAATGAATTGATTCTATATTGACCAAGGGGTATTGACTATGTGACCGGTGATTCCTCTCCTTGATTTCTATCGTCGACGGGGATGTTGATTTTTGTGTTTTTCGGGTGTTCTGGTGATGTGTATGGAGATTTATGTTCTTAAAAAGCGTGTGGAGTGGAAGATGAAGGTGAGGGTGATTTTGGTAGTGAAACTGATGAAGGACGTTGGTGTCGTGTGATGAAGTCGGCGAGGATGTTGATGGAAGTTTCAGAGATGACAGCGGCGATGATGAAGGCAGTGGTTCCGAGAAGTGATGCTATTAGAGATGTCTAGATGATGGATATGTCGTCGCCTCGAATCACAGCAAGTGACTGAATCAACAATTATGCGTCTCAATGTGGGTATCAGATCAAATCATTATTACAATTTCTGCTAGCATGTGGTCTGATAACCGACTTTTTGTTTTTGAAATTTGAATTTGATTTCCCTTTGGTGGCGCAGTTAAGCGGGATCTCCTGATTTTGGAGTGTTTGTGCGGTTGTGGTGCAATATTTTGTATCTTGTGATGTTTGGTTACCAATTACGATTAAAGTGGCTTTTAGAAAATATAAAAAAAATGAATTTGGAGGACAGGGGATATAGATCTTAGGCTAGATCCCAAGACTACATGATTCAAAGGATGAATGACGAATGGTAATGAATGTAATTGAAAACTATATGATTGTTTACATTTGAGTAATTTCTTGTTTATTGCTTCATTTTTGCATGCTACCTGCTATATATATTCACTGATAGTTAGGCATAGATCTTTTTGTGGTTTCCAAATTTTACTCGTCTCACACCCTATTTGGGTCATGCTTTCAGACCCAAACAAATTATATGGTTGTAGGTATGGATAGGGGCAGTCACCCTTCTTCATTAGGTACATGATTACTGTTGGATTTGGAAATAATGAGACCAAGATGAGGCTTGTGATGCTGTTGGAGTTTAATGATTTTCTATGCTTTGGTTTCATTATTATATTTCCATCATTGTGACTTGTTTGGCAGATTTCTTAGACACCTGTGACATGCATCATTTTTATATGCTCCAGTTGTTATATTACTACCAGCCTTCCATTATTTTCTTTTGTTTTATGGTTTACTGCTTCCACTATTATTTACTATTTTCTTGATGCTGTGTATACTCTACCAATGAGGGAATAGTTTCCCCATTATCACATAGTGGCCCTCGCTACTAGTCATTAGCCTCTGCTGTTTGGGGAAATGCACTTGAGGTCATGTGACCAACTGAGTTCAGGGCACCCTTGGGTGGCACCTGGAATAGGTATGTTACAAAGTAGTATCATAGGAGTTTTTTATCCACTTTTACTTACTATTTGGATACTATATATAGGGATAGGAAGAAATAGGTAGTTTATAATAAGCTGTGACCAGGAGTAGCTAACCCGTGTGTATGGAAAATCCAAGTTACATCGAATATTGAAATTTTTTGGGCTTTTCATTTTTTATAGTTGATTTGATTTCAACATTGGGTGATGCACACATTTTGTGCTGTTATTATTGATATCATTATTGTTCTATTTCTATTGCAACCCAATGAGATGAGGGTATGACATATCATGCATCATATTGGAACTTTCTATAGATCACATGTGATGCATTCTTGTCATGCCATTTAGGGTGCGTTACCAATAACATACTATTGTGATAGATGTTTTTCTAGATATGCATGCTTTTGTGATAGATGATGTGATAGAAATAACTACTATTTTGATAGGGTATTGACACATGTAATGTTTCATTTGGATGGACGCCAATCTTTGGTCTGTGAGGTGTTATGGGCCCTCTTGGATTGGAATTTGGTGGATCATGTTTGAAACTTAATTGGCTTCTGTTATGATATGACATTAATAAGGATACCAACTTTGATTCGTGGGGAGTATGGGCTCTCACAGATCTGAACATGGCTTTCCTTGGTCAAATTTTAAAGTTTTTATGGGTTTTAGAGAAGTTTCAAAGGCTTACTATACGGAAACCCAGACAACACAACGTGTGATGTTATGAGAACAATCCTTGTTCTCTTCTGTTCGGGAAGAATGACTTTTATTAAGTACACACCGTGTACTTGGAGTACACATTGTGTAGTGATTTATCGTGTGACTGACTATGTGATTAGGGACACGGAGTTGGGAAACTTTTGGTAGAACATGCCATGTACTGGAAGTGCAAGTCATGCTGTAGAGACCATGTATTCGCTCATGTTACTAATTACATGGGTGGATGAAATTTTGGATGGTACACTCGATGTCTAGATTGTACACTCCATGTGATGATTGACTATGTATCTGACCACGTGACTAATAACATGGGTGTTTGGGACTTTAGTGTTACACGATGTGTTAGGGGCTAACACGCCATGTAGTTTTACACCACAAGAGACCTGTGTAGTACTAGCTGTGCTGAAGAAACTTGGTAGGAGGAAAAATTCAAGTACCTACCATGTCTCAGGAAGAACATTCTATGTGTATGGGGTGTTACATGACTAGGTTGGTAGAAGTACACGCCCTTGTTAAGGATTATGGGAACACTCCGTGTTGTGGTTTTACACGCCGTGTAACCCTGTTTTGTAAAACATGAATGTTCTCCTTCTCATTTTCCATTATTGAACCTTTAAGTTTCTATTCTTGAAAATCTTGAACTGAGGTGTGCACCTGACCTTGCAGATTCATGCCGCCAAGACATCTGCCGGTTGTACGATAGGTGCAGGGCGATGACCAGACACCAAAAAATGGTAGATCAGGGACTACTAGTAGATACTCTCATCGTGCCCATATTGGTACCAATAATTATACCAGACACAGGTGCTGATGCACAATTTGGTGAAGGATTTTTGAAGATGATGTAGACTTTTTATGGAGCTTCACATCCATCCCCATCTATGAAAGAGTTGACGCGGGTGTTCCAACAACAACATCCAGCCATATTTTTTGAGGATAAAGGACCATAGGATGCATAGTCATGGTTGGAAGCCATAATTTCTATCATTGAGCATCTGGAGATGTGTCTGGAGAGGAGGTTGAAGCTTGAGATGTACATGTTATGTGATTCTTCCAAGAGATAGTGGGATGTTATCTCACAGTTGGGACCTCACAAGGATATGACTTGGGAATATTTTCAGAGTACCTTCAATGATTACTTCAACCCCGAGATGTTGAGGGATAATCGAGCTTGAGAGTTCATGAATTTGGAGGAGAGTGCTCTTTCAAAAATGGATTAATCTTTTCATTTTATTGATCTTCATCACTTTTCAATTGTTTTGGGAGGTGAAAAGTTATCCTTAGCTAGGATATTTGAGTATGATCTCAGGCATGACATCCGATCATAGGTGAATGTTTGGTGATTGCTATAGTAAACCAAACACTGATTACAGAGTGCAATCTAAGGGAGTTGGGAGCTGCAATCCAGGGTGGTTCAGCATCCAAGGCTGGTACTCCTTCGATAGATAGTAGGAAGTGCCATAGGGATATTTCACATGATGTTTCTTCATATAGCCAGATGCTATTCTTTCAGTGTAGGAAGAGTGGACATACAAGACCACATTTCCCAAAAGACCCAATCGACTGCCGATCTTGCAGAAATATGGGACCTATTCTATGTTTCTGCTAGATGTTCGCACCATCATCGAGTGAGAGGGGATATATTATGACTCCATGTTCAGGTGCAGGACCACTAGTTTCCCATCAGTCAGGGTACTAGAGTTCGACAGGCTGTTCAGGATGAGGGGTGGTTGTGGCCGTGGTAGTCATGCTACAGGTTTCCAGTGTCAGTAGGGTGGATCAACTCAGGGTAGTCAGTAAGGGTTACAAGGCCACAATACATGTCAGACGATTATAGTGGAGCATACTTAGCTGGAGTAGGATTATGGACCCTATATAGTTAGAGGTATGATTCTAGTTGTCTTAGTTTCATCTTTTGCTCTTTTTGATTGAGGGGCTTCCCATAGTTTTATATCTGTTTCCATTGTGAAGAGCCTTGGGATCTTCATCTTTAATTATGATTATGTTATGATTCTATACACATCTTTGGGGATTAGGATGAAAAGTGTACGTCAGTGTAGGGAGTTCCCTCTTGAGGATGGTGGGTGTCACTTCTTGTGGGACCTCTATTTCTTAGAGATAACAGGATTCAATGTCATTCTCAGAAAGGACTGTTTGGTCTCCTTTTAGGTCTTTTTTGACTACTATCACCACATGGTGAGTTTTACATCACCAGAGGGTGGGTCTTTTCTAAAAAGGGTGAATGGGATGTCCATGCGAGCAGATATGGACCCGAGCATCATGGGTTGGGGGGAATTATTGAACGCATTGCTAGTATATATTTGGATGACTAGGGGACTTCATAGATGGTCTTTACTCCAATAGTGTATCATTTCTAGGATGTCTTTACAAAATAATTTTCAGGTTTTACTCCAAATAGAGAGGTATATTTCTCTATTGATCTTATGCTAGGTGCAGCACCAGTGTCCATTCCTCCTTATAGTATGGCTACACTTGAGTTATAGGAGCTCATGGAGCTGTTGGAGGAGTTGTAAGAAACGGGTTTCATCCGACCCAGTACTTCTCCTTGGGGTTTTCATATTATATTTGCGAAGAAGGTGAATGATAATCTTAGACTTTATGTGGGTTATCAGAAGATGAACCAGTTGACAGTCTAGAACCGATATCCCTTGACGATGATTGATGATCTCTTTGATCAGCTTTGAGAAGATCGAGTGCTCTCAAAGATTGACTTGAGATCTGGTTATCATCAGTTGTGAGTTTTACCATCAGATATAGCTCTTACATCCTTTCAGAGTAGGTATGGTCTATACAAGTATTTTGTTATTCTATTCGGTCTCATGAACATGCCGGAAATTTTCATGGAACTGATGAACCGAGTGTTCCATCCTTACTTGGATTCTTTTGTGGTAGTCTTTGTGGAAAATTTCTTGGTGTACTCTCACACTCAACACGAACATTCCATCCAAATTGAGATCATCTGAAGTACACTGAGAGAGAATTAGTTATATGCTAAGCTCTCAAAATGAAACTTTTGGATAGACCAGATTCACTTCTTGGGTCTTGTTATCTAAGAAATAGGAGTATCAATAGACCTAGGGAAAGTGAGAGACATAGTTTTCTGGGAGTAGCTAAAAAATGTCTTTGAGCTATGGAGTTTTCTAAGGATGGATGGTTACTACATGAGCTTTATACAGTACTTTTCATGCTTAGCATCACCACTGACAGGCTTGACTTAGACGTGTGAAATGTACTTATGGATAGATTCCTGCAATTCAACCTTTCAAGAGCTGAAAGAAGGACTGACTTTAACACCGATACTGATTTTTCTAGAGCCAGACAATAGTTACACTATTTATTATGATGAATTCGGTATTAGGATGGGAGAAATTATTATGTAGGGGGAAGGATTCATTGCGTATGGGTCTTGACAGTTGAGGTCACATGAGAGGATTGACTGACTGAAAGTTATTTTTTATTAATATTAAACAAAAACGAGAAAAAAATAAGAAAACCCTTCAAGGGGGACGAAAATGGTGCAGACCCAGGGCATCCCCTCTAACCACACACTGACATTCTAGGGGAAGAGAGAGGAGGCTATCAAAAACCACAAGAGAGAGGAGGCTAAATAACGATCTTGAGTTAGACAGGGATGCCCTGTTTACTTCTCATCTTTTGTAGGGACCCAAAAGGGATTTGGGTACATAGGAAATTCTGAGTACAACATACCATACCTAGATAGATGTCCAGTCTAGGCACACGATTTAGGTTTTAGAGGACATGATTCAAGAATGCATCCCAGACTTCAGGGGCTCTTGGTAGAGACACATACAACTAGTGGAGTTTTCCTAAAATAAAAATTTTTAGGAAATGATTTAGATGGAAACTTATCAGGAATTATAAGATAGGTCGTGCTGATCACCCCTATGTTGGATGGAGGAAGGAGACGAAGCTATGCTGGGAACTCGTCTTATCTATAGTTTCATTAAGCAGGTGGAGTTGATATGGAAGAGGATAGATACTGCACAATATCGGTAGAAATCTTATGCTTATCGACGGAGATTACATCTGGAGTTAGAGGTCAGAGATCGAGTTTTCTTACATGTAACACCGAGGTTGGGACATAGGAGGATTATAAGGTAGGAGAAGATTTCACCTAGATATTTTGGGCCATTTGAGGTTTTGGGGAGAGTCGAGCCATTTTCCTATCAGTTGCAGCCACCTCAGAGATACCAAGATATACACGACATCTTCCATGATTCTCATCTACAAAATTAATTTTCATACCTGTATCATGTTTTTCAACCTGAGGAGGTTGAGTTAGAGGTGGATGCATCCTTTGAGGAGCACAATATTTGGATTGTGGATCAAACCACGAAGGTTATTTGTGTCTTTTCTATTCCTATGGTACATGTGCTATGACAACACGAGTGAGTACATCACAAGAATTAAGAGAGGGAGGCCAATGTACGATCACAGTGGTCAGAGTTGTTTGATGTTTCTTCATTACCAACCTTGGAAGGGAAATTCTAGGGTGAATTGCATTATGGTTGGAAGTTTTTAAGAACTTGGATCTTAATTTAAGTTATAGATCTTTATTTATGGTTTTTTTGAGGAAAAAGGAAGAAATGAGAATTTTCTAAGTACACGTTGTGTACTTAGTAGTACACCCCGTGTACCCAGGTATCTTGTACAGTCATGTACTGGCCATGTAATAGTCAAGTACATGGCCGTGTGGTGTCCCGGTAGACTGCCTAAAGTGAGGGTTAGTTGAGGCCAATACATGGCATGTACATACAATGAACATCTCATGTATGTTTATTTTTATTTGATAAATCAGAGCGAGGCCGTGTATCATATTTGGAAACACATTATTCTCCCCTAGGTTCATACCGGACAACAACAGAATGCTGAATAACTTCTATCCCCTCCCAATTATCCATCCAACCTCTGATTGATATTCCATCAGGTGCATTGGAATACCACCGCTGAGTTATCAATCCCCCTAGAGCCTCTTCCGGAGTCCTCCTCTCTCGTGAGTATCTCAAGGTAGAAAATATTTCACCTTTTTTTAGATCTACGTCATTCTAGGTTTATTTGAAGGCCGACGCTCAAGAGTTTTTACGACATCCCACCTTTTTATTATATAAATTTTCATTACATTTTACAAACAGAGAATCTTTAAAGTCTAGTGTCTTGGAAATCATGAACATAATACATGAAAACAACATAAAAAATTCTTCTAAACCACTCGTAAGGCTTCATCAGAGGTTAATCATATGTACAATTACTGCATCTCATATCCTGGAGACATAAATCAAAGGAAAGGGTGAGCAGAAGGCTTAGTAAGGAAAACAATTGAAACAGTTGACATGTGATCTTGAGAAAAATTAATAAGAACATGATAAAAGTCATAAAGGAATGAGCAATATAAGAATAGTAATATCATAATAAAAAGTACCTGAATCATAACTAGAATATGTGGCTACAACATTTCATTTAGACATTCATGAACATATCACCAAGGTTTATCCCCGAGGTGTCATAAATATTACCAAGGTTATTCACCAAGGTATCATGAAATTTGTCATATCTAGAGATTAAATTCTTTACCCAATGCATTAGAGCGAAATCAGGGAGCACCCTTAATATGTATTTATTTACATCTAATCCAAATAGATCATAATAAAACATTTCATAAATAACCCATAGAGAACAAAAGAAATGGGTTTCATTTCAAAATTGTGATGTTTTACAAGTTAAAAAATTTCATTTTGTCATTTGTCACCCATGAAAAGGGAGTGAGGGTTATATGTATGTCAATTCTAGAATCAAATATATATATAATTGGTATATTTATGAACACACATTGAAACAAAATAGGTATGGGTATTCACATAAATAAAACAAGAGAGAAAGAGAGAGAAATTTTGAGGTGAAATATCTACAGCATAACTGCTATATATCATGGTTTTAGAAAATAATAAAAAGAGAGGGGATAAGGGTATCCCATCCCAAAATGAACTATTTTTAAGTATCGGGAAATAATAAAAGGAAATAAGATCATGGTGTGGAAAATTGAATGACACACCACATGAAAAGGAAACTTGAAAGGAAAGAGAAAGTGCAATTTCTTTTACGAAAATTTGGCTGCCTAACAACGTCAGATAAAAATTCAGAAAATCAATTGATGAGAGTGGAAAGGGTATCTCATCATTTAGAAATAAAATGGAAATTAGTAAATATATAGAAGAAAAATCCCCCTCATAATAAAATAGAACTATAAGACATAACATAAAGGAATTCATGACTTAAAAGAGTAGGGTGAAAGGTTTCCTTACCTTGAAGAGTAACTTTGAAATCATGAAGGTAGGGACCTTGGGAGGATTGATGGAACCTTGGGAGGGCTCCTTTGGAGGTAATTTAGAGACCAAAATCTTTATGTACATGGACATTACATTACTTTTGTGGAATATTTAATACATGACAAAAACAGACGCCCAAAGATCGTATTAGTTTAGTGTCTTTGGAAACTCGGAACGTAATATTCTAATCATGGTGAAAGATCTTAAACATCTCCCATAACGATCTTACACTTTTGGTTTTATTACCTAAAACCTATATTTATATCCTGGGGAAAATAAAAAATAAAAAGAGTGAGCTCAACTTCTCAGTAAGGGTAAACATAGAGAACATAAAACAATCCATAAACATTTGAATGCAAAACCTTGAACATAAAATCTAAACATCAAAATCTTGAGCAAAGACATAAATCTTGGAAGTATGTAAGGAATATATCACAATGGATCATCAATCATGATAAAATATCATGGGAATAAAGAATGTAATTGTGTCAACCATTAAGAACATGTTATTATTTCCATAGTAGCCAAGGTATTACTGCCATGACCATCTTAGTGGACAAAGTCCCTTTCTGAATCGAGTTCACTCCTCGGTTCAGTACTGTTACACTGAACCGGATTAACTTACCATTACAACCATGTATATCTCATGAGATATAAATATTTACCCAATACATTGGAGGGAGATATAGGTCCCAACCATCTCATAATTAAATCATTCTTTCGTGTGCCACAAAATCATAAATCATACATCATAGCATAACCCATGTAATAGAATGGGATTCTTAAACATCATGCCATCATAACATAATCCATATAAAAAATGGATATCATTTCATTATAAGAAGAATCAAACCATGTAAATAATGGAGACATTATACTTGAAACATAAACATATTAAATAATTTCATTTTTAGATGGAAAATAGTTTTGATAAAACACTTGAAATGAATTCTTGAGGAAAATACCCTTTCTTCTTCAAAATCATTTTCTTTTCACAAAATGCCATGAAATTTTAAAAGAAGAGGATTTTGTTGAAAATAGTCATGAAATATTTTAGAGTAAGCTTCTATAAAATAAGGTGTTATGAAAACTGTAAAAATACGTTCATGCTGTATAATTTTAAAAAAACATTCTCCTCGTACTTTTGCCGGAAAAGTCAAAAAGTTCATTGTATGGTAAACAAAAGAAAGATTCCTTCCATAACACAATGTAAAACTAAAATAGGGATAAAAATGACTTTAAACATAAATGTAAGAATATTAAACACTTTATGGAAAACATTTTTATTGACATGGATGAAAAATATAACCCTAGTAAATACTTACGAATAAACAATCTCAGATAAAAACGAGATTGGAAAAGTTATCCCTTACCTTATGTCTGATATGCTTTGTATGTATCCGAACCTCCTATATAATGATTTAAATAATGTCATTGACTTATCAAAGAATCATATTCATTGTTATGATATCATATATAGTTTACTTATGACTATATATTACCCTTTCTTTTGTAAATTTGATGTAAAAGTAGCGATTTGGGTAAAATCGTTTCATTTATTGTACGTGTTTCGACTTATTGGTCTTGATATTATTACTTATATCCTGATTTACATAATTAAAGAATGTAAAAAATGATTTATATATAATATATATTCATCATATACATATATATATATGATAGATCGATAAATGGAATGAAATACACCGTTCATGGAGACGATAGGTCGTACGTACACATGAATACTGTTTTCGTTTCCTTATTGAATTTAATGGAATTAAGTAAATGAAATACACAAATATATATATAAATAAATAAAATATCATTATTATGTCATATATTTCATTATTATTCATTATATATACTTTATAATCATTCATGAATGGTTAACATGGAGAATGAATCTCATCGCGTCATGGAGACGGTAGTCCGTACGTACGCACGAGCGATGATATCATTCTCATGATCGTGGAATTGTATTTAAGTGTATGTATAATATTTCAGAATCAATATCACTTTAAAATAATAATATATAGTTATTTATTTACACCATTTTTCCCATCCAAGTAAGGTGGTGGTCGAAAAAAGATTACACCACGGCGTGGAGACGGTATTCCGTACGTACGCACACGCGGTGATTTCATTTTCCGTAGGATGGATAGAAGGTGAAATAATGTTGTTTCATATTTATATTAACATATCCGTATATAATTAATAAATATGTTATTACTTTATAATGAGACAACTAAATAAGAATAAGTAGAAGAAGAAAGAAACTTGAGAGAATCAGAAGAAGAGATTACCTCTTCTTCGACGCACCTCCTTTAAGCTTCCTCTTAAGGAAGTAGAGTTGGTCTTTTGATAATACTAGAACCTACAAAATGTTTCTAGGGAAGTGTAGAAGATAAATGGTCAGGTTTTTTCTGAGATTCAAGACTCCAAATGGTGTGAAGAGATAAGTTAAGGGGTGCCCTTTTTATAAGGGAGGAGAGGGGTACCTTTGGAAAAACTTAAAATATTATTTTATAATAAAATTGTATTCGGTTTATAATAGCTCCAAATTGATTTATTTCTAAGATAAAGTGATTATGAGTCAAAATAATCTCAACCAATATGTTTTGGACAAGTTTAGGTTACTATTTTAACCTTATCTTTTAGATTTAACTCTAAGTTAAATAATTTAACTTTTACCATGTCTTCTTGTTTTCTTACACTATATGGTTAAGAAACTTACTATAACCAGCCAAAAGAAACCCAAGTGGTTAATTATTAATATATATAGCCTTATATAAGTCATATGGACGAACCTTAGATTTTTAATAATATAATAACAATTAATAATATAATATTTGTTTTAAAAACTATTTTATGTGAATTTTGATACTATTTGGTAATTGATTTTTGTGAAAATCATAACAGCATGATTAGTTCAAAAAAGGTTAGTTAAATCAATAATAACATGTCATATTAACCTATAAAATTAGTGTAATTTATAAAAAGTCTCAAATTATATTTATTTGGGTATTTATAATATCAATTATTTTAATATTTCATTATTTAGGCAATTATTGCATCACCATTGTGTCATAAATAACTTAAATTATTTAATGTATAAATTTTTTAAATAAAATACCATTAGGTAGGAAATATTTTTATATTTCTAATAAATATTTATAGTCTAATTTATCTAATTAATTACCCTATATTAAAATTTTTTAGTTATTAAACTTTGATTTTAACTATTTTAACTCTTCTTTAAATAAAATTATATTAAATGTCCTAATCTAATCCAAGTGGACCTAAATGGTCATATTTTATTCCTAAGGTTGTTTTTGGTCTAATTAAACTTATAAAATAGAATTAGGACATGTTTTAGGGTAATAATAATATCATTTTTACCCTTAATTACCATATTTACTTTTAACCGTGGTAAATAAAAGTAAAAGGTTACTATTCAAAAAAAATTATTTTTATCTTATTGAACCAAATTTTACACCTTGATATTAACCGTGTCTATTGGATTTTTTAAATTTCACTCACATAAGCGGTAAAATTAATTTTTATGTAAATTTTCAAATTCTCCTAGGAGGTGGGTAAAAGACGGTGAAAAGTTCAATAAACTTTTTATATATATAAAATTATTATAAAATGACTCCAATGAATTACATTGAACTTATATAGGTATTATGTATAAATTTTTACCTAAAATAAATTTAAATAAAATAAATACTTATTTAAATAAAAATTGGGTTTTTAAATAGTAACCCAGTGTTTTCACTATTCATCAAAAATTGAAAGTTTTCAGAAAAATACCAAAAAATTAACCCTATGTTAATTTCGATATTCCAAATCCAAAAATGAATTCCATTTTAAAAGATAAAATTTATAAATTTTCAAAAAGTGGGTATTACTATTCATAACAGCTAGTTCATAATAATATTATAACAATATCTCATTTAGTGAAACTCGGTATTGCGTTCTACACATGCCATCAAAGAAAGTCTTGATTGCATGTAATGCAAGCCAAGTCAGGGATGCGTGTAGTGAAATATTCGTTTTGTATTGCGTATAACATAATCAAAACTTATTTCATTTATACATTAAACAAAATTTATACTTAATATTTCGAACAAGAAATTGTGTGTAACATGAGCCAAGAATAGTGTTGTGTATACTGCAAGCTAATACAGTGTTGCGTATAGAACAAGGTAATTTTGGTGTAGCATACAACACAATATATCAATGAAATTAAAAAGAATAATTCTCATAAAATCTTAGGTTGTTACATTCTACCCCCCTTAAAATGAATTTTTCCCTCGAAATTCGTCGGGGTTATAAATGGTTTACTACATGAAAGTTTATTTCATAGAAACCCACATCGTAAAAAGGAATACCAAAACTGAACTTTAAAAACTAAATTATGAAACGTAATGGTTACCCAAATTAACTAATCATTGGGTTTCCATATAGAAGAACATAGGTGAAAATATGGATATGGAAGAGAAATCTAACCATCAAATTCTGATGGAGGGTGGTAGAGAACATGGATATGAAAAATCCAACAATCACAAAGCCATAAATTTGAGATGATATAAGGTACCATCTGATTCATCGGATATGAGGGCACTAGGACAACATTTTTGGTTTTCAAGATCATTTCCCTAAAGTTGATGAATTAAAAGAAAAAGTTACATGATTTTGGTACAATCTCACTATTTTTCGTGCCTTGAACAATTTCCACTTCATCTCTTAAAGAAATGAAGTTGAATTTGTTATTCATGAAGTGTTAGCAGATCATGTTATATAATGATGGGTCATTCCATCTGTTTCAATCAAAATGTTAAGAAAAGTTATCAAATATACATAAGTCTATCTATGGCGAGGTTAATCGTATATGATTCCAAAAATGAACTTATACTTCATCTATCATACCGCTTAATAAAATAAAACTAGTTTCTACTAACCAGGGACTTCCTGTAGGCCAGTGGTAGGCGATAAAGGCCTGTCACACTTTAGTTGTGGGTTCAATTCCTGCATCTTTGTCCGACGCGATGGGTTATCGCCCATCCTGTAGGTTGTCCTTTTTCTAAAGATACATTATTATAACATTATATAAATAATATCGAAAAAATTTCTAGCCTTAAACAATTCTATCTGATGTCCAACTTAATCCATTCCAACCTTTAAGTTTATTGAAAATACTTCTATCCAATCTTATAGTATAAAGAAAATGATTACTAGAAATGTCATCAACCAAACATGTGAATACCATCATTTATACCCCATATAAGATATATCTTGTTGGTCACATTCCAAACATGTGAATACCTTAATCATGTATTCTCTTGAAAAATGAATACCCATTGAACCTTAGTGAAAACATGAATGTTTTTAAAAGTTAAATCTTTCCACATACCAAAATCCCAAAATTTTTATATACTCAAACCATGATATCACATTGTCCTTATATCAACCATGAGCTCATCAATACTATAAAACATCTCATTATTTCTTAATCCCATCATTATTCCCATATCATCTACTTTCCAAAAATATATGAATTAAAATTTCATGGATACTGGTACCATTCAGCATATACTTTCAAATACTTTAGGAAAAACAATAGTCTAACAATCCTTATATGTGTCTTTATTCCATAGTACCATTAAATTACCTATACAACATAACTCTTGATAAACATAAAATCATTCCACTACCTTCTTAAACTATTAACCGAGCTTCAAAAAATATTTCATATCACATATAATTTATAGTCTCTTCATCATCATCAACATAAATACTACCCATACGACTATGCTGATTCTCTTCATGAGACTTTCCCTTAGGGCATTGGTTTGCACAATTCCCATAAATTCCACATTTAAAACATTTTACCATTGTTGATGTATTTTCAATACCATTACCTTGTCCATGGTGTTAACTGAACCTTTTCCTTTACAATTACTAGCTTTGTGTCCTTTTCCACACCAAAAGCATCTTCCGGTTCCTTTGAAACATTCTCCCTGATGCCTCTTCCCACATGATTTACATGAGGGGAATTGAACTTTCTTTCCTCTATGATCATCATGAAACCCCATATTTCTCTTATTATCTGAGTCGGGATACTTACCAAAGTTGAGATTATTGATCATATTATGAGATTTCTGATTAGTCATAAAAACGATATGTGGACCTCTAGATCCAATTTCATTTGGCTGCTCATGAAGAATATCATTCCATTTTCCATCATATCCTCCATTGTCATGAATCTTCCTGTTTCCAGCCATTTTCTAAAACCCCCCAAAAAATAGTGTGAGAGGCAAAAATCATAATCAAGGGGGTGTACCTTCAATATCTAATATCTTAGGTTTAATTCTAATATCGTTACCGTAATCCTAGGACTATAACCTATACTTATACTTAACCTTAGAGACATCCCTAGACATACCTTAGAAATATCTTTAGGGATCTCACTAAAGTTCTCGCATCCTAGTTTCCAAAGGTTAACTAAACCTTCGATCTGATACCAAATGTAGAGATCCAAATCTTGACGTACATTGAAATTACATTAATTTTGTAGAATTTTTAATACATGAAAAAAACAGACGCCCAAATATCGTATTAGTTTAGTGTCCTTGGAAACTTAGAACGTAATCTTCTAATCATGGTGAATGATATTCAACATCTCCCATAAAGATCTTCCTATTTTGGTTTTCTTACCTAAAACCATTCTTTATATCCTGGGGAAAAGAAAACATAAAAAGGGTGAGCTCAAATTCTCAGTAAGGGTAATCATAGAGAACATAAAACAATCCATAAACATTTGAATGCAAAAACTTGATCATAAAATCTAAATATCAAAATCTTGAGCAAAGACATAAATCTTGGAAGTACGTAAGGCATATATCATAATGGATCATCAATCATGATAAAATAGCATGGTAATTAAGAATGTAATTGTGGTAACCATTAAGCACATGTTATGATTTCCATAGTAGCCAAGGTATTACTGCCATGACCATCTTAGTGGACAAAGTCCCTTTGTGAATCGAGTTCACTCCTCGTTTCAGTCCTATAATACTGAACCAGATTAACTTACCGTTCCATACATGTCTATCTCATGAGATATAAATCTTTACCCAATGCATTGGAGGGAGATATATGTCCCACCCATCTCATAATGAAATCATTCTTTCGTGTGCCGCAAAATCATAAATAATACATCATAACATAACCCCTGTAATAGAATGTGATTCTTAAACATCATGCCATCATAACATAATCCATATAAAAAAATGGATATCATTTCCTTATAAGAAGAATAAAACCATGTAAATAATGGAGACATTATACTTGAAACATAAACATATTAAATAATGTCATTTTTAGATGGAAAATAGTTTTGATAAAACACTTGAAATGAATTTTTGAGGAAAATATCTTTTCTTCTTCAAAATCATTTTCTTTTCACAAAATTCCATGAAATTTTAAAATAAGAGAATTTTGTTGAAAATATTCATGAAATCTTTTGGAGTAAGCTTCTAGAAAATTAGGCGTCATGAAAACTGAAAAATCCGTTCATGCCGTATAAGTTAAAAAAACATTCTCCTCGTACTTTTGCCAGAAAAGTCAAAAAGTTCATCGTACGGTAAACAAAAGAAAGATTCCTTCCATAACACAATGTAAAAGTCAAAGAGGGGTAAAAATGACTTTAAACATACATGGAAGAATATTAAACACTTTATGAAAAACAGTTTTATTAACATGGATGAAAAATATAACCTCAGTAAATACTTACGAATAAACAATCTCAGATAAAAACGAGATTGGAAAAGTTATCCCTTACCTTATGTCCGATATGCTTCATATGTATACGAAACTCCTGTATAATTATTTAAATAATTTCATTAACTTATTAAAGAATAATATTAATTGTTATGATATCATATATAGTTTACTTATGACTTTATATTACCCATTCTTTTGTAAATTCGATGTAAAAGCAGCGATTTGAGTAAAATCGTTTCATTTATTGTACGTGTTTCGACTTGTTGTTCTTGATATTATTACTTATATACTGATTTACTTAATTCCAGAATGTAAAACATGATTTATATATAATATATATTCAGCATATACATATATATGATAGATCGATAAATGGAATGAAATACACCGTTCATGGAGACGGTAGGCCGTATGTACGCATGAACACTGTTTTTGTTTCCTTATTGAATTGAATGGAATTAAGTAGATGACATACATATATATATATATACGTAAATAAAATATCATTATTATGTCATATATTTAATTATTATTCATTATATATACTTTATAATCATTCAAGAATGGTTAACATGGAGAATGAATCTCATCGCATCGTGGAGACGGTAGTCCGTACGTACGCACGAGAGATGATATCATTCTCATGATCGTGGAATTGTATTTAAGTGTATGTACAATATTTCAGAATCAATATCACTTTACAATAATCATATATAGTTATTTATTTACACCATTATACCCATCCAAGTAAGGTGGTGGTCGAAAACAGATTACACCACGGCGTGGAGACGATATTCCGTACGTACACACGCGCGGTGATTTCATTTTCCGTAGGATGAATAGAAGGTGAAATAGGGTTGTTTCATATTTATATCAACATATCAGTATATAATTAATACTTATGTTATTACTTTATAATGAGACAACTAAAGAAGAAGAAGTAGAATAAGAAAGAAACTTGAGAGAATTGGAAGAAGAGATTACCTCTTCTTCGACGCACCTCCTTTAAGCTTCCTCTTAAGGAAGTAGAGTTGGTCTTTTGAGAAGAACATAACCTCCAGAATGTTTCTAGGGATGCGTAGAAGAGAAATGGGCAGGGTTTGTCTGAGATTTAAGGCTCAAAAGGTTGTGAAGAGAAGAGGTAAGGGGTGCCCTTTTTATAAGGGAGGAGAGGGGCACCTTTGAAAAAACTTAAAATATTATTTTATAATAAAGTCATATTTGGTTTATAATAGCTCAAAATTGATTTATTTCTAAGATAAAGTAAGTATGGGTAAAAACCCTCTCAACCAATAGGTTTTAGACAAGTTTAGGTTACTATTTTAACCTTATATTTTAGATTTAACTCTAAGTTAAATAATTTAACTTTTACCATATCTTCTTGTTTTCTTACACTATATGGTTAATAAAATTACTATAACCAGCAAAACGAACCCCAAGTGGTTAATTATTAATATATATAACCTTATCTAATTCTTTTGTCCTAACCTTAGTTTTTTTGGAATATAATAACAATTAATAATATAATATTTTTTTAAAAAACTATTTTATGTCAATTTTGGTACTATTTGGTAATTGATTTTTTTGAAAATCATAACAGCATGATTAGTTAGAAAAAAGTTAATTAAATCAATAATAACATGCCATATTAACCTATAAAATTAGTGTAATGAATGAAAAGTCTCAAATTACATTTATTTGGGTATTTATAATATCAATTATTTTAATATTTCATTATTTAGGTAATTACTGCATCACCATTGTGTCATAAATAACTTAAATTATTTAATGTCTAAAAATTATAAATAGAATACCATTAGGTAGGAAATATTTTTATCTTTTTAAGGAATATTTATAGTCGAATTTATCTTATTTATAACCCTATATTAAAAATGTTTTAGTTATTAAACATTGATTTTAACTATTTTAACTCTTCTTTAAATAAAATAATATTAAATGTCCTAATCTAATACAAGTGGACCTAAATGGTAATATTTTATTCCTAAGGTTGTTTTGGTCTAATTAAACTTATCCAATAGAATTAGGACATGTGTTAGGGTAATAATAATATCATATTTACCCTTAATTACCATATTTACTTTTAACCGTGGTAAATAAAAGTAAAAAGTTACTATTCACCAAAAATTATTTTTATCTTATTGAACCACATTTTACTCCTTGATATTAACCATGTCTCTCGGATTTTCGAAATTCCACTCACAGAAGTGGTAAAATTAAGTTTTATGTAAATTTTCAAATTCTCCTAGGAGGTGGGTAAAAGACGGTGAAAAGTTCAATAAAATTTTTATATATCTAAAATTATTATAAAATGACTCCAATGAATTACACTGAACTTATATAGGTATTATGTATCAATTTTTACCAAAAATAAATTTAAATAAAATAAATACTTATTTAAATAAAAAGTTGGTTTTTAAATAGTAACCCAGTGTTTTCACTATTCATCAAAAATTGAAAGTTTTCAGAAAAATACCAAAAATTCACCCTAGGCTAATTTTGATATTCCGAATCCAAAAATGAAGTCCATTTTGAAATATAAATTTATAAAATTTCAGAAAGTGGGTATTAATATTCATAACGGCTAGTTCATAATAATATTATAATAATATCTCATTTAGTGAAACTCGGTATTGCATACTACACACGCTATCGAAGAAAGTCTTGATTGCATGTAATGCAAGCCAAGTCAGGGCTGCGTGTAGTGAAAGCTCCATTTGGTGTTGCATATAACATAATCAAAACATATTTCAATTATACATTAAACAAAATTTATACTAAATATTTCAAAATTGAAATAGTGTGTAAGACGAGCCAAGAATATTGTTGTGTATACTGCAAGCTAATACGGTTTTGCGTATAGAACAAGCTAATTTTGGTGTAGCGTACAACACAAGACATCAATGAAATTAAAAAGAATAATTCTCATAAAATCTCAGGTTGTTATAGGTAAAGAGACTAGAACTACATTGATGAGGATTTTGTAATGAAATGAATGATGGAAATGGGTTGGTATTTAGAGGAAAAGTGGGGGAATAAATTATTAATTTTCAAGGGACACCTCATCGGTGGTATTTGAAAAACCACAGGTTTTCCCATGGTATTGGACCATTGGGACAACTAATAGCATATATCACTACTCATAAGTCTACCAGAAATCTTATATCATTATTACATCAATAATGATGTCATTAAACACCCAAAACTCAAAATTGTATTTTTACTATTCACAGAAAACTTGACTGTTTCTGAAAAATCCCAAAAATTCACCCTAACCTAATATCAATGCTCTGAATTCAAAAATGAACTCCATTTTATGAATATAAATTTCTAAATATTTTTAATTTAATTTTTAAATAAAATAATTATTTATTCGAAAAACACAACTTTAAAACTATAACTCATTTTATAACACCTTAAGAAAGTAATAAAGGTCCCATAAAATTATATTATAACCATACAAAAATAAAGTAACAATTTATGATTAAATTTTAGGAAAATAAATTTCCATTTTAAATTATTAAATTAATTATAAAATTTTAAATAAAATATTTATGACATATAAAAATACCAAAACTTAAACTATGATCGTTTTTTCACTTTTAAGATGTTTAAATTGAATTTATATATTCATGGGTGAAGTTTCTTTCTTTGGCAAATTTACTATTCATTAATATTCATATGGGTATGTTACTATTCATAATTTACTATTCATTAAAAACTCATGTTGATCTTATTAGACTCTAAATTTCTCACAGAACACAACTATAGAAGACCATTTTTTGAAAATCATTTCACATTATTAATTTTTTAAAGAATACAAAAAATATTTTAAAATACCCATTTTTTTCTCCCAAAATTCATCAATAATATGGAACTTCTATAAATTAATCTTATTTTTATCCATACATTTGAATTTCACAAATTTAGGAAATAAATATTAGTAAAAATTTAGGATCGTTTCATTCTTCCCCCCTTAAATAAATTGCATCCTCGCAATTTTATCTTATTTTATATTTATTACTATTATGAAACTTATCATTATAAAGTAATTTCATCTTTTAAATAAATATTATTCATTAACAATAATTAAATTTTCTATAAATCCATCATGATGATTCATTAAAAGCTTAGGATTAACCAAACACATCCCCCGGGAGTGTCAAACCAAGAGTGCAGAAAGAGCCATTGCCGTGTTACAGGATACCCCAAGTCAACCCCAAAACTCCTTTTCAGAGTTTTCACTCCTAAGTACATCTTTGATAGAGCCACATCCACTTGTTCGTATCCAGATAGGTATTTATTGGTTCGGAAACCACTTTCTTAGTATATCACCCAAATACCAGGAAGTTTGCTGATATTTAAACTTTTCTATAGGATTCTTCCTAATGTTTTCATAGCCTAATTTCCATAAATAAATAAGATATCCTTTGATACCAACTATGGAATCCCACCTTTTTATTACATAACTTTTCATTACATTTTACAAAAAAAGGATCTTTAAAGTCTAGTGTCTTGGAAATCAGAAACATAATACATGAAAAAAACATAAAAAATTCTTCTAAACCACTCGTAAGGCTTCATAAAAGGTTCATACTGTGTACAATTACTACATCTCATATCCTAGCGGCATACATCAAAGGAAAGGGTGTGCAGAAGGCTCAGTAAGGAAAACAAGTGAAACAATTGACATATGATCTTGATAAATATTAATAAGAACATGATAAAAGTCATAAATAAATGAGAAATGTAAGAATAAGAATATCATAATAAAAAGGAAATGAATCATAACTTGAATATGTGGCTACAAAATTTCATTTAGACATTTATGAACATATCACCAAGGTTTATCCCCAAGGTATCATAAAAATTACAAAGGTTATTCACCAAGGTATCGTGTAACTTGTCATCTCTAGAGATTAAATTCTTTACCCAATGCATTGGAGTGATATCAAGGTGAACCCTTAATATGTATTTATTTAAATGTGAACCAGATAGATCATAATAAAACATTTCCTAAATATCCCATAGAGAAAAAATGGGTTTCATTTCAAAATTCTGATGTTTTAAAAGTTAAAAAAGGTCATTATCTCATTTGTAACCCAGGAAAAGGGATTGAGGGTTATATGTATGTCAATTACAGAATCAAATATATCATTTTTGGGTATATTTATGAATACCCATATAAACAAAATAGGTCTGGGTATTCACATAAATAAAACAAGAGAGAGAGAAATAAAAATTTAGAGGTGAAAGTTCTACAACATAATGGCCATATATCGTGGTTTTAGAAAAAATAAAAAGAGAGGGGACACGGGTATCCCATATTAAATGAACCATTTTGTAGTAGGGGGACACAATAAAAAGAAATAATATCATGGTGTGGAAATTTTAATGACACACCACATGTAAAGGAAACTTGAAAGGAAAGAGAAAGCACAATTTCTTTTACGAAAATTCGGCAGCCTAACGACGTCACATAAAAATTCAGAAAATCAATTGATGAGAGTGGAAGGGGTATCTCGTCATTTGGAAATGAAATTAACCGTAGTAGACATATTTAAGAACAAGCCCCCTCATAATAAAATGAAACTATAAAACATAACATAAAATAAGTCATGACTTAAAAGAGGAGGGTGAAAGGTTCCCTTACCATGAAGGCTAACTTCGAAAGCATGAAGGTTGGGACCTTGGAAGGCTTGAGGGAAACTTGGGAGTTCTCCATGGGATGTAAGAAGAATAGAAATTCGTTTATGGGGATTCTGGAATGAAATGAATTAGGGAAATGGCTTGGTATTTATAAGAAAAGTGAGGGAATAAATTATTAATTTCCAAGGGACACCTCATCGGCGGTATATGAAAAAACCATGGGCTTGACCATGGTTTTTCCCATGTTATTGGACACTTGAGACACCTAATAGAATATCTCACTATTCATAAGTCTACCAGAAATCTTACATCATTATTACATCATTAATTATGTCATTAAACACCCGAAACTCAAAACTGTATTTTTCCTATTCACTGAAAATTCAACTGTTTCAGAAAAATCCCAATAAATTCATCCTAACCTAATATCGATGCTCTGAATTAAAAAATGAACTCAATTTTATAAAAATAATTTTCTAAATATTTTTAATTTAATTTTTAAATAAAATCATTATTTATTCCAAAAAAACAACTTTAAAACTATAACTCATTTTGTGACACATTAAGAAAGTAATCAAGGTCCCATAAAATTATTGTATAACCATAAGACAATAAAGTAACAATTTATGATTAAATTTTATGAAAAAAAATTTCCATTTTAAATTGTTTATTTAATTATAATATTGTAAATAAAATATTTATGACATACAAAAATACCAAAACATAAACTATGATTGTTTTTTCAATTTTAAGATGATTAAATTGTATTTAAACATTCATGGGTGATGTTTCTTTTTTTGAACAATTTACTATCCATTACTATTCATTACTATTCATACAGGTATGTTACTATTCATACTTTATTATTTAAAAAAACTCAAGTTGATCTTATTAGACTCTAAATTTCTCACTGAACATAATTTTAGAAGAACATTTTTTGAAAATCATTTCACATTATTAATTATATAAAGAATAAAAAAAATATTTTAAAATACCCCTTTTTTTCCAAAATTCATAAATAATATGAAACTTCTATAAATTCATCCTATTTTTATCTGGACATTTGAAATTCACAAATTTAGGAAATAAATATTATTAAAAATTTTGGGTCGTTACAGTGTTGATCGTACAAAATCAAGGTAGGTGGTTTTTTCTTTTTGTTGATTGTATTTGGGTTATATATGATTAAAGTGCCATAAAACCACATTTAGGGCATTGCATGATTTAGATTTTAACCCTGTTTACCACCAACTATGGTTGACTGTTGAATAAAGGGTATTTTATTATGCTTAAGGTTGTATACCTTGTTTATGGGGCACACCATGGTTGTGTTTCCTAGATTGATTATTCACGGTCGTTTGATCTAGGATTCTTATATGTTTTTCTTGTTTATATTTCTTATTTTTTAGGATGGAGTTTTTAATTATATTAAATTCATGTGATATGCATTATGGAAGTGTAACCAAGGGGAATTGACTGTGAGAGATTCCTGAGGTAGGGTCATTTATGTATGAATTGTTATTATGGTGACCTAGATGTATTGACTATGAGATCTACCTGGTATTCATAGAACATAGGGGATAGACCGTGAGAGTAACCCATATGGTCGTTATTAAATGAATTGATGTTCTGTTGACCAAGGGGTATTGACCGTGTGAGCTGCCCAGGTGGTCGTTTGTAAATTTTAGTGCTAATGTAGACCCAAGGGGTTCGACTATGAGAGCTACCTAGAGGGTAGTTATTAAAAGAATTGTTGTTATGTTATACCATGGGGATTAGCAAATGATAATGTTCCCAAGGGGTTGTTATTGAATAATATAATGATGATGATGAATCAGCCAAACCAAAGCATATGTTTGGACTCGTTCTTACTTGTTTTCTTAGATGGGACTATAAGACATCTGTTTGTTACTATTAAATAGGGGGATATTGAGTTTAGGCTAGATCCTGAGATTACATGATTAAAAGGATGAATAATTAATGTAATTTAAAACTGTAGGATTGTTTAATTTTGAGTACTTCCTAGTTTATTGCTTCTTTTCTGCATGTTGCCTACTATATATATTCACTTATAGTTTTGAATAGATCTCTTGCTGGTTTCCTACTCAGATTCATCTCACACCTTGTTTGGGTCATGTTTTTGGACTCAAATAGATTATATGGTTGTAGTTATAGATAGAGTAATTTTCCATTATTCATCAGGTACTTGATTTTTGTTGGAGTTGGGGAGCATGGGACAAAGACGAGGCTTGGGATGCTGTTGGAGTTTAGTGATTTTCTGTACCTTGGTTTTAATATTTTATTTCTAGCATTGTGACTTGTTTGGTGGATTTCTTAGACACATGTGACATGCATCATTTTTATATGCTGCAGTTGTTATATTATTATCAGTCTTTTGTTGTTTACCTTTTCTGTTTGGTATTAATACTTACGCTATTGTTTACTATTTTCTTTCTGCTGTGTATACTCGTCTAATGAGGTCCTAGTTTCCCTATTATCACATCGTGGCCCCCACTACTAGTCAAAATACTCTTCCATTTGGGAAATGCGATTGAGGTCATGTGACCATCCCAGTTCGAGGAACCTTTGGCCAATACCCAGAATTGAGACGTTACAGTTAATTCTAATATGGTGACATGATGAATGTTTTTAAAATATTCTGAAACACTTATATATAGTAGTAATTAAGTGATAGCTGGGAAAATAATTATATAACTATTTAATTTATAGGGTAATTTTTTATGTCTTATTATATTAATGGGTATATGTGTGGCTATCCTAAACCCAAGATGATATACATGTGTTTATCTTAAGTATAAAACGACATACAAATTTTTAGACCTAGCATACTATGTGGTGAATGTCTTGGTGGGTGATATATTATGTGATGAATTTCTTTGTGGATATACTCACACATGATTTATATGAATATGTTGATTCCACATTAGTATTCCATATTCTTATGCCTAAGTTATGCTCTCATGGTTTATGATCGTTTGATGCTCAACACTCTTATGACTTATGTCTTAGGTTACAACAAAGCTATTGGGAAAAAATCCCTTGAGGTATCATTACAGTATTTTTAGGGTTGATTATGTTTGTTGACAAAGTAGGTTTCCATGGTGAATTGTCGAGTACCAGAGATGTTGTTGACAATCCATGTGGACAAAGAACCATGAAAATGTAATGGACTATCTGGAAGTGGTACAAAAAGAGTAGTACAATGTGGCACTGTTTTCCAGTGTTTGCCAAATTTTTGGGGTCCAAAATTTGGAGTTTGGTGAGTATCATGAAAAGTGGATATCCTTGGAGAGCTAATTTAAATATGGAAAAGGCATGAGTTTCGCGAAGATAGGACTCATGATTTGGATTTCGCAAAGACAAGAAAAATGATGGCGATGATTCTTCACGATTACGTCAAGCTTCGCGAATGACAATGGTTGAAGCGCATTACGGCGGTGAAGGGATTTACAAGGGAGTTTTGTGGCGAAAGTGAAAAGTAATTGACGGGATGCTCCGTGATTACGATGAGCTCCACGATTGGAAAAGTGTCATGGTGCTTCAAGATTTTGAGAGAATTTTGGCGGGAACTTTGGAGATTCACAATTTGAGATAACGTGGCATTGAATTCGAGCAGAAGGTTCGAGGGTTGGTGGAATTGCCTATAAATAGACCTCGACCCCCTCGAGCAAAGAAGAAGATAAAGAGATAGTTTTCAGAGAAAATATTTTGCTCTCGGTTCGCGAAGGCAGTGTGCTTCGCGAAAGAAGAGCTTTGCGGTGGCTAATCTAGCTCCGCGAAAGTCGTGTTCTCCACGTTGGCTCAATGAGCTTCGTGAGGGAAGTCACTCAGTGACGACTTGAGCTCCGCGATGGCCTAAGCATTGTGAAGGCTTGAGGTTCGCGAGGGTGCTTCGCGAGGGTGCTTCGCAAAAAGGCAAGAGCATCGTGAAGACTTGTTTGAGATTTGCGAAATTGGAAGCCCCGCGAACTAGGGTGCTTTGTGAATGTTGTTCCAAAGGAAATGCCCAGTGTTTAGGGGCAAAGAGGTATTAATTAGTGGATGAAATTTGGACTTCAATATAGAATCTACATACAGTGGAGGATGCACTCATTAGTGGTAATGAAGAGACCTATAGGTCTATAAACTATGAGTGGATCTTCTGAAGAAGCAGTGAGATCACTTCAGTTGAGAGAGTAGTGAGTTCTCAAATTGTCAGTGGTTGTAAACCAGTAAGGACAGTGAGTCCACCTAGAACTTGTAAACAATAGTGCGCTTATAGTGGAATTGGTACATCGGCACACTGCCAGTGTATGCTCCTTGGACGTAGCCCAATGAGGGTGAACCAAGTAAAAACCGTTGTGTCCTCTGCATGCTTTGAGTTTTATTCATACTCTGCATCGAGAAAGAGAAATAAGAGGGTTTTGTATAACAACAAAACAAGATCAAAAGGGGCCATTGTTTTAATCTGTCATACCCTGATTCACTCCCCCTCTCAGGGTATCTAGCCTAGTGGACCTAACAATAGCTTTATGCCATGAATCATGATTTGAGATTTATATATTTGAGTATTAAATTTATGTACCATGATTATATTACCATATGATTATGAACATCTTATATTCACTTATGATATTTGATTGATACTTCCCATGTTTACCCTTACCGATCGTTTTATCTCACCCATTCTTATATATAAATTTCCTTAGGCTATGATGAAGGATATTAAGTAAGATGAGTATAGAGGGTTTATATATATAAAGAATTTATATGGGATATATTTAGGATTATTAATTAAGTAATTTGGTTGTGTATCCACTATACAAAGACACTAGACATTTATGGTTATAAGGTGTGTTGTAATGTGACATATAGTGAATATTCATATAAAATAATGTAATATTTATATAAGTGATGCTTGGGTCACATCAGTTGATATTAGAGTAGGGAGAAGTTATTTTTGGAAATTAATATTTGATAAATTTGGTGAAAACCCTAGGGATAATACTAAATAAAGGAGGGCATCTTGAAGATTTAGTTTGATAGAGATTATGTGGATTCCTAGAAATAACATCCCAGTCTGGATTAAAAAAAATGGATATAAGTTCTGACATAGATTCACTAAGGGGTAATAACCCAAAAGGCTAGTTGGGTATTATCATGATCTTCACATGGTGCACAACAAAGTGTCCAATATGCACACCTAGTTTGAGCTCCTGGGAGATATTCTTTAGTTAATTCACAACCTCATTATAAAAAATAATGTATAAGTAGTGAAAAAAAGCTATTATAACCTATGATTAACCTAAGTGATATAAGATGAACCTAAAGTATCATAGGTTTATAAGAAGGTGTCATAATTTCAGATATATTTGGAATATTTTTTATCATTTTATTTATTAATTTTATTAATGATTATTGATGACCACACTATGTTTTTTTGGTTTTAGTCAGTGGATAGAACCAGGAGGTGTCATGTGAACAACAAATTTAAAGTCCCATGAAACAAATTTCCTAATAGGAAACCAAATGAAATGTGAGATGTGATTTGAAATATTTTAGCTATTCTCATAGAACTCTCTCAAGATATAAATGGGAGAATGAATCAGGTTGAAAATTCAAAAAATAAATAAAGGAATAACCAACATTTGAGTCTTTTATTTGAAAACATACACCTTCTTTAAATGGTTACTCTAATATAATTTTTGATGAGAAATTGATTAATTCTATAGAAAATATATTATCTATTATCCAGTCCTCAAAAAATGAGAAGGTTGGTTTAGATGTGTATCATTTGGAAGATAAATCTAATCATTGGTGGGATCTTATCAAGTGTAACGTCTCAATCTGATATACACTTAACCCATTCTCTAAGGTAATGGGTCACATGGCCTCAAGGGTGCCTCCCTGTACGCTAGAGGCTGCTGACTAGCAGTGAGTGTGTAAGGTGGTATAATGGGGATACTATACCCTCATATCAAAGTGGAATAATTAATAATAATAAATAAACAAGTAGTTTTAAAATCATGATATAATAAATAGAACATCAGAAATATACAATAAGTCCTATGACCAGTAACACACCATAGCTAATGTAGATATAAATAGGTATGATAAAAATATTATAAGCGTAAATACCGATTTTTTTTTAATAATATCAAAATCTAAAAGGATGAGTTATATACATTATGTCATGGAATGCTGATATATAAAAAGGGAAACATGGGACATGAATATAAAATATTATATACAAAAAATGGAAACAAATACTACCCCACTAGCATATCGAGCATATACTTGGTACTTTGATCCAATGATCTAATCTATATGTAAAGCATATAAAGTATCATTAATAGGTCTATTTCCCGTATCCATTCCTATAGAAAAGTATTTTACTCAGGTACTCAAGGATTCCAGAGTAGGGTGTGAGATAAAATACCAGTTGGACACCCCCAATGGTTCATATAAGTAATATATGTAGTGTAAATAACAAAAATAGTGTGCAAGTATGAGGAATAATAAACAATACTAGAAAAATAAATACTAGCTGGCTTATGTTCCTCAGGGACACTTGGTGGCTCTACCCACTTTGACATTGAAAAAAATAAGAGTATGATCAATACCATATATATAGGTAATCACTAATATATATATATATATAGTTATATATTGTATCCACCTATATTCACTAATTACATGAGGACATAAGTAGGCATATACCTAAATACTAGGTGCTGCCTAGGCCTAAGGTATAACTCAAGTGTCCATAACCAGGCTAATAAGCTATAGGCTATAACATGTGTACAAGCCCTAAATCTCATAATGAATGTGTGACGTAATGATCATCACTTAATATATGTTGGTTGATATTACATTCCCATCACCCAAATAATAGTATAATGATAAGAGAAGTCATGCTCGACACCTGATGTAAGGGAGAGTGAAACTTCATGCTTTGTAAACCCCTTAAAAAATGTTTCATAACCAATCTCATTAGCATATTCATAATAACTTAATATTTCAAGGGATCACCTCATTATCAGCAAAAAAAATAAATCTCCATATATATAAACATGGTGTCACAATTTATATAACCAATATATAAAAAAATACATCAATAGGAGTTCCCTTGTTACCCATTATAATTCATTTCAATTTATCCATTTAATTCACTTATGTAAGAAATCCATCTTGAAGAAAAAATATTTTTCATAAACAAGCCATTCAATTAATTGATCTATAGAGATTCAATTCCATGGATCAATTTAGTACTTTAAATGATTAAATTATCTATTAGAAAATTACCTACAAGTGAAATTCTATTTACAACACATGCTGAACACTTAGAAGGTGTTCCGATCAATTAAAAAGTTCAATATAAATGGTAATTTCATGTTGGAACACCCAAGGGGTGGATATGACTAAAGTTGGAATCATATAGATACTTATCAAGTCTAAAAGGGTGTATAACAACATGGGTATATCAATTTCAAATTAAGGAACTCATCTTATAGGCAACACACAATAAAGGCCGGCATACAACACAAAACTAGAGTTATGTAAAAAAATCCAAATTTAAGGAAAAAAACTCAAAACCCAACCTTATGGATGTAAATGAATCTCAATCCAATATTAGATTCAAATTTGAAGAAGATCATAATAAAAATGAAAAATGGTCAAACTACCTGAAAATAGGGTGAATGAGTTCTCACCAAAATAGTGTAAGAGATGGAAATATAAATGGTGAAATGAAGAAAGTGGATATAAGAGAAGACCTATATCTATAAAAATATTATAAATATGCTTTATTTTTATTTAGGATCTATGATCAATGGTGATCCATAGATTAGATGGGGGAAGGAGCTATGAGATAAGGGAGAGAGATCTATTTTCTAGAAATGAGAAGGGAGAAAGAAGGGTAAAGGATTTAATTAAATTATGGGTGAAATCATAAATTCACCCAAACTAATAGGGGAACACGTTTTGACCATATATATGTCCAAACCGTGTCCCAACCATGTGCCATAACACTTACCAAGAAAGAAATTTCATGGGATTGGTGCACAGTTTTTCTAATGAAACAAAATATGTGAAAAACCCACAATATCAAAACCCTATAAAACTCACATGGGAATGAACCTTGGTCTATATGGATTTATAAATACTGTGTATCCTTTTATGGGTTATTGAGTGCCCCAAAAAATTATCAGTCACAGTTATTACTAACCATAAAGTAACCGTATGGCCTACCTATCATGAACCAAGTTGGGTTTCCATTCAACCCGGCACCTGAACCGGTCCGCGATAAGGACCGAATGGTGTTCCCAATCCCCATTGGTTCACACAAGTGACTGGGTATCCATACAAGAAAGTTGGAACAATTTCACCTGAATATAAAAGCGCAACACAACCAAAAATATATAAAAAATAAATAGATCTAGATAACATAGCCAAACAAGCCCATACATGGTTTCAAATTTTTGTTTACAAGTTTTATACAAAAGACAAAAAGAGAGCTACTCCAAAAAATTAACCAAAAACTAAGATCCAAAAACAACCATAATTAAGGGGAGTATCTCCCTCATGTTGTCTCCACAACACCAACCAAGAAGCTAACTAGAATCTTGATCCACCTTCACTAAAGACTTTACCCTTACTTGTATCAAACATATCCATGTCTGCATACACCTAAATGTGTAAGTAGGATGTGAGTGATTTCCCAGTTGGATTCCAGCCCAAAAGAGATTACATTCACTAACCTTTGGAATGAAAAATACATTTTTAGGCTTAGATAAAAGAAATTAAAGTGATTGAAAAATTTAACGGAAAATAGTTTTAAATGAATGACTTTTAAAGAAATGTGATTTCAAAAAAAAAACAACACCTTATTTATTTGAAATATATCAAGAGCCCCACCATATGCAGACTGTGAGTGAATAATGGTCAAATATAACCTAACATGAGAGAGTCCCTATGGGTGTTAGCTATCTATATGGACCCTATAACCTCACATCTCTGTGTAAGGTGGCATAAGAACCACAATAATCCATATTCTCTTGCATGATCCACTTGAGAGGAGAATGATTCAATATTCCAGTGGTCTCTATTCATCAGTATGGTTAGTTAGTGTTATCAATGTCAATCCCACTAAGTGAAACAAGGATTTATCCACTTATAAATAACTAGCCCACACATCCTAGTCCACCCTCCTAGCTACCCAAGCTTCCCGTTGAGTGCTCATATAAGTTTTACACAAAACACATATTACCACATTTATATCTCATAAGACAAACAAGGCACAACACACACCAAAGTCACCATTTTGCACAAAAAAACTATTTCACAATTCAACACACACCAATGAATTTCAAAAATATATTTACTCCCACATACACAATTTGTTAAAACATTTACTCAATTTATAAATCTTTTCAAATGCACATAACAAAGACATACTTCATGAATTTACTAATTCAGCATAGAAAACCTATTTGAAAATCAATTTCACAACCAAGATCTTAAAAAAATACATTCTCACTACAATTATAAATTATAAAACATTGTACAAAACTCATCCAAGACAAATACTTTCATCAAGAAACGTTTAATCATGGAATCACTTACCATTTATGGTAAACCCCCCAAATCTGGTGCGAAACCCTCACCGCACATTAATTTCACCAAGAAGAAGAAAGTTATAATCTTAAATCAAGAGATCAACCCATAAATGTCAAGGAAGAACCCTAAAATATCAACCCTAGGGATGGAGAATAATAAACCCCAAATAAAAGAGAAGAAACCCAAGATTAGAGAATGAGATTATAGGTGGAGACAATTACTTGAATATTTTAGGAGGATCCACACCAAATATAGCATAAAATTTGAGTCCCAAGGGATGTGGGAAGAGATAGGGTTGCACCTAGGGTGAGGGAGACCGAGTGGGGTTCAGAAATGGGGAAAATGGGTTAAACCCAAGAGTAGAGAGAAAAGAGAGTAATTTTTAATGTATTGGTAGGTCTGCACGGTTAGTCCACACAGTTTGGGAAACTGTGCAATAACCAACAGATCATTCTGTCGAAGAAGAAGAACCATCCTGGTTACCTTGGCCCTAGATCATGGTTGTGAAGAAGTCATGTGGTAGGTATTTTCTCCTACCATGTGGTTTCTTAGGTTGGCGTGAAGTTACTATTAAAAGTGCGAAAACTGAGCGCAATGCTCTGTACTCCCCAAAACATCCATTTTCTTCCGAAATTTAAAATGGAAACCCAATGAGAAATATAAAATAAAATAAAATATAAAAATACCTAAAAAATATCTCATATATGTGACAATTCCCCCCACCATGGAAACTTTCCTCCCAAAAAAAGTCAACTCGAAACCAGATCAACAAAAAAAAATTGGTACTATTACTAGACCCAAACTTTTAATTCCCAAGTATTATGTTTATTGTTTACATGCTACCAAAGGACATGGACCAATGGAACAGATTTCCCCTGAATATCCTTCTCTTAAGATCCCAGTATCCACACTGAATATTCAAACACTAACAAGTTGGGCTCCAACTCCAAATCTTCCCAATTTAGCACATGCAATGGGTCCGGGTTGTACTTATTTAGTTGGGAGACATGAAACACCCCATGAATCAATGAAAACTGAGAGGTTAAAGCCAATTTGTATGCCACCTTTCCATTCCTCTTGAAGATTCCAAAAGGTATGAAATTCCTCGGTGTCAGATTACACTAATTCCCTAATCGACGATGACCCAAATAGGGTTCCACCTTCAAGAAAACCCAGTCACCCAAAATGAACTCTAGATCCAAATGTCTCTAATCAGCATAAGACTTTTGGAGAATCTAAAATATCAAAAACCATTGCCTGATTATCTTGACCTTCTCATACGTCTCTTTCACAAGGCTTGGTCCCAGAAGTGAGCTCTAACCTACCACATCCCAACAAAATGGAGACCGACATGGCCAACCATAAATCACCTCAAAGGGATCAATTCGAATAGTGTATTAGTAACTATAGTAATAAGAAAATTCAACCAATCCAAAATGGATATCCCAAGAACCTCCAAATTCCAACACACAATCATAAAGAATGTCTTCAAGGATTTGATTTGCCTTCTCTATTTGTCCATCTGATTGTGGATAGTATGCCGTGCTCATTTAATTTGTGACCCAAAGCCCTGTGAAGGCCTTCCCAAAACCAAGAGGGGAAGTGAGGGATCCCTATCAGAAACAATAGCAGACGTTACACCATGAAGCCTGATCACATCCTAAATATACAACCAGAATAGATCATCCAACTTTGATGAATCCCTAATTGGGATGAAGTGGGATTATTTATTCAAGTGACCCATCACCACCCAAATAGCATTATTCCCTCAAGGTGTATGAGGAAAGACAATAATGAAATCCTTGGAGAATTCATCCCACTACCAAGTAAAAATGGTCAATGGCTGGAGTAAACTAGAGGGCCATTGTTTTTGTGCTTTCACATATTGAAAAGTATAGCATCTTGATATGAAGTTAGCTATGTCTCGTCTCATACCTAGCCACTAGAACAGCCGACACACATCATAACACATATTGGTAGTACCAGGATGAATGGACCATTGAGACTGGTGGTTATCCTACATCAACACCTTCCTCAAAGATAATGGCACAATGATCCGGCCCTTGAAACACAAAATTCATTTAAGAGTGAACGACTAATCAGAGGATACCTCCCTATAATGAAGAAATAGCAAGGATTTATAGAACAACTCATCACTACGCTGTTACCACTGAACCAACTACGGAAGAGATATAGACAACTGCACACTTTCTGGAAATGTACCTCCACTACTCTCTCTAGCATCTATGTGAATCTAGGAAAAAATCCCCATTACATTCCACTCATCGTTGGACTTCCTCAAATCTTACACATTCAATTTCATGTTTAAGGTATCAGATACCACATTACCTTTTCCTAGGGTATTGGAGATATCAAAGTCAAACCCCTACAGATATTCGATCTAGTGATGCTGCCTCAAATTGAGATCCTTCTGTGAAAAGATATAGGCCAAAATATTATGATCAGAATGGACAAAAAACTTCTCCCCAAAGAGGTAGTGACTCCATGCCTACAAAGAATTCATCACCACTTCTAGCTCCAATTCATGAGTTGGGTAATTATTCTCATGTGGGTAGAGTTAGTGTGAGCCGTACGCCAACACATGATCATCTTGTATAAGCATACACCCAAGACCCAGACCTAAAGAATCACAATAAGATACATACACCTTTAATGATTATAAAAAGATTAACATAGGTGCAGTAGTCAACCACCACTTTAGCTCCTCAAAATACGCCTAACATTATGGATTCCATTCGATCCTCACCCATTCAAGGTGAGTGCATTCATAGGATAATATAGATGCGAGAAATCCCAATTAAACTGCCTATAATACCTTGATAGGCCGAGAAAACTTCTGATATCAAACACATTCTTCGGTCGTTCCCATGACATAACCGCACTGCTCATTTCAAGGTCTACTATAAAACCCTTTCTATAAGATGACATGGCCCGAAAAATTCACTTCCTTGATTTAGAATGCGTACTTTGAGATTTTAGCAAAAAGATGGTGATCCCGAAAGGTGCCCAAGACAACCCTCAAATGACAGTCACGCTCCTCTTCATAAATGGAGTAGACTGGGATGTCTTCAACAAATACCATGACGAAAGAGTCAAGATACTTGTAGAACACCCTATTCATGAGTTCCATAAAGACCACTAGAGAATTTTTTAATTATAAGGTAATGAAGAAGTACTCAAAAAGGACATACCTACTTCGGAAAATTGTGTTTTTAATTTCCGCCTCTATCAACCTAAATTGGGGGTAACTCGAGAACATGCCAATCTCAGAAAACCACTATTCCCCATTCAGCTGGTTGAAAAAAATCATCATTCCAGGGAAAAGGGTATCTATTTTTTATGGTTACCTTATTAAGGTTTTGGTAGTTGATGCACAATTGGAGAGATCTGTCGGCCTTCATTGTGAACAAAATGGGAGCGACCGAAGGAGAGAATCTTGGGTGAGTGAATCCTTTGGATTGAAAATCATATAGCTGTATCTTTAATTCCCTTAATTTAGTGGTGTCCATGTGATATGAGGTAAGAGATATCAGCTGTGTTCCCAATGCAAAATATATTACGAACTCCACATTCTACTATGGGGGAAAACTTTAAAAGTCATCTAGGAATACCTCTAGAAACTCATCCACTATGCGAGGTATTCCATCTTTAGGAGCACTTCCATCATCCATGAAAATGAACAATGACAGATATAAATCTAGGTTACCAAAATCTGGGAGTGGAGGTCTAGCTTGGTCTGATTGAGGTTCTCATTATTTGAGGAATAAATGAGCACTTTTATCAGGTTCCATGAAATGAAATCACCACTGATAACAATCAATGTGCACCTAGAAACACACCATCCTTTCCATGATAAGTATCATGTCAAAGAAGATCATACCTAGACCAATAAATCCCACTCCATTTCTACCCCTGACATGGAAAGCGAACACAATGGACACATGTGTCCTTATTCCTTCCTCTTTCCCAATGATGTCACTAAATCCAATGAAAAAGATAAAATCTTTTTTGGCAGATTCAATAGGTTCACAATACGAGCATATATAAAAGAGACGGTTACTCTAATATCAAAAGGAATGACAGCTATAGAGGATGCAATCAAAATAGTACATCGAACAGTTGAGGGCCCCACATCCATCCCCATTGGTGAATGCTCGACAAAATGAAGGTACCTTGTATCGATCCGTGTCTGACCATGGCCACTGGCCCGTGGCTCTGGCCTAAGATGACTCTGACTAAAAGAAGATCTATTCCTTCCACCCCAAACACCAAATCGATACCCCACCATCCTAGATAGTTCTGAATAAGCTGTCATACCCCCGGAATCCACTTATCATACAACAACCAGATAAGAACTTTTAGCCATACATAATCACTGCAAGTGCCCCAATTATCCAAACCGATGATAGGCTTTGGTAGGTGCCACACAATAATGTCGATTGTGTCCCACCTTCCCACACAGGTCAAACACCACAGACCCTACATTAAAAGCTATAGAGGGGGGATGCCTGGAAGGTTGTACTGATATACTTCCACCCTTATTCCCTTTTCATCATGATTACTCTTATTTTATAATGAGCTAACACTACCCATTGGTGACATGGACCTAGAGGTGCCTAACCTGCCCTTGTGATCAATCTCTACTATACATGCTCAGTCAACCACTTCAGCATAAGTCTTTAATTTAAAAAAGAATACCTAGGAATATATCTTTGGCAACAATCCCTTTTGAAACCTCTGATCTTTTATTTGTTCATTGTATACTATCTAAGGAGCATACCGAACCAGTTCAGCAAAACAATTTTCATATTCCATCACTGTTAGGTCCCCCTGGACAAGATCCATAAACTCTCGAGATCTTGCATACGCTAATGACTCATGGTAGTATTGATCATTAAAGACTACATTGAAGTCCTTCTAGGACCTCAGTTCATGATTTCCAGCATAAATCATAGAGTCCCTCCACCTCTGACAGGGGCCCTCTAGCTGAAACGAATCACTTTTCACCTTGACTTCTTTGGGAGTGTCCATGAACTCGAACATACACTTGATCGTCTTGATCAGTTCTTCTATTTCTTCAAGTTAAGAACTACCTCATAAGGTATAAGGCTCATTATTCAAAATTTATTACACCTTATCCTTCCGTGATCCAGTCTCAACTTACCTAAATGGAGAAAGAGCATGACCCACTCCCTATCCCAGAGCTTGAATAGCTCGAACCACAACATCTACCAGCCTATGATAAAGTGGTGAGGGGGAACTCTCTCCAAATACCTCCCTCGGTTGTAGGGGAACTTTCCAGGGAGTCATGTTGCTACAAGAAGCAACATTCAAATCAAACAATCTACAATATATCATGTCTATGAAAAATTACAACAACATCATAGAGAAAATAACTCAAACATTTCAGGGCCACATAATGAACACTCCACTTCACCCCCAACTAGTGTCCACATATAGTCTACAACATGCACGTCCCACCTAGAGAAGAAACCAAAAAAGCATCCCAAAGTCCCACAGAGACTCCAGGTCTATCATGAGGTGTGCTGGCTAGGCACCCTACTCACAACTAGATCTCCAAGCCTCAATAGTCCTATCTCATGTCTATCTGGACTAATCTAAAATAACATGAAAAAAAGAGCTAAAACATACTATGATAATTTTTTTTTCATGAACAAAGCTAGGATTCCATTCAACCAGGTTCCTGACCCAGTTAGCAGAAAGACTCGAAGGGTGTTCCCAATCCTCACGGGTTGGCATAAGTGCCCAAATATCCATACAAGAAAGTGGGAATTATTTTAACCAAAGATACAAGAACTTCACAACCAAAAATATATAAAAAATAAACATAACTACATAACATAACAAAATAATCCCTTACGTGGTTTTAAATTTAAGTTTAAATGTTTTATACAAAATGAAAAAAGAGGGCTACTCAAAAAAAGAACCAAAACCCAAGAGCCAAAAACCACCACAAGAAAGGGGAGCATCTCCCTCAATCCATCTCCAAAACACCACCCAAGAAGCTCACTAATATCCTGATACACCTTCACCAAATACTTTACCCTTACCTATATCCAACATAACCAAGTTTTCTTACACCTAAATTTGTAAGTAGGGTGTGAGTGATATCCCTATAGAATGCCAGTCAAAAAATATTTCATGCTCTAAATGTTAGAATGAAAAATACATTTGTAGGCTTAGATAAAAGAAAAGAATGAAATTGAAAAATTTAAACGAAAACTATTTTAAAGTAACAACTTTTATAGAAATGAAATTTAAAAAAAAATACCTTTTCCCTGGAAATATCTCATGATCCATACCACATGCCGATGGTGAGTGAATAATGGTGAAATTTCACCTAAACGTGAGAGTCTCTTTTAGTATTTTCTAGCCATAGAGTCCCTAGAACCTCTCGTCTTGGTGTAAGGTGGTATAGAAACAAAAAAAATCAACGTTATTATGCATGAGACACTAAATAAGAGATGCATACAATATTCTAATGGTCTTCATTCATCAATATGTTTTTTTAATGTTGCCAATGTCAATCCTGCTAAGTGTAACCAGGCTATAGAAACTTCTGAATCACTATCCCACTATTCATACTCCATCCTCCTAGCTACCCAAGCTTCCCATTGAGTTCTCATATAAGTTTAAAAAAAACACATGTCACCACATTTTTATCTCATAAGAAAAACAAGGCCCAACACACACCAAAGTCACCATTTCACACAAAAATCCTCTTTCAAAATTCTACTCACACAAAAGATTTTCCAAAACACAGTTTTCACCTCACACACAATTTGTTAAAACATTTACTCAATTTATAAATTAGTTCAAATGAAAAAAAATCCACACTTCTATAATTTTCCAATTTAGCCTAGAAAAACCTTTTTAAAATCAATTAAAAAACCAAAATATTTAAAATCTAAATTTTCACCAAAATTATAACATATAAAACATACTAAGAAACTACAGAAATCCAAATACATTTATAAATAATCATTTAAGCACATAACCACCTACTGTTTGTGGAGAAACAGAAAAATCTGATGTGAAACTCTCACCACACCTTAATCACACAATGAAGGAGGAATATTGAACCCTAAATAAAGATATGAACCCATTAATGTCAATAAAGAACCCTAAAATTTCTACCATGGGGATATAAAATACGAAATCCCAAATAAAAGAGAAGAATCCCTAGATTAGAGAAGGAGATGAGAGGAGAAGGCACTTTCTTAAAGATTTTAGGAGGATCCACCCCAAATTTAGCATAAACTTTGAGTCCCAAGGGAAGTAGGAAGAGAGAGAGGTGTTACTAGGGTGAGAGAGCCCAAGTGGGGTTCCAAAATGGGGAAAAGGGGTTATATCTAAGTAGAGATAGAAAAGAGAGAAATTTTTAATGTGCTAGTAGGTCTGTAGGGTTAGTCCGCATCATTTTGGAAACTGTGTGCTAACCGTGTATACTGTTCTATCCAAACAGAAGAACTCGCACAGTTACCTGGGCCATAGATCATGACCATTTGGAATCCATGCAATTGGTACTATCTCCTACCACATGGTTTCTTGGGCTTGCGCATGGTTACTACTAACCATGCGCAATGCTCTGTCCTCTATAAAACATCCATTTTTTTCCAAAATTTCAAATATAAACCCATGGAAAATGATAGACCAAAATTAAATAGAAAAAAATACCAGAAAAAGAGATCATGGATGTGATACTACCCTATTTTCCCAAAACTCAGATCTTCGGGCTTAAAACAAGCCCCATATGAACTTGAAAAATTACATATTCCACATGGAATGTTTAACACGATTAAAGAAATTATTTAAATTGTATAAAAATTAGTTTTACCTTTGAGTAAATATAGGTTATTACAACCTACCATCCATAAAGAAACTTATCCCCAATTATCCCTTCTTAGGGATAAGAGTTGTCATCAGAAAAGAGTTTTGGCCACTCAGCTCATATATCAGCTTCCCGATCCTAGGAATCATCGTATACTCATTATTTCCTCCATAACATCCATACCAAATTGACAAAACTACCTCAGAGTGTCTTCAGGATCAAATACATAATACACACTCGATACTCCATGAAGGAAACAACCATCTCTAACTCAACCTTATCATGTTGGAAAACATGAGATGGTTATGGATAATATCGCTGGAGCTGAGACACATGAAATACATAATTCATAAACTAGTATCTTTAAATAAGTTCTATGTGGTAATACACTAGACCAATTTTCTTCACAACCTCAAAGGATCCAATGAACCAATGTGAAAACCTACCCTACCTCCAAATACATCGATGAACCAACCTGGGTGAAACTCAAAAGAAAAACCAAACCCAACCTCAAACTCAAGTGGTTTATGGAGTCGATTAGAATGTGACTATTGTCTGAACTAATTTTTGAACATGAGCTTGTTGATCAACTAGGAATACTCTGAAGTTTCCTAGATGAGAAATGGACAAATCAAAGCTGACTCCCCTACCTCCAACTAGCACAAACGTGATTGGAAAGGCCTACTATATAAGGCTTCATAATGAGCCAACTCAATGGTTTCATGAAAACCACTATTATAATAGAACCCAATAAGAGGTATGTGTTTCTCCCATGAACAACTTATGTCAAGGACACTTACACAAAGCATATCCTCTAACACCTGAATCATGCACTCTATATGTCCATTGATCTGAGGGTGATAATTCATGCTCAGATGAACCTAGGTACCAATGGCTCTTTATAACCCATGATAGAACCATGATGTAAAGTAATATTCTCTATAAAAAATGATAGATCATTGATCTTCATGAAGACTTAAGACCTCCCTAATGTAAATCATCACTATCTCATATACCAATAAGGTCTCTCGCATAAGTATAAAATGTGTGACCATTGTCAAATGATCAATGAAAACCCAAACTATATCATTTCCAAAAGTTGATATGGGTAAAACATTCATAAAATTTATAGAAACATCATCCCATTTCAACTCAATAATGTAATAGAACTATAAAATTACTTTTGATCACTAAGGTTCCTCATTCACTTTCTAATAGGTGGAATAATAGAAATAACATTAGAAAAATCACATTTTCTACTAGGACACCAATAATGTAAATATAAGTCTCAATACATCTTTGTGACACTAGAATTAACTACCCAATCTAAGGCATGAAATTACTATATTAGATCCTCTATGATATCTACTAGAATCCAAAAATTCCCATGAAATCATAAAATATCATCTTTATTTTGGTCTAACCAAAATATAAATCATCCTATGAGATACATTTCCATAGGACCAAGCCTTCAAAATTAAATAATTCCTTATTCTTAACAGTTCTAGAATGGTAGAGTTCACTACTAAAGCCGAGAGGATATTCTTCCCATTATCACGTTGAACCTGAACATGTGTCTCTAAAAATAAGTCTATGAGCCACCACTCACTACTGGACTCTAGAATTTCTCATTCTAGAGTCTTATGGATTAGATAATCGACTATAGAATTTCCTTTCCTAGGTTTGTAGGCAAGCTCAAAATCGAAGGATTGTAGTTACTGAACCCATATAAAATGCCCGAAGTTATGATCTTTCTGTATAAATAGGTAATTCAGACCTTTTTGATCCATAAGTTTTAAAAAATTCCCTTCCATAAAATAGTGTCTCCAATATTATAAGGCATGTACAATGACAGTTAGCTCGAGTTAATGCGCCAAGTAATTCCACTCATGAGGTCTCAACAGTTGAGAAACATAAGTTATGAATCACTCATCCTACATTAAATCTACTCCAATACCGATACCTGATGTGCCAAATAGACAATATAGGTCCATCCTTGCTCTAGAATAATCCGTATTGACGCTAAAGTAAATATTCCCTTCAACTACTAAAAGTATGCTTCGTAAGATTCTAAGAAAATAAATTTCACACCTTTTCTCATTTTCTTAAGAGGCCCTACCAGATGTAAAAAATCCTAGGCAAAGAGTTTTTAATATTTTACTAAACCCAAGAAACTCTAAATATCAAAGAAATTCTTAGATTTCTCCCATAAAACTACAACTCTCACATTCTTTGGGATTAATGAAACCCCTGACCACGAAATGATATAATCCATGAAGTGTTCTTTATCGATCCCAATGTTTCATTTTATGATATTAATTTATATATGGTGCTCTCTCAATGTATTCAACACGATATCAAGATGGTTGTAATGGTTGTGTTGAGAATGTGAATACACTATGATGTTATCCAATAAGATTATCATGAATGAATCTAGATATGGGTGGAAAACACAATTCATAAAATCCATTAAAATAGTAGGTTCATTCACCGTATGACTTGAACATGTACTCATATAGACCATACATGCACCTAAAAGCTATGAGAGGTATGTATGAATACATGAAATGCGCTTGATGATAGACCTATCTCAAAACAATCTTTAAAAACACACTCACTCCTTGAATCTAATCAAAGTGGTCATCTATTCAAGGTAGTGGATAATGGTTCATTACCATAAGATGGTTCAAACTTCATTAATCCACATAGATCCCAAGGGTACCATCCTTCTTCAAGGAAAATGTCTAGTGAAACCCAAGAATAAATGTTGGGGTGTATAAAAGATTATCCATCAGATCCTATAATGGATTCTTGAGCTCTAAAAGACCTATAGATTCCATCCTATAACTAGAAATGAATACTGGTGCTGCTCCTGGTGATAACTCAAGGGTAAATTCTACCTCTCTCATAAGAGGTCATCAGAAGAAATCATTAGGGAAAGCATCCATGTAACTATGAATTACTTTTGGGAAAACAATGGGTCATAACGCATGATCATCTAAGAAAAGACTGAAAATTTGGACTGTCATAGTTCCCAACTCCTAATTATCATGTTCAGATCACATATATTGGATATGATATTCTAAATTATGAATATTTATACCACCCTATGGAGATATAAACATCAACCTCTAATGATATCTATCAATATGGGATCGATAGGGAACTAACCAATCAATACCAATAATTAAATCAAATATTATCATGTCAAGGATCACAAGATTCTAAAAAAATAGAAATCTACCTATCTCAAAGTGACATCCTTGCAATGGTGAACTCTCTCATATTGGATACCATATGGGGCATTGAGCAGCATAAAACCACAAAAATGTTCTATCTCATGGCCCACACTCTCCATGATTCCATAGATATAAAAGATTGAGACACACCAATTTTAAATAAAGAAGACACTAATGTGGAGGATACTAGAATAGTACCTCTAATTGTATAAGGATTGGAGGTCGGATCCTCAACCATAGGCTAAATTGCATGTGAATGGCCTATAACACATCACTGAGTCATAGCCTGACTTCCCTGAGCAAGACCACTCTACTAGTGTAGAGAATAATGAGTCTTAATACCTCTATCTTGAACACTACCACATACTGAGTGGTCAGTGGTATTCCTGATGCCTACTTGGAGAGATTCTATAAGGCCCGCTCTATAACATGGGGTAGGTGTAGATCCATGATTGATAGGAATTGATGGAAAGGTCCTGCAAAAGTGCTGGATTTGACCCATCCAACCATAACCTCATAATTCTACAAGATCCTATAAACATTGAGGTTTAGTATGTCTCAGATTCCCGCACTGGTGACAGATAAAAAAGTTAGCATGAGATGGCTGACTGATTCTACCCCTACAAGAAACCTTGAAGCGACACTTGCATCCACTAAGAGGGACACTGATAGGCTTAAGTTATGAACTTCCATGAATCACACTATCAGTTTTCTTCATATTCCACTCAGTAATGGGGTATGATTAACTATTTTAAATAAACTTCCAATTAGAAGACATTTACATGCTATTGGTTGCTGTATACCAGCCCATCCTAAAATTGACTCATGGTCACAAGATCATTTCTAGATAAGATAGTAGAGAAATTATATAACTCAATAAAATGAATAAAATATTCTATAATAGACATATATCTCTATATAAGTTTCATAAAGTTTCAATCTCGCTTATTCCTTAGAGTCTATAGAAGGTAATAGTCATAGAAGATTGTTTGGAAATCTTCCCAGACCATATCTTGATATTGATATTCCTGTGTAATAACATCCCAATATATCTAGGTAGATTGACATAGAATATAAGCTACATGTTTGACTGTCCACTCATGAGGTGTCTCCAGATGCCTTAATATATATAACATAGATTTGATACAAGACTTAGCAGAATGAGGTTTTTCATCCCCTGAAAATATGAGAGGATGTTGCTACTAGAACTCCTGAGTCAACTATACCATAGTCGAGGTTGTTTGAGTGAAAAATTTCTTAATTATCATCATGCAAAAGAAACCATCTCATAACTGGGTGTCTGTTCCCATAGTCGGAATATGAAGAGGTTACATCGGTTGCAATGTAGGAGGTACCATAGATAGATCAAGTCATTCAACCTCGAGTGCATAAACATTACAACGTTCATGGCATACGACGTGAGGAAATTATTGTGGAATAATTCTACAATGCCAAATGAACACCTTAGAGAATAATTTAACAGTTATGTGATCACATATAAATAACTAGGATAGGTATATATTCTTCCTATGAAATGATCACACCTATATGCCTGCTCTAAAATCTAGTTCTAGGTGGTAAAAAACCATAATGGGTTATTTGAACATAATAGACACCCCCATATACCCACTTCTAAGGCTAGGTTCAAGGCTATATCTCATATCAAATTGTAAGGTTTTTGATATATAGAGTTTCATTTGAAAGGTACAGAGGAAAATGCATTTACTTTACAATTGGAATCCCATTTGGCAGTATCCATTTCATTTATAATAATTTTTTTCACACATGTTCATAGTCTGATCTAAATATATACATATATCATGGTCCAGAAACAGTAGGTCCAGAACCCACCACATTGAAAAACTTATTAATTAAGGTATCATCATAAACCTATATAGGAAAAAATCATTTAGTTTGATGCTTTCAATATAATTAATTTAATTATCCTTTCCCTACAATAATTTTCAGTGCATTTCTATATAAACAATCCAAGAACTGACCACATGCAATTGGAAAATTCATGCTAAAATAAGACATGATATAGAAAAATGCATGGAATATAAGTCCTATTGTTCTTATAATGATGCATGAAATGCAACACCCTCATTTCATCAGGCCATGATTAAAGAAATCAAATTTAAATAACCCTAATAATTTTAGAATCGTAAGACATGATTGTCACCCAGCAATGAATTTGTATCAACCATAGTAGTCATAGCTGATAACTACAACATCCTATCCCTTATAAGTTGGGTTTTCCATGTATATGGTTTATCTACGACTAGTAACATGCTCATTACCAAATTTATTGTTTTCATAAGCTACATTATAGTTCCAAAAATCTAGAAAAAAATAAAATAAACTCCCATTGATACCAATTTTTAACGTCTTGACATGAGATCAACTTCATCCGTTCATAGAGCCATTGGGTCACATGTCCCCAAGCGCACCTCCCTATATACCAGACCCTGCTGACTAGTATCAAGGGTGTTAAGTGGTATAGTCAGGAGACTATATCTTCATATTAGAGTGGCATAATAAATAATAATATAGAATCATATAGTAGTAGAATCCTGATATAATAAATGGAATAACAAAAATAGACACTAAAACACATGACCTGTATCCCACCATAGAGGAAAAAGACATAAATAGGCATGATAACAACTTTAGAATCATAAATAACAAAAATATTAAATAATATAATATTCCATCAGGTTGATTCATATACATGATATCATGGAATTATAATATACAAAAAGGAAAATAGGGGAATGACATATAAAACATTCAATACCAAACTAAAAAAAGGAAAAAAGGATTCTCCACTAGAATCTTGATCATATTATCAGTCCTCTACTCCTATGCTCCATGATATAAGTAAATAATATCTTGTATCTATAATAGTGCACTTTCCCTTATCTATTCCTATATAAAAGTAATCCAATTGGGTATCAAAGGCGTCTCGAGTAGGATGTGGTAACAAATACAAGCAAGAAACCACTAATAGTGTCTATAAGTAATCCAAGAAGTGTAGAAAACCATACTAGTGTGGATGTATAAAGAATAATAAACAATATTGAACAAATAAATACCATCTGATTTAGGTACCTCAAGGACATATGGTTGCTCTACCTACTTAAACATAGGCTGGAATAAGAGTATTACCAGTAACCATATATATATATATAAGTTATCCTAATAATATATATTATTATATATTTTATCCACCTATATGCACTATGTATGTGAGTATGTATGTAGGCATTTACCTAGATACTAGGTTCTGGATGGACTTGGGGCATAACTAAAGTGTCCATAATAAGTATAATGTGCTCTAGAATCAAAAAAGTGTACAAGACACAAATCTCATAATGAATGGGAGATTTCATGCTCATCATTTGATATAGGTGGGTTGAGATGTCATTCACATTTCCCACATAATAGTATAATAGTGATAGATGTCATGCTCAATAAATGATATAAGGGAAAGTGAAATTTCATGCTCAAAAAGTTCTTTAAACATCATTCCAAATCCAATATTAATGGTGTAAATCATAATAATTTAATATCTTGAGGGATCACACTGTGATCATCACAATCATCAAGCTCTATATATTTTAATTTGGTTTCATAATTCAGATAATCAAAATATTCAAAACATGCCTCAATAGGCATGACCTTTCCACCCATTATTTTTTGTTTCTATTTATCAAATTAATTAATTTAAGTATATAAAACATCTTGAAGTTAATAAATTTTACATAAAAAATATATTTAATTAATCAAGGAATACAAATTTAATTCAATGGTTCAACTTATCATTTTATAAGGTGATATTATCAATTAGAAAATTACCTACAAGGGAAATTCCATTTACTAACCACAACGAACACTTAGAAAGTGTTCCTATAAATTATAAAATTAAATATAATAGCGAATTTAGGTTAGAACACTCTAGGGGTGTATATGATTAAATTTAGAATCCTCTAAATTCTTATATAGTATTAAGGGGAGGATAATAAAATTCATACATTAATTTAGAATCAAGGAACTCCTTTTATAGGCAATGCACAATAGTGGATGATGTAAGAAACAATAGAGGAGATATGTAAATAACTCAACATTTAAGGAATAAAACTAGATCGTCTACATAAAGACCATATACAACTCATTATCCAATATTAGCTTTAGATTCGAAGTATATCAGAAAAATATTTAAGAACGAGCCAATGCCCTAAAAATAGAGTGAATGAACTAAAATGTAAAAAGAACAAGATATGGAAAGAGAAATGGTGAATGGAAGAATAGGATCCCAGAGAATACCTCTAGCTATCCAAATCTTCCAACATAACTTGATTTGAATGCTTGATATAAGAGAAATGGAAACCTATAGATTAGATGGAGGAGTGTTCCACAAGAGAATGGAGAGAGCTCTATCTGCTGGAAATGAGATGGGTGAAAGAAGGGTTAAGGTTTTAAATTAATAAAGGGATAAATATTAAATTCACACAAAATTAGAGGGGAACACAGTGTTCCCACATGGTTGGCCAAACCGTTCATGAACTATGGGCCATAACACTTCCCAAGGAGGACCTCACATTGTCTAGGCACACAGTTTGTCTAACTGAGAACCAGTAGTGTGAAACCCACTCTCTCCAAACCCACTGAAACTTGTGTGATCATACAACTTATTTCACATGGTTTCATAAAAACCATGTGGATTTCTATAAGCTAATGAGTGACCCGCATGGTTACCCCACACGTTTAGTAATAAACATGTGTTAACCATGCGCCTTACCCTGTTTTCCCAAAACATAGTGACCTGGGCTTTGAACAAGCCTTAGACACCCTCATAACATTCTAATGCCCTTAGGCCATACTTAACAAGGTAAAATAAAGGATTTAAAATAAAAAAATAAATCATATATGCCTTTTATAAAAGTCAGGTAGTTACATAAAGAAAAGAAGGAAGGAGGAATAAATTTACTCGATGACATGAGAAGTGATTAAGGTGGTATTTTTCAAAAAGTATTTTTCTCAAAATCTACACACTAAAATAGAGAGGGAATTTATAGAACTAATTATGATGTAATATGAATTTGTGAGGACCCGACCCTAGAAGACCATGAGTCGGTGCCTTCTGAACATTATGTGCCATTTTACAAATAGAAACATGCACTGGTAAACATACATCACATCCCATACAGAGGATCGAGTTCGGTTCGGGCTCTGAGAAACTGGTAACTTTAGAAAAGTTTCATCTGATAGAAGTTGTTACCTGAAAATTTTAAATCAAAACGTAGGGTGAGAAAAAGTATGCCCAGTAAGGGGTTTTTAAAATAAACCGATGTAACTTTCGAAAGCATTTAAAAACTTTCCCTAGAACATTCTCTTAAAGAAAACTGTAACATATGAAACATAACATAAAGGTTCTCAATTGAGATTTCAAGGAATCCATAAATAAATTAGGACATTTACAAAGGGTAAATAAATAAAGGGCGTCCTAACAAGTATGACATATGAAAATTTGAGTACAATTTAAATAGTTAAAAGTAATGATTTATCAGAGTTGCGCTAAAGGAAATAACCCAAATTTCATATGTTGGTTACTAATTTACTGAGTGATAAACACAAATCATGCTCCAAACTTGTACTTGTGGAATAAGAACATTATAAAAACATAAAGGCAAGGGTCATGAAATAATGGGCATATCATCTTGAAAAGAACTTGTAACAAGACTTGAATATGTGGCTTTAACATCTCATTTAAAACTTCATGAACATATCACCAAGGTCCATCACCAAGGTTTTATAAATATTACCAAGGTTATTCACCACGGTATCGTAAAACTTGTCATATCCAGATATTAATTCTTTACCCAATGCATTGGAGCGCTATCAGGGAACACCCTTAATATGTCTTAAATTTCACGTGAGCCACATAAGTCAATACTTTACTTAAACAGGGCTGTATATTCAAGATGTCCCATACCACCTTGAATAATTCATTTATAGTTGGTCATAATAGTTGAATTTACATATATTATAATTGAGACAGACATCTAGATAATTAAAACCCAAGCTAAAAATTATAAAATCATTATTAATTAGAAAGAAGGAAATCAGATTATGGCACATACATTTACATCTAAGGTACTAAAAGAAAGGAAAACTAGAATTTATCACATGCCAGTTTATTCTTTAAAAATCTAAAATCTTATCATAAAATGAACCAAAAATTTCAAGTAGTGATTTGAACTTGCACATGCTAAAAATTTCAATACTGGTAAGCCTTTGAATACTACAGAATGATTTCCATAATAGAAATCATGAATCTTCACCATAAGAAACATTATTTAAAACAAAGGAAAAACATAAGATACTCTTAAATGTAGATATAAGTTTTGTTTAACAAAAAATTTATAATGTTTAAAATCTCCACTTAAACTTGAGACTTAAAGTGAAAGGACCCTAAAATCAAGGTTCATACAACATATAAAATATATGTATGTACCTGAACTCAAACTGAAAGATTGGCACATCCATGCGTATTAATCCCCTATGTATATTAGTTCAACAACATTTTAAATAGGGTAGGTCATTACCTTAGTTATAAAAATTTGTTTATGAAAATATACTAAAATAATTTTATAAAAAAACCAACCATATATATATAACATTTTCCAAATATATTTATATTCATTTTTTTGAAAATGTGAGTATGTGAATATGTGCAGTGCATGAACAATTACACACAAACTTCATACCTATAACCAAAGTAGAAAGTCCATGACCCTTCCCACATATAACTGACGTATATACATATTACCAAAAGTATAAATGTACTCATATAAATATATAGCACGTCTTAAGGTTGGATAAACATTAAACAACTTATAAATACACTGAAAATACAAAATTTAAAGGTTTAGGTTTGGTTATATGAAGGGTCTCAACTAACCCGTGAAGTTATTTAAAACACAAGGTTTTATGAGAATACATATATATATATATATATATTAATATATATATAAGTATAGATATATATATAAACTCAACACCATGCATCAAAGCAAAAAATTCTCCTTACGTCCATTGTACCATTTGAACACCCAAAAACCCGAAGGCCCAGGTTCAATATTGAAGAAAGATTGGATAGGATTGTAAGGTTATAGATATGTATTTTTTTATGAATATATAAGTGTATATATTCTGAAAGAAGCAAGACAAGGCAAAACTAAAAAAACCCTTACTTTAAAACTAGGTAACGAAGGACTTCGGGAAGGTTGGCTGAGGCTTGCTGGAGACTTTAACAGGGAATAAGAACTAAGAGGTCTCATTTATTTATACACAAAAGCTCACACACGCTCCATGAAAAATGTACCCACTTGCATTGGATTTAATGGGGGGTGTCGTTCTTGAAGAGAAGAGGGGACATGGGGGGTCCTCGATGGTCAGGAGGGAAGAAAACGAGACACGCTATAGGTATAGGTTTCTGGTGCAGCCCATACGCGGAGGAAGAAGACGATGCGGCCGGGGGAAAATCCGGGGAAAAACGGATGGTCCAGATCAGACCGATCTTGATCTAATGGCTGGGGGTATGATCAAAATTTAGAAAAAAAGGGTGGACGACTCGGATTTACTCCGGGCCTGATTGAACGGCTCACCGAGATGCGGTTATAAGCTATGATTGCTGATGCCGGGCGCGAGGTTGAGTTCAACAAATCAAATCGTACGCGACACGATCTGACGGCTAAGATTACGTTTCACCTGAAAAAATGGTTCCCACATCGAAACAGAGCACGATTTTCGCCTCCCTTATTACCTCGGGCCTCCCATCGAGTGTTCAGAAAAAACAAAGCACCCACGAAGGGGGACCTATACACGGGCTGCCGCCCGCAGGCCTTGGCCTACCCCGCCGCAGCCTCACGCCCGCACTAGTGCACCTATGCGCTCATGCTCGCTCCCATGCGCCCTTCCGAGAACCCCTGCCTGAGCTCATGCCGACCCTGGCTTGGGGATAAGGGTCAGGCTCAGCCACTTCATGTGAGCCACCTCCCTCGGCCATAACCAAAAGGGATGGCCCTAGTGGGCCAATTTTTTTGTAAACGCTACAATAAAAAAGTTTTAAAGAAGAGGAAAACAAACCGTTCATTAAATTTATATTCTTAAAAATTAATGAAAACAAACTAAACTATATCTTTGTTAAAAGTATTTCTAAAATTTCAAACACTACACCTTTTTATAGGAAAGAGTTATAAAAAGATTTTAACAAACCAATATGATAACTTCTGTGTTAGTATAATAGAAAAATTAATTCAATGAAAACATAATTTAATTTGAAGAAATTTAAACATAGTTTATAACATTATTTAATAAAATGAAGAAAAAATCATTTCATTGTATTTGAAATATTCACAACATTTTGAATTCCTTAATTCTTTTCAAAATCACTTAAGGGTGAAACAATGTTTTAAACCATATCCTTTTTTGAGTTCATAAATGATTGTTTAATTATAACCTTAACCATAACTAAATTATTTGGAAACTAATTAATATTTAAACAAGGTCTAATGGCTATAATTATAATCATTGGCTTCCAATGGTCACTAGAGCAACGGTCAAAAAAGTCTCCTATAAAACCAAACCTTACGGTGTCCTAAAACTCAAAAGGGAGAAGATGATGCTTCCCATTCTGTTGATGCTCATCATGGTTTTCATGATCACAATGGTGATGTTTATTTCTTTAGTTGACTCAAAGGTTTTCCTTTATTTATTGGGCCTTGTTGTGGTGATTGGGGGTCTTCCCATAGTTCTAATAGGGTTTTAATAGGTATTTTTGGTTAGTATGTTTACTCTTTTCATCTAAGTGTATTATGAACACCACAATGTTCTGAATTAAATAAAGAGCTTTATGTTTGTCCTTAAAATTTTTTTTTGTTTAAAAGGACTTTAACAAAGGTAAATGCATAGTATCATCATTATATGATACCCAAAAATTCGGGTTGTTGAATTATTCCCCACTTCAGAGAATTTTATCCTCGCAATTCATTTCACAAAATCATTAAGGTTCTCTGATGTTCTCACCATAACCCCCATCGTATAGGGTCCTCAGGTGTGTTCAGCGGAACACCCGAATTGATGCTCAATTCATCTAGTTCTTTGATCCAGATACACTTCGGGTAAAAGGGGTTGAACTCATGCACCGAACACTCAGGATTCCAAAGGGAGGCTTGAACTGTAAAAAGTTTGGAAATGTCCATATGGACCAACATATGAAGAACTTGCCAAATTATGTCTCTCTTGAGAACTTCTATGTTATAGAATTTGTCGTACAGGCTGACGCTGAGGAGATGGTATATGTAGGTCGTAGAAAAATTTCCCTCTAAAGCACCCTCTTGAAATTTTACTATGGATTTGTAGTTATGGCCTAGGGTGAAACACATGAAGATCCCTTCGTGGTATTTTCCCCTCCTCTTACACTCGGCCAATTGTGATGAGCCTATGAGGTAGTAGATGGAAGCATTACCTTGACAGGTGAGGAGAATCTCCAGACCATTTGTCACCTCAAAAAATTTCTTGCACATTCCTCGCAGGTTTGCGAAGGCGAAATACTTGTCTTCATAGGCCTTGATTGTGATATTCTCTAGTATCTCAGTAAGAAGAGATAACATGTGGGTTTGTCCTTCCATATGAAAGTTTAAGATGAGAGTTCAATCACTTGAAATCCATCCAAAAGTATAAACAAAGAAAATATAGGAAAGGGGTAAGAAATTATTTCAATAAACACAAGTTTATTTCTAAACATCAGTACTTGAGTTACCCTTAATGACCTACTATACAAACTCCACACAGAAAAGAAAAACACCCTATCTCCTCAAACCAAACACAGGATTAACATTCAGGGTTAAAGTCATGGGGGAACCTATGATATCCCTTGAGTATATAATGATGGGTATGAAGTTGGGAGATGTCAAAATACACTTGTTTCCTGCAGGACAGCTGGGTGGACTCATTTTCTAACATTTCGATGTCCAACAACTGGCCCCAGAAGCCTTAGTTCAAGAATTGACAAAGATAGGCCGCTCGGAGGTCACCGGCAGCAACAACTTCTTGAAACGTGTCAAGGTCCATAAAGCCAAAGTCCTCACCTGCCCTGAACACCCAGAAAAGTCTTTCATGGTACCTTCCCTGATGTACATAGGAGGGAAATTTGGTCATCATCATAAGGAGGTAATCCAATCCTTACCCCCAGTGTAGCCGAAGCACCCGTGGTGAGTTTGACACATCGGACAGGTGTTTTCATGTCACGCGGATATGGGCATAGTTATGAAAATTATCTTGGCTAGCTAAATACACAATGGTCTCTAGGGCCTCAGTGGGGAGAGAAAAAAGATTTGTACCTTTGTTTTCCATCTGAAAATTTAGAAAAATCATTTTTAGTATTGCTGAAGTATATTTTTCTTTGTTTCAGTTATGACTTTCTAGAGTTATCCAAACCGAACCCTCTGATACCAACTGCGAGGAACCAACCCTAGAAGACCAGGATTAGGTTCCTTCTAAACATGATGTGCCGTTTTACAAATAGAAACATGCACTGATAAACACACATCATGTCCCATACAGAGGATCATGTTTGGTTCAGGTTCTGGGAAACTGGTAACTTCAGAAAAGTTTCATCTCATAGAAGCTGTTACCTGAAAATTTTAAATCAAAATGTAGGGTGAGAAAAAGTATGCCCAGTAAGGGGTTTTTAAAGTAAACCAATGTAACTTTTGAAAGCATTTAAAAACTTTCCCTAGAACATTCTCTTAAAGAAAACTATAACATATGAAACATAACATAAAGGTTCTCAATTAAGATTTCAAGGAATCCATAAATCAATTAGGACATTTACAAAGGGTTAATAAATAAAGGGAGTCCTAAAATGTATAACATATGAACATTTAAGTACAATTTAAACAGTTAAAAGTAATGATTTATTAGATTTTCACATAAAGTAAATAACCTAAATTTCATATGTTGGTTACTAATTTACTGAGTGATAAACCCAAATAATGCTCCAAACTTGTACTTGTGAAATAAGAACTTTATAAAAACATAAAGGCATGGGTCATGAAAGAATGGGCATATCATCTTGAAAAGAACATGTAACATGACTGGAATATGTGGCTTCAACATCTCATTTAGACATTCATGAACATATCACCAAGGTCCATCCACAAGGTGTCATAAAAATTACCAAGGTTATTCACCAATGTATTATAAAACTTGTCGTCTCCAGAGATTAATTCTTTACCCAATGCATTTGAGAGCTATCAGGGCACACCCTTAATATGTCTTAACTTTAATGTGAACCACATAAGTCAATACTTTGCTTAAAAGGGGTTATATATTCAAGATGTACCATACCACCTTGAATAATTCATTCATAGTTGGTCATAGTAGTTGAATTTACATATCTTATAAGTGAGACATGCATCTAGATAATTAAAACACAAGCTAACAATTATAAAACTGTTATTAACTGGAAAGAAGGAAAGCAGATTATAGAATATACATTGACATCTAAGGTACTAAAAGAAAGAAAAACTAGAATTTATCACATGAAAGTTTGTTCTTTAAAAATATAAAATCTTATTATAAAATAAACCAAAACATTAAAGTAGTATTTTGAACTTGCACATGCTAAAAAATTAAATATTGGTAAGCCTTTGCATACTACAGAATGATGTCCATAATAGAAATCATGAGCCTTCACCATAAGCAACATCATTTAAAACAAAGGAAAAACATAAGATACTCTTAAATGTGGATTTAAGTTTTGTTTAACACAAAATTTATAATGTTTAAAATCTCTACTTAAATTTGAGACTTAAAGTGTAAGCACCCTAAAATCAAGGTTCATACAACATATAAAATATATGTATGCACCTGAACTCAAACTAAAGGATTGGAACATCCATGTGTATTAATACCCTATGGATATTAGTTCAACAACATTTTAAAAAGGGCAGGTCATGCCCTTAGTCATTAAAGTTTGTTTATGAAAACCTACTAAAATAATTTTATAAAAAAACCAAACATATATATAACATTTTCCAAATATATTTATATTCATTTTTTTTGAAAATGTGATTATGTGAATATTCGTAGTGCATGAACAATTACACACAAACTTCATACCTATAATTGATGTAGAAAGGCCATGCCCCTTCCCACATATAACCGATGTATATACATATAACCAAAAGTATATATGTACAAATATAAAAATATAGCATGTCTTAAGGTTTGATAAACATTAAAAAACTTATAAATAGACCGAAAATACAAAATTTAGAGGTTTAGGTTCGGTTTTATGAAGGGTCTCAACTAACCCCGTGAAGTTATTTAAAACACAAGGTTTTATAAGAAGATATATATATATATATATGTATTGATATATATATATATGTATGTATTGATATATATATAAACTCAACACCATGCATCAAAGAAAAAATGCTCCTTACGTCCATTGTACCATTTGAACACCCAAAAACCCAAAGGCCCAGGTTCAATATTGAAGAAAGATTGGACAAAACCGTAAGGTTATAGATATATATATTTTTTACGAATATATAAGTGTATATATTCTCAAAGAAGCAAGACAAGGAAAAACTAAAAAACCCTTACTTTAAAACTAGGGAAAGGAGGACTTCGAGAAGGTTAGCCGGGGCTTGCTAGAGAATTTGAACGGGGAAGAAGAACTGAGAGGTCTTGGTTATTTATACACAAAAGCTCACACACCCTCCACGGAAAATGTACCCACTTGCGTTGCATTTAATGGGGGGTGTCATTCTTGAAGTGAAGAGGGGACATGGGGGGTCATCGACGGTCAGGAGGGAAGAAAGTGAGACACACCATAGATATAGGTTACTTGTGCAGCCCATACACTGAGGAAGAAGACGACACGACCAGGGAAAATCCAGAAAAAAAAAACGGATGGTCCAGATCGGGCCGATCTTGATCTAATGGTTGGGGGTACGACTGTAGTTTAGAAAAAAAGGGTAGACAACTCAGATTTACTCTGGGCGTGATCGAACGAATCCCCGAGACACATTGATAAGCCACAATTGCTGAAGCCGGGCGCGGGGTCGAGATCAATGGCTCAAATCGCACGCGACGCGATCCGACAGCCAGGATTGCGTTTGGCCTGAAAAAATGGTTCTCACATCAAAACGGAGCACGGTTTTCGCCTCCCTTATTACCCCTGGCCTCCCATCGAGTGTTCAGAAAAAACACAGCACCCATGATGGGGGACCTATACACGGGCTCCCACCCATAGGCCTTGGCCTACCCCGCCATGACCTCACTCCCGCACTGGTGCGCCAACACGCTCCTGCTCGCTCCCATGCGCCCTTCGGGGAACCCCTACCCGAGCTCGGGCTAGCCCTGGCTTGGGGATGAGGGTCAGGCTCAACCACTTTGTGTGAGACACCTCCCTCGGCCCTAGCCAAAAGGGTTGGCCCTAGTGGGACAATGTTTTAGTAAACGCAACACTAAAAAAGTTTTAAAGAAGAGGAAAACAAACCATTCATTAAATTTATATTCTTCAACATTAATGAAAAAAAACTAAACTATATCTTAGTTAAAATTATTTCTAAAATTTCAAACAGTAAACCTTTTTATATGAAATAGTTATAAAAAGATTTTAACAAACATATATGATAACTTATGTGTTCTTATAATAGAAAACTTAATTCAATCAAAACATAATTTAATTTAATGAAATTTAAACATAGTTTATAACATTATTTAATAAAATGATAAAAAAATCACTGCATTGTATTTGAAATATCCGCAACGTTTTGAATTACTTAATTCTTTTCAAAATCACTCAAGGGTGAAACAGAGTTTTAAACCATATCCTTTTTTGAGTTCAGAAATGATGGTTTAATTATAACCTTAACCATAACTCAATTATTTGGAAAATAATTAATATTTAAACAAGGTCTAATGATTATAATTATAACCATTGGCTTCCAATGGTCACTAGAGCAACAGTAAAAAAAGTGTCCTAAAAAACCAAACCTTACGGTGTCCTAAAACTCAAAAGGGAGAAGATTGTGCTTCCCATTCCATTGATGCTCAACATGGTTTTCATGATCACAGTGGTGATGTTTTTTGCTTTAGTTGACTCGATGGATTTCCTTTACTAACTAGTACTCATTGTGGTGATTGGGGGTCTTCCCGTAGTTCTAATAGGGTTTTTAATAGGTATTTTTGGTTAGTATGTTTACTCTTTTCATCTTAGTGTATTGTAAACACCACGATGTTCTTAATTAAATAAAGAGACTTATGTTTGTCATTCAATTTTTTATTTTTTTAAAAGGACATTAACAAAGGTAAATGCATAGTATCATCATTATATGATACCCAAAAATTTGGGTTGTTACAGAGTTCATTACTACCTATGAAATAGATTTCATGAGACTATGGTGGACTGCCTCTAATTTTACTGTCGACCATGAAAGCATAATTAATCAATTTTTAGTGGCTCAAAACTATGTATCTGAAAGAAATTAGATATAAGAAACTCTTAGAGATATAAATTGTAACATCCCAGGTAATTAAAGAATAAAGAATTTTCATATTTATTAATATTTACGAATTAAATATTATTTTTAATTAAAAGGGTTTTCTACGTTCAATAGCGTACTCGATACGCAACGACGAGTTTCTTTGAAAACTTACGTTGCACACAAGTAATAAAATAATATTATTTTAAATGTTAGTTAACAAGTAGCCGTTGTACTGGCGGGAATGGATAGAAATAACTAAATTATGATTATATATGCTTTTAAATGTTTTTACATTTACCCAATAAAAGATAAAGGCTTAAAATACTGAAAGAGTTCAATTTTAGGCATTTATACCCTAATTTTCACTGAGGGTTCACTTATCACCTTTTGACGGCGAACCGTCATTAAATATAGTTTTGATCAATCTTATAAATTCTATTGGACCAAAAATAACTCTTCTTTAGAATCGAGACATCAAAATTTACCTTGTGTAAATTTTTGGTACCTTTCCGATAAAGTTCATTTTTTAAATGAATAGTGAAAATTGTTGTATTTTAACTCAAAACCTCTTTTAATTTAATTTATTTATATGATTAGATTATCTTTTTAATTGGTTTTAAAGTGAAATTAGAAAATATTTTTACCATTAAATCCAATAGTGGTTGTTGGAATTAATTTCACTTTGAAATCGGACTTAAACTAGTGTCAATCTTTTGATACTTATTGTTTCATAAAAACACGCTATTTGCTATGACAGTGGGAATTAATTATTAAATTAATTAATGTGACTTATATATTTTGAATTTTGTAAAATAGACTTCATTTTTGAATTCGTAATATCAAATATAGCTTAGGGTGAATTTTTGGTAATTTTCTGAAAAACTTCAATTTTTGATGAATAGTGAAACCACTAAGTGGTACTTATAAAAACTGATTTTTCTGTTTAAATGAAATTTTTCCATCATTGTGTTTTTATTTTCAAAAATCCGACATACATGGTTGTCATTAAGAAGTAAAATGTGGTTCAATGAGATTAAAATAATTTTTTGGTGAATAGTAACTTATTAAGTTTTTAATCGCGATTAGTGGTAATTAGTGTAGTTTAAGGTAAAAATAATGTTTTAATAATATGAGATGACCTAGACACATGTCCTACCATCATTGGATGTGTCATGGCCGACCAAGAAAAGCCATGGGTCAACTTGGGGACCCCATGGAGCCACTTTGGTTGGAAAATGACATAAATACCTTTTATTTAATGTTAATGTAAAAAATGGCACAAACATGATATGTTTTACTAAAACAATTTTTAAATGGGGTTATACAAGTCAGGTTTTTGATTATAAATAGTAATTGGAAAGCTAAAAATATTTCCTACATCATAGTAGTTTTTTTATAATTTTTAGACATTAAATAAATTAAATTATATATGACATAATAATGATGCAGCGATGACATCATTATTTGACGATTTAAATAAAATGGAAAGATAATGTAAAATATATGAACTAAACATGTCCAAAACTTATTGTATGGGTGGATTTCTAACCCTTATCACCTTATCCACGAATTATTTCAATGTGGGAACTTTTAAAACCGAAATACATTTTCAAATAAAGTAATATTTCTTTACTTTCCAAAAGTGCCCCTCCTCTCCTCTTATAAAAGGACCCCACCTCTACCACCTTACACACACTCCTCAAGCCTTTGGCTCGGCCAACCCCTGCCCATTTACTCTCTCCACATCCCTCTCCTAATCCTAGAAGATTCCCTTTGGGAAGAATCCTTTCAAAGGAAGCCTTTAGGCACAAATCAAAAGGAGTTACACTTTTAAAGGTAATTCATTCTCTCTTGTTCATTTGTTTTATTTTTCTTCTCCAACCCCCTAAACTCTTTTTATTTACTTCTTTTGTAACAAAACCAGTATCTTCAATATACTAGGATGTTGTTATAAGATGTATTCAAGCTACACTCTCACACAACTACATCAAATGGTTAAACAACATACGGTTTCCGTGGATGGTGAAATTCTGCCTCCCGAAACGATGATTGTTCAATACTCATTTAACACCTTCAAAGGTGGCCATTAAGATGTCACTATATTTATATATGATATATAATATGTTTATGTTTTCTTTAAGCTTCTGTATTTTTCATTCTGGGCATACCTTTATGGTTTCCATTATGGGTAAAACACGATATCTTCATTTAAGGAAGTGCGGACTACCGCCCCCTCAAAGTGACGTGCTTCGTTAATGCCGTATGTGGGACATGTAAAGGATGGATTTAAAGTTATTATATATGATGTTATACTGGAATTATAATATACCTCTATATCATTATTATTTCTTTCCATTAAAGTATAAGATAGAAATGAAAGTAGCGTTCATGCGTACGTACGGCTTACCGTCTCCATGAATGGTGCATTTCATTTCTTATCCCCAAATGTAATGTACTATTAAAAGTACAGGTATATAATGGATATATATAATGAATGATATATCTAAATGATGAATATAATTCTGGAATTAAAATATACATACCTCTCATTTAGTTTTAATTCCATTAATATGACAAAGAAATGAAAGTAGCGTTCATGCGTACGTACGGCTTACCGTCTCCATGAACGGTGCATTTCATTTCTTACCTCTAAATGATTATGTAATATTATAAATACATGTATATTCTGGATATATATAATATATATGATATGCAAATCAGGAATGTCATTCTGGATATAAAGAACCTTTTACCACACGAACAACATGTAATTGTAAGCAGTCCACTTTCGACTTAAGAACCAAATATTGACAAAACAAACATTATTAACTTAAATGGTTACATAATGTTTATAACATGGCAATAAGTGATATAAAAGGAATAATTAACTTTAAAAAGGTTCTTAATCAAGTGTAAATTAACTCAAGTTTATTATTCAGGACGTTAAAGAACGATCGAGTCAAGTCGGACCCGAGGTAAGGGACTTCGTCTCAATCTCCTTTCATTGAGGCATATTTTATTTTATACACAACTTTCTTTTATACAGTGTATAAAACCCTTTGACTTTTACTTTTATACAAAAGGAATCTTTTTCTACGAAGCATTTTACTAAACGACAAAAAGGAATGTTTTTTTAACGTATGCGGTGACAACGATCTTTTCCGCCGCCGCGAGTATTATTTGGTCTTTGGCTTCCTCAACAAGCCGTTATGTTTTTAAAATGAAATAAATACCATATACTCTTTTATGTATTTTGGTATTGAAAATGGTTTTGATAAAGGATTCTACTATGATATATTGTGATTGAAATGTGGAAATGTTATCATTCCTTTATATTGGTTTTATGTTTTATGATTTTATATTGGTACTTGGACATTTGACGGGTTGTTACGTGATAAAACATATGACGGGTGGTGATGTGAATACCAGGACGGGTGGTTACGTTATAACCTCCAATGCATTGGGTATGGAAGTCGGCCGTATGGCTATTCCATTAAGTATGTATGGAAATTGGCCGTATGGTTATTCCATTTAAGTGATATGCGAGGAAGTCGACCGTATGGTTATTCCACTTAAGTATGTTTATGTCCCAAGTTACCTTTATATATGTTTTGTGTGCTTTATATGGGTTTTATGGTAATACTTTGGTTACAAAAAGGTAAGTAATGATACTTTATTCAGTGAAGAGTTTTTACTACTTCATGAAGGTGAAGGTATTACTTTGATAGAGTATACATGGTTTACTTGATGTTTGAAAAACTAACAGTTTTCATTATTTGTGTATCCCTTATTGAGCTTTTTATGCTCACCCCAAGTTTTTTTTGAAATGTTTTTCACTGGACTTAATGTGGAATAAGGTCAAGGATGGAATCAAGGGAATGTCATGCTATATAAAACATGGAACTAGACATGTTTCTTTTAAGAGTTTTTTTTATTATGGAAACTTAGTAGAATTGACTACTTTTTAATCTTTTGAGATGTAATAGTTATGTTCTAATTCTCTAAAACTCTAAACCTGAAAAGATCCTCAATGTGAATTATTCATTTAATTCAATATTAAGTAAGGTTTAAGGCCAGGGCCTTATAGTTGGTATTAGAGGTCGGTTTAGACAACTTTAGGAGTTAGAAAAGTGTTAAATTATAATATGATTGAAATGATATAGTATTTACATATTACCATGTTGCTTCACCTAAGGTATTTCAGTGTTAAGAATGGTTTTCCATAGAGGAAACAGAGCATCTTTGCTAGGAAGGCATACAGAGTATAATGACCTTTCGAATCAGCAACCAGAGATGGTCAGAATCAGAATTGAGCCGTTTACTACACTGATGGCTCAGTTGAATCAGGTGATAAATGGTGGTTGTGTTTATTGATAATATTTTGGTGTTTTCTAAAAGTAAATAGGATCATGAAAGTCATTTATGGGTTATCTTGCAATCCTTAAAAGAAAAGAAACTATATGAAAAATTCAGCAAGTGTGAGTTTTGGTTACAAAAAATTTCATTCCTGGGTCACATTGTTTCAAAAGATGGCATAACTGTTGATCCTACTAAAACAAAAGTTGTTGAAGAATGGCCGAGACCCACAAATGTAACCGAGATCCGTAGTTTTCTTGGTTTGGCAGGTTACTACCGAAGGTTTGTTGAAAATTTTTCACAGTTATCTAGTCCAATGACTAAGCTAACTCGTAAGGGTGTTAAGTTCATATGGACAAAAGAATGTGATGATTGTTTTCAGGAGTTGAAGAGAAGATTGGTGAATGCTCCAGTTTTGGCACTTCCTTCCAGGAATGGTGAGTTTGTTATATACAGTGATTCTTCGTTGAAGGGACTTGGCTGTGTCCTTATACAGAATGATCAGGTAATTGCTTATGCTTCACGACAGTTGAAAACTCATGAGGTAAATTACCCTACACATGATTTGGAATTAGCTGCTGTTGTTTTTGCTTTAAAAATTTGGAGGCATCATTTGTATGGAGTAAAGTGTGAAATATATACTGATCACAAGAGTTTAAAGTATATATTCACTCAGAAATAATTGAACATGAGACAGAGGAGATGGCTGGAATTAATCAAGGATTATGATTGTACAATCCACTACCATCCGGGAAAAGAAAATAAAGTGGCTGATGCTTTGAGTCGAAAAAGTAATGCTTCATTAGCAATGTTGCATTTGGAACGTGATCCTTTGGTTAAGGATTTGATTAACTTTGGCATAGAAGTTGTTGGTGCAGGAAGTCCTTCTGTTTTGTTTCAGGTATCAGTGAAATCTTCTCTATCAGACAGAATCAAGCAAGCACAGAAGCAAGACAGCGAGTTGTAGAAAAAGGTAGAGCTGGTTCAGAAAGGTAAGTTGCCTGAATTAAACATTGATAATGATTGTGTTTTGAGGTTTGGGAAGAGGTTATGTGTGCCTTGTGATTCACAGTTGAAGAATGAGTTGTTATGTGAGGCTCATAGTTCCCTGTTTTCAGTTCATCCTGGCAGTACTAAGATGTACAGAGATCTGCGGGAGTATTACTGGTGGGATGGAATGAAAAGAGATATTGCTGATTTTACTGTGAAGTGTTTGACATGTCAACAGGTTAAAGCAGAGCGGCAGTTACCGAAAGGGATGCTTCAGCCTTTACCAGTGCCAGAGTGGAAATGGGAGAATATATCCATGGACTTTGTTGTGGGATTACCGAAGACATCTCGAGGTAATAATGCAATCTGGGTTATTGTTGATCGCTTGACCAAGTCTGCTCATTTCCTTGCTATACGAGATACTTTCTCTCTTGATCAACTTTCCCATTTGTATCTTAAAGAGATAGTCAGGTTACATGGAGTTCCTCTCTCCATTGTATCGAATCGTGATCTCAAGTTTACTTCTAACTTTTGTAAAGGCCTTCAGAAGTCATTGGGTACTGAATTAAATTTTAGTACAACTTTTCATCCTCAATCAGATGGGTAGTCAGAACGAACAATTCAGACCTTGGAGGATATGCTACGAGCTTGTTCGATGGATTATCAGGGAAGTTGGGACCAACATCTTTCTTTGGTTGAGTTTTCTTATAATAACAGCTTTCATTCCAGTATACAGATGGCACCATTTGAGGCATTATATGGGAAGTGGTGTCGAACTCCAGCATTTTGGGATGAAGTGGGTGAGAGGAAGTTGATGGGACCAGAATTGGTAGAAGAGATGGCAGAAAACGTTCACTTGATTCAAAAGCACATGAGAACAACTCAGAGCAGGCAGAAGAGTTATGCGGATAACCGGAGGAAGAATCTATCTTTCGAGGTAGGTGATCATGTTTTTCTCAAGGTTTCTCCTTGGAAAAGTGTGATGAGATTTGGTAAGAAAGGAAAGCTGAGTCCAAGGTTTATTGGACCATATGAAATTCTGGAGAAAGTTGGATCAGTTGCTTACCGAGTGGCTTTACCTCCGAGTTTATCTCAGGTACACAATGTTTTTCATGTTTCAATATTGAGGAAGTATATGCCAGATCCATCTCATGTTTTGAGTCCAGAGGTAGTTCAGCTGGAGGAGAACCTATCTTATGAAGAACAACCAGTCCAGATTCTTGACCACAGGGAGCAAGTGTTACGGAATAAGGTGATTCATCAGGTAAAGGTTTTGTGGAAAAACCATGTGATTGAAGAGGCAACGTGGGAATCTGAAAATGCTATGAGGGATAAATACCCCCACTTATTTTGATAAGTGAATAAAATTGCGAGGACGCAATTCCCAAAAGGGGGAAGGATGTAACATCCCAGGTAATTAAAGAATAAATAATTTTCATATTTATTAATATTTACGAATTAAAAATTAATTTTAATTAAAAGGGGTTTCTACGTTCGATAGCGTACTCGATACGCAACGATGAGTTTCTTTTAAAACTTACGTTGCACACAAGTAATAAAATAATATTATTTTAAATGTTAGTTAACAAGTAGCCGTTGTACTGGCGTGAATGGATAGAAATAACTAAAATATGATTATATATGTTTTTAAATGTTTTTACATTTACCCAATAAAAGATAAAGGCTTAAAATACGGAAAGAGTTCAATTTTAGGCATTTATACCCTAATTTTCACTAAGGGTTCACTTATCACCTTTTGACGGCAAACCGTCATTAAATATAGTTTTGATCAATCTTATAAATTCTATTGGACCAAAAATAACTCTTCTTTAGAATCGAGACATCAAAATTTAACTTGTGTTAATTTTTGGTACCTTTTCGATAAAGTTCATTTTTTTAAATGAATAGTGAAAATTGTTGTATTTTAACTCAAAACCTCTTTTTAATTTAATTTATTTATATGATTATATTATCTTTTTAATTGGTTTTAAATTTAAATTAGAAAATATTTTTACCATTAAATCCAATAGTGGTCATTGGAATTAATTTCACTTTGAAATCAGACTTAAACTAGTGTCAATCTTTTGATACTTATTGTTTCATAAAAACACGCTATTTGCTCTGACAACGAGAATTAATTATTAAATTAATTAATGTGACTTATATATTTTTAATTTTGTAAAATAGACTTAATTTTTGAATTCGTAATATCAAATATAGCTTAGGGTGAATTTTTGGTAATTTTCTAAAAAACTTCAATTTTTGATGAATAGTGAAACCACTAAGTGGTACTTATAAAAACTGATTTTTCCGTTTAAATGAAATTTTTCCATAATTGTGTTTTTATTTTCAAAAATCTGACATACATGGTTGTCATTAAGAAGTAAAATGTGGTTCAATGAGATTAAAATAATTTTTTGGTGAATAGTAACTTATTAAGTTTTTAATCGCGATTAGTGGTAATTAGTGTAGTTTAAGGTAAAAATAATGTTTTAATAATATGATATGACCTACACACATGTCCTACCCTCATTGGATGTGTCATGGCCGAGCAAGAAAATCCATGGGTCAACTTGGGGACCCCATGGAGCCACTTTGGTTGGAAAATGACATAAATACCTTTTATTTAATGTTAATGTAAAAAATGGCACAAACATGATATGTTTTACTAAAACAATTTTTAAATGGGGTTATACAAGTCAGAGTTTTGATTATAAATAGTCATTGGAAATCTAAGAAGATTTACTAAATCATAGTATTTTTTTTATAATTTTTAGACATTAAATAAATTAAATTATTTATGACATAATAATGATCCATCGATGACATCATTATTTGACGATTTAAATAAAATAGAAAGATAATGTAAAATCTATGAACTACACATGTCCAAAACTTATTGGATGGGTGGATTTCGAACCCTTATCACCTTATCCACGAATTATTTCAATGTGGGACCTTTTAAAACCGAAACACATTTTCAAATAAAGTATTATTTCTTTACTTTCCAAAAGTGCCCCTCCTCTCCTCTTATAAAAGGCCCCCACCTCTACCACCTTACACACACTCCTCAAGCCTTTGGCTCGGCCAACCCCTGCCCATTTACTCTCTCCACATCCCTCTCCTAATCCTAGAGGATTCCATTTGGGAATAATCCTTTCAAAGGAAGCCTTTAGGCTCAAATCAAAAGGAGTTACACTTTTAAAGGTAATTCATTCTCTCTTGTTCATTTGTTTTATTTTGCTTCTCCAACCCCCTAAACTCTTTTTATTTACTTATTTTGTAACAAAACCAGGATCTTAAATATACTAGGATGTTGTTATAAGATTTATTCGAGCTACACTCTCACACAACTACATCAAATGGTTAAAGAACATACGGTTTCCGTGGATGGCGAAATTCTGCCTCCCGAAATGATGATTGTTCAATACTCATTTAACACCTTCAAAGGTGGCCATTAAGATGTCACTATTTTTATATATGATATATAATATGTTTATGTTTTCTTTAAGCTTCTGTATTTTTCATTTTGGGCATACCTTTATGGTTTCCATTATGGGTAAAACACGATATCTTCATTTAAGGAAGTGCGGACTACCGCCCCCTCAAAGTGATGTGATTCGTTAATGCCATATGTGGGACGTGTAAAGGATGGATTTAAAGTTATTATATATGATGTTATACTGGAATTATAATATACCTCTATATCATTATTTTTTCTTTCCATTAAAGTATAAGATAGAAATGAAAGTAGCGTTCATGCGTACGTACGGCTTACCGTCTCCATGAATGGTGCATTTCATTTCTTATCCCCAAATGTAATATACTATTAAAAGTACATGTATATAATGGATATATATAATGAATGATATATCTAAATGATGAATATAATTCTGGAATTAAAATATACATACCTCTCATTTAGTTTTAATTCCATTAATATGACAAAGAAATGAAAGTAGCGTTCATGCGTACGTACGGCTTACCGTCTCCATAAACGGTGCATTTCATTTCTTACCTCTAAATGATTATGTAATATTATAAATACATGTATATTCTGGATATATATAATATATATTATATCCAAATCAGGAATGTCACTCTGGATATAAATAACCTTTTACCACATGAACAACATGTAATTGTAAGAAGTCCACTTTCGACTTAAGAACCAAATATTGACAAAAAAACATTATTAACTTAAATAGTTACATAATGTTTATAACATGGAAATAAGTGATATAAAAGGAATAATGAACTTTAAAAAGGTTCTTAATCAAGTATAAATTAACTCAAGTTTATTATTCAGGACGTTAAAGAATGATCGAGTCAAGTCGGACCCGAGGTAAGGGACTTCGTCTCAATCTCCTTTCATTGAGGTATATTTTATTTTATACACAACTTTCTTTTATACAGTGTATAAAACCCTTTGACTTTTACTTTTATACAAAAGGAATCTTTTTCTATGAAGCGTTTTACTAAACGAAAAAAAGGAATGTTTTTTTAACGTACGCGGTGACAACGACCTTTTCCGCCGCCGTGAGTATTATTTGGTCTTTGGCTTCCTCAACAAGCCGTTATGTTTTTAAAATGAAATAAATACCATATACTCTTTTATGTATTTTGGTATTGAAAATGGTTTTGATAAAGGATTCTATTATGATATATTGTGATTGAAATGTGGAAATGTTATCATTCCTTTATATTGGTTTTATGTTTTATGATTTTATATTGGTACTTGGACATTTGACGGGTTGTTACGTGATAAACCATATGACGGGTGGTGCCGTGAATACCAGGATGGGTGGTTACGTTATAACCTCCAATGCATTGGGTATGTAAGTTGGCCGTATGGCTATTCCATTAAGTATGTATGGAAATTGGCCGTATGGCTATTCCATTTAAGTGATATGCATGGAAGTCGACCGTATGGTTATTCCACTTAAGTATGTTTATGTCCGAAGTTACCTTTATATATGTTATGTGTTCTTTATATGGGTTTTATGGTAATCCTTTGGTTACAAAAAGGTAAGTAATGATACTTTATTCAGTGAAGAGTTTTTACTACTTCATGAAGGTGAAGGTATTACTTTGATAGAGTATACATGGTTTACTTGATGTTTGAAAAACTAATAGTTTTCATTCTTTGTGTATCCCTTACTGAGCTTTTTATGCTCACCCCAAGTTTTTTTGAAATGTTTTTCACAGGACTTAATGTGGAATAAGGTCAAGGATGTAATCAAGGGAATTTCATGCTATATAAAACATGGAACTAGACATGTTTCTTTTAAGAGTTTTTTTTATTATGGAAACTTAGTAGAAGTGACTACTTTTTAATCTTTTGAGATGTAATAGTTATGTTCTAATTCTCTAAAACTCTAAACATGAAAAGATCCTCAACGTGAATTATTCATTTAATTCAATATTAAGTAAGGTTTATGGCCGGGGCCTTATATAAATAATTTTCTTGATGTGGTATTAATGTCAAAATAGAACATATAAAATATCATTATTCACATGGATTTTGGGCAAGAAGAAAAAATTTATTTTCACAGAGACTGAAATAATAAAACCCATGGAGTAATGAAGATTAATATTCCTTTATTCCCAAAATATGGGAATAAGAATAGGTGAAATTATCTCCAAGTGATAGGTATGTTCATGATGTGTGGAAGAAAAGGTCACTGAAAACAAGAATGTTGAGGTTATATGGATGAAAAGATATCTCAACCAAATTGACCACCCATTCTCAAATGTCTCAATTTTAAGGAGTACGACCATTATGAAAATCAATTTCCAAGTAGGAAATCATTTAGAAGGGGATTAAAAAGATCTTATGAATAAATGTTTAATAAATTCCTATTCTATTACAGATGAAGATGAATAAACTAGTAATAAGAGAAAAATGGAATGAATTATTGTGTAATAATATGGAAAATATTGGTTGAAGGTCTAAAATGGATGTTGAATGATTGAAATGTCTAAATATATGGTTTTGAGAGTCATTATGTTATTTAATGGATTATATGTTTAATGATGATCATAAATTTATAGTAATTGACACCCATTTTAATTTTCAAGTGCTATGTGTTCTTTGGGAGACATTAATTGCATTTTAATTGATGTTTGAGGTTTATTTGACCCTTATTTTTAATATGTATTTTAGTGAAAAGGTTATTTAAGGATAAATTATTTTATTTTCCATAGACATGATTTTAAATTTATTGATAACAATTAGGTTAATATAATATTTTATATTGTGTTAATTATGAATAATTGTGATAAAAATGTTATTACATTCTGGAAACATATGGAATTGAAAATTGATTTTAAGGATAAGTGATTAATGAGTTTTTATATAAGATAACTTTTTTAGAAATATTGTGTGATTAAGGATAAAAAATATTATGGGATAAGATGAGATTTCATCTAAGGAATATAGATTGAGTCAAATTTTATTGAAATATATGATTTTTTGTGGTTTTATAGTCATTTATGTTATTTTGGAAAGATTAGTATATTTTGGGAGAATATATGATTAAGAAAAATCAAATTTTGGTATTCGAATTTATGAGTGATTGATTCTTTTTGGAGATAAATGTTAAAATGATTTTGGAAGAATATGTGATACAATATTTCTAATTTTTTTGTTATTAATTTCATTAGACATATTTTTTAGAGTTTTATGGTTAATTATTTATGGAATTACTTAATTTTGAATGCTGATAATTTTTTTGAGGTTTTTGAGAATAATGTTTTATTTCTCTCTGTGAAGGTTATAACTTGTTCAAATAACTTTTGGTTTTAATAAATGTCAAGAGACAAGAGGAATAACGTTTCTTCATTTTATGGACCTTATGATCCATTAAAAGTAAAATTTATTTCATTAGGAAAAAAAAATTCATTATGGTTACTTATCATATGGCATGAAGAAGAGGATGGAAAATGATATAAACAAAACTGAATGTTGATATTGTGGGAAGAAATAAAGTATGTATATTTTCCAACATTCTATATCTCAATCGTAAAATAATTCCTCAAACTCAAGAAGTAGAAAGATAAATCTATCATCACTTATATAGAAATATCACACACACACACAAACAGATATATATATATATATATATATATATATATATATATATATATTAGGGTATGTTTTTTTGAAACCAATTCAAAATTTTTGGATTTATAATACACACTGGTTTAAGAAATATTTATGAAATGAAAAGTTTTCCCTTCTTAACATTGACTTTAAAGTAACTTTTAAAAGAGTATATAACTAACATGGATTAAAAGTTATATATAGACACTTTTGTTTTATTATCCAATCCCTAGAATTGATTCTCTAAATGTTTTAAACTTTTTACCATTATGAATGAGATGAAAATTTCAAGGATATAATTTATTTTAAGCGGGGTAGAATGTAATACCATATGATCTTAGAATATATTCTTCTTAATAATTAGGATATGTTTGATAAATTGTGATGCACAGAAAACTGAACTTAAGTGAATAATGATGTATTAAAATATAAAATTACATATATTAATATATAGTTAAATTAATTTTTTTAGATAAATTAATTTGTTAAAAAGTATCTAATTTAAATAAGGAGATACCATTCATTCGTGAGAATCCATTTTTTGAACCGATTGGTCAAATTATTAATTTTTTATTAAATTTAATACTTTTGGGGAGATGAACTAATGATATTTTAATATTTATTGATTACATTATTAATAAAAATTAATTATAATATCTATGTAATGGTTATGTAATTACAAAAAGTCATATTCTAATTATCTTTTGATAAATGGAAATGTTTTTTTAAACATTTGTTTATTTATATATATTTTTTATTTAAAATCTAATTTCTTTTATTTTGTGTATTAAATATATATAATTTATTTTTTTAAAAATAAAAAAAATAATTATCAACCATAAATTGGTTACCAAATGGGTTATAAATTAAGTTAAAATCATTTGAAGGTAAAAAGAGATACTCTTTTTCTTTAGAAAACTGTTTGTAATGCATAATTTATTTTATTTTAATTAATGGAATTAATCACTTTCAATAATTAATTTTAATGAAATATTTAGATAATATTTTCAATAAAACATATTGACATTCAAAAATTGATCTTCATGAGGTATGGAATGAGAATAAAATCATTTATTACCTAAAAATATATTTTATCAAATATTGGTTTTTATTTTTTTTGTGAATGGATATTATAATTAATTTCTACCACATCTATAAATTGAATGTATTAAAACTTATTTTATATTTAAAATATTCATAAATTATATTAGAAAAAAGGTTAACTTAGTTTTTATCCATAATGAATAGTTACCATGGTAAACATCTTATTACCATGGTAAGGGTTAAAAGGGATGGGGGGGGGGGAACCTAAGAGATAAGGTTTTAAATAACAAAAACTAATTACTTAAACATAATTTACTTTTTATATTTTGAATCCCCAACTATATATTCAAAAAAACGAATATTTTGGATACAATTTATCATGAGTGTTACTTTATTATATTTTAATGTTCATAATATTTTAAAATATGCCACTAACCTTACTTATAACATAGAACCTACTATTCTTACCTTTGAACACAACTTGAACCTATTTTCATGGCCTATTTATACCAAAATAATTTCCCAAACAATATTCCTAGGACATAAACTTCATATTATAACAGAAATACCATATCTGTAAGGTTTAATTTTGTAATACAAGGTAAGATATCTGAAGAAGAGGCAGTTTTGTTTACCGATCTATTTAAAGTTTCTTTCTTCCCTATCTGGCTTAAAATATTCTATAAATAGATTAACATGATTAAATAAGTATATTTAATATACTAAAATGTTTTTATGTTTATGGTAAAAACTTTTTATATCTCATTTATATCTAATGGACAACAACAACATCACTCATGTGCACATAAGAACTACTGTCTCAATGAAGGGATGTGTCTTAATATTCACACCACCTATCATGGATAGTTATATATACAGTTTTAATGGATATATATAATGATTATGAAATAATTATTTATTTAAATATAATATAATTTCGTTACTATTATGATAAAATCCATTTGAAAATGATAATGTCTTTTTTGACTATGTATGGATTACAATCTTCATGAAGCAATGTGAGTTGTTTTCCATTTCTGATTTATATGTATGGTTTAAAGGATAAATTAAATAAATATATATGATACATATGATATAAATATGACTCTATAAATGTAAATTACTAATTAACACTCTTTATTTCCATCAATCAAAAAGTTAAATCATCACATGTGTTTATGTGAAGACTACCGCCTCCATAAAGTGATATAATTTATTTTCAAGAAAACCATATATAAATGGTTATAAAAGTTCATATAATGAATAAATATGATATTTATGACATGAGTAATATTATTTATATTGTTAAACCATTAACAAGGTTCAAGGTAAAAAACTGTCAAACTGAAACATTCTTGGGAAATAGTAAAATTTACACCCCGAATGTTTATTTTAATGACGAATTTTTAATAAATTAGTTATTAGAAATTATAAAGGAACTATATATTATAAAAAAATTATTAATATGTTCTTGGTATATATTTATTATAAATTTAAATTTATCATACAATATGTTAAGACAACATATAATTAAAGTTGGGACTTTAGGTAAGGGTTTATGTTACAATATCATTTTTATTAGAATTATTTGTGGTTTAAATTAAATTGGGGGAAATTATATGTGATTTATCTCTTAGAAACATCCATTTTATTATAATTTATTGTTTTTTTTGTTTTCATGTATTATTACCATTTCCCCCTCAATGGTACCCAAAATGTCTAAAATGAAGTATCTATGAAAAGCCAACCTTATTTCAATTATTTTAGAATAGAATAATGTTCCTAATCCATTTTATTAAATTTTATTTTATCAATGTTTTTATCTTGAAATTTATTTTGATCAAGTTATTTTATAGTACCTTTTACTTTATTTACAAAATTTTAAAAGGAATCTTTTCAAATGTTTCTGTATGATGCAATTTGACTTTTTTCAAAAGTGAAAAATGAATTTTTTCTTTTTAATATATGATAAATTCATGGATTTTACCACCATAATTTCATTTATTTTCAATGAAGCTTTCTTAACATATTAAAAATTCATACAAATAAAATTTGATTCCTGTTTTATGGGATTTTTTTTTTAAAATCTATAGAAACAAAAGAGATATTTTCTCTTAATTTTTGAGATTTTTTTTAATTATTTTATATATTTTTTCATATATGTCAACATTATTGATGGATTGTTTTGCTTCAGTGGAGATATGATCTTATAAGGGCATCAAATTTCATTCCCTAGATAGATTATGATGATGATGTTTTAAGGATGATTTCATGAAACCTGTTTCATTCCCACATGATAATAATGTTAGGATTAAATAATGAATGTTTCTATGATCTTATAGAATAATTATATATGATTTTTTTTAATTGTTAGACCAAAATTATATTTCTTTTAAGTTCCTTGATCACACCGTGATTTACTATTCATTTTGAGCCTTATACAATTGGGCTAAAATGATTTTGTATTATAAATTCAAAATTTAATAACAAATTGAACATCTTGTTTGATTCAATTATTTTTTGTTTTTTACTATTAAAAGGGGACATTTCACTTGAAAGAATATACTTAGATGATTCACTATGGGCATACTGTACAACATTTAAAACTCTGATAAGAATATCACCATATAGGATTATGTTTGGAAAAACTTAAAACCTCTCCATAGAGGTAGATAATAATGCATATTGGGATTCTAAAAAATGTCATTGAATATCTCAGAGGTAGGTGATCATATGAAGTTGAATATCCTAGTGTTGGAACAAATTCAACATGATGCATATAGAAACTTCCGAATCTATAAAGTGATGACAAATGCTATCTATGATGGGATGATTCATTTGTGGAAGTTTCAAATTGGTGAGAAGGTCCTCAAGTATAATTCCAGGATAAAGCTCCACCTTTGTAATCTTTGTTCCCAATGGCTCAGTCCTTATACTGTTACTGATGTTTACCCTTTTGGTGCTATACATGTTTTTCATGAGAACAGTGGATAGAGATTTACTATTAATGGAAATATGCTCAAACACTTCTATAAGGATTTTAGAAAGCATCTAATGGAGGAAATCCAAATGATGGATTCCATATATGACACCACATAGCAGGCTATTCATTCTCCCTATCTTCATTTAATTTTTTGCTTATTTAAAATATTTTCATTAGGGACAATGTAATTTTTAGGTGTGGGGGAGGGTGAAATTTAATTATTAGTATTGAAAAAAATAAAAAAACAAAAACAAAAAATTACTCATTTTCATTTTTGATTTCTTTTCCATTTTTTGTGTTTTTAGATAAACATTAAGAATATCCCAAATTAATTTTCATACTTGTGTCAATTTTGTGGAAAATTTCATTGTTTTTAGACAATTTCTTTTCAAATTAATGTTTCAACAAATTTTTTTTCTATATTGTTTTTATTTTCAAATAATTCTTAGGTGTTTAATGTTTTTTTGAGACCCATGAATCATTAGCACTGACCAATATTTTAATCCCTTACTCGAGAGTCATTCTAAGACATTTTTTTCATATTATTCATTTTAATAACTTTATTGATAGTCTTAGGTCATATAGAGAAATCATAACTTCCCTTGATTCTATTTAAATCCATATGATTCTAGTGTGAAACATTCATGAGAGAGGCCATAATTCATTGAAAATCCTTTTGTACAATTAACCTCTATTGTTGTCCACCTTGACATCTTACCCTTCTTAAGAATTAGAGACCATGAAATGCCTATTAGGTAGACACATTACATCTAATTAATCCCTACCAACCAATCCCTTGTGCACATTAATTTTTTAATTTTAGAATGTGTGGGGGATAGGGGGTTTACATGGGAATTATTGAGAGAGAATCATTGTTATGGGTAGATATAAAGGGTTCAAAATTTTTCCTATGGTAATGGGTTCACAAACCATATTTCATCATTATTTTACACATGTTTCCCTATTTACCTCAAAAAAGAAACTTTATATAAAAAAAATATAGTTTTTATATTAAAAAATACCAAAAAAGGAAATAAATGGAGAAAAGAGGATGTTTACTCATTATTATTCACCTCGTGGTTATGTACCACACAAATGGACAATGGGGACTGTGAGTTAGAGGAGATATACTTTGTTAGGGGTTGAGTGTGTACATTATCTATGACTACTTGCTAAATTTTGATATGTTCTTTTGGTAAGAGATTAAACACTCATATTCTACATATTTTTCTTGGATATAAAATCTTACCAAACATTGAACTTCTAAACAACCTGTTAGAAGTCCTCTTGAATAGAACACTAGTTTCTATCAGTAGAGAACTTAGAATCTTGGAAAGCATATGGTAAGATCACATGAAATTTTATAAAAGATCATAACTCCACTTTTATATGTTCCTCGAGTGTAGAGGAAATATTTTATAAGATAGGTATGTTGAAACATGTTTCATGGGTGAACAAGTAATGTTGAAAAATTTTAATGTGAGAGAATTAAAATGAAAAGAAAATTGATTTCATAAATGAGAAAAGATGTATTTAATTTCAATGAACCCTGAAAGTTTTACCACATTTTTTAAAGAATTATAATTTATTAGGATATGAGGCTTTTCCAAGTAGTGCACCTATTTAGGTGTGGGTGTGTGATTTCACCATGATTCGGTATTCATTTTGACCATCATACCATTGTACTAAACTGCTTTTGTATCATAAATTCAAAATTTAATAAAAAATTTCACTTCATGTTTGATTTGATTATTTTGGGTTATTTATATTTTAAAAAGGTAAATCTCACTAGTTTTGATGAATTCATTGAAGGTGAAGGTGATTTGGAGATCCCATGATGATGTGGAAGGAAAATGGGCCAAACTGCATGGAATCCCATAAACAAATTTTAACTGTTTCACATGTTTAAAGACCTAAGTGCATACAATTATGTTGAAATTTTATGGAATGATAAAAAAATAAGTGAGATACAACTCGTATGAAGGAACTGGAGTCCAATTAATCCACTAAGAATCCCATAAGAACTAATCTATCTAGAGAATCAAATCTTCCCAAAGTCAAAAAGTGGTGTTCTATAGTCTATTGATATCATGAGTTATAGTTGTCCAAATATTGAACAATTTTTGGTGGATATATTAAAGAGGCGGGGCTACAACTTTTTATTTCTCTCAATATATAGATAAAAATGTTTGTTGGTCTAAAACCATGGGTAATGTAGTTTCCAAAAATATGGGGGCTACTAACCACCTTCCAATTTTTCTTTAAAAGTATACCTTTGGAACCCCATTTAAAAGTTCAACTAGGAGGAAAGATGCTAGAATTTTGGTGTCCCAAAGGATTCCTCTCATCCTCCATATAAGTTCTCTAAGAAATGGTAAGTGATACTTCAACATATTTTTCTTCCTCCACTCCCATTGAGTTCTAAACTCTTCATGATCACTTGGGGAGGAACATGTTCTAAATCCCAAGATTTGTTTTTGCAATATTTGATGGCCTTTTATATTTATTTTTTTGTGTTGTTTTTTATAATCATATACAATTATTTTGTTGAGTTATGGATTGGTATGTCATACCCAACTCATATCATCATGTTTAGGAGTACTCTTTCATGTGAGGTTTCATACAATGTTCAATATTTCTTCTTCTATCATTTAATTGCAGTGTTTTGGTGGTTCATTTTGGTCAAATGAACTCTCATGAACACTTTAAAGGCCATGTAAATTTGTTTCATAGTATCATAAATAAATAACATACAAACATGGATAGTGTATCAAGTTCTTCATGTGTTTCCTTGGTGAGTTTTAGTTATGAAGTCGAACATAAATCACCCAATCATCAGAATTATTCAGTGAATCATAGTGTTTTTTCAACTAAATCGTAGGATGTATCAGAGTATAAAATCAGTAAAATTATGATTCTAGGTGTTAAAAACCAAATATTAAATGATCTATACCCTTTATCTTAAAGTGATGAAGGATGAGCATCAGGAGAATTCCCCGGCTTCATCACGCTTAATCAAATATGTTAATTTTTATTGTCTTGTATAAATTTAATTTATATTATTTCTTCTTAAATAAAAAAACCCAAATTTAATATAACTGGATTAACCCTTTTCTTCATAAAAACAATATTTTTAAATTGATGATATATGGATCTATCAAGAGATGACATAGGGTTCCTTCTATACTACATAAATTATAGTAAAATTTAAATAACTAAATTGACACGCTCAACAAAAGATAATATTTTGGAGCCATCTCTAAGGAGAAAATATCATTTTTTTCTGTTTCTTTCATTTAATTTATTTATTTTACTTATTATTCACCACCCCTTTTAATATCCTCCCTACACTGTTGGTTTATTTTTTTTTCATTTGTTTGTTTGTTTGTGTGTGGTTCTTTCCCCCTATATATATATATATATATATCTAATTCTATACTATAAAATTATATTTTATTTTTTCCTTTAATTATTCTTAAAAAATTTATTTTATCCATCATCCAAAAAAATAGAAAAAAAATAAATAATAAAAAATAAAAACAGAAAAATAAAAACAAACATCACAACTTTTTTTGTTACCCATTCAGAAAAGAAGAAACTACTTGAATTTGACCAAGAAATAGAAAATAAACTTCACTCCAAAATTATTTCATATAGAACAGGAAAATAAATAAACATTTAGGAACCGCTTGTGGAACCTCAGGTGGTACCCAAAGCAATAAAAAATTAAACCAAATCAAACCCTATAAATTATGGCTGCAAATAATCTAACCTTTAAAGAACTTACCACCCAGATGTGGAGTACAACCCTACATACATCCAATAACCAATGGAACAAATAAAATTTGAGATAATATTAAGAATCATCCTCCTAATTCCTAAATTTCATGGATTCTTTAGTGAGGACCCTCAAAAGAATCTCATGGAGTATCACATAGTGTGCTCTACCATGAAACTGAAAAATTTGTATGAAGATCTCATTAACTTCATAGCCTTCAATTTCTCTCATTATGGTGTATCAAATGACTAGCTATACTATCTTCCTACAAAAACTTGGGGTAATAATGAACTTAAATGACTCTTTCTATATAATTTATTCCCTTCCTCCTAAACTGCATCAATTAGAAATGAAATCTGTGGCTTTTGGAAATCCTAAAAAGAGACCCTTCGTGAATATTGTGAGATAATCAAAAGACATTCCTCAAGTTTAACCCACCATCAAATTAGTGAAAAATTGGTAATTCAATACTTATATGAGGGAATTTTCCCCATGGATCAGGGAATGATAAATGATGTATCTGGTGGTTCCCTAGTTGATAAAACAGTTTCCACCACTTGTGACTTAATATCCAACATGGATCAAAATTCAAAAACAATTTGGTACCTGAGAAGGTTCACCAACCTGATGAGTTCATGAAGTAATTCATTAATCCATAGAATAAAAGGTATAAAATAAACTTGATAATATGAATAAACTTCTAAGGAAATTAGCTAAAGCACAATGTAATTCAAAACATCCTCCCATTCCATTACTTTGTGGTATTTATTATGATAACACTTATTTTTCTAACTAGTTTCCAGAACATTATAATTCATCTAATTCTTGTGAATTATATTTCATGGTCATCCATTCAAACAAGAACCTCCATTTAAGAAAGATCTATTCATCCCAAATCCAATCCCTGGATGGTAAGCCCAACCACAATACAAATAAGGAGGCAAGTTGAGATACCCTATGAAGAATTGGTATTAATAAGGTTTAGGTATGAAACCTTATCATCCCAAATCTGAATGAATCCTTAAGGAAATGGTGAAAAAAATGGCATCATGTAACTTCCAGTCTCAACAAACCACACAATCAACTATTCAATATCTACGAACTAAAGAGGGACAATTGAGAAACACCATCGGTGAGACAAAGATGCAAGGTTCTAGACAACTACAATTCCAAGATATTTATAATCCAAAGGAAAAATTCAATTTATGTGAAACCACACTTCATAGTGGTAAATAGGTTTCTTCTTCCAATGCTTCTACAAAAAATGTATGGCTCCCTTTTGAAAACTATATTCCACTACCCTCAAAATATTATAATTATGAAAAAACAAAAATAATAAACAAATTATCATTGAGAATTATATTGAACAATCTATTTGTCATAATTACCCCCCAAAGACTCTATAAACATAAGAAAAATTCTGATAATGATATTGATAATGAAATAATGGATACATTTTAAAAATTTTATGTTAACATTCATTTATTGGAAATAATTAATAAAATTCTCCATTATGCCAATTTTTTTAATGATTTTTTCACCCATAGATGAAGGCTTAAGGGGAATGAGAGAATCAACCTGGGAGGAAATGTATCAGCCTTTATTCAACTAGTAATTCTAATAAAATGAATGAATCAAGGAACATTTAATATACGTTACACCATAGGGAGAAAATTTTTTTAGATGAAATGTAAGATTTAAGTGCTTCAATTAATGTAATGTCTTAGTATTTGTACACATATCTACAGGTTTGAGAAATTTAGCTGACAAGAATCATAGTGAACCTTTCCAACCAAAGCACAACACACCCATAAGGAGTGTTCGAGTATTTCCTCATAACACTGAAGAATATAATATTCCCCACCGACTATTATATTCTTGAGATGCAGGATACCTGAACACAAGGACATTCCCATATCATAATTGTAATGCCATTATTGAAAAAAAACAAATACTATCATCAATGTTCATAATGGCACACTATCAATGGATTTAGGTGGAGAAAAGGTATGTTTTAACATCCTTGAGGCTATGAAATACCCCCTCGAAGAGCACTACACTCTTCCAGTCTATTTTATAGAAGTGATCTCAAAAAATCCACACACACCCAATTCTCTCCTAGAAAGACAATTTGATTTATTTTCCTATTATTCACCCTTTTATGATTTGATTTTTCATTCATGTTTTGAGGGTTGTCTAGGTTCATAATATTGTAAATTTAGTGATTTAATTGATGAGTGTGCTCATTCTAAGGTATCCATAACTATCAATTATTATGAAAATATCATTTCCATTGATTCTCTTTCCATAGAGAATAAACATCAGCAGATAGATAGTTTCATGGACCTTACTCTCCCTAAATCCCCCCCTCAATACAAAAACCACAATTTTTGGAATTAAAACCACTTACATATAATTTAAAATATTTATATCTTGAGGTTATTAACCAATTTCTCATCATTATTGACAATATACTCACTCCACACTAGGAATAAAACCTGTTCAAACTTTTGAGAGAGTGTAAAAATGAAATTGTATGAACAATGGATAATAATTTTGAGATTAACCCATATATTTTTATGCGTCATATGCTTTCAGATGATGTGGACAAGCCCATAATGAAATCGTAATGCCAATTGAATCCCAATCTCATTGATGTGGTAAAATAGGAAGTGAATATATTAATTTTTATTGGGATCATTTATCCTATATCTAATTATAAATGGGTTAACCCAGTGAAAATTATTCCACTGAAAACTGGAATAATAGTAGTGTATAATAAAAGGAATGAATTGGTTCCAACATGTGTGAAAAATTGTTGGCGAGTCCGTATTGTCCACCATCGACTGAATTAAGCCACAAAAAGGAAAAATTTCCTCTACCTTTTATTGAATAAATGTTAGAAATACTGACTGGTAAATCCCATTATTATTTTCTTGATGTCTATTCATGTTATTTTCAAATCCATATAGCCCTTGAGGACCAACAAAATACAACATTTACCTATCCATTCAGCACATTTTCATACATATGTATCCCTTTTGGTCTATGAAAAGCTCATGGTACTTTTTAGCAATGTATGTTGAATATTTTGTTCCGAGTTCCTTAATAATTTCATTGATGTTTTATGGATGATTTAACTGTTTATAGAACATCCTTTGATGACTATTTGAAGCAACTAGGTTCTATCCTCCTCCATTGCATTGAAAAAGGTCTCATATTAATTTATGAGAAATTCTATTTCAGGGTTGAGCAGGGTATAGTTCATGGAATTGGTATTTCAAAATTTTGAATTCAAGTGGATAAATCAAAAATTGAATTAATTTCAGCCCTTCCATATTGAAAATTTGTTTATGAGGGGCGATCTTTCTTGGGTCATGTTGGTTTTTACCAATGATTCATTGATGACTTTATTAAGACCATAATTCCTTTATCTCGATTATTAAAAAAGTAATTTGATTTTTTTTTGATAAAAAATGTGAGGATTCTTTCAATTCACTATAAATGTGTCTCACATCAATTCCCATCATCTAACCACAAAGGTGGTATCTTCCCTTCGAACTTATGAGTAATTCATATAACTTTTCAGTTGGGGAAGTTTTATCATGAAGGGTTAAGAAAGACGTTCAAGTAATTGTGTATGCCTCATGTACCATTGACCATGTACATACAAATTAAACAACCACTAAAAAAGAATTTATTTCTATTATGTTTTACTTGGAAAAATTCTGTTCATATATTATCAGGTAAAAAATCATTGTCTTTTTTTATCATGATTACCTTCTTATTATACTAAATAAACCTGAATCTAATCCCATCCTCATTTGGTGGATGATCATCCTATAAGAGTTTTAAATTGATATTAGAGATAATAGAGGAGTAAAATATAAGGTATCTAACAACATTAGTAGTATTTCTCCACCATTGGACCATCATGCTGACTCATCCCTCCCCATTTGAGAATTATTCCCTTTTGATAACCTTTCTGATGTTGTGGACCTTACCCCCCAGTATGTAGATATTATAATTTTTCATGAAACATCTAGTGTCCCCACTAATTTCATCACTTCACAATCCCATTGAATTAAGAGTGATTATAAATTGTACAATTGGAATGAACCATATTTGTGGTGAATTTTTAGTGACCAAGTTGTTCGTCGGTGTGTCCCTAACCATGAGTTAAGCTCTATTTTGACATGCTACCACACTTTGTCTTGTGGGGATCACTTTGGATCTCATCATACATCTCAAAAGGTCCTTAAATAATGAATTTATTTGTTAAGATTTCATATATATTCCCATTGGGTTTGTAATTTGTCTACTTGATGTCAATTTATAGGTAATATCTCCAAGAGGTATGAAATTTCCAAATAACCCATGTTATTTTGTGAGATTTTCAGTGCATTGGGCATTGAATTCACGAGGCCTTTTAAAATTAATTTTGTTTTGCATACATATTATTGGATATTAACTATATCTCTAAATGGGTGAAACAAAATTCCACCAAGACCAATAACTCTAGAGTGTATGTTGATTTTTTGAGGTCCAAAATTTTCAACAAGTTTGGTTTGTAGAGATTCATTATTAGTGAACATGGTTCTCATTTTGGTAATTGCAACATGATTTTTTTTCACAGGTATTGGGTTTTTCATAAATTATCAACATCATATCTCCCCAAAACTATTGGACAAGAATAAATCAAAAATTGGTAAGTGAAGATAATATTATAAAAAAATATACCACCCAATAAGAAGGATTGGAGTTTGTGCTTGGATGATGCACTTTGGGCGTACCATACAACTTTTAAAAACCCAATTATAATGTCACCATATAATATTGTGTTTAGAATGGATTGAAACATCCTAGTATATGTATATCACCATGCATATTGGGATGTTAAATAATGTAATATGAATCTCTCAAAAGAAAGTGAGCTTAGGAAGTTGAAGATTCTAGAGTTTTAAGAAATTCAACGTGATGAATATGAGAAATCCTGAATCAATAAATAGAATAAAAAATCTATCCATTATGAGATGATTCATCAGTGTAATTTTCAAATTATTGAGAAGGTACTCATGTATAATTATAGGATAATGCTCTACCAAGGTAAGCTTCCTTTCGGATGAATCTATCCTTATACTTTTACTGATGTTTACCCTTTTGATGATATATAGGTTTTTCATGAGAATATTGGATATATGTTTAATATCAATGGGAAGAGGCTCAATCACTTATATAAGGATTTTCCAAATCATCTCTTGGAGGAAATCCAACTGAGGTATGATATATATGACACCAATTAGCAGGCTATCCCTTATCCCTACCTTGACTTACTTTTATATTTATTTAAGATATATTAATTGAGCACAATATAATTTTAAGTCATGGGGGAGGGGGACATGTCATCAGTAGGATTAAAAAAAACAAAAAACAAAAAAATTATGTGTTTAAATTTTTTATTTCTTTATCTTTATTTTGTGTTTTAGATAAACATTGAGAATATCCAAAATCAATTTTCATACTTGAGTCTATTTTGTAGAAAATTCCATTATTTTTGGACAAATGTTTTTTGAATAAATGTTGATATGGAATATTTTTCTATAATTTTTGTTTTCAAATCATTCTTAGGTGTTTAATGGATTTTGAGACCCATGCCTCATTAGCACTGACCAATATTTTAATCTATTTCCATGGAGACATTCTAAGACTTTTATTGTATATTCTTCCTTTTAATAACTTTCTTGAAAGTCCCAAGTCATGTAGAGAAACTAGAACTTCCATTGATTCTATTTAAATCTATATGATTCAAGTGTTATACATTCATGATATAGGCCACCATTAATTGGAAATAACATTATACAATTAATCTCTATTTTGGTCATCTTGACATTTTACCCTTCTTAAGCATTACAGACCATGAAATGCCTATCAGGTAGCCACATTACAAGGTAATTTATCCCTAAAATCCCATATATTGGGTGCATTGTTGTTTTAATTTCAGAAATCCTAGTGGAGAAGGGGTTTCTATAGGATTTATTGGGAGAGAATCATTGTTATGGGTTGATATACACTACTAGAAAAGCAGGTATTTGCGACGGGCTATTTGCGACGGGATCCCGTCGCAAATAGCCGTTTGCGACGGGGTCCCGTCGCAAATAGCCCGTTGCTGAAAACGCCGTCGCAACTACACTTATTTGCGACGGGCCCGTCGCTAAAGCCTTTTTTTGCGACGGGCATTCTCCCCGTCGCAAATAGTATTCCGTATTTTTGTAAAAAACTTTTGAAACAATTTTTGCAACGGGTCCTGTCGCAAATACCTTTTGCGACGGGACCTGTCGCAAATAGATTTTGCGACGGTGCCGTCGCAAAAACTATTTTTTAAAAAAATAAAAAAAAAATTAATAATACTAGTATTTGCGACGGGAGTCGGGACCCGTCGCAAATACTTTTTTTTAAAAAAATAAAAAAACTATTAATAATACTAGTATTTGCGACGGGCATAGTATCCCGTCGCAAATACTATAAAAAAATAAAAAAAATAAATTATTAATAAATTATTTTAATTAATATAATAATAGAATTATAATTTACAAATAAAAATAATAAATTATTTTAATTACTATATATAAAATTTTAATATATAAATAAAATTTTAATATATATATAAAATTTAATATTATAAAATATAAATAATATTATTATTCATATTAATATTGTTATTTAAAAATATAATATTATTAATATTTTATAATGAGACAGAAACTACGAATAGAAAAAAAAATATTTTGATTTCACAAATTTTATAACAGAAATACAAACTCTAATCTGTAGGAGGGGGGGAGGGGGGGGGGAGGGGGGGGGAGGTGGGGGATCTGCAGATGGTGGTGGAGGAAACTCCATCCCTAAAGCATGAGTGAGTCGGCGCATGTACTCCATCTGCTCCTGATGCTGCTGCTGCCACCGACTCGTCTGCTCCTCGTACAGCTGCTGCTGGCGTCGACGCTCCTCCTCATGCTGCTGACGCATCTGCTCCTGCTCCTGTCGGAGACTCTCTATCTGTGCAGTCTGAGATCGCAACTGATCCTCATACTGTGTAGAAGAAGATGCACGAGCTCCTCTCGAGCTGGATGCCGACATCGCAGCACTTCCATAATAATCTCCGGGAGTCAGTCGAGAGCCGATACCAACTACCCGGCCCTTCTCGAAGGCATACTGGGTGGCCTGCATCCATGCCGCCTCATCAAACTGACGGGCAGTGGTCTGATCTGATGACTCGGCCTGACTCTCAGGCCGGGCCTGTGCCGCTGCGGCCTCATATGACTCCTATAGTTGCAATTTAAAATTAAAATTGTGAATATATTATATGCAGTTAATTTTTAAACTTGAAAACAAATAATACTGACCACGATGTGATGCTGACGATCACCTCTGAGATCCCCAATAGCAGGATCACTATACATCCTCCGATATACGTTGTACTCTGTAATATCGGGGTGCTCGACAGCCTATAAGAATAAAAAATAAACTGTTAATATTTATAGTTATATAAAATATTTATAAATAATGTACGTACTAGATGCTGTCTATGAGTACTGAAAGAACGACTCCCAGCTCGATGAGTCACCTCCTGCCTCCCCTGATTCTGCCTCCCCACCGATGATCTCCTCTGAAAGGCACCACTCAACCAGTGCGCACATAATCCATCCCATACATGGGATGAAATATACTCTGGTCGGTGTGCTCTACATGACTCATCAAACTCTGACACTCCTGTTTTCTTCATCGCAACTTTTCTTAAATTGTGCAAAAACTGACGAAGGCGATCACGCATGGCCACCTCCCATGCCTCGTGGATGGCGTCACGCATGGTATCCTCGATCGGATACCATAAACCCTACAAATAAATCAAAATATCAAGTTAGAAATGAGATAATTTTCAAAATAAAAATTATTTATTTACGTACGTACCAACCAATGGCCGAACATGGCCTGCTGCACATCAATGGGAATCTGCTCCCATGTGGTCCACGGCTGAGAGAAATAGTTGCGCAAAATAGCGCTGCCCTGTCTGACTGCTATATGCGAAAAACTAAAAAAAAAATAAACATTTATTATGTGAATGGATTAATGAAATCTTAGTCAAATTCACAGGTTATTACATAGGTTATCACACCTCCGGGTGCGCGGATCAAACCCAAAACGTGGACGTCGCTCGGGGACGGGGTCAGGAATCATCAATCGTGCAAGACCGCGCCCCCTCCGCGTACTCCCTGGAGGGCCTGCAGGCTGAGGGTCATCTGCCAGCAACTCATCCGCATCGAAAGGCAGGTCAGCATCCGCCAACGCACGAAATGTGGCCTCGTCCATCTGAAACAGAAAATGTTAATGTTAGCAAATAATTGATAATTACTATTATATATACATATATACATATTATGATTGTATATAAATACCATGGAATTCTATAAGTGTTCATCTTCATCATCATCTTCATATATGTCAATGTCATCTTCATATTCCTCCTCAACATCATCGATATCCATTCGAGTTGCAGTTGCTTCATCTCTTACCATTTCAAATTCATGTGTGACATCATTAACATCATCGTCATCACCGACTCTTAAATGTGGGGTGTCGTCATCGATACTCATATCTCTTTGTAAAAAAGATTGATTTTGAGTACTCTCTTGAAAAACTTCAATTCTTTGCACATCAGTGAAAGCACATTCACTTTGACTAAACTGATTGTCTCGAATTTTGATTTTTATTACACTCCACCAATCAGTCAAGTCTCTTGATGTTGCACAGTACTTTGCATAATAAACTTGATATGCCTGTTGAGCCAATAAGAATGGTTCATTTACTGCGAGAACACTTTTACATTTAATATCGATGATTCCATGAGTCGGATGAACACGCACGCCTCTCTCTGTATCCAACCACCGACATTTGAACATGGTTATATAATGTTGTCCAAGATAACAGAGTTCAATGATTTCATCAAGTATGCCATAAAAGTCAACTTCATTTTCTCGATGATGAGATCCTCTCAAGCTAACTCCACTGTTCATTGTTTTTTTCGATTCCCCATATGCATGTGTGTGGAATCGAAATCCATTCACCACATATGCATTATAAGTTTTAACAAGTTTGGAAGGTGGGTTACTCAATACACACAGCCATTTGTCAATTTTATCAGCATGTCGAGACACCTGAAGATTTGTGAAATAATTATCAATATAGTAAACTATACATTGAATGAGTTGCTAAATGATAAAGAATTTATGTTACCAGTTTTTGAAACCACTGAGAGAAATTTTTCAGTCGACGTTCTTCGAGAGCAGCTGCTATAATTTGTGGAATTTGTTTCTTGATATGATTATCATACAACCTATAAAAACCAAAGTTATTTACTGTAACATAAATGATAGAATAAGTGATATAAACACTTACAGTACAACTGATGTCATCTCTTCACAGTTGAGCAGAACATACGTATGAGCTCTATGATGTTCATCATCTGAAAGCCAGCGTTCAGAAACTCCACCAAAACCAAGCTCTGACTGGTTGAAAACAGATAATTGATTGTCGATTTCATCAATATTCCTCTCATTCCGTCCCATTCGGTTGTGTTTTGAAGGATACTCAGATTCAAAATAATGGGAGCAGAAGAAAGATATTTCCTCTTGCAAATAAGCTTCTGCAATAGATCCTTCAACAGATGCTTTGTTGCGTACTTTTCTTTTCAATTTTTGCATGCATCTTTCAAATGGGTACATCCATCGAAACTGTACCGGACCTCCACATTTGGCTTCATATGGAAAATGTAACATCAAATGTTCCATTAAGTCGAAGAAAGACGGCGGAAATATTTTTTCCAGTTTACATATAATTACAACAACATATTTTTCAAGTTTGCCTAGAGCATCATAATCTGCCGTAGCCGCACAAATTTCCCGAAAAAAATGAGACATGTCTGTTATGGAATCCAAAATCACAGAATTCAACAGACCTCTTAATCCAATGGGTAGAAGTCTCTCCATTATAACATGACAATCATGACTTTTTAATCCAGTAATATAACCATTCTTTACACATCTACCCAAATTGGAAGCACAGCCATCTGGAAGTCTCAAATCTGCAATCCACTGACAAAATAATAAACGGTTTTCTTTAGACAGTGTATAAGCTGCTTTTGGTTTCAGTAACCTTTCTATTCTGACATTCTCAAATAGCTCCAATTCTGGACGCCTGCAAATTTGGGCAAGATCTAAACGTGCATTTACATTGTCTTTGCTCTTTCCTGGCGTATCCAAAACTGTATGAAAGAAATTATCAAAACAGTTCTTCTCAATATGCATGACATCTAACATGTGTCGGACCAACAAATCAGACCAATATAGCAAATCCCAAAATATGCTACGTTTAATCCAATTGTGTTCTTTCCCAAAACCAGAAATTTTCTGTTGGTTTATTGTGGGACCAAAAGTGATGGGAGGTAATGAAATTACAACCGATTTTAACTCCGAACCTGATAGCATTTTTGGAGGTCCATCCCTTTCAGCTGTTCCTTTTCTGAAATGAGATCTGTTTCTGCGAAAAGGATGATCAGCTGGAAGAAATCTGCGATGACAGTCAAAATAACAAGGTTTCTTTCCATGAATGAGCATAAATGCTTTGTTCTCTCCCATACAGTAAGGACATGATTTTTGACCATGTGTACTCCAGCCAGATAACATCCCATAAGCCGGGAAGTCACTTATTGTCCACATCAATGCTGCTCTCAGTATGAAATTTTGTTTCGTTGCAACATCATATGTACTGACACCAGTACTCCAAAATAAATTTAATTCATCAATCAATGGCTTCAAATAAACATCAATATTTTTCTTCGGATGTCCTGGAATTAGTAAAGTCAAAAAGATATATGGCTCCTTCATCAACATCCATGGAGGTAAATTATACGGAGTTAAAAAAACAGGCCAACATGAATATTGACTACCATAAGATCCAAACGGACAGAAACCATCAGTGGAAAGGCCCAGTCGAACATTTCTAGCTTCTAAAGCAAATGATGGATGCACTGTATCAAAATGTTTCCATGAATCACCATCGGCTGGATGATTCAAGATTTTATCGGTTGAACTATTCTCTTTATGCCATGACATCATTGTCGCTGTATTCTTAGACATGAATAAACGCTGAATTCTGGATGTAAGCGGAAAATATCTCAACTGTTTTACAGGAATGAAACCAGACTTCCCGTGTTGTCCTTCTTTATATCTCAGTTGCCCACATGTAGGACAACTATCCAACGACTCATTTTCCCCAGAATATAAAATGCAGTCATTTGAACATGCATGAATCTTCTGACAAGTAAGTCCCAAATTTCGAACCAGCCTCTTACTCTCATAGTAATTTGTAGGTAAAACATTTCCTTCGGGTAACAGTGTTTTCAGCAAATAAAATATCTAGTCAAAACAGGTTTTTGACATTCCGTTATCTGATTTGATAGCCATAAATTTTGCAACTGCTTCTAATTTGCTCATCTTGCAGCCAGGATATAATGCATCCTCAGCAGATTTCAACAACTCATAAAATTCAGACGGTGCCAACTCAGGATTTGAAGCTATATCAGCCGGAGTTTCTGTATGTTGAACAGATGAACCTGCAACATCATGTACTAAATCTTGAAACCGGGATGGATCCGGAATCAAGTTGGTATCACCTGCTCTGGAACTGCGTTCACCGTGTTGATACCAAAAAACATAATCTGGTTGAAAACCAAAACGCAAGAGATGTTCTCCCACTTTGTCAAACATGTCAAACGTTCTCAATGCACATTTTCTGCAAGGGCATTTTATTTTTCCTTCTGAAACAAATTCTGAATTTGATTCCGCAAATGATAAAAAAGTCTCCACACCCTCAACATATACTAGATTTAAACCAGAACCGTTTGGATTTCTACGTTGATTTATCCATATGCGGTCACCTAATAATGATTGTTGACGACCTCGTTGTTCCATATTTCTCTATAAAATATAAAATCATTACTGGTTTTGAATAATTTGTTAGAAAAAACACTCAAGTAAAGATTGAATATATTGAGAATAAAGCAAAACATGTTACAAATATTAATAATTTTAATATTATATTGATTTTTTATTATTTTAATAATACTGATATAATTTTTTCATAAACATTAAATATATAATAATAACATTATTACATTATTAGTATATTTTATTATTAATATTAAAATAGCATAATTTTTTATATTATATACAATTCTCTTTTCATCTGTGTGTTTAACATTCTGTCTCCACATGTAATATTGCATTCAATTTCACCTCTCCATTGGCGAGTAGGTTGATAATTTTGAAAAAGAATGTGAATATTACATGTGGAGACAGAAAACACACAGATGAAAAGAGAATTGTATATAATATAGAAAATTATATTATTTTAATATTAATAATAAAATATACAAATAATGTAATAAGGTAATTATTCCAAATTATTGGTAAGTATTTCAAATTATTGGTAATTACTCCAAATTATTGGTAATTATTCCAAATTATTGGTAATTATTCCAAATTATTGGTAATTATTCCAAATTATTGGTAGTTATTCTTAATTTTTGGTAGTTATTCCTAATTATTGGTAAATATTGGTAAATATTGGTAAATATTGGTAATTATTGGAAAATATTGGTAATTATTGGTAATTATTGGAAAATATTGGAAAATATTGGTCATTATTGGTAATTATTGGTGATTATTGGTAATTATTGGTGATTATTGGTAATTATTGGTGATTATAGGTAATTATTGGTGATTATTGGTAATTATTGGTGATTATTGGTAATTATTGGTGATTATTGGTAATTAATACTAATTATTGGAAATTAATACTAATTATTGGTAATTAATAATCATTATTACTAATTATTGGTAATTATTACTAATTATTCCTAATTAATACTAATTATTCCTAATTAATACTAATTATTCATAATTATTACTAATTATTCCTAATTATTACTAATTATTGTTAATTATTACTAATTATTGTTAATTATTACTAATTATTACTAATTATGTCTAATTATTACTAATTATTGCTAATTAGTACTAATTATTGCTAATTAGTAGTAATTATTGCTAATTATTACTAATTATTGATAATTATTAGTAATTATTGATAATTATTGGTAATTATTACTAATTATTGTTAATTATTGTTAATTATTGGCAATTATTGTTAATTATTACTAAATATTAGTAATTATTACTAAATATTGGTAATTAATACTAATTATTGCTAATTAATACTAATTATTGGTAATTAATACTAATTATTGGTAATTAATACTAATTATTGGTAATTAATAATCATTATTACTAATTATTGGTAATTATTACTAATTATTCCTAATTATTCCTAATTATTACTAATTATTGTTAATTAATACTAATTATTGCTAATTATTACTAATTATTGCTAATTATTGCTAATTATTTCTAATTATTACTAATTATTGCTAATTATTGCTAATTATTTCTAATTATTACTAATTATTGCTAATCATTACTAATTATTGCTAATTATTACTAATTATTGCTAATTATTAGTAATTATGGATAATTATTGGTAATTATGGATAATTATTGGTAATTATTGATAATTATTGGTAATTATTGATAATTATTGGTAATTATTGATAATTATTGGTAATTATTGATAATTATTGGTAATTATTGATAATTATTGGTAATTATTGGTAATTATTGGTAATTAATACTAATTATTGGTAATTAATACTAATTATTGTTAATTAATACTAATTATTGGTAATTAATACTAATTATTAGTAATTAATACTAATTATTGGTAATTAATACTAATTATTGGTAATTAATACTAATTATTGGTAATTAATACTAATTATTGGTAATTAATAATCATTATTACTAATTATTGGTAATTATTACTAATTATTCCTAATTAATACTAATTATTCCTAATTAATCCTAATTATTCCTAATTAATCCTAATTATTACTAATTATTACTAATTATTTCTAATTATTACTAATTATTTCTAATTATTACTAATTATTTCTAATTATTACTAATTATTGGTAATTAATACTAATTATTGTTAATTAATAATCATTATTACTAATTATTGGTAATTATTACTAATTATTCCTAATTAATACTAATTATTCCTAATTAATCCTAATTATTCCTAATTAATCCTAATTATTACTAATTATTACTAATTATTTCTAATTATTACTAATTATTTCTAATTATTACTAATTATTTCTAATTATTACTAATTATTTCTAATTATTAAAAATTATTACTAATTATTCCTAATTACCATTAACTATAAACAATACAAATAATTTAAATTTATTAAGTAATAAAACAATGTAAACATAATTAAATTACAACTAATTAATAATAATTGAAACTAATAAAAAATTAAAAATAAATAAAAAATTAAAATGAAGATAAATACCTTGAAAATTGATCTGTTCTGATCGTTCTTCAAAACTTTAATATCAGCTCCGGAGAAAAAAATTAAACTGGAGAAAAACTCAACTCTAGAAATATAATTTTGAGAGAAGGAGAAGATAAGGAATGAGAATGAAATGAAAAAAACGGATGGGGGTATTTATAGGTTAGATTATTTGCGACGGGCCCATTTGCGACGGGATTCCCGTCACAAATAGTATTATTTGCGACGGTACCCATCGCAAATACCTTAGCCAACATTTATTACGGTCAACCGGTAAATAGTTATTTGCGACGGGACCCGTCGCAAATAACCCCTGCCGACATACTATTTGCGACGGGGGAATATTCCCGTCGCAAATACCTTTTACCGCCGCCGGTTATTTGCGACGGGAATATTCCCCCGTCGCAAATAAGTTTCCCGCGATTTGGCGCGCATCGCGGGAAAACTATTTGCGACGGGGAAAGCAATCCCGTCGCAAAAGCCTCCTTATTTGCGACGGGGAAATACCCCCGTCGCAAATAAGTTTTTAACATGACTATTTGCGACGGGAATAAATCCCGTCGCAAATAGCCCGTCGCAATTGCTCATTTTTCCCGTAGTGATAAAACATTCCTAATTTTTCCTTAGGTAGTGGGTTCTAAAGCTATATTATATCATTGTTTTAAACATGTTTCAATCTAACTAAAAAAACATTAAAAAATATATAATTTTGTACATAAAAAAGTAGAAAAAAATAAATAAAATAGGGAAAAGAGGATGTTTAGTCATTATTATTCACTTCTTGGGTGTGTCCTATACAAATGGACAATGGGGGTAATGAGTTAGTGGTGATACAATTTTATAGGTGATGAGTGTGTACATTAATTGTGAACACGTTATGAATTTTAATATGTTTTTTATCTTAATAGATTAAACATGCCTATTCTACCTCATATTTTTAGACATTAAATTCTACCAACCCTTAAACCTTTAAACAACCCATTAAAAGTTTAATTGAGTAGCACACTAGTTTCTGTCAGTAGAGAAAATATAATATTGGAAAGAATATTCTAAGATCACATGAAATTTGGGAAAAGGTCATAAATCAACTTTTATATCTTCCTTGTGTGAATATGAAAATTTTATAGGTGAGGTAGGTTGTTATATGTTTCTTGGGTGAAACAATGAAGTTGAACACATTTGAATATGAGAGAATAAAAATGATAAGAAAATTTATTTCATAAATGAGACAAGATGGATTTCATTTCAAATAATAATGAAAGTTTTCTCACCATTAATTTAGGAATTTTACTTGATTAGGATATAAGACTTTTCCCAGGAGTTCAACTATTTAGGATTGGGTGTGTGATTGCACCGAGATTCACTATTCATTTCAACCATTATTCCACTGTACTAAAATAATTTTATACCATAAATTCCAAATTTAATAAAAAATTTAAATTTAAATTTGATTCAATTAATTTTTGTTTTTCACTATTAAAAATTGAAATTTCACTTGTTTTTATGATTTCATTAAAGGTGGAGGTGATTCGGAGAGCCCAAGATGATGCGGTAAGGAAAATGGGACAAAATTCATGGAATCCCATGAACAAATTTTCATTATTTTCAATGTTTTGAATAATAAATGAATAAAATTGGCCTAAAATTTTATTCTAAGTCCCAAAAATGATTTAGATACAACTCTTATGAAGGATCCAATGTCCAATTCTTCCAATAAGAGTCCCATATGAACTGATCTTTCCAGATAATCGACTCTGCACAAAGTCAAAAATGGTGTTAAGTATTCTATCAATATATTGAGCTGTAGTTGTCCAATGGTGTACAATTTCATGTTGAGATTGTAAATATTCAGTTTTAAAACTTTTTAGTTTTCTCAAATGCTAGATAATATTTTTTGTATGTCTAAAATCATGGGAAAATTAGTTTCTAGAAATATGGGGGCTCAAAACCACCTTCTAATTTTCCTTAAAATGATATCTTTGGCACCCCATTTGGAAGTTATACCATGAGGAAAGATGCTTCCATGTTGGAGACGCAAAGGATTCCTCTCATCATACATATATATTTTTAAGGCTATGGGAAGTGATACTTTAATATATATTTTCTACCTCCCCTCCCATGGAGTTCAAAACTCTTTGTGATCACCTGAGGAAGAACATGTTGAAAATCCCAAGCATTGTTTTGTAATAATTGAATGGCCTTTTAAAATTCAAGGTTTTTGTGTTGTTTTTAATCATAGTATCTTATTATTTTATTGAGTCATGTGTTGGTATGTCATACTCGACTCATATGATCATGTATTGGGGGTACCCTTTCATGTGATGTTTCATACACCATTCAACATTTCTTCTTCCCTAATTTAATTGTAGTGTTTTTTTGGTTTATATTGGTCAAATGAAATCCCATAAACACTTTAAAGTTATTGTACATTTGTTTCATTGTGTCATAAAAAAATAACATATAAACATGGATAGTTCATCTAGTTCTTCATTTGTTTCCTTGGTGAGTTTCAGTTATAACGTCAAACACAAATCACCCAATGATCAGTGGTATCCAGTGAATTATTGTGTGTTTTTGACTGAATACTAGGAGGTGTCCTAGTATAAAATCAGTAACATTCAAATTCAAGTTGTTAAAACTAGATATTAAAAGATTTATACCCTTTCTCTTGAAGTGATGATGGATGAACATCATGAGACTTCCCCAGGTTGATCACAATTAATCAAATATATTAATTTATGTTATCTGATATCGATTGATATTATATGATTTCATATTAAATAAAACACCCCAATTTTATACAATCACATTACCTATTTTCTTAATCGAAGTATCATTTTTCAATTAATGATCTAAGGCTCCTTTGATAGATGACCAAGGTTCCTTATATACTATATAAATTTTGGTAAAAACTAAAGAACTTATTTAACGTGCTCGAAAATGAGATCATTCATTGGGTTATGTTTTATGTCTTGTGCGATAATAGGGTACACATGTGGTTATCCTAGGACTAAGAGGTTATACGATTCTTTATCCCACACACGAGAGGTTATATGTTGTTTACACTATATTGGTGATTGAATAATTGAATAAACTAGGAAAACTATATATCTTTGTCATAGTGGATAGTTTATTGTATTCTTCAATAACCTATATTTTTGTCAGGTCTATATATATACAATTGATTATGATAAAATGACCCAAGAAGGATACATTTTTATCCTAAATTTAATCTTTTTGAACATGGGATACAATTTTTTTACTTTATAGGCTCTTTAGAACAATTATCAACTCCTCTTAATATTCCTCCTTACTCTTATAATATTTGAGAATGTCCTAAATAATCATTACTATGAAGTTTTATAGGTAATGTGTAATGATTATATTCACCATATACATAAATATTATAGGGGTTATTTTTATGTTTTAAATGAATCACTATGAATTCTTAGTCTCCAAATCTTATATAGAAAATAATATTGTGTATATCTTCTTTCTTTACCCTTATTTGATGGTATCCAAACTAAAGATCCACCTTTGAGAAGTAATGAGACCCTCTTTATTGATCACACCGATCCTCAATATCGGGTAGAGGATACTTGTTCCTAATTATGATCTGGACAAGTTTACGATAGTCGATGAAAATATGAATTGATCAATTATTCTTTAAGACAAACGGTATTGGTCCTCCCCATAGTGAAGCACATGGGTGTATGAAACCCCTTTCGAGATTCTATAGAAATTTCTTACTTATTTTTTATAATTCTATGGGGGTCATTATATAAGGACACTTAGATATTGGAATAGAACCTTGCATGAGTTTTATTGAAAACATAACATCACATTCTTGGGGAAGACCAGGTTGTTCATATTAAAATATAATGATATTATCCAATTCAATTAGAATACCTATAATTTTAAGTTCTTCCCAAACTATTTAAGACAAGAGTACATTGGTATTTAGTATTAATGACTATATTATTTAATTTAATTTAAAAATGAGTTAATAATCATCCTTTCAATGATACTTGATAAAAAGATGATTTGGGATTTCAGATGATATTTCCTTACCTATATAATTGATTTATGCTATATATATAGAGAGAGAAAATGCATATACAATATTACATTGAATTTTTCCTAGGGAATAAGAAATAGGATTGGAAAAATTATCTTGTAATAAAAAACTATTAGATAAGAGTTATATACCAATAATTAAATCATTTCACCACTTATCCAATATTTGAGGTGGTGAAAAGAAATTATTAGTGAAATTTCATGATATTGAAGAATGAAAAGAACCATAATCAAATAATAAATTCATATAATTAGGGTGGACAAAAGTGTACCTTTAACCAATTCATTATCATGGTCTACTTCAATTATTGGTATTTAATAATATCATCCTTGTTCCCTTGGTCTTGGAGATAATTCTCTATACTCGTATGATCATTTGAATATTAAAAGTAATTTTGAATCTTTAAATTGGTGGATGGGGAAATGATTGAATTGGGATTCAAAATTAAATTTAAAAGGTTGTAATCCCTGAGGATAAGTATTTTGGACAAGGTTTTATGCTTGGAAGCTATCCTAAGAGACCAAGAGTTCCCAAAGAGGGGGATGAGTGGTTACCATAATAAAAAATACATCAAAAAAATGGCTATATGGTAGGAAAAAATAATGAGTTTGTGGATGCCAACAGGTTTCTAGTTTATATAAAGGGTAAATTTACATTTCCCACCTTTAATGTTATGATGGGAAACTTTATCCTCCCCCTTGTTTGATCTCACTCGATAGGGGAACTTCCCCCCTTTGTTGTTCCCTTAAAGCTTCACCAAGGAGGTATTTTTTAATTATCTATAGTTTTTTTAGATACATATCAACCTAAAATGTCCAACATTGATACCCTCTTTTATTATTTTTAATTTTAATTTCTATGGTTTAGGGTTTTATTGATGATTCCCCTAGAGTATGGTGGAATCAACGGATTCCCATTTTTATTTTTTTAGTCTTGACAGAGATGTGTTATGGTGACATTTTATTATAGTGGTTTATTGTTTAATTATGTTATGGTTCCATATTAAATTATATAAGGTTTTTCATTAAATTCATTAGCAATTATACATAGAATTGGGGATGTTTATTTGGGGTTTATCTCAGGATGAGGTTGAGGGTCCATAGTGATCTTTTTGCAGGATGATGGTTGTGGTTTTGGAATGAAAAGACTTTATGATGAGTTATCAACACTATGACTATCTTTAGTGATTTTTTTAAGTATTTATATTTAATATAATTAATTTTTGTTAACTTATTGGAAATATTTAGGTCCTCGACTGGTGAAGTGGGATGGGATTGGGTATGAAAAAATATGGAATTCCTTAATTATATATTTCAAGATGCTTTTAAAAAATGAATAAATTCAGTTTGAGGATAGTGAAATTTCATACATGTATATGGTATTTATGAATTATTATTTGAAATTAGATGTGTGCGATTTGCACTATATGTGATGACCTCTTATGTAATTTGAAAATTTTAATTAAATTAAAATTTTAATTTTATAGTGACCAATTAATTAATCACACTAAGTTAAATGAGAAAGTGCTTAAGACACATTGGTGCCATGGAACTGACTTGAGGCCTCAATTCCTAAGGGATGAGAATGTGACTTCTGTTTTCAGTTTTCCCTAATATCATCACCTCTTGTAATTTTAAAAAAATTAAATTAGAGTTATCTGGTGACTCTCCATGTGAGACTTAGACATGTATTAGAGGATGAGTGAGTTGAACTGTGTTTATTAACATGACCGGGCCTAGTTAGTCCTTAATGGATATTTTAGAGGCATTGATCTTGTAGTATTAATATAGGAGTTGTGATAATACCCTATATTGTTTTGATAAGATTATGTGGATGGACTGTAGAGAAACTTGAATTGGGATGGGCGAGTGACCTACCTTGAGAGACCCTAGAGTTCGAGACTAGATTTACATCATCCCTTCAATGGGATGCCTATGAAACCATTAATTCCAATGATTTTTTTAATATTTTATAAAGCATTTGTGAACCATGACATCCCTTATGTGATGGGTTATGACATCAGTGATTTTATTGAGAACAAATAATTAAGTGGGGTTCCTCCACCCTTATGTTTACCAAGAGGTCCCAAAGTATGGTGCCTCTCCTTGGGAATGATTTAAAAGACCCTATTAGGTACTCAGTGATATAGAAAACCCATGTGGGTGTGTGTGGGTATGGATAGAAATGGTTGGGTGTATCACCTTAGAACCTACCTAGAATGTGTAATCCCATTGGGATCTAGGAAGTAGTGATGGTTTTAGGTGTTTCAAAAACCCCTATTGTATGTTTATTCTTTTAATTAGATATTTTTGATGCAATTATGGATACCGATATATACTTTCTGGGACCGGACATATGGACTTAATGCAGCATGATAGTGATACTGTGGATGCCCAAATGTGCTTCCTGGGATTCATATTTTGAGCCTCATGTGATAATGTGTGACATGACATGGATGTGGTGATATCATTAGGAATTCTGAGTAGGTATTCTAGGATCTAAATATTAAGCAACATAAAAAATTCCCAGGATTCTAGGATTTGACCTCAGGTCTCTATAGAACCCCATAGATCCCACATGTCCCTAGGATTCCTAGCTTGTATAAGATCTATCCATTTAGTCTTAGTGATAATTATTATTGTGGTTATTACAATGGTATTCCTATATCACCCATGGGATTCATTCAATTGAGCATGATGACAATACTTTTAGATGTGGATACCTAATATTACTAGAATCTGTCCAGTTTTCATGGTAACATGGGATATTTTTTATTGATTCATTGAATTTTTTAGGTTCCTAGGAATTATTTTCGATATATTTATTATATTGGTGTTTCAAGAGATGCCTAGGACATAAGGGATATGACTGTTAAGCCTTTCATGACGACTTTTTGGGTGATTGAGCCTACATAGATGAGATGACTAGGTAACACCATAAGATAAAATACTCATATGGTTAACATGATATACCAATATGCTCATTGTCACCTCAACACTAGATGAAGTATGTATGGTTGATTAGGTTCTTAGACCTAAGGATCAATGATGATTAATTTGTATATTTATTTATTTTTTATATATATTCATTGATTATAGTTGAGAATGGGACATTCACATATCATTGAACTTCCAATTTTTTATATGGCCATGTTGGTGGTGCCCTATGGAATTATACACTCACACTCTACTTGGTACTCCATTGCAATGGGGTACCCAAGAATAATCTCACTAGTCAAAGGTGAAGGTTAGGTATAGGACCAAGTTTAAATATTCAATAATAAAGGATTAGACTTTGGATATTGAGATATGGTACGTATCAGAGTAGTCGTAAAGCCTCATATCATTTGTTATTTTAATTTTTTGTATATTTATTAGTATAATGGGTGATTTTCCTAGATTTTATATTCCAAGAATAGCTGTTCGAGTTGAATGTATCTTTTAATATTGTTATTGAATGTCTTATTTATATTTCTTCCATTTTACTAGTTATTTCTTAGATGAATTTTTTTTGAATTCTATTACTATTTTTATTATAATAATAGGGGTTATTACCTTCAAATAGTATTCTTTTAAACCCCTATCACTAGTCCGAAAAATTTTGTGTTTGAGAAGGCATGTTTGGGGTCATTTTGTAGTGTGTTCCAAATTCTATTTAGAGTGATATTGGACAAGGAATTAGAATTTATATTAAATAATTGGTTTATTTTGTCTTATTTTTTATATTTTATAGACATGAGACAAAGTAATGTTCAAGGTTTGTAATGTAACTTGGATGGGTGCATCATGAACACCATTCATGGTGTAGGTGTAGGTTTATGTGTGTATTATATTGATGTTACTAGCATGTCATGAACCAGTTTGGGTACCCTGGTAGCCTGATAACATAACTAGTCCTAACAAAACCCAATGGGCATTCCCAATCCTCATAGGTTGGAGACTATCAGCTGACATAATTCAACATGAAAGTGGGAAAAAATTTGTGACAAAACATAGAGGAATAATAAGAAATAAGAAAAAATTCATAACAAAAGTTTATCCATGGGGTGTGATGTACCAGAATACAATAGGGTATAAAATCCCAAATTACTAAACCCTTGTACCAAAACTAGAAAATAGCTGATGTCTTTAATGACACAACTCACCAAGCCTAAATTTCAACAGCTGGATCAACCTCCAAGAGATAATTTTCCCTTACTAGAACATGGAAGGATAAGGTCTATAAATAACCAAAGGAAAAAGTAGGGTGGGAGCTACAAATCCTAGTGGGGTCTCACCAAATATTCTATAATAGATGAAAACAATAGATTAAATAAATGAATGATTTCTATTTTTCAAATAAATAGGTCTTCCATTTTATAAGAATATTTATAAAAATCATGATATACAGTTCAAATGATAAGTAAATTACTTTAGGAAAATGAATTTATAAGTGATGAAATATTTCTATAATAGTGGATTAAATAAAAAAAATTTATAGAATAATTTATATAAGTTCATAAGGCCTGTAAACCAGTTCAAACAATATTGGAATAAAATTATATCTCAAATATAAATCTACAAAGCAACATATACTTTTTCCAAATAGGTACGATAGTATTTCCAGCTATAGGACTCCGCAATTTCTACGTGATCTCAGCAATATGTGTAGAAACATATCCCCCCTGACATTAGAAAATGGAGACTCTTCACCATCCCATCAGGGACGTGACTCACTTCATGTATGTTTTTGAACATTGTAATAGTGTTGATTGTGTCTAAATAACATACCAAAACCTATGGTTTTCATGCATCTTACACAATCCATGATGGAAAATTTATTTTAAGACTGATTAAAATAAAATTAAATCCCATACTCCCATTTGAGAATGCTAATTTTCCATTTAAAATCAAAACATGGTTTAATAAAAAACATGCCTCTTTCAGAAGACAAAACCACAGGGTTTCTATCAAAAAATTTTAAATACATTTTCATAAGTTTTAAATCTAATCAAAACCAATTCCATCCATTTCAAAAATCATTTCCATAATTAAATTCAACACTTTAATTGAAATCATTTTCTTCAATTTTAGACAACCAATTTCCATAAAGAAACCCGAATCTAATGGAATGGGGGGGGGGGGGTTCCAAATATCTGTTCCAAAACAATTTCAAATATATGAATTCAATGGAAATGGGTTTTTAATAAATCAAATGGAATAAAGTTTGAGAAATTGAATTTTAATAAAAAATTAAAATAAATCAAGCAATTCAAGGTTGATCGGTTTGGCTAAATAGGACATAATAACCAATATTTTTCCGAAAAACAATACTCACAAAAACACCCATCAATGTGAAGGAAGGTATAAAAGGAATTAAAGGAAAACCTAGAGGAAATATCTAGTACAATGAGACCTAGATCCATAAATTTTAGGATTATCTATTGAAATCCCTAAGGAGTAGAAAAAGTGAGATAGGAAGAATGAGAGAGTGAACGCTTACCCGGGAATCACACCACAAGTTCCAAGATGATCAAAGAACAAAAAAGAGGATCCAAAAAGGTTGTAAGGAACTAATATTGAATGTATAAGGCCTTATGTTGATAGGAATATGGAAATAGAGAGGGGTAAAAAATAATAGACCGACTGCATTTCCCATTTACACACCGTATTCGGGGTATTACACAACGTGTAATACCAATACACATCATGAAGCCGTTAAATTTCATAACAGCTGAAAAAAACACATCGTCTCAAATTAAAAATGGAAAAATATAGTTTAAAACTGATATGTAAATCATTCATGATGCGTAAATGAAATTTATGACATGTATCCTTAAAAGTGTGAATCATTTCATGACTTTCATCTAGAAGACAGCGAATAACGTGTTACCTTGTTACATGACAAGTAACCCTCCATCAACCTTCATAAATGGTTTGTTAAAGATAAAAATCCAAAAAAATATTTGACTTCACCATTATAGGTATCCTTCCAATTCATTCTCGACCCTAAAAATTCAACAAGAAGAAGAAACCATGACAAGGTTAAAGACATACTTGTCAGAATGGTACCAAGATGTTATAACCTCCCCACCCAAAAAAATTTCTGTAACTAGGAAGTATATGAAGAAGATTACATGTTAAAAAATGAGGGCACTATTCTCTCATCAATGTCTCATATTCCCATGTCACATGACTATAAGTACCATGCTGCCATAGCACATGAACCAAAGGTATCATCCTACCATGAAGTACCTTGGTCTCTGATTCAAATATCCTAAATGGAAGTTCAGTCAGAGATAAATGAGGTTCAATCTCAAGGTCACTCCATCTCAAAATGTGAGATACATCAGAGAGATACTTTCTTAGCTATTATATATAGAATATTTTATGTATCGATGGCAGCTATAGTAGAAGTTTTAAATGGTAAGAAAATTTTCCAACCTATTCAACAGCCTCGAAAGGTCCCACAAAATGACGGGAAAACATCCCTTTCCTCCCATACCATTGATGAACCAACCAGAGTGAAACAATTATGAAAACCTAGACACCAACTAAAAACTCTAATGGTTTTTGATTACGGTCAATATAATACTTATATCGGAATTGTGTTGTCAGTATTATCTGATGAAGTAATTGAATATTAGTGGTTGTCTCTTGAACTGAACTTGGTCCAACCATGTAACTTTCACCAATCTCTGAAAAACACAATGTAGATTTACAAGGCTGGCCATACTTGGCCTCAAAAGGTTCCATTCTGATTGTGGACTGGTAACTATTATTATAAGAAAACTCAACCATCCCCAGGTGATCATCCCATGGCCCACTAAAGTTGGGAACACAAGAGAGAAGTATATCTTCATGAATCTCAATAGATCTCTCAATCAGGCCATCTAAATATGGATGAAAGGCCATGCTCAAACAGAACTAAGATCCTAGTTCCTCCTGAAGTCCTCTCCGAAAGAGATAATTAATCCGAGGATCTCTATTAGAAAATATAACATATGGGACTCCTTGAAAATGTACAATATATTTTATATATTTATTTCCCAACTCCTCAATATTGGTTTGATTTAAAATGGTTACAAAGTGTTCCAACTTGTTAGGCTTGCCGATCACAAGCCATATCACATTATTCCTTCTATGGGTATGAGGAAACACAACCATAAAGTCCAAAGAAATTTCATCACACTTCTAAGTAGGGAATAGAAGTGTTTGAAGTAAACTTGAAGGTTTTCAGTGCTCAACCTTAACATACAAGCATGTATAAAAATGAAAAAGAAACTCATCAATGCTCCATCTCATACTTGGACACTAGAATTACCGCCACATTTCCAAGAACATCTTAGTGGTTTTTGGGTGCACATCCCACTAAGAATTATAAAAATCCCCAATTACAAACTTTATTACCACTAACAACACAATAAAGTGATTTCGATAATAAAGAACACCCTCCTTGGAGAACAACCTCATAACAACTATATCCCCATCATAAAGAGAGTCTCTAATGATATGGAATTGGTCATAAAGATCTTTATCCTGAAGAATCATCTCTTGAAGAGTAGATGTCGACTGAATTCTTGATTAAGAAACTTAAACCACTTTCTCTTGAACTCTAATATGCAACTGTGCAAAGAGATCTGTCAAATTCAACTCTTCCAAAGATTCATTCACTTATTGGGTTAGAAGTTTCATTTTTAACACATCTGCAATGACATCACATTTCCATAGGGTATATCTGATTTCAATGTTGAATGATTGCATGCACTCCACCCAACGCCTCTTGAAAAGATTTGAATCTTTTTGTGAGAAGATATTACTCAAGATTTTGTGGTTTGAAAACATGGTAAACCTTTTTCCGTAAAGGTAATGCTGCCAACTCTTATGAGTGTGAATACAACTTCAAGTTTAGGGTCATTGGTAGGATAATTCTTCTCATGTGGCATAAGATGATAGGATCCATAAGTTACTACATGATCACCTTGCATAAGAACGCAACCCAAGCTTGAACCTGACGCATCATAGAAGACCAAATAGCCCTGCCTAACCTCTAAAATAGTTAACACTGACTTAGTAGTCAAAAGGCATTACAGATCAAAAAAAGAATTATGAAACTTATCATTCCAAGAATACATCACTCTCTCTGATTCGGATCAGTCATCAGAGAATCCATCTTTGATAAGTTTTTCAAAAACCAGTGATAATATCTAGAAAATCCCAAATAACTTTAGATCTTGAAGAAATTATAAAGTTTCTCCCAAGTCATAACAACCGTCAACTTATTTGGATCAACTGATATACCTTGTTCATAGACCACATGCCCCAATAATTTAAATTTCCGAATCCAGAAATCATACATAAAATCTTGACATAATTTTTGTGATTTCATTGAAGAATTAGAAAAATTCTTAGATAATTCACTTTATCCTCCATGAACTTGGATTAAATGATGATTTAATTGAAAAAACCTACAAAAAAGGTATAAAGATACTCATGGAAGATCTTGCCTATAAAATCCATGAAAAATGATGGAGCATTTTTTAGACCCTAGGGAGTAAAAAGGTACTCATAATTGAGATACATGATCCTAAAGGTGGGTTCATGAATGTAATATTTATTTATCCTCAATTGATGTAAACCAGATTGAAGGTCGATCTTTGAAAAAAACTTTACCCCATTAACTGATCAAAAATATCATCCATATGTGTAGAAAAATAATTGTTCTTTACCGTAACTTGGTTTATATTACAATAATAAAACAGAAAAACAAATAACCATCAGCCTTCTTGATGAAGAAACCAGTGCCACCTAAGGTGAGATGCTCAGATGTATAAGGAATTTGTCAAAAAGATCATCTGATTGGGACTTCATCTCTTTTAGTTTAGCTGAAATCATATGGTAAAAGGGAATAGAAATTGTTTGAGTACTAGGCATTAGGTTGATGGAAAACTGGAGTTCCCTTACCGGTGGAAAACTACAGAAATCAGAAGGAATAATATTGGGAAACTCAATGATGACTAAAAGGATATTAATTCATAAATATTTCCACTCCATATAAAAATCAAGAACCAATATTACATTCCCAAACTTTATATAAAATTATCCTGATTTGCTCGATCTTTGGTCCTAATCACCCTAAAAAACAAGATACACAACACTTTGTATAGTAAAGTAAACCCACCAAAGATAATAAAAAATCTATGATTTATTGGAAGTAATCCAATCCATCCCAAATATGATGTCAAGAGATTTCATGTCATGGATATGAAAATTCTAAGCTAGATCAACATCTAATAGAGAGAAGCACATGAAGGACTTTGAAGACCCTAATCTCTTTTCATAACAAGGAGTGTAGTAATATCCATTTCACAATATAGAATATCCATAAAATGATTAAGAATATTAACAGTATGAGTTGAAATAAATAAGTGAGATAAACTAGTATCTAATAAATCAGTCAGTAATAATGAAGCTATATTAGTTGTACCCCTCATAGTTTCTCGACCTGTGTCTGATCCCTCTAAAGAATCTTCCACTACATGAAGTATCTTCATTCTGAATTCATATGGATATAGCCCTTTTATAAATGAAGAATCAGATTTCTCCATATTTTAGGAGGAGATATTGATCCTGTTCCACAATGAGATGTAGAAAAGTTATGTGAGAATCTATGTAAGTGTCCTGGACATCAGCAGGATCTATAGTTCTTGGGTTCCTCAGTGAAAAAACTCTTTGAATGTCATGGATTTCCACACTAATAGAAATTCAATGGACCTCCTCCTAGCATTTTAGGAGGTATGGAATGAAATTTATATTGATAACATCCATGAGAACTATCAAAATTACATTTTACCTTGAAGGAATTCACACTACCACTGGGAGAGAAAGAAACTTTTGATAACCCTGACATTCCATCTGGGTCCATCTCAACCATCATTTCCCTATCTAGTACATCATCATTAGTGGTAATCATTCACTAAAAAACCTAAAACTGAATATCTGATAAATGTACCAACACAAATTATTGATCCTTAATTTTCTCATTAGATACAATCTCAGGTGAAAAATACACCAGCTCAACAAAGTAATATGAATACTTAGTCACGGTTCTGTCAGCCATATCTTGCTTGAAAAACTCTATAACCTTATCCAACCCCATTGAAACTGGATTTAACTGATTGGTGAAAAGAACCATGAATTCTTTCCATTATAATTTTTCATATTTTCTTTATTATCACCATTATGTCCCACCATCTTCTGCCTAGTCTTTCGAGCATAAAGGTGGTACACTTCACCTTGATCAGGTCCAATGACTCTAAGAACTCAAAAAATAAATTCCAACATTCCCAAACATTCCTCATCATGTTTTGGATCAATGGAGCCTTTGAAAACTATTTAATTCTAGTGAATTAAATCTTGATAATGATTTCATAGAAAATCTCCTTAAGGATCCACAATTGGATCCTGAATGGGAACTGGAGGTGGTGCCTATCCTAGAGCTTGGACAGTGCACACAATCACCTCAATAAGATTTGGGTCCACTAGAGGATTCACTCTCTATGGTTTAGAAAAAATATCCTCCTAGATCCTATGTGCAGGTATTCTCTATGTCATGAAGCTACACAACATTATCAAACAACAAGGAATACATTAGATTGACACTCAAACTGTAAAATAAGGGGAATTATTACCAACAGATGGAACATCGAAATTCAGATTCCACTCTATCAAAATTAGAATATGGAATGGACTAGAACTAATACATAAGATGTCATTACCTTACCACCCCTGGAGAATTACGGTTCATCGCTGTGAGATATGGTCAGACACTGAATCATAACTATCTCTTATGTCCCAGAAAGATTTCACAGAATGGATACCAAATTCAAGAAAAAATATCAATAGCCTCCCTATGATAGAAATTTTTCATGAACCAGCAATGGTACCCTGTTAACATGATAACTGAGATGGTCCTGACATAGCCTAAAGGGAATTCCCCATACCCATAGGTTGGAAACTAGCACTAAGAATTATATGACATGGAAGTGTGAAAGAATTTGACACAAAACATAAAGGATGAAAAAGAGACAAGATAATATGAATAACAAAGTAATCTCCCTTGGGATTAATGTACCAGAATACAATAGGGAATAAAATCCCAAAGTAAAAGAAACCAAGTACCAAAATAGGAAAACTCCCCAAGTCCCTAAGGATAGAAATCACCATGTCCAAAGTTCAATAGCTGGATGCACCTCCAAGATATCCTTTTCCCTTACTCGAACCTGGAAGGAGATGGTCTAAAAATACCCAAAGGAAAAAACTAGGGTATGAGATAAAAATTACAATAGGGTGTCCCCACATATTCCATAATAGTTTCCAATAATATATTAAACAATGTAATGCTTTCAAATTTTAAAATAAACAAGTTTGGCATTTTGAAATCATATTTAAACAAACCATGCTATATAGTTCAAATTATGTAAAACTTACTTTAAGAAAATGCTTTACAAGTGTTGGAATATTTCAAAAACAATGGATTAAATAAAAAATTTATATAAAATAGTTTATATAAATATAAAAGGCATGTAAACCAGTTAAAACAACATTGTCATACATTTATATCTCAAATATAAATTAGGAGAGAAATGTGATCATCTTCCAAATAGGAATAGTACTATTTCTAGAAATAGGACTCAACACTATCTAAGTTATCTCAGAAATATGTGTATACACATATCCCACTAACACTAGCCAAAGGAGACTTTCCACCATCCCATCAGGTATGTGACCTACTGCATGTATGTTTAATAATGTTTTAATTGTGTAGAGTATGAGTAAATAACTCACCAACTACATAATAATGGAATGAGATCCTATAGAACAAATGATTTACAATTTAATTGAAGATTGTTTAAAATAAAATCAAATCCCATTCTCCCATTTCAAAATGCCAATTTTCCATTTAAAACCAAAATGGGGTTTAATAAAAAAACATGCCTTCTTCACTAGATAAAACCATTGAGTTTCAATCAAAACATTCTAAAGAAATTTTCACAAGTTTTAAATCCATTAAAAAAAATTCCATACATTTCACTATTCATTTACACAATTAAATTCAATAATTTAATTGAAATCATTTATATCAATTTAAAATAATGAATTTCCATAAACAAAACCGAATCTAAGGGAATTAGGTGTTCTTCCGAATTTCCATGAAAAAATAATTTCAAATCTCCCAATTCAGTAGAATTGGGTTTTTAATAAATCAATTAAAAGAAAGTTTGAGAAATTTAATTTAAATCAACAATTAAAATAAATTAAACAATTCACGGTTAATCAATGATGAAATCACCCACCTTTTTCTCGAAAAATAACACCCAAAACTACACCCATCAATGAGAACGAAGGTGTATAAGACTTCAAAGCACAACCTAGATGTGATATCTAACCAAATAGTATATTGAAGTAACTAAGGAGGATAAAAGTAGAATGATGAAGAACGAGAGATAACTCTTACCCGAGAATCACACCATAAGCACCATGATGATCAAATTCCAAATGAGATGATATAAAAGGGTTGGAAGGCTACAAAATCATATGGAGAAGGATTTAGGTCAAAGTAGATGAAACTAGAGAGGAGAAAATAGGAACATACCAGCTTCACTACCTATTTTAAAACAATAGTTAGGGTATTACCTGATGTGTAATACCAATACACATCATGAAACATTTAAATTTCATAGCTGCCGAAAAACATGTCGCCTCAAATTTAAAACATATGAAACGTGTTAAAAACTACATTTTAAATCAATCATGATTTGTAAAGTAACTTCATGATCTTTATCTTTTAAATCATGAAGCATTTCATGACAAGTATCTTGAAAATAATACATGAAGTGTAACCTTGATACACAACATGTAACCCCCCAGAAGCCTGCAGAGATGGTTGGTTAAGGATAATAATCAAACCAATCTCATACTTCACATAGGTGTCCTCCCAATTCATTGTTAACCCTAACTAGTAAAAATAGGGAAACCATGAATAGGTTAATGATGTACCTATCAGATTAGTAGTGGGATGCTACATAACTTAGGCACTTTTTTAGTTAGGATTTTCATCTATCAAGATGAACATGATGTTTGAGATTTATGATTTGTTTAATTATTGGATTTTTATCCCTTCACCAATGGGAATGAATCTAGTTAATGTATTTTTTAGTATTGGCCCCTAGATTCAAGAGCTGCCTCATTCATCATATCATGCATGCATGATTTATATTATATCTCTTCTTATAAGTGTGTTTATTTTTATTAAAGAAAGAGGATTAGATGTTTAAATTGTTAGAAACTTCTCATACAATATTTTTCTATTTACGTTGTGGAATTCAACTCAATTGGTATGACTTGTAGGAATTTAATTTGTTATGGTGTTAGGTATTATGGATTATTTGGTAAGACAATTGATATTGATGACGGTGGTATAGTCCCTTTAGCAGGAAATTAGAAGAGACCCTCATGGGTCCATAAAAGAACTTAAGGTCCTAGAGAAGAACCAATTGGGGGTGTGTATTGTGTTGGTTGAGTTATTTAATGTTCCAATAAAAACCTATAAAGTGTTTTCAAATAAATATTGGAATGGAAATCTAGTAATCCAAACTGAGAAGTCATGTTTCCATGACATGGATATTCTTTGATTTTTCCATAGGGAATCATCCTGAGATCATAATTATAGAAGAAACAATCCTATGTATGTATTATCTATGATAATTAGTGAAATTTTATGATATTGTGTCGGAATTTCAAGTAGTTATGTTGTGATACCCTTGATAGGTTGTCATAATGTGAGGTTTTGGAGATATATGGAAAGAACATGAGGTGTTTTTCTTGAGATAAAACCCTACTGATAACTGGTCTATGGGTTAGGTGGGAGGACTTAAATACCATGAGATATGAATTAGTATTTGGTGAGTTAGATCATTTTTCAATGATTGGGGAATTTTTTTGAGAGGGGTCATCCTGAATTTATTTGTTTTTTTTAGGATGGAAACAAGGGTTGGTGCTTATATTGGAGATCATTGAATGGAGGAGCTATCAGGTATACAATATAGGCATAGATACACCTTATTTTTCTTTAGGAAGTTACATTGAGTGCTAGTGTTTTGGTATCAAATTTTGTTTTCATGTTAATAATCAGTAGTATACCCAACCTTATGTATTTTGGATGTGTACTCACATAGTGTAATGATATATCTTGTATGAGGTATTTTTATTTCTAGAACAAAACTGGATGGAGATGATCATGTGGTTTTTCCTTGATATATTATGGATTTTAGGTTTTTGGAAAATATAATAGGGGAGTTTTTTTGAGGATAATGATGTAAAATAGGGAATGGTTAGTGGGGTTACTCATGAGATCCTAGGTTTAATGAAATGTTACTTATGGGAGAATCAATCGGTTGATGCGACCGTGCGGTGAAAGAGTGTACAATAATTATTTTTAAAATTTATAAAGTTAAAACATGTTGTTAACATGTTTAAAATATTGAATTTTGAACTAGAAATGACTATGAGAGGGCCAAAGACTAACAAGGCTTATTGGGATTCTTATGGACCAAATAAATTGGTAATTTGTAAATCATGTCTTGGGAGGAGTGGAATACTTTTTCAATTGATTGAAACTGATGATGTTATGATTGAGGAGCAGTATAAGGGAGTATATATAGTAGAGAGTTCACTATCACCCATTTAGTGAGAGTGAGACCAACTTTTGTTGAAATTAAGTATATATCATGGAAGATGTTTTTGTGAACTAGGAACTGACATAGTGGGTGGGTATTTTATTTGTGGCCCTTAGGCATGAGAAATATTACAATTTTAATCCTTTATGTATGGTTATAGATGGGTTATGGGTTGTGGATGTTGGTAATTTGATCTAGTGATGTAGTGACAAGGATACTCCTATGGCGGGGAGAAAGATGTAGGTTGTGGGAATGTGACCATCATGTGAGAAGGGATATGGGAGTATGGGATAGGTTGTTGGATGATCATTTTTTAATGATTATTCTGGTGAATAAAAGGATCGGAATTCACCTGCATATCCCAATGAATTCTAGGTTTTAATTCAAGTGTGATATTAGATGGGGATCAAGTTATGGCCTTGAGGCTGGGTTGAATTGAAGTGATATGAACATGATTGGGATAATGGTGCATTGACGCACACATTATGGAATGATAGTGGAAATGGGAGTTAGATGGTTCAACCAAGTAATTTTATTGAAATTAGGTTTTAGATTCATTGAACATGTTCGAATGATCATGGGATTCCTTCAAGAGAAAATTCTTCACAATCAATAACTTTATGGAACACATTGGTGGGAGTCATTGAGTGTTTTCAAGAGAGGTTAGACTGAGTGGGTCCAACCGAATGTTTTTTATATAATTCAATATAGTGAACTGGGAACCACATCATTCATGATATGTTTTGCATATAATGAGTGTGTTTCAAGCATTGGATGAGGATTTTACAGGGAAAATCAGTGTGCTCATGATGTGATAGGATAAATGAGGCTAGTATTTTAGTTTTGTGATTTGAAAATAAATGGGGGTACTATAAATAGACTTGTGGTTTCACATATGTTTGTGTGTAGTATATTTTAAATTTCAACATAAATTTCATTAGAGTGTGAGATAGATGTTTAGTAGAGAATTTTAGTGGTGGGAGGCACTAGATATTAGAGTTAGATTCTTTTAATTAGTTCTTATAGTGGGGAAAACCATGGTTTAGATGATAAAATGGACGATGATATCACCGTATATCTGGGTATATGGGTGTGGGAGATAACCATATTGGTTATTCAATGATAAGATTGAGTATTAGATCAAGATCACGTGACTTTGTATCAATTGTATAAAGTTTCACTTGAGAGGAAAGTTCGACATTTGAGGTTAGAAAAAATCTATTTATATCATAATTGGTGACATGAGTAGGTTGGGATCAATGATAATGTTTTATATGATACTTATAAGGGATCATAAGTGTTATGGTGTGGAGTTTTTAATGCTGTGTATCGGTATGGGCATTTGAAAATTGATCACATTTTTAAATTTTCATACTAGTTGAAGGGTCTAATTTTGAACCAAATATCAAAATTGAATTATTTAGATTGGAATATCTCAAGAAAGATATTTTTTATGAGTATTTATATTTTTAAGCCATCTTAGTGTCTCAGGAATCTCTGGGAGGGTGCTGGGTGGTTGTCAAGGTCAAGACTTTAGTGAACTACCAGCTCACTAGTAAGTATTTAATTGGAAAAAATACATTCCACCCCTCTAATGTTAATAGGGGTGATCCCTATCTCCCCCCTAGATTGACCTCACATAGAAGGGGGTCCCATAATTTGATCTTCCCTTAAATCCTCACTAAGGAGGTTTTTTGGCAATGATTTTATATTTTTTTGAGGTATGTATCAACCAATAATTCCCTACATTGATATGTTTTTCTATTATAATGACCTTGCCTTAAAAACAACTTATTATAGTGACATTTGACTAGAATTTATTTTTATTGATTTCCAAATAACTTTTAGGTATAAAGTTTTATTGAATTAGGACTAACTCATACATACATTATAAGTGGATAATAATAATCAATATCTATTTTATCAACCAAAGGAATCCCTTTTAAAAAACATAGTTTCTATTTTTCTCACATATTCAATACTTTCAACATGACAATTTTTTTGTCCTTACCAATCCTTAAGCCTTTTGAAACACATTTTAAAACATGTGAAGCGCATAAAATTGAAGTAAGGGACATAAATAAAGAAAAACATTAGTCTAGTGTAAACTTATAAATCTTTTCCTTAAAATAAAGAATACATTTCTACCTTGAAAAATAGATCATAATTTCTAATAGATGATTATCTAACCTTTTGAAAATCGAAGATATTAATGAAAAATCATAATAAAATATATAATATATAAGTAGGTAACTTGTGACATAATTATACTAAAATTGAATAACCATAGAGTCGACTTCCATACATTTCACTCTTACAAATGGAATAACCATACAACCGACTTCTTTAACCAATGCATTGGAGGTTATCACATAACAATCCATCCTTGGTTTTTCAAAGAATGACCCATCATTGGTTTATCACGTAACCGATTATAAAATTTCCAAGTACCATTTTATATACATAAGTCATAAAAGATTACGATATATAACATTTAAATCATAAAATTTCATTTGAAATAACATTAAATCAACACAAGGTATTGAAATAATAAATCCATTTCCAAGAAATTTTGAATACCAAAATACCCATAAAAGGAAATAAGAGGCATATTTTTCAAATAAAAACATTAAGGATTATAGTGGAATCAAAATATCAAATAACGGTTATGGCGGTGGAGAATTTATTGTCACCATATACTTTAAAAAACATTCCTTTTTGTCATTTGTAAAGAAAGTCAAATGCTTCATATGGAGTCCATAACAATATTCCTTTTTTAAAACCATTGAATGAATTTTTAAATATACCTAAATAATAATTTATAATTCTTTTATATCCATATAAATAAATATGTAAAATAATATGATGAATATTGGCCTGGAGAAAAGGATTTGATAAATAAATATTTAAAAATTAAAAGTGTCCCATACCACTTTGAAAATTTAAATCTTAATCTCTAGAAATTTATAAATTTAAAAAAATTAAATAAAAAATTATGTATAAAAGATTTCTTATTATCCATATATACACCATATAAAATAAGAAATATGCATATCTTCAAGAAATGCCTCAATGAAAGAAGATTGAGACAAAATCCCTAACCTCGAGTCTGATTCATCAAGTATGTTCTTTCTATTACTGAATAATAAACATAAGATAATTATTTATTTTCTTGATAACCTTTTTCTTTTTTATTATTTCTTTTATATCACATTTCACTATATTATAAAAACTACTTAATTATTTAAGATTACGTAGGATGTTTTAATGATATTAAGAATATGAGTCCAAAATGTCTCAGTATGATGTCAATAGCCAAAAATTGGTCATTGGTACATCATATATAGAATAATATTCATGAAATAATAATCACTTTTAAACATTAATTATACTTTTAAATCATACTATTCTTGTATAGTTATGAAAAATTTACAATGTTATAATCATGGAGATGGTAGGCTGTACATAGGCATGAGTAACTTTCCCATTTTTCATTAATCATTATGGAAATAAAGTAATTATTATATCAAAGTTAAATAATTATCATAATATCTTAGATATCATATTAATAATTAATATATAATTATATAAATATATATCATATTTTTATGTGGTGACTAAAAATGAATCATATCGTTTCGTGGAGGTGATAGTTCGTACGTATGCACGAACAACATTATAATTTTTATGTGCATAGAAGGTAAGAATGTAATTGATAAGTTATTTCCATATAATGATAAATATATCATTAATATCATTTATAACAATTAATTTGATAATTATTACCATTTTTGAGAGGCTGTAATAGAAAATGAATTTTATCTGTTTGTGGAGGTGATATTTCACACATACAAAAGAATGACTGATTATTTTCCTATTTAATGGAAGTGAAGATGGATTTAGGTGATTATATTAACCTAATAGCATCTAATTTTAGTGACGATACTGGATTTATTATTTCACCATGGTTTAATAATATTTTAAGGATGTGGAAGAAGAAATAAAACTGAAATACCTGACTAAAAACGATACCTTTTCTTTGGACGATCACCTTTGATTTACACCTTAACACCTATAAGGAAGATTTTATTCTTGGAATAAAGACTAAATAATGTGGGGTAGGGATTCAAGGAATGAAATTTAGTAGATATTTTCTGAATCAAAAAGGGTTTTAAGGGTGATGAAAAGATAGGATGTAGTTCTCTTTTATAAGAGAGGGGAGGGGACTCCTGGAATTCATCAAAATATTAAAATAATACAAATTAATATTCTATTGTAAATGGGTATAAATTTATATTGCTACAATATAGGATTAATATGTGTCTAAATTGAATCATACAATTAAAATAGATATGTTTTTATTATGTTTTAGTCCTTATATGTTTTTAACTCTTTTAACCCTTACAATTAAATTTATTAATTTACAATCTATGGGTCAATATAATTACAATAACATGACCAAAGACCAATAAAAGATTCATTTATGACATCTTAGGGCTTATTTCCACTATCTAGATGAATCTAGTATTTTTAGAAATTTTATAACATTTAATAAAATTTTTAACACATCAGAAAAAGGTAAAATTCATCCATAAAATTATTTTATGGCATATATTATGTAAAATTACAATTTTTAATATTTATGTTATAATTTATTTGATTACTTCATTAATTAAGAAATTAAAACATCATTATGGGGTATCCATTTAATTTAATTATTTATTTCTTAAAAAATATAAAAAAATTACGATAACATGCCAAAAGACCAATACAAGACTAATTTATAACATTTTAGGATTTATGAACACTATATAGATGAATCTAGTATTTTTGAAAATTTTATAACATTCAGTAAATTTTTTAGCACAATAGAAAAATGTAAAATTCATCCATAAATTTATTTTATGGCATATATTATGTAAAATTACATTTATTTTAATATTTATAATTTAATTTATTTGATTCATTCATTAATTAAGAAATTACATAATCATTATTGTGTATCCATTTAATTTAATTATTTATTTTCTAAAATTTTTAAATATATTACCATGACGTAGGTTATAATTTTATATTTCTAAATACTTTTTATAGTCTAATATATCACTTCATGAACCCCATATGAAAATTGTTTTAGTTATAAGAGACATGATTATAACATATTTGTCTTTATTTTAAATAAAACGTTATAAAAGTAATAACCACACCCAAGTGGATTAGAAAAGAAAATATTTCTACCCAAGGATTGTCTTGGTAGAAAATAACACGTCCAATTAGATTAGAGATAGTATTAGAGTTGTTTTATAATATTATTTTAACCTTTAATTACCCGATGTACCCTTAAGATTGTGGAAATAAAAATAATTACTAAAGATACTATTCACCAAGCCAAAATATAAAAGGGACCTATTAAAATAATTTTAAACTTATGATTCAAAATGTGGAACCATATTTACAAATTAAAAAAACATAATTCATGGAAATTAATAAAAAGATAATCATGTTGATAGAATTGGAAAATGAATTTTTAATGTAAAAACGTTCAAAATTTCATCATGGTTTTATATAAAATTTCAATGTGAAAATGATTCAAATTATGTTAATTGTATTAACTGATAAAAACATTATCTAATTATACTTTTATAAAATTTAAAATATTCTTTATCATTATGAATAGGTTTTATGAAAAAGTGGTTTTCAATTAAAATGCATTATTTTTTCAACTATTAATCAATAAATGAATCTTATCAGAAAAATACCAAAAATTTTGGAAAAGTAATTTTTAATGTACCTATTACAAATAAATAATTTATTTTTTCAAATATAACTTATAAATGTGTCAAAAAATATCTAAAATGCTTTCACCATCAAATGGCGGTAAAACTACATTTTTCAAAAAATATTCTTTTTTATGCATTAAATTGAATTTGTTTTTACATCATATATAGAAAAAAATAAAATGAATGTAAAATAATAAATTTAATAAATTTAATAAATATTGCATTAATATAATCCAAAAATAGTGTTTTATTAACTTATTGGTGTAGAATGCAATTTTTCACATTTAAATAGTTTTTCAGAAAACAATTTCTTTTTAATTTAAAATTGGTTTTAGATTCATTAATAATTAATTTTCACAAAATAATTAATTTTATATAAATGTTAAAATAATATTTACTTAATAATTTTCATTCTTTTCATTCAAATAACTAGTTTTTAATGGTAACATTTAAAATTAATTAGTTATTCGCTTAAGTTTAATGTGGCAATAAAATATAGTATTTCCTTTTAATAACTAGGGATGTTAAATTCCACCTCATATTAGAAATTTCATCCTAAAATTTTTAATTAATGGTTGGTAACAAAGTTATGAATTTTCGAAATACCTTTATTGTATTCCCACATCTGAAAAATAATTAAACAAATGCGCACTTTGAAAGAAAAAAAGGGAAGTACGATAGTCACCTAAGATAACATGTACTGGGGTTCCACGTAGGAAAACATAGATATAGAAGAAAAAACTAACTTTCATGTTATGAAGGATATTGGAATAAAACATAGTAAGAAGAAAGTTAACAATCATAATACTATAAATTTGTGATGGGTTAAATGATCTTTTGATTTTTTAGTAGGAAATGTAAAATAAATATGTTTTTTTTTGTTTTAAGATTTTATTCATAGTTTTAATGAATTATATTACTACTTGAAAAAATATCATATGGAAATAAACATATATGACATTTAGAGATTCATCCATTAATAAATTTACACTAAAAATTATCTTTTTCTCCAAATTATGAGTATTCAAGATGATTTTTTCACACCTGAAGCACTTGAATCAACTTCTTGAGATTCAAATAATCCAAAAAAGAGTAAGTATATATTTATTCTATCATTAAACATTAACCAATACCAAAATTGTTAGTATAAGAGAAGATAATTCCCAAAAAGAATAATCCTTATATGTTAAAAAACTAGTTCAAACCCCAAAATTCAACAGTAACACACAATGTTCAACATACACAATTCAAAAAATAACTTCCCGAAATATTTACTTACTAATATCGAAACCCAAAATTTATAATAATTTTACCACATAGTCTTAAAAGATAAATTTTAAAATTTATCTCCAAATTAAAACAATTACTACTGAAGTCTCATACCAAAAACCAATTTCTGTAATCCAGAATTCTCCAAGTTAGGCTAATAATTTACATAAAAAATGAATCTCCCTAAGTCCATAATAAAATAATATATTCTTCCAACATATAATTAAAACTTTACTTTTCAATGAAAATCCTATAGTATTATATTTACCCTAATCTTATAGGATTCATAAAACATATAAAATCTTTGAAAATAATATTAATCACATAATCACGAAAATATTTTCTATTCCCAAGGATATATATTTAATAAAACATATTTTACCAAATTTATCTTATTATTCTTCCATAAAATCATTTAACAAAAAAGAAAAACTTATACTAACCTGCTATGTCACCAATTCTAGTGGTAAGTGATGCACCATTGTCACCCTTTAGTTATTGGTTCGATTCCTGTGACCTTGCTGGGAAAGACTAGTTGAAATCCATCATGTGGGTTTTGATTTTTCTTAAACTATATAATTATTATAACATTATTTAAATATGGTAAATTCCTCAAAATAACCCTTAATTACTTTAAAAGTGATTATCTCCAAAATAACCATTAACCACATTAAAATTTCAAAACATAGAGCTTAAAAGGGGTTTAAAAGACATTAAACTTAAAAACAACCTGAAAATTGTAAACCCATGATGTTATCCATATCACTTAAGAAAGAATCATAATCTCCAAAGTTGTCGAAATCCTACACTGATAAAAACTATACTGACCTAACCTTAAAAATAATTTATTATAGTGACTAATTAATATAAATTATTTATTTTTTATTCCTAAAAATATTTTATGTATTGAGTTGTAGATTATTAGCGAAAACTCTTACATAAATTATAAGTGGATACTAAAATTCAGTATCATGTTTTTCCACAAAAGGGATCCCTTTTAATAAAACATGGTTTTTCTCATGTCACATCTTTAAAAAATTCATCATGACACCTTCTTTTTCCTTACCAATCGTTAAGCCATGTGAAATTTTTTAAATATCGGTAAGATCACAAAATCTCATTAAGAGAAATAAATAAGGAAAACCATTAGTCTATTGTAAACCCATAAAACATTTCCATAATAAAACATAACTTTTTACCTTGAAAAATATATCATTATTTCAAAAAGATGATTTTCATACATTTTTAAAATCAATGATTTTCATGAAACATCAAAAAAAATTATAATATATAAGTAGGTAACTTGGGAAACATTTATACTAAAATGGAATAACCATATAGTGTAATTTCATATACGTCACTCTTATAAATAGAATATCCATGAGACATAATTCCATACCCAATTTATTGAGGTTATTATGTAAGCACCCATCCTTGGTTTATAATGGAACCACCCATCCGTGGTTTATCAAGTAACCACCCATAAAATATCCATGAAGCATTCTATAATCATAACACATAAAAGATTTCAATTTCAAACATTTAACTCATACAATTGCATTTGTAATCATAAGAAACCATTACAAGGTATTGAAATAATCAATCCATTTCCAAAACCATTTTCAATACCAAAATACCCAAAAAAGGAGATAAGTGATTTATTTTTCTTTAAAAACATTATTTATTATAGAGGAAGACAAATATCATATAATGGTCATAATGGTGGGGATGTCTTTTTCATCATATATGTTAAAAATATTCTTTTTGTCATTTGTAAAGAAGGTAAAATGCGATTTATAGAAAGAATAAAAAGATTCCTCTTCGAGAACTGTTGAATGGAATTAAATATAGACATTAAATTTCATTTTTAACACTTTTATATCTTTATAATTAAATTTGTAAAATAATATCAGGAATATTGACATTGAGAAAAATATTTGATAATTAAATATTTAAATAATCAAGGTGTCCCATACCAATTTGAAAATTTAAATCAGAAAATCAATGAAATAATATATTTAACTGAACATTAAATAAATTGAGTATGGATATGAAATTTTATAGTATCCGTTCATACACCTTATAAAATAAAAAAAGTACTTATCATTAAAAATTCCACATTGAAAGGAGATTGATATGAAATCTGTTACCTCGAGTTCGATTCATTAATGATGTTATTTATATTCCTAAATAATAATCAGAAGTTAATTATATACTTGATTGATAAATTTTTTCATGTTTATTATTCCTTTTATATCACTTTTCAATATATTATTACAACTACCAAATTATTTAAGTTCGCATATGATGTTTTCATTATTTTTGGTACATGTGTCCAAAATGGCTTGGTATGATATCAATAGACAAAAGTGATCAGTAGTATATAATATACATAATAATATTCAGGAAATAATTTTTAATTTTAAACATTAATTATACTTCTAAATTAAACCATTAATGTATGGTTATAAAAAATTAATAGTGTTATAATCCGGGAGACGGTAGGCCATATGTACACTTGAGTAACATTATCATTTTTCATTTATCATTATGGAAATAAGATTATTATTACATCTTTATAGAATGATCTTAATATCATAAATATAATGTTAATAATTTATATATTCTTATATATATCATACTTGTTATGTGGGGATTAAAAATGAATCAGATTGCTTCGTGGTGGTGATAATTCACACACGTATGCATGATCGACATTATAATATTTATGTGCATGGAAGGAAAGAAAATAATTGATATATTATTTCATTATAATGATAAATATATCATGATTATCATATATAAACATTAATTCCATAATTATAACCATTCTTGAGAGACGGTAATAGAAAATGAATTATATCAGTTCATGGAGCTGATAGTTCACATGTACACATGAATGAGTAATTATTTTCCCATTTGAGGGATACATGGATGGATTTAAGTGATGATATTAACATAATAAAATATAATTATTGTGGGTATATTGGATTTATTATATCATAATGGTTAAATAATATTTTAAGGAAGTGTAAGAATAAATAACGCAAAAATATTTGATGCAAAATGATAAGTTTCTTTAGATGAGCACCTATGATTTACACCTTTACACCACTAAGGAAGGTGTTATGCCTAAAATAAAGATTCTAGAAATTGGGGAGGGATTATAGGATGGAATATTATCAGATATTGTCTCAATCACAGTGGTTTTTATGTATGAATAAGTGATAGGAAGTAGTTCTCATTTATAAGAGAGGGAAGATGCATTATTGGAATTATTCAAAATATTAAATTAATATAAATTAATTTTCTATTCCAAAGAGGTCCAAATTTATGTATTAAAAAGATAGTATTATTATGGATCAAAAAAGAATCATAAAATAAAAATAAAATATGTTTTTTTATCATTAATCCTTATTGTTTTGTTTTAACCCTTTTAACTCTTACCATTTTATTAAGAAATTTACAATTTGATGGTCAATATAATTACCATAACATGGAAAAAGACAAATAAAAGAGTCATTTATAAAATTTAATAGAATTTTTAAACTATTTTTATGAATATTGGCTTTTTATAAATTTTATAAAACTTAATAAAATATTTTTTATTATAAAATACCATTAGTGTCAATTTTGACACTATTCATTTATTAACATTTTAAAAATATCATAGCATCAAGATATAATCCAATACACACTTTTAACACATCACTAACATTTAAAAGTCATCCAAGAAATTATTTTTGACCTAAATTACATCAAATTACATTTATTTTATTATTTATAATATCATTTATTTGATTCTTTCATTAATTATGCAATTACTACTTCATCATTTCATAACCCTTTAATTTAATTATTTATTTCTTAAAAATTATAAATAAATTACCATGATATAGGTAATAATTTTATATTTAAAAATACTATTTATTCTCTAATATATCACTTATATATCCCCACAATAAAATTGTTTTAGTTATAAGAGACTTGATTATGATATCTTTATCTTTACTTTAAATAAAATGTTATAAATTTCATAATCACACCCAAGTATATTATATAGAAAAAAATTCAGAAAAAGTATTGTATTGTTTGTAAATAAATCATCCAACAATATTAGAACTAGTTTTAGGGTAGTTTTATAATAGTTATAATATTATTTTAACCTTTAATTACCCGATTTACCCTTAACCATGGTAATAAAAATAATTAATATAGTTACTATTCATAAAGCCCAAAAAAGGAACTATTTACATAATTTTTAAATTATTATTCCAAATATGTAATATATTTTTACAAATTTAAAATAAATAATTAATAGAAATAAATTAAAAACTAATCTCAATGAAAAAATTAGAAAATAATTTTTTAAAGTAAAATCATTCAAAAGCTCAGCATGTTTTTATGTCCAATTTCATTGTGAAATTGATTCCAATATCCTAAATTGGATTAAATTATAAAAAATGATCTAATTATACTTTAAAAAGATAAAAAATTATTATTGAAATATATAAATAAATTTGACGAAAAAGCAGTTTTCAATTAAAGTGCATTTTTTTCACTCTTCATCGAAAAAATGAATATTATTAGAATAATACCAAAAATTTAACCAAAGTAAATTTTGATGTCCCATTTACAAATAAGAAGTTTATTTTGACAAATAAAACTTATAAAAGGGTAAAAAAAAATATTTGAAATGGGTTCTCCATCAAATGGAAGTAAAATAACATTTGTTTTTTGAAAAAAAATACAAATTTCATACATAAAATTGAATTTGTTTTCGCATCATTTTTAGAAAACACATAAGATGATTGTAAAATATCAAATTATATATATTTTATATATATTTCATTAATATAATTTAAATAGGGTGATTTATTAACTTTCTGGTATAGAACACACATTTCACATTTAAAAAGTTTTTCAGGAAAACATTTCCTTTTATTTTAAAAATGTATTTACATTCATTCAAAATTAAATTTTCACCAAAAATTTATTTATATATACATATGTAAACTATTTTTAGTAAATAATTTTCATTTCCTCCACTATAAAGGCTATATTTTAATGGTAATATTGAAATATTAATTAGTCATTCTATTAATATTGATGCGGCTATCGAACATATCATTTCCTTAAAAAAATGTGACATTACATATATTCTTTCTAATTCTAATTTTTTCTATTAGGTTTTTATTGGTGATTCCACTAAATCATGGTGTAATTTCCCAATTCTCTAGGGAATTTTATTTAGTCTTGATATAATATATCCCATAGTGGTTTTTTCTTCTTGTGGTTCAGTGTTCCATTAAGGCATGACACCATATTGAATTTTCTTTGGTTTTTTATTAAACACATTCAAAATTATTTATCTAATAAGCGATTCATGTTAGGTGTTTATCCTGGGATGAGTTTGGGGGTCCAATTTGGACCTTACATAGGTTTTTTTGTCAAGGTTCTGCATGATGAGGATTTCAGAAATGCCATCAGTGTTATGTATTTTTTTAATTAATTAATTACTATTGGTATCAAGTGTGCAACAGAAGCAAAAATAAAATAAAATAAATAATCCTAAATTTTATATGAAAATAAATGTCATGATGTTCTTACTAGCATAATGATAGACCAATTAATACCCGAGGATCCTATATAAAATAATTTAATCCCAAAAACTGAAAACAAAACTATACCTCTACCAATTTTTAATAGAATCAAATTTCCCTCATCTTTAATGATCATGACATGATGAAATTAAATTTTAATCACTTTAGATCATCCTAAGAAAAACTAGAATCACTATTAACTATCAACCATTGATATCCAGATTCTATCATAAAGAGACAATGAACCTTCGACATCAATATCATCACAAGATTGTAATTTCATCCATCTAGGTGGGATAATTTTCATTAGGATTCCCACAACATTTATCACTCTATATAGAATTTTAGAGGGAGGTGGGAGAACCTCTCAATTTAGAGGGAATGAATAGTACCATGAATTTTTCTATATTTTCCATTTTATAGGTAGGTTAAAATTATAAAAAAGTACACTTTATCTTATTAATATTTTTATCCTATCAAAAATACCCAAAAAAAGAGTTATGGACTCTCCAACATGTCAAAAATTCTACAAGTTAATTATCACATACTTTAACACTAAATAATGTTACGTAAAAAAATAAACTTCATTAACGTGAGTTGTTTCAACCACATAAATATTTAATGAAAATTTAATATTCATTTGAAATTTTTTTTTCATAGTTTTAAATAAATAATAATTTAAAAATTAAACAAAATTCAATAAATAATAATCCTCACATAAATATTGTTGATTTTTTTATTTCCATGCATTCATATATACACAGACATTACCCGAACCCTACTATTGGGCCTGAAATATCCAAAAAACTCCATGTTAATAGAATTGGACAACCATTTGAATAAAAATTGTGTAACAACCTAATATTTTATTATATTATTATCTCTAAATAAATTTAATTTCTTCAATAGTTCTTAATACATGTAATAATGAGTTTAAACGAACCATGACAAACAATTAACATATTATTATATGAAAAACATCACATAGATATTGAACGGATGGGTATGAATAATATTAAAATCATTATGTATTTATGTATAAATATTATATTAAATTTAAATGTGTTTATTAGTTATTAGGAAATAAATACTTAATTCTGAGTAAATCCATTTTATGCTTCAATATTACATTTTCAACAAAAATGATTTTTATTTCATTTTATGTATGTGTATTATAATTAATTTCTTCCAATTATATAAATTTTATTTTATAAAAATTAGATCACTTTTTAAATCATCATGTCAATATTAGCATCGGGTGAAGTTTTATTTTTTTTTGATTTTTTATCGAATAGTGTAAAATACCATTTTTGTAAAACTATCATTCATTTTTTCAAATAAAGGAATTTAAAAGTTTCATTATAGTTTTTTTATTAAAGTGATATGACAACCATTTTACTTATATTTGGATCCAAATTTTACATGTTTTTTATATAAGTAAAATTGTTGTCTTGAAAACATAATATTCTAGAAAATAGTTTTTCGTTGCATTTTTTAGGTTTATTTTTAAATTAATTTTTGAAACTTATAGGAATTTAATTTGATAAAATTTATACCATATTATGACTTAGGAGGCATAAATTTAGTTAATATTTATCTTTTATTTTTAGTTATTATTAATTGTATTTGTGATAAAAAATATCCACTCAGTAAATGTTAGATATGACAAATAATGTAACTATGTATAAAAATAATGTGATAAGTAATTAGAAATCAACCAAAAAATTTAATTTATTTCATTTTATTGGTTTAATTCAATCATATACAACCCAAATTTTAATATATATATATATATATATATATATATATATATATTTGGTGCCATTTGACGTTGGTAATGATATTTAAATTAAATTTTATTTAGAAAATTCCTTAATGTCACTCTGTTGCTTTAAATTTATTTTATATGTTCACATAAGGATAAAAATATGTTATTAATGAATAAAAAAGTTTATTTTTAAAATGATTTTTTTATAATGTAAATTTAATATTAATATTTAATAAAGGTATAATACCTTAAATTCTTACGTATTGATGAAACCGTATTTTTTCAAATAATAGAAAAATAAAATAAATAATTTTAAAAACATTAAATGTAATAAATTTGGTTGAATTATAGAATTATATTATTTTTAGATAAATAAAAAAAATTAGTTATATATTAATGGAATATATTTGAATTCTATATTTGTCTGGATTGATTTAAAGTCAAATTAAATGAATAGTGTAAAAAATGACATTAATGATATTTTATGAAAATAATATTTTATTAAACTATTTAAAAAACATATACTAGGTAAAGGAGGATAATAAATGGTATTAAATTTATCCATTTTATATTTATTTCCCAATTTTCACCTTTTAGGTTAAATTATAACCCATTAATATTAAATAAAACATATCCACAGTTAAGGTTAAAGTTGGTTATCCAAGCTGTTAATCCATATGATAGGGTTTAAAATGATATATAAACATATAAAAATTTTATTTAATGATTATATTAATACTATGTACTCTTTATATTTAAATAAATAGTATTTCTTACCATTTTACATGAGCTAGTAACATATTATATCATAACACTTACTTAATTTCTACGTGTTCCCCAATCCCCACTTCAAAAAGGACACATCGTACCTCTTTTATTTACACCACTTTGAGAATCCTCACTTGAAAAAAACCTACCCAATTCAATTATAAACTTATAAATAAAAAAATTATTGGTTATGTTATTCTTAAAATAATATTAAAAGTGTCCTGAAGAAGTGATCTAATGGAATCTTACTGAATAAGGGGTAATAAATTTTATCGACAATTTCACACTTATTTCTTCTTCCAATTCATATAAATATATTGTAACCATCATATAATAATAAATATATTATCATAAATATATTTATATTGTATTATAATTATGAAAAAACCATTTTCTATATCTTTTCCATCCTCTGAAAAGAAAAAACATCACTCATGCATACGTACAGTTTGCTATAGCCATATAGTAGTGTATTTCGTTCTTCATTCCAAATTTGATTTGATGATTATAAATATATAAATAATTAATATATATAAATTTTATGAAATAATTATTATTTTTAAACTATAATATCTTATCTACTTTATTTCATTCTAATCAGTTGTATAACGATAACGCCGCTCGTGTGTACATGTGTACCACCACCTCTATGTAGCGATGTGATCTATTTTCATTTTTTTATTTAATTGTACGGTAATAAGGACTTATTTAATGAATATATATTATATAATAAAAATTATTTAATGATTAATTATTATCTATCTTTCTTTCATTCCCTCTGTGAAAAAATGAATATATCATTCATCCATACGTACAACCTATCATATCTAAGAATAATATAATTTGTTTTTCTATATAGACATTTTATTGATGGATATATATATATATATAATTAATATATATTATATTTATAACATTATTAAAATTCTGGATATTATTTAGCTATAATTAAAATATAAGGACTAGATCTACCAGACCCAAATTCTTAGGAAACACGAAGTAGTTAACACCCAAAATAATGATAAGATTAAAATATTATTGACAAACAACTGATGAGATGTTATAAATGGATCATATATGATATTATAGATTTATATATATATAAGATATGTTATTATAATAAATTTAAGTTTATTATGTAGATGGTTAATATAACTTATGATAAAATTAAAACACAAGGTAAGATATTTTGTCTCAAGTTCTATTCCTTTGAGACTATTAGGTATTATACACATATTTAATTTTAGGTGATGTATATAATATCAATTTTTTGTAGTTAAATTGAATATATATTTATTCATTATGATTAATTTTTCAATTCATGTTTACACTTTTAAGGATTTATAATTTAAAATTTATAAAAGAGGTAATAATTTACTTTATTATCCCATTTTTGGGATTGTTTATATTTTTTTGTTAAAGAAATATTATAATCTATACTTCATAAACATAATACATTTTTTATCTTATATATATGTATATATTTTACAAGTTTATTTTGAGTTATCCACTCTTTGGAACTTAAATCAAGAATGTAAATTTTTAAATGAATAGTCGAACTTATTTTTTTAATAAGGTATATTTTCTCATATGTCCATATTTTTCAAAATTTAATTATTAAAGTCCGTTAAAATTACTAAAATAGTTTTACAATAAAATATCCTATTATCCTTGAATTTCTAAATTGTTTGAAAGGAATCATTCTAATGTTTCATGAAAGGTTCATTTTCGATATTGTTTATAAAAAGTTAAAATGAATGATTCTTTTTAACAAATATGATTTTTATTGATTTTCACACCACCATAACCATTTATTTCTCTTTAGCTTTATATACATGCTTTAAATGGTTTTAGAAATAAATTTTAATTTTTCATGTCCATTTTTTATTCTCCAAGAGACATGAATTTATTACAAAATCTATATTTCTGATGTTTTGATGATCATATTTTATCTATTACTAATTGTGTGATAATTAAAATTATATTTAAAAATTAAATTTATTATGATAATTTTTCATTGTATATTATGTTTCTCTTAAATATTAATATCTATTGTATCATGTATATGGGTATTTCCTAAACTTTATACCATTTATACACAAAATGTTTTTTTGATAGTTATTTGATTGATTGGGGACATCTTAACATTTAATATTGTTTACTTAATGTAGATATTTTTTGATTTTGATTATTTTATATGAATTAAATTTATCATTCAGTATATAAGGAACACATTAAATTTATATTCGTGGGTGGGTCATAGTTATAGATATCCCTTTCGATGCATCAACAACTGTCATGAGACAAATTAGTTTACTCGACTTATAAAATTGGTTTTTGTTGTACAACTTCCCATCGATTAAAATATATTAGTAAAATGACTTTATGCAAAATATGTAACTATAACAAAGATCATATCCTCAAATATTAAGAATTATATTAATGGAGAAATTATTTAATATTATCCATGAGATGAGGGTATTGATATTATCCATGGATTTATTTCATGCTCATGTTATTAATTAAATGGAATGTGTTTTCAGTTATTTACCTTTCTATATTTGTATTACATGATTGAATCATGATAAATTCTGATGTTTTTATCCTTTACTAAGAAAATTATATAACCATTTATTTGTTTTGCTTCGCCTAGGATATGAATAAGGACATTCATAATAATATAATGGATGCGAGAATATTTATTATGTTTTGTATTTTATATTTCCAATGTAATATGAGGATTGTATATGTATCTGGTTGTTCAAGATTAATAAATTTTTAGATACTTTGGGATTATAACCCTTTTATCTTATACTAATATAATAAATAATTCCTTAAAACTAGGTTACTAGAGTTTGGGATTAAAGATTTGGTTTCATAGTAAGTTTCGTATAATCCTTGGGGAATATATTTTAAATGAGCATATTTAACATGAGAATTATGATGATCTATGATATTATTTGAGATAGTTTACCATTATAGGGAATTTTATTTTGTGGCTCAATATTCACTATCATTATAAGCTAACTATATGTGTGCCATTATTTAGTGATGGTTCAGAATGGAAGAAAGGGAACCAACACCCCTATAAAATGTTGGGATTTACCAGTTTATCAATCCAAAATAGCTGGTGTTGGAATTGATAAAATCACTCCCATATTAGCGTATTTTACTTAAGTTAAGAAGAGTAAACATTCCTATATGGAGAAACCTATTGTTCCACATTGCGATTCACTTATGATGGACCACTAAATGTGGAAAAGGCCACTATATTTTAATAAAACTACTAATCTATTTGTAGTTATGAGATGGATTAAGTTCCTCAAAGATCTATTCATGTATTTAGAATTTAATTAAATTTAAAATATTATTATGGTAGAGTATTCTTTTAGAGGAGATTCCAATCAACGGTGGCCATTGATCCAAAACACTAAAGAGGATAAAGAAATAGAAGGAATGTATTGTATAAATTTTAAAGTGATATTATTTGTGAAATACATCCATTTAGAATAGAATGATGAAAGGGATAGAAAGTGCCTAATTTTAACATACAAGGAAGAATAATGTGTATTAGAATACGAGGATAACATTACAATATTAACTAGGCATACTTTAGACTGTATACATAATCCATAAAACAAGACTGATTGTTTTATTTATGGGTTTAATATATATATCAAAAGAGCAGAAGTATCTAATTTTTTATCACATTATGATATTGTATAAATTGTCATTAAGACAGAGATGGAATTTTCTATATCCTATATCATCAATATAAATAAAGAGAATAAGAGGTCGTACGAGCAGAAAAAAGGAAACACATTATATAAGAATAAGGGAAAAAAGAAATTTTTATCATGTAAAAGTTATAAAAATAAAACTCATGAAAAATGATTGAAGGGAATGTAAGAATTTTATTAATATAGAGATAAAGGGATTCTAGTGAAAGTTACACTTATCGTCCACTCTAGTAGAGATCATGTTTTAATTAATTCAGATTATTTATACTCTTTTATATTATAAGAATTTTCTAAGGGTATCACATCACCACCTCAATAATTTAATTTTTAGTTTCTAGTTAAAAATCCCCATCATTTGATGGCAACATCTGAAGTCTATAACTAATCTTAGATATATGTTTGGGGGAATGTTCTTCCTTGAAATATTATTATTATTCCTCTAGTTTAATTTGATGTAATCTTTGGAATTAATTGGATCTATTAGTATAGATACTATATCAAATTTCATGGAATAGAAGTTATATTTTATTTTAATAATAAACTTGTGATAGTATTTTGATTTTAGGGTGAACATGAACTCTTAATAGAAATTATTTTCATCATACCAGTTTTAACAGCTATCCTTGAGGGATATTTATCTTATATGGTTCTGGATAAAATAAAAATTGAATATAGGATTATTGTATAATATTATTTTTACGTATCTCTAGAAATGTTTCATGGTCTTCTCTTGAATCATGAAGTTGAGTTCTAAATAAAACTCATTCTTGGTGCTACACCTATTTCAAATACTGCGTATAGAATGACCCAAATTGAGTTTCTTGAATCGAATAAACTAATCCATGAGAATCTTTACAAGGTATTTATTCATTCCAATACTTCACTATAGGGCTCACTTACCATTTTTGTTATGAAGAAATATGGATCAATGAATCTTTGTATAAATTATTATAATCTTTATAAAATCACTATTTAGAAAAAGTTTCCTATAACCGTATTGATGACCTGTTTGATTTTTTTTGAGGAGATCAATATTTTTCTAAGATTCATCCTCTTTCTGGATAACACCAGAAAAGGTTCGCTAAGAAGGATATACACAATACAACCTTATATACAAGGTATGGTTAAAATGAATTTTTCTTAATTCCATTTTTAATTACCAATACATATATAATCTTCTTGGATTTAATGAATATATTCTTTAGTTATTACTTTTATTAGTTTTTGGAAGTATTAATTGATGAAATAGTCATATATTTTAAGAGAAAGTCAGAGCATGAAGAGCATTTGGTAATTTTAATAAAGAAACTGTGTAAGGAAGCGTTGTCTTTTAAATTTATCAAGTGTGAATTTTGGATTTAGAAAGATTAATTCATGGGTAATGTAATCTCAAGTCAGGGTATATAAGTGGTTACTTCTAAAAAAATTTATTGAGAAATGACCTAGGAAAACCACGATAACTAAGATCCATTATTTTATTTGGATGGTTGGATATTGCTGATTCTTTATGAGATATTTCTCAGGATTTTCTAATCGACTCATCAAGTATACTGAGAAGGGTGTTATGTTCTTATAGATTGATGAATATAAAGATAATTCTAAATAAATAAAGATAGAGTTGGTTCATAATCTCGTTCTTTCATTATCCTATAGTAGAGAAGGGTTTCTGATACATTTTAATCCATCAAAAAAGGAACTGGGATAAATCCTTATGAAAATGGAATGGTGTTTCATTATTCCTCTCTCTAATTATAAATTTATAGAAAAAATTACCTAACTAATGATTTAGATATTGAAATAGAATTTATTATTAAACCCATGGAGATGTTATCTATATGGTGAAAGGTGTGATATATATATATATGTATATTGATAAAACATACTGATTTATATATTTATATGGAAATACATGAACATGTTCAGAGAAGATGGTTGAACTTGATCAATGATTATGACTTCTCAATAGATTACAACCCTAGGAATGTGAACAAGGTGGATGGTGTTACTGTTCAGGAAAACCATGCTATTTTTTCATTAATGAGGATCAAAAGAGATCCAATATTTATAGATTTATAAAATATTAATGTTTAAATATTGAGGATAGGTAATAAACTTTATCTTCACATCAGAATTTTTAATCATATATCCATTAGAGGATTAAGAAGGGATAAAGGGAAGATATAGGATTATAGATGAAGATGAGGAATGTTATTAAGTTAAATAATGATTATACTGAAAATATAAGATTCAGGAATCAAGTATGTTTTCAATTAATATGAGATTCGATAAAGTAGTTGGATGATGCTTTAAAATCATTATTCTCTATTCATTCTGGAAGTACTAAGATGTATAGAGATATAAAAGATTATTTCTAGTGGGATAACATGAAAATGGATATTGATGAGTATGTGTCATGATTTCTATTGTATTAATATGTTATGGTTATGAGATATAATTCCAAGGGGATGTTATGACCATTAACTATAATAGAATGGAAATTGAAAAACACTAACACTGAATTCATCATTAGAATCCCCAAAACATCTAAATGGAATAATGATATTGTGGTTGAAGTTGATCTTCTTAAGAAACCAGTTCATTTTAGTACTATTATAGAATATTTTTCTGGGGATCATATTACATAAATATATATTAAGGAAGTTGTGATATCTTATGTAATACTACTCTAAATCAAATCTAATAATGATACAAGGTTTACCTATATGTTGTTGAGGATACTTCAGCTGGACCTTGATACAAAGTCGAGTTTCAGTATCGATTACCATCCTTAGAAATATATTTATACAGATAGAACCATTAAAACTCTAGAATAAATATTAACAACTTTCCCAATGGATTTCAAAGGTGATTGGGACCGACACTTCCATTTAGTAGAATTTTTTTACAACAGTAGATTCCACTCAAGCACTCAAATGCATCCATATGAATCCCTATATGGAATAATGTAAAAAACTATAATGGGTATGGTTGAAATTGGAGAAATAAACCTATTGAGACTTGATCTAGATAAGAAAATAGAGGATATGTATAGATCGACAAAAAAAAAACATAAGGGAAACTCAATATTGATAAAATAGTTATGCTGAAAATCATCAGTGAGTTCTAGAGTTCATTATGGGTGAAAGGGTATTCAAATATATATTTCATGTGAATAAGGTTATGAGATTTGGAAATATGTGAATGTTGAGACCTAGATACATTGGTCCCTTAGAAACTCTTGATCATATCAGGATTATAGCATCTATATTGACACTTACAATGAATCTATGTCTTTTTGATGATGTGTTCCATGTTTCTTTTCTAAGTACACAGATGATTATTATCATGTACTGAACTCAGTTTGCATAATACAATTGAAATATAAATCTTATGAGGAACAAACATTGGTGGTTCTAGATCATAGATATAATGTTCTACAATAGAAGAACACTCACAAGGTCAAAATTTTAAGGCCAAATCCTAAAATTGGGGAAACTACATGAGAACTTAATGATGTGATGTGGTAGAAGTATCTTCAATTGTTTAATTCAAGGTGATGAAATTTAAAGGGATAAATTATTGAAATGGGGTTAAAATTTAACAAACTATGATTTTATTATATATATGTTCTCAAATAAATTTCACTTCTTTAAAATCTTCTTATACACGCAACAATGATTTTAAAAAAATATGACAAATAATTAAACTATTATTATATGATAGACATATCCTAACCATTGGACTGGCATGTATGATTAAGATTAACGAAATCAAGAAAGTATTTATAAAAATTTATTTAAATTATACTTTTTGATTAATTTTTAGTAAATATGAAATCAATTTTGTGTAAACCAAATTTATGCTTTAATAATATTTTTTCTTCCAAAATGATTTTATTGCATTTTGTGTGTGAATATTATAATTAATTTATTAAAATTTTAGAAATTTAATTTTATGAAAAGGTTATAATTTTTTAAATAATCATATCCATATTATCCATGTTCGATTTTTTTTTAATTTTCGTAAAATGATTTATTTTTTAATGAATAGTGAAAAATTAAATTTTTATAAAACTATCATTCCTTTTTATCAAAGAAAGTAATTTAAAAGACTTCTTATATTTTTTATTTTGTATTAAAGTCATATAAGAACAATATTGTATACATTAGGATCAATATTTTATATTATTTTGATATTAGTAAATTTTTACACTTGAAAATGCAATTTTTTGGAAAAATATTTCTCATCGTATTTTGGGGTTTTAGTTTTAAATTAATTTATGCCACCTATGAGAATTTAATATGATTAAATGAATTAGATATTCTAAACTAGGATGTGAAAATTAATTAAATATTTTTCTTTTATGTTTTTTAATATAAATAGTAATTATGGCAAAATTTATCACCTCTATAATGTGTAAATCGGGTAATTATGGTAAAAAATTATATGATCAGGCATTAAAAATCAACCAAAAATTGAATTAATTTAAATTTTTTAGACTTATTCTATAATTTCCATTATAAATTCTATTATAAAAAATTTAGGTTTCATTAGACATTGTTAATGATATTAATATTATTTTAAGTAATGAAAATTCCAAAAATGTCACTCTCTTGTATTTAATTTCTTTTATATTTTCTCATCGGCCTAAAAAATATTATAATGGAATATAAATTTTTTTAACACAATATATTTATTTTTAGGGTTTCAATTTATTTTTTTAATGGTATAATTATGTTAAATGCTTATGCAACACAGACACAATATTTTTTTTAAGTAATAGAAAAATAAAATTAATAATTTTAAAAATATTTAAAATAATAAATTTTATATGAAATATAGCATTAAAAAAATTTCATAGATGCATATAACATAATAGTGATGTGTTAAATGATTATATTTTATTTTCATATTTTTATTAACATGCATTTGTCAAATCAAATTAATAGTGTAAAAAATTAAATTATTGATATTTTATGAAAATAATATTTTCTTAGGTTATTTAAAAATATTTAAGTTCATCAATTTGGATAATATATGATCTAAAATTTCATCATTTTTTTTGTTTATATTCCTATTTTTTCATTATAAGAAAAGATTTAAACCTTTAATATTGGAAAATTTTGTACCGCATTTAAGGTTAAAATTGGTTAACCAAGAGGTTAATCCAAATTATAATGATTTAAATGATTTATAAACATGTAGAAATTTTATTATAATATAATATTAATATTATATACTGTATATATTTTAATAAATTATATTTTTGGAACCATTCTACCTAAGTATGACACATTATATTATAATATTTAATGAATTTCCAAAAGTGCGCAACCCCTCACTTATAAAAGGAAATCTCTTCTCTCTCTTATTTACACCACTTTGGGAACTCAAGATTGAAAAAAACCGAAAAATTTAATTGTAAAATTATATATAAAAAATTAGAGTTTCTTGTCATTAGATAATACCATTTCAAGGGTCCTTAATTAGATATTGAAAGGGAGTCTACCAATGATGTGGTAATTGTGTTTACTGACTATTTCAATTTTATTTCCTTTTATAATTAGTATAAATATGTTTTAGACATCATAAAATGTTTAATGATGTATCAAATATATATATATATATATATATATGTGTTATTATGATTATTATACAAACATTTTCTATCTTCTTTCCATCCTATGTGAAGTGAAAACATTTCTCATACATACATACGTCTTACCATCAGCACATCGTAGTGTAATTTATTTTTCCAAACCATTTTACATGGATATTTATAAATAAGGAAATAATTAATATATATTATGTGAATGGAATAATTATTTTTCTTATCTTATAATATCAAATCTACCTTCTTACCTTCCAATCTGTTAGAAGATGATAACATCGCTCATGTGTATATATGGATTACTACCTCAAGAAATAGATGTGATCCATTTTTTATTTCCACATTACATGGATGGATATAAGGATATATGTATATATGTATATATAATATTTTTGAAATTTGTATTAATATTATTTATTCATTCATTCTATATGTCAAAAAATTTAAAACAATGTTCATGCGTACAAATGACTTACTATCTCCATGAACGATTAAATACATTTTTTTACCTATACATTTTGTCTATGAATATAAATATATTTAAAAATAATATATATAATATATATATATTATTTTTAAAATTATGAAAATGATGAAACCAAAATCATTGTGTGGGGACAGGATCTACCGAACAATTTTTTTTGGGAAAACACAGCAGTTAACACCCAAAATAATGATTATAAAAATCATTGATAGAGAAAGGATATTAAGATTTTATAAATGGGTCATATATGATATTATATATATATGTTTTTTTATTTAGGTATAATAAATATAAATTTATTATACAAGAGTTTAAAATCACTTACCTGGAAATTCAATTGTTATGTGGGAGATTTCATCTCTATTTACACACCACTGAGAAATATTTAACAATATTTACAAATTAATCTTTATACTATGGAAATAAAGAAACTTTGATTTATTTAATATTAACATATATTAATTCATAATTATTAATGTTTCAATTCAACTTTATACTTTCGTGGGGTTGCATTTAAAAAGTTACTAAAGGGGTCAGAATTTATTTTATAATAAAACTGTTCCAAGAATTCATATATTTTTTATTGAAGGAATATTATATTCAATAATTATTAAAACTAATCTATTTTATTATCTTATTTATTTCTAAGTAATCTACATGATTTCTTATAACATTTCATCTCTTTGGAACTTGAATCAATAAAATATTTTTTTTAAAAATTATCTTATTTCTCTTTTATATCAGGTGTATTTTTCTTCAATGTCCATATTTTGAAAAAATTAATTAAAAATATAATTTTCATTTAATAAAATATTTAATAAAGAAAATATATCATATCCTTGAATTTTTGTCATGTCTTTAATGGAGATCTTTAAAATCTTTTTAAAGGGTCATTGTACACTTTCTTTACAAAATTTTAAAAAGAATATTTCTTTTTTACATATAATAAATTATTCGCTTTTCCAACTACAAAAACTATTTTAGGCTATTTATCTTATTCTACTTGTTTACTGAAGTTTTATAAATATGAAACTTAAATGAAATATTATTTTAATATTTCACTTTCATTTTATTTTATTCACTAAAAAAATGAATTTATTGCAAAACCTATATTTCTGATGATTTTATGGTCATATATTATCAATTATTAATTGGGTGGTCATTAAATATCTCTTTAAAAAGAAAATTAATTGTGATAATTTTTCATTTTAAATTACATTTCTCCAAAATTTCAATATCCTTTATATCATTGAAAAGTTTATTTACTAAAACATATACTATTTCTATATATATTGTTTTACTATGAGAGTTATTTGATCGATTAGGTAAATCTTAACATTATTTATTCTGTAATTAATATAAATATTTGTTTATAATAAATATCTTTTATCAAATAAATTTATCATTTAATATATGTGGAATGAGTTAGACATGTAGTGATGTGTGAGGCACAGTTAGAGATAGCCCTTCGATGCATTGACAAGTCTCATGAGACAAATTTGTTGGATAGCCACAATAAATGGGTTTTTGGTGTATACCTACCCATTGATTAAATTATATTGGCATAAGTACTTGATGGTTAATATGTCATGATGTTTGAGATCATGATATCGTGTATTAATCCTATCCCTAATTGAAAATTCAATTATTATTATCCATGAAAAGACTACTTTGATATTACTTATAGATGCATTTCATGCTCATGTTTTTGATTAAATGACATGTGTTTTGGATTATTTACCTTTACAAGTTGATTATGAATTATTTACTCAGGATAGATTCCAATGTATGTTACCATTACCATGAATCTAATCCCATACTTTATTTTTTTTCTTTTCCCTAGGATATGAAAAATGAAAATATGAATAATATCAATGATGTGATAATGATTCCGATGCTATGTATTTTATATTTCTAATGATATATGGGAATAATATATGTTTCTAGTTCTTTAATAATACTTTACTGATCAATCCTTCACAATAAGATCCATGTATCTTAATCTAATATAATAAGGGAAGAACTAGATTTAGGTTTCTAGAGCTGGGATTCCACAATTTGTGTTTTTCCTTCTAGGTCCTTATCTTGACAGTAGTGAGTTATACTAATAGACTATGGGAAGATTATAGTAACCCATCAAGTCCCATAAGGTGATTAAAAATTCAATAGAAATGAAAATATATCCAAAAAACACACATAATTTAATATAATATCTTTGTCTCATGGAATCTTATAAATTAGTATGCACACTTTGTGTCACCATCCTTTATTTATTTGTTATTTATTTGACTTATTGGTTATATGTACCTACAATCACCATGTACATGGATTTAATTAATGTAATACTATCCTAGAAAACTAGGACTGAGTTATTACTTCATCTTAGAAGTGAAAAATTATATATTAAACATTAAATCAATGTTATACAACCAATGACACTCCCAAAATTAGAATACGATGATATTAATTCAATAGTTTTTGTTTTGAATTAATGTTTGTGATCAAATGGTATATATTGATAATGATCATAAGTCATGATAGTAATGAAAATTCTTATTGATAGGAAAAACCAATGAAACCCAAAACATGTTGTGTTCCTATTGGTGGATCATTCCTCATTGTATTCTCTACTCAAGATTAACAAGTGAGAACTTCATGATAAAAATTCAAAATACTTATGATCACCCAACGCCTGATAGTCAGATATCATCTATGTATATTTAGAATGAATTTTCTAGAATATCACACATATGTTTAAGATTATTGTCATTGTATCTCAAGGTTCCCATTATAGAAGTGAATTTATCTAATATGTTTATAGGAAAAATTATCTATGGAAATTATTATTTATATTGTAGATGTAGAAATATTAACAAAATTATAGTAAGAATAAGTCATGAAAAACTCACTTTACATTTGATATAGTATTTGAAAAGTACTATTAATGTTGGTTCTATGGTGCCCAATTCAAAACCCTCCAACATTCACATGATCTAACGCATTTACTATCATTATTAACTCTAAAATGATATGAACAAGATTCAGTTATGTTATTGATTTAGTTATTTCACCTGCTATATTTCTTTTCATAGCTACTATACTCATTATGACTCCACATCCATGAGTAATTAACTTAGAGGTATGATAAACTCAAGTATATCTTCCCATCATCTACCAAAATCAAGAATTCTTGTCAAGTATCATTATTGTATATTTCTCATATTGATAATACTTTAATAATTGTGTATGAATTATTAAAATTCACTTCATATCATCTCCTTATCCAACCACCATGTCTATCCAATTTTGATAAAAGTTATCAAATTAATAGTTTGGAGAAAGCTCTTAAATCTCTATTTGGAATTTATCTCCAAGAAGACTTGAATTTAAGGAATTTTTTATTTTTAGTCATTATGGTGAAAAAATATGAAAGGCAAGGGAAAAGGCCCATAATCTAGTACACTTACAAAGGAATATTCATAACATATTTTTTTAGAATCCAAATATAAATAGGTAGAGCATTTAATATGATGACATTGGATTCACAAGTGTCAAGATAAGTCACTAAAATAGAAACTATAATTAATTGAAGAAGAAGTATGCAAAAGATTATGATTATTATATTTTCATCATTAAAATGAATTATTTTATTTATAAACCTAATTTATTTTAAACGATATGTCCCTATAAGAAAGGAGTCATTAGATTATTTTATTACATAGGAGAGATTACAAGGAATAAAATCCTAAAGGACCAATTAGTTTATTATTCTTAAATAAATAGTTACATAAATGGTTCCCTTTTTACATAGGTAAAACATACAACATAAAAAAGGAAAATAATTTTCATCCTTGAAATCATTCAAAAATTTCATCTTCATAACTTGTGGAAATTAAAACAAAAAAAAGTGTCATCTCAAATGCTCAACAAGTGTAAATTATAAAGAATGAAATAAGAAATAAATAAGAATAATAAATATGAAATGGTGAATATCTGAACAAACATACCATTCCATCAACAAATTGAGAATTAAATACATAAACAATAAGGAAAGGTAAGGAATAATAACACATTACATTAAAATAACTAGATAAGAAAAAATGAATTTTAAAAGGTAATAAACTACAACACATTCCATTTAATCAATGATCTATGAATTAAATGAATCCATAGATATGTTGATGAAAAATCTCATTAATAAATAATAAATGAATCTAATTAAAGGAAATTCTTAATTTTTAGACGTCATGTTTAAGGCACATGAAAACCTATACCATCAATACCTTTCACAAGATGGTTTAAACTGTTTTTATTTATGTAAATTATTTTTCTCCTATGAATCCATCATTGTATCACTCGGCTATATATAGTCTGGGCCCCACCCATCATTACCAGTCCAAAGCATTCCTCATATTAAGTAATACATTTAATTAATAAATAATATGCCATATAAAATAACCATATTAATAAATAATATGGTTTTGAAAATAATTACTAAATTTCAGATTAGTAAGAATAAGGGTTGCTTATTTTGATGAATGAAATTACCATTGAAAGACCATTAAAACATTCTTGATAAAAATAATCTTTAAACATTCCAAAGTGTCCCATACCACTTTGAAACATTTGAATCATAATCCCAATAAGATGATAATAATAAATTCCACTTTAAATATCATTATAATAAGGATATTCATGATATAAAATGTCTAAAGGGTTGTACATACAAAAAATAAAATTAAATAGGTACATAAATTTACAATATGCCTCAATGAAATGAAATTGAGATAAAATCCCTTACAAGATGGTAAAAATTTATTTACAAGTATACAAATTTATAAAATAAAATACGCTATTTGAAAATAACCATGTAAACTGGTAAATTACTCATCAAAACATTAGGTCATCCTGAAGGTGAGAAATTTATTCATGCTATATAAGTTAAAAAAACATTCCTATTACTTTTTTATGAAAAGTCATAAGTACTTTTTTTTGTAAAACAAATGGAATATTCCTTTTAAATCTTTTTTTAAAAAGTATAAAAGTTTGAAAAAATTACTTTAACCAATAATTGGAGAATAGTAAAAACATATTTTTAAATTTTTTATAAAATAAAATCATGGAAGAAAATTATTCCCCAGTAAAGACTTAAACAAAAACAATCCAAAATAACAATGAGATTATGAAATAAACCCTTAGCACATTATAATAAGTATAATACCATTAACACGAAAGAAATAAAATTATATGGATATGGAAATACCATAGTACTAATATTAATAATCATAAAATACATTCATGGGTGGTATATAAACTACACAGAAGAAGCAAATATTTTATAAGGCATCTGTCCCATAGAAATAAAAGGGAGATAAGGATCCCTTACCTTATGAAAACATTAGATGGATGTTATTTATCATCATGAATAAAAGTTTTAAGTGTGTTAATATTTTATTAAAAAATTAAATTAATATTTAGAAGGTCATATATGATCATTTTATAATATACTATTACCCATTTTTTAACATTCTTTTGTTATTTTCACTATTTTGGGTGTTAATTGCCTAGTTTCATGAGTAAATTTTGACTTGATATTTGTTGTTCCTATTAATTATGTCATGGTTTAATCATATATATTATTTAAACTATTATATAAATATTATATATATTCATTATATATTTATTTATAAAAATCTATAAAATTTGGAGATAAGAAATGAAATGCACTATTTATGGATATGGTATGCCATACCTACGCATGAACACAACGTTATTTTCTTTTTCGTATTAAAATAATGAAAATAATATGATATATATATGTATACTATAATTAAAGTATCATATTTACATCATATAGGTCACATATTTTTATTAAAACCATCTTTTATACATTCTATGTATAGCATAAACGAATCAAGTTGCTTGAGGCAGTGGTAGTCCACACTTCCAGAAACATTGTTATTGTATTTATAAAATATGTGAGTAATAAGGGTATATGTTATAGAATTATTAAAGAAGCATAAATACATAAAAAATATCATATATAACATATATAAATATATTTTACACCATAATTCCCAATCATTAAAGGTGGTAAAGGAAAATTATCAATCATTATTTTGTTAGGCAATAGTTCATCGTACCTGAAATAATATGTTCATTACCTATTAGATGTAATTGTGTTCAAGTATTATTATAAAACTAAATATTAAAAAATTAAAGTATATAGAAGATACCGAGGATAATATATAAACATGGAATGATTATAAATGAAGTAGTGGGAAAAGAAATAAAACTAAAGTGATCATTGAAGAACGTTTCCTCTTATTTGGGTATGTTCTTTTGGTTTATACTAAAATGCATCCTTAGTTTTCATTATTCCAAACAGTAGGATTATATAATTTAGGGATAGAAATTTGGATCTTATTTGGGCTAGTTTTGGTTGATATTGAATGCTCAATGTGGTGTGAGGAAGTGAGGGAGGTGGTGTCCATTTATAATGAAGGGGAGAGAATTTATTAAAATAATAATTTATAATTAATTAAATTTTAATACAAATACTGCCAAAATTCCATTAATTCAAATCCAAGATATTATAAAGTTTTAATATCATCATATAATAGATTTTAAATAATTTTTGTTATTATTTTAATCCTTATCATTTCGATTTTCCCTTAATTAACCCATTTTAATTTTAGCTATGGTAACCAATTTTTATATAATAAGAAAATGCAATTTTTACTTATAAAGAGAAAATTGGACTAAAAATGCCCCATTTAAGATATATTAGAACATAGATCACCCATTTTTATTATTTAATATTTTTATGATTTTTAAATAATTTGATAACATATTATTTTTATAAAATATTACAAGTATCAATTTTTACGTTATTCATTTAATTGACTTTAAGAAATTCAATCTAGAAAGATTACATAGAAAAAATTCACGTAATCCACCCTTAACATAACATATTCACCCATAAGTTATTGGGCCACCTTAATTAATTGAAAATATATTTATTTTAATATTTTAAATTTTATTTAATTGATAATTTCAATAATTGAATCATTAATGAGTCATCATTATGAAATCCTTTATGTTGATTATTTATATCCAAAAAAATTAAAAAAAATTACAATTTTTTAGATAATAATTTTATATTTAAAATTAATATTTATAATAAAATATATATTCTTAATAAATATATATAAAAAATGTTATACCTGTTAAAAAAAGAGTGTGGCGTAATGGTCTTCTGTTAGAATAAAATAATATAAAATCCATAAAGTCATTAAAGTGGATTCAAGTGGCCTTAAAATCTCCCAAATGATGTTTTTAGTCAAGATAAACTCATAAAATCAATTTTTTACAATTTTTACGGTAATTTTATTATTATTACAATAATATTTTTACATTCAATTATCCGATTTACCCTTAATCATGGTAAATAAAACAAAAGAAATACTAATGTTACTATCACCCAAAAATTAATTTTATTCTATTAGACTATAAATATAATTCTTATTACAACCATGTATGTATGTTCTTAAAAATTAAATTAACTGAATTTTCTAAATTATGTTTAATGCTAATCCTGCAGATGTAGCGAGAAAGCGGGTTAAAGTAAAATTCATTAAGAGTAAGCTATGTTTTTATATCTAAATTTAATGTGAAATTGTTTACAATGACATATATTGGTTTAAATGATATAATATTTGTATAATAATACTTTAAAACCAAATGAAAATATAATTTAACTGTATAAATAAATTATATGAAAATGTAGTTTAGAATTAAAATGCAGTATTTTTTACTATTCATTAAAAAATGCAACTTTTCATAAAAATACATAAAAATAAAAAAAAGTAAATATTTATATCCCTATTTAAATGAATAATATTATTTTTACAACTAAACTATATAAAAGTGTCCAAAATAGGATTTAAAATATGTTCGCCATTAAAAGGAAAAAAACACCTTTAGATAAATATAGTCTTTTAATGCGTAAAATTGGATTTATTGTTATATAAATCTTATAAAATAATTTGTATTAATGTAAAAACATTTTATAAATTATATAATATATAAATTTCATAATTTGGTTTATACTATTTATTCCCATCAATTTAATGGCTAGGTTATAATATCAATCTAACTAATAATGTTAATAGTATAATGAGGTTTGTTAAAACTTGGTGTTGCATTTAATGTAAGCTATCTAAGGAATTGAATTTATTTAATAACAAACATACTATAAAATATTGGGTTGTTACATTTTACCCTCCTTCAATAAATTTCATCCTTTCAATTTTGACTTGGCATTGAATACTAGGGGTTTGCCTTTTCAAAATATCATTATTGAAATCCTACATCCAAAATAAGATTATTGAAAACCCTAATTTAAAATAATGAAATGGAATTATGAAGGTCACCAGAGATAACACATACTAGGGTTATATATAGAAAATAATGGATATGTAGAAGAAATCTAATAATAATGTTCAAATAGAGAGTGATAGAGAAATGGTCAGGAGAAAGTTAACAATAACAAATCTATAAATCTGTGATAATTTAAGGGACCATTTGATTCATAAAAAAATAAGGCACTAGGATAAGTTTTTTGGATTCATGATCTTTTACCTATAAGTTAAGAATTAATCTACTTCATTGACTATAAATATAAGAAATCATACTTACTTGAAAATTAGAGTTTTATCCTTTAATAAATTTCCAACACAAACTACTCTTTTTTAAAAAATGATGAAAATTTAAGAAGAATTTTTCATATCTAAGGAACTAGAGTCAACTTATATAGAGTCACATAATCCCAAAAAAATTAACAATCTATTTATACTATCATGAAACATTAACCAAAACCAAAATGGTTAGGATCTGATAATTCCCCCAAATATTCTCCAAAATTCAACAGTAAAAGACCAAATCTGGATATAGATCATTCAGAAAATAGTTATCATACCTTAAAAATTTTCTAACTAAGATTAAAACCCAAAAATTTGGATTACTTGATCATATAGTCTTCCAATAACATCAATCACTCATAATGTCTTGTAGCAAATATTTAATTGCCTAAATCTCATAATGTCCAATGTCTTATAATCATTTTTATAAATAATTTGAATAAACATAATCCCACAATAAAATCATATTTTATGCCAAAATAAAATTCATTTCTATTACCTTAATCTTATAGGAATCCAAATATTTCATCATTAATTATTTAATCACCAAATAATTTTCCTCTCCAAATGTTATCTATATAATAAAAAAATTTCCCTAAAATAAAAATAAGCTTTATCCTTTTAATATTTTAACTAACTAAAAAAATTCATGCTGACCATATAGTCTTGTGGAAGGAAATTTACCCTTGTCACCCTTCGGTTGTGGTTTCAAATCATGCGGCCTTTCTGGATGCGATGAGTTGTCACTTGACCTGTGAGTTTTCCTTTTTCTAAAAGTCAATTAATATTATCAAAAAATGTGATAATCATCCTCATAAATTACCTTAATAAATTCAATATTAAATATATGTTTTACCCACAAAGTTTATCTCATAAGTTTCATTTTTTATTCCCAAAAATATAGTAACCCATAATCACCTTAAATTCAAAGATCAAATAAACCCTAAAGGTTATCCTTAACTTTAAACTTATGTCCAAAAAATTTAAAGACATTAATTCTTTAATATGTATTTCTCACATACTAAACCAATGGTTTATGTTCCATAATCTATGTTTTTATAAATCTAGTTCCCATGTTTTCTACTAAAATTCATTTGATACCAACTATAATTCCCCGACCCAAGAACCCAAGATCCAATGCATTATTTTATTATATTTTCATGACTATAAGGAATCCAATCCTAAAGAACAGATTAGTTTAATATTCGTAAAGAACTAGATACATTAATGGTCCCCTTATTAAATTGGTAAAACATAAAACATAATAATGGTAAATAATCCACACTCTTAAACTCATTCAAAAAATTTCACCTTCATAACCTGGGGAAAAAAATAAAGGGTGAGCTCAAATGATCAGTATGGGTAAGGTATAGTAGAAGAAATAATGAATCAATGAGAATAATAATTATTTCATTGTAAGTAACTGAACACACATATCATGTAATCAGCAAACTGAGAAGAAAATCATACACAATATGAAAATATAATTATTGGTAACACTTGACATCAAAATAACCATATAAGGATACATTATCATGGAAATGAAAGAAATAGAAACACATTCCATTTGATCAATGAAATAAGAATGAAATGCATCCATAGATATATGTATGCAAAATATCAAGGATAAATAATTAATGAATCTAATTTAGGGAGATGCTCAATTATTGGAATTCATGTATAAAGCACAAGAAATCCTATACTATCTAGAAATTTGAAAAGAAATTTTAAAATATTCTGATTTTTGAAAATAATTTGTCACATGAGAAACTGTTGATACATCAAGGGGATATATAATATCTAAGACACACATGTCATTACTAGTCCCACACATTCCTCATATCAAGTAATATATTTAATTAATAATTATTTTACATTATTATATATCCATATTGAATAAATAATATAGATTTATCAATAATTCCCCAACAGAGGATATTTAACAATAAGGGTTGCTGACGTTGATGAACAAAAACACTATTTAAAGATCATTGAAACATTCCCAAGGAAAATAATATTTAAACATTCCAAAGTGTCCCATACTACATTGAAACATTTGAATAAAAATCTACATGAAGGAATACCAATAAATGAATTTTATAATTTCATAAAAATAAATATATTCATGATATAACATGTCAAAAGGGAAGTATATACATGATATAAAATTAAATATATTCATAACATTATAACATACCACAATGAAATGAAATAGAGAAAAAATACCTTACCACTTTGTATTCATTTATATAAAAGGCCACACATTTATAAAATAAAATATTTTATTTGAAAAGATCCTTTTAAACATTAGGTCACCATGATGGTGGGAATTTCTGTTCATACTGTATAAGTTAAAAACAATCCTTTACTTCTATAAGAAAATTCATAAATTAAATTATATTATAAAATGAAAGGATTATTCCTTTTAAATAATTTTTTAAAAGGTAAAAAAGGTGTAAATATTAATCTAATAAATCATTGGAGAATAGTAAAAAAATTATTTTTTAGAAAACACTCACATATAAGAGAATTATTCCCTAATGGAGACTTAAACACAAAAAATTCTGAATAACGATGAGATTATGAAATTTCCATTTACCACTTGATAATAAGTATAATCATATGAAAATGAAATAAATGAAATTATATGGTTATGTAAATACCGTAATATTTATAACAATAATAATAAAATGAATTTATTGGTGGTATATACACTACAAAAAAGAAACAAGTACTGTATAAGATATGGGTCCCCTAGAAATAAAAGTGATACAAAGATCCCTCACCTTACTCTTCCTTTATACACACATGATTTAACCTCATGAATAAAGGTTTTAATTGTGTTATTAAGTTATTATATAATCATATTATTTTATATTATATCATATATGATCATCTTATAATATCTTATTAACAATTTGTTAGCGTTCTGTCATTATTTTCAGTATTTATGGTGTTAATTTCCTAGTTTCAAGAGTGTGTTTTGACTTGTTATTTGTTATTCCTATTAATTAGATAATGTATTAATAATATACAGAATTAAACCATGATTTAAATATTATATATATTAATTATATATTTATTTATACTAATCCATAAAATTTGGAGATAAGAAATAAAATGAACTGTTCATGGAGATGGTAGGTTGTACGTATGCATGAACACTATTTTCATTTATTTTCATTATTAAAATAATTGAAAGAAAAAGAAATATATATGTATATTATAATTATTGTATCATATTTATCTCATATATGTCACATATTATTGCTAAAACTATCCTGTATAAATTCCATGTATAACATGAACGAATCATGTCCCTTTGAGGAGGTGGTAGTCCACACTTCCACAAATGATGTTATCATATTTATACAAAATGGAAAGCATAAGGGTATGTGTTATAAAAGAATTAAAAAAATCATAAATACATATTAACAACCATATATAACATATATAAATATAGTTTTCATCATAATTCCAAACCATGAAAAGTTGTAAATGAAAATGAACAATCATAATTTCTTGAGATCGTAGTTCGTCGTACATAGAAACAATATATTCCATACCCATTAGGTAGAATTTTGTGTACATATAGGTTAAAAAAATAATATAGAAACATCTCAGTATACTTATTATACTGATAGTATTATATATACATGGAATAATTATAAATCGATGAGTAGGAAAGGAAATAAAACTGAAGTGATCGTTGAAGAACATTACCTCTTACTTGGGTAACTTCATTTGGATTAAACCAGATACCCTCGATAGATTTAATTCTTCCCAAAAAGATGATTCTTGTATGAGGGGAGGGATGTTGGGAGATTATTTGGGTAGGGTTTGGCAAATATATAAAGCTCAATGTTGTGTGAGGAAGTGATGGAGGAGGTGTCCTTTTATATTGAATGTGAAGGGGGATTTTGGAATTTCTCAAAATATTAATTTATAATAAAATGAATTTGAATCAAAATACCTAAAAAATTACATTTATTATTAGAAAAGATAATATGAGGTTGTAATCCCACAAAAAAAAATATTTTCAACTTGATTTTTAATTACTTTAATCATTATTATTTTATTTAACCCTTAATTAACCCATTTTAAATTTAACTATGGTAACAATTTTTTTTATACTAATATGATATAATTTTTTACTTTTAAAGTGTCAATTAGACCATAAATTGAAATATTAAGATATTTTATGCCATATATCATCCCATTTTCCTTTTTAATAATTTTATTATTTTTAAATAATTTGGTAAATTATAATTTTCATAAAATATCACAAGTGAAAGTTTTTAAACTATTCATAATATTGACTTTTTGAAAATCAATCCCGAAACCTTACATAAAATAAATTCACTTAATAAACTTGAAAAATTTAATATTAACCCTTATAATTCATGGGTAACATTAATTAATTCAAATTATATTTATTTTAATATCTCTAATATCATTTAATTTATTGCTTCATTAATTGAATTATTACTCTATCATCATTGTGTAAGAAAATATGTTAATTATTTATTTACTAAAAATTAAAAATAAGTGTCCATGATATAGATATTCAGTTTGTATTTAGAATGAATATTAATATTTTAAGATATATTCCTAATAACTATATTTAAAAAAATTAATACTTATTAAAAATAAGAGTTTGACATATTGTACTTCCCTTAGAATAAAATACTATAAAATCCATAAAGTCATCCAAGAGGATCGAACTTTTCCTTAAATCAAACCAATGGTGATTTTGGTCTAATCAAACTCATAAAATTAAATTATTACAAGTTTTTGGGTAATTTTATAATTCTTATAATATTATTTTTATCTTTAATTACCGTATTTACCCTTAACCGTGATAAATAAAATAAAATAAATATTGAAGTTACTATTCACCAACAAATTTAGTTCATCTTATTAGACTGTAAATATCATAATTATTACAAACTTGTATGTCCATTTTTCAAAATTTAACTCACATAATTTTCTAAATTATGTTTAATGCTAATCATGTTGATATGTCAAGAAAGCATGTTAAAGAAAATATTTTCAAACATTTGCTATGTTTTTTATCTAAAGGTAATGTGAAATTGTTTCCAAAGACCTAAATTAGTTTAACTGATATAAAATTGGTCTAAATATATTTTAAAACAAATTTAAAACCTAATTTAACAATATAAATAAATAAGATGAGAATGTTTTTTAGTACTAAAATGCTTTATTTTTTTTAGTATTCATAAAAAAATGTAACTTCATAGAAAAGTCAGAAAAATATAAAAAGTAATTTTTTATATCCCAATTAAAAAAGATAATTTTATTTTTTCAAATAAAATATATAAAAGTTTAAAAAATTGTATTTAATATATGTTCTCCATTAAAAGGAAGTAAAGATACCTTAAAAAAAATAGGGCATTTTAATACGTAAAATTGAATTTTATCCTCTATTTTGCATATAAAATCATTTGTATGAATGTAGAAACACATGATAAAATATATAATTTATAAATTTCATCATTTTTTAATAAAATTCATTACCTTAAATTTAATGGCTAGGATATAATTTCATTTTCAATAATACTATTAATAATATATCATGGTTTGTTTAAAATCAGTGTTGTATGCAACGTAAGCTATTAAAGAAATTGATTTTTTTAGAAGATACATACTATAAAATCTGAGGGTATTATATTATTAAATTCAATATTTACTTATATATTTTGTAAAAATTTTAGAACCATGGATGTTAATAATATTTACTGCAAATCAAGGTGTATTCTTCTTGAGGCCGAGAAAGGATTACACCTTCATCAATGGAGAGAAGATTTTTTTTAAAAAGTATATAGTTATTGAAAAACTCTAATTGTGTTTTTAATGGTATGGGGAAACTTAAATAAATGATATTTATGGTATTTTATATAAAAAAATATGTATATATTTTAAGAATAATTGGTTTTATATGATGAATACAAAATTTTAGACTCCAATACCCAGTTATGAAATGATAATTATTTGTCATGTAAAATTGAAATTAATTATCAAGTATATACCCTATATGATATTTAGACTCTTTGGAGTTAAAAAATTAATAATTATTGAACATTCAGTTATATAGTTTCAGGTAAAGAAACCTTTAATAAATAAAATTAAGCCACAAATATGTTAGAATTAGTTTAGTTGGAGAGCACTGAATATTCCCAGGAAAATCATGAGGTAAATTCCTATACTTCAAAATATTCCATTAATATTTTTAATGAATTTAAAAGTGATTTAAGGAACATGCATGGTTAGAAGATTTTAGTTTCTTCAGAACCATGAGATGAAGAATATCTCAACCTTATAATCATAAATTTTTATAAATGTAAATGAATTTATTCCCAAATAAAATTTCCATATTCATATTAAATTTTTTCCTTGAGAAATTCCTAAACATGAATTTCCTTATATATATCTTTCTAATGATGTTAGTAAAAGGAGATTCAATGATGGGAGTCATATCTAATTAAAAGTATTCCATTTTCATTTTATGACATTATTATTAAATAGAATCCTTATCCCACAACCATAAGGCAATAATAATGAAAAATTGATATAATATGAGTTATAATATTTTAAATTGTTTTATAATAATATTGTTTTTAGTTACAAAGAGTTTTTTAAGGACAAGACATAAAATAAGGATAATTTCATGAAATTTGATAGTGGGTTTCATTACGGTCCCATCACCACATACGACGATTCAATACGATATCATATAGCTGGGATATGGCTAACCAATGATCAAAAGATATATTTATTAGGATAACTGTTGAACAACAGAATATTTATTATTTGTAACGACTCGATCATTAAAGAATAAAATATCATTTATTTTAATGACTTATGGCTATAGAAAACAAATTAATTCTTTTTTATAATTATTAATTTTAAATTACGATTAATTATCAATACCAATGATAATATAACCATTGAATAGTAATCAAATGAATGATATAAATATAATGTTTTCTAAGAAATACTTTCGACACAGACAAAGGAGAAGATTTCCTCATCTAGTAGACTCTATCCATATGAAGATCATCTGTCGTAGTTCATAGAGGAGGTGGATTCATTGGTCTTCACTCTTGAATAAGCCCAAGTTAAGCTTCAATATGTCAATCTTGAAAGGAATCACCTATGAGAGAAGTTCAAGTTAATAGAGATTACCACACAAGCAATGTTATCTGAGCCGCCCCAAGATTCTTTCACCATCTCACACTTAACCCTTAGGTCTTATGAGGGTGTTATAAGGGGTTATGTAATAAGGTATTATTTACTTATTGTGTAATCCCTTTTTATAAATAAAAATCATATTCTATCAATTCCCCATTGATAATAGTCTTCCTAAAAAATAAGTAATGCGATAAACTGATTCTTGATGTAAAAATAGAACTTTAGAGAAATATATACATTATGGAATTAAACTTATATTTTTATTAATAATATTATAAAAAAATAATTATAAATGATGATTATATTTGTTCTTTATCTGTAAATGGTTAGGTAATCAGTTTGATAAGAGTAATATTTTTATATGATAAAATCATAGGTGTATTTTAACGAATTTATTTTATGGAATTATTTAATTTTTGAAATAATTAATATTTTAATAAAATATTATTATCAAATAAATTATATTAATATTAAATTATTATATATTTTTAATGAAGTCAAATTTAAATTTTATTAAGGTTTGAAAACTATTTTCGTCATAACCCATAAATTTTCTATAAATAACAGTTTTCATTTTAAAATTGAAAATTAAAATATTTAAAAAAATTATTTATTTTAAATGAATATTATTTTTGTAATCCTGACATTGAAATTATCAACGACAATTTTTTTCATAATTTTTAGAGACAATCGAATTTTCGGGTAAAAATAAAATACCGTATAAATAAAACAATGTGTTTTGTGGCATCATAATGACCCCAAATGTTGTAATAAATACTATAATGGGTATTATAGTACCAATATAACTTTTTATCTTTAAAATAATGTGATTTTATATTTATTTGAATTATTTTACAATGCCTTAGTGTATCCTCCAAAATGTAAAATATATTTTATGATTTTAAATTCATTTCTTTGATGGTGTGACTCACCTCCACATATAAAAGGATAATATTTTATTATCTTCAGCCATTGGCCATATAAAATAAAAATTTTCACTCTAATTTGGAAAAATCCATGGGAAAAAATCATGGGAAGGTTTGTGATTTTTAATATTTAATTATATGTTGTCAAAAACCTAAGTTTTTGAAATATTAAAGAATTACCCTATACTTTCCTATATAAAACCACCAAATATCGCACTTATCTTAAATATAAATACTTGTATAACTTCCATAATTTTTCCTCCCATATCTATAATCCTCCCATGGTGCCTGAATCACTAAAGAAGCCCCCCTTCAATCTTTTGAAGTCACACACTTGAGTAAGGGTTTCCTTTCTTTCTCATTTTTCTCCAAGTTTCCTTATATTATTACGCCATTTTATTTTATATTAAAAATTATTGGGTATGTTTTGGAACCTCCCCCATACTGCCCTTGTTATGTTTTTAGGATGGAATACCACTTTTTTTCATAATAATCTCTCTCATGTACACCAATTACTATGCCGAAATTTTATAAGAGTTATTCCATTTATCCTCTTTTTCATGTTTCTTTATTTTGGTACACCTTATATTTCCAAATTCCTTGTGTTAAGACATGTATCTATATGAATCTATTATGTTACATTTCATGCATATATTTTTAGAGAACTCTTTTTCTCTCACCAACCATTTTTATGAATATTCATGTCATGTTTTAAGTTGTTGAAATTGCACCGCAATTTTCCATGCCAAAATCATCATGTAGTGAATACCATGACCACTTCTCTATCAAGGGTTTCACCTTTATACATATAAACTTATTGATCATAGACTATCATGTATGTATTCTTTATTCCATTATTATATCATAAATAATGATGTTGAATGAATCCATGTTATATAATCAATGTGGAACACTTAAGTATGAGATTGAAATGATTATAAAGGGTACACCCTGATAGTGCTTCAATGCATTGGGTAAGTTTTAGTATCACAATACATAATGTTTGGATAGGGGTTTACTAGATTCCGTTTAGGACATTTTCCCACCATTTTGGGATAGGGGTTTACCTGATTGCTTTTTGTTAATGATGCAATGTTTTAAGTTGTTGCCACATTTCCATGTTATGATAATCATGAAATATCATTCCTTTAGGTTCATGTTCCTCTTGTGCTCCATTTTTATGACTATTTACTAACATGTATTGTATTTTTCATGTAATTTATTTTTTACTCCCTTATTGGGCATTATAGCTTACCCTTTTCTTATGTATGTCCTTAGGTTGGCCCAAGCAATGCAAAGTACAAAGGAATATTGGGGTCATGTAAAAGAAGTTTTCAATAAAGATATTGTATTTTATTTCTTAAGTTATCATGTAATGTTACTAATAATCAAATACACTAGACCTCTCAATATTCTGGGTTATATTAATTTCACATTTATGTAACAAATTATATTTAAATATTAGATAAATAGAAGGGTTGTTATAGTTGTTATCAAAGGATATGTTTAGTTATTTTTGGGATCAGTGTTATAAAACTCTAGTGAATGCCTTAGGGATAAGACTGAGTATAAGAATCTAATCCCCAAATTTTTTGAGTGTATAGAGTAAGGAGTTTATCAAGAAAATGTATCCTTGTCTGGATAGAAATAAGTAGAGTTGGATATGGCATATATGTATCTTGGGGTAAAACACTAAAATACCGCATTGAACTAGACTCAAACAGGAACAAGTGCATAAAAATGGACCTTTCTTCACTCTTGGTTAGACTCACATGGGAGATATCCTTTGGTAAATTCATAATCATAGTACGAACCATTAGTATGGGAAAAAAAACGCATCTAAGAATATATTCTAAGAAATAGATCATGGATAACTTTGACTGAAGCCTATAAATTCTTAAGTTAAGGAAATAAATGTAATTTATATGTTATCATTTTTTTCATTGGACTACCCTTATGTGTTTAATATTTAAAATTCTTACCCCTAATTTTCATTTTATTCTAGAATATGTCTATTAATAAGATGAATCAAACAAAGAATCGATGTGAAGATCAATGTGAGGACTGTTCTAATAAGATTCCCAATCTAATGGGACCAGGAATCACAAACTTTGCCATGATACTCTCTTAGTTAAATCATGTTTTGACTAGAAACATGGGTCAAGAGGAACATCCACCCCACCCCCAAGAAATAACATGCCACAATCAAGATATTCATGAGATAAAGGCCTCCTACTTTCAATGGATATTTTTATCCCTCAATCACCAAACAATGGATCAAATCCATTGAGAAGATCTTATCCATCCTTTAATGTTTTGAACAAAAGAAGGTTCTTATGGTTACTAATTGTATGGAGGGTGAAACTGATAAATGGTGGACATTGATTAAAAATAAAAAGACTGAGGAAGAGATCAAGATGTTGGAAAGGAAGGATTTCCAAAAAATGTTTTTGGATAAATATTTTTGTCGCACCCTCCGAATTAAGATGGAAAGGTAATTCCTTTCCTTAAATCAAAAAAAAAAATTAATCCAATGGATCATATGATGAAAACATTACTAGGATTGCATGATAAACCTTCGACTTTTTCTTTACCCCCAAATTCAAGGTTGACCGCTTATGTGGTGGCTTAAAACCAAGCCTACATAAAGCCATAACAATACATGACTTCTATAGCTATGACAAAATTATCTGATGTGACCTCAAAGTTGAAATGGAAATTGGTGAATCTATGGGCTATCATGGGGATAATAAGTTGAAATTAGACTTTAATTCATGCGGTCCGATAGATAAATTCAATGGTACTAAGAAATTTGTGCACCCCACTTTCCAAAGGTGTAAACAGAAGCACCCCAAAAATTGCCTGAAGGGGAAGAGGAAATTCTTTAGGAATGGAAGAGAAGGGAACTAGGGAATTTTTATTGACAACAAAAACCTACTTCTTTGATTGAGAAGATTAACACTCCGTTTTACCATCAACACATTGTTCATTTATATAAGTGAAAAGAACCACATCACTTTTGCAACTAGTTCCCTAAGCATAGGGTTTTCAGAGGAAACCAACAACCTCCAATGCAGCAAGGGAGAGGTTTTTCCATCACTACCACTGAAGCGAATCCCAAAAATGAAGTGGTGAAAGGTACATTAGTTATTTATTAAAAAATAGTGAACTTACTTTTTGATTCTATTTCTATGCATTGTTTTATATCCCATATGTTTTTTAGAACAATCCAAACACCGCCACAAATCATGTAAGTAGAGATGTCAGTGAGAACAAAAAATGGGGCAATTATTTCATAACATGAATATAAATCCCCCTGCCACAATTTGGGGACTGAACATCCTAGTGAAAATCGTCTCACTCCCTCTAGTAAAATTTGAAGAAATTCTTGGCATGGATTGTCTTTACCTATATAGAGCCAGCATAAATTTCCATGAGAGGGAAATCACTCCCTATATAGAGAATCTACCCCCAATTCTATACAAGTGCAAGGATGAGGATGAATATTCTCTTACACCATCATTTTATGCATGGATATTTCTTCCCTATGAGAATGCGGATCTTGCTCAGATGATTGAGTCTAAGGAAGGAAACATCCTCGATGACATGCCTACTGTGAGGGGATTTGTTGATGTTTTCTTGAGGAATTCAATGGTCTTCCTCCTAGAAGTGATGTTGAATTATCAATTGATCTCCTACCTGTAGGATTTCCAATATCCAATAGTCTATATAGAATTGCTATTGTGGAGCTTGAGGAGAAAAATAAACAACTACAAGGGAATCTCGATAAAGGGCTTATACACCCATATGCTTCACCATGGGGTGCACTGGTCCTATTCATCAAGAATAAGAATGGGGCAATGTGAATTTGCATTGATCATCGTGAGCTCAACAAAATCATGATAAAGAACAAGTATCCTCTGTCATTAATTGATTAATTGTTCAATCATCTACGTGGAGCACAATAATTCTCCGTGGTGGATCTATGGTCAGGATATTAGCAAGTAAGGGTAAAGAAGGAGGATATCCCCAAGAATTCTTTTCATACAAGGTACATGCACTATGAATTCATAGTAATTCCTTTCAAAAACACTAATTCTCCTAAAATATTCATGGACATGATGAATAGTGTCTTTAGAAATTACCTTGAAAAATTTGTGGTAGTCTTTAAATTCAATATTCTAATATACTCCTAATACAAGGAGGATAATGAGGATCATCTATGCACTATACTAGAGACCTTGCGAAAGGAGATGCTCTATGAAAAGTATAGTGAGTGTGAACTCTAGTTTAATTAAGTCTCATTATTGGTCATATCATTAAAAGCGATGTGATATCTATGGATCCATCGAAGATAAATACAATTGAGGGTTGTCTGAGGCTAACATCTGTGATAGATATCTGAAGCATACTTGGGTTAGCTGTATATTATCACCAATTTGTGATAAATTTCTGACCGTTGTCAAACACTTGTACCAAGATAACATTGAAGGGAGTCAAGTTTTCATGGAACGATTAAATCGAAGATAGATACAAGGAGTTAAAAAAGAGGATTATCATAGCATCCGTGCTCACACTACCCACAAGTGGAGAACTTTTCATGGTATTAATTGATGCTTTGAAGAAGGGAATGAGATTTGTGTTGATGAAAAATTAATTTCATTTCATATTCTTCAAGGAAATTTAAATTTCATGAGTATGACTATCCAACACAAGATATGGAGTTGGCTGCTAAAATCATTGCTTTGAAAATTTAGCGATATTACCCCTTTGGGGAAACATTTAAAATATAAATGGATAAAAAAATCCTTAAGTATATATTCACAAATACTTAGTTTAATATGCACCAACGAATATGGTTAGAGCTGATCAAATAATATGACTTCTCAATTAACTACCATCCGGGGAATGGGAATAAAGTGGAAGAACCTCTTAGTAAAATGGATCCAGAAACTCTTTCATTTATGAGAATTGAAAATGATCCAATCTTCTTATATTTGATAAAGATATATGTGGGAGTCATAAATAAGGGAACATCATCAATTATTTCCCAAATTATTGCTCAACCATATCATTTGGAAAATTTGGATGCTCCAAAGGATGATGTGAGAATTCAAAATAAAGTAGAGACTACTTGAAATAGTAAATCCTTGGTGTTAAATCATAATATTGATGGAATTGTGAGATTTGGGTCAAGACTATGTGTTCCATAAATTTCAAAGTTAAAGATAGAATTTTCTGATGATGCATATAGTTTGGATTTCTTCATTCAACCAGGAAACACAAAGATGTATCGAGATCTCTGAGAGCATTATTGGTGGGATAACATGAAGAAGGAGATTGATGAGTATACATTAAAGTGCCTGGTATTTCGGTAAGTGAAGGATAATAGGTAGAAGTCCAAGGGGATGATGCAACCATTACCCATACCAACATGGAAATGGGAAAACATAAGCATGGACTATCACCCGACTTCCAAAGACATCCAAATGAAACAATGCTGTCTATATTGTTATGGATTGTCCTATAAATAATACACACATCATTTTAATTCAAGAGTATTTCTCATTGGATTTAATGGAATAAATATAAATTAGAGAAGTGGTAATGTTTCATGGTGTACGACTATCAATTATATCTAATCAAGATCCAAGTTTCACCAATATGTTTTGGAAGAGTCTCCAACACACTCTGAATACTGAGCTGAATTTCAGTATGGCTTATCATCCTCAAAATGATGTCCAATCTGATCGAACTATATAAGCACTAGAGGATATGTAGAGAGAATTATCAATGGAATTAAAAGGATGATGGGATCAATAGCTTACTTTGGTTGATATCTCCTACAACAATAGTTTCTACTCAAGCATCCATATAACTCATTATGATTCCCTTTATAGGAAGTGGTGCTGCACATCGACATGTTGGGATGAAGTTTGGGAGAAAAAACTTCTAGGTATCGAAATAGTATAAGAAATAGTGGAGAAGGTTAAGACCATCCAGTAGCACATTAATGCTTCTCAGAGTAAAAAAAGAGCTATTCTAACAATCATTAATGAGACCTAGAGTTTGATGTTAGAGACATGGTATTCTTCCTCATATCACCATGTAAAATAGTTATGATATTTGTAAAGAATGAAATATTATTCCAAGGTACATTTGTCTTTTTGAGATCCTAGATCGCATTGGAGCAGTGGAATATCTACTAGTACTCCAACTGAACTTGTCTTATATAAATGAGGTATTTAGTGTACCACTCTTGAGAAAGTATATATTCGAACCATTGTATGTTCTCAATCCTAAGGTGGTACCATTAGAGAATTAACGCTCTTATAAAGAGAAACTGGTGAAGATATTAGATCATAGAGGAAAAGTTCTATGAAATACGATCATTCCCCTCCTTAAGGTGTAGTGATGAAACCAAAAGCTTGAAGAAGCAATGTGGGAACCATAAGAAGTGACGAGGCAGAGTTACCCTAATATTTTTTAGTGTGGAAAAAGGAAAATTTGAGGGTGAAATTTCTTAAGGGGGGAATATTGTAATGAAATGATTATTTATAAATAAAATTCCATTTTTTTAATGACATATAGATATAGAAAACACATGCAGTTTTTTTTATTATCAGGTTTAAATGGCCATTATGTATCATTAATGTTGATAATATAGTCATTGAATAGTGATCACACGACTGATATAGATATAAGGTTTTTAAAAAAAATCCTTTTCACACACTCAAAGGAGAGGATGGCCTCATCCAGTAGACTTGGGATGTACAAAGCTCATTTGTTAGAGCTTATAAAGGAGGTAGCATCATGAGGCTTCGATTTTGACCATTCCAAAGTTGAGCTTCAACACAATAAGCTTGAATGGAACCACACAGGGGAGAATTTCAGGTTAATAGAGATTACCACCCGAGTGATGTTATCTAAGCCACCCCAAGAGTCTGTCACCATCACACACCTTACCCTTAGTTATTATGAAGGTTTTATAAGGGTTTATGTGACAAGGTATTAGTTACTTATTGTAAAATATCTTTTTATTAATAAAAGTCATATTACACCAATTCATTTTTTAGAATATCCTGTCTTAAAAAATGATAAATGTGATAAATTGATTATTTGGGTAAAAATAGTACTTTTGATAAATGTATACATTATTATATTAATTTAAATTTTTTATTAACAATATTATAAAAAAATTTCTTATAAATGAAGACAATATCAGTTCATTATCTATAAATGGTTAGGTAATCGTTTCAATAAGAGTTCTATTTTTATATGATAAAACAGAATGTGTATTTTTAAATAATTTATTTCAAGGAATTAATTAATTTTTAAAATAATTATATTTTAATAAAATATTATTTTCAAATTAATTTTATGAATAATAAATGTCTATATTATTTTTATCAATTCAAATGTAATTTTTATTAAGGTTTGAAAACTGATTTTTCAAAACCCATGAATTTTCAATAAATATTGATTTTCATTTTAATAGTGAAAATTCACATATTTAAAAAAATATTTAAATAAAAAAAATATTATTTTTGAAATCACTATGTTGAAATTATCCAATGGAAAATTTTCATAATTTTTTGAGACAATCAAATATTTGGGTAAAAATTAAATATCATATAAATAAAATGGGTTTTATAACATCATAATGACCCCAAAATGATGTAATAAATATTACAATGGGTATTATCAGCATAATATATGTTTTCACATTAAAATAGTGTGATTTTATTTCTATTTTACTTATTTTATAATGCCTTAGTGAATCTTCCAAAATGTATAATATATTTTATGATTTTAAATTCATTTCATTGAGGGTGTGACTCATCTCCTCATAACCAAGGCTAACATATTAATGTCTTCTGGAATTTTACTTATAATATAATTTTTTGTACTCCTTTTGGGAACAAACGCTAGGAAAAAACCATAATAAGGTTTTTATTTTTTAATATTTAATTATATAGATTCCAAAACCTATGTTTGTGAAATATTAACGAATTCCCCACTCATTTCCTATATAAACCCACCCAATATCCCACTTCTATTTACTAAAAATACTTTTAGAATGACCCTAATCTGTCATACATTATCTAGAATCCTCCCAAGGTGAATCAAGATCTCAAGATGCCCCTCTTTAAGCTTTTGAAGTCACACAGTCAAGTCAGGGTTTCCTTCCTTTCTCATTTTTATCCAGGTTTCCTTATACTGTTACATCCTTTTATATTCAATTACAAATGTTGAGGTATGTTATTTATCCTCCCTCATACTACCATTTTTATTTTTTTGAGATGGGAGACCTCTCTCTCTCATTAATCCCTCTCATGTACACCTCTTACCATGCCAAAAGTTTGTAAGAGTTATTCCATTTCTCCTCTTTCTTCAAGATTATTTATTATGTTATGACTTCTATTTCAAAATTAATTATGTTGGGACATGTATCTATATGACCACCTTACTTTTAATTTCATTTATATATTATGATAGACACCTTTCTCTATCATCATCCATTTTTATGAATTTTTATGTCATGCCATTAGGCTTCCAAAATTGCACCTTGATTTTCCATGCCAAAATCATCATATAGTGAATACCATGCCTATTTGTATTTTAAGGGTATTAACTATTATGAAAATATAATTATTTATTACATAATTGAATCTATGTATTAAAAATTCATGTATTGTAGAATAAATCATGATGTTGAATGAATCCATGTTATATGATCTATTCTTCAAACTTAAACATGAGATTGAAATGATTATGAATGGTGCTCCCTAATAGCGCTCTAATGAAATGAGCAATGTTTAGTACCATGATATGTCATTTTGGGACAGTGGTTTACTAGATTCATTTTATGAAAATTTTCTACCATGTTGGGACATGGGTTTACCTGAGTCCTTTATATTAATGATGTAATATTTTATGTTGTTTCCACATTTCCATGGTATGAGAATCATGTTATATCATGACTTTATATTCATGTTACTCTTGTGCTCCATTTTTATGCCTATTTCCTAAATGTGTTTTATTCTTCATGTTATGTATTGTTTACTCCCTTACTGGGATTTATATCTCACCATTTTCTTATGTATGTCCTCAGGTTGTCCCACACAATGCTACGTACGAAGGATTGTTTTTGTCATGTTAAAGAAGTTTTCAATAAAGATGTTATATTTTATGACTTAAGTAGTCATGTAAGGTTCCTAAGACCAAAATAAACTAGGCCTCTAGATAATATGGGTTGTATTAAGTGATATATTATGTAATAAGTCACGTTTAAATATGAAATAAAGAGCATGATTGTTATATTATTTCCCCAATATGGTGAGAGGTGGCATATACCGGAGCTCCCTGGTACTCCAAAAAGATTTCAGTTGTACTAACAGTGTTTTCAAGATGGTAGAATAATTAAATAAATTTTATATTTTTTTAAATATGTTTTTATTCTTACCAAAAGTTCATAATATTGTGCAATTATTCCCACAACCCAGAAAACACTTTTCCAGCCACTGAAATCTAGCTAGAGTATTGGGATGATTTTTATTTTATATCATCCAACACCTCATGAAAGATATGAATTGTTTTTTCTTTAAAAATTATACAATGAAATCCTTATTTTGATTTTATAATGAATATATCTCGTTTATAAGATATTGAATTGAGTCATAGTTTATAATGATGCATCTATAACAACTCAATCTTTTAAATTTATTTAAATTTTAATTATATTTATCTTAAAAAATTGTTTTCTCCCTTTGATAGCAATTTTTTGTATCATATTCCCCAAAAATATTGTAAATATAGAAATTTAAAATTTTATTTTGGGATCAATGTCATGATATCATCACTAGTTTAATCATATCTTTTTAAGAACCCAAGAATCCTATGTCATTTAATTTAAGCACAAAAATTTAAATTCTAGTTGTACCTCTTTAGATTTTTATTGTAATAACTTTTCACTTATTGTTAGTGATTATGGATCAATGGAAATAAAGTAAAATCCATTTAAATCATGAAAAAACTTATTAGAATATTTCTATACCATCAACCATAGATCTATTGGTGTTTGAGAGGATAAATGAAGCAATTTAAATGTCAGTATGACTGATGGATGAACATCATATCGATCTTGGTGGGAGAATTTTCATTAGGATTCCTCAAACATCTCTTTATCTAGAATTTGAGATTAAGGTTAGATAAAATCTAAAATTCATGAGAATGAATATCCTCATGAATTTGGGTACATTTTCCCTTATGTATTTAGGTTAAACATATTTAAAATAACACTTTAGAATATTAATAAGTTTAACCTTCCAAATATACACCGAAAATAACTTATGACCTAGAGATTGTTTCATAAACAACATATGTAAATTGTCTCATACATGTAACACTAAGTAATTATATATGGTAAAATATGAGTCTTTAACTCAACTAATTTCTCAACTCGTTTCACCCATAAAAATATTTAATTAACCTTGAATATTACATATATAATATACATTGGAAAAAATATTATCATAATATATACTATATAAAATGTGACTAATAAGTTAATTAATTCAATATAAATTATTTCTAACTTGTATAATGTTGAATTTATTTATTTCCATGTGATCATTAAACTCCCACATTACCTGTCCCCCGATGTGGGGAACACGTGGTCTTGAAACTCCAATTCAATAGAATTAGCCAAGAATCTAAATACACATTGTGTGTTACCCTCTTGGCCATTACATTGATAGTAGTGAGTTCTGCTCACATACCGGGAGTGGATTCTAGAAACTTATCAAGGCCCCTTAGAACATAATGAATGTCATAATAATGATAACCTCTCATATGAACACTTGTCATCTAATATAATTTTTTTCAAGAAATATCTCATAAAGGAAACACACTTTGTGTCATAATCTATTATTGCATTATTATACACTAAACATACATAATTTTTTTTAACTTTAATATCTATAGACATGGATTTGAGAAATATACTAACATAGTGGTTGAGTCCTAGGATATCACTTTTTTCAGGAGAGATAAATTATATCTTGATCATTCAATCAATTTCATACCACTAATGACATACCCAACACAAGTTACCTCACTATGACATAAATTCCATGGTTTTCGTCTTGTATCAAATAATGTGATCAAATGGTATAGATTGATAGTGATCTCATATTTAGAGACCAATACACATGCTCATAGATAAGAAAAATCAATGACACCTGAAACATATGTTGTTCCAATTAGTGGGCTAGTTCACATAATATCCTAAATTGGAGATTACCAGGTGAGAAATTCTTGAGAAGGACTCTAAATTCTTATGATATCCTAGAACATGATAGTCAAACATCATATGTTTCTGGTCATTATGATGTATCTAGACCACATGACATATGTTTAAGATCACTGTCATATTATAACAAGGTTCCAATTATAGATGGGAACTACAATAACCTATGATATAAAAAATAATCTATCAATATTACCATGTATATAGTGGATGATGAAATATAATCTCTATTATGGTAAGAAAAAATCCTGCCCAACTCACTATATACATGATATTGAAATTGAATAGTTATTTTCAAGTTGGTTCTAGGGATCATAATGTCTTAAAAATACAATTCAATTGAATTATCAATGAATTTGAATACACTTTGTGTGTTAACCTATTGAACATTATATCAATAATAGTGAGTTATACTCACATACAAAGAGTTTAGTTTAGAAACTTCTAAAACCCACTAAGAAGTATCTCATAAAGTAGTTCAAACACTTTGTTTCATAATCCATTCTTTCATTATCATCTATTGACCTTTCTAGATGGATTCCTCTTCAGTCACCATAGACATGGATTTAATTAAAGTACTACCAACCTATTCTACTAGGATCAGCATATCACTTTATTTTTATAGTGATAAATTATTTCTTGGTCATTCAATCAATGTCATACAAAAAATGACATACCCACCACATGATACCTGACTATAAAATAAATTCTAGGTTTTTATTCTTGAATACTATTATTTGATCAAATGGTATAAAATGATAATGATCTCAAGTTGAGAGACCCATAAACATGATCATAGTTAGAAAAAACCAATGGAACCTAAAAACATATGTTGTTCCTACTAGTATGTTTGATCTCATAATATACATGACACATTCCAATCATGGGGTGTGGTAAGAATAATTATTTATTAAGTTAAAATGTTGTAAAGTGGACTACCTTGGTTGTCTCCAGAGATAATAACACAACAATAATTTTGTCATGGTAAAATTAGAGAATGAAGTGGTGGTTGATTTTGAAATTCATTGATTTAAAAAAAAAAGTAATGTAACAAAACAAAAGACACCAATAAAAAATATTAAAATAATTTTGAAAGATTAAGTTAAAGAAAAAAGTTATATGAATTAAGAGATTAGGTCAGGTTCAGTTTTCTAATTGCAATTCATATCATTGTTCCATTTTGTTCAATACATTTCTGCTAAGTCAATTATAGTGAGATTCCATGATTGTTTCCTCTCAATCCCTTAGTCAAATGATAATGGTGAGAAAACAATTTACCAATATCTCAGTTTTTTCTAATATACGTCTTTGTATTAGAGATTTTTAATAGACATCCTCAATTAAGATGATAAATTTTTGACTGGATCTTGTTTATCTCAAACAATTAAGAACATCCATTACCCCTCCGTCATGTCCTGACAATCGTCGAGTACTTCACCAATAAGAAATTTTCTATTCAATCATATATAAACCAAAAAATAGTGGAGGGAGATAATGACCATTGAAAAAAGTGAAAAATCAATAACGGAATCAAAAAGAAAATACGATTGCACTTGATAGTAAATCTGCTAAATGAAATTAAAAACTACTTTGCAGAAAGAGAATGAGTTTTTATCTAATAAATTGCAAGAACTAAACAATTATAAAAATAGGAAACTTACTACACCCCAATAACTTTAATATTAACTCCACCTTGTTAATTTTAATTTATAATAATGTGGAAGAATAAGGAATTAAGAAACTAAGAAGAAGAAAAGAAATAAAACAATGAATAGAAAATTTGCTCCTCCAGGATTGATCCGGTAGAAGTTTTCATATGTTATGCCCACCCGATGGATGAACTATAATGAGGTCCTTTATTATAAGATATTAAAAATATATTTTGATATCCACAATTAATATTTCAAATCATTTTTACATGTGTAATATATGTTATGGCTGCATAAAAAGAGTTGACTTATTCTAGCCTCCAATCACTATTTCACCTACCCCAATTTGACTTAATAAAGGGTGACATCAATGAAATAATTTCTCTATGATATTTAATTGGAATTTTCCCCATAGATTAATATTTCTAAAAATATATATAATCACATCATTTGAAGGTCGGTATCCCAAATATGCCTCCTTAAATGAGGTAGGGTCTATTCTGCTGACAAAAATAAGTTTTCACAATGATAGATTATTTGGGACTATGATATTTTGAATGGTATCTGGGTCCAGAAGATAAATATGTAGCCCAAAAAACATGGAATACTATAAAAAGTAATTAATTTAATTTTATGTAAATTGTGGATGCTATGAAAAAAACAGAAGCAATTGAAAACTGCTAAATTTTCAAACATTACTAATTTTTACATTCAAGCCCAAAATTCTCCAAAAATAGAAAAATGATGAAATGAAGATAGCATTGACTAATTATAAGGTATAGAATCATTTAAAACATTTCAATAATAATGAACTTATTATCTCTATCAATTCCCTTACACTTATCACTTTTACTCCTTAACAAGTAAACATCGAAATCAAATCAATGAAAATTTACAACACATATCCGTGAGATCCACTAATTAAAAACAAAGAAATAAGATATAATACCTCATAAAACCATTATTTAAAGTTATAAATTCATATAATTCAATATATTTCCACTTAAATTCTCCTCCCCTGAATAAAAATCACTTCTCTTTCATTTTCTCTAATCACACGAATTTCAATTTTCAACAATGTCGTTCTCATCCAGACTCATGAAAGGGTCACTATAGGATTGAAAAATTCCTGAATCTCTACCTAAAATAAGTAAGAGAAATGTGTTTATCATTAGTAAGTTACATGGTTTTTATATGTCCTTCGATTTGTAAGATTTTTATGTGAGAAATTCTAAGGTAGAATAAGGAGGGTTTGACTTTTGCAAAGAAAAATTACATGATTCTAATTTTCACTGAAGTATGGTCTCCTCCTCACTACCCTGAGTATCAATTCAGCTCCATAAACATGAAAAATAAAGAAATTTTTACACCATTCATCATTTCAGTAGATAAAATTTCAATATTATCTTACATATTTTTTCACGAAAGCATTAGATAGGTACATTAGTTTCCTTTGGATGCTCCAGAAAGGCAAATATTCTCATACATGAAAGCTCCAAAAAGAAACATATTTCAATATAATGATTTTTTTAGAATAAAAAAAACTCTCTAATATTTTATTTTCCTACCAATGTATCGCCAAATGAGTTATCACAATAAAAGGAAATCTCCCCCCCCACACATAAGTTCAACTAGATCTTGCAATTTCACTTCAAGAGAAGGTTGGATAAGGAAAAATGACTTGTAATGTGGATAAACAAATAAAATGTTCATGTATTATAAGGTATAAAAGGATTAAATGTGAGTTTTAGGACCTGATAAAATTGTTTTTATTTAACAAGGGGATTTAAATCCAAATAAAAACCTTAATTATTTAAAACACAATTAACTCAAACCCTCAAGTTTTGATAGGAATAAATAAAAATTTGGGTTAAATCAAGCATGGTTTGGTTCTCTCAATATGTGAGACGAATGAAATGAATATAACAAAAATGGTTCATAAGACTCAAAGAACATGAATTTAATGATAAAAATAGTGATATGAGGCATGAGATTCAAAAATCAGAGAATATTTCATGAAATGTCAAAAGATTTGAACCTGAAACAAAGTTATTTTCATTATTTATTTAAGATTTGTTCCATGGGGTAATTTTTTTCACTCGTAGGAATTGGTTTCAAAAAATTTAGATGAGAATCATTTCAGCTATATTTTTTTAAAAATGCACAAAATTCATAAAGAGACATAAAAACTAGATAAAGACACTTTTTTTCAGAAAAATAGAAAAAAAATAAAGTTAAAATTCTTAAACTATAAAGGTTCCCTCCACCACAGATAAATGATGTATTTTATACAATTTATTAAAGTTTATTTAACATTTAATTAAATTTTTAATTGAATTATAATAGGATAGAAAGTATTAAGGATAGGTATAACATGACTTATTAGCACTGTATCATTGAGTTAAGCTCACAAGTGCTGCACACATGAAATACTGCAACCAAAAGTATAGAAAATAATATATATAATTTATTATAAGAAAATTAGAATATAAATATAGTTAGAAAAGAAGTATAGATCTTGGTTTAATCCCCTTAGTAGGAACTATGTGTTTACTACCTCTAGATGGCCAGTTTCTGTTGGTAATCCCCATTTTTATGGTGGGTGGAGATTCTTTGAGATGATCCAACAACACTTCTTCTTTCTATATTTCACTTATTCCTTTTTGTTGATGACACCATGGATATAGTATACCAAATAAATATCCAAGTAAATTAGATACATATTTTATGGCGGGGTTAGGTTAAATAACGATTTATCCTCTTTATTGGAGTCCACTTTCACAACTTCTACTTCATTATCTAGTGATTTCTCAAGGTATGCTGCATCAAAATAATAGTTAATGACATAATAAAAGGGTAATTATATTTAAATAAAACTAAAACATTATTTATCAATATCGAGTTCATACTATTCAAAGTAAAAATATTGTGTCTCTGTTTCCTCTAGAAATCCATTCAATAAGTGTTCAAAAAGTTCGTGGAGCTCCATACTTTCCCCATAAGGGGAAGCTTATTTTTCTTCCTCATACACCAAGGTACTACAATTATTGGCTGTATCTGAAAAATTTAAACAAGGGGTGGTAATACTTAATTGTATTTTTATAAAAACAGAATGAAAAGATTCTAATAAAATATAATATCCATGCATTTTTTCATCTTCAATTACTTCTTCGGTGGGAGATTCCTATAGAGGTTGAATTTTACAAGATAATGGTAGGTATTCAAGCTTCTCCATCTTTTCTTTAAATTCCACCACTTTGTAAATGTATTCCATCAATGGTTCATGCTCTTCTACTATGTAAGGAATAGACGGATCAAGTTATTATTCACTCTAATTCCAAAATCCAGTTAGATCTTGTTTATCTCCCACATGTAGCTTAGTAGGAAATTCTTCCTTCATGGCCTCATCATGTTTTCCCTTAGGTTCTGGTTGCTCCATAAATTTATGGAGATATTCAAATTCTAATTTAAATTTTATCTGTAGTTGTTCTATTTATTTTTGATGTTCTTGCATATGAACAATATCATTACTAGTGTCATCTACTTGTTCCGATTGTCGGTAATTCTTTCAGGAATTGATGAAATAATAATTTACAACAATTATGGGAAAATATTTAATTATGTTTTTTTAATTTTAAAAAAGTCAAATATTTTCAATTAGATTGTTGGAACTACCTCCCTGAAAAGAGCGCCATATTTAGACATGTTTCTATCATAGAGTTTAGAAGAAACAATTATTTTCAAAGATAAAATGTTGTAAAGTGGTTAACCTAGGTTGTATCCAGAGAGGATCAAACAACAATAAAGCTATCACCATAAAATTAGAGAATGAAGTGGGGATTGATTTTTCAATTATTTGATTTTGAAAACAAACTAAAGTAAAAAAACAAAAGAAATCAATTACAAAAATATAAAAAGAAATTTAAAAAAGTAAGTGAATGAAAATAGAGATATGAATTGGGTGATTATGTTAGGTTCAATTTTATTATTGATATTCTATTGTTGTTCCATTTTATTCTATCATTTTCTACTATATCGATTAAATTGAGATTACACAATCATTTACTCTCAAACCCTTGTTCAAATGATAATGAAGAGAGCATACCTTACAAATATATCGGTTTTTTATAATCTCATTCCTTGTTTGATATATTTTATGTGAACATCCTCAATTAACTTGAGAAATTTCCAATCACGTCTTGTTTATCTCAAATAATTAAAAACATCTATTACCCCATCCTCACATACTGACAATAGTTATTTACATCACCAATAATACCTTGTCTATTACAACATATATAAACATGAAAATAGTATAGTGATATAATGATCATTTACCAAAATAAAAAATCAATAATACAATAAAGAAAAAAAATTTTCACTTGATTATAAAAACCACTAAATGAAATTGAAAACTACTTTGCAGAAAGCGAAAAAGTTTTATTCAAAAAATGAAAAGAACACAAGAATGAAAAAAATAAAAAACTTACACTTCCCTATTAAATCAAATGGTAACCCCACAATGGTAGGTTAATTGAGAATAATGGGGAAGAAGAAGACATTAAAAAAATAAGAAGAAGAAAAGGAAGAAAAAAAATGTAACGCCCCGACCCTAGAAGCCCAGAGTCAGTGCATTATTTTGATACATTGGAATGATTACAAGGAATCAAGTCCCAAAAGAACGATCAGTTTAGAAGTCTTGGAAAATAGATTACATATATGAACGTTAAAATACACACTATAAACTAAAACAAAACATAAATGATCCTTTGATAACGCTATTAATCCCTAGCTTAACTCTTCTTATCAATCATAATACACTTCTTGGAATCTGGGGAAAATTAAAACATAAAAAGGGGTGAGCTCAGATGTTCAGTAAGGAAACAAATATAGCAGAAACATTCATAAATAAGTATAAGCATTTAAGGAAATGTGTTATACTTAAACAAAAGACTTTTGAACTTGAACTTCAGTATAATATGTAAAATATAAAATCAAATAATTCCATTTACTTATTCACATGGATATTCTACTAGTCGAATAATCACATGCAATATCAAATGCCACTTTCATAATGATGGAATTCATAATGCCAAACTTTCATAATCACATAGTCAAGGCCCTGTGCCAAGACTAAATATAAGATATTGTTAAGGCCTTATGCCAAGACACCAGTTAGTCTCATGATACCTACCGTTTCATCAAGGAGCTATAGCGGGATCCAACCGTCACTTACTAAGTCCAATGTATTCCTCGTATGAAAAGGTTTAAACACAAATAAACATTCATATAAAAACTAGCATATGAAATGTCAATACTTTATCCATAAACCATGAATGGTATAAAAATAACTCATCCACAGTCAAACATATCACAAAACCTTCAATACAATATGGAAGATTTTGATCATAATAAATCAACTTCAAACAATTTTAAAATCCATTAAAGGATGTTGACATAGATGAAAATGATTTGTAAAACTCTTTGAGAGGAATATCCATTTTTCATGAAAACATTTAAAAGTCACACAATTTATAAAGGAAGACATTTAAAGACATTTTTGAATCAAAGTTTCCCATACCAATATGAAAATTTTGAATGGAATTAACATTTTAATAACATTCATGTCCATATAAATAAATCAATAAAACCATTTTTGAAAACATGGACATTAATGAGAATGATTTACAAGAATAAATATTTAAAAACTTTAAAATGATGTTTTAGTAAAAAATTACATTAAAATAATCTCTTTGAAAACTATTTCATGAAACATGGACATGTATAATAAATATTCCCCAGAAGATACTTACGTAAAAACAACCTCACATAATAAAGAGATTGTGAAATTAACCCTTACCTTACACTTTCCTTTGGTCGAGGGTACATTTAACCTCATGTATAATTACAATAGTATGTTATTAGATTATACAAGAACCATATTTATATTTATTATATCATACATGATTCATTTATGACTTTATAATACCCATTTAAGAATTATTTTCATGTTAAATTAACATTTCGGGTAATAATCACTTTCTTTATCGTACGCATTTTAACTTTTTTATTCTTGATCGTATCATTTATATAATGATTTAAATACATAAAAAATATAATTATTGATTTATATGTCATATATATTTAGAATATAAATATTTATTATAGATAGATATTTGAAATGGAAAACACTGTTTATGGAGATGGTAGGTCGTACGTACGTAGTGACGCTGTTTCTGTTTTCAAATCGTATTGAATGGAAATAAGTGAATAAGATATATGTAAGTACTTATATACATATAAATATAAATATATATAACTATTTTATCATTAATATTTCATATATTATATACTTATTAGTAATATATATTTTTATAATCATCGATGAATGGTGAAAGTGGAAATGAATCTCATCGCGTCGTGGAGACGGTAATCCGTACGTACGCACGAGCGACAATATCATTTCCATAAAGATGTGGAATTTGATGGTATATTAATTTTACCAAGACATTAGAATGTTATTTTTATTATTTATATAATTATTACTCATCATTATATCCATCCAAATAACATAGTGTCAAATAACAAATTACACCACATTGTGGAGACGGTAAGCCATACGTACACACGCATGGTGACATTATCGTTCATAGTATGGATAGAATAATTAATATATTTGTTATATATATATAATTACATCACAATATATATATATATGGTACTGTAGTTATTATTTTGTTATGGTAATAACAAAGATATAGTAAGTGGAAGAAGAAAAGAACTTGTAAGAGGGTGGAGAAATATTTACCTCTTCTTTGGGCTCGTCCTTTTGACTTGATCAAAAAAGCTCCATAAGTTGGATTTATGACAAAAGGAAGACATATAAGATGAAGTTAGGATAGTTGAGAGGATATTTTGTCTGAGTTTGGAAGAGAAAAATGGCTTTGGTGTTGTGAAATTAAGAAAAGGGGAAGTGCCTTTTTATAAGAGAGGTGGGTGTCACTTCCGGAAAAGCATGATATATTTTTTATAATAAAATAAATTTCGGTTTATAATGGTTCCAAATTGAAATATTTAAAAGATAATGTGTTTATGGGTCGAAAAAAGTTCAACCAATAGGTTTTAGACAGGTTTAGGTCATCATATTAACCTTATCTTTTAGATACAACTCTTAGTTAAATATTTTATCTTTTACCGTGTCTTCTTGTATTCTTACACTATATGGTTAATAAACATACTCAAAACTTACAAGATAACCTCAAGTGGTTCATTAATGACATATATATTATTATTTAAGCACTTTGGACTAACCTTATATATTTAGTAATATTATATCAACCAATACTATAGTATTTGTTTTAAAAATTTATTTATGTCAATTTTGACATTATTTGGTATTTGGTTTTTTTGAAATTGATAACAACTTGATTACTGACAAAAAGATACATTAAATCAACACTAACATGTCATATTAACCTATAAATTTCGTGGATGTCATAAAAACTTTGAAATTATATTTATTTTAATATTTATAAAACTATTTATTTGATTCTTTCATTAATAAGGTAATTACTCCATCGTCATTGTGTCATAAATAAATTAAATTATTCAATGTATAAAAATTATAAATAAAATAAAATAATGTAGGAAACCTTTTTATATTTATAATTAATATTTATAGTTGAATTTATAATGTGTGTAACCCTATATTAAAAATGGTAGTGTTATTAAACGTGGAATTTAACACTTTTAACTATTCTTTAAATAAAATAAAAATAAATGTCCTAATCTAATCCAAGTGGACCTAGAGGATTATATTTTATAACTAAGTTTTATTTATCAAAATACACTTATCTAATAGAATTAGGACATGTGTTAGTGTAATTATAATAGAATTTTTACCTTTAATTACCCTATTTACTATTTACCGTGGTAAATAAAAGTCAAAAGTTACTATTTACCAAAAAATATTTTCATCTTATTGAACCAAATTTTACTTACTAAGGTTAATTGTGTCTCTCTAATGTTTTAAATTCAACTTGCAGAAGCGGTAAAATTATGTTTTATGCAAATTTTCAAATGCTCCTAGAAGGTGGGTAAAAGAGGGTAAAATTTGAATAAACTTTTTATATATCTAAACCTATTATAAAATGAATCCAATGAATTATAATGAACTTATACATTTATTATGTATATATTTTGAACTAAAATAAATTAAAAAAATAATTATTTAAATTAAAAGTCAGTTTTATCCAATAACGCAGTGTTTTTCATTATTCATCAAAAATTGAGAGTTTTTAGAAACATACCAAAAATTCACCTTAATATAATTTTGATATTCAGAATTCAGAAATGAAGTATATTTTATGGAATTAAAAACATATAAATTGAATTTATTAATTTAAAATTAATTCCCGTTGTCAAAACAAAAAAACGTATTTTTATGAAATAATAACTACCAAAAGACTGGCACTTGTTTATGTCCAATTTCAAAGTGAAATTACTTCCAATGACCAAAATTGGATCAAATGGTAAAAATATAATCTAATTATAATTCCAAACCATTTATATGTATAATTGAACACTATAAATTATTTTGATTAAAAAATTTGTTTTCAGTTAAAATTTTGTAATTTTCACTATTCACCCAAATATGAAAGTTATCAGAAAAACACCAAAAAATTATGAAAACTAATTTTTTTGTCGATATTCTAAAGAAGAAGTTTATTTTGTCAAATTTAATATATAAAAGTTTCAAATATTGGATTTAAAAAGGGTTCACCATTAAAAGGCGGTAAAATTGCATTTAAAAAATACTTCATTTATCTGAAAAAATGAATTTGTTCTTATATTATGTCTAAGAAACTCATAATATGGATTCTAAAATTATAAATATTCTATATAAAATTCAAAATTCCTTTAATACTATTTATAACCACTTTTCAGGGACTAGTTTGGAAAGTCGTGGTGCACTTGAACTCAGTGGTGCGTGTAGTGCAAGTTATTGAATTACATTGAAGAAATAAAGTACTATGAAATCTTGGGGTTTTACATTCTCCACTACTTCAATAAATTTTGTCCTCGTAATTTGAAATTTTTCTTCGAAAAAAAGGTTAAAAATAGAAAAGTACCTTTGTGGAGAACCCACATCAGAAATTGCATTAATAAAATTTAGTATTAATAAGATGAAAAGGGAAATGAAAAAGTCACCACCAAATTATGATCTCGATTAGGAGAACATTGGTGGGAATTAGAGACACATAATTAGAGGAAAAATATAAATATTTATTGAGAGTGATTGAAGTCATCAATCACAAACAATTGTAAAATTGAGTGCCTCAAAGCCATCAATCTATGATGATTTAAAATATCATCGGTTCGACAAAACATAAGGTATTAGGATAACACATATTGGTTTTCAGATCCCTTAACTAAAGTTTAAGAATTAATTTCAACATATAATAAGAGAAAAAAGACACTTGACAAGTATTGTTCCATCCTTTAACTAATTTCTACCACAAAATCATCTTTCACTATAAAACATAATAGAACATAAAAATACTCTATTTATCCTAATCGTATATGGTTCCATAAAAAAATGAATTTATAATTCATCTATCAGACCTTTTAAAAAAACTACATTATACAATCCATGACATCTCATAGGACAGTGGTAGGTGATGCACCCTTTTCACCCTTCGGTTGTGGGTTCAAGTCTCGCGGCCTTACCAAACACGACTGGTTGTCGGCTGACCTCTAGGTTGACCTTTTATAAAAAATCCAAAAAAATAATCTTATGAAATGCTTTTACCTTAACAATAGAATACAATATTAATCCTAATCCATTCCAACCTTTTGACTTATCCAAAACATTTATTTCCAAACTCACAGTCCAAAATTTATAAAGATGTAAAACACAACAAAGATCCTTTTTGCCATGTAAAAACATATGAATACCACCATCATGTATTATTTTAATAGATGGTAACACCATGAATTACCATAAAACCTTATTGATTACATTCATGCTCCTTTATTCTTTATATAATACTAGATATATTCCTTATTTCCAAAAATTTTGAATACTCCAACAATGATGAAATAAACAAACCATTAATCAGTTCCAAGATAGTCAAGAATATCCAATATAATTTATCAAAATAAACCATCTCTTATTCCAAAATTAGTACCTTAGTATCAGGACCATATAATGTCAAATTCCCAATGAAATAGTACTTCAATACAATCCTTATTTATTTCCATAATTTATATAACTAGTACATCGTTTATAGAAAACTCAAATGAAATAATTCTATAATAACAACATAAGAACACTAGTCATTCCTCTTCATCTGAGGCAGTATCATAACTTGATTATTATCCAATAGAATCATTTGTATTATACTCTGATGACTGGGACATTGATTTGCGTAGTGTCCCAACGCTTTGCAGATGAATCATTTTACATTTGAAACCTTTTTCTTACCCTTTCAATCACATAGTTGGTGTCCTTTTTCTCCACCCTTATAACAAACTCCCATTGCCTTCAACAATTTACCAAGGTGATTCCTTCCACAGTTATAATATATGGGGAAATCCTTCTTTCCCCTCTTCCCTTTATCCATCTTTCCCTCTTCCATCATTTTCATACCTTTCTTCCCTTCAAAGACATATGACTCAAAGAATTCTATACTTATCTTATTAGCACATGATACTATGTCTTCATATGATGAGAATATGTGGGAAACTATTTCCCTTATAAATGTTGGATTAATACCATGAATGAGATGATCCTTCTTACTCTTTGGATCATACGTATTGATGGAGTTCTAATTCCTTCTACTGGGTGCCATTTCTAAACAATCTCATACTCTAAGTCAGTTTATGAATCACAATGAATAATTTAAAACTTGTAAAATACCTAACATAAATTTAACAGTTTATGGATATAATCCATAATCATAATTTTTTTGAGGAAGTATTTGTTCCTAAATCCTTCATAATGGTTTGTAACGAAATTGTGAATTATCCTAAGCATATCCCCCAGGAGTGTCGTAACCAAGAGTGTGGCAAGGCCCGTTGTCGTATACTAGGATACCCCGGGTCAAGCCCAAAACTCCTCGTCAGAGTTTTCACTCCTAGGTACATCTGTGCCAGAGCCACTTCTACCTACTCATATCTAGACATGTATGTATTACTTTTAAAATACACCTAATCTTTACATTACCAAAATTCTAGGAAGTTCTTCTATACTAATCCTCCAAGTCCATCTTGGGGTAATGTTCTCTAATCAGAGTTTATCTAAATATATTTCCAAGGATGTTGCTAAGCTTCCTATGATACCAACTGTAACTCCCCGACCCCAGAAGCCCAGATTCGGTGCATTATTTTAATACATTGGCATGATTACAAGGAATCAAGTCCCGAAAGACCGATCAATTTAGCAGTATTGGAAAATAGATTATGTACATAAACATTACATTACACATTAGAAAATAAAACACAACATAAATTATCCTTTGAGAATGCCATTAATCCCCTTGATTAACCATTATTATAAATTATAATACATTTCTTGGAATCCCGGAAAAATTAAAACATAGAAAGTGGTGAGCTCAGATGCTGAGTAAAGATAACAATATAGCGGAAACTTTCATAAATAAGAAAAAACATTTAAGGAAATCTATAAGAAAAAAAGCCTTTTAAACTTGAACATCAGCATAAAATGGAAAAGATAAAATCAAATAATGCAATTTACTTACTCACATAAATAATCTACTAGTCTAATAATCACATGCAATATCAATACCCACTTTCATAACGATGGAATTCATAATACTAGACTTTCATAACCACATGGTCAAGGCCTTGTGCGAAGATAAAAAATAAGAATTTTTTAAGGCCTTATGACAAGACACTAGTTTGTCTCATGAGACCTACCGATGCATCGAGGAGCTATAGCGGGCTCCACCCATCACTTAATAAGTCCAATGCATTCCTCATATGAAAAGTTGTAAACATAACATAAACATTCGTATTAAAACTAGAATACGAAATGTCAATAATTTATCCATAAACCATGATTGGTATAAAAATAACTCATCCATAGTCAAACATATCACAAAATATTCAGTACAATATATAAGATTTGTATCATAATAAATCAACTTCAAATATGATTAAAATCCTTCAAAGTATGTTGACATAGTTAAAAATGATTTTTAAAACTCTTTGAGAGAAATATCCCTTTTCAAGAAAACATTTAAAAGTCACATAATTTAGAAAGGATGAAATTTAAAGACATTTATGAATCAAAGTGTCCCATACACTTTGAAACTTTTTAAAGGAATTAACATTTTAAAAACATTCATGTATATATAAATAAATCCTTAAAAACCATTTTTGATAACATGGAAATTAATGAGAATGATATAAAAGAATAAATATTTAAAACATTTAAAATGATGTTTTAGTAAAAAAGTCCCGTAAAATAATCCCTTTTAAAACTCTTTCATGAAACATGGACATGGATAATAAATATTCCCCAGAAGATAGTTACGTAAAAACAACCTCAGATAATAAATAGATTGTGAAATTAACCCTTACCTTGCACTTTCCTTTGGTCGAGGGTACGTTTAAACTCCTGTATAATGACCATTTTATGTTATTAGACTATAAAATAACCATAAACATATTTATTATATCATACATGATTCATTTATGACTTTATACTACCCATTTAAGAAATATTTTCATGTTAAATTAACATGTCAAGTAATAATTGCTTTATTTATCATACACATTTTAACTTTTTATTCTTGATCGTATCATTTATAACATTATTTAAATACTTAAAGAATATAAAACTTTATTTATATATCATATATATTTAGAATATAAATATTTATAATAGATATATATATGAAATGGAAAACACCGTTTATGGAGATGGTAGGCTGTACGTATGCATAAACGCTGTTTCTGTTTTAATATCGTATTGAATGGAAGTAAGTGAAGAATATATATATATATAAGTAAATAAAAAAATATACATATAAATATATATATATATATATATATATATTTTCAGTATTATTATTATGTCATATATTACATACTTATTGTTAATATATATTTTTATAATCGTCTATGAATGGTGAACGTGGAAATGAATCTTATCCCGTCCTCGAGACGATAATCCGTATGTACGTAGGGGCGACAATATAATTTCCTTAATGTGTGGAATTGGATGGTATTTTAATTTTAAAGAGACATTATAATGTTATTTTAATTATTTATATACATATTACTCATCATTATATCCATCCAAATAACATTGTGTGGAATAACAAATCACACCACGATGTGGAGATGGTAAGCCATACGTTCGCACACATGGTGACATTATCATTCATAGGATGGATAGAATAATGAATATGGTTGTAAAATATTTATAATAACATCACAATATATATATATATATAAGGTATTTGAGTTATTTTTTTGGTATGTTAATAACAAAGAAAGTGTAAGTGGAAGAGGAAAAGAACTTGAAAGAGGGTGGTGAAATATTAACCTCTTCTTTGGGTTCTTCTTTTTGACTTGATCAAAATGGATCCATAGGTTGGATTTTTGACCAAAGTAAGGACACTAAGATGAAGGTAGGATAGTTGGGAGGATATTTGGTTAGGGTTTGGCTGATCCAAATGGCTTTGGAGGTGTGAAATTAAGAGAGGGTGAAGTGCATTTTATAAGAGAGGTGAGGGTCACTTTAGGAAAAGCATGAAATATTATTTTATAATAAAATCATTTTTGATTTATAATGGCTCAAAAATGAATTATTTAAAGCATAATGTGGTTATGGGTCTAAAAAAATTCAACCAATATGTTTTAGATAGGTTTAGGTCTTCATATTAACCTAATATTTTTGATTTATCTCTTAGTTAAATATTTTAACTTTTACCATGTTTTCTTGTATTCTTACACTATATGGTTAATAAAATTACTCTAAACTTCAAAGATAACGATAAAGTGGTTCATTAATGAAATATATAATATTATTTACTCCCTTTGACTGAACCTTATATTTTTAGGAATATTATATCAACTAATACTATAATATTTGTTTTAAAAATTAATCTACGTCGATTTTGACATAATTTGGTATTTATTTTTTTAAAGTAATAACAACTTTATTACTTCCAAAAAGATACATTACAGAAACCATAACATGTCATATTCACTTTTAATTTTCGTGGATGTCATAAAAACTTTGAAATTATATTTATTTTTATATTTATAATACTATTTGTTTGATTCTTTCATTAATAAGGTAATTAATGCATCATCATTGGGTCATAAATAAATTAAACTATCTAATGTATAAAAATTATAAATAAAATAAAATTATATAGGAATTATTCTTAGATTGATAATGAATATTTATAGTCAAATTTATATTGTGTGTAACCCTATATTAAAAATGGTTTAGTTATTAAACTTTGAATTTAACACTTTTAACTCTTCTTTCAATAAAATAATAATAAATGTCCTAATCTAATCCAAGTTGACCTAGAAAATCATAATTTATACCTAAGGTGGTTTTTGGTCGAAATAAACTTATCCAATATAATTAGGACACGTGTTAGGGTAATTATAATATAATTTTTACCTTTAATTACCCTATTTACTTTTTACCAGGGTAAATAAAAGTCAAAAGTTACTATTCACCAAAAATTATTTTCATCTTATTAAACCAAATTTTACTTACTAAGGTTCACTATGTCTCTCTAATTTTTTATATTAAACTCACAGAAGCGTTAAAATTATGTTTTATGCAAATCTTCAAATGCTCCTAGAAGGTGGGTAAAAGACGGTAAAATTTCAATAAATTTTTTATATATTTAAACTTATTATAAAATAACTCCAATGAATTACATTCAACATATATAGGTATTTTGTATATATTTTGACCTAAAATAAATTAAAAAAAATAATTATTTAAATGAAAAGTTTGTTTTAACTAATAACACAATGTTTTTCATTATTAATCAAAATTTGAAAGTTTTCAGAAACATACCAAAAATTCACCCTAAGCTAATTTTGATATTACAAATTCAGAAATGAAGTATATTTTACCAAATTAAAAACATATAAATTGAATTTATTAATTTAAAATTAATTATCATTGTCAAAACCAAGAAGTGTATTTTTAAGAAATAATAACTACCAAAAGATTGACACTTGTTTATGTCCAATTTCAAAGTGAAATTACTTACAATGACCAAAAGTGGATTAAATGGTAAAAATATAATCTAATTATAATTCAAAACCATTAATTTTTATAGTCTAAAAATATAATTTATTTTTATTAAAAAATTTGTTTTCAGTTAAAATTTTTATTTTTCACTATTCACCCAAATATGAAAGTTATCCGAAAAACACCAAAAATTTAACAAAACTAAATTTTTATGTCCAGATTCTAAAGTAGAAGTTTATTTTGTCAAATTTAATATATAAAAGTTTCAAATATTGTATTTAAAAAGGGTTTTACAATAAAAGGCAGTAAAATTTAATTTTAAAAAAATACTTTATTTATCTGAAAAAATGAATTTGTTCTTATATTATGTCTAAGAAACTCATAATATGGTTTCTAAAATTATAAGGATTATATATAAAATTCAAAAATCAGTTAATACTATTCATAACCGCTTTTTAACAGCTATATTGATAAGTCGTGGTGCACTTGAATATAGTGTTGTGTGTAGTGCAAGTTATTTAATTACTTTGAAGAAATAATATACTATGAAATCTTGGGGTGTTACGACTAAGAACATAAAATTGTCTCCTCTAGAATATGTCATTCAGAGGTTTGTTTATGTTATGCCCACCCGATGGATGAATATTGTAAAGGTAACTTTTATAAGATGATACAAATGTATTTGGATATCTACTATTTAAATTTCAAGGTATTTGGAAATGTGTACAATATTGTTTGGAAGAATAAAAAGAGATTACTCATTAGGTCATCGATCAACATTCCACCTACCCTAATTTGAGTTTATAAAGGGGAGAACTAATGAAATAATTTCTCCATGATATTTTACATGAACCTTAATAATAAAGTAATATTTCTAAAAAATATATAATCACCTCTTATGGAGGTCAGTAACCTGGTATAAGCCTCATTGATTGATGTTGGGTCCATTCTGCCGATGAGAATAAGTGTTCACATTTAATGATTTATTTGGGCTTATGGGATTTTGAATGGGCTCTTGGTGCAAAAGTAAAATTTGTAGCCCACAAACCCTGGAATCACTGGAATTGGATCAAATCTTGGGATTTTATACATGAAAAATAGAATTAATAGAAAACTACTAAATTTACAGAATTAAACAATTTTCACATTTAGGAAAAAAATTCACCAAAAATAATAAAATGATGCAAACAAGCCAATATTGATTATTTATAAGGGGTTAAATAATTGATAAATATATGAATAATAATGATAATATTATCTATATAACCTATCCTTTAGATATTACCATGTGAAAAATTATTGAGAAGAAGTCACAATGCTTATGATCCCCCAAAACAAGATTGTCAAACATAATCTATTTATAGTCATTATTATGTATTTATACCATAGGGAACATCCTTGTGTTCACCGTCATAGTATCATATAGTTCCCATTATTATTGAAAACTACAATAAAATATTTATTTGATAAATAATCTATCAAAATTACCATATACATAGGGGATGAAGAAATATCAACACTATTATGGTAGGAATACATCCTAAAAAACTATCTGTATACATGATATTGAAATAAAAAAGTACTATTAATATTGGGTTTATGAAACCCATATTCACAAGATAATATTCAATATAATTAATTGTTTTGATATTTTTCGTATGAGTTAGGAGCTCATTATGTGAAGTTGGATGGGACTGGGATGGAAGAGCCTTAGAGAGCCTTATAAAGAGTTTTCAAGCCATTTTTTAAAGATCAATCACTTTGGTTTTATGTGGGTTGTCTTTAATAAAATACCATTATATTTTATTCATTGTTATATGGAATTCAATGTGAATAGTCTCCACTATAGGTGATTCCTTTAAATGAAATTAAAATTCATTAACTAAATAAAAAATTTAATTTTATAGTTACCATTTAATTGAATTACTTGGCTTAAATGAGTAAGTACATGGTCTTCATTAGTCCTAGGACCCCATATTGATGCCTCAATTTCCAATGGATGGGGATATGAAATTTCATTGTTTGGTCATGTCCAAAACACACAGAGGGTTTCTCCCTATGTTAATTTGGAGAAGTTATGACGTGATGACCATTTGTGTGATCCTTATACACCTCCGAGAGGAGTGAGTTGAACTGTGATGATTGGCCTGAGTGGGACATTTAAAGGGATAAGGGAAATATTAGATCCATTATTATTATGGTGTGGATCTATGTGAAATGATAATACAACCACTTTTTTTACCATTCCTTGGTGGATAGACCATAAATAGACTTTTACTAGTTTTTGTGAGCGACTAATCTGAGTGTCCAAAAAATTTGAGAATGTATCTATGACATATCTTTGTTGGGTTTTTAAAGAGGCATAAAATTTATGCCCATGAGGCTGTTATATGATATGGAACTAAAAAGGACCATTACTTACTTCATCTGAGGGGTTATGGATCGAGAAACTTGACTAATATTGAGGTACCTAGTGGGGTTCATCTGTAGATATGTTTACCTAGATGACACAAATTAGGGTACCCATCCCTAGTTTGACGTTATGTGGGTGCATGGGGGTATGTGTAAATATAATTGTGGCGGTCATCCAATAACCCATACTGAACATGTGATCCTACAAGTATATGGGAACTGGTGATTGGTTTAGGGATTTTACAACCCCTATCTTATATTTATACATTCACCAAGATATCTTAAATTGAACTACAAATACCCTGACATACGTCCAAGGACATTGATGATGGGTCTAATTTGGTGTGATAGTGGTTTTGTATTTTTAAATATATATTTAATAGGATTTAGATTTTGAGCCTCATGTGATTCTATGAGATACGACTTGGAAGTTATGGTATTTTCATGGATACCTAGTGAGTATCATGAGATTCGACTATTGAGGCATGCCAAGATTCATTTGGAAATCAGGATTCATCCTATGGTCTATATAGGATTCTCTAGACACAATGGGTCCCTAGGTAGCATAGAATGCCTATGATCAAGCAATTGAATCTTGGGGATTATTGTTATGATGATTATTACTATGAGATTCCTAGGTCACCCCTATGGTGTACCTATTCATGTATGATGAAATTATTTGTATCTAATATATATACCAAGGGTACTTAGGATCTAACCAGTTGGAATGGTGGTATGGGAGATTATTTTGATTTATTTATTTCATGAGGTTCATAATAATTAGATTCAATCCATTTATTATATTGGAGTTTGGAGAGCTTCCCAAGACATTTAGGATCTGGCTGTTGAGCCTTCAATGATAAGTTGTTTTCTATTTTAACCATAGTAGTATGAATGTCTGGTTAAAACCAAAGTATCAAATATTTATATGGTTGGAATAATGTCTTGACATGTTGAGATACACCCCAAAAATGGTCTAAGTAGGTACGGTCAATTGTTCCTACAAACCAAAGGATTGATAGTAGTTTAATTAAATATATTTATTTCCTAAATCCATTCATTGATTGTAGTTAGGCATATAAAATAAAAATATCACTAAATTTATGGTTATGTATTGGATAGTGTTAGTGGTGACCTACTGAGTTATGTACACACACCCTGATTGAGCCTCCATTTCTCTGGGATACCCATATAGACTCTCACTAGTTGTAGGTTAAAATTGTGTAGTGGCCCATGTTCCAATCATCAAGCATGATGTCTCAAACATAGTAGATTGAGAGGAGTCATGTAATTAAGTTTTATAAGAAACTAGTGTATTTTTTAATATTATTCATTTTTTATATCAATTTTTCATGTTGGTGATATTTATATATTTTTTATTTTGAGTATGTTTATTCAAGTTGTATGGTACATTTAATTTTGAAATATTATGTATTATTTATATTGTATCCTCTATAGTAGATATTTTTTGGATAATTATTATTGATTTGTTTTATCATTTTTCATGAGGATAAAAAAGGGTAAATTCTCCCCATGGTGCCTCATCAAAGCCTCACTACTATTCAATAGGCTCTGGTATTTGGGGAGGCACACCTGAGGTCATGTGGCAGTTTTTATTGCTAATATATTATGTAAGATAGGATGGGGAGTTACATAGGATGTTTTTTATTCCTATTATCCTCACTATTCATTGTATTGGGGAATTTATCTTCATAACTATCAAACTGATTTCATTTTAAGCATTGCATTGTGGGCATTGCATTAGTTTTTCCATTATTCTCCGTTGTTTTATTAATTGGAATCTTCACATTTATATGGAAATTATGTGATCGGTGGCCCACTTTAAAGTATATAAATCATTTTTTGATCCTTATAGATAATTTATTGGGTTCTTCCTCCAATTTATAACATCCATGTGGTTGATTTTTATCTATGCATTTTATTTTTCAATATACATTCCCTAAAAATCCATTTTTTATTTCTTATCACCATACCCAAGATTTAATTAGGGTCTAAAGTTTCCATTTGAACCATAAGTTAGCATCTAATAATTTATCTATTTCCATTTAAGTATATTATAGAAATTCTTTTTCAAAGGATTGGTTTCAAGATATTAAAGAATTTATTGATCTTTCTTTCAGTTTTATAAATTAAACTAGAGGCATTACTTATGAGTCACAAGAAGTTTTCCTCATTAGTACTATCAAATTCAACCACCTTTTATTTTATCTCTAAAAACAATCACTCTATTTTGTATGAATACTTCAGGGAAAATATTTGGTGAATAATATTATCATACACACCACCTATTCCATAGAGTTTAATTTTCTTCCTTTTATGTCGTATTCTTAATGAGGGCCCCCAATTGTTTAGCAATACTTTCCAAATGATAAGGATCTAAAACAACATTATCATGGTTTGAATAATAGATAATAGAAATTAACTTCTATATTGGATTGATAAATTGCATAGAATCTAGTGGATATGAGGATCTACTAAAGGTGTTTGGGAGCTGTCACATGAGAGACTTGATAAAAAGTTGTTAATCACATGGTTCATTCAAGAGATCAATATGGTATTAATTATTTTTCGTTACACGAGATAGTTGGGTGAAAATAAGAACAAGATTTTTAACTCTATCTTTCATCACTTTTCATTTCTAAGTGAAACAATCATTTTTCATTCCATCACACTCACGATAAACTTGATTTATTATATTTCCATCCATTTACTAAAATAAATAAAATCTAGGGATTAGAATAATTAATTCAATAATCAAATAAAAATTAAAACATTTATATTATAATAATTAATTTATAAATGCTACATATACCCTAACATATGAATTTTTTGGGATTACTTCTTGTCTATGAATGTTTCTTTTACTATTTGGCTATTTAATGTAACATTTAATATATTACATGATCAAAAATTTTTAATATATTAAAATCCTCCATAATGGTTTTTAAAGATAATTTTAATCAAACCAAGAATATCCCTAGGGAGTGTAAAACTAGGTGTACAGTTAGTCTCACTTGTTAATCACCAAATGAATATTTATTTTGTACCCAACCCGCATTTTATTGGTAGTATTAACGCTGGATGATTTTTTCCTGCACCTCTATCCACATGTAGTATCCTGAGAGTAATTTCATTTATAAGAAACCACAAAATATTTACTTTAACAAAAATTTCAAATGTTTTTCTATATTTATATTTATCCCAAATGTTTTCACTATTTCATTCTAGTCCCAATCCAGCAAAATAATTCATCCTATCTTGGATAACTATTAAGGAAAACAAAGTTAAACGTGCTTGTATTTTTCATGATTTGTTAGTTAATGGTTTTTCCTAACTCTATAAAATTAAAAAACTAAAATGCATTTATGGTGTTAGTGACTTAATAGTTTTAAAAATATTGTAATTTTTAATGATTATGTTTGGGTTGCTTTAGTGGGTTTTCGAATCTAATATTAAATAATTTGTTTATTATAATCTTCTTCGAGTATGCAGGTTTAGTAAATCACAACTAGTATCAAAGACAGGGTTAGATAATTTCAAATATTAGGAAGAGTAAACTATTGAGTAATTGGTATCCATTAGGATTGGTAAATTATCAAGGTATAGGTATCACAAAATAATAGTATCTTATCTTCAAAAGAGATTAAGAAGAAGTATAAATAGAGGTGATAAGATGCATGAGATCCCCAAAAGTAATCCATTTGATCTTGATTGATTTTTTTTATTAAAACATTTGAAAAATAATTTAAATGATCTACCCTCATACCTTTATATAGAGTAGGTAATATAACCATTTATAAATATAATAATTAGATCCTATATGAATTATCCTCTGATCATTATCAATTTGATAATTGGGGATGACTTGGAAAATTTCATGATCATTTTCCTTTAATACCTTTGATTTATTGAGAATCACATGGTGATTATTTGCCTTATTAGAGTAATAAAATATGACCATTTAAGGATATATAGATTAAAATAATAAATTTCCATGATAACTGACTACTATTTGTTAGGGATTGGCAGGATTGGTATGCTAGATATAACCATCAAATGAATTACTTAGGTTCTGTAATATATTTTCATTCTGATTTAGTCTTGATATTTTTTTACCTTTAGTGAAGTATGAATAATGAAATTGATTCTAGAAAACTCTTCACATTCTTCAAATTCAACTATTATAAGCATCGTCTATCTTTTTAAATATAATAACACTAATCTAGTATATATCAACATGTGGATTCTATATCCTTTTATTTTCTTTTATTCATCTCCATTTTTATAATTTATCATATAAAAAGTGTATATATACATGTTCAACAAAAAATAAATATCTAATGGTTCTGGAAATACATTAATTTGGTGGATGAAAATCATTTTACCTAATGTATGAAACGATAATAATTCTTATTTTAATGATCATAATGAATGGTATAATAATGTGTAAATCTAACATAAAAAAATTTCATTTATTTTGACTAGAGAATTTATCTATTGATTGAGACAAAAAATATAATGAAGCTTTTATCATCCCTTATATGTTAAAATATTTGTTTCAAATATCACTTTCCGAAATTTTTAATATAAAAAAGAAAAGGAATATAACTAATATTAGTCCATTTTAACAAACTAAACCCCTTAATGGATAATAAAGGTATCGAATTGTACTCATACCATTTTTAATTGAATGAGTTAAATGGGGATTTTGTTCCATTAGAAAACTTTTTATTCAAAATTTTCCCTCTTTAATACAGTTTTAGCAACAAAGAGTAGATATAAAATATTGAACTATATTTGGAGAGAGTTATTTTTATAAAAATAAAAAGTTTTAAAAAATTGATTAAATTGATAGTCAACATTTTAATGTTGAGAAACCTGAAGCATGGTGGGAATATATTTTAAAAATAAAAATAAAATAATTTTGTAAAATGTTTCAGAAGAAAATTTAATGAGATTTTATAAGGAGTTAATAATCATAATTTTCATAATACATTAACTTAGATCTATTTTACAATTACACTATGGACCTACAATTAATGTTTTATTTCAAATGAATCATATGATCTTAATTAGTTTCAGGTAACTTGACCATTTTTTAAATAATGAACTTTGATTGGTCTAAATTTTAAGTGTCATGGTATCTATAATTTAATTCTTATTTATTTTTAAATGATAATATTGGTAATATTTTATTATAACAAGATATATATGTTTTTTAAAACATTTCATTCATATATGTTTCAATATTTCATTCCAAAAAATATTAAATTTTATTTTCCTCAAATTTATGGGTTAAGTATAATTAAACCATGATATATATAATGAATTTTTTTGACATTCCTATAGGTATAAAAATAAAATATTTTTCAACTTAAGTAACAATTTGATAATTATAATGAAAAAGAGTATTATGTATTCATAAAAAAATAATTTTTTTTAAATGAAAAAGTTTTGTTTATCACTTTTTATATAATTTTATGAATCCCATATATTTTTCATTTCATCTATTTTTCTCCTCCTCCATATTATTCCAATATTTTAATCCTTGATTTTTTTATGGAAAGAAATTCAAATTAGTAATTTCCTTGGCTAAATTGGGGATTAGTAAAAATAAGAAGTGGACTAGTTATTCCCTAATCTATGAGAGATTTCATACAACATCCTACCATTCAATTAGTTTTTCAGAGATCTATTTTGAATGAATGAATGAAAATGAGAATTATTATAAATAAAGGAAAAGGGGTAAATCTCATTTTAATTTAATTGAATTGAAATTTTTTCGGATTTTTTTAAAGATTTAAAAGTTAGTAGTGAAAAATTCACACATTTTAATTTCCAATGAGGGGGTGTTTTCTCTATTTATAGTTTTATAATGGAAATAATTCATAAATACCCAAGGAAACATAACACATATATCCATTAAATTTAATTATCATTATTTTAATATAAAATCTAAAAAATCACCATATAATTCATTTAAAAAAATGATAAGTATTTTTAAAAATATATATACAATTCCTCGATTATTATACTATAAGTATACATGAGATATGATTGGTATAGAAAAAATTATAAAATAATTTAAAAAAAGATATGTATAACCAAATATGAATATGATAAAAACATAGAAATATTTTCTTAAGGCCTATTAAAATAAATTTTTAGTATTAGATTTACCGTTAAATATATTATAATGATTTTCTCAACATGAATTCCTGCACTATATTCAACAAAAGATTAAAAACATTAAAAAAACTAGTACATTAGTTTTAGGAATAAACCACTTAATTTGAAAAAAACTTCTCATATTTAGTTTATTTTAATTATATATCATTACCCAATTAAAATTTGAATTTATTTTTAAAAAATATTGAGTGAATATAAAAAAATTTATTTTCAATGATATGTTAGAGGCACTTTTCTAAAATTCCATATTTCCAAAAAATATAATATTTTCAAATCGTATCAAATTATTCCCATCCAGGGATACAATATAGATTCAAATGATAAAGGATGAGTTTTTTCTTCAAATATTAACTTATAAATAAATAATATTTTAGATCATTCTAAGATGGTGACAACTAGGCTCACTTCCGTTCCAAGATGGTGAAAATTGGGCCCACCACTCTCAAAGTCTCAATGTCTATACATGGTTTAAGTGAAGTAACTCCCCTAAAAAGAACATTATCTATCAAATATGTTGTAATAATTTACTACCTCCCAAGGTCACTTTCTCATCCTTCTTTTTATATTACTCTAAAAGATATCAGTTTATAGACTTATAAGTCTCTTCTATGTTAATCTATATGAACTCCCTCCGATGATCATTTGGAAGATTTTTTTTATTCTACATCATAATTCTAAAAATTATGCTTCAATGTATACCCTTTACTTATTCCAATTCCACGTCGATATATAATCAAATCTATAAGAGAATATTTGAGTATTTGAGCTTCAAACAAACTTCACACAATCATAAAACATATCCTCAAAATTGAATAATTTCTTCAAAATAATTATGTTCTTTGTATTAAAGATTCATTACATCATCATGTTTTATGTATATAAGATGTTATATAAATCTAGTGTTCAATATAACCACAATTAGTAATAACACTATCCAGTTGATTCAAATATTCAATGAATCACATGTTGTTGACTACCATTCTACTTCTTATTCATTCTACTTTCATAAATAACTCATTTCTTTTACTCTCTTTTTTATCCAAGTTCTATAAATTAATTCTTTAATTCTTTAATTATATCCATTTACCTCTATCTACATATATTTGATAAGAATTTAATGTTGAAATTTAATTAATTAACTACCCAAAAATTCATCTTCTTCAAATTTATCCTTGAAAACACTTTTATGTAAATATTGACTATTGAAATGTATTTATTTGGATTAATTATATACAATAACATACATATTGTAGAAAATTTATAACATATCAATCCTATCTGAATTATTTATATTTCATCATTCATGATGTAATGACATTCATCATTGAATTATGTATTGTTTTTTTCATTAGTTTTTATTTAAATTACTGTTGTATCACAGAATGATATAGAGTTTCATAGTGAAACCTTTATTTATATTATAAAACACGATGAATATTATCCTTAATAGTCTACCTCAATTTTATATAGTCTCAATATTTAAGTGTGGTTATTTTAATTACAGTGATACTTTTTCATCATGGTGTGATCAAATTACAAAGATTCACAATCTAAAAAACTATTATAGTGTGACTCACTTACACAACATTGTGATCTTCAAATAAGAAGTACCACTAAATGTTTTCTATGAATCTTCATGGAATGGATGATATTTTATAGTGTGATAGTGTGTTTCAACATTTTAGAAAGAAATCATATATATTACGCCTTGATCTTTAAGTGTGATTCATAAACCTTACCCATCATCCATTTATGGCATGACACTTGTACTTTCACCATGACTATTTTAGATGACCCTTATATTTGGTAAAACTTAAATTTAATATTTCTCTATTTTTATATAAGCCATATTAGTACTTACATATTCATACATAGTACAATAATTTCCTATATTTCAGAAATTTGTAAGATCTTACACATCATATAAATATATTACATATATGAGGATAATATATTTTTACTTTTCCATATTGCTACATCCTGAACGATTTTACACAACATTCAAAAACCTAATATATCTAGGGTATAGTTCCATATTTTTTTTAAAATTTCCAAAACAAAGTCAACTTATTTTAGGTTACCCATATTTATCAGTTTCTTTTATATCCCTCTCTATGAAACATTAAAAATTAAAAAATCTTCCAATACTGATATATATTTTTTGGTTGACCTATATATATACCAGTGATTAATTTTCTATTTTTTTCATACTGGTCCTAGTGATCATTATATATTGTATTATAGAACATATTTTCTATTTTTTAGATTGTAACTATACTCATAACATGATCTATGTACTCATACATTGATTTTCTTTCAATAACTTCTGAAATCTCCAATGTATATCTCTGGAAATATCATCATGTATGTAAACTTTTTTCGATATATCAAAATCATATCATAGTTCTTCTAAATACATAATAAATTATTCAATTCCATTTCCATGATATATAGTGATATGAGGGATTATTTAAAATCATATCTTGAACAAAACCAACCCAAACGATTTTCTAAAAATACTTCTCACAACTTCTTCGAAACACACAACCTTCAAAACCACCTGTAATCAATAACATTTACTTACTATAAAAAAATACAACATAAAACCCCTAGTTGGATACAACCTTCCCCTTTAGATTCTGTTGATGATAATTCCATAAAATATATAAACCATCAAGATAGTGGGATAAAATATCCCTTTTCCATTTCAATCTCAGATCCCAAAACATACAGATTTTATAGACTTATTTCCCAAATTTTCAACAAATTTTAAAAGGTTTACCATCACCATATACATCACTCCTTCTCCCTCTTTTTTTCCATAAAAAGTATTGGGGTTTCTTCACCTAATTCCCTGTGTTTTAATTAATATTATTCAATAAGTTTATTAATAAATATCATCACCTTGAAATTACTCAAATAATAACTATATTTTGAAAACAAATGCTTATCATGTATATTAAATTTTAAATATCCATAATATTACACATAAATGTACACTAAGATCCATTTACCATTAAAAAAATATATTTAGAGAGTCTAAAATATCTCTTTTGGTGACCCATACATTCATCATTTCCATAAATTTGTTTAAACCTTAAAAACATTCATCTATTTGAACAACATATAAAATATTTTTAGAAACATTAAGTTTAGTTAAACTATCATTAATTGTATCTTTATTATCTGACCAATTTCATTTTTAGTTTCATTCTTCTCAAAGAATTTTAGTTATAGAATTTACTACTAGGAAATGAGTTATCAAAAATGCATATAAGTATAATAAGTTAGAAAACTATGTATAAAATTAGTGTGTAAGTTAATAAGTTCAATTCCATTCATGTCACCCAATTACATCTATAGGCTTATGAAATTTTGGAAACTACATGTCACGACCCATCATCGGGGCCCGTACCGTGACTACCCCAAGCCCGCCTTCCATAGTCCAGGGGCTGGCGACTAGCACCAAGGCGTAATTCCCGATAAAAGGGAAGTCCTTACCTTTGTAAAGTAAACAAACACTCAGAGTAAGAAAGAAGAAGTAAAAACTAAGTAATAACTAGGTACAATAGTAAGTGCGGAAAAGTAAGTGGGCCAGTATAAAAACCCAAAATGAAAGTAAAGTACAACTAGAAAGGGAAAACAGCAACTGAAAGTAAAGCTGCAATGTCGAGCCGTCCACTGGAAGTCCCACCTGAAGGGTGGGTATAGATAGTCTCCACAACTCCACGGGTCCAGCCGTCCGTTCCGTGTACGTCCCGCCCAGTGGTCCACCTCCATGTACCGACTCGCTCCACAAGACTCAACCATGATCAGCGCTGTCCGTCGTCTGCAACCAACACAATGTAGTGCGGGCATAACTCATGCAGGGGTGAGTATAAGCTACTCAGTAGGGACCCCAAGACCCCCGAAGGTCTACCAGAATCCACAAAGGATAATCCACAAAGAAAAGATACAATCACGAAGTAACATCGGACACTACTTAGGTATATTCCCATATATATACCTAAGTCATCAATTCCAGTTCGGCTCCAACATCCGAGCCCAAGTTCGACCACGTCCACATAGGATAACACAACACAATCCACACAGGAAAGCAATTCAATCATATCGAAGATAATGATTGAAAGTCAATATTCAGCTCACACAGGTATACTTCTTCGTAAGACGATAGAGATGATCATATGTAGCCACTGATTCATCTAAGCCGTCGTACCCACACAGGATCGATAGGTACTAACCCCCGTAATGACCCACAAATGATCGATAGGTAACTAACCCCCACAATGACCCACACAGGATCAGAACCACACTGGATCTGTCGGCGCTGGCTCACACAGGACCGCTGAGCGCTGACCCACACAAGTTCGGTAGCACTGATCCAAGTAGGATCGCTGAGTGCTGTAGTCGTCGCCGTCGAATCCACGGAGGATTTTTGTACAGTCGTCATCGTCGTCGCAGTCGCAGCCAGCTCTAGGGTTCCCGCACACAGCAAGCTCGTTTGGGAGGGTCCGCTCCACGAGCTGAGGGGATGATACATCAACTAACACATATTTCAGAGTTGATGTATCAAAAAGTTCTGAATCGTCAACAGGAACTCAACGTCACAGACGGTGCGTTAATCGGACGCCCGATCTGAGAGTTATTGGCTTTTTCATTCCAGGGGCCAGATGGTTTTTAAGTCAAAACCAACCCGACCCTACTCCAACTGCATCCAAACCTCGAGCGGAGTAAGCCAAAAGGTCCGTCTCACTAAAAAGAATCCATCAAAGTCTACGACACATTAATCGGACGTCCGGAGCTCAAGTTATAAGTGTTTCCGCTCTGAGGGCTTGGTTGGTTTCGTGCTCGAACCAACCCCGCCGAACCCAAAGTACTACGAAACATTGAGCGTAATATATCGAAACGACCGTCTCAATCCAAGGATCGCATCTCCGCTAACGGTGCATCGATCGAAGGTCCATATCCCAAGTTTTGGGCAAAAGAGAAAAAGAGGTCCGGAAGTGGGGGTTTCGGGCTCGGACCAATCCGGCCCGAGACCCCCTGGGTCGGCCCGAACTGGGTCGACCCGAACCAGGTCTGGGTCCGGCCTGCTTGGCACGGCCCGACCCTGCTGGTGTGGCCCGACCCGGCCTGGGCGCGGCCTGACTTGGCGGTCCGGCCTGGGGGCTCGGCCCGACGCACTGGCGCTGGCCAGGTGGCTCAGCCGAAATGGCTGAGTGTTTGGGGTGCGGGGGGCGCGCTGCCCCCCGCCTGTTCGTAACCACATCCCCCATGTGGGGGGCTGCTCTTGTATGGTCAGCCGGGGGTCATAACCCCCGGCTCCTCCTCTGACCGGCCGGCCCGCTCCGGCCGGCCGGCTGCTGCCGCCACGGGACAAGCATGGGCCGGTCCCCCTGCTCCGACACCGGCGACCCAAAACCTGCCGCCAGTCCCTACTCCGCTGTGGCCTTGGTCCATCTGGCACGGCGCGACGACATCGTGCCCCTCCGCCGTGGCTCCGATCCTGCAGCGGTGTCTTCGAGGTTCTCCGACACGGCGCGACGGCGCCGCGCCTTTGTTCGACTTCAATGGCGTGGCGCGACAGCGCCACGCACCCTTGCCGTATGATCCCACGCGGTGACATTGCACCGTGCCACATTCCTTCGAACCGCATCAACACAACTTACAAGGGAGTAGGTTAGGCCATGTTTGTGCAGTCCGTCCCCCTCCCATTAATCGATAGCAAGAAACAATGTTTCACGAAGAACGAAAATGGAAGTATTCACGAACAAAAACAAAATCCCCTACCTCATCGAATTTGTTGAGAGAGAGTTCATCGTGGAATTTATCGTCACGGAAGAAGGCATCGCGGAAGGATAGGGTCGTTGGCGTCGCGGTACACGACATCGCGTAGTTGATCTCTGAGGATTCGGCGTTCTTTGTCGGAGATCTGTGCGTTCTTCACATTTTTCACGTTCTTCGACGAAGAAGATGAAGATCTTCAAGCCTCCTCTTTTTCTCCCAATCCCCTCTCAACACAACAATTCCAACCAAAAATAAAATAAGTGCTTCACTTATTTTAATATCATGACTTAAGTTTTAAAATTCAAAAATTGAATTTAAGCCACTTAATTAAAAGTTTTCATTAAAAGGAGGTTAAGGGGGGTTATGGAAAATAAAGGGGTGGGGTTCGTGTGGGCCCCACCGCCCTCATAACCCCTCTTGGGTGGTTACCCAACTTCCACCCAAATGTTAACCACTAGTAAAAAATAAAAATTGTAGCTCAATTTTTATTTTTAACTTCCACAATTTTTAACAACTCCTCCCGTGTAAACGCAACTTCGGAAAAGGAGTTCCTAATTAATTACCGGTGATGAGAATTCATCGGTGCCCTCGGAATTCGATTCCGAGCACCGGTTCAAAATTTAGGAAAACCCGCTCGTTCGTTCACTGAACGTACCCGAGCTAAACTTCGGATAACAATTTCGGGCACACCGGGCCTCGGAATCAAGTGCCGCCAGAAATCGTGTTCTTGTAAAATCCCAAAGAAAATTAAAAAAAATTTCCCTTGAATTTTATGGGTCTTCACATTAATCCCACCTCAGGGCTTTACGTCCCTGTAAATATACATAATAAACTAGGGGAACAAATGTGGGTACTGTGCACGCATCTGAGCCTCCCACTCCCAAGTGCTCTCCTGGAGGTTCCCATGCTGCCATCTGATGCGCACTAGAAGAATCAACCGTCCACGTTGGAATCGCTCCTATCGATCCTCGATTTCCACTGGGACCTCCGGAAAAGTCGCCCCATCGTTTATGTCCAGCTCCCCATGGTCAATGATATGCATCGTGTCGTGCACGTATCTCCTCAGATGAGATACATGGAAGACATCTTGCACCCGGTGTAACTGAGGTGGTAGAGCCAGGCGATAAGCCACTTCGCCAATCCTGTTGAGGACCTGGAATGGTCCAATGAAGCGTGGAGACAACTTTCTGCCTCATCCAAATCTCCGTAATCCCCGTCGAGGTGAGACCCGCAAGAAGACGTGGTCGCCATCCTCGAACTCCAGTGGCCTCCGCCTCCTGTCAGCATAAGACTTCTGCCGGCTTTGAGCTATCCTCATCCGCTCCTGGATGACCTGGACCTTCTCTGTCATGTCCTGAACCATCTCCAGTCCCACAAGTGCTGACTCCCCAGGGTCTATCCAGCACAGAGGAGATCTTCAAGGTCGGCCATACAACGCCTCGTATGGTGTCATCCCGATGGTGGAGTGGTAGCTGTTGTTGTACGCGAACTCCACCAAGGGTAGGTGGTCCTCCCAGCTGTGACCAAAGTTGAGGAAACATGCGCGGAGCATGTCCTCGAGTGTCTGAATGGTCCTCTCCATCTGACCATCTGTCTGGGGGTGAAAGGCGGTGCTCAGACGTAGCTGCGCCCCGAATGCCTCCAGCAACCCCTTCCAAATCTGGGAAGTAAAGAGAGCATCTGGATCGGAGAAGATGGATGATGGCACACCATGAAGCTGTACAATCTCCGGAACATAGAGACGTCCCAATCTCTCCACTAATACCTGCTCTCTGATGGGTAAGAAGTGAGCTGACTTGGTGAGTCGGTCGACAATCATCCATATGGAGTCATGACCTCTGTAAGAGCATGGAAGTCCAGTCACGTAGTCCATAGATATCCCGTCCCACTTCCACTCCGGGACCTCCAAGGGTTGTACCAAGCCTGCTGGTACCTGGTGCTCCGGCTTCACCTGCTGGTAGGTGAGGCATCGAGAAACGAACTCTGCCACAACCTTATTCATACCCGGCCACCAGTGCTGTCGTCTGAGGTCCTGGTACATCTTCACGACTCCTGGATGTACCGCTAGAGGGGAAGTGTAGAACTACCTCAGAACCTCCTCCTGTAAAGCAGCTGGTACCATGGTACGTCCTTTGAAAAGGATGACGTGCTCTCCTCCCATAGAGAATCCATCAGATGCCTGTCCTGAGGATATCTGGGCACGCCGCGTCTCACAGTAATTGTCCCCACGATGCGCCTCTATGACCCACTGAAGAAGTGGAGGAGTGAATATGAGTGACTATAGAAAGGCTGCTCCATCACTATCCACGAAGGATATCTGCATAGCGGCTATTTGATCTGTCGCCTCCCCAAGTAGTTGAATGCCCGTCCTCCTGCTGAGGGAATCAGCCACTACGTTCCCCTTTCTAAGAGTATAGAATATCTCAAAGTCATAATCCTGGAGGAACTCGAGACATCGTCGCTTTCTCAGGTTCAGGTACTTCTACGAGAAGATGTACCTGAGACTCTGGTGATTTGAATAGACTGTAAAGCGCTCTCCCATTAGATAGTGTCACCACATCTTCAGAGTAAAGACCACTGCTGCTAACTATAGGTCATGGGTGGCGTAGTTCTGCTCATGATACCTCAACTGACGTGATCCGTAGGAGATCACTTCCCACTCCTGCATCAGGACACATCTGAGTCCGATCCCTGATGCATCGTAGTAAACTACGTACCCTACTCCCTCCTCTGGTAGCCTCAAGATAGGTGCACTGGTCAATCTCTATCTCAGCTCCTAGAAGCTCTGCTGACATCTGTCTATCCACATGAAGGGTTTCCCCTTCTTCATCAAAGATGAAAACGGTGTCGTAACTCTGGAGAAGTCTGACACGAATCTCCGGTAGTACCCAGCTAGTCCCAAGAAACTCCGCACCTCCGTCACGCTCCTGGGTGGCTCCCAAGCTAGCACTGCCTCGATCTTCGCAGGGTCCACCACAAATCCCGCCTCAGAGATGACGTGTCCCAAGAAGTGGACCTCGCGTATCCATAACTGACACTTCGAGAGATTACTATAAAGCTGGTGCTCTCAGAGTGTGTCCAGTACAACCCGTAAGTGGTAGGTGTGCTCCTCATCTACCATCGAGTATATCAAAATGTCGTCAATGAATACCATGAAAAATCGATCGAGGTAAGGCTGAATGATCCTATTCATGGGGCCCATGAATACTGTTGGAGCATTGGTTACGCCAAATGGCATAACCAAGAACTCATAGTGGCCATACTGACATCTGAAGGCCGTCTTCTACACGTCCTCATCCCGAACTCTGAGATGATGATAGCCTGATCTGAGGTCTATCTTCGAGAACCACCGTGATCCCTTGAGCTGATCGAAGAGGTCATCAATCCTCATTAGCGGATACTTGTTCCTCACTGTCACTGGGTTCAGGCAACAATTGTTGACACAAAGTTGCAAGCTCCCGTCTGCCTTCTTGGCGAAGAGTATCGGGGAAGCCTAGGGCGAAACACTGGGTCAGATGAATCCGTTGACCTGCAAGTCCTCCAGCTATACCCATAGCTCTCAAAGCTTGGCGGGTGCCATCCGATATGCTGGGGTGGATATCGGGGATGTCCCCAGGTATAGGTCAATATAAAAGTCTACCTCTCTGTGAGGAGGTAGTCCTGGAACGTCGTCGGGAAAAAACGTCCGCATACTGATCCACCACTGCTGGAAAACCAGGACTCTGCACGTCAACTGCTCCTAGGATGAGGCTAGCCAACTGATGAGTGATGGGCTGTCCTCTCCTATGCGAGAGTCCATCCTATGCTGCGAAGGCTCCCTTCTCACTGGTGAAGGTGAACCTGCTCCCGTCGGTGCGTACACACTGCACCTTGTGCCTAATACAGTCAATCTGAGCATGAACTGTAGATAACTAATCCATGCCCAATATGACGTTGTAAGGCCTCGACGTCGCTACAAGAAGATACCAGCCGAAGATCTCACCTCCTAGAGTAAGCTCACACTGCCAGAACTAGTGCTTAATCATCGAGTCTGCTCCCGTAGGAGTCTCTAGCCGTAAGGATTGTGCCAACGGCTCTGTCAAAATCTCCGAGATCTGAACAAGGGCAGCGGTTATGAAAGAATGACTCACTCCTATGTCTATAAGAACTGCAACAAGGGTAGAATAGACACAGATAGTACCTAGAATCATCTCGGGTGCACCGTGGTCATAGGCCTCCGCTGCCTGAAACTGTCCCTGTCTCTGCCCGCCAGCTCCCTATGGTCGGGGTGGACCTCCTGGTGGTGGTGGTGGTAGAGCCTCAAAGCGTCTCCCACCACCTGCTGCTCGTCCAGCTCCTCTGCCTCGTCCACCTGCTCCTTGCAGACCGCCACGGTCGACCCTCTGCCTCTGCCTGGGTGGTCGCTCAACTGTCTTCTGCTCCTCGGTACGACGTGTTGGGAAGTCACGAGCCATGTGGCCCTGCCCACCGCATGCGTAGCACTATCTGCCTCTCGACAGACTGGCTCTGCGCTATGTGCCCCACACCTCTGAGCCAGTGTGGTGAGGTCATCTGCCTGAGGGTCTAGTCTGCCTGGACCCATGAGTCATCTGTCGACTGCCTGCTACAGAAGACTCTGCTACGTGCCACCCTGCGGTAGGTCTCACTGCTGATGTAGGCTCAGCAAGGAAGCTCTCAATCAGAAGGGATCGTTCCAGTACCCCTGCCTGTATTGAAATGCTGAGGGAGATCAGCGATGCCCTGATCTCATGCCTCAATCCCTGCTCAAAGGTCCAGACCCGGAAGAATGGGTCCCGTACCATGTCCGTCGAATAGCGTGAGAGATCGGTAAATCTCATAGAGTACTGGGCGACCGTCAAGATGCCCTGCCGCAGCTGTAAAAGCTCCTGGATGCGCACCGCTCGGAGGGTGGCTGGGATGAAATCCGAGTAGAAGAGGATCTCAAAGTCTGTCCAGAGGAGAGATGCCTCGTCATGCACCTAGAGCATCAAGCTCCACCATCTGCCTACTGCCGCGTGCAGGAGGCTCGCTACGAGGATCACCATGAGGTCAGCTGGTGTCCTCACTAACCTGAAAACTCGTACAACTGCCTCCAGCCAATCCTTGGCTGCCTGAGGGTCCATCTCCCCGTGGAACCTGGGCGGTCGCTGAGGCTGAAAATCGTGCAGTGCACTAATGCGACGTGCATCGTCGATGGCTGGGGCTGGAAGCATCGGTGGCTCGGCGGGTAGAGGTACCGCTGGTGCCTCTGATGTCAAAGGGCCATGTACCGAGGCCTCATCACTCGGTGGGCTGTCGTCCCACACAACGCTCGGAACCATAGCTGGCTGCCATCGTGGGGCCATCCTGAAAAGAAACAGGTGCGCCATGGTCAAACATTATACCTGGTGAGCTGACACAAAGTAATCACAAAGAAAACTTGAAACACACATGCAATCAATGTTTTCGTGCATGAAGTCGAAAACCAAAAGTCAGGGTCCTGGTGTACGGATACGTCGGCCGCCGCACCAAAACTGGACTCCCTGGACTGATAACCACACTCAATACTCTTAACACTATTGCTTCACATAGAAAAAGATCAGAGTCCTGGGTTCTATGGTAGAACTGAACTCCTCTGATACCAATTTGTCACGACCCGTCCTCGGGGCCCGTGCCGTGACTACCCCAAGCCCGTCTTCCATAGGCTCGGGGCTGATGACTAGCACCAAGGCGTAATTCCCGATAAAAGGGAAGGCTTTGCCTTTGTAAAGTAAACAAACACTCAGATTAAGCAAGAATAAGTAAACACTAAGTAATAACTAGGTATAATAGTAAGTGTAGAAAAGTAAGTGGGCCAGTATACAAACCCAAACTAAAAGTAAAGTACAACTGGAAAGGGAAAAAAACAACTGAAAGTAAAGCTGCAATGTCGATCCATCCACTAGAAGTCCCATATGAAGGGTGGGTATCGATAGTCTCCACAGCTCCATGGGGCCAGCCGTCCGTTCCGTGTGCGTCCCGCCCTGTGGGCCACCTCCAGGTACTGACTCGCTCCACAAGCCTCAACCATGATCAACGCTATCCTTCGTATGCAACCAACGCAACGTAGTGCGGGCATAGCCCATGCAGGGGTGAGTATAAGCTACTCAGTTGGGACCCCGAGACCCCCGAAGGTCTCCCAGAATCCACAAAGGATAATCCACAAAGGAAATATACAATCACGAAGTAACATCCGACACTACTTAGGAATATGTCCATACATATACCTAAGTCATTAATTCCAGTTCAGCTCCAACATCCGAGCCCAAGTTCGATCAAGTCCACATAGGATAGCATAACACAATCCACACAGGAAAGCAAGTCAATCATATCGAAGATAATGATTGAAAGTAAAGATTCAGCTCACACAGGTATACTTCTTCGTAAGACGATAGAGATGATCAGATGTAGCCACTGATTCATCTAAGACGTCAGACCCACACAGGATTGATAGGTACTAACCCCCGCAGTGACCCATAAAGGATCGATAGGTAACTTACCCCCGTAATGACCCGCACAGGATCATACCCACACAGGATCTGTAGGCACTGGCCCACACAGGACCGCTGAGCGCTGACCCACACAGGATCTGATTGATACAGGATCGATAGCACTGATCCACGTAGGATCACTGAGTGCTGTAGTCGTCTCCGTCAAATCCACGGAGGATTTTTTTACAGTCGTCATCGTCGTCGCAGTCGCAGCCAGCTCTAGGCTTCCCGCACACAGCAAGCTCGTTCGGGAGGGTCCGCTCCACGAGCCGAGGGGATGATACATCAACTGACACATAGTGCGGAGTTGATGTATCCAAAAGTTCCGAATCTTCAACAGGATCTCAACGTGACAGACGGCGCGTCAATCGGACGCCCGGTCTGAGAGTTATTGGATTTTTCGTTCCGGGGCCCCAGTTGGTTTTTAAGTCAAAACCAACCCGACCATACTCCAACTATGTCCAAACCTCGAGCAGAGTAAGCCAAAAGGTCTGTATCACTAAGAGGAATCCATCAAAGTTGACGACATGTCAATCGGACGTCCGGAGCTCAAGTTATAAGCGTTTCCGCTCCGAGTGCCCGGTTGGTTTAATGCTCGAACCAACCCGGCTGAACCCAAAGTACTCCGAAACCATAATAATAATATATCGAAATGACCGTCTCGATCTAAGGATCGCTTCTCCACTGACGGTGCATCGATCGGAGTTCCATAGCCCATGTTATGGGCAAAAGACCGAAAGACGTCCGGAAGTGGGGGTTTCGGGCCCGTACCGATCCGGCCCGAGACCCCCTGGGTCGGCCCGAAATGGGTCAACCCGAACCGAGTCCGGGTCCGGCCCACTTGGGCGTGGCGTGGCCCGGCCTGGGAGCGGCCCGACCCGGCCTGGGCGCGGCCCGGCTTGGCAGCTCGGCCGGACGCGCTGGCGCTGGCCAGGTGGCTCTACCGAAACGGCCGAGCGTTTGGGGTGCGGGGGGGGGGGGGGGGGGGTGTGGCACTGCCCCCCTCCTGTTCGTAACCACGACCCCCATGTGGGGGGGCGCTCTTGTCCGGCCAGCCGGGGGTCATAACCCCCGGCTCCTCCTCTTACCGGCCGGCCGGATGCTGCCGCCACGGGACCGGCATGGGCCGGCCCCCCTACTCCGACGCCGGCGGCCCGAAACCGGCCACCGGTCCCTGCTCCGCCGCAGCCTATGCCATGGAATTGGCCCGTCCGGCATGGAACGACGGCGCCGCGCCCCTCCGTCGTGGCCCCGCTCCGGCCACGGTGTCTTCGAGGATCTCCGGCGTGGCACGACGGTGCTGCGCCTTTGTTAGACTTCAACGACACGACACGACAGCACCACTAACCCTTACCGTATGATCCCGCACGGTTCCATTGCACCGCACCGCTTTCCTTCGAACCACATTAACCCAACTTACAAGGGAGGAGGGTCGGTCGTGTTTGTGCGGTCCGACCCCCTCCCGTTAATCAATAGCAAGTTTCAAAGTTTCACGACGAACGATAATGGAAGTATTCACAAACAAAAACAAAATCCCCTACCTCATCGAATTAGTTGAGTGAGAGTTCGTCGCAGAATTTATCATCGTGGAAGAAGGCGTCGCAGAAGGAGAGGGTCGTTGGCGTCGCGGTATATGGTGTCACGTAGTCGATCTCCGAGGATTCAGCTTTTTTCATCGGAGATCGGTGCATTCTTCACATTCTTCGCATTCTTCGCATTCTTCGATGAAGAAGATGAAGCTCTTCAAGCCTCCCCTTTTTCTCCCAATCCCCTCTCAACACAACAAGTCCAACCAAAAATAAAATAAGTGCTTCACTTTTTATTATCATGACTTATGTTTTAAAATTAAAATATTGAATTTAATCCACTTAATTAAAAGTTATCATTAAAAAGAGGTTAAGGGGGGTTAGGGAAAATGAAGGGGTGGGGTTCGTGTGGGCCCCACCGCCCTCATAACCTCTCTTGGGTAGTTACCCAACTTCCACCCAAAGGTTAACCACTAGTCAAAAATAAAAATTGTAGCTCAATTTTTATTTTTAACTTCCACAATTTTTAACAACTCCTCCCGTGTAAACGCAACTTTGGAAAAGGTGTTCCTGAGCAATTACCGGTGCTGCGAAGTCATCGTTGCCCTCCGAATTCGATTCTGAGCACTGGTTCAAAAGTTAGGAAAACCCGCTTGTTCGTTCACTAAACGTACCCGAGCTAAACTTCAGATAAAAATTCCTGGCACACCGGGCCTCAGAATCAGGTTCCGTCAAAAACCGCGTTCTTGTAAAATCCCAAAGAAAATTAAGAAAAGATTTTCCTTGAATTTTACGGGTTTTTACACTACATTCGTTTAACAAAAAACTGTTTGCAATCTCAATCACACTTACATAAGACCTTCAACCTATAAGAAATAAATCACAAAGTGCACAATTCATACAAAATGCTGAAAAAATTTATACCAATTATTCTTGATAAAATGGTGATCTCATTTCATATTCATTATATTACTTTATTCACATGTCTTCACCATTTCTATATGAGGCGTATGAACCTTTTAATGTTCATCAATAAATCCCTATAATTTATTTAGTTTTGGACACAATATATTGTGATAATATTTATAATGGGGAGAACAATTATTCGTTATTATACCACCCTATTGAAATATTTTATTATCCTGGAATGATACCAGATGATACACAATTTTTTGTCCATAAACAAATTGACCAGGGATTCAATTAGGAATATAACCACTATTCCATCAATTTGTACTTCTTATCCTTCCTATGGTTCTACCGCGACTTGTTAATGGTATGATGCCACATTATTAATTACAAAATTGTAATTATATAATTGATAAAGCTAATATAATGCATTGAATCATTTTCACTAAAAATTATGCTCTACACCAACTTCACACCATCATAACATGCATAACTAGATTCAATATTGATTTAAAAATGTGTTTTTTAATATCAGTTATTGTTCATGTTTGTATTAAAATAACTAGATATTATTTATCAATACATTTATCTATATATTCAATAATTATAGAATTAGAATATATACCAACCCACTAATTATCTTATATTTTCTTTGACATCCATAATGGATACTTGATGGATTTCCCCTATTCTCTATGACATTATTCCATATTAAAAAATTTACCTCCCTTAAATGCATAAAACCAATGGATCACATCTATCACTTAATATTAGATCACTCTAATAATTATATATAAAATATTATAGAATGGGACGAGGAGTAACTTTAGATATTCTTATGTAGAGGAATATGGTTGGCCATGGAAAGAAAAACATTTTATTCCATTTTGTTGAAATGCTTCATAGTGATTTTAATTTCCTTTAAACAACTTATATGAACTTCCTTATGAATCCTAGATTTCATGTACCCAATTTATTTAGTTATGTTACCTTTTAAAAACTATAAATAATCCCACTTATTCATTGTTTTTATTTTTTATACCAATGATTCTACTTCGATATCCATTCTTCTTTCTCCATGAGAGATCTAATCCACAATTATTATTTTCATACCTTTTAGTGGTTCTTATGAAACCATTTATACATTCCACATTATTTCCCCCAATTTTTACTATTAAAACCACTTAAAATTATATATCCTTAACGATTTTTTCTTTTAACATCTATCTAATTTTTGTTTTATGGGAAGAACCAACATTATATTAGAAACTGGTGATCATTGTTTCACATGATCATCAATTACCATGGGAGGAACCTATTGTTTCTTTTCTTCTATACTTGATTTATTAACTTCTTCCCTAGAGGGTTGGTGTGAGTAAATCACATTTTGTTCCCAATTAACACTTTATTTAATTCCTTCATTACAATATTTTAAATCCATGAATCTGTTTTGAGTGGAATATATATTTTTTATTCTCCCATTTAAGTATCCTTGTTTTCATCATAGTGGAGGATCACAACATGTCACATCCATTACAATTTTTTGCAACATATCCTCACCATATCACCATGGTTATCAGAAATATAACATCTTACAATGATATCATACCACATATAATGTTTTCTCACATGAAAGTGGTAGTATAAGGTCTTTTCATTTGTTATATGTTCAAGTTTCCACACACACACTCATAGTTATCTGAATTATCCAAAAAAGTAGATATTCAAGTCTACCTTTTTTTGAGATCCAATTCCACAATATTTTTTAAATACACTCCTTCATTTGACTAATGTCATATTTGAAAAATTCTTTCTCAGTATTAAAGTCTCTAGGAGTGAATATTTTGGGTTTGACTTCATTCTCAAAGCATGATGATCTCCCTAAAAATTCTTAATCCATAAATCCTTATCCTTTAGTTGGCTTCATTAATTCAAAAAGTGATAATTATTTTAAATATATAAAATTTTCAAATAATCTTTACATTGATCTCTTAGGAAAAAAATTGTTGATTCATTGAGTTTCCCTTTTTTTAATCATAACATTTACCTTGGAAAAAGTTCTTAAAGTATATTACTGTATTCCTTTATTTTATTGTTCATTATTGTAATGGAATACATTGAAGTTATCTCTTATTTCATAAAATTTCTATTTTCTTATTCCATGTATATTATTTAATAAAAAGTCTTTTCATTTTTAACATTTAATAATTATAATTCAATCCTTAATCAATGAAAAATCTCTAATTGTTTGTATAAACAATATATTTATTTACCACATGATATAGTTTGATCCTTTTTAACATAATCCTCTATCCATTCGAGTGATGTATAATAATTATCATCATATTCTCTAGAAACATGTACCATTTAGATTGATTTAGATATGCATAATGAATCCAATTTATTATGCTAATATGAACGACCAAGTTCTTTATTTTATTCTTCTTGTTATTTTACTTCATTATTATTAACATATGATATTATTTATGAATAGAATATATATTCATACCTTAAACTAATTCATATTTTAATCTATTTAAAGAAACCTAGTTATATTTTTTCAACACATAGTCTTTACCATACAAATGTTTCATCACCATACACATATCCTTAGAATAATTGAAAGAATACATATTTTGGAATAAATCATCTAACAAATCACCCATTATGACTATCATAACATAATAAATAATAAATATATTACTTTGGTATATATCAAATATAATTCCATGTTTTTTTTGTAAAAATCTAATTTACCAGACACCAAGACTGATTCCAATATGTAACTCTAAATAAGACACAAACTCCTTCCAATCAGAGAAATAACTTCCATTAAATAAAGTATTTTTAATTATAGAAACCCAATATAGAATAATATTCAAATATTCAGAAGTTAAATATGTTTGGATGAATGAAATGTATATCTTATAATCTCTAATATCACTTTTTTGTAACTTGAGACAACTTGGTGGGGGGGGGGGGGGTATCAAGGTGTTTTCCAACATAAAATTTTCCATGATTATAAATCCTTTTGGATCTTGTTATATCGTTGGAAGAAATATGTTCAACATGTTTATGCCTTCTCACATAATATCATCAAATATCAATAATATATAGAGTAATGTAAAAAATAAAATACTTAAGTATTTGAATTTGTACAACCACACTAGGCTGCATCCAACGAAACTACTCTCAAAATGGTATCGGTGTCCCAAGAATTCATTAGAACTCATACTTTTGATGGATACAAGGTTTAGGTTAAGTAACTACACATCAAGGATAAAAAATTATACATGGTTTATGTGAAGTTACTCACTACCTTTCAAATAGATTTACGAATATCTCATAACCTAATAAGTGTCACACCCTTATCTCATTTCACACACTACCCCTATTGATAGTTTTTTATAGAATTATTGTTATCCTCTAATTTTATGAAAAAAACATCCATTACATAATGAGTTTATATGTTAACTATATAATTATTCCTGATGTAATTATCTAATTCATACCTTTTTCTTCTACAAATTTCTCAGTCTTATATAATAAAACCCATCTGTGATGATTTGAACCTTTTATCTTTATATAAACATGGAAAAACAACGTTATCTATATTGATTTATTTTACTTTAAGAATTATGTTAAATGTATTTTAACTTCATTACTCAATAATATTATATATATCCACGATGTTATATAAATACAATCATTAATACCACCTAAATATTTTTAACACAATCATATTAATTTAAATATTCAATGAATCCCGTGTTCCTAGATACCTTTATTATAACTCCTCCTCCCTTTATGTATCACTCATCTCCTTTCCACTCTTTTTTTCATAGTTCCTTCAATATATTTTCTTCTTATTTTATTTAAGAAATATACCAACATTTATAAGTAAAATAATTTAATTTTAAATTAAAATTCAAGAAATTATGTACCATAAACTTCTTATACTTCAAATTAATATCTTATATCTAAGTCAAGTAAATATCTACTATTGAAATCTATTTAGTTTGATGAATATTGTACAATATATTTAAGTATTTTTAAAGTGGAAAAATTTATTTGTCTATCAAATCACTAGATTTTGACTATCAGGGAATTTCAACATATTAGAATATAAAAGTATTGTTTCTCTATCAGTTTTTAACTTCATGTTTCATAATGGAATGATATAGAGCTTCATAGAACAACCTTGGTTTAAGTTTTAAAACTTCCCAAAGATTAACTATCATGAACATCCATTATTCCGGATTATCTCAATGAAAAATCAGGGTTCCTTTAATAAAGACATTACCATTTATATAGAGAGTGACAAATTATTGATATTCTCAATCTATGGGTATGGTAGTGGTTTATGGGGAAGATATTTGTGTGGTGTACAAGGGAAGAATTTGAGCGGTCATGGGTTAGGGTAAGGTGGTGGGGGAAGTAATGGAAGATAGGGATGTGTCAGTAGTAGGGGTGGGGTCAGAGGAGGTAAAATTATGGGTTGGATCAACAAAATGGCCATCATCACCTCAACTACGACCTCAAAGCATCTGGATGCTTGTCGATAGATGCTAATTTGTTTCCTCAAAAGGTTTATTTCTTGAAGTAGGAGGAATTCTCTCAAATCCATCGTTCTGAGATATGTGAGGGGAAGAGAAGGCTTGAAGATGCTGATATTTCTATATAAATGGGTGAAGAAGGATCCACCCATCATCATGCATCAGGTCCACTATGCATGTGGCCCAAAATAAAAGAAAAAATGAGATGCCATGTTAACGGAAGGGATGAACAAGGTAGCTATGTGGATGAGGATGTCCAACTAGCTCTTGATTCTATGAGACTCTATACAACCGAACCAAAAATGAGTAAATTATCAATGAAGAATCCAAAATTTAAAAAATCTCAGCTGTGTAGACTTTTTAATATGAGGATCATGGATTCTATGAGAGTCCTAGGAAATCATCCTATAGTGTTGGGAATATTCCTTATTTCTCAGCATGAGCTATAGAGTCGAAAACTTCAAGGAGGTGAGAAAATTTGGTATAATAGACTCCAATTTGAATGACAAACTCACAGAATGAGTGCTCATTAAGTATGCTATCTTTCCAGAATTATATGCGGTCGATGGCCGTCTTGAGAGTGTCTAAGAACTTGAGAAACAAACCTCAAAAGGTCTCATACCGAATGTAGATGATGGGAGTGATCTAAAGTCATTCAAGGAAGTGGGAGAACTCTTGGATGATGTGGATAAGTTTAGGGATGGCTAGATAAATTTTTTTTTCCATATGGGATTTTCATAAAGATTGACCAAAAAGACCTGGATGTTTGGATTTGATTTATGAAATATAGGGTACATATGGGCATGGGTAGTATCTTGTCACCAACTAAAGATCAAGTGTGACTCCTTGGTGGATGAAGGAGTTTTTGAGGTATTAGTAGAGCTCAAGATGATGAATCAGGATGGTATAGAGGTGAATGGGTCCTTAATTTCCAAGCCAAAGGTTAATACTTTTTCTTGGGCTTGGGATTAGCATGGGGAGTTCATTCTATTTTGTGTGGGAAATTAAGAACATATCATATCAGAGATTATGGAGAGGAGTCACAGTGGACGAAGTGGAGAGGTATGGGAGGAGAGGTGTAGTGAGGGAGGTGGAGTGGTGATAGGTGGTGGTTCACATAGGATAGGGAAACAAGAGAGGAAGGGTGCTTGGGGGGGGGGGCTCATGCATTGCAAACCCTAGGTTAAGGAAATTTATTTTTCATGAAATTTCATGTCATGTATTATTAGATTATGTGTAAATGCAATAATTTGTGTTTTTTTGGTTGCAAACCATACTTGTCATTTATACACTACATGATGTGTAACTCAGCAGTCCTTATTATTTGTGATCCAAACCCTAGTCCATTGATTTTTGTTGTTACCATAGATTTCTTAAACTCTATTATTTCCTACACTATCATATGTAACCTATCCTGGGTTTCCCCCATATTAACACTTCTTTTAACCTCAAGAGGTAGACCTAGTAGCACTCAGATGAATCTTAAAGTGATTTACCATCCATTATGAAATGGTTACTAATAAACATTAAATCATTTACCAAAAACCATGAAGTGAGGTTAACCTCCTTTCTAAATATTTATAGCACCATAAGGGAATAATTTTATGACTATTAAGGGTCCTAACCATCTTAATTTGAGATTTATAGGGAGAAGCTTCAATCTAGAATTAAATAATAAGGCATAACTCTTTGATGTGATGATTTTTTGCATGCTATGATGATAATTACAATTGATGGGATTTCCTTATAAATTTTTAAATTTCAATATGCATCCATTCTTATTTCCTCAAATTCATTCAATTGTATTATCCTAATTTTCCATTTTTTTGAGAATGTAGATTCAATTTCTGTATTTCACAAAATGAGAAATGCTCTTGTTCAATTGAAAAATGTCACGTATTTCGGTACACTAATCTAAATGGAGTGGTGATGACGGGTGTTATTTATGATATTATTTATTCAAATAGTGTATAATCTAACTTGATTATCCATTTTTTACTAGTTTTCACGGTCTTCTCCATGATTTGTTTGATTTCCCGATTTTAAAATTAAACATGTTCACTTATTTTCACTTGGTAGGGAGTTACTATGTTATACATGATTCTATACTTCACATGTAATGCTTTGAAAGCATTATTGGTAAAATGTTTTCCCAGATCACTAATGAACAATCGAGGAAATATAATTATAGAAAATAAATTTTTTCTTTAAGAAGTTAATAACCACTTTTTTGGTTTAATGAGTGGTGTCTTGATCTTATACCCATTTCGAAACGTAGTCAATGCCAACCAAGATATATAAATTTCCATGTAATTTAGGGGATGTACCCATAAAATCTATCCCATATAAGTAGAATATTTCAAATTCCATGATGGTGTATTAGGGAATTTAACTTCTCTTCCCAATTGGTTGAGTTTATTGGCACCAATCCCAGATCTATAAGATGTTTCTTGCATATTGAAGGAGTTTGGGCCAAAAGATTACAATTTGTATGATTTTGGATGCTTTTCATTCTTGTCCATGATTCCCTTTAGTTGGTTACATGTGAAATATATCTAAATCACTTAGTATCTTCTCATATGGGATTCAGTGCCACAATAATCCATGAGCACAATTCTTGAAAAGGAATAGCTCAACTAACTAGTATTCTGAGGATTAGACCAAAAATATTGTCTATTGTTGGTATGTGTGGTCTGGGTAGAGTGATCTTATTGTGATATAGTTTTCAATGTCATTAAACCAATGTTATGACTTCACTTCTAGGTTGAAAAGAGTTTCATCAGGGAAGTCAACCTTAATTTCAATATTATCATCATCTTCAATGACCAGTAGTGGGATTCATGATAGATGGTCCACATTGATGTTATTAGATTCCATAGTTTCCTTTATGAATATATAAAATTAATACAGAATCATGATACATTATATTATCCATGGTTTTATATCCTTTTTACTCAACATGTATATAAGGGTGGCATGGTATATGTAAACTTTCACCTTTTAGAGAAATAGGTATGATCATAATTTCTCAAAAGCATGGATGACTGTAAAATGTTAATTCAATGTAGTTGTGTAGTTTACCTGATAATAATTCAAGGTGTGACTAGAATAGTAAATGAGATAGAATATGTTAGTAAATTTCATTCATAAGAAAATCCCTTTTGTGAATTCTCTTGCTTCACACATTTATTCAATGTATTTATCATAGTTTGGTGAAATTATAATGGGAGCAACCACCACGATATTCTTTAAAATATTTAATTCCTACCAACCCTCATCATTGAACGTGAAAAAATTATTCTTTTCTAATATGCGTGTTTGAGGGCAGGAATCATTCGAAAAGTATTTCATAAAGTGGTTGTAGAATCTTGAATGGACTATAAATATCCTTATACATTTTATAGTTGAGGGCTTAGGTAAGTCCTTTATTACATTAATATTTTCTTGATCAACTTCCATGCCATTTTTTGAATGTTTGTGCCTGAGTACTATGAATCCTAGAACCATAAAGTGTCTTTTTCCCAGTTTTGAATTAGACACATTTCTTTATAGTATAGCAAGAATAATTCTATATTTATTAGGAATATGCTGAAATATTTTCCATAAACTGAAAAATAATCCATAATGATTTCAAAAAATACCCCTGATATATCATGTAATACATATTTCAGGATGCTTTGGAAGGTTTATGGTGCATTACACATACCAAATGATTTTCATATTTTGGATAAGGTACTGAATGGACATGTGAATATTGTTATAAAGTGATTAGTTGGGTGGACTAGATTTTGACTATCCTGAATATCTATTATAGGAATTAGTAGAATTTGTGTCCTTGTATATTTAGAATTTGATCCACGAATGTAAAATGTAATTGATCTTTTCAGGTAACTAAATATATGTTTCTTAATCGATGAATACCCACCAACCAGTGATGGTTCGCATTGAGGCTATATTATATTCTTCATTCTTTACAACCATGTAGACACCCTTCTTGGGGTATACTTGTAGTGAACGGACTCACTCACTATTAGAGTTTGAGAAATTTATTCTAGCATCTAGGAGTTTTAGTAATTCTTTCATAACTATCTCTTTTATTGGTAGGGTGAGTCACCTATGGGGATGGCATTTGGGTTTCACACCATATTCTAATAAAATCATGTGAGTGAATAATTCAGGGATGATCCCTTTGATGTCTTCCACCCCCATACAATTGAATTCTTCTATCTGTTTATGAATTCAATCAATTTATCCTCTTGTGTCTATGTTAGTTCTATGTTGATGATGACAGCTAGTGTAAATATAGTCTCTAGGAATGAGTACTTTAGTGTGCCTGGTAGAGGTTTCAGTTTTAATATAGCCTAGGTAGATGACCAAGGTAATGAATTTTGGGATAGTTCCCCTATTATGAGGTTATGTGTAGTTGACATTCTTAAAGTCATATTCCTCTTATTCAGATGGAGAAAAATTATCACTATTATCTTCAATGGCTAAGTAGTTATTCCTCTCTTCAGTGATAATTATGGATTGAAAGTCAAAAGAATAATTAGTTTAATTAGAATCTTTCACTAGGTTGAAGACAACTTGTTCATAAAATACCCAAAATATAAGTATCCACTGATTCACATCAATCAATTTCTTATAAGTGACTAGTAATGTTTGACCTAAGATAATTGGAATGCCTCCTTCTTTTTCCATATCCAAAATGAGGATGTGTGCTGGAAAAATAAATTTTCTAAATTTGATTAGAACATTCTATAGTAGTCGACAACGATTCATAACTGATCAATCTTGTAATTTAAGTTCTAATATAGTTGTCATATATTACTCGAGTTCTAGATTATAGAATACACTCATCAGAGTGAGGTTAATCCTGGAACCTACATTTCATATGTATCATCCAATTTTTATTATCCTATGGTGAATAGAATTGAGAAACTCCTACAATATATCATATTTGGTGGAATATTCTACATAACCACACAAAAGAACTCTTAATTTATAGATATGACTCATTAGTCCTGTATATTCCTCTTGATTGAGAGTAGTTCCATTAGGAATTTTTTATAGATTGGAATCTGGGAAATATCTTCAGCAAATGGGATATTGATATGTAATTGACTATGTTTTTATAAAAATTTCTTATACTTCGATTCAATATAACCTTGAATAGTATTTACTGGAAGGAAATGGGTTGTTTTTAAGTTGGTGGTCCTTTAGGTTTCTTATACATTGACACTTTTTTAGGAGGTGATGGTTTCAGAGTATTCTCCTAATCAGTTCACTTATCAAGTTCACTGTCATCTTATTTAATGAATATTGCATGTTTCTTGTGTTCATTAGGTTTATTATCTTCCATTTTAATGGGTTTCTTAAAATAAAAAACATTTCCATTATTTAGTACCACAAACATTTCATAATACTTTGGGTAGGTCTCAATATTATAAGGAATCATACCTGGTAATATATCTAACACGGACTCTGTGATTTCACCCATTTGATGTCCGAGGTTGTGGAAGGAATCCCTTTTATTTTTAAATTTGGTCTCTTGGGTGGTTATGCTTTGGTCTACTTTTTAATGAAGGCTATGATTAAATTTTTTAAATTCGATTGAACGGGCATGGTCAATTATGATGTTATTTGAATATCCGATACATATTGTTTTTGGGATCTAAGAGGAAAGGGTTGTTGGTGTATGTGTTGAGGTGGTCAAGAAATAAGATTCCTAGGAGGGTATCATGGTGGCCTTTTGTTCTTGGGTGGTTCTTGGAAACTTCTCTATTGATAATAACCTTGTTTATTTTTATTTGGGTTTTGAGACGACAACTTTTGATAATACTATTTTGGTTAAAAAATATTTTGTCCTTGCAGATTCTAATTAACATAATTATAATCTTTTATTTTTTGTTTATATACTTCTAAACTGCACTCTTGGTATAAGTGTGGGCTATCACACATTTTGTAGGATAAAATATCCATTGTAGGAGAAGGAGGGAGAGTTTCTTCAATAGACATTTTAAAAGATTCCATCTTTACAGTCCGAGTCTGATCGTGTGAAGATAGATGGGTGTTCTCTTCAATGGATTCTACTATGAGGCCATCCCTGATCACTCATTCATAAAATAGCATTGTGTGAGACCTCTTCTAGAATTTATCATCCCACATATAGTGTATTTAACATTAGAATACCATAAACATAAAAATCTAACTCTATGCGAGTAGTTTCTTGGAGAACCTGGTAGTGGGTTTTCAATTGATTCCATCGATCAAGCCCATGACATGGGTATTCCTGAGCAAGTTCTTTAACGATTTCTTAGGCCTCCTTGGATAAATCACCATATTATTTATTCAAATTGTGAATTTCATTATGTAGATTAAATTTCTGACTTGGGGGAATGTATTTTATTGGAAATGTTTTCCTTGTTCATCCCAAGTCAAGATTTATTAAGGAGCTTGACACACAACATTAAACAAAAACTTGAAAGAAAAGAGAAAATGTGATTTATTTTATGAAAATTCAGCAGCCTAACGACGTCGCTTATAAATCAGAAAAATATATTTATGAGAGACAAAATGGTCTCTCATCAATTAGAAATTAAATGGATAGTAATAAATATATAGAATAGCATAACCCCACACAATGAAATGGAAATTAGAATACATAACATAAAGGAAGTGATGACTTAAAAGAGGAGGGTGAAAGATTCCATTACCTTGAAGAGTAACTTAGAAAGCTTCAATATGGGGACTTTGGGGGGCTTTAGGCCACCTTGGGAGGACTCATTGGGAGGTAAAAATACTAGAACTTCGTCGAGGAGGATTTTGGAATGAAATGAATGGGGGAATGTCTTGATATTTATAGGAAAAGTGAGGTAATATTTAATTAATTTCCTTGGGACACCTCATCGATGGTATTTGCAAAACCAAGGGCCTGCCCATGGTATTTTCCCATGGTATTGTCCACATGGTAAACCTCATAGAATATCTTACTATTCACAAGTCGACCAGAGTGATTAAATCATTATGACATCATTATTGATGTCATTAAATACCCAAAACTAAAAACTGTATTTTCACTATTGATCGAAAAACAAAACATTTTATAAAAATATCACAAATTCACACTAAACTAATATCGATGATCTAAACTCAAAAATTAAAATCCATTTTAAGAAAATAATTTTCTGATATTTTTAATTTAATTTTGAAATAAAATAATTATTTATTCCAAAAAAAAAACAACTCCAAATCTATAACTTATTTTGTAATACCTTGAAAAACTAATCAAGGACCCATAAAATTATCATATAACCATAAGACAACAAAGTAAAAATTTATGATTATATTTTATTAAAATAATTTTTTATATTAAATTATTATATTAATTATTAAATTTTAGATAAAGTATTTATGATATACAAAAATAAAAAAAACTTATACTATGATCTTTTTTCACTTTTAAGATATCTAAAAAGTATTTATACATTCATGGGTGATGTTTTGATTTTTTTGGCCGACATACTATTAATTACTATTATAAGGGTATGTTAGTATTCATACATTACTATTTACTAAAAAACATGTTGATCTTATTAGACTCCAAATTTATTACTGATCACAACTATAAAAGACTATTTTCTAAAAATCATTTAACATTATTATTTATTTTAAGTTTACATAAATATTTTAAAATACCATTTTTACAAAATTCATCAATAATATTCATCCTATATTTATCTGGACATTTTAAAATCCCAAATTTTACCATAATAAGAAATAACAATTTTATTTATACCTAGAGACTATAAAAACTATCTAAGGCCTCGTTACATAGCCCCTTATAACACCTGCATAGGACATTAGTGTAAGGTGTGCTATTGTGATAGAATCTTGGGGTGGCTGAGAAAACATTACCCCAGTGTTGATTTCTATCAACATGATATTCTCCCTTAAGAGATTCCGTTCAAGCATCACATGTTGAAGCTCAGCTTGGGCTTGGTCCAGAGCAATGCCCATAGATGCTACCTCCATCCCAAGCTCTGAGAGATGGGCTTTGTACGACCCAAGTCTAGTGGATGAGGCCATAGAATCTTCTTTTGTATTAATTAATCAAGATCACATGTATTTATAAACAACAATTATAACCTTAAGAGTTTAGTTTCCAATGGTCATATCGACCAATGGTTATATAATAGTCGAAACCCAACATTATCACTTCATTAATTGAAGGATATACTTTTGTGGATTATAAAATGAAATAACCGAAATTTTTTGGAAACAAATATTTTTCAAATGTTCGGGTCTTATAGTATGAAGATATATATGTGATTACATAAATCAATTCATGAAGAAATATATAATTAGGAACACAATAAATGAAAGGAAACATTTTATGTAATAAATTTATATACAAAATTTGTATGGAAAAATGTTATGCTAAAGTTCTATGTTATTATAATTTTATGAGAAGCATTTGGTGAGACGTTTGGAGGTAAATTTGATGAAGAACCTTTTAGTGGATTTCTTCAGAATTTGAGCTTATGATATTTAATTTATCTTGAATGATCGATGGACGGTTCTTTATTAGTTTCTTTAGAACTCATCATTATTTAGAAGTGGTCTTTCGTATGTTGTTTTGAAATAATTATTGTAACATGGCATGTGAAATTGTTATTTTAGTGGGAATCTAGGAATAATTGTTGGAATATATGCTAGTAAAGAAATATATATTGTAACCACTTGTGATTATAGTGTAGAATCTGTGATTTGGGATTTTAACAAATCATAGTAACGAGTATGATTAATTTGAGACTAAAAATTATACAACTATTGTATTATTGGGCCATTTATTTTTATTGTATTTAAGAGAGGTTGAGTTATCATATGATTTTATCAGATCATAATGGGTTAACATAGGTTAATTTTAAATGAATGATAAATTTTAAATGTAACCACTAATTTAACCCCCCTTCTCAGTGGTGACACTCCTCATAGGCACTTCCGAACTATTGGATACTGTGTTATAAATAAAAAACAAGTGGTATGATAATTGTTAAATCTTCTTCAAGGATTAAGTGAATATACTTATTTAAGATCTATTTTATTTTCTATTAATCTGACATGGTCTAAGGAATGAAATTTTTATCTTATAATATGGATCATATCAATTTTTATATTGGGAAATATCACTACATGTCCAAAATCAACCCTGGATCTTCAATCGATCTAAACTATGAACTTCATACATAAATTGATTTTATCATGTTGGTCTGGAAAATCAATCATGATTTACATAGTATCTTAAATAGTAAGTTTCATATTTAATTAGAAATTGTTCCCTAGTGCTTTTCTATATTATAGATACACTCAATATTTTTCCATAGTGATAAATAATTAGAAATTAGGAGTATGTAATTTATTTAAGGGGGATAATGTTACAACCCTTGATTAAATATTATAAATTTTATTTCCTTTAGAACATATGCTGTTTGATAGATTGTTTCTAATGAAACAAAAAATAAGAAAGAGAATATACTTATTAGACAAATAATGTGAAGGAAATTTGATAACAATAAAACCAATAGTGAAAATATTATAATCAATTAGAAATGCATAAAAAATAGTACATGAACACTAAATGTTTTAAAATAAAATTTTTCTATAAAATAAATTTTGATTATATATTTGGTTTTAAATTATAATATAAATTTGTGCATTTTGAAATCTATATTCTTAAAATGAACTTTATTTTTTAATTTATCATTTAAAAATTGAATTTTTATGATTTTTTGGGATTTTTTAGAGGTAATATTTTTATATATTAATATTGGAAAATAATATATTTTTTGAAACCATAGTGAATTTTAATTTCTTATATTAATATATTTAAGACACACATATAATGAAAAAATTTATTAATTTTAAATAAATAATTTTATATTTATAAAACCTACATTTAACCTAATAATAAAAATTTATATTTTAGTTCTAATAAATTTTTTCTGTTTCTTTTATTTTGTATTTAGTATTTTAATAGTGATATTCAATATTTTCTTCTCTAAAAGACGTGTAAAATTATTATTTTTTATAATAAAAAACATTATGACATGATAATAATGTTATTATAATTTTATCATATACTTAAATTTTATATTTAAAAATTTTGTTTTCTGAAAAAATATTTTTACATGTGATGTGTGTTTATTTTAAAATAAAACATTCGCACCGTTAGATATTTTATTTGATAAAATGATCATAATATTTTAATTTATAATGTTCCAATTATGTAAAAATAGAAACATTAATTTTTTTCAATAGATTTAATTATGAATGTTAAAAATTAATTACCTCCGTAAAAGTAAAATTAATAAAAGTAGATTTACTAAGATTAAATGAACCAAAAAAATGATAAAAACTTATTTCTAAATGGATGGTTTATATTTGGATAGACCAAAAATCAACTTTACTTGCTATTTTATTTCCTATTAATACATTTTCCTTTGAAAAAAATATCATTATTTAAAATATAAAAAGTTCTTCCAAACTTTCCCTCCTTATAACTTTTAAAAGTGGATATTTCCACCACTTCATGTTATATTATTAATTTCTAATTTCTTTTTATTTTTTTATTTTTTTATAGAACCTAGCCCCATTCCCTTAAGCATCTGATCACAATTAGTTAGCTTAATGCATCCATTTCCACGAGGATCTCTATGAGGAAACTCAATCTCTTGATGTAATTATTACATCCTTCATAATCATTTCATCTTAAAAACCCTCTTTAAAATAATTTATAACAATATTAACATGATGAAATAATTATAATTAATATAACAATAAGTTATTACATTAATGTATCAACCCTGATATATTCATTTCCATACACTAAGAAAATTATGGATCGTTCATATTACATGCATACCACCACCTCTATAAGTCAACATATTTTTTTTTAAGATTTTACAACTAGTGATGGTTATAATGATGGAATTGATGAATAATTTTTTTTATAAAAAATATATTTATTATTATAAAATTATAAAACATTATTTACTTTAAAACCATATAATTAATTGGTAAATAAAAATATCATTATGAATATGTGCATATTACCACCTCCATGGACAACATGTCTTATTTTTAATAACCCCATTACTACTCTAGTAATAAATCTCAATTAATGGGATTATATGATATTTAAAACATGATTAATTTTTTGAAATTATAATCTAATCCCTACCTTCCACTTATTCTATGGAATGAATGAAAAGTTCATAAATTCGTACTTCCAAACTACCATATCCTCAAAGGTTTTAATTATTTTATCATATAATTATTCTTTTTAATTTTTTTTAAAATATGATTGAACACATTAATGAAATATAAATAAAGTTATTATACTTTTTTAATAATTATAATATAACTAAATCATCAAATGATCATACTTATCCATTAATTATAACATGTTTATGTGTTGGCGGGTTTAACCACATACATGAACTATGATATAAATTTATATCATGGGTGAAAATGGTAAAATAATGGTTATATTAGATAATAATAAATATATAAGGTTTTTAGGTTTTTAAAAATTTAATACTGGACATTTTATAAGTGATATTAATAATTAATTGTTATAGTAAATTTAACTTCCAAAAAAGGAACATTTGATGTCACATTTCATACATGGAGTCTATTTTAGAAACATATAAGATCTATAATTTTTTTTAATATGGTAATAATAATGGATATAAATATATAAATTTTATTATGTAATTTTACATCAAAATTTCCAATTTTCAATATAAATAAATAGATAACGAAAAATTAATTAAAAAACTTGAAGTATTTGACATAAGAGAAAACTATATAATATATATATATATATAATATAATAATACATAATCCTTATAATATGAAATATTTATAAATAAGGTTCTGAAAAAAAATTTAAATAACAAAATTTGATTATCTAGGAAGTGATTCACGTGCATAAAATGAATCGGGACCAAGTTGTAGGGTACTTGTCTCAAATTTAATTTCTTTGGACATATTTTTTATTTTTCCCCATGAACTAATTAATATGGTGTGATTAATTCATAAATAAAATATTTTTTAATATTCATGTAATCTATAGAGTTTTTGATCCATAAAAATTTCATTATTCATGTGACCTTCGATTTAAAGGATTACATGGTTTTAATGGTTCTTTGTTATGAAACTTGCATCCATTGAGTTATATGATTTCTTATTTAAATATATTGTTATATTATTTATTTATTATAAAAAATTAATAATTTATAATGTATTTTCCTCTTTTTTACAGGTTCAATATTACTTCCATTAAAGAAAATTTTAAAATGATTGTCACCACAAATATTATTTTACATGAGATGGGGCTTTTAGCATACATTTTCACCCCTTCAGATATATAATTTATTATGAACTATATTTTCCTTAGAATGGTTTGTCTACCACCTATTTGTTATTATTTTTCATGATCCTCTCATTATTCATGGTATTTAATGTTTCATTTAAAATAATTTACTTTAAGGGGTTTTGATTCGAAGGTTACTAAAGCTGTAGGTTTATTTTTCTCAATTTTAAATTACATGAGACTTGTTAGATATTTCACTCCACCATTTCTTTTATATGATACAATAAATCCATTTTTAACTCAATTATAATGAATATCTTTCATTTCATTATATTTTAATTACATGGTATCATTTCCATATTATTTTGATTCTTAAATTACTATTACTATAAGCGTGTTTGTATCTTAAATTTTTTTGTTGTGATATGTTTGCAATTACCCAATTGTTTCTATTTTGAAGTGTATATACTTTCTATCAATTACATTTTAATTATTCTATAATTATTTTCCTTTGGGGTATTTAACTAAAAAAATATATTACTAGATTTTTCTTTTTAAATAATCTTATACTATAGGTATGATTTCTCATTCAAGGAATTTCCTCTGTGAGTAAACTATTTTTCATCACATTGTTCAATATGAATTCACCAATATAATAATAAATCAATTAATTATAGAAATTATTGACATAAATAAATATTAATACTCCAAAAAATGTCAGTATTAGTGATACTTATATATAAAGCAATTTGATTTACACATTGTGGAAATAATTAAAATATGTATAATTTTTATTTTAATATAGATGTTTATTAATTTCTAAAGAATGCTTGTTATGAATATTATATTTTAACCATTACTTAATTTAATGAATTCGTTATACATAATTATTAATGAGTGTTCCCATTATAGATAGACCATCATTTCGTAGATAGGCCCCAAGAGACAAACTGTCTTGGATACTTTGTTGTACTTATACAGAGAAGAAAATATTTTATAGACATAGATCATTGGAAGTACGATCACAGTTATCTTGGCTCATGGCATTGAATTAGATTTTGAGAATTTGGAATTATATCACAAAGAAAGCATTTATTCTTATCCATATGACCTTTCCATTTTTAATTAAATCAATGGTCATATTATGCTTTCAATTTCATTCTATTATGACATTATTTTTTATCTATTCTTTCCATATTATTTATTCTCATCTTATGAATTATTTGGATCTTTGATTATTATTAGATATGTTTACCCATACTGAGACATTAAGGTCACCCCTATTATGTTTCCAGTTCCAAAGGTTGTAAATAAAAATATTAAATATGATAGGTCTAACAAAATAATATGTAACACAATGAGAACTTATGAAATATTTATTTTTCAAAAAAATACTATTTCCCCAAAAGATTTCTCTATACACAACACCATGTTTTAACCAAAGAAATGATTATATTATTATTATTTAAACAAAACCATTAAAACTATCAATTAAACATGGTGTTATGAATATTAATAACGAAATATTTATACACTTTTATGATGGTTTTAGATAAAGAGAATATATTGATAAAAAAGTAAATAATTTTTACCAAAGTATTTTTATTATTCGGAAATACATTATTATAAAAAAATTATTATTATTTGTTTTTGTAAAAAATAATAAAATTATTTTATTCAATTTTAGAAAATGTAATTTAAAAAATCTAATTAATTTTTGGAATCAATTTGTAAAACATATCTCAGTCTGAATGTTTTGGAATTTTTTTGAAAATTTTATTTTTTTAATAAATAGTGAAAGTTTCTGGTTTTTTGAAAAATAAACATTTCATTGAAACCATTTATAATTTTATAATTTTATTAAGTTTTCAAAAACTATAATTAGTAAAAAAATCTATGAATAATTAAATATTTTTTATTGGAAAAAAAAATTCATTCTGATTTTTGATATAAAATTTTTATAATAACACACACCTATTTCAATGAAAAACTTATTTTCTCATCCAATCTGAAAGTTTAGTTTTAAATTAAAATCTATGAATTAAATTTTTAAAAATTGATTGTAAAATTTAATTAATCTGAAATAATATTATATAATAATGTAAATATTATTTTTTTATTACTGAATTGTAAAATATAGTAAAGATTAATTAATGTAGTTAAGGTTAAGATGAGATTATTCTGTGTGTGTGTGTGTGTGGGGTGGGGGGTCAACCAAAATATAATGAAACATGTTCAAATGAATTTTTTAAAATTCTTTTGGATGACCATATTAAAACCTTATCCTATCCAAAATTCTATTCTATGGCTATTTGGAAGCATTTGTCTTGGGAAAGACTCTATTTTTTTGGATTTTTTTTGTGAATTTTCAAAGTTGGTTTCATGTGGCCTAATCCATCTATATATTCAAAATTTTGAAAAAATGATAAAAATCATCACTAGAAGCATCATCAATTGGAAAAATTGATTCATTTCTTCTGTTGGTAGGATCACCTTAGTTAATAGTGTTTTAACTTCTATCCAAATGCAAGTTATTCCAAATTTCAATGTTTCAAAAGGAGTCATGTTGGTTATTGAAAAAAACCCTCAATTAATTTAAATGGGATGACTATATAGAAGTGAAACACCACAAGACCTCATGGATAGAATATAAAGACCACTAAAGTTGTGTGGAATCCATTTTTGATGTCCTTCACCCAGATTCCACATAATGGGTTCCCTTATCCCAATAGGCCACATGGACTCAAGAGAATCATCCTGAATGCCATTGGTTATTGACTAGAATACAGGGCCTATAGTGTGTCTTTGGGGAGACTATTCCCTTATTACCAAAGTGTAGCTCATTATATAAATATAAAAAAAGATAAATAAATAAAGAAATTAAAGTAAATAGAAGGAACAACAGAAAATAGAGACAATCGTAATATTTACTATAATAACTGGAATGAAATACATGCATACCACAACTGGTGATGATATGTCGTGTCACTTAAAAAACAAAAAATATGGATACAAGACAGCATGCATAACATGTTCAACAAAAGTATAAAGGAAACCAAAATACTGTCCCAAGCATCCCTAGATCAGGATCTATCATCTGCTACTATGATTCTTCCTAAACAGCAAGCAATCAAGTATTTGAAGTTATATGCTTACCTTTATCAACACCTGCATTCATGTAATCTAGTCTAGGTACCAAACTGTGTTTGGAGAGGGTGTGAGATAAATCTTAGTGGGCCACCACCAACAATGTCTATAACATCTGACCCATGTAATGGAAATGTAACAGTGTGCAAGCATACAAATATAATGTAATGTAGCACAATGTAACTAAATACCCAAGCACCTGCTTCATCCCTAGGCCAAAATCTGAATGAAACCAGTCTATTAATTTATTATTACCGATTTATAAATGATCACCATGTTGAAAATATTAAAGGATCCATGTTGTGATAAGGAAACTTGTATTGACATTAAATAATGATGTTTCGAGGAAATAACCAAGGAAAAATAAACCTAAAGGGTCACTAACATAGTAATAACTACATCCTAGATATGTGTATGTGTGTAATTAAAGGATAATATTCCAAGGCATTCCATAATAAGTTGCCTACTGAATCCAAGGTGATTTTCCTTGGTAAAATAGGTCTATGAAGTGATAGGTCCCTATGGACTCTCACCATGGCACCTAATTTTCAATGCTGGATCCAAGGAGTGTATCCAAGTAATCCTTTAAAACTATGTGAGGGATCCTGCAGTGTTATATTGGGCATTCAATAAAATAAAATTTTCATGGTCTAGGTGGATCTCAACCTAATCAAGATGTATCCTAGAATCGGTATGCGGTTCCTAAGTGCTCATGGAATTACCAGATAAGAATCCAAGGCATGCTTGTGTCAGACCACTCCTATTTAATTAAGAAGTCATGTAATATTCTATTTGGTTTAAGCCTTTCCTTTCACTAATGTGATAAGGTCAGGTAGCATGCATCCTTTTAAATTAAGTCATAATTAATCAATAAGTCCATTTGGTTCATGTCATTCCTTTCATTATTGTGACAAGCCCAAGTAACATGAATCCTTTATTAATTTTATGTAAGGAATATTCAATAATTATGGTTCATTCTGCCACATTCCATAAATTTGTTAAGGGGTTTTACAGACTTGAAACCTATATTTCATTCACATTTAATATGGTCAAGTCATACACTTAGTATACATTTTAATTTTACTTTCACATTTAATTATATATTTGATTCCCTTACCCTAGTCAGGTCATGTGGAAGTGGTATGGTACTTTCCATTCAACATTATATAATACAATAAGCATTTAAGATATGTAGGCCTACCATTAGTGAGGTCTTGCTCGAGCATATACGAACAATGAATCAAAAGTGTCAAAACACTAAAAAATCAATCATGGAATCTCATCATACATGGGATGGATGGAGTTTTTGGAGTAACCACCAACAACTAATAACATATATGGAAAGATAATTATCATATTGTTATACTGATTATAATAATGATATATAAATTCAATAAACGTCACCCAATGAAATTGTTGGTCCCCACTCTATAATTCCAAAATCAACGAACTTGGGAGATGATTTATCAACCAACCACCTAAAGTATGTTTGATCCTTGTCCTCCGATATCGGCCAATAATTTAGCTTAGAATAGAGTGGATATATGAAAAATGGAAAATTTCTCACACCTTGAAAACTAAGTCAAGATAAAGAGAGGAGAATAACGACGAAAAATGAATCAAGTACTTATCACTGCATATCCAATGTGACGAACAAAAGAAAAATTGGATCCTAGATGAAGGATATATCTTGATAAATTGATTAGGCATTCAAAAACCTCCAAAAGGGAAGAAAAATACATCAATCTTGTGTAAACATGGATTACGAGGAATGTGGAATCTTAATTAGATCATCAAAGAAAAAATTGTAAAATTACCCTAAAATTTTCATGTGCATGGTTTGTCCGTACAATTTTACAAACCATGACCAAACCATGAAAATGTACATGTTACCAAGGGTCACTCTCAGGGTGAGTCCTTTCAACCATTCACCAACTGTGTGATATGGTTCTTCCTGAAAATAGACCATCTTCACAGTTAGGCAAACCGTGCACTAACAATGCAACATGGGAAATTTCCACAACATATAGGTTCCATGATCTGAACAAGCCTCGAACACCCATAGAACTATTTCTAAATCATTATAGATCCATATTAGGTCCAAAATAAAGTATTTGATCAAAATTTAATGGATATATACCTGAGTGAAAGACCGTGTTCCTATAGTGTTCCCCACTTAAAAAACTCATCCCCGAGATCACCTTCCAAGGGTTTAGAAGCACTATCTGAGAACAATTCTGGACACTAAGAACATTTGTCGGCCTCCCTCTCCCAAGTATCATCCTGCATGTGTCCATGATTCCATATCACCCATACTATAGGGTAAGACCGACCTCGAAAAACCTTAATACTCTGGTTGACGATGCGTATCAGATACTCCTCAAAGGTAAAATCAACTTCTAACTCAACTTCCTTTGGATAAAAAGTATGAGATGGGTCGGCATGACACTAGAAAAGCTGTGAAACAAAGAATACATTGTTCATGACATGGTTCCTCTGAGGTAGTATCAAGTGATAGGATGTCGGGTAAACTATCTCTAGGATCTCAAATGGACCCATGTTATGAGGCGATAACTTCCATTGATTTTACTAGAGTATATGCACTAGCCTGGGAAATACCAAAAGAAAAAAATAATCCACAACCTCGAACTCTAAAGGTCATATAAAATGATCCACATAAACTTTTTGTCTATATTTTTCATTAGTCATTCACATTATGATCAGCTGAACCTACTCCAAAGTCTCTTGAATGTGATGAAGTTCTAGTAGGGATGCCTCACCTGCCTCTAATCTGTACTGGGCTGAACGAAACAACCTACAATATAATTCTTCAAAATAATCCATCTAAATTGTCACATGGAAGCTGTTATTATAGGAAAAATCAATTAAAGGGATACAAATTTCCAAAGAATAGCCAAAATCGAGTACACATGCTTGATGCATATCCTCTGGAATAAATATTATTCAATCTGATTGTCCATTAATCTTTGGGTGAAAATATATACTTAGAAGCCCCTGTGTTCCCAGAGCCTTATGCAATCCCTAACATAGCCCTCAAGTAAAATAAGAATCCATGTATGAAATGATTGTATGAGGGAACCCTTGGAGTAGTATGGTTTCACGAACATATAATTTCCTTAGCTCATCAACATAGAAAGTTTCTGGAATAGGAAGGGAATGGGTTAGTTTTTTCAGTCTGTCAATGTCAACCCATACAACACTACTTCCTCTTGGTGACCTAAGTAAATAGACTAAAAAATCAATTTCAAAATCTTCCTATTAAATCATATGGTAACCCCACCATGGTAGGTTAATTGAGAATAATGGAAAAGAATAAGACATTAAAAAAATAACAAGATTAAAAGGAAGAAAACAAATGTAACGTCCCGACCCTAGAAGCCTAGAGTGAGTACATTTTTTATATACATTGGCACGATTACAAAGAAAACAAGTCTCGAAAGTCCGATCAGTTTAGTAGTCTTGGAAAATAGATTACATACATGAACATTACATTACACATTAGAAAATACAACAAAACATAAATGATCCTTTGGGAACGCCATTAGTCCCCTAGCTTAACCCTTCTTATAAATCATAATACACTTCTTGGAATCCTGGGAAAATTAAAACATAGAAAGGGGTGAGCTCAGATGCTTAGTAAGGATAACAATATAGCAGAAACTTTCATAAATAAGCATAAACATTTAAGGAAATGTATAAGACTAAAACAAAATCCCTTTAAACATGAACTTTATCATAATATAGAAAAGATAAAATCAAATAATTCCATCGACTTATTCACATGGATATTATACTAGTCGAATAATTACATGCAATATCAATTACGACTTTCATAATGATGGAATGCATAATGCCATACTTTCATAACCACATAGTCAAAACCTTGTGCCAAGAATACAAATAAGATTTTTTCAAGGCCTTGTTCCATGAAACTAGTTCGTCTCATGAGACCTACCGATGCATTGAGGAGCTATAGCGAGCTCCATCCGTCACTGACTAAGTCCAATGCATTCCTCATATGAAAAGATTTAAACATAACATAAACATTCGTATTAAAAATAGCATAAGAAATGTCAATACTTTTTCCATAAACCTTGAATGGTATAAAAATAACTCATCCATAGTCAAACATATCAGAAAACCTTCATTACAATATAGAAGATTTGTATCATAATAAATCAACTTCAAACATGTTTAAAATCCATCAAAAGATGTTGACATAGATGAAAATGATTTGTAAAACTCTTTGAGAGAAATATCCCTTTTTCATGAAAACATTTAAAATTCAAACAATTTAGAAAAGAAGAAATTTAAATACAATTTTGAATCAAATTGTACCATACCACTTTGAAACTTCTGAAAGGAATTAACATTTAAAAAACATTCATGTCCATATAAATAAATCCTTAAAAACCATTTTTTAAAACATGGAAATTAATGAGAATGATTTAAAAGAATAAATATTTAAAACATTTAAAATGATGTTTTAGTAAAATAGTACCTTAAAACAATCCCTTTTAAAACTCTTTATTGAAACATGGACATGGATAATAAATATTTCCCAGAAGATACTTACGTAAAAACAACCTCAGATAATAAAGAGATTGTGAAACTAACCCTTACCTTACACTTTTCTTTGGTCACGGGTATGTTTAACCTCCTTTATAATGACCATTTTATGTTATTAGATTATAGATGAACCATATTAATATTTATTATATCATACATTATTCATTTATGACTTTATACTACCCATTTAATAATGATTTTTCAGGTTAAATTAACATTTCAGTTAATAATCGCTTTCTTTATCATACATATTTTAACTTTTTATTCTTGATTGTATCATTTAGATAATGATTTAAATAATTCCAGAATATAATACTTTATTTATATATCATATATATTTAGAATATAAATATTTATAATAGATAGATATATGAAATGGAAAACCCCGTTTATGGAGACGGTAGGCTGTACGTACGCATAAACGTTGTTTCTGTTTTCTTATCGTATTGAATGGAAGTAAGTGAATGTGATATATGAAAGTACATAAATACATATACATATAAATATATATATCTCCAGTATCATAATTATGTCATATATTACATACTTATTAGTAATATATATTTTTATAATCGTCGATGAATGGTGAACGTGGAAACGAATCTCATCACGTCGTGGAGACGATAATTAGTATATACATACGAGCGACAATATCATTTCCTTAAATGTGTGGAATTTGATGGTATATTAATTTTAAAGAGACATTATAATGTGATTTTAGTTATTTATATACATATTACTGATCATTATATCCATTCAAATAACACAATGTTGAATAACAAATTACACCATGACGCAGAGATGGTAAGCCGTATGTTCGCACACATGGTGACATTATCATTCATAGAATGGGTAGAATAATGAATATGGTTGTGCCATATTTATAATAACATCAAAAAATATATATAAGGTACTGAGGTTATTATTTTGATATGGTAATAACAAAGAAAGAGTAAGTGGAAGAAGAAAAGAACTTGAAAGAGGGTGGTGAAATATTTACCTCTTCTTTGGGTTCTTCTTTTTGACTTGATCAAAAGGGCTCCTTAGGATGGATTTTTGACCAAAAGAATGCCTCTAAGATGAATTTAGGATAGTTGAGAGGATATTTGGGTAGGGGTTGGCCGATCCAAATGGATTTGGAGGTGTGAAAGTAAGAGAAGGGTAAGTGCCTTTTTATAAGAGAGGTGAGGGTCACTTTAAGAAAAGTATGAAATATTATTTTATAATAAAATAATTTTCGATTTCTAATTGCTCAAAAATTAATTATTTAAAGGATAAGGTGGTTATGGGTCTAAATCTATTCAACCAATTGGTTTTATACAGGTTTAGGGCATCATATTAACCTTATCATTTAGATTTAACTCTTAGTTATATATTTTAACTTTTACCGTGTCTTCTTGTATTACACTATATGCTTAATAAACATACTCGAAACTTCCAAGAGAACCTCAAGAGGTTAATTAATAGAATATATAATATTATTTAAGAACTTTTTCTGAACCTTAGATTTTTAGGAATATTATATCAACCAATACTATAGTATTTGTTTCTAAAATTAATTTATGTCAATTTTGACATTATTTGGTATTTGGTTTTTGTGAAAGTCATCACAACATTATTACTTCCAACAAGATATATTAAATCAACCCTAAAATGTAATATTAACCTATTAATTTAGTGTATGTCATAAAAACTTTGAAATTATATTTATTTTAATATTTATACTACTATTTATTTGATTCTTTCATTAATAAGGTAATTACTGTATCATCATTGTGTCATAAATAAATTAAACTATTTAATGTCTAGAAATTATAAATAAAATAAATTTATGTAGGAAATAGTTTATATGTATAATGAATATTTATAGTTGAATTTATATTGTGTGTAACCATATATTAAAAATGGTTTAGTTATTAAACATTGAATTTAACACTTTTAACTCTTCTTTAAATAAAATAATAATAAATGTCCTAATCTAATCCAAGTGGACCTAGAGGGTCATATATTTTACATACGGTTTATTTTGGTCGAAATAAACTTATAAAATAGAATTAGGACATGATTAAGGGTAATTATAATATCATTTTTACCTTTAATTAAATGATGTACTTTTTACTATGGCAAATAAAAGTCAAAAGTTACTATTCACAAAAAATTATTTTCATCTTATTGAACCAAATTTTACTTACTAAGGTTAACCATGTCTCTCTAATATTTTAAATTCAACTTCCATAAGTGGTAAAATTATTTTTTATGTAAATTTTCAAATGCTCATAGAAGGTGGGTAAAAAACAGTAACATTTTAATAAACTTTTTATATATCTAAACTTATTATAAAATGAATCCAATGAATTACATTGAAAATATATAGGTATTATGTATCTATTTTGACATAAAATAAATTTAAATAAAATAAATAATTATTTAAATGAAAATTCGGTTTTAACTAATAACACAGTGTTTTCATTATTCATCAAAAATTAAAAGTTTTCAGATAAACACCAAAAATTCACCCTAGGCTAATTTTGATATTCCGAATTCATAAATGAAGTATATCTTACAAAATTCCAAACATAAAAATTTTATTTATTAATTTAAAATTAATTCTCGTTGTCCATACGAAAAAGTGTATTTTTAAGAAATAATAACTACCAAAAGATTGACACTTGTTTATGTCCAATTTCAAAGTGAAATTACTTCAAATAACCAACATCGTATTAAATGGTTAACATATAATATAATTATACTTACAAAAAATTAATATTTATAGTTTAACACTATAAATTATTTTGATTAAAAACGTTGTTTTCAGCTAAAATTTAGTATTTTTCACTATTTACCCAAATATGAAAGTTATCTAAAAAACACCAAAAATTAATCCAAAATAAATTTTTATTTCTAGATTCTAAAGAAGAAGTTTATTTTGTCAAATATAATATATAAATTTTTCAAATATTGGATTTAAAAATGGTTCACCATTAAAAAGCTGAAAAATTGTATTTAAAAAAATACTTCATTTATCTAAAAAAATGAATTTGTTCTTATATTATGTCTAAGAAACTCATAATTGGGATTCTAAAATTATAAGCATTATATATAAAATTCAGAATCCAATTAATATTATTCATATCCACTTTTAAATGGATAGTTTATAATGTCTTGGTGCGCTTGAACTCATTGTTTTGTGTTGTGCAAGTTATTGAATTACATAGAAGAAATAATGTACTATGAAATCTTGGGGTGTTACAACAAAGAACATAAAATTGTCTCTCCTAGAATATGTCATCCAATGTTTTGTTTTTGTTATGCCCACCCGATGGATGAATATTATAAAGGTAACTTTTATAAGATGTTACAAATGTATTTGGATATCAACCATTTAAATTTCAAGGCATTTGGAAATGTGTGCAAGAATTTTTGGAAGCATAAAAAGAGATTGCATATTAGGTCATCGATCAATATTCCACCTACCCTAATTTGACTTAATAAAGAGAAGAATTAATGAAATAATTGAAAAATGATATTTTACATGAACCTCACTAATAAAGTCATATTTCTAAAAAATCTATAATCACATCATATAGAGGTTGGTAACCCGATATAAGCTTCATTGATTGATGTATGGTCCATTCTGCCGACGAGAATAAGTATTCACGTTTAATTATTTATTTGGTCTTGGGGGATTTTAAATGGTCTCTTGGTCCAGAAGTATAATTTTTAACCCACGAACCATGGAATCCTCAAAATGAGGAATCACTGTAATTGGATCAAATCTATGGATTTTTTTCAAGAAAAATAGAAGTAATAGAAAACTACTAAATTTACAGAATTAAACTATTTTCATATTTAAACAAAAAATTCACAAAAAATATTAAAATGATGCAAACAAGCTCATATTTATTAGTTACAAGGGATTAAATAATTGATAAATATATGAATAATAATGATAATATTATCTATATCACTCATCCTTTAGATATTACCATGTGAAAAATTATTGAGAAGATGTCATAATGCTTATGATCCCCCAAAACATGATTGTCAAACATCATCTGTTTATAGTAATTATGATGCATTTATACCATATGAAACATTCTTGTGTTAACTATCGTAGTATCCTATAGTTCCCATTATTATTGGAAACTACAGTAAAATATTTATGTGATAAATAATCAATCAAAATTTCCTTATACATAGGGGATGAATAAATATCAACACTATTATGGTAAGAATACATCCTAAAAAACTCATTTTATACATGATATTGAAATAAAAAATGTTCTATTAATACTGGTTCTATGGAACCCATGTTCACAAGATAATGTTCAATATAATTAATTTTTTTTTGATATTTTTGGTATGAGTTAAGAGATCAGTATGTGAAGTTGGATAAGACTTGGATGAAAGAACCATAGAGAGCCTTGTAAAGAGGTTTCCTGCCAGTTTTTAAAGATGAATCACTTTGGTTTGATGTCGGTAGTCTTGAATAAAATCCCATTATATTTTATTCATTGTTATATGGAATTCAATGCGAAGACTCTCCACTACAGGTGATTCCCTCCAATGTAATTAAAATTCATTAACTAAATAATAAATTTAATTTTATAGTTATAATTTAATTAAATTCCTTGAATTAAATGAGTAAGTAACTGGACGTCATTCATCCTAGGACCCCATCTTGATGCCTCAATTTCCAATGGATGAGGATATGAAATTTCATTGTTCGGTCATGTCCAAAACACACAGAGGGTTTCTATATATGTTAAATTGGAGTAGTTATGACGTGATGACCATTTGTGTGAGCCTTATACACCTCCGAGAGGAGTGACTTGAATTGTGATGATTGGCATGAGTGGGACCTTTAAAGGCCTAAGGGAAATATTAGATACATTATTATTAGGGTGTGGATCCACGTAAAATGATAATACAACTTCTTTTTTTACCATTACATGGGGGATAGACCATAAATAGACTTTTACTGGTTTGTGTGAGCAACTAATATTGAGTGTCCATAAAATTTGAGAAGGTATCTATGCCATATCATTATTTGGTTTCTAACGAGGCATAAAATTTATGCCCATGAGGTTGTTACTTGTTATGGAACTATCAAGGACCATTAATTACCTCATTTGATGGGTTATGGATCAAGAAACTTGACTAATATTGAGGTACCTTGTGGGGTTCATCCATAGATATGTTTACCTAGATGACACAAAGTAGGGTACCCCTATCTAGTTTGACCTTGTTGGGTGTGTGTGGGTATGTGTAAATATAGTAATGGGGGTCAACCAATAAACCATACTGAACATGAGATCTGACAAGTGAATGGAAAGTGGTTATTGGTTTATAGATTTTACTACCCCTATCTTATATTTATACATTCTCCAAGATATTTTAAATTGAACTAAAAATACCCAGACGTACATCCTAGGACATTGATGATGGGTCTAATTTGGTGTGATAGTGGTGTTGTCTATTTAAAGATATATTTAATTGGGTTTAGATTTTGAGCCTTATGTGATACGACTAGGAAGTTATGGTATTTTCATGGATTCCTAGTGAGTATCATGAGATCTGACTGTTGAGGCATGCCAAGATTTATTAGGAAATCTGGATTCATCCTCTGGTCTATATAGGATTCCCTAGACACCATGGGTCCCTAGGTTTCATATAATGTCTATGATCTATCCATTAATTCTTGGGGATTATTGTTATGATTATTATTACTATGAGATTCCTAGGTCACCCTTATGGTGTACCTGTTCATGTATGATGACATTATTTGTATCTGATCTAGATACCAAGGGTACTTAGGATCCAACCAGTTGGAATGGTGGTATGGGAGATTATTTTGATTTATTTATTTCATGAGGTTTATAAGAATTGGATTCAATCCATTTATTATATTAGAGTTTGGAGAGCTTCTCAAGATGTTTAGGATCTGGATGTTGAGCCTTCAATGATATGTTGTTTTCCATTTGAGCCCTAGCAGTATGAATGTCTGGGTAAAACCATAGTATCCAATATTTAAATGGTTGGAATAATGTCTTGACATGTTGAGAGACACCCCAAAAATGGTCTAAGTAGGTACGGTCAATTGTGCCCCCAAACCAAAGGATTGATAGTAGTTTAATTATATATATCTATTTCTTAAAACCATTAATTGATTGTATCTGGTCATATAAAACAAAAATATCAATAAATTTATGGTTATTTATTGGATAGTGTTAGGGGTGACCTACAGATTTATGTACTAACACCCTGATTGAGCCTCCATTTCACCGGGGTACCCATATAGACTCTCACTGGTAGTAGGTTAAAGTTGTGTAGTGGCCCATGTTTCGATCATCGAGCATGATGGCTCAAACACAGTAGATTGATAGGAGTTATGGATTTAAGTAGTATAAAAACCAAGTGTATTTTGTACTATTATTAATTTTTTATATCAATTATCAAAGTTGGTTATATTTCTATATTTTTTATTTTGATTAAGTCCATTCATGTTGTATGATACATTTAATTTTGAAATAGTTTGTATTGTTTTTATTGTATCTTTTATAATAGATATTTTGTGGAAAATTATTAGTGATTTGTTTTATCATTTTTTATGAGGATAAAAAAGGGTACAAGCTCCACATGGTTCTTTATCAAACCCTCACTTATATTCAATAGGGTCTGGTATTTGGGAAGGCACACCTGAGGTCATGTGGTGGTTTTTATTGCCACTGTTTTGTGTAATATAGGATAGGGAGTTACATAAGATGTTTTTTTATTCCTATTATGCTCACTATACATTGTATTGGGGCATTTATTTTTATAATTATCAAACTCATTTCATTTTAATCATTGCGTCATGGGTATTGCATTAGTTGGACCATTCTTCTCCATTGTTTCATTAATTGGAATCATCACATTTATATGGAAATTATGTGATCAGTGGCCCACATTAAAGTATATAAATCATTTTTTGATCCTTAGAGATAATTTATTGGGTTCCTCCTCCAATTTCGAACATGCATGTGGTTGAGTTTTATCTATGAATTTTATTTTTTAATATATATTCCCTAAAAATACATTTTTTTTTATTTCTTATAACCTTACCCAAGATTTAATTAGAGTCTAAAGTTTCCATTTGAACCATAAGTTCACATTTACAAATTTATATATTTCCATTGAAGTCTATTATAGAAATTATTTTTCTAAATATTGGTTTCAAGATATTAAAGAATTGATTAATATTTATTTCAGTGTTATAAATTAAACTTGAGGCATTACATATGTGTCTCATGAAGTTTTCCTCATTAGTACTAACTGATTAAACCTCCTTTTATTTTATCTCTAGGAAGTATCACTCTATTTTGTATGAATACTTTATGGAAAATATTTAGTGAATAATATTTTCGTAAACACCACATATTAAATAGAGTTTAATTTTCTTTATTTTATGTCGTATTCTTAATGCGGGACCACATTTGTTTAGAAACACTATCCAAATAACGAGGAACTAAAACTACCTTTTTGTGGCTTGAATAATAGAGAATAGGAAATAACTTCTATATTGGATAGATCGATTGCATAGTATTTAGTGGATAGGAGTATCCACTAAAGGTGTTTGGGAGCAATCACATGAGAGACTTGATAAAAAGTTGTTAATTACATGGTTAATTCAAGATATCAATATGGTATTAATTATTGGTCATTACATGAGATAGTTGGGTGAAAATAGGAACAAGATTATTAACTCTATCTTTCATCAATTTTCATTGCTAAGTGAAACAATCATTTCAATTTCCATAAAACTCATGATAAACTCGATTCATTATATTCCCATTCATTTACTAAAATAAATAAAATTTAGGGATTATTATACTTAATTTCTATAAACAAATAAAATGGAAAACATTTATCTTATAATAAGTAATTAATAAATTCTTCATATACCCTAACTTATGAATTTTCAGTGATTCCTTCTTGGCTAGGCATGTTTCTTTTAGTATTAGGCTGTCTAACATAACTTTTAATATATTACATCATCAAATTTTATAATATATTTAAATCCTTCATAATGGGTTTTAAAGATAATTTTAATCAAACCAAGAATATCCATAGGGAGTGTAAAACTAGGTGTGTAGTTAGGCTCACTTGTTATTCACCAAATGAATATTGATTTAGCACCCAACCAACATTTTATTGGGACTATTAACCCCTGATTATTTTTTCCTGCACCTCTATCCACATGTAGTATCCAGATATTGATTTTATTTATAAGAAACCACACAATATTTACTTTACCAAAATTTTCAAATGGTTTTCTATATTTATATTTATCCAAAGTGTTTTCACTATTTATTTCTAGTCACAATCCACCAAAATAATTCAACCTCTCCTTGATAACTATTGAGGAAACCAAGTTACACGTGCATGTATTTTTTAGTATTTGTTAGTTAATGGTTTTTCCAAACTCTATAAAATTAAAAAAATAAAATTTAATTCTAGTGTTAGTGAATCAATAGTTTTTAGAAATATTGGAATTATGGATGATTAAGTTTGGGTTGATTTAGTGGGCTTTCAAATATGATATTAAATAATTTGTTTATTAGAATCTTCTTCGAGTATGCAGGTTTAGTAAATCACAACTAGTATCAAAGATAGGGTTAGATAATTTCAATGATTAGGAAGAGTAAACTATTGAGTTATGGGTATCCATTAGGATTGGTACATTATCAAGGTATAGGTATCACAAAATAATAGTATCTTATCTTCAATAGAAATTAAGAAGAAGTATAAATAGAGGTGATAAGATGCATGAGATCCCCAAAAGTAAACCATTTGATCTTGATTGATTTTTTTATTAAAACATTTGACAAATAATTTAAATTATCTACCATCATACCTTTATATAGAGTAGGTAATCTATCCATTTAGAAATATAATAATTAGATCCTATATGAATTATCCTATGATCATTATCAATTTTATAATGAGGGATGACTTGGAAAATTTCATGATCATTTTTCTTTCATATGTTTGATTTATTCTGAATCACATGGTGATTATTTGTCTTATTAGAGTAATAAAATATGATCATTAAGGGAGATATATATTAAAATAATAAATTTCCATGATAACTGACTACTATTTTTTAGGGATTTGTAGGAGTGGTATGCTAGATATAACTATCAAATTAATTACTTAGGTTCTATAACATATTTTCATCATTCTTTAGTTTTGGTATTTTTTTACCTTTAGTGAAGTATGAATAATGAAATTGATTCTATAAAACTCTTCACAGTATTCATATTCAACTAATAGAAACATCATGTAGCTTTTTAAATATACTACCACTAATCTAGTATATATGAAAATGTGAAGTTTATATCCTTTTATATTCTTTAATTCATCTCCATTTTTATAATTTATCATAGAAAAGTGTATATCTACATGTTCAATAAAAAATAAATTTCTTATGGTCATGCAAATACATTAATTTTGTGGATGGAAATCGTTTTACTTAAAGGGTGAACCGATAATCATTCTTATTTTAATGATCATAATGAATGGTATAATAATGTGTAAATCCAACACAAAAAAATTTCATTGATATTGACTAAAGAATTTATCTATTTATAGAGACAAAAAATATAATGAATCCTTTATCATCCCTTATATGTTGAAATATTTATTTAAAATATCACTTTCCCAAATTTTGAATATAAAAAAGTGGAGGAATATAACTAATATTAGTTAATTTTAACAAACTCAACCCCTTAGTGGATAATAATGGCATCGAATTGTACTTATACTTTTTAAATTGAATGAATTAAATGAGGATTTTATGCCATTTGAAAACTTTTTATTCAAAATATTCCCCTTTTAATACAGTTTTATCAACAAAGAGTAGATATAAAACATTGCACTATATTTGGAGAGATTTTTTTAGAAATAAAAAGATTTAAAAAATTTATTAGATGTATAGCCAACATTTTAATGTTGAGAAACCTGGAGCACGGTGGGAATATATTTTACAAATAAAAATAAAATAATTTTGTTTAATGTTTTATAAGAAAACATTAATAAGATTTTATAAGGAATTAATAATCATAATTTTCCTAATACAATAACTTAGATCTATTTTACAATTACTCTATGGACCTACAATTATTATTATTTATTTGAAATGAATCATATGATCTTAATTAGTTGCTGGTCACTTGACCATTTCTGAAATAATGAACATTGATTGGTCTAAATTTTAAGTGTTAGGGTATCTATAATTTAAGTCTTATTTATTTTTATATGATAATGTTGGTAATATTTTATTATAACAAGATATATATGTTTTTTTAAAACATTTTATTCATATAAGTTTCAATATTTCATTCCAAAAAAATATCAAATTTTATTTCCCTAAAATTTATGGGTCAAGTATAATTAAACCATAATATATAAAATGAATTTTTTTGACATTACTATTTGTATAAAAATAAAATATTTTTCTACTAAATTAAAATTTTGATAATTATAATGAAAAAGAGTATTATATATTCATAAAATAACATAAAAATTATTTTAAATGAAAAAGTTCTTTTTTATCACTTTTTATATCACTTTATCCATCCCATATATTTTTAATTTCATATAATTTTCTCCTCCTCAATCTTATTCCAATATTTTAATCCTTGATTTTTTTGATGGAAACAAATTGCAATTTTTAATTTCCTTGGATAAATTGGGGATTAGTAAAAATAAGAAGTGGACTAGTTATTCTATAAACTATGAGAGATTTCACAATACATCCTACCATTCAATTAGTTTTTCAGAGAACAATTTTGAATTAATGAAAGAAAATGAGAATTATTATAAATAAAGGCAAGGGGTAAATCTCATTTTAAATAAATTGAATTGAATTTTTTTCTTATTTTTTGAAAGATTTAAAAGTTATAAGTGAAAATATCACACGTTGTAATTTCCAATGATGGGGTGTTTTCTCTATTTATAGTCTTATAATGTAAATAATACATAAATACACTAGGAACCATAACACATATATCCATTAAATTTAATTATAATTATTTTAATAGGAAATAAAAAAACTAACCTTATTATTTATTTTTTTAAAAAATAAAATGTATTTTTAAAAATATATATCAATTCCTCAATTATTACACTATAAGTATACATGAGCTATGATTAGTATAGAAAAAATTATAAAATAATTTAAAATATGATATGTATAACCAAATATGAATATGATAAAAACATATAAATATTTTCTTAGGGCCTATTCAAATAAATATTTAGTTTTAGAGTTACTATAGAATATATTATAATGATTTTCTCAACCTGAATTCCTGCACTATATTCAACAAAAGATTAAAAAAACTAAAAAAACTAGTACATTAGTTTTAGGAATAAACTATTTAATTTGAAAAAAACTAATTATATTTATTTTATTTTAATTATATATCATTCCCCCATTAACTTTTGTATTTATTCTTAAAAAATATTGAGAGAATATAAAAACATTTATTTACAATGATAGGTTAGAGGCACTTTTCTAGAATTTCATATTTCAAAAACATATAATATTTTCAAATCATATCCAAATATTCCCCTCAAGGGATTCACTCTAGATTCAAATTATAATGGTTTATTTTTTTCTCCAAATATTAACTTATGAATAAAAAATATTTTAGATCATTATAAGATGGTGGCAACTAGGCTCACTTCCATTCCAAGATTGTGAAAACTGGGCTCACCACTCTCAAAGTCTCAATGTCTATACATGGTTTATGTGAAGTGACTCCACACCAAGGGACATTATCTATAAAATGAGTTGTAATAATTCACTACCACCCAAAGTCACTTTCTCATCCTTCTTTTTATATTACTATAAAAGATATCAATTTATAGACTTATAATTCTCTTCTATGTTAATTGATATGAACTCCCTCCGATGATAATTTTGAAGAATTTTTGTATTCTGCATCACAATTCCAAAAATGATTCTTCAATGTATACCCTTTACTTATACCAATTCCTCGTCAAGATATAATCAACTTTATAAGAGAATATTTGAATATTTGAGATTTAAACAAACTTCACCCAATCATAAAACATATCCTCCAAATTGAATAATTTCATCAAAATAATTATGTTCTTTTTATGATGGATTAATTACTTCATCATGTTTTATGTATATATGATGTTCTATAAATCTAGGATTCAATATAACCACAATTAGTAATAACACAATCTGGTTGATTCAAATATTCAATGAATCACATGTTGTTGACTACCTTTCTACTTCTTATTCATTCTCCTTTCATAAAGCACTCATTTACTTTACTCTCTTTTTTATCCAAGTTCTATAAATTACTTCATTACTTCTTTAATTATATCCATTTACCTCTATCTACATATAAGTGATAAGAATTTAATGTTGAAATTTAATTAATTCAATACCTAAAAATTCATCTTCTTCAAATTTATCTCTCAAAACACTTTTATGTAAATATTGACTATTGAAATGTATTTAGTTTTATTAATTATATACAATAAAATAAATATTTTTGACAAGTTATATTATATAATTATTTTATTAATTATTTAGACTTCATCATTCACGATGTAATGACATTCATCATGGAATTATTTATCGGTTTTCTTCATTAGTTTTTATTTAAATTACAGTTATATCATGGAATGATATAGATTTTCATGGTGGAAACTATATTTATATTATAAAACATGATGAAGATTATCCTTCAAGATCTACCTCTATTTCTCATAGTCTCAATATTAAAGTGTGGTTCCTTTAATTAAAGTGATACTTTCGCATCATGGTGTGATCAAATTACATAGATTCCCAATCTAAAAAACTATTATAGTGTGACTCACTTACACAACATGGTGATCTTCAAATAAGAAGTACCGCTAAAAGTTTTCTATAAATATTTATGGAATGGATGATACTTTATAGTGTGATAGTGTGTTTCAACATTTTAGAAAGAAATCCTATATATTACGCATAGATCTTTAAGTGTGATTCATAAACTATACCCATCATCCATTTATGGCGTGACACTTGTACTTTCACCATGACTCTTTTAGATGACCCTTATATTTGGTAAACCATACATTTAATATTTTTATATTTTTATATAATCCATATCAGCACTTACGTATTTCTACACAGTAAAATAATTTCCTATATTTCAGAAATATGTAAGATATTACACATCATATAAATATATTATATATATGAGGATAAAATATTTTTACTTTTCCATATTTCTACATCCTGAATGATTTTACACATCATTCAAAAACCTAATGTATCCAGGGTATAATTCCATTTTTTTTAAAATTTCCAAAACATAGTCCACTTATTTTAGGTTACCCATATGTATCAGTTTATTTAATATCCCTCTCTGTGAAACATTAAAAATTACAAAATCTTCCAATACTGATATATGTTTTTTGGTTGACCTTTATATATACCAGTGATTAATTTTATATTTTTTCCATACTAGTCCTAGTGACCATTATATAATGTATTATAGAACACCTTTTCCATTTTTTAGATTGTAACTGTACTCACAACATGATCTATGTACTCATACATTGAATTTCTTTCAATAACTTCCAAAACCTCCAATGTATATCTCTAGAAATATCAACCAATATGTAATATTCTTCCAATATTTCAAAATCATCTCATAGTTCTTCTAAATCCATAATAAATTATCTAATTCAATTTCCATGATATATAGTGATATGAGGGATTATTGAAAATCATGTCTTGAACAAATCCAACCCAAGGGATCTTCTACAAATCCTTCTCACAACTTATTCGAAACACACAACCTTCAAAAACACCTATAATCACTAACATTTATTTATTATAAAAAAATATAACATAAAACCCCTAGTTGGAAAGAATCTTTCCATTTAGATTCTATTGATTATAATTCCATAAAATCCATAAACGATCAAGATATGGGGATAAAATATCCCTTTTACATTTCAATATGAGATCCCAAAACATAATAAATTTATAGACTTATTTCCCCAATTTTTCAATAAATTTTAAAAGGTTTATCATCACCAGATACATCAATCCTTATCCCTCTTTTTGTCCATAAAAATTATTGGGGTGTCTTCACCCGATTACCCACCTTTTAATTAATATTCATCAATAAGTTTATTAATAAATATCATCACCTTAAAATTACTCCAATGATAAGTATATTTTGAAAAGACATTCTTATCCTATATATTAAATTTTATATATCCATAAGATTACACATAAATGTACACTGAGGTCCTTTTACCATTAAGAAAATATATTTAGTGAGTTGAAAATATCCCCTTTGGTGACCTATACATTAATAGTTTCCATAAATTTTCTTAAACCATTAAAAAATTCATCTATTTGAAAAACTTATAAAATTTTATTAGAAACATTATGTTTATTTAAACTATTATTCATTGTATCTTTATTATCTAACTAATTTTATTTTTAGTTTCCTTCTTCTCAACGAATTTCAGTTATTTAATTTAATACTTTGAAATTAGTTATCAAAAACTCATATAAGTATAATAAGTTATAAAACTAGGTATAAAATGAGAGTATAAGTTAATATGTTCAATTCAATTAATGTCACCCACTTAAATCCATATGCTTATGATTTTTGGGAAACTACATTCGTTTAACAAAAACCTATCTTCGATCTCAATCACACTTACATAAGACCTTCAACCTATAAGAAATTAATCACAAAGCGCACAATTCCTACGACATGTTGAAAAAATTTATACCAGTTATTTTTTATAAAATGGTGATCTAATTTAATATCCATTATATTCCTTTATTCATATTACTTCACCTTTCCTAGATGAGGTGGATGGACCTTTTAATGATCATCAATAAATCCCTATGATTAATTTAGTTTTTGACACAATATATTGTGATAATATTTATAATGTGGAGAACAATTACTGGTTATTATTCTACCAAATTTAAATATTTTATTATCTTGTAATGTTAACAGATGTTACCCAATTTTTAGTTCATAAATAAATCGATTAGGGATTCCTTTAGAAATGTAGCCACTATTCCATCAATTTTTACATCTTATCCTTCCTCAGGTTCTACCACCACTTGATAATGGTATAATTCCAAATTATTAATTCCAAAATTAAAATTATATCATTTTTAAATATAATATAAGTTTTTGAATCATTTTCACTAAAAATTATGCTCTATACCAACTTCAGGCCATCGCAATATGCATAACTTGATCCAACATTGATTTAACAATGTGTTTTTTAATACCAGTTATCATTCATGTATTATTAAAATAACTAGATATTATTCCTGAATACATGTATCTATAGATTCAATAATTCTAGAATTTGAATATATCCTAAGCCACTAATTATCTTAGATTTTCCTTTGACAACCATAATGGATACTTAATGGATTTTACCTATTCTCTATGAAATTATTCCATAATAAAAAATTCTCCTCCCTTAAATGCATACAACCCATGGATCACATTTATCACATAATCTTATATCACTATAATAATTATATATAAAATATAAGAAAATGGGAAGAGGGGTACCTTTAGATATTCTTATGTAGAGTAATATAGATGGTCATGGAAAGAAAAACATTTTCTTCCTTTTTGTTGAAAGGCTTAATAGTGATTTTAGTTTGATTTAAACCACTTATATGAACTTACTTATGAATATTTTATTTCAAGTACCCATTTGTTTAGTTATTTCACCATTTCAAAACTACAAATAATCTCACTTATGCATTGTTCTTCCTTTTTATACCTCTGATTCTACTTCGATATCACTTATTCTTCCACCATGAGAGCTCTAATCCACAATTATTATTTTCATAATTTTTAGTGGTACTTATAAAACCATTTATACATTACACATTCTTTTCCCATATTATTTTAATTAAAACCAATTAAATTTTTTTTTATACTTGATGAATTTTTCTTTGAACATCTATCCAATTTTTTGGATGGGAGGAACCAACTTTATATTAGAAACTGATGAACTTTCTTTCACATACTCATTGATTTAGGGGAGGAAACTATTTTTTCTTTTCTTCTCAACATGATTTATTATTTTCTTAACTAGAGGGTTGGTTTGAGTAAATCACATTTTTTCCCAATTAAAACTTTATTTAATTACTTCATTACAATATTTCAAATCACTAAATCTGTTTTGAGTGGAATATTTTTTTTATTCTCCCATTTATGTATCCTTGTTTTCATCATAGTGGAGGATCACAACATGTAACATCCATTACAAATTTTTGCAACATAACCTCACCATATCACCATGATTATAAGAAATATAACATCTTCTAATGATTTCATATCTCATATAATTTTTTCTCACTTGAATGTGGTAGTATAAGGTATTTTCCTTTGTTATATGTTCATGTTTCGATACACACACTCATAGTTATCTAAATTGTCCAAAAAATAAGAACTTCAAGTCCACCATTTTTTGAGACCCAATTCCACAATATTTTTTAAATTAACTCCTTCAGTTGACTAATGAAATATTAGAAAACTTCATTCTACGTATTACAGTCTCCAAGAGTGAATATTTTGGGTTTGAATTCATTCTCATAGCATGATGATCTCCCTCAATATTCTTAATCCTTAAATACTTATCCTTTAGTTGTCCTTATAAATTATATAAGAGATAATTATTTTAATGATATAAAATTTTCACATAATCATTACATTGATCTCTTAGGCAAAACATTGTTGATTTATGTAGTTTACCGTTTTCTAAACATAACATTTACCTAGAAAAAAGTTATCAAAGTATATTAATCTATTTCTTTATTTTATTGTTCATTATTGTAATTTAATACATTGAAGTTATCTCTTATTTCATAAAATGTCTAATTTTTTCTTCCATGTATATTATTTAATCAAAAGGCTTTTCATATTTAACCTTTAATAATTATTATTCACTCCTTAATAAATTAAAAATATACAATTTTTTGTATAAAAAATATATTGATTTAACACATGATATAGATGGATCCTTTTTAACATAATCCTTCATCCATTATATTGATCTATAATCATTGTCATCATATTCTCAAGGAACATGTACCATTTAGATTGTTTCATATATACACAATGAATCCAATTTATTATGCCAATATGAATGACCATGTTCTTTAATTTATTCTTCTTGTTTTTTACTTCATTATTATTGACATATGATATTATTAATAAAAAATATATATATTCATACCTTAAACTAATTCATATTCTTAACTATTTAGAGAAACCTATTTATATTTTTTCAACATATATTCTTTACTATACAAATGTTTCATCATTATCCACATATCTTTAGAATAATTACAAAACGACATCTGTTTGAATAAATCCCCTAAAAATTCACCCTTTATGACTATCATAACATAAGAAATAATAAATATATTACTTTGGAATATATCAAATATAATTCAATGATTTATGTTTTTGTGAAAATATAATTTATGAGACACCATGACTGATTCCAATATGTAACTCTAAACAAGACGCAACCTTCTTCCAATCAGAAAAATAACATCCATTAAATAAATTATTTTTCATTATAGAAACCATATATAGAATAATATAAAAATATTTATAAGTTAAATATGTTTGAATGAATCAAATTTATATCTTATAATATCTAATATCACTTTTTTCTATCATGAGACAACTTGGTGGGGGGGGGGGGGTATCAAGGTGTTTCCCAACCTAAAATTTTTCATGATTATAAATAATTTTGGATCTTATTATCTCATTTGGAAGAAACATGTTCAACATGTTAATAAATTCTCACATAATATAATCAAATATCAATAATATATATAGCAATGTAAAAAACTAAAATACATAAGGATTTCAATTTTTTCAACCACACTAGGATGAATCCAACAACACTACTCTCAAAATGGTACTGGTGTCTCAAGAATTCATTAAAACCCATAGTTTTGGTGGATACAAGGTTTTGGTAAAGTAACTACACATCAAGGTTCACAAATTATACATGGTTTATTTGAAGTTACTCACTACCTTTCAACTAGAATTATGAATATCTCATAACCAATTAAGGGTTACACCCTTATCCCATTTCACACACTACTCCTATAGATATTTGATTATATAATTATTGTAATCCTCTAATTTTATGAAAATAATTTCCATTCCCGGATGAGTTTAAGAATTTATGTTAATAATATCATAATTATAGATGCTATTATCTAATTCATACCTTTTTATTATACAAATTTCTCAGTCTTATATATTCAAATCCATCTGAGACGATTTGAACCTTTTAAATTTATGTAAACATGGAAAAAACAATGTTCTATATATTGAGTTATTTTAGTGTAAGAATTATGTTAAATGTATTTTGACTTCATTACTCCCTAATATCATATATATTCATGATTTTATATAAATATAATCATTAATACCACCTATAATGTTTTTAACACCATCATATTAATTTAAATATTCAGTGAATCCCATGTTCCTTGCTTCCTTTATTATTCCTCCTCCTCCCTTTATGTATCAATCATCTCCTTTACACTCTTTTTTTCATAGTTATTTCAATATATTTTCTTCTTATTTTATTTAATATGTCTACCAAAATTTATAGATAAAATAATTTAAATTAAAATTAAAATTCAATAAATTGTGTACCATAAACTTCTTATACATCAAATTAATCTCTTATATAGAAGTCAAGTAAATATATACTATTGAAATATATTTAATTTGATGAATATTTTACCAAATATTAAAGTATTTTGAAAGTTGAAAAAATTATTTCTCAATCAAATCACTTGATTTTGACTATCAGGGAATGTCAACATAATAGAATAAAAAAGATTTTTTCTCTAATAGTTTTTAACTTCATGTTTCATAGTGGAATGATATAGAGATTCATAGAAAAACATTGGTTTAAGTTTTAAAACTTCCCAAAGATTAACTATCTTTAGAATACATTATTACTGATGATCTCAATGAAAAATCAAGGTTCCTTTAATAAAGACATTACTATTTCCTTAGAGAGTGGAAAATTATCGATATTCTCAATCTATGGGTATGATAGTGGTTTATGGGGAAGTGATATGTGTGGTGTCCAAGGGAGGAATTTGAGCGGTCATGGGATGGGGTAAGGTGGTGGGGGAAATAAGGGAGGATATGGATGTGTCAGTAATAGGGGTGGGGTCAAAGGAGGTAAAAGTATGGGTTAGATCGACAACATGGTCATCATCACCTCAACTGCACCCACAATGCATCTGGATGCCCATCTATAGATGCTAATTGTTTTCCTCAAAAGGTTTATTTCTTTAAGTAGGAGAAATTCTCTAAAATCCATCGGTCTGAGATATGTGAGGGGAAGAGAAGTGTGTAAGATGCTGATATTTCTATATAAATGGGTGAATAAGGACCCACCCATCATCTTACATCAAGTCTACTATGCATGTGGCCCAAAATAAAAGAAAAAAATGATATGCCATGTTAATGGAAGGGAAGAACAAGGTAGCTCTGTGGATGATGATGTCCAACTGGCTCATGCTATTATGAGACTCTATGCAACCGAACCGAAAATGAGTCAATTCTCAATGAAGAATCCAAAATTTAAAAAATATTAGCTGTGTAGACTTTGTAATCTGAGGACCATGGATTATATGAGGGTCCTAAGAAATCATCATCTGGTGTTGGGAATATTCCATATTTCTCAGCTTGAGTTATAGAGTTGAAAACATCAAGGAGGTAAAAAGTTTTGTGGAATAAACTCCAATTTTAATGACAAACTTACTGAATGAGTGCTCATCAGGTCTTCAATATTTCCAGAATTAGATATTGTCAATGGTCATCTTGAGAGTGTCCATGAACTTGAGAAACAACCCTCGAATGATCTCATACCAAATGTCGATGATGGGGGTGATCTGAAGGCAGTCAAGGAAGTGGATGAACTCTTGGATGATGTGGAGAAGTTTAGGGATGTCCAGATCCAATGTTTTTTTGTTCCACATGGGCTTTCATAAAGATTGACCAAAAATACCTGGATGTTAGGGTTTGATTTATGAAAGATAGGGTATATATGGGCATGGGCAGTATCTTTTCACCCACTGAAGATAGAGTGTGACTACTTGGTGGAAGAAGGAGTTGTGGAGGTATTATTAGAGCTCAAGAAGATGAATCAGGATGGTATAGAGGTGAATGATTCGTTAAGCGCTTAGCCAAAGGTTAATCCTTTTTCTTAGCCTTGGGATTAACAAATGGAGTTCATTATATTTCATGTGGGAAATTAATAACATAACATATTAGGGATTATGGAGAGGATTCACAATATAATAAGTGGAGAGGTGAGGGAGGGGAGGTGTAGTGAGGGAGGTGGAGTGGTGATTAGTGGTGGTTCACATAGGATAGGGAAGCATGCGAGGAAGGGTTCTTGTGTGTGTTTGGGGGGGGGGGGGTTATGCATCGCAAACCCTAGGTTAAGGACATTTATTTTTCCTGAAATTTCATATCATGTATTAATAAATTATTTTTAAATGAAATAATTTGTGTTTTTTTGTTTTCAAACCATACTTACCATTTATACGCTACATGACGTGTAACGTAGGAGTCCACCCTATTGGTGATCCAAACCCTGGTCCATTGATTTTTTTGTTCCCATAGATTTATTAAACTCTACTATGTCCTACTCTATTATTTGTGACCTATCTAAGGTTTCTCCCTGTTAACACTTCTTTTAACGTCAAGAGGTCGACCAAGTAGTACTCAGATGAATCTTAAAGTGATGAACCATCCATTATGGAATGGTTACTAATAAACATTAAATCATTGACCAAAAACCATTAAGTGAGGTTAACCTCCTTTATGACTCTTGATAGTACCATAAGGGAATAATTTTATGACCATTAAGGGTCCTAACCATATTGATTTGATCTTTACAGGGAGAAGCATCAATCGATAATTAAATAATAATACTTAATTCTTGCATGTGATGTTTTTTACATGCTATGATGATCATTAAAATTGATGGGTTTCCTTATAAACTTTGAAATTTTAATAGGTATACTTTCTTATTTCCTCCAATTCATTCAATTTTATTATCCCAACTTTCCATTTTTTTGAGAATCCAAATTCAATTTCTTTATTTCCCAAAATGAGAAATTCTCTTTTTCAATTGAAAAATTTCATGGATTTCGGTACACTAATGAGAATGGAGTGGTGACGACGGGGGTTCTATATGCTATGAGGTATTCCAATAGTGTATAATATAACACGAGCCTTAATTTTTTACTATTTATCATGACATTATTCATTATTTGTTTGATTTCAATATTTTACAATTAAACAAGTTCACTTATTTTCTCTTATTAGGGAGTTCTTATGTTATACATGATTCTTTACTTCCCTCGTAATGATTTGAAAACATTATTGGTAAAATATTTTCCTAGATCTCTAATGAACAATCAAGGAAATATAATTCTGGAAAATAAATTAGTTCTTTAATAAGTTAATTACCACTTTTTCTATTTAATGATTGGTGTCTTCATCTTATACCCATTTAAAAACGTAGTCAATTCCTAACAAGATATATAAATTTCCATGTGATTTAGGGGATGACCCTATAAAATCTATCCCATATAAGCGGAATATTTCAAATTCTATGATCGAGTATTAGGGACTTTAACTTCTCTTCCCAATGGGTTGAGTTTGCTGGCACCAATCCCAGATCTAGAAGATGTTTCTTGCATCTTGATGGAGTTTGGGACAAAATATTCCACTTTACAGGATTTTGGCTGCCTTATATTCTGGTCCATGATTCCCTTTAGTTGTTCACATGTGAAACATATCTAAATCACTTAGTATCTTCTCATCTGGGATGCAATTCCACAATAATCCATGAGCACAATTCTTGAAAAGGAATAGATCATCCAACTAGTAGTGTGAGGATTAGACCAAACATATTCTCTATTGTTGGTATGTGTGGTCTTGGTAGAGTGATCTTGTTGTGATATAGTGTTCAATGTCATTAAACGAATTTTATGACTTCATGTATAGGTTGAAAAAAGTTTCATCAAGGAAGTCAACCTTAAATTCAATATTATCATCATATTCAATGTCCGGTAGTGGGATTCTTAATAGATGGTCCACATTGATTTTATTAGCTTCCATAGTGTCCTTTATGATGATATAAAATTAATACAGAATCCTGATACATTATATTATCCATGGTTTGTCATCCTTTTTACTCAACAGGTATTTAATGGTGGCATGGTATATGTAAACATTCACCTTTGAGTGAACTAGGTATGATCATAATTTTAAAAAATCATGGATGATTGTAAAATGTAAATTCAATGTAGTTGTGTAGTTTACATAAGAATCATTCAGGGTGTGACTAGAATAGTAAATGGGATAGAATATGTGAGTAAATTTCATTCATAAGAAAATGCCTTTTGAGAATTATCTTTCTTCGCACATTAATTCAGTGTATTTATAATAGTTTGGTGAAATTATAATGGGAGAGACCACTAAGATATTCTTTAAAATATTTAATTCCTACCAACCGTCTTCAGTGAACTTGAATGGAGTATCCTTTTCTAATATGTGTGTCAGAGGGCCCGAATCATTTGAAAAGTATTTCATAAAGTGGTGGTAGAATCTTTCATGGCCTAGAAATATCCTTATACATTTTATAGTTGAGGGCTTAGGTAAGTACTTTATTACATTGATCTTTTCTTGATCAACTTTCATGCCATTTTTTGAATGTTTGAGCCTGAGGACTATGACTCCTAGGACCATAAAGTGTCATTTTCCTAGTTTAGAACTAGACACATTTCTTTATAGAAAAGTAGTAATAATTCTATATTTATTAGTCATATGCTAAAATATCTTCCATAAACTAAAAAATAATCCATAATGATTTCCAAAAATACCCCTGATATAGCATGAAATATATATTTCAGGAAGATTTGGAAGGTTTATGGTGCATTACACACACCAAATGATTTTCATATTTGGGATAAGGTACTGAATGGACATGTGATTATTGTTTTAAAGTAATTAGCTGATTTGACTAGATTTTGACTATCCTGAATATCTATTCTAGGAAGTAGTAGAATTTGTGACCTTGTATATTTAGAATTTGATCCATGAAAGTAAAAGGGAATTGATCTTTTCAGGTTACTAAATTTATGTTTCTTAATCTATTAATACAGACCAACCAGTGATGGTTCGCATTGAGGCCATATTATCTTCTTCATTCTTTACAACCATGTAGACACCCTTTATTGGGTCTACCTGTAGTGGACTAACACACTCACAATTAGAGATAAAAAAAATTCATTATAGCATCTTGGAGTTTTAGTACTTCTTTCAAAACTATCTCTTTTATTGGTGGGATAAGTCACCTATGGGGATGGCGTTTGGGCTTCACACCATCTTCTAATAAAATCTTGTGAGTGAATAATGCAGGGATGATCACTTTGATGTCTTACACCCCCATACAATTCAAGTATTCTATCTGTATATGAATTCAATCAATGTATCCACTTGTGTATATGTTATATCTACGTTGATGTTGACTGCTAGTGTAAATATTGTCTCTAGTAATGAGTAATTTAGTGTTCCTGGTAGAGGTTTCGGTTTCAACATAGGTGGGTAGATGACCAAGGTAATGAATTGTGGGATTGTTCCACTTTTATGAGGTTATGTCTAGTTCGCATTCTTAAAGTCATATTCCTCTTATTCAGAATGAGAAATTTTTTCACTATCATTATCAATGGCTATGTAGTTATTCTTCTCTTAAATGATAATTATGGATTGATAGTTAAAAGAATAATTAGTTTGATTATAATATTTATTTAGGTTGAACACATCTTGTTCATAAACTACCCAAAATATAAGTATCCACTGATTCACATCAATTAATTCCTTATAAGTGGCGAGTAATGGTCGACCTAGGATAATTGTAATGCCTCCTTGTTTTTTCATATGAAAAATGAGGATGTATGCTGGAAAAATAAATTTTCTGACTTTGATTAGAACATTCTCTAGTAGTTGTCAAGGATACATAACTTATCGATCATGTAATTTAAGTTCTAATATAGTTGTCACCTATTCCTTAAGTCCTATCTTGTAAAATACACTCATTGGAATGAGGTTAATCCTAGAACCTATATTTCATAGGTATCTTCAAAATATTTGTTACCCTATGGTGCATATAAATGAGAAACACCTCGGATATCTCATATTTGGTGGAATATTATACAGAACCACACAAGAGAGCTCTTAATTTATAGAGATGACTCCATGGTCCCCCATCTTCCTCTTGTTTGAGAGTAGTTCCATTATAAATATTTTATAGATTGGAATTTAGGAAATATCTTCAGCAAATCGGATATTAATTAGTAATTGACTATGTTTTTATAAAAATTTCTTATACTTCCATTCAATGTAACCTTGCCTCATATTTACAGGATGGAAATGGGTTTTTTTTAAGCTGGTGGTCCTTTAGATTTCTCATACATTGACACTTTTTTAAAATGTGATGGTTTTAGAGGATTCTCCAAATCAGTTCACTTATCAAGTTCACTGTCATCTTATTTAATGACTATTGCATGTTTCTTGTGCTCATCAGATTTATTATTTTCCATTTTAAAGGGTTTATTAAAATAAATAACATCTCCTTTATTTAGTACCAAATACATTTCTTAATCCTTTGGGTAGGTCTCAGTATTACAAGGAAAAATAACTAGTAATCTATCTAACATGGACTATGAGATTTCACCCATTTGATGTCTGAGGTTGTGGAGGGACTCACTTTTATTTTTATTTTTCGTCTCTTGGGTGGTTATCCTTTGGTCTACGTTTTTAATGATGGATATGATTAAATTTTTGATACTTGATTGAAGGGGCATGGTCAATTATGGGGGTATTTGTATATCTAGTTGATATTGTTTTTGGAATATAAGAGGAAAGGGTTGTTAGTGTATGTGTTGAGGTGGTCAAGGAACAAGATTCCTAGGTGGGTATCCTGGTGGTATTTTTTTCTTGGGTGGTTCTTGGAAACTTCTATATTGATAATACCCTTATTTATTTTTATTTGGGTGTTGAGATACCAATTTTTGATAATAAGCTTTTGGTTACAAAATATTTTGTCCACGAAGATTGAAATTAACATAATTACAATCTTGTATTTTTTGTTTATCTACTCCTAAACTGCACTCTTGGTATAAGTGTGGGCTATCACAAATTTTATACGATAAAATCTCTATTGTAGGAGAAGAAGGGAGAGTTGCTTCAATAGGCATATGAAAGGATTCCATCTTCTTAGTCTGAGTCTGAACTTGTGAAGTTAGATGGGTTTTCTCTTCAATGGATTCTACTGTGAGGCCATCCCTGATCACTCATCCATAGACTAGAATTGTGTGAGACCTCATCTAGAATTTCTCATCCTACTTATGGTTTATTTAACATTTGAATCCCATAAACATAAAAATATAACTCAGTGCGAGTAGTGGGTTAGAGAACCTAGTAGTGGGTTATCAATTGATTCCATCGATCAAGACCATGACATGGGTATTTCCAAGTAAGTTATTTAAAGATTTCCTAGGACTCCATGAATAAATAACCATATTATTGATTAAAATTGTGAATTTGATTATGTAGTTTCAATGTCTGACTTGGGGGAATGTATTTTATTGGAAATGTTTTCCGAGATCATCCCAAGTTTAGATTGATTTAGAATCATGACACACCACTTGAAAAGGAAACATGAAAGAAAAGAGAAAATGTGATTTCTTTTATGAAACTTCAGCAGCCTAACAACGTCACTTATAAATCATAAGAATACATTGATGAGAGACAAAATGGTCTCTCATTAATAGGAAATTAAATGGAAAGTAATAAATATATAGAAGAACATACCCCCAAACAATGAAATCTTCAATGTTGGAACATTTAGGGGATCGAGGGAACCTTGGGATGACTCATTGGGAGGAAAAAATACTAGAACTTCATTTAGAAGAATTTTGGAATGAAATTAATAAGGGAATGTCTTGATATTTATTGGAAAAGTGAGGGAATATTTAATTAATTTCCAAGGGACACCTAATCCATGGTATTTGCAAAACCAAGGGCTTGCCCATGGTATTTTCCCATGGTATTGTCTACTTAGGAAACCTCATAGCATATCTTACTATTCACAAGTCGACCAGAATGATTACATCATTATTACATCATTATTACATCATTATTACATCGTTATTACATCATTATTGATGTCATTAAACACCCGAAACTCAAAATTGTATTTTCACTATTGATCGAAAAACAAAAAATTTTATAAAAATATCATAAATTCACCCACACCTAATATCGATGCTCTGAACTAAAAAAATAAAATCCATTTTATGAAAATAATTTTCTAAATATTATTAAATAAATTTTTAAATAAAATAATTATTTATTAAAAAAACTCTAAATTGCTAACTTATTTTGTAATACCTTGAAAAAGTGATCAAGGTCCCATAAAATTATCATATAACCATAAGACAATAAAGTAAAAATTTATGATTATATTTTGTTAAAATAAATTTATATTTTAAATTATTAAATTGATTATTAAATTGTAAATAATGTATTTATGACATATAGAAATAAAAAAACTTATACTATGTTCATTTTCACTTTTAAGATGTCTAAATAGTATTTATACATTCATGGGTGATGTTTCTATTTTGTTGGTCGATTTACTATTCATTACTATTCATTTGGGTATGTTAGTATTCATACATTACTATTTACTAAAAATCATGTTGATCTTATTAGACTCTAAATTTACTACTGATCACAACTATAGAAGACCATTTTCTGAAAATCATTTAACATTATTATTTATTTTAAGTTTACATGAATATTTTAAAATACCCATTTTACAAAATTCATCAATAATATTCATCCTATATTTATCAGGACATTTTAAAATCACAAATTTTACCATAATAAGAAATAACAATTTTATTTACACCAAGGGATTACAAAAACTATCTAAGGCCACGTTACATAGCCCCTTATAACACCTGTATAGGACCTTAGTGTAAGGTGTGCTATGGTGATAGAATCTTGGGGCGGCTCAGACAACATTACCTGAGTGTTGATTTCTATCAACATGATCTTTTACCTTAGGAGATTCTGTTAAAGCATCACATGTTGAATCTCAACTTGGTCTTGGTCTAGAGCGATTCCCAGAGATGCTACCTCCTTCCCAAGCTCTGACAGATGGGCTTCATACGACCCGAGTCTACTGGATGAGGCCATCAACTCTTCTTACTGTATTAATTAACCAAGATCACATGTATTTATAAACAATAATTTTAACTTTAAGAGTTTAGTTTCCAATGTTCATATTCACCAATGGTTATATAATAGTCAAAACCCAACAGTATCACTTCATTAATTGCAAGATATAGTTTTACGGAGTATAAAATGAAATAACCCAAAATTTTTGGAAACAAATATTATCCAAATGCTCAGGTATTATAGTATAAAGCTATATATGTGAGTACATAAATCAATTCATGGATAAATATATAATTAGGAATACAAAAAATGGATGGAAACATTTTCTATAATAAATTTCTATATAAAATTTATATGTAAAAATTTTATGGTAAAGTGCTATGTTATTATAATTTTATGAGAAGCATTTGGTGAGACGTTTGGAGGTAGAATTTGATGAAGAACTTATTAGTGGATTTCTTCATAATTTGATCTTATGATATGTTATTTATCTTGAATTATTGATGGATGGTTCTTTATAAGTTTATTCAGAACTCATAATTATTTAAAAGTTGTCTTTCTTATGTTGTTTCGAAATAATTTTTGTAACATGGCTTGTGAAATTTTTGTTCTTGTGGGAATCTGGGAATAATTGTTGGAATATATGCTAGTAAAAAAATATATATTGTAACCACCTGTGATTATATTGTAGAATATATGATTTGTTATTTTGACTAATCATAGTAATGATTATGATCATTTTGAGACTAAAAATTATAAAAATATTCTATTTTTAGGCCATTTATTTTTACTGGATTTAAGAGAGATTGAGTTATCATATGATTGTATCAGATCATAATCGGTTAACCTAAGTTAATTTAAAAATAATGATAAATTTTAAATGTAACCACTAATTTAACCCCCCCCCCTTCACAGTGGTTCCACTCCTCATAGGTGCTTCATAACTATTGGATATTGTGTTAAAAATAAAAAAACAAGTGGTATGATAATTGTTAAATCTTCTTCAACGATTAAGTGAATATACTTATTAAAGATCTAGTTTATTTTCCTTTAATCTAACATGATCTAAGGAATGAAATTTATATCTGAGAAGATGGATCATATCAATTTCCATATTGGGAAATATCACAACATGTCCAAAATATACCCTTGATCTTCAATCGATCTAAACTATGAACTTAATACATAAATTTATTTTATCATGTTGGTCTATAAAACCAATCATGATTTTCATAGTATCGTAAATAGTAAGATTTATATGACATTAGAAATTGTTCCCTAGTATTTTTCTATATTACAGATACACTTAATATTTTTCCCTCGTGATAAATAATTAGAAATTATGACTATGTAATTTATTTAAGGGGGATAATGTTATAACCCTTGATTAAATATTAAAAGTTTTGTTTCCTTTAGATCATATGCTGTTTGATAGATTGTTTTCCATGAAACAAAAAATAGAAAGAGCAAATACTTATTAGACAAATATTATGAAGGAAATTTGATAACAATAAAACCAATAGTGAAAATATTATAATCTATTAGAAATTCATACAAAATAGGACATGAACACTAAATGTTTTAAAATCAAAATGTTGCAATAAAATACATTTTTATTATATATTTTGTTTTAATTTATAATATAAATTTTTGAATTTTGAATTCTATATTCTTAAACTGAACTTTATTTTTTAATTTATCATATAAAAATTGATTTTATATGATTTTTTGGGATTTTTCAGAGGTAATATTTTTCAAGATTAATATTGGAAAATAATATTTTTATTGAAACAATAGTGTCTTTTATTGGTTTATATTCATGTATTTATGACACGCATTTAATGAATAAATTTATTTATTTTATATAAATAATTTTATATTAATAAAACCTACATTTAACCTTATAATAAAAATTTAATATTTTAATTCTAATAATATTTTTTTGTTTCTTTTATTTTTTATTTAGTATTTTAATAGTGAAATTAAGTATTTTCATTCTCTAAAATACATGTAATTTTATTATTGTTTATAATAAAAAAAATTATGATATGATATTAAAATTATTGTAATTTTATCCTCTACTAAAATTTTATATTTAAAAATATTGTTTTCATAAAAACTATTTTTACATGTCATGTGTTTTTATTTTAAAATAAAACTTTTGCACCGTTAGATATTTTATTTGATAAAATAATCATAATATTTTAAATTAGAATGTTCAAATTAGGTAAAAATAGAAATGTTAATTTTTTTCAATAAATTTAATTATGAATGTTAAAAATTAATTACCTTAGTAAAAGTAAAATTAATAAAAGTAGATTTGATAAGATTAAATGGACCCAAAAAATGATAAAAACTTGTTTCTAAATGGATGATTTATATTTGGATAAACCAAAACTCAACTTCACTTACTATTTTATTTCTTATTAATACTTTATTCCTTGAATAATAAAATACCAGTATTTAAAATATTAAGGGTTCTTCCAAAATTTCCCTCCATATAACTTTTAAAAGGGAGTATTTCCACCACTTCATGTTATATTATTAATTTCTAATTTCTTATTAATTTTTTTTATTTTTTTATAGAACCTAGTCCCATTCCCTCAAACATCTTATCACCGTTAGTTAGCTTAAGGAATCCATTTCTAGGAGTATTTCTACGAGGAAACTCAATCTCTTGATGTAATTATTACATCCTTCTTAATCATTTCCTCTTAAACAAGATCTTTAGAACAATTTATGAAAAACTTAATATGATTAAATAATTAAAATTAATATAATAATAGGTTATTACATTTATGTAACAACCCTTATATATTCATTTCCATCCACTAAGAAAATAATGGACCCTCCATATTACATGCATACCACCACATCAATAAGTCAATGTCTTTAATTTTTAATATTTTCCTACTAGTGATGGTTATAATGATGGAATTTATAAATAATTTATTTATATAAAATATATTTATTATTAAAAAATTAAAAAATATTATTTACTTTTAAACCCTCTAATTAATTGGTAAATAAAAATATCATCATGAATATGCGAATATTACCACCTCCATGGACAACATGTCTTATTTTTAATAACACCATTACTAATCTAGAAATAAAATCTTAATTAATGGGATTATATGATATTTAAAGCATTATTATGGTTTTAAAATTATAAACCAATCCCTACCTTCCACTTATTCTATGGAATGAAAGAAAAGTTCATAAATGCGTACCTGAAAACTGCCACATCCACGAAGGTTTTATTTCTTTTATCAATAATAATTATTTTTAAATTTTTTATAAAATATTATTGAACACCTTAATGAAATATAAATAAAGTTATTATACTTTTTTAATGATGATAATATAACTAAATTATCAAATGATCATACTTATCCATTAATTAAAACATGTTTATGTTTTGGCAAGATTAACCACATAAATAAACTATGATATAATTTTATATCATGGGTGACAATGAAAAAATAATGGTGATATAAGATAATAATAAATATATAATGTTTTAAGGTTTTTAAAAATTTAATACTAGACATTTTATAAGTGATATTAATAATAAATTGTCATAGTAAATTTAACTTCCAAAAAAGGAACATTTGATGTCACACTTCAAACATTGAGTCTATTTTGGAAACATATATGATCTATAAGAATTTTTTAATAATTTAATAATAATAGATGTAAATATATAAATATTATTACGTAATTTTACATCAAAATATCCAATTTTGAATATAAATAAATATATATAGAAAAATTCATTAGAAAACCTGAAGTATTTGACATAAGAGAAAACTATATATATATATGTAATATAATAATACCTAATCCTTATAATATAAAATATTGACAAATAAGGTTCTCAAAAAAAATTAAAAAAAATTGACTATCAAGGAAGTGATTCACTTGCATAAAATGAATCGGGACCAAGGTGTGGGGTACTTGTCTCAAATTTAATTTCTTCTGACATATTTATTTTTTTCCCATGAAATCATTAATATGGTGTAATTAATTCATAAAAAAAATATATTTTTTTAATATTCATTTAATTTATGGAGTTTTTTATCCATAAAGAATTCTTTATTTTTGTGACCTTAGATTTAAAGGATTTCATTGGTTTAATGGTTTTTTTGTTATGGAACATTAATCCATTGAGTTATATGATTTCTTATTTAAAAATATTGTTATATGATATTTTTATTATACCAAATTAATAATTTATAATGTATTTCCCTCTTTTTTAAGGGTGCGATATTACTTCCATAAAAGAAAATTATAAAATGATTGTCACCAAAAATATTATTTTACATGAGAGGGGGATTTTAGCATAGATTTTTTCCCCTTCAGATATATAATTTATTACGTACTATTTTTTCCTTATAATGGTATGTATACCACCTATTTATTATTTTTTATCATTATCCTCTCACTATTCATGGTATTTAATGTTTCAGTTAAAATTTTTTACTTTAAGGGGTTTTGATTCGATGGTTTCTAAAGCCGTATGTTTATTTTTCTCAATTTTAAATTCCATGAGACTTGTTAGATATTTCACACCACCATTTCTTTTATATGATACAATCAATCCTTATTAAACTCATGTGTAATTAATATCATTCATTCCATTATATTTTAATTACATGGAATCACTTCCATATTATTTTGATTCTTAAATTACTATTACTATAAGTGTTTTTGTATCTTATTTTTTTGTTGAGATATGTTTCGAATTCCCTAATTGTTTCTATTTTTAGGTGTATATATTTTCTATGAATTACATTATAATTATTCAAAAATTAATTTTCATTGGGGTATTTAACTAAAAAATATATATTACTGGATTTTTCTTTTTAAATAATCTTATATTATATGAATGATTTCTCATTCAATGCATTTACTCTTTGAGAAAAATATTTTTCATTACATTGTTCTATATGAATTCAATTATAAAATAATACATCAATTAATTATAGAAATTAATGTCATAACTAAATAGTATTACTCTACACAATGTTAGTATGAGTGATACTTATATATATAAAGAAATTGTATTTTTACATTGGAAAAATATTTAAAATATGTATACTTTTTATTTTAATATAGATGTTTATGAATTTCTAAAGAATGCTTGTTATGAATATTATATTTTAACCATTAATTAATTTTATTAATTTATTGGACATAATTATTAATGAGTGTTTCCATTATATGTAGACCATCATTTCATAGATAGGCCCCAAGAGACAAACTGTCTTGGATACTTTGTCATACTTCTACACAGAAGAAAATATTTTATAGACATAGAGCCTTGGAAGTACAATCATGGTTATCTTGGCTCAAGGATTTGAATTAGATTTAGAAAATTTGGAATTATATCACTAAGAAAGCATATAATTTTATCCATATGACCTTTAAATTTTTAATTATATAAATGGTGATATTATTCTTTCAATTTCATTCTATTATGAGATTATTTTTTATCTATTCTTTTCATATTATTTATTCTCATCTTATTAATTATTTGGATCTTTGATTGTTCTTGGATATGTTTACCCTTACTGAGACATTATGCTCACCCCTATTATGTTTCCAGTTCAAAAGTTTGTTAATAAAAATATTAAATATTATAGGTCTAACAAAATACACTATAACATAATGAGAATTTTTGAAATATTTTTTTTTGAAAAAATTATAATTTCTTCAAAAGATTTCACTATACACAAAAACATGTTTTAAAAAAATAAAAGATTATATTAGTATTATTTAAATATAACCATTAAAAGTATCAATTAAACATGATGGTAACAATATTAATAACAAAAATATTAAAAACTTTTATAATGGTTTTAGATAAAGAGAATATATTGACAAAAAAGTGAATAAGTTTTACCAAATTAGTTATATTCATTGGAAATACATTATTATCAAAAAATTATTAATATTTCTTTTTTTAAATAATAAAATTATTTTATTCAATTTTTGAAAATTTATTTTAAAAAAACTAATTAATTTTTGGAATCAATTTGTAAAACATAACTTAGTGTGAATGTTTGGGATTTTTTTAGGAAAATTGTATTTTTTTTAATAAATAGTGAATGATTCTGTTGTTTTTTGAAAAACCCATTTCATTGAAACCATTTATAATGATATATTTTTAATAAATTTTCTAAAATTATAATTAGTTAACAAAATTTATGAATAATTAAATATTTGTTATTGGAAAAAAAATTCATTCTAATTTTTGATAAAAAGTTTTTATACTTACACAGACCTTTTTCAATGATAAACTTATTTTATCATCCAATATGACGGTTTAGATTTAAATTAAAATCTAAGAATAAAATTTATAAAAATTGATTATAACATTTAATTAATCTGAAATAATATTATATAATAATGTAAATATTATTATTTTTATTACTGAATTGTAAAATATAGTAAAAATTAATTAATGTTGTTAATGTTAAGATGGGATTATAGTGGGGGGGGGGGGTAAAACCAAAATATAATGGAACTTTTTCAAATTAATTTTTTTAAATTATTTTGGATAACCATATTCAAACCTTATCCTACCCAAAATTTGATTCTATAGCTATTTTGAAGCATTTTTATTGGGGGAGACTATTTTTTGGATTATTTTGTGAATTTTTAAAGTTGTTTTCATGGGCCCTAATCCATCTACATATAAAAAAGTTTGAAAAAAACATAAAAATCATCACCAGAAGCATCTTGAATTGGAATAATTGATTAATTTTTCCTATTGGTAGGATCACCTTAGTTAATAGTGTTTTAACTTCTATCCAAATTCAAGTTATGACTACTTTCAATGTTCCAAAAGGAGTCATGTTGGGTATTGAAAAAAATCGTCGATTAATTTATATGGGATGACTAGATAGAAGTAAGACACCATTAAACCTCATAGAATAGAATGGAAAGACCACTAAAGTTATGTGGAATCAATTTGTGATGTCCTATACCCGGATGCCACATAATGGGTGCCCTAAGACCAATGGGCCACATGGCCTCAAGCGAATCTTCCCGAATGCCACAAGCTATTGACTAGAATCGAGGGCCTATAGTGTGTCTTTGGGGAGACTATTCCCTTATTACCAAAGTGTAGTTCATCATATAAATATAAACAGAGGTAAATAACTAAATCAATACAAGTAAATAGAAGGAACAACATAAAATAGAGACAATCGTAATAATTAATGTAATAACTGGAATGACATACATGCATACCGTAACTGATAATGATATGTCATGTCACTTAAAAACCAGAAAAATGGATACAATAAAACATGCATAACATGTTCCAAAAAAGCATAAATGAAACCAAAATACTATCCCAATCATCCATAGATTAGGATCCATTATCTGCTACTAAGATTCATCCTAAACAGCAAGCAATCTAGTATTTGAAGTTGTATGCATCCCTTTATCAACACCTACATTCATGTAATTTACTCTAGGTACCAAACCGTATTTGGAGAAGGTGTGAGATAAATCTTAGTGGGCCAACACAAATAGTGTCTATAACATCTGAACCATGTAATGAAAATTTAATAGTCTACAAGAATACATATATAATGTAAATATGCACAGTGTAACTAAATACCCAAGTACCTACTTCATCCCTCAGCCAGCATATGCATGAAACCAGTCTATTAATTTATTATTACCAATTTATAAATGATTCACATGCTCAAAATAGTGAAGGATCAACGTTGTGACAAGGAAACATGTATTGAAATTTAATAATGATGTTCCAAGGTAATAACCAAGGAAAAATAGACCTCAACAGTCAGTAACATAGAAATAAATACATCATAGATATGTGCAAGTGTGTAATCACAGGATAATATTCCATGTCATTCCACCATAAGTTGCCTACTGAATCCAAGGTTATCTTCCATGGTAAAACAGGTCTAAGAAGTGACAGGGCCCCATGGACTCTCACCATGGCACCTAATTTTCAATGTTGGATCCATGGAGTGTACCCAAGTCATCCTTTAAAACTATTTTAGGGGTCCTACAGTGTCATATTGGGCATCCAATAAAAGAAAATTATCATGATCTAGGTGGGTCTCAACCTAATCAAGATGTATCATTGAATCAGTATGTGGTTTCTAAGTGCTCATGGAATTTCCTAATAATAATTCAAGGTGTGCTCGAGTCAGGACACTCTTATTTAATTAAGAAGTCATGAAATATTCTATTTGGTTTAATCTTTTCCTTTCATTAATGTAATAAGGTCAGGTAGAATGGAACCTTTTAAATTAAGTCATAATTAATCAATAAGTCCATTTGGTTCATGTCATTCATTTCATTATTGTGACAAGTCCAAGTAACATGAAACCATTATTAATTTTATTTAAGGCATATTCAATAATTTTGTTTCATTCTGCTACATTCCATAAATTTGGTAAAGGGTTTTACAGACATGAAACCTATATTTCATTCACATTTAATATGGTCAAGTCATACATTTATTATACATTTTAATTTTACTTTCTCATTAAATTATCTATTTGATTCCCTTACCTTAGTCAGGTCAAGTGGAAGTGGAATGGTACTTGCCATTCAACATTACATAATACAATAATCATTTTAGATAATTCGGCCTGCCATTAGTGTGGTATAGCTCGAGCATATCTGAACAATGGATCAAAAGTGTCAAAACACTAAAAATTCGTTTATGGAATCTCATCATACATGGGATGGATGGAGTTGTGGGAGTAATCACCAACAAATAATCAGATATATAGAAAGATAATTATCATAATTTTCTACTAATTATAAGTATGATATATAAATTCAATAAACGACACCTAATTAAATAAGTGGTCCCTACTCAATAATTCCAAAATCAACAAACTTGAGAGATGCATTATCAACCAACCACATGTGGTATGTACAATTATTGTCCTACGATATTGGCCTCTTATTTATCATAGAATAGATTGTATATAAGAAAAATGGGAAATTTATTACACCTTGAAAAATAAGTCTAGAAAAAGAGAGGAGAAGAACGACAAAAATTAACTCAAGTACTTACAGCTGCACATCCAACGTGAAGAACAAAAAATAAATTGGATCCCAGATGAAGGATATCTCTTGATAGATTGATTAGGACTTAAAACACCTCCAAAAGAGAAGGAAAATACATTAATCTTGTGAAAACATGGATTACGAGGAAGGTGGAGGCTTAATTATATCATCAAGGAAAAAATTATAAAATTACCCTGAAATTTTCTTGTGCATGGTTTGTCTGCACAATTTGAAAAACCATGAAAAAACCGTGAACATGTACATGCGAGGAAGGGTCACTCTTTGGGTGAGGCCTTACAACGATTCACCAACTGTGTGATATGGTTCATCCTGAAAATAGACCATGCACACAGTTAGAAAAACTATGCATCAACCATGCGACAAGGCCAGTTTCCAAAAAATATAGGTTCCAGGCTCTGAACAAGCCCCGAACAACCCTATAACCTTTTCTAACTCATTAGGATTCTATATTAGGTCCAAAATAATGTATTCGACCAAAATTTAAAGGATCCATACATGAGTGCAAGACCATTTTCCTATAGTATTCTCCCCTTAAAATACTCATCCCCGACTTCACCTTCCATGGGTATAGAAACACTATCGGAGAATAATTCTGGCCACTAAGAACATGTTTCATCCTCCCGCTCCCAAGTCTCTTCCTTCATGTGGCCATGATTCCATATCACCCATACTGGAGGGTTAGACCAACCTCGAAGAACCTTCGTGCTCCGGTCGACGATGTGTATCAGATACTCATCAAAGGTAGAATCAATTTCTAACTCAACTTCCTTTGGATCAACGGTATGAGATAGATAAGCATGATACTAGAAAAGCTGTGAAACAAAGAAGATGTCGTGCATGATATTGTGCCTCCGAGGTAGAATCAATTGATAGGATGTCAGACTAACTATCTCTAGGATCTTAAATAGACCCACGTTACGAGGCGATAACTTCCCTTGGTTCTATAGGAGTATATTCACTAGCCTGAGAAATAACAAAAGGAAAACATGATCCCAAACCTCAAAATCTAAAGGTCATAAAAAATGATCAACATAAGATTTTTGTCTAGATTTTCCAGTAGTCATTTTATTTATTACCAGTTGAACCTAATATAAAGTTTCTTGAATGTGATGAGGTCCAATTAGGGATGCCTCACCTACCTCTAATCTGTATTGGGAAGAACGGAACGACCTACCATATAATTATTCAAAAGGATCCATCTAAATTTTCACATGAAAGCTGTTTTTATAGGTTTAATCAGTTAAAGGGATACAAATTTCTAAATAATATCCACAATCAAGGACACATGCCTAAAGAATATCCTCTAGAACATGTATTGTTCAATCCGATTGTCCTTAAATATATGGGTGAAAATATGTACTTAAAATCACCAGTGTTCCTAGAGCCTTCTGAAATCCCTAACATAGCCCTGATGTAAAACAAGCATCCCTATCTGAAATGATAGTACGAGAGACCCCTTGTAGTCTTATGGTTTCATGGACATATGATTTCGCTAGCTCATCATTGGAGAAAGTATCCTAAATTGAAATGAAGTGGGTTAGTTTTGTCAGTATGTCAATGGAAACCCATACAACATCACTTCCTCTTGGTGACCAAAGTAAACTGACTAAAAAATCAATTTCAACATCTTCTTATTTCCATTCTAGGATTGGAAGCATTAGTAATAAGCCTACAGGTCTCTGGTGCCCCACCTTCACTAGCTACCATGTGGAACATCTATTGATAAAGTCTACAATCTGATGTGTCATCCCAGGCCACCAGTACTAGCATCTCAGGTCCTGATACATATTTGAGATGCATGGATAAACTACCCAGTGAGAGGTGTTGGAATCTTTCATCAAATTCTATATCATATCTATAGGAACCCAGAATATTTCATGAATATTAAGGATTTTGTCTCTATATAAAGTCCAATATGAAGGTGAGTCATATCCTGATATACTCTTAAAGAGTACCAATAATTGAGGACTTGAGAATTTCATACCCTTCAACATCTCAAGGATGAAATAGGTTATAACCAAATATTAGAGATAATACTACTCACGAATATCATGAAACTCTAGATAGGGCCATTAACTTCCATTCATCACTAGCTTCTTCTATAGCCCATGCTTGAGTTTTCTGACTCAGTGCATTTATAACTACATTTTCCTTCCCATGTTTATAGGTAAGATCAAAATCAAAGGATTGTAGATATTCAATACATATCTATTTTTGGAGGTTCAATTCATACTGGGAAAATAAATATTTGAGTCTCTTGCAGTATTTTTACACCACAAAGTGCTCACCAAATATATTGTGTCTCCAACAACATATGGCATGGAAAATAGCTGCTAGTTCAAGGTTGTGCGTTAGGTAATTTATCTTTTCAGGATTCAACAGCCGATATGTATACCAAATTACTATATCTTTATACATTATAACTGCACCTAGGGTGATACCTGATGAGTTTTGATAAACAGTCTAACTTACACATGTTTCTGGAATAATTAAAATAGGTGTTGAGACAAGCCTCTCTTTCAACTCTTGAAAGGAATTCTGACATGCTTCTGACCAAATAATCTTGATTGCCTTCTTTACAAGGATAGTGAGAGGTGAAAAAGATCTGTTAAATCATATATTAATCACTTTTATATCCTTACATCCCAAAAAAACTTATTATATCAAAAATGTTCTTTGGGTGCTCCTAGGAAACTACAACAACAAACTTTTTAGGGTCAACAGATACTCTATATTCTGATATTATATGACCCATGAAGTGAACTCTATCGATCCAGAAGTGGAACTTCGAATACTAGGCATAAATATGATGCTCTCTCAGTGTAATAAGAATGATATCTAGACGTTTATCATGGTCATTACAATTTTGAGAATACACTAATATGTCATCTACAAAGACCAAGAAAAAAGAATCCAAAGATGGGTGGAACACCCTGTTCATCAGAGCCATAAAAACTAATAGAATGTTCTTAATACCAAAAGACATAAAAAGGTACTGATGTAGACAATACCTATTATGAAAAGTTTTATGAGGTATGTTTAATGACCTTACTCACACCTAATGATAACCGGATCTTAGGTCAATATTAGAGAATACCCAAACTCCCTGGATCTGAATGAAGAGATCATCTATTCAAGGTAGTAGATATCAGTTCATGACCATAATCTTGTTCAAATTTTTTGTAATCCATGTATAGACATAACATTCTATGAAACATCTTGTAAAAAAGTGTGGGTGAACCCTAAGAGGAAGTACTGGGGCATATAAAACCTTTATCCTCTAAATCCTCTAACTACCTCTTAAGCTCCTAACAATATATAGGTTCAATATTTTATGGAGGAATAGACAGTGCTTATACTCCATGAATAATCTCAATTGTAAACTCTACCTCTCTCTTAGGATGTAATCTTGAAAAATTGTATGTAAAGGCATCCCTAAAACAATTCACTACTAGAGAGAAATCAGAAGGTCATAAAACCTTATCATGAACAAAGATATTTACAATCTGGGTGGTCACTCCACCTAACCCATGATGTTTTGGTCCCACATTACCAGTCCATACATCCCACTAACCCTTATATAGATAATTGCCTCTCTATGGTGATGTAAACAATACCCTAGGGCAATATCAGTCTACTAAAGCATGAAACTCAACCAATCATTCCATCCTAAGATTGAAATCCAATCCTATAATATCCAAAAATAAGAGGTTCTATATGAAAATCAAATTGAATACCTTAAGGGGAAAACCCATACAATGGCATATACCCTCTGTCCATACCCCTAATAGTGTATCTAGGGTTATTACACCATAAAAATAATGTATATCCAGTCTGATAATTTCCACAATACATACATAGATAAAAGAGTTTGAAGCACCTATATTAAATATAACATATTCTATAATTGATGCCACTCTAATTGTTCCTCAAACTGTAGATGGTCCTGCATCCTGATCCTTAGGTATCAGATGTAGTGAATTTAATTGATCTGATCCAAAACCCTATGAAATAGATGTAATAACATGTTCATAACATCTCTATTGGTTCTGCTGTTGATCAGGATTCTAGTTACCATGGACATGACCTCCTCCTTGGCTAGACCTTCTGGTGATATTCCAACTCCTTACATGAAGTTGGGAAAAAGAACCCACTCCTAAAGGTGTAGCTAACAAAGATCCTTTTCCACTCAATGATGGTGGAAAGGTCCTAGAGAAATTCTAGAGATAACCCATATGGATACAAGACCATCACTCCATTGGATCTCTATCACAATGAGGCTTTAGGTTCCCCCAACTTACTCACTGATGAAACACTTTGGAACTATTGAAACGAGAACTCTGGTTGTCACTACCCTGAAGAGAATCCTCAAGAGAAAGCTTCATGCCACCAGAAGAACTATTGGCCTGATACAACACTGGTCCTCTATTCCTGATATTATTACTATTCCTCAGGTTATGCTTAGTGATAAGACCTTGATTGAATATTGAAAAAATGGTAAGAAGGATAAATTCATTCACGTACCTACAAAAGGAACAATGGTGCTGATCCTCAAAACATCTAGCACCCGAACACTCATCATAGGCTAGAAGTAGTGAAATGCACTGAAACACTATGAAACATGCTGAATGATCCATTACTGATATATAACCCTTCTCGAGATGAATAAAATCTATATCTCTATCTGATCTCAACATATGAGTAAATAATTGATTATAGAAGGCATTCTGAAAATAAGCCCATAACATGCCCTGATGATGACCATCCTATGTAATCATAGCCCTCCTGGGCTTGGATGAATCCTGAAGAATTCTTATGGAAAGATTATCCCTCTACTCTAGAGGAGTCTCTAGATGATCAAAGATAGATATAGTGGCTCCTATCCATGAATAAACACCCTACAAAACGATTTCCCAAAAAATTAAGAGGATGCTGCTGTTGGAACTGATGAGTCAGATCAACCATCATAGGTGCAAGACATGGAGCACCATGCGTGGATTGCATCAGATGTAGAAAGCTATCATGAACTTGTGAATCATTTCCTAGATTAGGTACAGAAGGCAGTGCCTTGAGTGTTACTTCTAGAGGTAAGAGTGGCTGTAATAACATGGAATTTTCAATAATTTTTTTTGCAGTTTGTTGAAGTGAATCTGAGACCAGGCTCTGAGACAGAACATGATTCTGAGGCTTGGGGTGCCCCAAATACTATTCTGAACTTTCTTTAAGTATGTTTAGTGGATGTGCGAGCAGGTTTTCTTAACTTTTGAACTGGTGCCTGGATTGAAAATCTGAGGGCACCATTGAATCCAGAATATTGGGTTTTTTCTAAGGGGGGCCTAACTTTGGCCGGTGAAGGTTAACCATGAAATATATTTTTCAGACCTTTTGTTATAAAAAATAAAAATATTTTATTTTCTATAACCGATCGACGGCAATTATATGTAATAGAACTCTAAAGATAGAAATGTTATAAATCAATAAATAACACATCACCCTTTGATTGTGTAACTGCATCGCTCTTACAGTTATGGAACACTATTAATTGTGATTCGTTAATGTGCCACATAAATGAATGCAACATTGGGAGGGTTATATTTAATTATAACCATTCATGGGCAATTGAATGGAAGAAATGAGGGAGAACCTCTGAAATGCTGATGGATTTCTTCCTTAATGAAGAATGACAGACGATGGTGAAGAACAAACTGGAGGACAATACTATATTCAGCTAGCGGTGATGACCGCTAATGAATCACAAACCGATGATAACAATTAAGGATGTTTCATCGATTGTCGATAACAGACATCTCATTTAGGGAGGTTTTTTAGATAATAATATTCCTCCCTCCCAATTCATGATTTTTACAAAGAACACAGATCAACCAACCAATGGGTTGATCTGCGGATCATTTTTTAAACAAGGGAGGTTGAGGTGGGGTTACATGTTCTGAGTTATTTCTAAATTCTATGATTGTTGCTAACACCCGTTGCTTAAAAACTAACGTGGAGGTCACGGGCCAATCCAAACAAGGGAAAAAACCATATTCTGATATTTTTGTTCTTGTGTTTCCTATACATGGCTTGGAAATGTGAAAAAAGTAGAGATAGGGGTCACAAAGTGGAGGTGGTAACCTGAGAGGCTTGTTGGTGAAGACGACACCATGAACGGACCACCAGAGCACGTCCAGTGGCTCGCGGAAAGAACCGTTGGTGCACCATGCCGATGGTAGTCAGCATGGGCTAGAGGAGGCCCGCTGCAACTAGCCACGTTCTGTGAGAAGGCGGCATGTCGTTGCGTACCGCAGTGGCCAGAGGTGCCCGACATAAGCCGGCCACATAGGAGAAGGGCACCTCAGGCGGAAGTAGTTGTGGACAACGGGCCACGATAGGAGGGGGTAGTGCGTCTGGAGACCAGTCGACCATCTGTTCGACCGTTGCATGCAGTGGGATAGCTCCCCACCAGCTGGATGTAATCGATCCGAATTCATGAGGCCACCTGGAGACACGGTCCGCTTGAAGGCGGACCGAGCCAGACACGGGCCGGATAAACGGGCCTGACCCGCGACCTAGTGGGCCAACGCGGGTGGGCCGAGCCCCACCCAGTAGGCTGGGCCTACTGCAGCATGGGCCCGTGTACTAGCTAGGATGACCCTGGCAGGATGGACCCTATGAACCGGGCTGACCCATAATGGGTCGGACCTAGGTGAGGTCAGGTAGAAACCGGGATCCATTGCGTCGGGCTGGCCTGATCAAGTCGGACCATGCCCAAACCCAACCAACCACCAAAAAAATAAATACCTATAACTGATGAAACAAGTGTTCGTGTTACACGTCGTTAGTAGCATTGGGATCCCATTTTGGAAAATGGTACCTTTGGCATATTCCTGTGGCCCTAACCAAGACAATCTGAACCGAGGTGCGATCACTCCCATTTTACAGAATCAGGTGTAACTAAAATACCATGCATCTGATCGACGCACCATCTGCTGCATAAGGACACTTGTGAAAATGAGGTCCTTTGGAGATACTATAAGTCAATTTTGATAGATTTTGACATGCAACCTAGGTTGGATAAGACTTGAATCCAACCAAGGCCTATTTATTAAAGTGCCCATATCTCACAGATCCGCACCCGATCGACACACCGTCTTTCACGTTGGGACCCCTATGATGGGGTGGTCCCTATGGAATGATTTTTTCAGGACTTCATACCAATTTAAATATGATAGATGGAGTGGGGATAAGAATATTTTAGAGAACATGCATGTTTCGTGAGGGAATCTACTGGCTGTTTGTGAGATGATGAAGAAGAGCGACCAATACGAGTCAGCATCATAAACTACAGAGTGGGATGATCTAGCTGTATGACTAATCATCCCTACCTCTGTACCAGTGATCAATACATGTCATCACCGGTAACCAATATGATTCAGCACTAGCGAACAATACGGGTTAGCAATAGCAACCAATACGGGTCAGCATCTTGTGACCAATACGGGTCAACATACAGTGACCAGTACAGGTCAGTAGTAGAGTTACATCAGATAGGATGATTCGGCTTTACGACTAGTAATCCCTATACCAGTAAAATTGAAGTTATACTATTTGAGTGATCTTTCTCTTTTTCATTGTACTTCATGATTTAGATCATGCTTGTGATATTATCTTTGTGATATTTCTTATGATGTTTTCCTTTTTGGATTACAGAGAGCCCTTTAGGGGTCTCGGGGTCCCTTACTGATTTACTATACTCACCCCTTCATGGGCTCTGCTCACACATGTGTGTCTGGTGTGGACTACAGATGCTCCGTGGAAGACATTGGAGGTTCGGGACTTGGTGAAGCTTGGGTTGACGGGAGCAGTTGAGATCCTCTTCTTCAACTTCAGACTTACAGCTACTACCCTCTAGGTAGAGCTCCAGGGCATATGCGACATCTGTTTACTTTCATTTTAGTTTCTAGGGCTTGTATTCTGGCCTACTGTTTTCAGTTTACAGTTTCACTTGTGGTTATACATTACTCTTGTGGTTATACCTTACTTTTGTTGGTAGTTTACTTGAGTTTCATTTTTTTGAGTGTGTATAGATCTCTAAGGAAATGCCTTCCGTGTTCAGGGAAAGATTTCAGGTGCTAGTCACCAACCCCTGGACCATGGAAGGCGGGATTGGGGTAGTCACGTCTGGGCCCCATGGGACGGGTCTTAACAAAGTGGTATCAAATGGTGGTTGGTTCTAACAAAAGAAATAAGAGTATACTTTAAATGAAACAATGGTGTAATGTTTCTTGAGTTTGGTTTTCAGTACTGGGAGTCTAGTGTTGGTTCAGAAACTGACCTATCCATACACCATGACCTTGAATTTTGTTTTCCAACTTGGTATGTGAAAGAACTGGTTATTAGTGTTTTGAAATGTTTTCTTGATCTTTGTTGAGTCAAATCACCAGGTATAACTTATTAATCGTGGCACATATGTTTCCTACAAGATGGCTCCACAAAGGCTACCAGATAGGATTTCTATTAGAGATTGTGACAGTGGACCATCGAGTGAAAAGGCATCGGTACATGGACCACTCACAATGAAGGCACCATTAGGTGGTTTACCAGCAGCACCACCACCCATTGAGCTGCAGATGCTACTAGTGAATCATCCATGCTGGCTGAGCACATTTCATGAGTTCCAAAGAGAGAGGATTATGAGGATTTGAGGTGAGATAGACCCCCAGGTAGTAGAGGAATGGCTTGAGGCGGTATCTTGGGTCTTTCTCTTAGTATATACACCCACCGAGAAGATATCGATCTTGACCTCTATCCTTCTTCAGGGCTCGGCAGGATGATGGTGGTGCTCGATGCTCAACGTGCAAGAGGAGATTACCCTCACATGGATGGGAATTGAGAGCCTTTTCAGGGTAGATTTCATGCCAGTGACACTACACTCTGTGCGTATTCAAAAACTGCTGCATCTATAGTAAGGAAACCAGATTGTGGCTCAGTACTCGACGAGATTTACTGACCTCTCTCGATACTCCACTAACATGGTACCAGACCCTCTCTTTAGGGATCAGACCTTTGAGCAGGGGAATTGAAGAGAGACCAGAGCTACGACAGTTTCTCTTAGTATCCTGATGTAGGATGGGGTGCTAGAGTAAACTTTGATGAGGGTGATCTTCCTTGCCGAGCAGGAACCTACAGTGAGAGCCCCTACAGAACGATAGGTAGCAGAGTCATCTGAAGCTGTAAGTAGATAGTGGACTAAGAAGCCCAAGCAAGATATACCTTTTAGAGGGAGACCCTTGGATGCATGGTCAGAGGTGCGAGGATCAAGTGGCCGAGGAATACACCAATAAGTCATAATATATTTTTCCTATGGGGGACAGGGTCATAGAGCTCAAAAATGTCCAACTCCCCAAATGGATGATCAACAGACGGTGGAGGGGCCACAAAGGCAGCGACAATAGTAGGAGCATGAGTGTCTACCCAGTGTCGGGCGAGGCAGGGGAGTAGGATCTGTAGTGGGAGGTTGTCAAGGTCACTAGGCACTACAACTTCCACCCCCAAGAGGTCCACCATGAGCTCTGGGAGCAAGTAGAAGGGGACATGACCAACTATAGGCAGTAGAGGATAAAAATACTAACGTCCCTAAGATGATACGTGGTACGATTCTTCTCTTCTCTACTATAGAAGCAGTGCTTATCGACACATGTGATAGCTATTATATCTTTTCCACAGACTTAGTTCGGAACTCTAAGATTATGACTGAGCTTTTAGATCGATCATTTCTTTTGGATTCTCCTACGGGAGGAGATTCAACGGTCACACAACAGAGCCGATAAGGTGATCTTACTCTCAAAGGGGAGAGTTTTTTATATGATCTTCTCATTGTAGAGTTGAATCCCTAAAACATCATTCAAGGTATGGACTGGCTATCATCATTTCATGCATAGATTGAATGGTTGAGACGTACAATGCGATGTACGCATGAGATGGAGGATAGTTTTCCTTTGTTGGTGAGAAGGAAAACAGGGCAGCATGAGATAGACTTGCAATTTGTAGGGTGCATCCAATTACATATTAGCTATCTTGCATGACATTCGACACGATGGACGAGGTGAGTCCATAGTTACCAGTAGTGGTGGATGCATTTGAGGACGTCTTTCCATAAAATCTCCTAGGACTACCTACTCATAGAGAGGTAGACATCTAAATTAACTTGTACACAGAAAAAGCACTGATATATAAACCTGCATATCAGATGGACCTTGCGGGGCTCTGAGAGTAGAGGTTACAGTTGGAGGACTAATAGAGGAAGGGATTCATAAGGCCCCATTTTTCTCCATGGGAATCCCTGGTGTTGTTTTCCAAGATGACAAACAGATGTCCGAGGCTATGCATGGACTTCTGATGCTTAAACAAGGTGACCGTGAAGAACAAGTATCCTCTGCTGAGGATCAATGATCACTTAAACCAACTTAAGGGAGATCATTGGTTTTCAAAGATAGACCTCATATCAGGATATCACCAGCTTAGGGTATAAGAAAATGACGTACTGAAGACAACCTTCAGATGTCGGTATGGCCATTATGAGTTCTTGGTGATTCTATTATGCATGACCAGTGCTCAAGAATTGATCATGGGGATCATGAACATGATCTTCCAGCCATAAATCGATCATTTCATGGTGGTCTTTATCTACGAAATCTTGGGGTACTAAGAGTCCATGGAAGAGCATTTTGTACCCTTGAGGATAGTTCTGGACACACTTCAGGAGAACCAGTTACACAAAAATCTCTCAAATTGTGGCTTCTGGATATGAAAGGTCCACTTCATGATACTCGTCATCTAAGAGGGCAGAGTTTCATTGGATCCAGCAAAGATCAAGGTAGTACTGGCATGGTAGACACCAAGGAGTGTTATTGAGTTGTGGAGTATCCTTGGATTTTTAGGCTACTATCAAAGGTTCATACCGTATTTCTCTAAAGTATCAGTAGTTATGAAAACCTCGATGAAGAAGGGTAAATCCTTCTTTTGGTTAGAGAAAATCCATCAGAGATTTCAATAGATGAGGTGGAGCATGACCAGTGCTCCCATACTGAGGTTGCTGGAGGAGGGAACTAGCTATGTGGTTTACTGTGACGCATCAGAGACCAGAATTGGTTGCGTCCAAATGAAGGATTATGTAGTGATTTATTATATATCATGAAAGATGGGCCCTCATGAGCATAATTATGTGACTCACTACTTGGAGTTGGAAACAATAGTCATCACACTGAAGATGTGGCGACACTAATTGATGGGTGAGCAGTTCATTGTTTACTCAGAATACAAGAGTCTTAGATATATATTCACACAGAAGTATATGAATATGATATAGAGACATTGGCTAGAGTTCTTCTAGGACTATGACTTTGAAATAGTCTATACTCTTGGGAAGGGGAACGTAGTGGCAGATTCACTTAGTCAGAGATTGAGTTCGCAACTACTGAACGGGGCTCCAGAGCAGTTATCCTTGCTTCAAATATCCAACATGGATAGAGATGAGATATTCTACCTCCAGTCAATGGTAGTTTCACCTCCAATCCTTTAGCGAGTCAGGGAGGCACAACTTTGAGACAACTCCTGTGAGACAACACATGCTCATATTTTCTCAGGCCATGTACATGACAGATATTTAGAATGTGAGGAGCACAATATCCTTTTCAGAGGACATACAGTTGTACCAGTGGTGCTATGAGGGGAGTTACTGAGGGAGTTCTATACATCCCCATTGGAAGTACATCTAGTCATGATGAAGATGTATCAGGACCTCCCGCATCAGTACTAGTGGCTAGGGATAAAGAAAGTTGTGGCAGAGTTTGTTTCTAGATGCCTCACTTTCCAGTAAGTGAAGGCTGAGCACCAGGTACCAGTAGGCTTGAACCAAAACCTTGAGATTCTAGAGTGGAAGTGAGAAGGGATATCTATGGACTTCGTGATGGAGTTACGATGTACATCCAAAGGGAACGATACCATCTGGGAGATCATTGAGCAACTCACCAAGTCATACCACTTCCTTGCTATTTGATAGAAGGGTTCAATAGAGAGATTAGGACGTTACTATGTTTAGGAGATCATGAGAATTCAAGGGGTGCCTTTGGCGGTAGTCTCAGACTATGAAGAACACTTCACATCCCAGTTGTGGAAAGGATTGGAGGAGGATTTTGCGGCTCTACTTCTATTGAGCACAGCTTTTCACCTGTAGACAGATGGTCAGACTGAGTGGACCATCCAAACCATAGAGGAAATTCTTTGTGCATATGTCCTAGATTTTGGTCAGAATTGGGAGGACCACCTACCCTTGGTGGAGTTTGTGTACAAAACAGATATCACTCCACCATTGGTATGGACCCCTTTGATGCATTGTATGGATGATAGTGCAGATCACCCTTGTGCTGGATGGATCTAGGTGAGCCAGCACTTGTGGGCCCAGAGATGGTATTTTCTACCACTGAGAAGGTGCACGTTATTCAAGAGATGATGAAGAAGTCACAAAGATGATAGAACTCTGATGCTAATAGGAAATATATACCACTAGAATTCTAGGAGGGGGACCACATATTCTTGCGAGTCTCCCCTCGACAGGGACTACAGAGATTTGGCCAAGGAGGAAAACTCTCATCAAGGTTTATTAGACCATTCCTGATACTTTGGAGGATTGGCAAGGTGGCATAGCGCTTGGCACTACCATCACAGTTTGAGAGGGTACACAACATCTTCAACGTATCCCTGTTGAGGAGATACGTGCATGAAACATATCACGTCATCAACCATAGAGAACCAGATATTGGTGATGAGGCTACTTTTACGGAGTACCCAGTGGAGATTGAGGATCGACAGGAGTAGACCCTTCGTGGGTGGTCGATACCTCTGGTGCACGTTCTGTGGGAGCATGAGAATCTCCATGGGGAAAATGGGAGAGAGAGGCTCATATGTGTGCCCATTACCCCTCTTTGTTTGTGTATCCTTGTTTGGATTTCAGGGATGTAAAGCCCCAAGGTGGGGAGAATGTTATAACCCAGAATTTTCAATAAAATTTATTAGAGATTTTTTGATGTGAATGTGAGACAAGGCTATGAGATGACACATGATTTCGAGGACTGGGGTTCCAGGAATAATTTTCTGAACTTTCTTTAAGTATGTTCAGTGGACGTGCAAGTAGTTTCTCTTAACTTTTGAACCAGTTCCTGGATTGAAAATACGAGGGAATCGTTGAATCCAGAATATTGGGTTTCGAAAAAAAGGTACCAAACTTTGTTTATCAATGGTCAACCGAGAAAGATATTATATGGGCCTTTTTTTATTAAAAATAAACTAAAATAATATTATTTTCAATAACCACTGAGTGGAAATGCAGCATAACTGAAGTCCAACAATAAAACAGTTAAAGATCAATAAATGACCAGTTACCCTTTGAATGTTTAACCGTACCGCTCATGAATATGTGGAAACCTGTTAATTTTTGGTAACTAATGTATTGTATTATTGAACGCAATGTTGGGAGGTTTTTCTTTAATTATATCAATTCATTGGAATATGAATGGAATAAACATGGGAGATCCTCTGATGAAACAACGACGGATTTCTTCCTCACTGAAGAATGACAGATGCCGGCGAAGAACCATAAAGAGGACGAGACGAGATTAAAGGAGTGGTGACGAGTTCCACCGAATCACGAACCAACGACAATGAAGAATGAGGTTCTGTCAATCATCATTAGCGAATGTCTCATCCAGGTAGTTTTTTTTATTTTGATATTTTAATATTCCTCCTTCCACATTCTTGATTTATATGAAGTGCACGAATCAAAAGACCGATGTGTTGATCCTCTGATCATTCTTTAAACATGGGATGTTGATGAAGGGTTACATTTCTAGAGTTATTAATAAATTATATGATTGTTTCTTACACCCCTTGTTAAAATGATAATGCAAAGGGCGCATGCCAATCCGAAGAAGGCCTGAACACTCCATCAATATTTTTGTTTTTATGTTTCCTGTGTGCAACCGAGGAATGTGACGAAAAGGAAGAGATAGTGGTCACACAGTGGTAGAAGTGACCCGAGTGGCTTATAGGCACAGAAGGCACCATGAATAGACCACCAAAGCACATTCAGTGGCCTATGGAAAGAACTGCCGGCACGCCCAGCCGGCAGCGGTCGATGGTGGACAGAGGAGGTCCGCGACTACTCGCACTGGGTGGTGGGAAGGCGGAGTGCCATCACATGCCATGGTGGCTTGAGGTGCCTGACCAATTCAAGCCATGTAGGAGAAGGGAGGTGCCCACAGGCACCGCCAGCGGTAGAAATCGTGGCCAGAAGGCCGTAGAAGGAATGGGCGGCGTGGCCCCGTGCTCTACAGTGTTGGTTGAAAACTGGTCGTCCACCTAGAAGATCATTGCACATGGTGGGGCAGCTCTCCACCGGCTAGATGAAACGGTCCTGCGTCTGTGGGGATAACTGGAGACATGGTCTTCCATTAGGCGGATTAGGCCGGACCCGCGGCTCAGCGTGCCAATGTGGGTGGGTCGAGCCCCACCCGGCGGGACAAGACAACCGCTTCCCAGACCTATGAACCATTTGGGCCGACCATGATGGGCCAAAACTAGTAAACCGAGCCACCCCTTAATGGGGTGGATCCACAAATGGTAAGTTGGACCATAGGACTTGTTGTGTCGGGCCGACCTGGCTGAGTCGGACTGGGCCAAGACCCAACGAGCCCCTAAATAAAGAAATGCCCATAACAGACGTACTAAGTGTCCTTTTGACACGCAGTTAGTGGCACTATGACCCATTTTTCTGAAGAGGTCCCCTTTTCAGATTCCAGTGGGCCCAACCGAGCAGGGTCGGGCTGAGGTGCAATCACCATTTTTATACGGAAATGAGTTTAACTAACAGACCATACGTTTGATTGACACGCCGTTTGTGGAATAAAGACCATTATGCTAATGTAGTAATTTGGTGATAATCTAAGTGAGTTTTTATTGAGTTTTATGTGTGACCTAGGTTGGATCAGACATGAATCCAACTGGGCCGTTTTTACAAAAGTGCCCATATATCACAGACCGGGAGCCCATTCGATGCGCTGCTTGTCTCGTTGAGACCCCTATAGCAGGGTGGTCCCTTGTGTATGCTTCTAACAAGACTTCATTCATGTTGAAATATAACTTAAGGATTGAGGAGCTGAATCTTCTAGAGAGTAGGTGTGTTTCATGTGGGGATCTAGTGGCTGGATGTGACATGAAGAAGAAAAGTGACCATTACGGTTCAAAAAAAAATGTCTAGAGTGGGATGATTTAGTTGTACAACTAATCATCCCTACCTCTCTACCAGAGACCAATACGAGTGAGCACCAGTGACCAATATGGGTCAGCACCAGCGACCAATATGGGTCAGCACCAGCGACCAATACGGGTCGGCATCTAGTGACCAATATGTGTCATCAAACACTAACCTATATGGGTCAGAAGTAGAATTACTATGAGTAGGATGATATGGAATTATGAATAGTGATCCCTATCCCAATAACCTTTATGTTATACTATCAAAGTGAGCTATCTCTTTTGTTTTTTGCTTCATGATTTAGATCATTCTTGTGATATTATATTTGTGGTATTTCTTATGATATTTTACTTTGTGGATTACTGAGATACCTTTAGGATTTTTAGGGTCCTCTATTGAGGTGTTATACATGCCCCTACATGTGATACACCTACAAGTGTGTGTCTGGTGTAGACTACGGATGCTCCGAGGTAGAATTTGGAGGTTCAGGACTTGGTGGAGCTTGGTGCGATGAGATCAGTCGAGATCCTCTTCTTCAACTTCAAACGTACAGCTACTACCCTCCAGGCAGTGCTCCAGGGTAGATGCAAAAATTGTTTACATTCTTTATAGTGTCTAGGGTTTATATTCTAGGACACTATTTTCAGTTTTCAGTTGTACGTGTGGTTGTACTTTACTCTCATGGTTATACCTTAGTTTTTTTGATTGTTTACTTTAGTTTCCCTATTTGAGTGTGTACATATATCTAAGGAAATGCCTTCCCTGTTCGGGAAAAGACTTTAGGTTCTACTCACCAACCCCTGACCTATGGAAGGCGGGCTTGTGGTAGTCATGTTTGGGCCGCATGGGACGGGTTGTGATAGTGGCAGCTCAGGAACCACCACATATGGAGCATAGTCGTTGCCACCATCCTAGCATATGCTATGAGGTTTTTGTGATAACATTACTCTATAAATGAAAATACGATGCCTCAAATAAATCTTAAGTAGAAAGATATCATCCCTAGAAGAAGTTGAATATAAAAAAGTCACTACCCGTGGAATAATTCCACAACAAACCACTTAGACGACCATGTATCTGTAAGTTCTCAAGTATAATTTTAATTTAATTTTACATTCAATTACTAGATTCACTCCTTATCTTTCATAAATATGTGAATGTAAGAATATGATGTACATCCAATTAATTTTAGATGTCAGGATTCACATTATATTGGTTAGTCATTTCTAATGAATCCGTGACCATACACCTTATCACGAGAATTAACTTCCATTTATTTATAGCATAATGGATCGACTCTGTAAATTACTCATTCCAAACCATGAGGGCCCACACATATCAGAAATTGAGATAGGTAATCAATCAATCACAACCAAAAGTAATACATGTACTAGATAACTATCACAACATCACTCAACAATCATAGGCATATAAAGCAACACAAAACAGTGAAATTAACCAACATGAAATATAAATACGCATGTCATATGAATTATAGGTTCATATAATGATTCATGTTACAATGGTCCTTCCCCTTATATCATCAGGAAAAGGATGAAAGATAATTATAAAATTGAGTAATAATCAACAATACTACACTACATGTACATCACCCACCGGTGAAATAATGTCAAATGTAATATGAAAAATAGAACAACAATTATAATTTTTGGAAACATAGATTTTACTACGAACCTGGGTTTGTAATACCCAATAATGACTTATGAAGAAGTCCCAAGCATTACTAATATATAATCTATTGTATCTAAATATTAAATCAAGATTAGAACCACATATGATACCACTTTGTGACGTCCTGGACCAGGATTCCACTTAATGAGTGCCCCGATCTTGGTGGGCCACATGGCCTCAAGCACATCTCCAAAATTCCAAAGGTTTCCAACTAGCCATGAGGGACTACGGTGTGTCTGTGGGGAGACTATTCCCTCATTACCAAATTGTAGAGAATCAGATAAATATAAACATAGGTAAATAGATAATTAAATACAAGTAAACATAAGTAACAATAGAAAATAGAGACAATAGTAATAATTACTGTAATAATAGGAATAACATACATACATACAACAACTAATGATGATATGTCATGTAACTAAAAAAACTAAAAACATAGATACAAGGAAATAGACATAACATGATCCAAACAAGTATAAAGGAATCCAAATGATTATCCCAAGCATCACGAGCTTCGGTTCAGTCATCTTCTATCATGTTAAATCCTAAATTGCAACCAATCAAGTTTTCGAAGTAATACACTTCCCTTTATCCACACATGTATTCATGTAATCTACTTTGGGTACCAAACAGTGCCTGGAGAGGGTGTGAGATAAATCTTATTGGGTCAAGACCAAATATTCCTATAATATCCAACCCATGTAATGGAAATGTAAGAGTGTCCAAGCAAGAATATATAATGTAAACTAGCACAATGTAACTAAATATCCAAGTACATGCTCCAGGGATCAGCTGGTGTTTGAATATAACCAATCTATTAATTTATTTTTATCAGTTTATAATTGAGTCACATGTTAACAATAGTGAATGTTCCAAGTTGTTATAAGGCAATAGGTAATGAATTTTAATAATGAATATCCAATGTAATAACCAAGGGAAAAAATACCTTAAAGATTTCAAATTTATTAATAAATTTTGCCTATATAAGGGTAAGAGTGTAATAAATGGTGTATATTAGAAGGAATTCAACAATAAGATGCCTATCAATTCCAAGGTTATTGTGTAAGGTAAAATAAGTCTAAGTAGAGACATGACCCTATGAGCTGTAACCATGGAACCAACTTGTCAATGCAAGATCCAAGGAGTGTATCGAAGGCATACTTTAATACTATGTTAGGGAATCTATGGTGTCATACCAGGTATCCAAGAATAGACAATGACTGATATCTATGTTTGTTTCAACATAAGAAATTTGTATCCTTGAATCGAAATGTGGTTCCTGAGTGCTCTTGACATTCCTTGATTAGAATCCATGGTGACCTTGAGTCTGACAACTGCTAATTAACTATTAAGTCATTTGATATTTCATATGGTTTAATCTTTTAATTTCATTAGTGTGATAAGTTCAAGTATCATGAAACATTTCAAAACAAGTCATAATTAATCAACAAGTCCATTTTGTTCAAGCCTTTCCATTAGTTAGTGTGACAACGCCAAGTAGTATCCAACCTTTATTAATTACATTTAAGGAATATTAAATAAATAAGGTTGAATATTCTAAATTTGATTAGTGTTGTAAGGGGTTCTATGGAAATGTAACCAATATTTCATTCACATTTAGTACAGTCATGTCATATACTTAGTATACCTTCCAATTTCCCTTTCAAATTTATATATCAATCTGATTCACTTTACCTAGGCATCTCAAGTGTGAGTGACATTATAATTTACATTCAATATTACATGATGCAACAAGAATTTAAGATATGGATACCTACCATTAGTGTGGTCAATCTTGAGAACTTCAAAACAATGGATCAAAAGTGTCCAATCATGAAAAAATCAATTATGGAATATCATCCTATAGGAGATGAATGGAGTTGTGGGAGAAACCCCAATAACTAATCACATATACGGAAATAGAATAAAAATATAGTCCTAATTATTATAAGCAAGACATATGAATTCAATAAATGGCACCAAATGAAATTAGTGGGCCCCACACGATAATCCCAAAATCGATGAACTTGAGGGATGAGTTATAGATTACCCAACTTATGGTTGTATGATCATTATCCTCTGATACTGGATTTTAATGGCTTAGAATAGTGTTGATATAAGAAATAGTGAAAAATTCTCACACCCCAATAACTTGGTAGAGGTATAGAGAGGAGAAGAATGACTAAAAAGGACTCAAGTACTTACTGTTGCACATCCAACGTGATAAATGAAAGCTCGATCAGATCCTGAAAAAGGATATCTATTGATACATAGTTTAGGCCTTAAAATAGATCTAAAAGAAAATAAAAATAGGTCAATCATACATGAAAATGGACTATGAGGAAAGGGGATTCCCAATTAGATCATTAGGGGAGAAATAGTAAAATAACACTGTAATTTTTCTATGCACGGTTTGTCAACACAATTTAAAAAAACATGAGAAAACCACGAATGAGTACCTGGAATGTAGGGGAACTTGCACAGTTAGGTCACACAAACATGCACCAACCATGAAATATGGTCCTCCACAAAAATAAACAATCCAAATGGTTAGGAAAACTGTGTGCGAATAGTGCTCCAACCGTGCGACATGTCCAGTTTCCAAAAAAATGGGCCCTAGGCACCAAAAAATCCACGAACACCCTATAAACATTGATAACTCATTATTCATCCATATTAGGTCCAAAATAATGAATTAGACATAAATTCAATTGATCTATCCATGATTTAAAAACTGGGTACTGATACAATGATACATGAATCTTTGATACAATTCACTATATACATGGGAAGATGGACTAGAAGGATATTGAATGCCATATTATGTAGAAAAGATTTAATGTCAAAAAATATAGTAGAGATATGGTCATGGAAAGAGGGAATTATTTATCCCTGTTAATCATTCTTCAAACTTATATCAGGACACTATAGATCCATAATCGCTATATTGTTGGAATTAGTGATATCAATTTCTGGCACTGCAACTGGGAATGAACGAAGCTCAATTTTACTAGATTCCCAAATCGAAAAATAAAATTCAATAATTCCATCATATATTCTAGCTTTAACTAATCAGTCATAGATAATTTTCAATGTGATATCTTCAACCTCATTGAGCTGATCTTTTATCAAGAGAAATGTGTTTTTTCTAGTTCTACATTAGGAACTTTAACAAAAAAGGACAAAAGAAGAGTGAAAATGGACTATAATAACTTGGACCCCTAGGGAGAGACCCTATGGTGTAATTATATACCTATAAGATTCAAATTTCTCACTTTTCATGTTAGGAATCTACACTCCATAATGATGATAACATCAAAATTCTAGGTGTCCACCAGGTTTCAAGGTTCTCCTACTGTAGCGTCCTGCATGAACATACCTTGGGCCACCTTTTCTTGAATGGTGAGTGGTATTACACCCTATAGAGCTCACTCAACACATTAACTAGTCTGATGATCAATGCCCCCATGGGTTATTATTTCCTTTTCCACTTTTTCTATGGTTTGGTCACTTCAGGTCTTAAGAAAAAGGCACATTCTATAATTCATGCAGCTGGATAATGGTATATTTGGTAGGTAAAGAATGGCTCTCCTTAGAAGGGAACTCAATTCATAGAAACCACATTTGGCATTAGAAAAAATAACCTCTTGGTTGATCTTTCCCCGCTACTATATAAATAGTGGGATTCTAATCCCTCGAGCTTCTTCTTAATAGAAGGGACCCTCATCCCACGAGCCTTAGTGAAAATCAGTGCCATTGGGTCTACTGATCTCCCCACACCACTAGTCCCAAACTAAACATAGATAGATCTCACATCATGGGAAATATAAAGGGTAGAGGGGTGGTTTATGATCCCAGGGGATCTTTTATTACTATGTTCACTTCATACATTATAAGAGACGACTCTGTCTTGGATGATTGTAATGCAATACTGACAGGACTTCACATGTTTAGTAAAAAAACAATGGACTCTTTGCGGTTTAAATAGACTCCTCTACAATTAATATCTCCATAAAAGGTTCTAAGTATGTCCGCTAGTTAATCTATTACCTTAAACCTAAATTCAGAGCTTTCATCGACACTCACATAGAAGTCCTTCATACATGGAATGAGGGGAAAAAAGTTTCTAACTTACTCACTTCATTGGAAACATAATATGTGCACTTCTCTTTCTTCTCTAGAATAAGATATTTTGCCCTTGAGAGAGTGAACATTTCCAAAGGGGAAACTCTTAGACTCCATTACATCACACCCCAATAGATAATTGTGGATATTTATTTTATTGTTTAAAATTTTTCTACTTTTTCTCATCTTATTCTAAATAATATTAAAATAATGATTTATGGTCATCGTAGTTTCAAAGTTGGTTCCTCTCCACACTTATTAATTTAATGCTCTCATCCTATACTCTCCACACAAAATATTCTTTTAGTTATGAAAAAAACTACAGAAATACATTATTTACTTCCATAAATATGTCATAGAGTATGTAATATGATTAATAAACCCTCCCAATAATTTATTAGTTATAAATATAAAGATATTCTCTGAAGATGAGGAATATTTCTAATCCATGAATTTTCATTATATTTATTATTCCACCTTCATAAAATATTATTCATATATGATGATATAATAACATAAGTATATTTTATATAATTAAATTTTTATTATTTTAGCGGCATAACTAATATCTAACTCATCTTCCACAAAATGGGGAATGAAACCATCGGTTGTGTGTATGGAAGACTATCGATACTTGAGCCAATGTAATTTTTTCCCATCATCATCTCTCAAAGATTGACATAATGATAGATTTAATGTTTTTATATCATATTTATTACATATATATACTCATGGAATTATAATATCACATATACCATTATACCTTCCAATCCAATGTAAAATTTATTATCTTTGATGTATTCGTGTTGACCGCTGCCTCCATAAAGTGATGTGATTTTTTTTCATTTGATTTTTTCCTGGATAGTAATAAGAATAGATATAATAAATATATATGATATATATGATTATTATCATGGAATTATAGGATATAAATATCTAACTAATGTTATTTCTTCCATGTGTCTTATGATTCTAAGGTTACCAAAGTGGTAACAATTTTTTGTTAAAATGAAATTTTTATTAGGATAAATTATGATTAAGTTTCTGATAATGAACTATTATGATATATCACTGAATAAATTATTAATTTTCTTATCCATTGATTTTATATAGGGAATATATGTTTCCCAATCATTTTTTTCTCTTTAAGAACTAATGTGGACAATAATTTTTTAATGAAAATCGACATTATTTCTTCCTACTGTAAAAAATCCTTTACTTACATGACCATGTTTTCTAAATTTTTTATATTTTATTATTATTATAAAATTATTATTAAATAATATTTTATCCAATGAATGATTTTTTTAAAAATCATTTAAAATGAATCTATTTATCTTTTTTAGGAAAATGTAATTTTGACTTTTATAGAAAATTTGAAAGGTAACTTTATTTTACCACACACGATGTGATCAAGAAAAATAAATGATTTAAAGTGTCATTTAAAATTTTACATGTATATTTTAAATGAAAATTATTTCATTAAAATTTCAAGAAAATTTATATTTGAAATTAGTGATTTCAAGGTCGAAAGGATATTTTCATCAAGAAATGTTCCATGTGATCTTTTAAAATTACTTTCTCTCCAAGATAACGTCCTTCGAAGTTACATAAGATTTAGAAGGGATATGATCTATTGAATCCATAATTATTATTTCTAAAGATGGTTTATGACTATGTTGAAAATTGTTTAAAAAATCAATTTAATTTCCATTGGTTATTCTATTTTGAAAGGTTTATGGATCCTGTTTCTTTCCCATGGGTTATGCTGTGCTGAAATGTTTATGAAACCCATAAACTTGTCATGGGTTAGGAATTGATGATTCTATTGAACACACTTATATGTATTATGTGATGGGTGGGACCTATATCTCCCTCTAATGGAATGGGTAATGAATTCTATTATATGAGGTTAATGGGTATATGGGAGGTTACCCCAATCCAGAAAAGAGGGTACATGTGACTTTATCCCAAGAGTAGGAAAGATGGAAAATAGAAGGTTACACCATGACAAAAAATGAGGGTACATGAGAGGTTATTCCAAGACCCAAAGAGGGTACACATAAGGTTATCCCAAGACTGATGAAGCTACATGAGTGGTTAGTACATTCCTAAGAGGTTGTGAATATTTTGGTGGGTATCCTTGATAAAAGTTTGTCTATGCTTATGGGTATGCCAAAAATCTATGTATTATTCCAATTTTATGCCTTAATAGATTATGTTATTTGATTAAATTATGATTAATTTCTTATAAACTAACCATATTTATAAAATGACACAATTTTATGATCTTTTATATGCTGGGTATGTGTTTAAAATGTAATTCTAATTTTATCATACCCTTATGATAATGTTATATTTATAGCTCCATTTTTATATTTCTAAGAATTTATGCTCACCCTTTATTATATTTTAATTCACCAGGTCATGAATAATGGTCTTATGTATGATAAATCTAAGATGGTTGAATGTTATGAAGATCATAGTTCAAGATGATGTTGTTCACTTTTAAACAAGTTGATTATGTATCCATATTTCCAACGACACTAAACCTAATCGATTTTGGAATCGATAATTATGTTATGTAATGATATTTATATATTAAGATGTAATATTTATATATAAAAAATGAGGATATTTGTAGTGTGTATCAAATAAAAGGAAGTAATATAATACTTATATATTATCATTTGGGAGTATTAGGTGAAGAATGGATCTCTAACCAAGGGCTTCATGAGAAAATGGATTCCACTAGGGATGGTGGTAAGTGTGCATCCTAGAAGGTATAGCCACACAAAGAGTGTTATAATAATTATCAATTGTATCCTACTTGTAATAATTGTATAAACTATAGTTGGTATAAGATAATAGTTTAGTTAACCTTTATAAGCTATGATTACAAGAAATTATTGAGAAATCAAGGGATAAGTCAATGTATAGGAAAATGTCCTGCAATTTTAGTGATGGATGGAGAGAGTGGTTCCTAAGTAATCATATCCATGTATATATGATAAAAGTATATGTATAATTGGATTAGTTTTACCTGGTGGTAATAAGTCTAAAATGATTCATTAAGATTTGAATTTATCATCACTTGGTGAATTATAATGGGACATACTGCACACCTGATTTGATAATCCTAAGACATATGTTTAATGACCAGATTTTTTTTATTAATATTTATTCCTTGAAAATGTGTGTAATATTATTTTTTACCCAAAATAAATAAATATATATATATTAAATAATAAAGTGAGTATAATTTGAAATGTGACTATCAGGTATTGACCGTTATATAAACATTGCTCAATTACAATTGTTGGTCAATACGACCAGTGGAAACTATATTATTAATAATTATTTTAATGGTATAATAATTTTTTATAAGTAGACATGGTGGAGGATAATTAATTCAGAAAGAAGAGTCGATGGCCCCATCTAGTAGAGTTGTGCCATACAAATCTCATTTTTGTGAACATGGGTGAGAGATAACATCACTGGGATTCTCCCTTGATCAAGCCCATGCTTATCTTCAATATGCTAAGCATGAACAAAATCTACTACAAGAGAAGTTCATGTTAGTGGAAATCACCACTCGAGAAATGTTATCTAAGATGCCCCAAGATATTATCATTATTTCACACCTATCCATTAGGTCATATTTTGGTGTTATAAGGGTTTATATTTCAGGACTTAGTTACGTAATGTTTAATCACTTTGGAAAAATAAATTTTTTTCAATAATTTCTTTTTTGAGGATAGTTTTCTTAAATAATATGATGAATTTGATAAATTGATTTTTTCGGAAAAAAATTGTACTTTTTTAAAAAACATATAAATATTTTTAATAAACTAAGATATTATGAATAATAATTATTTAATGAAATGTATGATTAAAATGATATTATTTAAATTTAAATGAGAATCTTTTTTTCAAGTGTTAGAAATTTCACTATAAAAGTTCACTAGGAATTTTCTATCTACTTTTATTTATATAATATTAGGATTTGTAGATTGAAAAGATAAAATTATGATATTTAAATAATTATTATGATAAAATAAATATCATTTTTTAAATAATCATGTCAAAATTAGGTTAGGCTAGAATTAAGATAATTTTCTTAAATACATCTGTTTTTCAGGAATTGTAAAAATAGTGTTTTAGTTTTTTGATATGTTTAATAAAATCATAATGATATAACATGTAATATAAAATTATGTTAAACTATTATAAATTATAATGACATAATACATGTCCCATGTGACAAATATCATGGCAATACCCATGGTATTTCATTTACCAATACATAGGTATCTAAGTAAAATAATAAAAAAATCCTTCTCTTTTTCTATAAATACCCTCCCATTTCTCCATTTAGATAAAATTAAAATTCATCCTCGGTGAAGATAAAATAGTTTTACCTATTAAGTAGTCCTCCCAAGGCTTTTTCAATCCCCCACAGTCCTTATCCTCACATATTAGGAATACTCTTTAGGGTTAGGGAAATCTCAACAACCCTTTTTCTTTCATGTTACCTTTTTACGTGGTATGTCTTTGAAATTTCCATGATATGTTCTTCTATACATTTCATTTTATCCCTTTACTATATTTACTATATTTTATGAATGTGGAACCCTGTACTATATTCTTTTAATATTTTTAAACCATGTTTATTACCAGTTATGTTTCTAAATTTTCTTCTCATATTTTCTCTCTTTTTCCCAAGAAATTATCTTATTTAATTTTTAAAATAACCAAACCCCATAATTTTATTAGGGTATTCAGCTTGGTTTCAAAATAAGGTAATTTATTCTCATATTAACATACATGAAACCGAACTTCCTTTTTCATGGGTTAAGAATGATATAATGATCTTGTCTTCAAGCACTTTTCTTTTAAAATCCATGACTTTGATATAAAACCCATTAATCTTATTCTCTATGAGTTATTTATGAATTGTATTATTATGATATATGTGGATCACATTAATTAATAAATTTATGTGTGACCTAGTAGCACTCAAAATAATTTTTTAAATAAATTAATATTTATTGATGACATGTTTTACGATATTGCGGTGAATAAACTTGGTAATTTTTATGACACCTCGTTGAAAAACCTTGGTGATATTCATATGAATGTATAAAATAAATGTTTTAGACATATTTCAAAGTTATGATTAATGTTATTTTATTTTTAATATGCCTCATGTTCTCCTTTTCAGTTGAAAATGAAATTCTTCATGTTCTTATCAAATTTTGTATAGATCACATGTAAAATGTTTCCCTTTCTTTCCCTTACTTGGCCTTATGGTCATCCTTTCCTTGATATATATCCCTAGGTTATGATATGTAATAAATGTACTTAGGATTATCATTGAAGAATCCTTTCAAGTTTAATAGTGGAATTCTTAATGTTTTCATATATTTTATACATTTTTTCCAAGACAATATACTTTATAAAATCTATTATTTATATATTGTAATTTAAAGTTAAGTAAATAAAAGACAATATTTTATAATTGTTACAAAGGAAATGTTTATTTATCTATGTAAATTAGGATTTTAAATGTTTTGGAAGAAACATATAAAAAATTTTAAATATAGGAAAAACACCCTAGTATTTTGGTGAAATATTATGTAAATGGTTTTAGAAGAAATAACCCCCTTTCAGGATACGGACGAGTTCATGCGGCTCTAACATAGATCTACCTAGGGGTAACTACATTGAAATTTTGTGTTAGGCATGACTCTATATAACCTGGTACATGACAATGAGCCTTTCTTCCCTCCTATCTTGACACTACTAAAGGGATATGTTTGGTTAATAGTAAGATTTTTATGAACCATTATGATAGATTTATAGAAAATGTAATTGTTTTTAAAGAATAACCTATATAAGAATAATGTTTTAAGAATTAAAATTTCATTAGAATTTTTATATTATTAAATGAAACATGTTTCTAACTAAAGATTTTTTTTTCTTCTAGAAAAGTTTTGGAAATAGAAGAAATCAGGTAAATGGAGAGATCAACGGAACCAACATTGATGACCTTCCAATCGAAGATAGAATGGAAAACTTCATAAAAATGATGAACTAACTGACTCAAGTTATGAAAAATAACTTGGATCAAGTTGAGAGACTAGATTCACCTCGAAGGGAACAAATTTACATTGAGTCCTTTAAATGTTAATTATCACCTTCATTTAGTCGATATACCGAGCCATTGATTTATGAATAATGGATAAGCTCTATAGAAAAGATTTTTTTGTAATATGTTGTTCAGAAAAAGATAAATTCACCATGGCTATGTACTAATTAGAGGTATAAGCTGATTAGTGGTGAAAATTAGTTAACAAATGATGGAAATATGTGATATTAAAGATATGGAGTGGGAGGAGTTTAGGTTAACCATTTACAAAAAAGCATTTCCCCCATTCACGGTGAAAAAAATAAAGAAGGAATTCTAAGAGCTAAAGTATAAGGATAATAAATATATGGAAAGCTATGAGATGAACTTCAGAAGACATTCCCATTACACCTCTAGGTCTTTCATGGATCCTAATAGAAGGTTGACAGATTCTTCAGTGGACTTATATTCCATATAAAGAAGAATCTAGCTTACTAATACTATGAAAATTGTGAAGAGAACATTAGGAGTGCTAAGAAAGATGAATCATAATTCATAGAGATGTAGTGGTCCCATTGATTAAATGAAAAGAGGAGATCTTTGGAGGAAAACTAGGGTATGAGCTTTGATCAATGAAGAGGAGGAATGAAAGTGCATCATTCCCCATGCAACAAATGTGGGAATAAGCATTCGAGTAACTTCTTGATTTTTAGTGGGAAATTTTACAAGTGTAGAATGTAATTTCATATTGCTCAAGACAATCATAGTGAGGTGAATCCTCAAATTCTAAAAACTAAATACAATGGAATAATGGTGAAGGCCCTACCTAAAGTCTAATGCTTCATGTGTAGATAAATTGAGCAATTTTACAATCACTTTCCAAACCCAATGTTAATGGATGGGAAAAACCATCAACCTCAACATAGGCCAAAGAATAAATGTGTTGCTTTTACTATCATTACAACTGAAGTTGAAGCTCCAAATGTTGTGGTGGATGGTAATCTCGTTGTTCTCTCAAAGCTATAATGTACACAATTTGAATCTAGTTCTATGTATTTCGTTATTTTCTACACATTTTCAATGAATATAGTATCAATCTATAATCATATTAAACTATATTTATCATTCAAGAGTCTAGGAGGTATTATACAAGAATTATAAGTCTATAGAAACTCTTGTTTCCACTTTGGTGGGAAAAATCTCATCACAAATCTAGTACTCATTCCCATTTTGGAATTTTATGTTATACAATGGATGGAATGGATTTGAAAGTATAATTCATAGATCAACTGATGAAGAAAATAAATTTCTATAGTCTTTAATGGATAACCTACAGTTGTTTTCTAAGGGGAGAAATTTTGACCTAAGATTTTCCTAGAATTACCTGATGTAGAATTCTTTATGGATACGATCAGTGAAGATGAAGAATGAAATCAAAGTATACGAATAAATAGTGTCCCCTTCATATTTGTATACATTGATGTATTTCAGGAGGATTTACATGGACCTCCCCCTAGAAAGAGAGGTAGAGTTCTCCATTTTACTCACACCAAGATCCAAATTGATTTAAAAGACCCCATATAGAATTGAAAATGTGGAGGTAGATGAAATAAAAAAAATCTATGATCTTTTAGAGAAGGGGTTTATCCATCCATCTGTTTCATTTTGGGGGAACCTATTCTATTTGTGAATATAAAGTATAGATCAATGTGATTATGAATTGATTATGGAGAACATAATGGAGTCATAGTGATGAACACATACCCTCTTCTATGAGTTGATGATTTATTTGACTAGCTTTATAGGGATCAATTATTCTATAGGTTTGATCTTCAATATTGTTATCCCTAATTGAGGGTGAATAAAGAAGATATTCTAAAGAAATCATTCCTATCATGATATGGGCATTATGAGTTTGTGGTTATTCCCTTAGTCTTGAAAAATTCTAATGCAATTTTTATTGATTTGATAAATAAAGTCTTTAACAACTAACGTGACAACTTTATTGTAGTTTTCATTGATAATATTAAAATATATTCAAAAATTATTGGGGAGAATGGGGATCATATATGGGTTATATTTAAAACTCTATGGAAGGAGAGGCTCTTTAGGAATTTTATAAAATTTGAATTTTGGTTATAAAAAGTTTCTTACTTAGGGCACATTGTAACCAATGTAGGACTCTGAGTTGATCCTTCCAAGAAATAAGTTGTGGATGAGTGGCATCATACAAAAAATGTATCTAATACACAAAGTTTCATTGTATTAGCATGATATTATAGGAGGTTTTTGAACAAATTTTCAGAAAATTATAATTCACTAAATCAGTTAACTAAAAATTGGGCTATGTTCATCTAGTCTAAAAAGTGTGAAGAATACTTCCAAGAGAGAAAGATGAAATTGGTTATTTCACCCCTGTTTAATCTACTCTATATCGAGGAAGAATTTTTTATTTTTCATAATTCATCTCTGAAAGGACTTGGGTGATCCATCAAGAAATATGGCAAGGTGATGGCTTATGCATCTCGACAGTTGAAACTTCATGAGAAGAATTATAAAAAGCATGACCTAGATATGGATGCAATTTTTTTCTCTTTAATGATATGGATGGACTATCTTTATAGCTATAAATGTGATATATATAGAGACCATCAATGTTTGAAGTATATTTTCACACAAAATGAACTAAACATAAAATAAAGGAGGTGGTTGGAACTTTTTGAAGGCTATAATTATTCAATTCATTATCAAAGTGAAAGAGAAAACAAAATCATTATTGAATTAATTATGAAAGTCACTATTTTTCTAGAATTGATGATGATTCAATGATATACTTTGATCAAAGACCTAGTTAAACTATAAATGAGAGTTTTAAGGGAAGGGGCCTCATCAAACCTATCGTAAATGATTTTCAATGGTCATTACTATAAAAGATTATAAATATAAAAGATATGATCCTTTGTTGAAAATGAAGATAAAGGCTGTGAATTTTGGGATGTTTGTTGTGTTAAATAATGGGGAAGAAGGTGTAAAGAAATTTTGTACAAAACTATGCTATCTATATATTCTGGAAATAAATAAGGATAAAATAGAAGAAGATCACAGCTCTACTTTCTTTATACATCCCCTAAAAATTCATAGGGACATTCAAGATAATTTTGGTGGGATAACAAGAATATGGAGATTGCTTACTACACTATAAGAGCCTGGTGTGTCAACGAGTGATGGCATATAGAAAAATTTCTAAACAGGTATTACAACCACTACCCATACTAACATGGAAGTGGGACAATATCACTCTATATTTTTTCACAAGTCTCATGAGAATATCTAAAGGAAGAAACATGATATGGGCTATATTATAACATCTCTCTAATAATTACAATTTTATCTATATTTTGGTCGATTTATATCTTAACCAAATCACCATGATATATGAAAATAAGTGGTAAGACTATATGGGGTTCCACTTTCTGTTGTTTCTGATCATGATCCAAGGTTCACATCAAAATTATGTAGAAGTATTCAATATTCTATGAGTACCAAATAGAATTTCAGTATGACCTATCACCCCCAAATTAATATCCAATCTGAATGGACTATTCAGAAACTAGAGGGCATGATGAAAACAAGCTCAATGGATTTTAAAGATGGACGGGATCAACATCTCCCATTAGTTACATTCTAATACCACAACATCTTCCATTATGGTATTCATAATTCACCCTATGAAGCTCTAAATGGGATGAAATTTAGAACACTGACAACTTGGGACTAAGAGGGTAACAGAATTATTCTTGGGTCTAATCTGGTGAAAGCGATGACAAAAACGTTTCATGTCATCCAACAACACATAAATGATTCTTAGAGTCGATATAAGTGCTATACTGAAAACCATTGAATGGACTTGGAATTTGATGTTGGAGAAAGAATATTCATTCAAATTTCACCTTGGAAGAGAGACATGTGGTTTGGGAAGAATGAAAAGCTCATCCCCAGGTACATTGACACCTATGAAATCATTGATCGCATAGAAACAATGTCAACTAAGCTTACACTTTCTCCAAATCTAGATGAAGTTCATAATGTAATCCAAGTATTTCTCTTGAAGAAGTACATACCTAGTGCTTCACATGTACTGAATCCTGAGGTAGTTCAATTGGAACTTGACCTCTCTTATGAGGATAACCCTATGGGGATCTTAGATTATAAAGACAAGGTTCTACACAACATGACTACCCACATCATTAATGTGTTTCAGAGGAACTAGAAATATGAATAAGATACATTGAAACCTGAGGATATTACGAGGAAAAAGTACCCACACCATTTCTCAACTAAGGTAATGAGTTGAAATTTTTGGGGAAACTTTCATAATGGGGAATAATGTAACAACCGTAACATTTAAAAAAATATTTACTGCCAAAAAATGTGTATTATATTATTTTGTACTCAATATAAATATGTACCTTTAATGATGAAGTTTGTATAATTTGAAATGTGACCATCGAGTTTTTATAGTTATATGACTTTTGGTTAATTATGATCATTGGTCAATATCACCCACGAAATCTATACTCTTAATTTTTATTTTAATGTCATAATTATTGTTTTTATGTTGATATGAAAAAGGAACGTTAATGCAAATAGAAGAGTCGATGTCCTCATCCATTAGATTCATTCCATATAAAGCCCATTTGTTAGAACTTGGGAGGGAGGAAACATCACCTGAAATAAGTCTTAACCAATCCCAATCAAAGCTTTAACATATTAATATTTAATGCAATATCATACAGGATAAGTTCATGTTAGTGAAAATTACCATACGGGCGATGTTCTCTGAGCCACCCCAAGAATCAATCACCATCACAAACCTATCCATTAGTACATATTCAGGTATAATAAGGGGTCAAATGTTGATTCCTTAGTTGAATAATGTTTAATTTATTTGTATAAATATAATTATTATTCCATCATTTCAGTTTTTAGAATAGTTTTTATTAAAATATGATGAAATTGAAAAATTGATTTTTAAAACAGAAATTGTTCTTTTCAGAAAGGGTATATATAAGTATAATAAACTAATATATTATAAATAATTATTATTTTATTGAAATATTATGATTAAATAAATATTATATAATTTTAAATTATAATTAATTTTGATGTGTGAGAAATTTCACTATGCAATTTTACTATGCATTTTCTATACACTATTATTTTAAATAAATAAGTATTTTTATATTTAAAAGTTACAATTATAATATTTAGAAAATTATTTTCAAAAAATTAATATCTTTTTTAAATAATAAAATCAAAATTAGGTTAGGGTGAATTTATGATATTTTTCTAAAATACTTTAAATTTTTAAGAATAGTAAAATTACAGTTGGCCTTTTTTGTATGTTTAATGACATCATAATGATGTAATATGTAATTTAAAATAATTTTTAACTCTTGTGGATTATAATAAAATAATAGGTTTCTAGAGTTCCAAATACCTTGGGGAAATACCTTCAGAAATTAGCTTCTGGAAATACCATCGGCAAGCCCATGGTTTTGCATTTACCACTACCTACGTGTCCATCGAAATTAACAAAACAATCATCCACTTTTGCAATAAATACCCACCCACTTCTCAAGTTACATTAACTTACAATTCAACCTCCATAAACCTATAATATTTTTACCTCTATAATATTCCTCAAGACCCCAAGGTCCCGATACTCATGTTTTAGGAACACTGTTCTTGGTAATGGAAATCAAAAATTGTCTTTTCCTTTAAATTTCCCTTTCTATGTGGTATGTCTTTAAAATCTCCAATATATGTTATTCTATCCATTTTTTTTATACCTTTAAATTATTTACAATATTTTATGAATGAAAAAATATTTTCCCCTCTATTTTTAATCTTCTGTAAAACAATGTTTATTACCCATTATGCTGCCAAATGTTCTTCTTGGAATTTCACTCTTTTTATTAAGAAATTATATTAATTTATTTTGTGATTAAACAAAAATATTTATTTTCTTGGGTTATTGACCATTATCTAGAAATTATATATTTTACTTTTTTTAACATATTTATACCCACCTTCTCTTTTCATGGATTAATAATTACATAAAGAACTTTCCTTTAAGAAGTTTTATTTTAAAAGCCATGATTCTGATATGAAACCCAGTTCTTTTATTCTCAACAGGTTATTTATGAAATTATTTAGTATGATATATTTGGAAAAAAATAATTAAGACATATTAATGGTGTTCTTTAAATGATCTGTACTGTATTGGGTAAATAAATTAATATTTAGAGATGACATGTTTTATGATACCTTGGAGAATAACATTGGTAATTATTTTCACACCTTAGTGACAACCTTAGTGATATTATTATGAATGTCTAAAATAATTTTTTTCCACATTTAAAAGTTATTATTCATGTTAATTTATTTATCATATGCCACATGTTCTCATTTTCATACCATAATGATATTATTCATGTTCTTATCAAATTTCTATAAGATCACACATAAACGGTTTCCCTTTCTTTCCATTATTGGGCCTTATTATCACCCATTCCTTTGATGTTTGTCCCCAAGTTATGAGATGAAATAAATGCACATATGATGAACCATTAATAATAATTTTAAGTGGAATAAAATAAATTTTTAAGTGTTCATGAATTATATTCTTATTTTCCAAGAAACTAAACGTTATAAGATCATTAGTTTGTACATTATAATATAATGTTATGTAAATAAAAGGGAGGATTCCATAATATGTTTTGGAATTGAGAAACAATATATGAACCTTCATGACGTATTTGAATAAATAATTACCAAAAATAACCTTGGTTAAACCAAAGATACCAATGGTTGAAAAGAGGGTGTCTTGAGTAGGAAATCCTATGAATGATCAATCACTCTTATCAAAGATCCCTGATAGGAAAACATACCATTTTTGGGTTTCTAAGGTATTTATGATAGAATTATAATGATCTTGTTGTAATATATATTGTCAAATATTGAAAACCCATATTTGAACACAATCATATGAATTCCATTAGGTCAAAAATAAATATCATGAAATTTAAATTTATATCCCTAATGATTATATATTAAATTAGAACTGGAAACCCCTAATACAATGATGGTTTCAACCCAAGTCTATATTTATTCAACTGTTCATGTTTTTTGGAATTTTATTCCTAAAAATATTGTTATTTTCTCTTTTTATTAATTTGATGTCATCTTCGTCATGATTTTTCTTTCTCTATATAAATCTCACATTAATTGTAATGGAAGGGAAATCATGTTTGATGTTACAAAATAACCTACGATATTCTACTATTATGATGAAAAATATAATTTTTTTTCGAAATCACATCCTCTGTATGTGTCATCATTCATATTAAAAAGGGTTTATATCTGAGATAGATGGGGAGAAACTCAACAATGATGATATTCATATATTGTGGGAGTTTACTGATACATTTACGAAAGAGTTTATTTGTCTTCCACAAAACCATGATGTTATGATATTAATATAACTCGTACTTGGTGATAAACCTTTTTCAATGACTCCCTATATAAAAGCACTAACTAAGTTTTAGGAACTGGAGAAGTAATTCCAAGATAATCTGGAAAAGGGATTTATTCTGCCAAATGTGTAACCATGAGGTGCATTGGTTATTTTTATTAAGAATAATTATAGATCGATGTGAACAAGAATTGATTATTGGGAACCTAAAAAGATCATAATGAAGAACAAGTATCCCTTGCCCTGTATTTATGACCTGTTTGACATAGTATATATAGATCTATACTTTTCCAAGGGTGAACATCATTATTCATATCATTAATAGAGGTCCAAGAAGGAGGATATACCCATGATAACATTTTGTACATGGTATTAAAACTATGAATATATAGTGATGCCACATGGTCTAACTAATTCTCCAATTTTCATCAGGAATTTAATGAATAGATTCTTTTGATATTACCCATATTAGTTTATGGTAGTTTTTATAGATGATATTATTATCAATTAAAATGTCAAGGTATTTCATGAATATCACATGATAATTTAATTAAAGACCAAGAGGAATGATAAGTTGTATGTAAAATATACCAGGATTGAATTTTGGTTAAAAAAGGTTTCAGTTTTGGGGAATATAATATCCATAGGGGAATATCGGGGGATTGATCAAAAGTAGAGGCTAGTGAATGTTGTCCAAGACTAACCACTATGATTGAGATCTAATTTTTCCATCGTTTGGATATATATTTCAAATATATTGTTTAGAATTTATGAGGACTATCTAATATAGTCTCTAACTTAACATAGAAAAGTGCTATGTTTCTTTGAAAAAATGAATTTGATGAAAATTTTAAGGAACCAAAGAGAAGGTTAGTCAGTTCACCTATTATAAAATTTCCTTGTAGTAGTGTAGGGTTTGTAGTATATAATGAGAAATTAAATAAGGTAGTAGGATTCATTAAAATGTAGAACTATATTGTGATATCTTACACCTATCAAAAATTTAATGTTCATGAGAAAACTTACCCAACACCTAATTCAGATTTAGCCACGGTATATTCCACATTAATGGTATAGAGGCATTATATTAAAAAATAAAGGTGTGATATATATACTGATTATAATATTTTAAAGTATATATTAAAATAGAAATAATTGAACATGTTCTAGGGAACATGGTTAAAGATAATGAATGATTATTACTACACAATACATTACAACCATGAGAAAGTGTACCATCAAGATGATTATTTGATTAAAAAGGAATATGATATCATATCAATGATGAGGATAAAAAAGGTCAAACATATATGGAATCATAAAGGATTGATATGGAAATTTTTAATGAATCTTAGAAATATCATCTTTATAAAATGAGTATTCAACTATCTATCCAAGTGAATATTAAATAGGTATAAAGGATGATATAAATCTACAAAATTTGGGTATTAGTGTTCCAAATTAAAACCTAGATTGGTATACAATGATAATATTCTGAAACCATGAATGTGTTCCATCAATACCTGATTCAAATAAATATCTGTTAAAGAAAGCTCACAGTTCTTCATTCTCTATTCATCATGGATGTAAAAAAATTTTATATATATTGGAAAGAATATTCCTACTGAGAAGAAATTAAGATGGATATTAAAAAGTTTGTATCTCAGTGAATGGTATGTTATCAATCTAAGGATGGGGGAAAAAGGGTATAATAATATTTTACTACCATTATTCATACCATAATGGAAATGGGAAAACATCGCATGTATTTTTTCATCAAGCTCCCCAATATATCTAAAGGGAATAATTCTATATGAGTTATATTTGATCACATTACAATATCAGGAAAATTAATAATAATTATTTAATATTTCCCTCTATATCATATTTCCCATGTATACATTAAGGTTGATGTATGAGTTTATGGATTACCACATTCCATTGTATCTGATCAAGATTGAATTTGTACCTCGACATACTAGAGATTATATAAACAATACATTGATAAAAATTGATTTTCAATACTTTATATACTCCTCAGAAAGTAGGTCAGTCAGACTAAAAAATTTATAACCTAGGGGATATACTTAGATTATTCTCTATGGATTTCATAGGTGGATGAAATCAACATATTTGTATAGTTGAGTTTACTTAAAACAATATCTTTCACCTAAGAATTCCGTTGTATCTATATAAATCCCTATATGTAATGATGTATAGAAATCCAATGTACTGTGATTAATCGAGATAAATAATGCTATTAAGGCATGAGTTATATCAGGAAATGGTAGAGAAATTTTAAGCCACTCAACATCACATCAAGTCATCTTATAGTTGACATAAAATTTATTCAGATAACCATATGAATGATATAGAATTTGAAGTATGTGAGAATTTGCTTCTACTAATTTATACATGGATGAAGGTTATGAGATTAAAAAAGAATTTAATGTTTATACCAAGGCCAATTTACCCCTTTAAGACTATTTATTGAGTTAGGATGGTTTCTTATCACTTGGTTCTTCCACTGAGCCTTTCCAAATTCCATGATATGTTATATGTATCCCTACCTTGGAAGTTAAATTTTTTCCCTTAGATTGTACAAAACATAAAGATAAGGACACTATATGATAATATTTTTTTATCAAGAATAACCTTATGAGATTCTGGATCTTAGATATATTATTGTAAAAAATTAGACCACTCACATGGTCATGGTTTTATAATGAAGCCACCAACTTGTGGAAACTACATGAGAACCTGATGAAATTATGTGGCTGAAGTAACTTAAATTGTTTGTATCAAAGTGATGTATTTTTTAGGGTGAAACTAATTTTAAGGGGGGTATAATTTAACCCCCTCTGATATATGATATATATATATTTTAAATAAATTTAATTTCTTTAATAGCCTCCACTACATGGAATAATGAGTTATAAGAAACCATGGGATGTTATTAATATTATTATTTAAAAATAACCATTATAATCTAGTTGTTAAAAATTTAAATAAAAAAAGAATATTTTTTAATGAAACTATGTATAATGGTTTCCTAAAAAAAATATATATTGACAAAAGTACTTATTTTCAGTAAACTCTTTAGATTTTTGACAAATACATTTTTCTCATTTTTTCTTCTTCTAAATAAATTAAAAAAATAGGTTGTCCACTATTAGATTTTTTTTGGAAAAAATGAGATATTTTGGAATGAAGATGTCATAATCAGATTATGGTTTATTTTTTGTATATTTATATCGAAGTTTAATTTTTATTGTATATTGGTAATACTAATTTTTATAAAAAAACAATCAATTTTTTAAAATAATTTTAAAATAAATATTTTATATTAAAATGTTTTGAATTAAAATTAGTTAAATTAACTTATTTCAATATAATTTAGTTCATTATAACAATTTTAACATTTATTTTTCATATAGAAACTTCTCATACTTCTAAAAACTTTTTTTTTGAAAAACTATTTTCTCATAATGTTTTTTATTTTAATTTAAAATTAAATTATACCACTTATATGAATTGAAGTTGAAAAAATGGATTCCATATTTGGAATAATGATAATTAATAATATATTATAAGTTTAAATTAATTTTTGTTTGTAAGGAATAGTAAAAAAATTAAAAATTAATTTCTGAAGATAAGTTTGAAACAAGTTTACTAGGGGGAGGGGTGGGGGGGGGGGGGGGGTTTACCAAAAGTAAAATATGTGTTTTAAAATTAAATATATCAAAATATTTTTACATGGAAGTTTTTTTTATCTTTATGCAATCTTAAATTTTAATCTATATCCATTTAGAATCATTTGTCTTGGAAATTACTTCATAATTTGGGATTCTTTTGAAATATTTTCATATTGTTTCCAAGTGTGTTCCTCTCCTCACTTATAAAAGGACATATCCTCTCCTTCCCACTCTACACTCAATGAAACCTTTGTTTTATCCAAAAACATCCCAAAAACCTCCATTAAATCTATTCCCATGTCGTGGAGGCCTTACTTTTATTAAGAAACACTCTTAATAAGCCTTTACGTGTAAACCTAAAGTGGTTCTTTGATGAAAAGTTATAGTTATAAACCATACATTTTAATTTTATTTATTCTTCCATATAATTAAAATATTACTCAAATATGTTTATAAAATAACATCAGTATATCCCATATCTTTATATTTCATTATTTTAGTTTCATAACCTTTATCCACCTTATCTTGAATCAAATGGGAAATGAAACCATTGACCATTTTACAGAAAACTACATCCTCACAAGATGGTGTAATTCATTTTCCATTACATGCACTCATGATTGGAGATTGTTGGACTCCTCATGTGTTAATCATGTTTTAATGATCACAAATCCTTTTACTGTTAATTAATATCAATCTTCATTGCACATCTTGCTAATGCTCTTCAATCTCAATAATAACTACTCATCATGGTTTAATGATAACAAATATTATTGATGTTAATTACTCTATTTATTATTTACAAGTCTTATGCATTATAAAAAATCTCACATATATTAACAAGCCTTTATGTTTATGATTCAAGTTCTTTTAATCTCTAACGATTAAGCTTAATCCATATTCTGCATATTCTGTCTAAGTCCAAATATAGATATTTGTCTAAGTATGGACTCACCGTGACCCAGACACCGTGACAAACTCACCATGACCCAGACACTGTGAAGGACACACCGTGAACTAGAAATCATGACATGAACATACTGTGAAGCTCATACTGTGAACCTCATACCATGAGGAAGACACCGTTTACAGAATCACTGTGACACCGTTCCTTAACTTTTTGTCAATATTCTTTAAATAATACTAGCGGTCATATTTGATGTTTTTAATGCAATTAATGTTATTTAATGATAGTTGTTGGGATGTCAGGAAACCATATCTTGTACCTATGAAAAGGGAATCATTACTACTACCAGAACTCGTGGAATATAAGGACGATTAAGATGCAGTACACGAGATAGCAGAAAAGTGGTGCGAAAGTGTTAATATACAATGAGAAGAACTTACATACATCGAGAGAACTACAAGAATAAAAATCCTGATCAAGAAAGAGATTTCTAGACCTTAAAATAATTCTCATGAATGCAATCCAACACCACTGAAGAACACACAATGAATAAAGATATATTTTTCATATATGTAAAAGACAAGTTGACTACGACACTCAGTTTTTCAACAGAAAAACCAGAGAAGGACTCAGAAGCATTTCTGCTGAATCTAACGAGTCCAGAACTTCATTGATAATCACTAGAGCTTTCTAAACTCTTATCTCCTCTCTCTAAGTGATTTATTTATTAACTTTCAAGCAGTGTGGTGTACTCTATATTTCTTATACACACACTGTCTCCTGCACTGAACTGGAGGATATCAAAATCCTCAAACCAAATTTTTTTACTCTTGTTTACCCATGTCAACTGTGTAAGAGGTCCTTGTGTGGCCTGGTCTTTGTTTTGGTTCCCACGAAGAACAGTGGTAGAGGTCCCTGTGTGGCCTGGACAGTTTTGTAAACTGTTGTTAACCCCGATCTAGGGTGTGGATCAAATTTATATAAATTTGAGAGGACTAAGTCTCGGCTTGAGACTGAACCTCTAGTTATATCTGTTGTGCATCTTTAGTTTAAGTTTATAGTATACTACATATATCTTATTTATTACACTACTATTACTTTGAAATAAAAAACTATTTTAAAGATACTTTGATAGTTAAATTAGCATGTGTTTACACTTATTGTAAATCAGTAGGTTAGTTTCAAAAGTTAGTTTAATCTTGTGGTTAAATTAACTAAGACCTAATCAATATTTGAGAAGCTAAGTGAACATTTACAATATGTATAAATTCACTATAGTTTGAATTGTTTTATAAATTGGGGGTTTTTAAATAGACAACATTTTAACAGAAATTTTAATTGGAACTCAATTCACCCCCCTCTTGAGTATCCACTCCGACCAACATTTGGTATCAAAGGATTTGAAATATTTTCTGAAATAATCTATTTTTTCAACTGTGTTTTTAGTTGTATTTTAAAGTTGGTAAAATTTCTGTTATTTCTTAATTTTTATCTCTTTCAAATCTTTGTCTCAACCTAGTTATCATGGATAACAGACTTGAGGGTGATGCTACTAACAGGACACCTTTCTTCAATGGTACAAACTATGCTTAGTGGAGACTTAAAATGAAAATTCATTTAGAAAGCATGGGTTTTGATATCTGGACTTCTATAGAATCTCAATATAAAATTCCAGAAACTTAAATAATAACTTGGGGTGAACCTATAAAGACAACTTACAAAAATAATTGTTATGCTATGAATGCCCTTTACAGTGATCTAGGAGATGAGGAGTTTAACAAAATTTCTACAAGAAAAACTAATTTTGAAATTTGGGATACTTTGGGTGTTTCTCATGAAGGAACAACCAATGTTAAAGAAATGAGATTAAAAACTTATACTATTAAATATGATAATTTTAAGATGAAGACTGATGAACCTATTTCTGATATGTATATCAGGTTCAATTAGATAGTCAATACAATGAATTCACTTGGTAAAGCTGTTCCAACAAAGGAACAAATTATGAGAATCTTTAGATGTCTACCAGACCGATGGAGGGTCACTTCTATTTCAATCAGAGAATCTTGTGATATTGGTAAACTGCTAGTCAAGGAACTTATTGGTAAGTTAATGATGTATGAGGAAGAACATAAGGTAAACAAAGAAGAAGAAGATGAATCAAAAAGGAAGTCAGTGGATTTCAAGACTACTACTTCAAAGAATAAAGATAAGGATAAGCTTCATGTAAGTGATAGCTCAAGCTATAAAGAAAGTGAAAGTGCACCTGACAGTGATGCAGAAATGGCTCACATATCCAGAAGATTTAAGAAGTTTTATAGGAAGAAGAAATTTTTCAGAAAATCAAATTACAAAGGAAAGTTTTATAATAAGGGACACTGGAAAAAGGATTAGAAGAAATATGAAAAATCTGATGAAGTTGTCTGCTATGAATGCAAAAGAAAAGGACATATAAAAGCAGACTGTCCAAAGCTGAAATTCAAGAAGAAATATGAGTATAAGGATAATAAGTATAATAAAGACATGAAAGCTATTTGGAGTGCTTCTGAGGATAGCTCCAGTGAATCCGAATCTTCGGAGACTGAAAACAGAAATAAGGAAAACATGTGTTTTATGAAAAACACTTCTGAGGTAACATCTGAAACTCCTACTTTAAATTCTTATTATTCTGGAGATGATTCTGATTCTTAAAATATGTCAAAATCTGAACTGTTTGAATACTGTGATATGTTGGAGGAAACCTGTAATGAGCTGAAAGACAAATAAAAAGGTTTAAAGAAACAGTATGCTTTAACTGTTAAACATAAATTTGATCTTGACATAGAAATGGAAAAGAATACTCGGTTGCTTAAAGAAAACACTAAACTGAAATTGTCAGATGAGCAACTTAGAAAGGACTTAGAGAAATTCACAAATGTCAAAGATACTCTTACTCAAATGCTAGGTAAGCAGATTTCACCTAGATATACTACTTGTATTGGATACCAACCTGGACAAAGACAGATTACCATGAACAGATTTATTCCTAAATCTATTCAGAATACTGCAAGTTCTAGTTCTAGACATTTGTATGCTTCAACTAGTTATTAACTTATTTATAAATATAATAGAGTTTATATTTATAAATATTTTGATTATGTGAATTATATGAGACCCATAAGACAAATGTGGGTACCAAAAGCTTTGATTGCTAACCTGTCTGGACCCAAGAAGATTTGGGTACCAAAATCATTTCCTATTTAAATCTATTTTGTAGGAAACCTGCTTGAAGAGTTCCCACAAGAAGACATGGTATCTAGACAGTGGATGTTCAAGACATATGTTTGGGGATTACTCGTGTTTCAAAAGTTTAATAAAGGTTGATGGAGGACATGTCACCTTTGGTGATAATTCTAAAGGAAAGATCATCGGCCTAGGCCAAATTGGTAACACTGACTCGGTATTAATTTCTAAAGTTTTATTTTTTGATGGACTGAAATATAATCTGTTAAGTATTTATCAATTATGTGATGATGGTTTTAATGTCAAATTTGAAAATGATTCTTGTAATGTTTTTAATTCTAAAAACATTTTAGTTTTTTATGCTCTAAGAAATGAAAATGTTTATGCTGTTGATTTAAATTCCTTATATAAGCAAAATGTTACCTGTCCAAATGATTTTCATAAAGAGTCCTGGTTATAGAATAGAAGATTAGGACACTGCAATGTACACTCAATTAGAAAACTTACAAGGAATAACTTAGTTAGATACATACCTAAACTTGAGTTTCCAAATGACAAATTTTTTAATCCCTGTTAAAAGGGAAAGCAACATAAGGTTTCTTTTAAATCAAAGAAAGAAGTTTCAACTTCTAAACCTCTCGAGTTAGTTCACATGGATTTTTTAGACTATCTAGAGTTTCTAGATTAAATGGGAAGCAATATTTCTATGTCCTAGTAGATGACTTTTCTATATATACTTGGGTATACTTATTAGCTCACAAAAGTGAAGCTTGTTCTTACATTGTCAAATACTCCAAATCTGTAGAAAATCTTAGTTGACTTAAGATTAAAACCCTAAGAAGGGATCATGGCCGTGAGTTTGAGAATCATGAGTTTGAATCCTATTGCTCACACAATTTCTATAGTCATAACTTTTCTGCTCCTAGGACACCTCAGTAGAATGGTGTAGTAGAAAGAAGAAATAGAACCCTGTAAGAAATTGCTAAAACTATGCTTAATGAATATGACCTACGTATTTACTTTTGGGCTGAAGCTATCAATACAGCTTGTTATATCATCAATAGAGTCTTGATCAGACCTATTCATAAGAAGACCCCTTATGAGTTGTGGAACAATAGAAAACATAAAGTTAGTTACATTAAAGTTTTTGGCTGTAAAGTTTTTATTCTTAATACAAAGGATAATCTTAATAAGTTTGCTTCTAAAAGTGATGAAGGAATTTTTATTTGTTATTCTTTAACTAGTAAAGCCTATAGAGTCTTTAATAAGAGAACCAAATGTGTGGAAGAATCTGTTCACATCAAGTTTGATGAAACTGATCCACATGAGCCTAAAACCTCTCTTGAAAATCTTGAAGAAGATTTATCTGTTCTGGACCTTAATGGAAAATCCAATGAACCTGCTATAAAGACAACCAGTTCTGGACTTATTCCAGAATCTGTTCCTAATGAACCTGAACCTAGAGAAGAACCTGAAATTTCTTGTCCTACCTTTACTAGATCAACTAAAATTCTAAAGAATCATCCTTTAGATACTGTTGTAGGAAATCTTGACAGAGGGACATAGACTAGAGCTTCTCTTAGAAATCATGTTGAACATCAAGCCTTCTTGTCACAGCTTGAACCTAAAAACATTGATGATGCTATTAATTATGAATTTTGGGTAATCGTAATTCAAGAAGAACTCAATCAATTTGAAAGAAATAAAGTTTGGAACCTTGTTGAAATACCTAAGAAAAATTTCACAATAGGCACTAAATGGGTGTTTAGAAATAAAGTAGATGAATCTAGAAACATAGTTTGAAATAAAGCTAGGCTAGTTGCACAAGGCTATAGTCAAGAAGAAGGTATAGACTATGAGGAGACTTTTTCTCCAGTAGGTAGATTAGAAGCTATTAGGATTTTACTTGCTTATGTTGCACATCTAAATTTCAAACTATATCAAATGGATGTCAAGAGTGCATTCTTGAATGAGTATATTGCTGAGGATGTTTTTGTTGAGCAACCACCTAGATTTTCGAACCCTCATTTTCCAAATCATATTATCAAATTATAAAAAGCTTTATATGGTTTAGATCAAGCTCCAAGATCTTGGTATGATAGATTGAGTACTTTTCTAATTTCTAAAGGTTTTAAAAAAAGAATAGATGATCCTAATCTATTTATAAAACGAATTTCTAAAGATGTTTTATTTGTAAAAATTTATGTAGATGATATTATTTTTGGATCTTCAAAACCTACATTATGTACTGATTTTTCTAAAATGATGCAAAATGAATTTGAAATGAGTTTAATGTGTGAACTTAAATTCTTTCTTGGATTTCAAATCTTTCAACATGATAATAGAATTATTTTAACTCAAAGTAAATATACTATAGATCTTTTAAAACGTTTGGGATTGGATAGAACAAAAATTAGTGACACTCCTATGAGTACCACCTGTAAGATGGATCTTGATGAAAATGGTAAATCTGTTGATCAAACCACTTATAGAGGAATGATTGGAAGCCTACTGTACCTAACTACTAGTCGTCCTGATATTATGTTTAGTGTTTGTATGTGTGCTCGTTTTCAAGCAAACCCTAAAGAGTCACATTTAAATGCTATAAAGAGAATTTTCAAATACCTCAAGCATACTCCCAATTTAGGACTGTTCTATCCCAAAGGACAATCATTTGAATTAGTTAGTTATTCTGATGCTGATTTTTCTGGATGTAAGTTAGATAGAAAAAGCACCTCTGGAACGTGTCACCTTTTAGGCAAGTCACTAGTATCATGGTGTAGTAAGAAACAAAATTCTATGGCATTATCTACTGCAGAGGCTGAATACATAGCTGCTCGCAGTTGTTGTGAACAAATTTTGTGGATGAAACACACATTACTAGACTATGGATATCAATTCAGACATGTCCCAATAAATTGTGACAACACAAGTGCTATTAACATTTCTAAGAATCCGGTTTCTCATTCTAGGACTAAACATATTGATGTAAGACATCACTTTTTGAGGGATCATTATCAAAAAGGTGATATCACTTTGGAATTCATTGGTACCGAATATCAACTTGCTGATATATTCACTAAACCATTAAATTCTACAAGATTAGACTAAATCATACATGATATTAGTATGATTAATCATAAGTGAATATCTTACTGATCTTAATGTTTAATACTATACTGTATTTTACTTTACGGTTTCATAGTCACTGTTTCTAAGTTACTGTTTTATGTTCACAGTCTCACCATCAAGACTTTATACTCACGGTTTGTCAACTTACTGTCTCACCATGACTGCACAAAATGCTCACTGTCTCACCGTGACGACTATCAACTGTCTCACCATGATGACTAGTTTTAATCACACCGTAACGCCTACTCATGGTCTCACCATGAAAGTTTTTTTTTATTTTTTTTATTTTAACCCATATCGCGTAATTTTTTTTTGATTTCACCGCTATTTTATTTCCAGCGTTTTTGTTTTTATGACGTTTGACATTCCCAATTGATAAAACTTTAGGGTTTCATTCGATTCCTTACTCGAACTCTCTCCTGAACCTTCTCTTCCCTCTCGCCCGAACCTTCAGTGGATGCCAAGGATGAATCTTCCTTCTTCACCCTCGTCTGAGAAGCACTACACTAAGAAACAAAAGAGGATACCGAGGATAGCTCCCGAAGGACCTCTAAACCCAAATCTGGTAATCCGTATAGTTGTACCTGAAAATGAGGTTTGTCCAGAGTGGTTGCTGTCTAGCAGATCATTAGTTTTGAAAGTTTTAAGAGATTAAGGATGGCTTGGATGGTTCACTGGACAGAATAGACCGATCTACCCGAGATTGGTATCTCAATTTTATCAGTATGTACAGTTTTCTTTTGAGTTTGGAGAAAGATTTATGGTGACAAGCTGAAAAAATGGTCAAAAGTGCTCTTTCTCTTCGAGGTTGTGGGCTGTATGCCTAGGGATTCCCCATGAAGGATTTTGTGAGGATTACCAGAGATACCCTTTTCCAAGAAACATCATCTTTAACCTATAGACTGTTTTAGAACACCTGACTGGAAATGGCACCAAGTGAAGGGCCATAGCTACTGAATTAGATGGGGAGACTAGACTGCTGTTCAAGTTTGTTCAAAATTTGATTAGTCCAAGAAAATGAGATTTTGCTATGATGAAGTATCAGGATGTGTTCCTGATTCATCTGTTGAAGAATGGCCATAAGATCAACCTATGCAAGTATGTTATCAATCATATCTGTGAGCTGATCAAAGTCACTTCCAAATCCACCTCCGTGTTTTACTCAAGGATGATTTTGGCTATGTTAGTTGCCAAATGGATGGTTGGACCGAATGAAGAAAAGTTGGAGGACCTTGATTTCTGCCTATCCATGCCTATCATCAGAAGAAAAAAGATTAGCTAGAACCCCTGGAAGAAGCAGTGGGTTGGGGATAATGATCAAGTGTATAAAAAGTTTAATCCTACTGACTATCCAAGAAGGCCTAAGAATCTATCTGATCTTGGTTTGGAACCAGATGAAGTGGCTGAGTATTCAGAAGAATAAGAAGAAGAGGAAGTAACTGCTGAAGTTTCTCCAAGAGAAGAAGCTGGAAGACCTCAAATGGAAACAGATCCTGTGGAAAAAGAAAGGACTGTTGTCCCTGCTGTTATCCCTACTGAAATACCTCAAGAAGATGAAGTTGGTGCTAGTTTGAGAGAAGAGGAAGCTCCTGCTTCCAGTGTGGATGTAAATCCATAAGATCATCCTAATGTTGCAAGGAAGTTGGTTTTTCCTGATTTAGAATAGCAAGTAAGCTTTGAGGCAGATCCTGTTGAAGTGGATCTTTCTGTTGAAAAGGAAGCAAGTCTGGAAGTTCAACTAGTGGAACAGTCAGTTCCTGAGATAATTCCCTCTGCTGAAGAGAGGATGGAAATTTCCTTCATCTGGCAAGGCAAGAATTTTCTAAAGAGATTAGGGATGATATTGTGGATCTTTTCCTTGTTCCTGAGCCTCAAGAATCTGAAAGGGAAGTACAATTTGAGGGGGAGGAACCTCAAAATCTTGAGATTACAGAATCTGGATCTGCTGAAGCTTCTCAACCTACTATCTCATACTCTGTTCACACCCGGTTTGTTTTCCCAATATTTTATGATGTGAATGAGTCAGAGCAAGTGTCTACAACTGGAATGGATCTTTCTTCTCTATTTCAACTAAAGTCTGTAGCTCATCCAGAACCAGAACCAGAGCCCCAACCTCATTTAGAATCAGAATATGAGTCTGAAGATGACTCTGAACCTCAACCAGAATCTGAACCACTACCTTTAGTTGCACCCTTACCTGAGCATAACTCCTTTGTGACAAAAGAGGATCTAAAAGTTTTTGAAGAAACATTGTTAGATGGAGTTGAGAAAATTGTCTCCACTCAACCTCGTCCAGTAACTCAGTTAAGTCAAGAAGATGCATCAATTATCTTGGAAAATATTATCTTGCATATTCAACCAAGGATGATCCAAGAAATTCAAGAAGTCAGATTAGATAATAAGCTTCTGAGTGCTGATGTTGCAAATCTGAAAAATATGATAGCAAGCTTGCAGAATGAGTTTTCCTTGAGATCAGAACATGCTCCTGTTTCTGCTCCTTCACCTGTTGCTGCCTCTCTTGAGCCATCTGATTCCCTCCTTGCTAGGGAAATTGTGTCTGAAGTTCATCCATACCTCCTTTCTTTTGATGAAAAGATTGAAAAAAGACACACCAAGATGCTAGAACGCATGAGAGATCTTGTGGAAACTCTGAATAAGCTTACTGATGAATACACTGGATTCCTGCAAAAAGTTCTAAAACAACTCAAAGTTCTAACTGAAGCTGTCAAGGCTTCACCTGCTTCTCGTCAGACCTTCACATCTTGTTTGGATGATTCTATGATGATATCCATCATCGAGGAAGAAATTCAGAGTGCCTTCAATGGCTTGGATCTTTCTTCTTTGACAGAAGTGGTTAAAAACAGTGATAGAGCATTGGACTTGGTTAGGATTCATTCTAAGATAGCCAATGATGCTCAACAAGATATCACAAAGAAAATAGATCTTTATCTCTTCCGGAATTTTTCAAAAAGTGATATGACAGATCACTTTAGATATCTTGTGGAAAATTTGAGAATCCCTCCGGTGACTCAAGCTTTTAAAACTCAAGTTCAGAAACTTACAGAGTTAACCAGATTATTGGAAAAGTTTATGGAAAATAAGGATGATTTTGAAAAGGCTATGCAATATGGTGGTGAAATCATTACTGATTTCATAAATCTTTTGAAGCCGTATCTTCATGTACAGAGTACTGCTATAGTTGCTCCAGCTGCTGCACCCCTTAGACCTGCTCTAGCTGCCTTAGCCTCAATAGCTATGTCAGTTAGCCAAGCTCTTTCCCAGATCTGGCCAGTTATTCATGACCAACCTACGCCTAGATCTTCTTCTACTCTTACTTTGGCTCCATCTGTTTTTGAAGGTCTACCCTTACCCTCTTTATCTAATGCATCTATGACGTTTTCTACTTTAGCACCAGTTCCTGCTGCTGATAAAGGCAAGGAAAAGATGGATCCCTGAAGAGTCTCAAGACTGTTTTCTTTTTGATGGGATGTCATTTCTTTTTTACTGTTTGTATTTCTCATGTATGTCGTATTTTGAACCCTTTGTTTCATGAAAACCGCCGAAGTTTCATTTTCTCTACTTTTTGATAATACCAAAAGGGGGAGAAATCTCTACAAGTATCAATGGGGGAGAAAAGCTACAATTTTCAGTTCTATAATGTTTTTTTCTATACTAGTATCTTTACTATTACATTTCATTTATATTCTGCCTATATCTGATTTGTGATCATCAAAAAGGGGGAGATTGTTGGACTCCTCATGTGTTAATCATGTTTTAATGATCACAAATCCTTTTACTGTTAATTAATCTCAATCTTAATTGCACATCTTGCTAATGCTCTTCAATCTCAATAATAACTACTCATCATGGTTTAATGATAACAAATATTATGGATGTTAATTACTCTCTCTATTATTTACAAGTCTTATGCATTATAACAAATCTCACATATATTATCAAGCCTTTATGTTTATGATTCAAGTTCTTTTACTCTCTAACGATTAAGCTTAATCCATATTCTGCATATTCAGTCTCCAAATACAGATATTTGTTTAAGTATGGACTCACCGTGAAGGAATCACCATGACGCAGACACCGTGACAGACTCACCATGACCCAGACACCGTGAATGACACACCGTGAGCTAGAAACCGTGACCTGAACATACCGTGAAGCTCATACCGTGAACCTCATACCGTGAAGAAGACACTGTTTACATAATCACTGTGACACCGTTCCTTAACTTTTTTTCAATATTATTTAAATAATACTAACGGTCATATTTGATGTTTTTAATGCAATTAATGTTATTTAATGATAGTCGTTGGCATGTCAGGAAACCATATCTCGTACCTATGAAATGGGAATCATTCCTACTGCCAGAACTTGTGGAATATAAGGAAGATTAAGATACAGTACACGAGATAGCATAAAAGTGGTGCGCAAGTGTGAATATACAACTAGAAGAACTTACATAAACTGAGAGCACTACAAGAAGAACAATCCTGATCAAGAAAGAGATTTCCAAACCTTCAAAGAATTCTCATGAATGCAATCCAACACCACTGAAGAACACATGGCGAATCAAAAGATCTTTTTCATATCTGTAAAAGACAAGCTGACTACGACACTCTGTTTTTCAACAGAAAAACCAGAGAAGGAATCATAAGCATTCCTGCTAAATCCAACGAGTCCAGAACTTCATTGATAATCACTAGAGATTTCTATACTCTTAACTCCTCTCTCTAAGTGATTTATTTATTAAATTTCAAGCAGTGTGGTGTACTATGTATTTCTTATACACACACTGTCTCCTGCACTGAACTGGAGGATATCAAAATCCTCAAACCAAAATTGTTTACTCTTGTTTACCCACGTCAACTGTAGAAGAGGTCCTTGTGTGGCCTGGTATTTGTTTTGTTTCCCATGAAGAACAGTGGTAGATGTTCCTGCGTGGCCTGGACAGTTTTTTAAACTATTGTTAACCCCGATTCAGGGTGTGGATCAAATTTATATAAATTTGAGAGGACTAAGTCTCGACTTGAGACTGAACCTCTTGTTATATCTGTTGTGAATCTTTAATTTAAGTTTATAGTATACTACATGTATCTTATTTATTCCACTAATATTACATTGAAATACAAAACTATTTTAAAGCTACTTTGATAGTTAAATTAGCAAGTGTTTACACTTATTGTAAATCAGTAGGTTAGTTTCAAAAGTTAGCTTAATCTTGTGGTTAAATTAACTGAGACCTAATCAATCATTGAGAATATAAGTGAACATTTACAATCTGTATAAATTCACTACAATTTAACTTGTTTTATAAATTGGGGGTTTTTAAATAGACAATATTTTAACAGAAATTTTAATTGGAACTCAATTCACCCCCCTCTTGAGTATCCACTCTGACCAAAAACGATAATAGTATATTTATTGTTTATATATAATATTATAAACATATTTATAATCCATGAATTATAATATGACATATACCTTCTTACCATTTAATCTTTTTTAAAATGATAATGACACTCATGCGTATGTGTGGACAATGACCTCCACGATAAGAAGTGATTGTATTTTTATTTTATTTTGACATGGATAGAAATTAGGATTAAATTAATGAATATATATGATTTATTTAAAGGAAAAAATATTGGATAATGGTGATATATAATTTAACTTTATTTCAATTTGACTGTCAATAAAATTAATGCAACGTTCATACATACATACGACCTACCATCTCCATGAATGTTATATATCAATTTCTATCTGTAGCTATTATGCATTACTCTAAATACATGTATAATTAATATAAATTATTTATATATCATGGATATAATTATGGATATTATTGAACCATGATAAATGTAAAATGACCAAAACTACCAAACCAAAACATAATTTAAAAAAAATAATGGATTCAAAACACAAAATTATATTTAAACAAGGAATATAAAATAAAAAGGTAATAAAATGTCATATGTAAATAATATATGGTATGATATATATAATTAAGGTTATATAATTGATTTATAAAAAACATATTTATATAATAAACTATTTTTGAAACTGTATGAAGTAAGTTGAGACTTGAGGTAAGGGATTTCGAGTCTCTTTTTTTTTTCAAGGAGATAGATTCCATATCCATGACACATTTATTTTATACATTGGGAATGTGAAACAATTTTAAAATATTACCACATGAATCTATTTATTTTTATGATATTTGTTGTTTAATTTAATTTTATTCATTTACCAGGTATATTACTCAAACATTTCTAAGTGGAAAGGGATTTTTATATCACTTATATTCCTCAGGGTCACATTATTTATACCTGAGATGTCTATTTTGTGTGGTGAATATACTACACAAAAATATTTTCTATAATTAAAACAATGAAATTATCAGATATAAATATCTATACACTATTATTTCATTGGTGGGTCTTATGATTCTAATGTTACCAAGGAGTAAGGGTTTAATGTTAGAATCTATTTGTTTGTTAGGATTCTTTAATTTTATATTTTTATTGATAAAATATTAAGATATTCCATAAAAAAAATCATGAAATTTATTTTCCTATATATATTTCATTAAAATAAATTATTTACTTTAATTATAATACCTTTAAAAACTAAATATACCAAGCGAATGTTTTAAAAAAAATTCTTTATTTATGTTTATGGTTGAAAATACTTTTTTTCTACATCAATATTTTCTAAAAATAATTTAAAAAATGTTAATTATGTTATGAATGTATTTTTTTAAAAAAATTCCCTGTTTTTAATTTTTTTTAAATTTGTTTAAAATTAATCTTGTTTTCATTTTCCAAAAAATGTTATTTTTATTTTATACCGAAAATTTGAAATAAATCATTGTTTTACCATAAATGGCATGAAAATAATTTTACACCATTATAAATACTAAATTATTTAAATATTATATTACAATTTTATATAGATATTTTCAAAAGAAATGATTTCTATAATATTTTAAGATTTTTTAGATTTTAGATGAGTTATTTCAAAGTGGAAATAATATTTTCCTCAAAAAGGTTTCAATTAATATTCTGAAACCATTTTACATTTAAGATGACATCCTTTGATGTTATAAAATCATTATTGAGGATGTTTTCCAATGATATATACATTATTATTTCTTGAAATGTTTTATGATTATGATGATTTTTTAATCCCATTTCTTCTACATGATTATGTAATGAGGAAATGTTTATGAAACCCATTAATTATCTACATGTTATGCAATAATGAAATGATTTTGAAATGAATCTTCTTTTAATAGGTTGTGATTTAATTATATTGTGGTACACAAATGAATGGATTATTTAAATAGTGGGACCAATATATTCCTTCAATGTATTGGGTAATATTTTTTGTTCAATGAGCTCAATGAGTATATGGTAGGTTTTGTAATTCGTGAAAAAAGGTTAAATTGGAGGATATCCCATGATCAAGAATGAGGGTACATGAGAGGTTCTCCCATGCATGAAATAGAGGGTACATGGGAGGTTTTATAAAGGCCAAAATAGGGCACACAAGAGATTATCTGATGCCTGAAGTTGGCGCAATAGCTGTTGTTCAAAGCATAACAGGTTATTATTCTTTCGGTTGGCATACATGACATACAGTTTTCAATACATATTTTTATTCCATAAATCTTTGTATTATGAAAATTTTATTATTTTAGGAATCATGTTCTTTTATTTCTTTATGATTCATGTATTTTGAGATACCAGGATTAATTACATGACTATGGTTTATGATCTATGATATGTAGGTCATTGATTTCAAAAATCATTTTCACGTCTCATACAATTGTGCTCATGTTATTCTGATATCTACCTTGTTTACCCTTCAGAAGAATATCAGGTAACCCTTTCTTATAGTTCCTTTAATATGTTTTGAAGACTATTTTTAAGTATGATAATTATAAAAAGTGTTCTATTTAGGATGAACTTAGTGGGAGATAATGCAGTTGACTTATGAACCCACTGTTTATGTATCCTTATTTCCAAAAGAACTAGGCCTAAATGAATCTGGAATTTATCATTATGTAATGTAATTAATATTCATATATTAATATATAATATTTATAAAATAAAATTGTTAGTTTATATATATAGTGCATGGATCATTTTTGGGACACGTTTAAGAAATATTATAGATTACATAGCTTCTTATATTGTGTAAAAAATGACTATTTGAAGATAAAGTACTATGATTTTTAAGTAAAAAGTTATTCTTAACTATTTAAAACTCTAAACCCAAAAGGTCCTTATGATATATTTTACTCAATATTTTTAGTGATATTGTAATTATTTATTGTTAAAATTGGGTTATTTCCGTTCATTACAAATATTGTATGACAAATATTTTTATTCAGACAATATTCCTAGAGAGAGGGCAGGGGGAACTATAGTTAGTTTCAAAGGAGGTTTTAAAAAACATTTTGTACAAGGATGATTTTTTCGAAAATTTAATTATTGATAAGTGAAGGGTTATAAAAATATAAAATGTATAAGAAACCCTATATGATATTTGTAGAAATATATAATATTTTTGGGATTGTAATGAAAGTAATTTTGTAAAAAAGTAATGGATTAGTCCAAAGGATAATTATAAGTATAATACAAAATTATAATGTTTGGGAACTTATATATTTTTCAGTTCTCCAATAAATTAATGCCATATCATGATACTAGAAAGTGGATATGGCTATAAAACATATTATTATAGGGGTAATCACCCTGAAAAAGTTTTATTGAGAACTGAATCAATATGTAATTCGATGTATGATGTGTGGCCCTAAGAATTCACACATTGATTAAAACTCTTAAGGGATATTATTTAGTTAATAAAATTATCATTTAATTCAATTATAATGTGTTTACTTTGTTATGGAATTTGGTTAAAGAATATGAGACAAACCAATATATGGTTAGCTAGATTGAATCGAGAGTGATTTTGGTCTAAATAAAATCTAATGTAATAATTTTTAAGAGTATAAAATTTTGAGGTTGATTTTAATTATCTTACAATAATTTTGTTAATGGGTCACACACTCAGAATATATCATTTTGGTTTTTACTTTAGCATACTATATATTGTAACCCAGAGTCCGTTGTTATTTTAATACATTGAAAAAAATAATAGGGATCATGTCCTAATGGATTAAATATTTTATTATTCGTGAGATATTATATAATTAAATGGTTATCATATTAAATATGAAAAATTAAATAGAACATAAAAAATCTAGTTAAATGTTTTTATTTAATATAATAAATACTCTAAATAACTCATAAATTATTTTTTAGCATCATTTAAAAAGGAAACATAATAAAGGAGGGTCTCTGATGCTTAGTGGGTGAAAGAATACACGAAAAGTATCATAGAATAGAAAAACATAGATTAATATGGTAGAGGAAACAATAAAAAACATTCCATATAATTAATATCATAAAATGGGAATAAATAAATGGATGACTTAAAAAGATAAATAATATCAAGTATAATAAAAAATTGTTTCATAATGATAGAATGCATAATGTCAGATAATATAATATTACCATTAAGTCCTTATGCCAAGACATCATACATAAACAGGTAAGACATAGATGAAACACCCAAAATAGTTTTTTTCATGAGGAATAATGATGCATTTAGGGGTTATAATGGTCCCCATCCATTATTTATTAAATCTAATACATTTATAAAATAAATGGGGTTGATAAAAATTTAATACATAATCAATATAATAATTTATACAGAAAAACTAGCACATTAAATGAAATTGTTTTATTAAATCAATAAATATACCATTATCATATTCTATATAGAGTAATATATAAGTCTCTATAAAGAGATTATATCACCAATAATTTATAAGATTCGTCAGATGATTTTTATATAGATGATTTTTTTTAAAATTTGTTTATAAGTTTTCTTGGGAAAATACCCCTTTAATTATGATATCAGTAATATTAAAATAAAAAAAATATAAAATATTAGGGGTAAAAAGTTAATTCAAAATAATCATAGAAAATTTTGAATAATGATTTAGATAAATTAATATTCTCGACGACATTAAAATATATTCTTGTAGTAAAATTTAAAATAATGATTTCACTCACATCACTAGTAAAACATACCTCATTCAAAAAATTAAAATAATATTACTTTTAAAATATTTTATATAATTATAAGAAAGGAATATAATTTATTTAATAAAACTATGGTTAGTATTAAAAACAATTTTAAAATTTTATTTACAAGTCATATAAATAAATAAGAACTGGATTCCAAGCCAAATTTAAAAATAAAGTGGATTTTCCATGGAAACATTATTTTGAAATTTTTTATTGATAAAGAAGGTAAAACTAGAAGTAATTATTTTAAAAAATATAAATAAATATAGTATAATAAATGGATTTATATTAATATAAAAATATCATTTAATTCCGTAAATAGAAAATTAAATATAAAAATTCACACATAAGGATGAGATTGTGAAATAAACACATAACTCACATATAACATCCTTTGTCAGTCATTTTGGAATTTTGTATAATAAATTTAAATATATTATACGTATATAAAATAACCATATACATACTTATAATATCATATTTTATCCACATATATAATTCCAAAACCACTTCATTAATAAGTCTTTATGATAATCATCATTTTTGAGTGTTAATTGTATTTTTTCATTAATGTTTTAGTTCTTTGGTTTGCGGTATTTCATCTTTTTAGATGAAATATCATATATCTAATGTTAATAAATATATAAATATCATATATATTCATTAAATAAATATTTTGAGTCATTTTTTTGAAAAAGGAAATGAAAATGAATCAGATCCTACATCGTAGAGGTGGTAGTCCACACATATGCATGAGAAACAATATCATTTCTTAAATAGTTGTAAGGGTAAAATGATAAATTATATATTACATTTTAAGAATAATAATAATTTAATAAAAAAATAAACGAAATATTATTTCATTTTGATCATTCATTATCACTAACCATAAGAGGAGGTGATGGAAACTGAAATAAAATATTTTCACGAGGTGGAGGTCTTCAAGTATGTAGGAAAGATGTTTTTATTTTACATTAGATATATAAGTAGATTTAAATGGGAGATAAAAAACCATAATAAAATTTATGTATATTGAATATAATAATGTTATTATTTTGAATTTTTTTGTATTGTTTTGAATGAGTTAAAAGATTAAATAAAAAGAAAACTCTCGGTTAAGAACTATACCCCTTCTTCAGACAACCTCCTCAGGTTTATTCCTAAATACTTCATAGGATGATATTTTGATTAAACACTGAACTCTTGTAAATGGGGATGGATATTAGTAAATTCTTTTTTTTTCTAGTTTTGGATTATCTAAATGTTTCATTATGATTGAGGGATATAGGAGAGGTAATATTCTATTATAAGGGAGGGATATGAAACACTTTTTATTTTTCAAATGATTAAAATATATTGGTATTGATCAAATAAAAATGATCCAAAATGGTTCATATTTGAAATGGATATCATATAGGGTTTAAATATGGCTATAAAATGGGATTTATAAAATATTTAGGTAATTTTACCCATTATTATATTTGTTTTAACACTTTTTACGAATTTTAACTTTTAGCATGGTAACCAATTTTTTAAACATAGTTATTTTTTATAATGAATATAAATGAAATTGGAAAAATTTAATAATATGAAAATTATTATTAAAAATATGGAATAAATTTTATTATATTTAATTTATATACATGATATTTGAAAAAAACCCACAAGACACGGAGAAAAACAATTATCAAAAAAAGTATTAATTTATACTTAAATTTGATTTTATAAAAAAATATTGTATAATTTTGGTTCCAATGGAATTAATATGATTATATTAAATAAAAGGATAATTATTTTTCTTTATAAATAAACCAAAAGTGAAAATGACTATTTAAAAACATGATAATGAAAAAATAACAAATATTTGTTTTTATTTGAACATAAACTTATTTAGTTGTCCAAAATGTTAATCATATATATCTATGTTCAAAATTATATTTTTATATATACTATATTTTTTATATAATATATATTTTCAATAAAATATGATTTTCTAAAATTTTGACATATTGATATATCATTATAATTTTATAAAACTGACAGTTTGTGTGAAAAATATATTATTCAATATTCACAAAAGAAATAAACTATTTCCAAGAAATCACATAAAATAACTCTAAAATAATTGTAATAAAATGATTTTAAAAAATTATACTAATTTAATAAAATTAAATTTATAAAATTTTGGAATGTATTTTTTAGTCACATTATTTTTTAAATCTATCGATAATATACTATTGTTTTTGTAAAAAGAAAAACACACAATAATTGAAGCTCGAGTGTCAAATTCTTATATCTTTCTAAAATTTCATCCCTACAATTTAGACAATGTAACATAATGAATATATTTAGGTAGCTTTTTATCATAACCTCTTCAAGTTCCCACATCACATCTTCCATACTAGTATTTCCCAATGTACTTTTAATAGTCAAGCTGTTTTATCCCATAAAACATGTTCTATAGTGTCCAAAATCATGGAGGGAACTTCACAATAAGATAAATATGGTTCAAATTGTACTTCTTTAGAGCCTCACTATAGAGACCCCAAACTTGATGTACATGGACATTATATTACTTTTTCAGAATACTTAATACAAAACAAAAACCAACACTCAAGGACCGTAATAGTTTAGTGTCTTTGGAAACTCGGAACATAATCTTCTAATCATGGTGAAAGATCTTCAAGATCTACCATAAAGATCATTCACTTTTTTTCTTACATAAAAACTTTCTTTATATCCCAGGGAAAAGAAAACATAAAAAGGGTGAGCTCAAATGCTCAGTAAGGGTAAACATAGAGAACATAAAAAAATCCATAAACATTTGAATGCAAAGAAAAGTTGAACATAAAATCTAAACATCAAAATCATGAGTAAAGACATAAATATTGGAAGTACGTACGGAATATATCATAAAGGAACATCAATAATGATAAAATAGAATTGGAATAAAACATTTAATTGTGGTAAACCATTAATGACATGATATGATTTCCATAGTAGCCAAGGCATTGCTGCCAAGACCAAATTAGTGGACAAAGTCCCTTACTGAATCGAGTTCACTCCTCGTTCCAGTCCTATATCACTGAACCAGATTAAATTTCCATTCTATCCATGTCTATCTCATGAGATATAAATATTTACCCAATGTATTGGATGGAGATAAAGGTCCCACCCATCTCATAATGAAATCATTCTTACTTGTGCCACAATATAAATATAAATCATTCATCATAACCCAAAGAATAAAATGGGTTTTGATAAACATTACCCCATCATAACATAATCCATATAAAACAAATGGATATAATTTCATCATAAGAAGAATCAAAACATGTAAATAATAGAGACATTATACCTGAAACATAATCATACTAAATAATGTCATCTTAGATGGAAAATAGTTTTGACAAAACACATTAAATAAATTCTTGAGGAAAATATCCTTTCATTTTCAAAATCATTTTCTTTTCACAAAATGATATTCAATTATTAAAGAAAATGATTTTGAGAAAAATAATCATGAAATCTTGTATATTAAGCTTCATAAAAATAAGGTGTTATAAAACCGTAAAAATCCGTTCATGCCGTATAAGTTAAAAAAACATTCTTCTTGTACTTTTTTTGGAAAAGTAAAGAAGTACCTCGTATGGAAAACAAAAGAAATATTCATTACATACCATGTAGTAAAAGTAAAAATGGGTAAAAACGACTTTAATCATACCTGAAACAATTTTTATAAAACAGGGACATGGATGATAAATATAACCCTAGTAAATACTTTCGAATAAACAATCTCGGATAAAAACGATATTGAAAACGTTATCCCTTACCTTATGTCCGATATGATTAGTATGTATCTGAACCTCCTGTATAATGATTAAATAATTTCATTGAATTATTTTAGAATAATATTCATTGTTATGATATCATATATGGTTCACTTATGACTTTATATTACCCGTTCTTTTGTAAATTACAAGTTAAAGCATCATTTTGGGTAAAATCATTTTATTTATCATAAGTGTTTGGACTTGTTGTTATTGATATTATTATTACTTATATCATGATTTAGTTACATAAAGAATGTAAATCATGATTTATATATCATATATATTCAGTATATATATATATATATATAATAGATAGATAAATGAAATGAAATATACCGTTCATGGAGACGGTAGGCCGTAGTACGCATGAACGCTATTTTATTTTCCTTATTAACTTGAATATAAGAAAGTATATGAAATATATATGTATATACATAAATACAGAAGCTTTATCATGTCATATATTTAATTATTATTCATTATATATAATTTAAAATAATTCTTGAGTGGCTAACATGGAGAATGAATCTAATCGCGTCATGGAGACGGTAATCCGTACGTACGCACGAGCGATGATATCGTTCCCATAATTATTGAATTGAATTGGAGTGGATGATATAATATCTCAGAATCAGTATGATATTACAAAAAATATAAATAGTTATTCTTTACACCATTATACCCATCCAATTAAGGTGGTGGTGGAAAACAGATTACACCACTGCGTGGAGACGGTATTCTGTATGTACGCACACGTGATGATTTCATTTTCCATAGGATGGATAGTAGGGGAAATAGGGTTGCTTCATATTTATAATAAAATATCATTATATAATTAATACTTATGTTTTTTCTTTATAATGAAACAACTAAATAAGAGGAAGTAGAAGAAGAAATAAACTTGAAAGAGTCGATAAAAGCGATTACCTATTCCTCGATGCACCTCCTATAAACTACTTCTTAGGGCACTAGAGTTGGTATTTTGAGAAGAACAGAACCTATATGATATTACTAGAGATGTTTAGAAGAGTAATTGTCAGGGTTTGGCAATGATTCAAGGCTAAAAAGGGTGTTAAGAGAAGAGGGAAGGGGTGCCCTTTTTATATGGGGGGAGAGGGGCACTTTAGAAAAAACATAAAATATTATTTTATAATAAAGTCATATTCAGTTTATAATGGTTCCAAATTGATTTATTTATAAGATAAAGTGGGGATGTGTCTAAATACTTTCAACCAATAGGTTTTAGACAAGTTTAGGTTACTATTTTAACCTTATCATTTAGAATTAACTCTACGTTAAATAATTTAACTTTTACCGTGTCTTCTTGTTTTCTTACACTATATGGTTAATAAACTTACTATTACAAGCCAAAAGAACCCCAAGTGGTTCATTATTAATATATATAACCTTATCTAAGTCATTTGGCCTAACCTTATATTTTTAGGAATTGAATAACAATAAATAATATAATATTTGTTTTAAAAACTATTTTATGTCAATTTTGAAACTATTTGGTAATTGATTTTTGTGAAAATCATAACAAAATGATTAGTTCCAAAAAAGTTAATTAAATGAATAATAAAATGTCATATTAACCTATAAAATTATTTTAAATCATAAAAAGTATCAAATTAAATTTATTTGGTTTTTTTATAATATCAATTATGTTAATATTTCATTAATAAGGTAATTACTACATCATCATTGTGTCATAAATAAATTAAATTATTTAATTTCTAAAAATTATAAATAAAATATAATTATGTAGGAAATATTTTTAGATTCCTAGTGAATATTTATAGTCAAATTTATCTTATTTATAACCCTATATTAAAAAAGTTTTAGTTATTAAACTTTGTTTATAACTCTTTTAACTCTTCTTTAAATAAAATAATAACAAGTGTCCTAATCTAATCCAAGTGGACCTAAATGGTTATGTTTTATTCCTAAGGTTGTTTTTGGTCGAATTAAACATATCCAATAGAATTAGGACATGTGTTAGGGTAATAATAATATCATTCTTACCCTTAATTACCCTATTTACTTTTAATCGTGGTAAATAAAAGTAAAAATTTACTATTCACCAAAAATTATTTTTATCATATTGAACCACATTTTACTCTTTGATATTAACTCTGTCTCTCAAATTTTCTAAATCCCACTCACAGAAGCGGTAAAATTAAGTTTTATGTAAATTTTCAAATTCTCCTAGGAGGTGGGTAAAAGACGGTGAAAAGTTCAATAAATTTTCTATATATCTAAAATTATTATAAAATGACTCCAATGAATTACATTGAAGTTATATAAGTATTATGTATGAATTTTGACCTAAAATAAATTTAAATAAAATAAATAATTATTTAAATAAAAAGCCGGTTTTTAAATAGTAACCCAGTGTTTTGACTGTTCATAAAAAATTGAAAGTTTTCAGAAAAATACCAAAAATTCACCCTAGGCTAATTTCAATATTCCTAATCCAAAAATGAAGCCCATTTTGAAAGATAAAATTAATAAAATTTCAAAAAGGGGGTATTACTATTCATAACGGCTAGTTCATAATAATATTATAATAATATCTCGTTTAGTGAAACTCGATATTGCATACTACACACGCTATCGAGGAAGGTCTTGATTGCGTGTAATGCAAGACAAGTCAAGGCTATGTGTAGTGAAAGCTCCGTTTGTTGTTGCGTATAACATAATCAAAACCAATTTCATTTATACATTAAAAAAAATCTATACTTAATGTTGCATAGAATAATTTCCACAAAACGAACTTGAAATTTTGTGTAACACGAGCCAAGAATAGTGTTGCGTATACTGCAAGCTAATACAGTGTTGCGTATAGTACAATCTAATATTTGTCTAGTGTAAAATAGAAGAAATCAAAGAAATTAAAAATAATATATCTCATAAAATCTTGTGGTGTTACATTCTACCCCCCTTAAAATGAATTTCGCCCTTGAAATTCGTCGGGGTTATAAATCGTTTACTACTTAAAAGTTTCTTTAATAGAAACCCACATCGTGAAAAGGAATACTAAAGCTTAATTTTAAATACTAATCTATGAAATGTAACGGTTACCCAAATTAACTTATCCCTAGGTTTCCAAATAAGAGAACATGGGTGAAAATATGGATATGGAAGAGAAATCTAACCGTCAAGTTCTGATGGAGAGTGGTAGAGGACATGGCTATGAAAGACACAACAATCACAAATCCATAAATTTTCAATGATCTAAGGTACCATCTCATTCATCAGATAGGAAGGCACACAGAAAAAATTTTTGGTTTTCAAGATCATTTCCCAAATTTGAAGAATTTTTGAATTAAAAGAAATACTTACTTGATTTTGGTACAATCTTACCATTGCTCGTGGCTTGAACAATTTCCACTTCACCTCTTAAAGAAATGAAGTTGAATTTGTCTTTTGAAAAGTGTTAGTAGATCATGCAATAGAATGATAGGTCATTCCATCTATCTCAAACATAAGGTTAGGAAAAGTTACATACATAAGTCCATCTTTGGTGAGATTAATCGTACATGGTTCCAAAGATGGACTTATACTTCATCTATCATACCACTTAATAAAATAAAACTAATTTCTATAAACCAGGGACTTCCTATAGGCCAATGGTAGGCAATAAATGCCAGCCGTACTTTGGTTGTGGGTTCGATTCCCACATCCTTGTCCGACGCGACGGGTTGTCGTTCATCCTATGGGTTTTACTTTTTCTAAAACTACATTATTATAACATTCCATAAATAATATCAAAATAAGTTCTAGCCTTAAACAATACTGAATTATGTCCAACATAATCCATTCTAATCTTTAGGCTTATCCAAAATACTTCTGTCCAAGATCAAATTATAAAGAAAACAATTACTAGAAATGTCATATGCTGAGCATGTGAATACCATCATTTATCCCCCATATATCACACAATATATGTTGTTGGTAAAATTACAAACATTCAAATACCTTAATCATGTATTCTCTTGAAAAATAAATACACATTGACCCTTAGTAAAAACAAGAATGCTGTCAAATTTTAACACTTTTCACATACCAAAATCCCAAAATTTCTATATACTCAAACCACGATATAACTTTGTCCCTATATCACTCATGAGCTCATTTAATTTTTTCTTTATCGCTTCATTATGCGGATATCATCTTCTTTCCAAAAATATTTCAATCACTTTTAATGGTTACCGGTACCATATGATTATTGAAAACCAATAAATAGATATTCCAAAATTCCATGATTTCATAAATGAGAATCCATGATACTATTTTAAAATCCCATTACATAAACACTTAATCATTACACAACATCATTGTCATACTCAACATCACAAATAGTGACCGCATGTGACTTCCCTTTATCCATTTCCTTAAGAGGTTTCTCACGTTAATCATCATTAACCCTTGGATTAGGGAATTGATTAACATAATGATTCATTTCCTTAAACTTGAAGCATTGAAGTGTTGGTGGTGCGTTCTCTATTGTCTTTTCTTTATTCACATCATTAGCAACCCTTTTTCCATTACTTCGACACTCAGCTGCTCGATGACCATATTTTCGACACTTAAGACATTTTCTAGTCCTTTTAAGACAATCTCCACCATGCTTTTTTCCACACTTTGAGCATAAAGAAACATTCATCCTCTTTTCACCATTATTTTGAGATTTATCCTTGAACTCCATCTTTCGTTTCTTGTCCAAACCATGAGATGGATATGTAACAATAACTTCCATTTATACCTTGATAGAACAACACACAATTTCTTCATAGCTACTAAAGTCTCTTATAGCTAATTCCATTCAAAGACTTGGTTTTAAGCCACTAAAGAATCGATCAACTTTACGTTCATGTAGGATGATAAAGCTAGATTAATTCCTTGCATGCCATGTAAAATTCTCTTCGTATATACCAACAGATTAATCATCCTGTTGGTTAAGCTCAAGGAAATCATTTTTCATCTTTGTTCGAAGAATACAAGGGAAATACTTATTGAAAAATAAGTTCTTGAACTCATCCCATTCCATGGATTCAATTTCATCTCGGGGACTCATATTCTTAATTAGAGTCCACCATTGATCTGCTTCACAATCTAAATAGTAAATAGCCAGAATGAATTATTCATGTTCCGAACAAAGAAGTATGAAAAATATATTTTCAATGGTACAGATCCATTGTTCAGCAACAAGTGGATCAGAAGACCCACTGAAAGAAGGTGGGTGTTGCCTCATGAAGGACTCAGTAGAATATTGTTCCCTTATCTACACATTTGGAAGTCCAGAATGATTCATAGCTTGTATAAGTATAGAAATAAGATTTTTCACTCCATCTTCCATAATGTTGGTTTTTTAGGAGGAAAATCATTGCATCCTCCATTACATTGATCAACACGGTTCCTTCAGGTTCTAGCCATCATATAAAACCCAAAAAGAATAGCGTGAGAGGAAAAATCATGATAGGAAAACAACATAATAAAGGGGGAGTACCTTTAATATCAAACATCATAGGTTTAATTCTAATATCGTTACCGTAATTCTAGAACTATAACCTATACTTATATTTAACCTTAGGGACATCCCTAGACATACCTTATAAATATCTCTAGGGATCTCACTAAAGTTTTCGCATCCTAGGTTCCAAAGGATGACTAAACCTCCCTATAATTCCAACTGTAGAGACACAAAACTTTACGTACATGGACATTACATTACTTTTATGGAATACTTAATACATAACAAAAACCAACACTCAAGTACCTTAATAGTGTAGTGTCTTTGGAAACTCGGAACATAATCTTCTAATCATGGTGAAAGATCTTCATGATCTCCCATAAAGATCTTCCACTTTTGTTTTCTTACCTAAAATATTTCTTATAATCTTGGGGAAAAGAAAAAATAAAAAGGGTGAGCTCAAATGATCAGTAAGGGTAAACATAGAGAACATAAAACAATCCATAAACATTTGAATGCAAAGAAAACTTGAATATAAATTCTACACATCAAAATCTTGAGCAAAGGCATAAATCTTGGAAGTACGTAAGACATATATCATAAAGGAACATCAATCATGATAAAATAGAATGGGGAAAAAAAATTAATTATGGAATACCATTAAGCACATGATATGATTTCTATAGTAGCCAAAGCATTGCTGCCAAGACCATCTTAGTGGACAAAGTCCATTAATGAATCGAGTTCACTCCCCGTTACAGTCCTATATCACTGAACCATATTAACTTTCCGTTCCCACCATGTCTATCTCATGAGAAATAAATCCTTACCCAATGCATTGGAGGAAGATATAGGTCCCAACCATCTCATAATGAAATCATTCTTACTTGTGCCACAACATAAACATAAATCATTCATCATAACCCAAAGAATAAAATGGGTTTCATAAACATCACCCCATCATAACATAATCCATATAAAACAACTGGATATCATTTCATAATAAGAAGAATCAAACCATGTAAATAATAGAGACATTATACTTGAAACATAATCATACTAAATAATTTCATCTTAGATGGAAAATGGTTTTGAAAAAACACTTAAAATGGGTTCTTGAGGAAAATATACTTTATTTTTCAAAATCATTTTCTTTTCAAAAAATGACATTCAATTTTTAAATAAAAGAATTTTTTTGAAAATAATAATTAAATATTGTAGAGTAAGCTTCATCAAAATAAGGCATTATAAAACCGTAAAAATCTGTTCATGCTGTATAAGTTAAAAAAACATTCTCCTCGTACTTTTGTCGGAAAAGTCAAAAAGTACCTCATATGGAAAACAAAAGAAAGATTCCTTACATACCATGTAGTAAAAGTCAAAAATGTGTAAAAAGGCTTTTAAACATAAATGTAACCATTTTTATATAATAGAGACATAGATGATAAATATAACCCCAGTAAATACTTACAAATAAACAATCTCGGAAAAAACGAGATTGAAAAAGTTATCCCTTACCTTTTGTCTGATATGCTTAATATGTATCCAAAACTCATGTATAATGATTTAAATAATGTCATTGAATTATTACAGAATCATATTCATTGTTATGATATCATATATGGTTCACTTATGACTTTATATTACCCGTTCTTTTGTAAATTACAGGTTAAAGCATCGTTTTGGGTAAAATCATTTTATTTATCGTACGTGTTTAGACATGTTGTTTTTGATATTATTATTACTTTTATCATGATTTACTTAAATAAATAATCTAAATAATGATATATATATATCATATATATTCAGTGTAAATATATATATATATATATAATAGATAGATAAATGAAATGAAATACACCTTTCATGGAGATGGTAGGTCGTACGTACGCATGAACGCTGTTTTATTTTCCTTATTGACTTGAAAGGAATAAAGTAGATGAAATATATATATATATATATATATATAAACCTAAATAAATAAACTAGATTTATAATGTCATATATTTAATTATTATTAATTATATATACTTTATAATAATTCTTCAGTGGTTAACATGGAGAATGAATCTCATCGCGTCGTGGAGATGGTAATCTGTACGTATGCACGAGCGATGATATCATTCTAATAATTATTGAATTGAATTAAAGTGGATAATATAATATCTCAGAATCTGTATTATGTTATAATAACTATAAATAGTTATTCTTTACACCATTATACCCATCCAAGTAAGGTGGTGGTGGAAAAACAGATTACACCACGGCATGGAGATGGTATTCCGTACGTACGCATGCGTAGTGATTTCTTTTTCCGTTGGATGGATAGAAGGTGAAATAGGGTTTTCTAATATTTATAAAAACATGTAATTATATATTTAATATAGATGTTATTACTTTATAATAAAACAACTAAATAAGTGGAAGTAAAAGAAGAAGGAAACTTGAAAGAGTCGGTAAAAGAGATTACCTCTTCCTCGACGCACCTCCTTTAAAATTATTCTTAGGGAACTAGAGTTGGTATTTTGAGAAGACAAGAACCTCTATGATATAACTATAGATTTTTTGAAGATTAATTGGTAGGTTTTGGCCGAGATTCAAGGCTCAAAAGGGTGTTAAAAGAAGAGGGAAGGGGTTCCATTTTTATAAGGGGGGAGAGGGGAACTTTAGAAAAAGCATAAAATATTGATGTATAATAAAGTCATATTCGGTTTATAATGGTTCCAAATTGATTTATTTCAAAGTTAAAGTGGGTATGGATATAAATAATTTCAACCAATAAGTTTTAGACAATTTTAGGTTACTATTTTAACCTTATCATTTTGATTTAACTCTAGGTTAAATAATTTATCTTTTATAGTGTCTTCTTGTTTTCTTACACTATATGGTTAATAAACTTACTATAACAAGCCAAAAGAACCCCAAGTGGTTCATTATTAATATATATAAAAATATATATCCTTGTCTAAGTAATTTGGCCGAACCTTAGATTTTTTAGGAATAGAATAACAATTAATAATATAATATTTTTTAACAACTATTTTATGCCAATTTTGACACTATTTGGTAATTGATTTTTTTGGAAATCATAACAGCATGATTAGTTTGAAAAACGTTAATTACATAAATACTAATATGTCATATTAACCTATAAAATTAGTGTAATTCATAAAAAGTCTCAAATTACAATTATTTGGGTATTTATAATATCAATTATATTAATATTTCATTAATATGGTAATTACTTCATCATCATTGTGTCATAAATAAATTAAATTATTTAATGTCTAAAAATTATAATTAATCTACCATTATGTAGGAAATCTTTTTATATTTATAATGAATATTTATAGTCGAATTTATCCTATGTATAACCCTATATTAAAAATGTTTTAGTTATTAAACATTGTTTATAACTCTTTTAACTCTTCTTTAAATAAAATAATAATAAATATCCTAATCAAATCCAAGAAGACCTAAATGGTCATATTTTATTCGTAAGGTTGTTTTTGGTCGAATTAAACATATCCAATAGAATTAGGACATGTTTTAGTGTAATAATAATATCATTCTTACCCTTAATTACCGTATTTACTTTTAACCGTGGTAAATAAAAGTAAAAAGTTACTATTCACCAAAAATTATTTTTATCTTATTGACCCACATTTTACTCCTTGATATTAACTGTGGCTCTCGGATTTTCAAAATTACCCTCACAGAAATGGTAGAATTAAGTTGTATGTAAATTTTCAAATTCTCCTAGGAGGTGGGTAAAAGACGGTGAAAAGTTCAATAAAATTATTATAAATCAAAAATTATTATAAAATGACTCCAATGAATTACATTGAACTAATATAGGTATTATGTATCCATTTTTACCTAAAATAAATTTAAATAAAATAAATAATTATTTTAAAAAAAATTCGGTTTTTAAATAGTAACCGAGTGTTTTTACTATTCATCAAAAATGGAATGTTTTCAGAAAAATACCAAAAATTCACCCTAGGCTAATTTCGATATTCAGAATCCAAAAATGAATCCCATTTTGAAAGATAAAATTTATAAAATTTGAAAATGTGGTTATTATTATTCATAACAACTAGTTCATAATAATATTATAATAATATCTCATTTAGTGAAACTCGGTATTGCGTACTAGACACGCTATCGACGAAGGTCTTGATTGTGTGTAATGAAATCCAAGTCAAGGCTGCGTGTAGTGAAAGATCCTTTTGGTGTTTCCTATAACATAATCAAAACTTATTTCATTTATACATTAAACAAAATCTATACTTAATGTTGTATAGAATAATTTCCACAAAACGAACTTGAAATTGTGTGTAACACGAGCCAAGAATAGTGTTGTGTATACTGCAAGCTAATACGGTGTTGCGTATAGTACAAGCTAATCTTGGGGTAGTGTATAATAGAAGACATAAAATAAATTAAAAATAATATATCTCATAAAATCTCGGGGTGTTACACTCACACATGCATTGGGTGTAGAATGTACATCCTTTATAAGGAATTTTAGAATACATCCTGAAATTTTGAGTGGATATTTGGGTAAATACTCTGACCCAAATTGCAGAAAGTCTTTTTTTATACAATAAAATTAGCACTAGAGACATGAAATATCATCCTAATGATCCGAATAGTTTATTAGTCATGGAAAAGTAGATACATTCTTGAATCACTCATTAAATTTGAAACCAAAAAAAATGAAAAAGTATTTTCTTTGACAACTCAATTAGTACCTTTAACAAATCCCATTATATAAATCATTATAAATGTCTAGGAATCAAGAAGAATAGAAAAATAAGAAAGGGATGATCACATATTCTTTGTATGGGTATGCATATACAAAGGCTAATAAGGCATGAATAATGTGGCACAAATAAATGATTCTAAAATAATTCCGTATTAAATAATCACATTATATTGAACCTTATATATAGATATAAATAGTATCAAAAAAATCACATGGATATATATAAATGATTTCTTAATAATGTAATACAAAATTCTAGACATCTGAAATGTACCCTCGAGGCCTCATACCATGTCATCAAAAAATATTTCCAAGGCCTCGTGTAATGAAATATTACACAAATGCATTAGGTCTCAATAAAATAACCAATCTATTTTTTTTCATGAGTCTTATTGATATATTAAGGGGAAATATAATTATTGGCCTCAAACATAAATTAATAATTCCAATGAATTCATCATATGATTAATCAATACAAGATAATTAATATTCATTAAATATAAATAACTAGAAGTATTGGAATAATTTTTTACAGAATATCTATACATTTCATAGTTAAAATGACCGTAATCCATCCATCTCAAATTGGTGGATAGTATCATAAGAAAATATATTAAGTAATTCTTAATAATAAATAATTTATTTTACATATATTATTTTTTGAAATGATTATAGAAAATATAAATGTGGAAAATAACATTTTCACAATGAATTTACTTATTAAAAATAAAAAATAAGTAAATATTAAAGATCTTTTTTCTTGAAATGATACTTGTAAATTTTTAATTAAAGAATCAATGAAATGGGTTGTTATGATGGTGTGAAATTCCATTCATGTTGTAGAAGATAAAAAACACATTCCTTTCACACTTTCATCAAATGGTCATAAGTACCACAATTGGGAAATGATCTAAAGGATCATTTTAATTTTTTTTTTGAAAATTAAACAAGTGGTTAAAAATTATTTTATAAATAATTTTAGTATTGTAAAAAAATATTTTTAACATATTTAAAAAAAATTAAAATTAAAGAAAAATATTATCGACTAAGTATAAAAACATAGTCGATTTTCCTAAAAATTATATTTTTGTATCATGAATACTTAAATAGTGTAAAATGAAATAAAAATGTATAATATATAGAATTACTATATTAGAATAAAATATATTTGGTTTAATATAGAATTTTCAAATAATTACCTCAGTAGAGACTTAAACATAATAATTCTGAATATGATGAGATTATGAAATAATCCCTTACCTCGGGTCCAAATACATTCATATGTGTTAAAAAATTATCTAAAATTAATATATATTTATTTTAAATATATTAAAAACCCATAATATTATATATAATTCCATATATTATTTATTTATAATTATTTTCACCCATTTATTAACAATTTATAATTAAAATCACTATTTTTGGTGTTAGCTGCATCATTTTTCAAGAATGTGTTGGTTTTGTGGTTTTGATCCTAGAACCATGATCATAATTCCATAATATAATTAATATAAATATTGATATAATATAATAAATAGTAATTATATATTTATTTGGTTTCCTCTATAGAATATAGATATAGAAAAATTAATATCACCATTCATAGAGATGATAAGCGCAAATATGCTTGAACACTATTTTTACCTTTTGAAGCACAAAAAGAAATAAATATAAATAATAATTCCAAATTATGTAATAATTTTCATATAATTTGTATTCATTAAATACATAATTATTTACAACCATTTAAAATAGCTGTGAAGAAAAGTATCAATGCTTTATGGAGGAGGTCATCCACACGTATGCATGCGCGATGTCATGGTTTTCCAATAGGTTAGATGGTTAGAAGGTAGATATTATATTATCATTACAGATGTAAAATTATTTCATAAATATTATATAAAAATAATAAACTCATCATAATACACATCTATAAAATATGGTGATAAAAAATTAATTGAATCGCTACATGGAGATAGTAAGCTGTACACACACCCACGAGCTATACCTTCACTTCCCATTTAATGGAAAAGTGGGTGGGTAATGGTTGTTTATTAATAATAATAACATATAAGTATAATTATGATATGTAATATAATATTTTATGAAATAATAAAATATATTTAGAGGATATAAAATAATAAGTAAAAAAGAGAGTGATTGGTTAAGTTGATTACTTATTCTTTGAAAGATCTCCTTTAGAGCTACTCCTAAGGACCCTAAGGTTAGTACATTGGGAAGAAAAGAACTAATTTTAATTTTATTAGGATGTTTATAAGAAAACTGGTTATTGGTTTTTCAATCAAGTTGGATCAATGTGGTATTATGAAATGATAAAATTGGTGTTCTTCTATAAGGATGGATAATGAAATCCATGATATTTCATAAAAGATTAAAATTTAACCAAGTCATTATCAAGGAAAATACCTTAAAAGTGTTGATATATGAAGAAAATAAGATGAGGTATATATATTATCCTGAAATAAAATGTATATAGGTTTTTTATATTTTAAACTATTTATTTTGGTTTAACACTTAGTTTAACTAATTATAATTTTAATTATGGTAGCGAATCTTTTTTAAATTAATGGGCTATAAAATAACTTATAATGTAATAATTGAATCATAAATGGATAAGGGATGAAATTTTAGACCATATACTATCCGCTTTATATTATTTATTGTTTATTATTATTATTTTGATAATTTAATAAAATATTATTTTTCTAAAATATCATTAATGTCATTTTTGATATAATTTATCCAATTTGAATTAAAATAAATCAATAAAAAGATGTAATTAGAATATAAAACTTTAATACAAAAATAATATATTATATATATCTAAAAAATTAATGAAACAATATAAATAATTCAAATAAAATTACTTATAGTTCTTTTAAAACATTTATTTTCTTTTTTTATTAATTGATGAAATAAAATGTGATCATTCTATAAGTATTTAAGATTATTATTTAGCCACTAAAAATTAAAAATAAATGAAGGATAGTAAGAAATATAAATTGTCCCCCTAATATTTAATATGTTAAATTTTGACTCTAACATTTAGTTTTTACCTTGGTTTACTTGATTTATCATATACCAATGGGATAAATTTTACCATAGTTACTATTCAAAATGAAAAAAACTAAAAGGGTCCTATTTACCAAATTTGACCAACTGATTCAAAATATGGTATTAATTTTTAATCATTAAATATATATAATTTTTATAAAATAGATTTAAAACAATTTCACAAAATAGGATGAAAATAATTTTTTTGAAAAATACGGTTTAAAGCACAAAACTAGATTAATTCTTATCCCATATATAGTAAAAACTATTTTTTAATGTTAAAATATTTTATTGAATATAAAATATATGATTTTAAGTAAAATAATTCTCAATATTAATTTTTTTTTATTTATTTAGATAAAATCAAATTGTCCAAATAAAAAAAGTTTTACAAAGAATCATCACCTTTACCTTCAAATGAATTTAATTTTCATTTATAATCAATTGGTAAATAATGAATAAATTTTTTACCGGTATTAACCATTTTTTTTGATTTTTTTTCATACCCTATTATTTAAATGTGTATAATAGAATAGTCACATTTAGATAATATTTTAATAGTAGGTCACAGTTCATTTATAATTAGTATTGTTTGTAATGCAAGCTGTCGAAGGAATTAAATACATCATAAAATATTGGGGTGTTACATTTTACCCTTCTTATAAGTATTTATCTCTTTAAATTATATCACACTAATACAAAAAATGAGGATAATTCCGCCTCATCACATCATCATGTTCGCACATAGCTTCCTCAAATTTATGGTATCAACACAAAACATTAACTAGGCGAGTGGTCTTCATTCATTGAAATTTCACTCTATGATCCAGGGTCCCCAATGGGTTTTACATATAAGAGTGATCATGGTATATTTTTATGACCTATGCATTTAGTACATTTCATGGATCAAGTATGTACTATCCTAGGAGAGATAAATATAACACATCGGGAACTTGCGAGATATTTATTGGATGCAAAAAATGACATATTACTAACCTGATATGATCATGAATCTTGATGGGGGCCAATATACCTAGTGATATACTTTTTTTTCTTTATAAATTGCATTACCTTCTTTATGATATTTACTCATAGTAATACAATGTCACATACATCAAAATCTAGAACTCATTAATGATTGTTTTAAGGATTTTATTTCAAATGTGAGTTTCTCTTATGTTCTATTGAATAGCTTAAAACATATATGATATTAAATTATTTATATTGGACCCTGATATATTTCTTTACCCAAATTCATTCCAACACATTATAGTTCTATAAATTTTCTATAGAGGTCTTCATAAGGTGGCATCTAAATACCCATGTGAAAGCTATTATTGTATGAAAATTGCACCAAAGGAAGATGTTGATCCCAAACACCATTGAAATCCATAGAAAAACATATCATGATGAAATTTAGAGTTTGAATGATCCTATCTAATGAGGATAATAAATTATGGAAAAACATAAATCTGTATCCAGATCCCACTAAATACTCTTCCAGAACATAAAGGTAAATTTCAAATATCAATACCATAAAATAAAATGTGTTACTCTATGTAACCATAATCTTTAAATAATGTTTTTATTGAAATATTTTTAAGGGATGAATACTCTCTCATAGGAATAAAATTCACTTATTTCATAAGGTGATCAACTATAACCCATATATTATTATTCCCTTTATATTTTTATTGATTCCGATGATGAAATCCATGGTGATATTTTCCCATTTATATTATAGTACCAGTTATAATTGTAATATACCCTTATACATATATCTCTTAGCCATAACTTACTAACATACCATTCATTGCGATAAAAAATCTCCAATATCCATTTTCAAAATTTTCCCCGTATAAATAGAATTTCATATCTCTATAGATCTTTGTACATTTATGATAAATTGATAATTATGACTTATAAGAATCATATAAAAACTCATTTTAAATGTATTGTATCAATGGGACCCATATATGTTTCATGAACCTTATCATTATCGCATGTTCATGGTTGAACTCAGGAAAATTCATTCACTTCTTATGTAGTTATACATATTAACTTTTCTCATTTTTAATCCTATCATGGATGGATGGTGGAAAATTAATTTGATAAATATAAGATATTTCCAATTTCCTAATGATTAAAATACCCATATTATTTGAATCCATAAATATTTCATCTTTTTTAATCATTATCATGGAAAAAATAGGATATTCATTCCAACTTAGAGCATCCGCCACATTATATTCCAATATATGGTGGAAATGTTTTGATAAATTGTAATATTTGATCACATCAAACCGTATTATCTAGAAAAAATAAAACTATTTATATTTAAATATAAATTTCAAGATTTTGTTATCATTGTATATATCCCACCATTCACTACAAATATAATCCCTCTATTTCATCAATGTAAAAATTATAAATTCATACGCCAAAACACGTGTCAGATAATTTTGGTCAAGGATATTTATTTGGAGAGAGTAATATGTTATCACCATATCATTCCTCCTGAGTACAAATCCTAATAAATTATTTAATACATCACTATAGATTAGAATCTCTTGTCCACTGTAGGTTAGTGTATGTAAATGTGTACTGATGAAACTTCTCTTCAACTATTTGGAAACTCTCTATGATTTCATCTATCCATAAGAATATAAACCACTTCAGTTACTATGGTTGGTACAATACATTTCTTAATTACTTATATCATTAAAGGGTTGAATGATATATCATGACTTGAGATTATTTGAACCAAGAATGAGTCTTTCTAAATCCATAATTAACACTTGGTAAATTTAGTATAAAACTTATCCTTTCCTATTTTTATCAACACAATTTTAATATATTATTCATAAATTTCCTTTCATTATTAATTTATAAGAATATTAACTATAAATACTACAAAATATTAACAATGTAATATCTGAAGAGTATATTCATTAAATCCATGACGAAATTGGAAAATTTTTGTGTCCAAATAGAATAAATATAAATTAATATGGAATATACCACTTATGAAAGGTTTTTCATGGGTATATCAAACTTCTTGATCCTTAACTAATGATATCAATATCAAAGATAAATCATGGAAAAACTCAGAGATCCTATTATTTATTTATAAAATATCATCAATAAAAGGTAGAAGAAACTTTTTCCTAATAGTGATTGTGTAATTTTCCAAATAGTAAATGAAAAGATAGATTATCCAAATATTATTATTAACAACAAATATGTTCACCCTATGGTGAAGAACTAGGCCAAATGAATTCATTATCTAGGTTCTCTTGAATTTTCTTCTTCAACTCCCAAAACTCAATTAGGTATATACTCCATGGATTCTATAAAATAATTATATAAATATGTATGAGTTATATTAAAAATGAAACATCAGTATTCATAGGACTACTAATATAGTAATCAAGAAATTCATCAGTATATTCTTGAACAATAGGCACATTTTCAATGTTTAGTTTCTCCCAAACCATTTGAGATAAATACCCCTCATGAGTAGGTAGTAAAAATCATATATTGGAAGTAATATACATTGCAAATTCATGTTTGTACTCGCCCTTATAGATAATTCAAGGTTGTTTTAGAATACCTAATATAACATCCCTTTCTTGAAAATTAATAAACAACTTATACTAAGAAATCTAATCCATACCAAAATTTAAATAAAATTATGATATAGGAATAATAAAAACACATTTAGGAAGAATATTCCCACAAATATCTATTGAATATGAATTATAGACTTGAGATTCTATCATCATACCATTATGATATTTCACCACTAAATGAATATTCAATATTTGTTTGGCGGTGTGATATCCCTAGAAAAATTTTCAGATATAAAACTGTGTATAACCAAAATTTGATAAACAATTATAAATCCTTGGGTGGATGCTATGTGTGCATTTCAAAACATCACTAAGAGCTTCAACTTCAGATGTAATAATCCAATTATCTTAGCCTTCCACCAATGGTTACTATTGTGGTATTTTATCTTGAAATTTGGGAAATGTTTAGGAATATTTACCCATCTACATAGAGTTAAAGCACAACATTTTGATTGATTCTCCGTTACCCTTTCATTCATGATCACGGTGTAATTTTTTCTCTACAGTTTAAGTAAACTTATTTTCCTTTTAAAAAATTACCATGGTACTTCTTTTCCTGAGAATATAATTTAGAAAATTCATCATTCACTTATACCTATTTTCTTTTTTTTTCTATGCCATCTTCTTATACTCTTTCTTTTCATCAAATCCATACGATTTGAGGAATTATTTTTCTCTCTTGATATCACATGGTAATTTTTCTTCATATGATAATAATGTTGAGAGAATAGTGCTAGTAGAAGATTATAATAACCCCATTAATGAAATGATCAATATTAATCTTTGGATCATGCTTTTATTCTTCAACAGTCCTTTCTATCCTTGTAATGTTATCTTCAAACATAAAAACATTTTTCTTCTTCTTTTTTATCTTAGACACATAAATTATATCCCCAAATCCACTCATTTTTTGTTTGGAAAATATTTTATATATGAAAATAATGTTAAAACCCTTATATACTATATTTCATATTTCCTCTTTGACCAATGTGTATTGAATCAATGAACAATATTGATCAAAATCCTCCAATAGATGATAAAATTTCATGAAAACCATACTTATTTCAATACTTTCCAAAGAGAATAATATATTTTACAAGGTACTCATCCATAGGTTGGATAAAAATTAATTTGTATTCCTATTGAATGATAGAGGTTTATGATGCATGAAGTGGTCAAGCATTGCAGCACCACATTCTAGATCAGTAGGTTTCTTTATATGGGTAAGATTATTGGTCATATCATAAGTTATCTACACCAATATAGTTATAAATTTTATATCTCTAGCTTCATATATAGCTCCATATTCATTATATTTCTTAGTACGAAAATCCAATCATAGATTTCATGCATTGATATTCATTCCATTCATTCCTGTTGGCACTATTTATAAAAAAATTCATATACTATATTAAATCATGGCATTATGAAACGTAAAATATACTTTTTAATACAGTGAACCACATAAGATAAATTGAATATTTTTGTATAACCAATCATAGAATAAAAAACATGGTTTTATTTATAGTTTTATCAAATCATAAAAATTCATTAAAATATTTAAAAAATGATTGTAAATGAAATGTCAATAAACTCAATCATATTCGTAAGAGGTGTCAAAATAGGTGCATTATATGCATAGAAACACCATGCTATATAATTATTGCCAAGATTTACTCAACAATCTTTTTTTGGGTGTTATTATTGTTAGATGAATATATTATAATACCACATCCACTTGTTTTATATTGACCTGAATTTATTTTTAATTAATCCATATAATCTCAAACATTCCAAGACATTAGTATATTATCATATATAAAGACTTATCCTAAAATTCAGTCAATGGTTTATATTTCCACATATTTGTTTTCCTAAATCATTTTCCCAATGTTTCTACTAAAAATAATCTTATACCAAACCTAGTGAGAATACCCTAGTAGCGTAGAGTCAGTGGTTACATAATTAAATTGGCACTTGATATTATAAATCCCAACCCAAAGGGAAGAATAGTTTATTAGTATTATTAAAATAGATAAATACATAAATCTCACATTACATTTTGAAACATAAAATACAAAAAATTATTTCTATTAGAATATACCAAGATAAAAATAAAAATACACTTCTTGGTATCATGGGAAAAGAAAAAAATAAGAAAGGGGTTACATTAGATTCTTAGTAAGGTAATGCATACAATGAATGATAAAAAGTCATGAATAATGTGGTAAGAATAAATGAGAGTCAAATAATTCCATATAAAAAAATCATATGATCTAGAAACTTATCAAAAGATATTAAAAATATTCAAATAATCACATAGATATCAATAAATGATTTCATTATGAAATAATGAATAATGTAAGGAATATAAAACATACCATTGAAGATTTATTCCGAGACATCTAAAACATACCATCAAGGACTCTTTCAAATAAATATTTCATAAATGGGTAAGGACTCAGAAAAATACCTAATATATTTTATCTCTTTAGTACTACCGATGCAGTGTGGGTGTATGTAATTTTTTCCCCAACTATCACTTAATAAGTCTAATTCATCTATAATATGTATAACAACATAGATTAATCAAAATTCCTTTAATATTAACAACAATACCTATCAGAAGAACCAACATATGATATATAAATACTATGCAAAGCCAAACTGATTTAAAACCATCTAGAGAAATATAGTGGCCAGTTTAATTAGAGTATATCCTTATTAACTATACAATTCAATAAATTTTGTTGAAATAGTTGAAAATACATTCAAAATATCATATAAAATATTACTAAGGAAAACAACATTTTCCCTTTGACATCACTTATTGACAATATAAAAAGTTCCCATATATTAAGGGAAAATTTTGTGGGAAGAAGTGTTTTATATATAAGGGAATCATTAATGAAATGAGTGGCCATAATGGTAGGAATTTCTTTCATGATAATAATGTAAAACAAAAATTTCATACAAACTTTTCTAAAAATTCCAAAAAAAAAATTCATTCAGAACAATAAGAATATATCTAGTAAACTATTTATTAAAAAGTAAAACATAGTGTAATGACCCAAATCCGAAGGAAAATGAACAATTCTTTTCTCTTGGTCTATCACATGTTCTGAAACACATTTCCCCAAATTCTAGTGGATGCCGACCAGTAGTGAGGGTCTAGGGTGTGTCTGTGGGGAGACAATTCCCTCTATCTAATGTGTATAATTATGGAATAAATCGTTAGATCAAATAGTAGAAGAATTATAATAGACAGAAAATAGATAAACATTATGACTAGATAATAATACTAAATGTAATCTCACATACATTGATGATCAGGTCATGTATCTACAAAAACATCCAAAATAGGTATACATGGAATCGATATAATATATGTGTAGAAATAATAAAAAGACCAAATAACACTATGTTTGGTCAGAGTATAGTACTCAAGTGTGTGTTTGTGTTGGGGGGGGGGGTGAATTGAGTATCTATATTAATTTCTATTAAAATTTTCACTTAAAAATATTTACCAATAAAAATGAATACATGACAGTTAATCAAGGTAATATAGTTTTAATAGTTTGACAGTTCAAATAACTTCTCAAAAGATTGATTAATTATCAGAAATATAAATGTGTGTTATTGATAAGACTTTTGAAGCTACTCTAACTGGGGAAAATAGTTATAAATTATATCCAAGAATAATAATCAAAGTAAAATCTAGTTTTTTGAAATATAAATTAAATTAGAGAAAACCAAATTAAAAGACACAATGGATAAAATAAGTGGTTCTATATAAATCTGAGACTTAATCTACTCCACTTGGTGATCACCTTACACCCAGAAATATAGGTAGACATGAGATTAATCCACACACTAAATCAGGCAAAACAATAGTACACAGACTATCTAAGTCACACGACCACTACCACAGTTCTATTTGGGAAAGATGAACAACCATGTCATTCAAGACCACTCCCTCAGTTATTCATGGGTTAAGCATAGAGTAAAAACTATTAGAGAAATGATACCTTGTATCCTTTAGTTTAATGTAGGAGACAGTGTGTGTTTTAATACAGATACACACACTACTTGAAAAGTTGTAAATGCAGTACAAAACAGAGAAAATATGATGAGAAAGGGTTAGAATTGCTATGAGTGTTATTCCATGTAGCTCTATAATTGTAGGATGTCACAGATGTGATTTCTATATTCTCTTATGAAAATAGAGTATCACAAGTCTAGTGTTATGGTTTCCAGTTTGATGAAGTGAGATTTGTAGCTCGTGTTCTTCTTTGAGTTGGTGTTGCGAAGAGGCTCAGATCAATGGCAGTTCAACCTTTAGGGATCCAGAGTACTTTTATTGTTATTCAGTAGTATATTGTTTCATGGATGAGTTCAATTTCAAAAACTCACTCTTCTATTTTTGAGCCATGCTTAATGTCCTTTTAATTATGGGTACATATGTTAGAGATAACATGATGCATGTATTCTGTACCTTATACCTCGTACTATCAGGTGACATGTTTACAATGAAATATTAATAATTCTAGTTCCATTATAAAACTTCAATATGACCATTTGAAATTAAATTGAAAACAAAAAAAATTAAATAATAGTGGCATAGATTTTCTTGAAACGATGTCACTTGGAACAATGTCTTCTCTATTGTTTTTTATCAGTGAGATATTCACGGTGCAAGAGTTTCTTTAACATCTGGAACTAGTACCATAAATGTGGTGTTATGATTACAATGTCTCTAGTAGCGGTTTCTAGTCCTTTGTTAAAACATTAAAGGGTGTTTGTGTCATGGTATTATCGTTACAGTGTCAATTTCATGGTGTCAGAATTAATGTGTCTAGGTCACGATTTCATAATTACGGTGTCAGGGTCATGGTATTAGGGTTACAATGTCAGCATTACGGTGTCAGATACTTTTCCAAAATTTCGAACCATAATCAGATATAATATCTCATAGACTTAGTAAAAACTCTATAAATAGTCTAGAAATAATATTTACAAAATTTATTGAACATAGTTATTGGTATAATAAAACATAGTAGAACAATATTAAGCATAATTTGTGAGATTTGGAATTAGAAATAGTAAGCATGGAATAATAAGGAGACCAATAAACTCAAAACATGATTTAAACATTATTATAATAATTTTCATGATTGGATTGATTTTTTAGCATTAAAACATGATCAAATTGGAGGAGTCCAACAATAAACCCCTTTTTGATGATCACAAATCATGGCATGTATAAACCATAAAAAAGTGAATAAAGCCTTTCTTATTTCTCTCACTTTTTAGATTGTCAAAAATAAAATAAGAAGCACAAAATAAGAAATGAATAAGTGTAAGGCTGAACTAAAACACCAATAAGACACATTACATTGAAAAAATAAGATATTATCCTGTAAAAACATTGGAAAAAAATAAAATTGAGAATATTCCTATCTAATAGATATCTATTACTTATTTTTAGAGGTAGTATACTTCTCTTTTCTCTTGGTTGAATCATTAGAAGACATAGGAGTAGAGGAGGAGGTGGTAGCTGATATTGATTAAATGGTGAGACAATGAAGAGGCACACATTAAAAAAATAAGGTTAATGAGTGGGTATGGTCAAAGAATGAGGCAATCATTACTCAATAATGATAGGTCCGATCGAGCTGAGAGCCTCAGATACAGACATGGTAGCAGGAGCAATGTCAGACTAAAAAGAAGAGGTGGAACCATGCCTTAAGGGAGCACCTATAGGAGACACTATAGCAGAGCATTGTACATGGAGATAGGGATTTAACAAATTAATAACGTCGACAAGGACTTCACCTCTATATTTCAAAACCTTTTCAAAATCATCTTTATACTCAATAAACTTCTCCAAAGAAGCTATGAACTCTTTCATTTTCTAGACTTGGTCCTTGAACGCTTGAGTCATAGGAGGCATTTTAAAATTTTCCACATGGTAATTAAAATTCATTTTCAATTAATTATTTATATAAATCGTTTTGAATTAGAAATCCAACTTTTTTGTAATCTCATCATAGGCTGTTGAGGATTCCTTATAGTACAGTAGAACAATGTAATGAATATGCTAACTATTTTGAACAATTTTAGAGAGGCTTTCTTGAACAGTTGGAATTTTCAAATATATAAGATCTTCATGAATAACCTTTCTTAGGATCTCATTTTATGACAATTGATATGATTGATTTGTCTTGGTTGAGGAGGAAGGAGATGAGATGGCAGAAGATGTTGCATAAAGACCCGTGACAATAGTTTCAATAGAGTCCTTGAAAATAAGAGGCAATACGTCAATTGAGGATGCCAAATTTCAAATTTCTTCTCTCATCTTGTCATTTTTTTCTATTATTTTGTCAACAAAAGAGACCATATTTTTTTGGATCAGGGCTGAAATCGTTTTTTGCTATCTTTACAACCTATTCTATTTTAAATCGAGTAATAGGGGGTTCAGTAGTTTGAAACTAATTCTTCAGTTCCTCAACCAAAAACTTTACAGATTTCTCTTCCACAATTAGCTGCCGATTTTCAATTCTTACTTATTGAATTTCATGCATCATCCAAGGATGAGTTTTACCTATAAGTTTATCCAAAATCATACTATAATCCTATTCACTTAGTTGAGTTATAGGAAGAGTTTGAGCTTTCAAAATCATCTCAATTCCAACCAACATATTTTCATCAAACACCTTAAAGTCCCCATGGCTTACATAGCATGGAGCTTCATGAAAAATCTTTATTTATGAAACCACAATGGATTCAAGATCCTTAGAAGGTATATTTAAGGGAAGAGAAAAATATTTCAATTTAAAACATGTTTTATGATCGATTATTCTCTTTGAATACACATGGGAGTATGAGACATCAAAATTGCTGGGGAATTTATACCCATTTCCCATTAGTCTTGTCTCAACAAAACAATGTACTTGAGTAATTTATAGAATGGGGTTTTATACCCCTTAATTTGTGTATAATCTCTAAGAGTGAATGAATCAGTCTATTTCTCTATTTCAAGACTCTTATCAATTTTAGGTTCACCCATCTATGTTCTAGAATTCCGAAAGGCTTGGTTCATTATTTCTACAGTTGAACGAATTAAATATGGATCACCTATTCTAAAAACATTTCCACAACAGCATGACCTTTCTTTGAAATAGGGTTTTCTAGATTTTCCCCAGGAACATCTTTCTCTTCTGAACCAGTAGTAGGTCCTTTTTTATCCACAAGGCCTTCATCAATTATTTGTTCACCAAATTGTTGCTTAACAACTTGTTGTTTAGGTAAGTCATTTTCCTCTTCTTCTAAGGCCGTTCTATCCATAGATGTATCCTTTTCATCCTCTACATCATGAATTGAGTATTCTACCAACACATCAGATTCTAGGCCTAGGTTACGCTTGTCTTTAGGTCTTGAGGGATTTTCAATGGGTTTGAACTTTTCATTAAACCATTCATTACCTTCTACCCAAGACTGTTTCAATGGATTCCAATTGATTTTCATTCTTATGACTGTATCTTTAGAGATTCAGAACTCATAGTACTCAATGACTACATCATTTGTCCCAACTATTACTTTGAGAACTAACATAAAAGAAATAATTATTTCATAAAATACTTTAGTTGATTTTTAACTAGTCTTGATAAAATCACTAATGTGTGGAATGATGTACTTACATAAGTTAAGTTTGTTTCCATTATTCATTAGATGTTTTAGAAAAACATATTGATTCTTCTGGGTTGAGGAATCTCCCTTCCTAGGAATGATAATGTTTTGAATAAATTTTAACAATATCCTTGTTCCTCCATCTAACTCTACTAAAATTGGTATTTTTCTCTTCCTATTACTAGTTAGAGTTCCCATAGCTTCTTCCGTGATGAAAATATCATTATCAGGAAGAGGTACTCACTGATTACCCTCATATATTCCTTCATGTGGTATTCCAAGATAAGAAGCCCACATCTTGGATGGAAAATTCCACCTTTGTATCTTTAAACAAGTTCTCAAAAGCAACATAACTTCTGACTCTGTAGAGAACTGCAAATACTGATAAAATTGGGAGACAAGATTCAAATAGATGGGTCATTTTACCTTAGTAAACCATTCCAAGAAGACTTGTTCAATAAGAACATTCAAGAGCACTAACTTTCTTGATAGTATCCAATTCATACATTCTTCTTTTTTAGGAATGAATATTCTATTAACTAGACGAAGATTCAACTTTTTTTCAGGTGATATTCATGGAAGATTTTTTTCTTTCTTGTAAGACCTTGTCTTCTCAAGAGTCTATGAAGAGGGTCACCTCATTCTGAGCATAAAACAACAGATTTGATAAGGAGATTTAGTTGAAGGATAGTAGAATATTTGGAAGGCAAGGGATTCAGTTTCGAGAGAGGAAATCTCGAGTGAAGAGAGAAGTGAAAAATATCGGGATTTTTATCATTTAGAAAGTACAAACATCATGAAAAATAATAGTAAAGTAAAATATTATATATAAAAATTTGAGAAATTAATTTATAATAAAAACATATAGGTCTTTATTTTGAGATAAGAACATGTCATCAAGGTGTCATTATTATGCTGTGATAGAAAACGATGTGACCATAATGTTGAGACAAAAAGAGTAAGACAAAGACCTGTGAAATCGTAAAAGTGAAATAGTAATTGCAAAGCCATAACTTTTGAGACAGTGAAAGTGAAACAACATGTTTGAGATAGTAACTTGGGTAACTGTAAAAGTGAAATAGTTATTCTAATTCCTAAACATGTGAGACCGTAAGAATTAAACAATAAGTATGAGATAGTAACTTGGGAAACCGTAAATCATGAAATACTAAGTTCAAGACCATAAGCCTTTCACATAAGAATTATCATCCCTAATTCATGTATGATGTAATTTATCCTTTTATAATTTAATGTTTTAATGAATATATCGGCAAGATGATGTTGAGTTCAAATTAATTCCAAAGTGATATCTTCTTTTTTGATAATGGTATCTAAAAAAGTGCTGCCTTACATTAATATGTTTTGTCCTGGAGTGTGAAACATGATTATTTGAAATGCTATAAAGAAATTTTATTATTATGATTTATTAATACATTTCTAAATTGATATCCATTGTATAGTAATGTGTGTTTCATCTAAAAATTATTTCACTACAACTACCAGTATCTATGTATTTAGCTTCTGTAGTAGATAATGAAACCATGCTTTGTTTCTTACTTCAACATGACACTAGATACTTTCCCAAAATGTGACATGTTCCATAGGTGACTTTTCAATCTAACTTACTACCACCAATATCAACATCAATATTGACAAATAATCTAAATAATTGTACTATATGATAAAACACTCCTAGACTAGGTGTACGCTTGATGTTTTTGAAAATCCTTTTAACAGAATTTAAATGAGACCCTTTAGGGTTTTCTTGAAAGAGAGAACATATACATACACTATACATAATATCAGGTTAGCTAGAAATAAAGTAGTGTAAACTTCCAATCATTCATCTGTAAGTGGTTTGATCAATAAATTTTCCATCTTCATCAAGATCCAAATTATAAGTAGTACTCTTTATAGAATTACTACTTTTAGTGCTGTCCAAGACAAAACATTTTAGTTGATCTTTTGTATATTTTCTTTTATTTAAAATACTAACATATTTATTTTGAAATATTTGAAAACCAAGAAATAGTATTAGTTCACCCATTAAACTCATTTCATATTCATTTTTCATTTTTTTATAAAACTCAATACATAATGATTTTTTGAATATCTAATAATAATGTCGTCTACATAAATTTGAACTACTAAAACATCATTGGAAATTAATTTTATTAAAAGATTAGGATCTTCTATTCCTTTTGTAAAACCTTTTGAAATAATAAATGTATATACTCTATCATATGAAGCTATTAAATCTTATTTTTACCCATACGGTGCTTTTGAAAATTTAAAAACATGATTTGGAAAGTGAGGATTTGTGAAACCTGGGGGTTTATCAATAAAAACATCCGCAGCTATATACCCATTTAGGAATTCACTCTTAACATCCATTTGATATAGTTTGAAATTCATATTTTTATCATATGCAAGAAATATTCTAATGGCTTCATGTGTAGATATTGGTGAAAAGGTCTCCTCATAGTAAATTCCTTATTCTTGATTTCATCCTTATGCAACCAATATATATTTTTTTTTTCTAAATATGTTACAAGATTTGTCTACATTATTTATAAACACCCAATTAGTGACTATGGGAAAAATATCACTGGGTCACTCAATAAGTTTCAAAACTTTGTGCCCATCAAACTAATTATGTTCTTCTTGCATATCCATTACCCAAAATTCATCATTGATAGTATCATTTATGTTATTAGGTTCTAGTTGTGACATGAAATCTTGATGTTCAACATGATTTCTCAAATAAGATTTAGTTTGTGTTCCTCTATATAAATCTACAACTATACCACCTAAGGGATGGAGTTTAAGTGTTCTAGTTGGTCTAGGAATGGTAGGGATAGTTATATAAGGTTCATCACTTGGTTTTAAATCATTATGGCTTGAATTTGGAGAATATCCAGAATTGAATGTTTCTGTAGATTCCTTTTCAGGATCCTAGAAATATTCCTTCATTACTATTGGATGAAAAATTTTCAAGATTGTCCTAGGTATTTAGGATATAAAATTTTCAACCAAAGACTTTTATGTTGTTCACTATGGGGTTTCTGTTGTTCCACAACTCAAATGGAGTTCTTTTAAGAATAGGGATAATCAATACTCTGTTAATAATAAAGCATGATGTATTTAAAACTTTTTACCAAAAATAAATAAGTTAGTCATATTCACTAATCATGGTTCAAGAAATTTCTTTAATGGTATTATTTCTTCTTTTCACAACACCATTTTTAAGGTGCTCTATGGGCAGTGAAATTATTACTATAGAAATTTTGTGAGAAAAAGGATTCAAAATCTTGATTCTCAAACTCACAGCCATGGTCACTTCTTATATATTTAATTCTAAGTCCACAGAGAGATTTTACAGTTTTAGCGAACATGGTGAAATGAGATCATGCTTCACTTTTGTGAGCCAAGAGGAATGTCCAAGTATACCTTGAAAAGTCATATACACGAACATAAATATAGTGCTTACCATTTAAACTTGTAAATATATATAGTCCAAAAAAATCCATGTGATCCAAATCGATAGGTTGAGATGTTGAGACTTCTTTATTTGGTTTAAAGGAAAATATTTGTTGCTTTCCCTTTTGATAAGGATTTCACTCTTTATCATTGGTTAACTTTTGTTTGGTTAGATCATTGACAACAATATTTCTAGTTAGCTTTCTAAGGGAGTGAATGTTGCACTCTCCTAGTCATTTATTCCAAATTCAAGAAACTTTGTGAAATACAATTAAATAAGAATCATTTTGAGAAACTAAAGAATCTATTTTAACAAAATATACATTTCCATTTTTAGTGCAGAAAATTCTAATTCATTTTTTGAATTAAAAACTTTGCAAGAATCATTTTCAAATTTAACATGAAATCCATTATCACATAGTTGTGAAATACTAAGCTGATTACAATTTAGTCCATCAACAAAAAGTACTTTAGAAATTAAAACTAAGTTAGAGTAAAAAATTGGGCCCAGAACAATGATTTTTACTTTAGCATTGTCACTAAAGGTGAAATGACCAAAATCATTTTTATTAAGTTCTTGATTCATGAATCGTCTCCTGTCATGTGCCTTGAACACCCACTATCCAAGTACCATAATCTTTTACAGGATTTTTTCAGACAATTTTCATACAAAATAGTAAAAAAAAAACAGAATTTGGTACCCAATTTTTTTGGGTCTAGTAATATTTGTAAATAGTGATTTAGGAACTCATGTATGCCTTATAGGTTTCCTATAAGGATTATGTAAAGTATTTGAGAAATAAAATATATTTGGTCTAGAAAAATTAAAAACAGTTGAGGATGTATCATAGTTTGAACTAACATATTGTTTTACTAATCTAGGAATAAAGCTGTATGTTCTAGATTTAGAAAGAAATTGGTTTTTTCAAAATTTCTTTAACCAAGTTGATAACCAATACGTGTATTGTATTTTGGGGAAACTTGTTTACCTTCTAATATTTACCAAGATAACTTTACCATTATTAAACCTTTCAAGGTCCTTTCTCAATTTATTATTATATAGCTTTAATTTAATGTTTTCTTCGAGGAATTGACCGTTTATATCTTTTTTATAGTAAGTTTTGATTTAATAGTTTCAGAAAGGGCATACTTTATCTTATAAACTTCTATGTATCATTTAGTACATTACATGCATCATATTGTATATTTAAATAAATAACATTTCTTCTTTAGATATATTTTCAGAATCACATTCATCTCCAGAATAATAATAATTTTGTATATGATATTCTAGGATTATCTCAGATGTGTCAGTCATGAAACACATATTGGATTTTCCAGGATGTTCATCATGTGAAGACTCCAAGTAACTTGAATTGTCCTCGAAATCCATACAAGTTTCTTTCATTTCCATTATATAATTTCTATCTTTGTCATCATATTCCTTTTTATACTTGAGATTGGGAGAGTCATCCTTTACAAGTCCATTTTTCTTACATTCATAACATAATATCTCATCAGACTAGTCATTTCCTTTGCAGTCCTTCTTCCATCATCCCTTTTGTTCATATCTTCCATTTAAGTTAGGATTTCTGAAAAATTTATTCCTTTTGTAAAACTTATTAATCTTTCTAGATAATTAATCCATCTTATCATCACTATCAGGTGATTATTTTTCAGTACTGTAACATTCTACCAAGGCTTGTAGTTTCTCTTTTTCATTGTGTTTAGAGGCAGTGGTCTTAAATGCCATAGATTTTCTTTTTTGGTTCAACTTAGTCCTCATTCTTGACATTCAGATCATTTTAATACATCATTAGTTTACCAATGTTTTGTTGAAAGGTAATATTCTAATGTCACATGATTATCTAATAGGGATAGAAGTTCCTCTCCATCTGTCAGGTAGGAATCTGAGAATCCTCATATTTGGTTCATTGTCGGTAACTTCTCCTCTTAGAGTCATCATAGTGTTGAAAATTTCGTTTAACCTGAGATAAATTCCATAAATAGGATCATTAGGATTCATTTTAATGTTATCATATTTAATAGTATAAGTATTAAGCCTAATTTCATTCACATTAGTGGTTACCTTATGTGAAATAGACAGTGTAATCAAAATTTCCTGGGTTGTTTTAGATGCAGAAATTCTATGAAACACCTCATCTCCTAAAGAGAAATATAATGAAATCATGTATTTATAATTACTTTTATAAGTAGTCTTAGTTTTTTCATCACATGTAGTTCTAGCAGTATAAGGAATCGTAAACTAATCTACAATTGAAGAGAAAATTTCAAAACCCATACTTTCTAAATGCATTTTCATCTTAATTTTCCATTGGGCATAATTAGTTCCATTAAACAATGGTGGTCTATTTTTTGTTTCACATTCTATTAAATTATCCATAATATTGAAATACTTTTAAAGTGCTATAAATTTAGAACTAATAGAAATTTACAGATCTTTAAAGTACAACTAAAATAATAGTTGAAAAGATTTTAAAACAGATCCTTAACGAGTATAAACTTATCTGATACCAAATGTTTCTTGGAGTAGAGTTCTCAAGAGGAGGGTGAATTGAGTATCTATAAAATTTAATGTTAAAACGTTTGAATATAAATACTCCTAATAAGAATGAATACATGCCAATTAATCAAGGTAATATGGTTATAATAGATTGACTATTCAAATAACTTCTCTGATGATTAATTAATTCTCTGTAATATCAATGTGAGTTATTGATACAAATTTGGAAGCTACTCTAATAGGGAAAATAGTTATAACTTATATCTAAGACTGACTATCAAGGTTAAATCTAGTTTTCTAAAATATAATGTAAACTAGAGAAAAACTGAAATTAAAAGACATAGTGAATAAAATATGTGGTTCAGCCACAAGTCGAGACTCAATTGACTCCACATGGTGATCACCTAACACCAAGAAATCTATATAGATAGGATATTTATTCATACCCTAGATAGGGGTAAAAACAAATTACACATATTGTTCAGGTAACATAACCTCTACAGTAGTTCTATGTGGAAAAAATGAATAACCAGGTCACGCAAGACCTCTTCCATAGTTATGCATGGATAAATCAGAGATTAGAACAATATTATAGAGAGATAGGATATCTTGTATCCTCTTGTTTAATTCAGGAGATAGTGTGTGTTTTAATACAGTTACACACACAACTCAAAAAATAGTAAATGTAGTACACAACAGATAAAATAGGATGATAAAGTGTTAGAAGTGATCTCAGTGTTCTTATATGAAACACTAGACTTGTATGATGTCACAAATGTTATTTCTATGTTCTCTTGTGAAAATAGATAATCACAACTCTATTGCTATGGTTTCCAATTCGACGAAGTGAGTTATATATCTAATGTTATTCTTTGATTCGGTACTGCAAAGAGGATAAGATCTATGGTATTTTAGCCTTTAGGGATCGAGAGTGCTTCATGTGTTCTTTAGTAGTACATTGTTCCATGCATGAGTTTAATTTCCAAAACACACACTTCTATTTTAGAGACACTGTTATCTACCGTTTAATTAAGGGTGAAAATGTTTGAGCTGACAAGATGAATGTATTATAAACCTCTTATATCGTATTGTCAGGTGACATATCTATAATGTATAATTAATAATTTCAGTGCCATTATATAACTTGAATATTAATGTTAAAAATGAAATTAAAAATGACAAAAAAATATTGAAGAACAGTATCACATTTTTTCTTAAAACAATGTAACTTGGAAAATGTGTCTCCTCCTTTTCCTTTAATCGGGGATACAGTCCCAATGCCACAACTATGTTGGAATATGGAACTTGTAGCATAGACGCGGTGTTAGGATTACGGTGTCCCTGGTAGCGGTGTCAAGTACTTTTTTAAGACATTGAACTATATTTGAGTCACAGTATCAGGGTTACAGTGTCAACATCATGATTTCATCATTATGGTTTCAGGGTCATGGTATTAGCATTACTGTGTTAGGGTTACAGAGTCTAGGTTATAATGTAAACATTACGGTGTGAGGGACTTTAACAAAATTCAGAACTAGAAAAAGAGTTACTCTCTCACAGACTAATCCAAAAATATGTAAATAGTCTTAAGCAATAATATTCATAGAATGAATTAAAATATGTTATTGGTATAATAAAACATAGTAGAAAACTATCAAGCACAATTTGTGAGATTCTGAATTTGAACTAGTAATCATGGGATCATATGGAGACCCACAAACTCCAAACATGATTTAAACATGATTTTTATAATTTTCATGATTGGTATGATTTTTGAGCATTAAAACATGAAATAATCATAGGATTCCAACACACTATATCCTAATATCATCATGAGACTTATCATGGTCCCATGCTCCCATTCTTATAAGCATGGTATAAAGTTAGGCATTAATGTATGGGATCTTTCCCATATCCCTATATACATAGATAAAGTATGTCTTGGCAACCAATGTCATGCATAACATTTTGTGGAATACAATCCCAGTAGATGACTACCTAAAGGTCTTTAAAAGTCATGGATATACAATATAACAAGCTAAATCAGAGTGATATACATATCACTGGTAAGATTATATAAATGTAATGTTCCCAAGTAATGTATACTATAGAACAAATTATATTTTATAGCCAAAAAAGGCTCTAAAGAACATGGGTTAATATCATATAACAAGTTAGTTACAATCAGTATAGAAATACAAATCATGGCCTCTCCATACATCCATAAATATATTTTAAACCACAACATTTCCATATTACCAAAAGTGCCAGAACAATCATAGTCGATCCGTATAACCAACCACATCACATTTACCATGGTAATCCCATATAATCAATAATGTGAGACCCATCAGGGACAGATCCAAGGTATATTTGACCAAGGCATCCTCATCGAGTCCTTGAAGCATCTCAATGAAAAATAGGTTAATATTGAGTTGGGGTTTAAGGATCATGTCTATAATCCACGTACACAAAAATCATAGGAGAAAACCGATCCAATATATAGAAATGCCTAAGGAATACTATGAAATTAGAATCCAAGGATCATACAGGTCCAAGTCATTCTATACTATTTATTTTACCCAAGGTGTATCACACACATGGAATCCTATGTAATCTTTCATGAATTCACATTCACATTCCACAAGTATACCCACTGATATCAAAATTCACATTCAAATAAATTCCATGAGTTTGACCACTCATGTAAACAATTCCATGTAAATTATTTAATCAAAATCATCATCATATCCTAATAATCAATTCAACTCAACTCATTTATTAATAGTAATGCTCTAACTAGGAAAACATTAACTCACCCTATAGGTAGTTTAACAATGGAATATGCATAAAAAAATTTCATGGGAAAATACATGGGTGGAATTGGTTGGGGGAAAAACCACTAACACATCACAAAGGAACTTAATAGAAACCCATATAGGTTCCAATTATTTTAATTAAATTATTACATTAATTTTCAGGGTGACACTGAAATCTTTGGTTTGACGAAAAATGAAAAATAGCTCTATAAATATCCAAACCACTCAAGAAAAGTATAGAACTAATAATGAAGGCCCATTATAGAGTTCGCTTCTAGTATCATCTTTTGATTTGACTTTGATCCAAAGAAAAATGAAGAATATATGGAAAACATGGAATTAAGGAATATTATATGGTACCTAACAAACCCTTCCAGTCTCAAGTAAAAAAAATGAAACAAAAGAAATTAGTAATAGCTGATTCAAATCCAATGAGACTGATGATACTTGATTCGATGATCAGATGGAGAAATGAGTGAAAAGCATATAATTTAAATCAAATAGAAGATTATAGTGTCAAACAGCTATCCAAGGGAAAAAAGAAAAAATAAAACAGGTTTTTAACATTAAATTAGGGAAATAGGTAATTTTCAATGAAAACCATAGGCCACCAAGTTTAGATGCACATTTTCAAAATCGTTCACCTCCCATATGCCCAGTGATATTCAAAGGGGCACCAACACAGTCATTGTACATGGTTTAACTAAGCATGAAAAAATTATGGAAATCACCTTTTTCATAAACTATAGATTCTCATGCATGGGCATGCACCTCCATAGAGATGATTTACTCAATCTTTTTATAGTCCTCAATATCACTATCAAGCTCAACATAATTTCATAAAAATGATCATATTGGGTTGCATAGTCACTTCAAACATAGCGACACCACTTCTTTCCTCTAAAAGTCATTTTTTGGCTCTGTACAGGCCCATGAAAACCCTAATACACTTGTGACCTCAATTGGAATTCACATTAGGCCTTAGTTAATAATTTATACCAAAAAATGGCCCATAATTCATATGAAAACCTATGATTTTACCATATTCCCCCATTAAATAATTTTTCCTCAAATTTCCCTCTCAGGGTTGGTCAGGATTCATCGGAGAATAAATCCATCCATTGGGCATGTAATTTGGATTCATGCTCGCAATTCGCATCTTATAAATGGCTATGATGCCATAGAAACAATTCTAGGGGAACTAAATGGCCTCAAATAAAATTTATGCTCTAATCGAAAAAAATAAGATGCCCCTCATAGGAAGAATATTCCTATAACTCAAACTCTTTAGGATGCAGAACAATGGATGGGTCTAAATGATAATGGAGTAGCTGCAATAAATGGAATATGTCTCTAATGGCCTGATAGCTCTGAGGTAACTACAATTGATAGTGTACATACCCAATTCTCTCTATAATATCGAATTACCCAACATATCATAGTGAAAGTTTACATTATATATTGCCTAAACTTGGTTAGATACATAAAAAGACTATATCCCTAACCTGAAAGTCTAGAGAATATCTTTGATGACTGGTGTAAGAGTTTTTCCATGATTAGGAAGTATCCATCCACTTTCTAATCAACTGGGCCTATTCTGAAGTCTCTGGCATGAGACACGACAACAAAAAAGTTTCCTCACCTAAATCTATCCATCACAAGGGTGATCAACATGACCTACCATAGATAGACACATAATGTGACATATGTATAGTCACCTAACAAATATTATTTTAGGATAAATCAACTTGGGGAATATGCCTCTCCCAAGATCCACCAAAATTCTGGACGTAAACTCACATCAGGTCCTCAAGAACCTATATCGTACACTTTGACTGGAAATTAGTATAAGAGTATTATGAGGTGATTAAAGGAACTTCTATTGCAAGAAAAATTTGCAATCTCTACCAAAAAAGATATGTAAACTTGGATTCCCTATCTGAAATGATAGTACGAGGGACCTCATGAAGTATTACAATCACATGGACATGAAACATCCTGTGGTCAACTATACTGAAGGTCTCTTTGATCGAATGGAAGTGAGAAAACTTTATGAGCCTATCAATAACAACCCAAAAAAAACCACTGTGTCATGGTGACCTTGATAAACCGTTCATGGAATCTATCAGGAAATCATTATATTTCCACAAGGGAATAGGTAACCACTATAAAATTCTAGCAAGTCATTGATGTTCTACCTTTACATGATTACATGAGGAACACCTCGTAAAAACACTTACTACCTTTCATTTTATACCTGACCACTAGTAATGACGGTGGAAGTCACGATACCTCTTGGGATTTATAGGGTGAACATACCCAAATGGTGCGTGAAACTCCCACATCAATTCCATATTTATTTGAAATGGAACCCAAACATGACCATGTATATGAATGATCTCATCCTCACCTACAGTCCAACCATGTTGTGGGTCCTCACCTGCCAAACTATCCTATAGGACTTGGCCCTCTGAGTTCGATAACTACCTAATCCTTATAATATCATGCAGGTTAGACCTCACATCTAAGGAATATTGATTACTTTTTTCCTGAATATCATGAGCCTCCAATTTCATCGTAGAGAAAATAACTATAAGATACAAATCACTAATTGCTTCTTAAAATAACTATATCTGATTCCTCCTAGGAAGGATCAAAGTCGAAAGAATTTAGGTGTTCAATGCACCTTCACAACCTCTGATTCATATCATGATGTGTAAATATATACTTGTGTATTTTGTGGTTATTGTACAACAAAAAAGTCCCTCCATGTAAATAATTTATCCAACAAGGAAAATCAGGGAAACTATAACTAACCCAAGATCATGTGTTGGGTAGTTCCTCTAATGTGGACTCAACTGCTGAGACCTATATTCCATGAATCTGTCCCCCAGAATCAGAACTATGCCAGGACCGATACATGATGTTCCAAAAATCACAGTGTATCTTCTTCCCTGCTCTGAAAAAACTAGGACTAGTACAAAAGTAAATCTCCCATTTAGCTTTTTAAAGGTTATCTCATAGATATCTATCCACAAAAACATCACACCCACCTTATTAATTCTCTTAAGAGACCCTAATAGGTTTGATAAATTTCATATAAAAAATATTAAACATCCATACAACCCCAAGTAGCTATGAATGTCAAATAAATTCTTGGGATTGTCCCAAGAAACTATATATCTCACCTTCTCTAGGTCAACTGATACTCTTTTCTCTGATATTGTATGGCCCAAGGAGTAATTTTTTTACATCCATAAGTGGATCATTCTAATATTAGCATATAAATGATTATTTCTTAGTTTATTGAAAATGATATACAAGATGTTAGAATTTCTGTGTCAATTTAGGGAATACACAATGATATCTTCATTGAAAATAACCACAATCAAATCCAAATAAAGATTGAAAAAATGGTTCATCAAAGCAATGAGATATTCTTAAATTTTGTGAGGCTGAATGACATAACTAGAAACTCATATAGATAAATCCTTATATGAAAATCATTACGAGGTATGTCTATATGTTGAACACACTCTAGAAGATATTTGGATTTCAAATCAATTTTTGAGAACACCCGAGCTCTTTAGAGATGATCAAACATGTCATCTATCCATGGTAAGGGATATTGGTTCTTAATAGTCTCCATGTTAAATTTATAATAATATACACATATCCTAAGGGTACTATCCACTTTTTTCACAAAATGGAATGAAAAAACCCCACAAAGAAGTACTTGGTCGTATAAACCCCTTTGGTTTTAAATCCACCAGCTACCTCTTAAGCTCTTTTGACTACTTCATAGCCATCCTATAAGGAGGAATGGATATTTGTGCAGCTCATTGAACTAGCTCTATATATGAATCAACCACTTAATTAGGAGGTAAATCATAATTCTATTTAAGAAAATGCCCCTGAAATAATCTACTATTGGAGGAAATCTACTCTCACCAATAGTATATATACAAATTAGCAATCTAGGATATCATGTTGCGCAGCCCATGATTCTATGGCCTATTTCAGCACTCCTTGATATCTCATTCACCCATTTGAGTATAAAATTTACCCTCTAGTGATGTGGAAGTCACCCTCCGATGGTAGTAGACAACATATAATCGATAATGAACCCACCATTCCATCTTGAGTATTAAGTCAAACTTTATCGTCTTGAGAAAAAATATATTCTAGACAAAGTTACACCCATAAAACTAAAGGGGGAACTCCCCATAGTAATGTACATTCTTTGTTCTAATCCTCACCGGAGTTTGAAGAATATTAATGAACTCATAAATTAGAATCATGAGGCTAAGGATCCATATAATAGGTACTAATATAAAACTATACAATGCAATTATGTAGAAAATATAATATACCAACATAGAGGTTACTGGAATCATACGTCTCACTATAGAGGGACCATCATCTAGCTCTATTGGTGTAGGCTCTATAGAATATATCTGGCTATAACTGTGGACTTGTGACACAACCTCACTACCTAAAGTAAGCCCTCCATATTGTCTCGTTAAAACTAGTTTCTGGATGCTTTAATCAAGACCACCATTACAACAACCTGCTTGGTAGGTAATACTCTTGGTCCATTCGAGAAACAACGTTGTGAAACCTGCTCCCAAACCTGGTGTCAGAGTTGACACCCAATCACTTGCTACTAGAGGGAATATCCTTCATAAATGATACATGTGGCCAATCCTACCGTAGGATCGACACTCAACTAGTTCACGATCACACTAATTCCTCATGTGTCCCAATCTTTTACACAGATAAAACGAAACTACACTTTTAGCACTAGCAGCCTAGAAAGTACTCATCTCATGAGAAGCCTCAAAACTATCGTTCCTTCCACTAGTATTCAAACTAGGGGGTCATGAGACAACCCAAATCTGCACTACACCCCAAATTCCCTCATGTTCAAATATGTACTAATAATCTGATTTACTATCTCAGTATTATTCGCCAACCTAAACTTGTTGACTTGACATTTAATAGAATGTCAGATACCTTCTTTGAAGCATCTCTTCCACGATAGCACATCATCAAGGTTCATTGGCTCAAAATGTTGTAACTCTATTATGTGTGTTCAGTACTACATAACTGTCATATAACCCTACTACAGACACATGAACACACTAGTTCGATCTTCCCTCAGGGTCTTGTGGTTAAATTAGTTGTATAACCTGGTTTATAAATCTAACCATACAAAATATCACTACCTTTCACCCTGGATCAGTATATCCCTCCGGTGCTTTACTACTACATGATGCCTATGCCTATAAGTCATGAGATGCACTCTCCTCTCAAGGGGTGCATTTAGATTCTCAAATATCACAATCGAAGTCTCAACCAACATCTCAACATCATATGGACCGCTATCCCTTGAAAATGTGAGAGGATATTGATGTTGGAACACATGTGTAACCTCATCCATAGACATGGAATGTTGAGGTGCAACTAAAATTTTTTCATGAAGAGGAAAACCCCCTCGCATAACTATGCCTCAAAACGTGTGTCTGATAAAACTATTGGTGTCATAGATGGAACTATAAGAGTATCCACTGGTATCCCTTTTCCAACAGCCTCTAAATCATAATTATTACCATCCTCCTCACATATGACTAGAGGTCATTGTGGTGGAATTCCTATACTATTCCAAACACATGCCTCAGGAAATGATGATACCCATTTTCATAGCTAAAAGTGTAGTACATGTCAAAACCTTCCTATAAAAATTTCATACCATAAAATTGCGCTTAAATCCAAGATTTTAAAAATAAATAGCTATAATAATCACTAGAGAAACATCCTACCGGACACTCAAAATATGGGTCTCATTCAAGACTCTTCGTCACATGTTGAATTTCAATTTCTTTTTCATAATTATTTCACATATAATGTTAATTGATTGATCCAAATGGTGCATCACTATACAATCTATAAGGGTCCATGCACCTAATGAACTAAAATATGGTGTCCACGGAATCCACACCAAATAACATTCTACTCCATGAAACTTGAGGTCCATGACTCAGCATGAAACTATCAGATGCTTAGGGTGTCTGATGTAGCATAATCAACAAAAAACTGCTTAGGTTACGACAATTTATCTTAATACAATCATTGTTTTTCAAATCATTACATAGATATTCTAGCAAATCAGTAGGCATATCTATAATGTTACCTATCAAAATTTCATAGAAATATCAATTCATCTTATATGTCATGAAATAATGCATAAAATTTTAATTATAGAATGTTCTTAAATTATGCATCAGACGGAATACCCCAATATCATTTGATAGCAAAAAAATAGAACTCTCAATCATATTAATAATTAAATCACAATACTACTACATCACCTAAAAGTGGAATCAAATTAATTGAATAGTCAAAATCGAGAAAAAAAAAGATTTTCATTCATGGTAATTTGGATTTTTCTTGTATGTGGGTTAACTACTCCTATGAACATATCAGTTCCAAATTCCATTTCCTTCATTTCTTTTTCTATTGTCAACAAATAATAAACCCAAAAAAAATTCATCTGATACCACTTTGTAGCATCTCAGACCTGAATGCTAATGAATGGTTCCCTGATCCCAACTAGTCACATGGCCTCAAGTGCATCTCCCAAAATTCAAAATTCTACATAAGTGAAGAAAGGGCCTTGGGTATGTCAATGGGAAGACTATTTCCTCTTTCTATAGTGTAACAAACTGGTAAAAATCATACAGATCATATAGATGAAATATTATAACATCATGATAATAGATTAATAATACTAATATATGAAAATTCCAAATGGAACTTCTTATACAATGATGATCATGTCATGTATCTACAAAATAGCCAAAACTGGTATACATGGAATCAATACAATAAATGTATTAAAATACTAAAAATACCAAAAAAACTATCTTCTGATACCATCATGAGCCTAAAATCGGTCTAATTCTTCCCTACTCTTAACCTCGGAACAATGACAAGCATAGAACTATGGGTACCTTCCCTGACCCCTACCTGCATCTGTAATGTCTACCCGGGTACCAAACAATGGATTAAAGAGGGAGTGAGATACGATCCTTATAGGTAACCACCCAAAGGTAAATAACATGTCCTGGTTGTGTAATATTACAAAATGAAGTATTAGTCAATACATATCACAATAAGAAGTAAAAAAAGTAAAGTTCCCATGGGATGTATACTATAGAACAAATGATATTGTATATACCAAACATGATACCTACAAAGAATGGGTTAATATCCTATATCTAGAAGTCACAATCAAGACTGAAAAAACTAACATGGATTCTCTATAAAACTATACACATAATTCCATCCATGACACTAATATTTTACCAGAAGTTTCATAATAACCACAGTTGAGCCATATAAGAAATAATATCACATTTACCATCTTCGTACACTATAATCAATAATCCCATACCCCTTTGGGATGGAACAATAGTATATCAGACTAAGGATTCATCATTTATTCCCATGACCATCTCAATGGAAACTCAATTAGGCTTTAGCTAGGGTACAAGAAGCATGTCTAACAACCATGTCCATAGTGAGCCCGATATAGACAAGATCTAAGGTGTATCATGGCCCACAGAATCCTACAGATTTAGAATCCAAGGATCATATATGTCTAAGATATTCTCTACCATTTCCATAACCCATGGAATAGTACACACATGGAGTCCTATTTAATAATTCATCAATTCACATTAATTTTCTATTATTATACAAACACATATCGCAATTCAAATTAATATCAATTCTATGAGTTTACCCACTCATTTAAACAATTTCAATTTAAACCATTTAATCAAAATCATCAACATTAATAGGAGGAAATATACATATCCTAACAATATATTTTGTTCAATTCATTTATTAAGAGGCTTCCTCTAACTACGAATGAATTCAATCACCCGATGGGTGGTTTAACAAAGCCATACACATAAGATATTTACATGGACCACCCATGGGTGAAATTGGATTGGAAAAAAACCACCATAACATCTCAAAGGGACTTAATCAAATCCCTAACATTCTATATTTAATTTAATTCAATTGTGACAATAATATTTTGGGTTTTTCTGGAATGTCTTTGGGGCTGCAGAATGGTAACTAGCTCTATAAAGCACCAAAACACTCCTGAAATGGATAGAACACTTACTATAGGTCTGTAGTAGATTTACCATTTTTATCAGCTTATGATTCAACTCAAATTCAAAGAATCATGAAGAAAATATAAATAACCATGAAATAAGTCAAATTATATTGCATGTAAATAACTCTACTGATTCAAAGTTAAATAGATAACCACACAAAATTTATTGATTACTCACTAATGTAGATCCACCAAAACCAATGGAACATGATTCCAAGATCGAATGAAAAAATGAGATCAAAGAATATAAGTAGGATCAATGTGTAGTTCAAATTTCAATAGATTTTATAAGGGATAAAATAATTTTGAAATTATTTTTTTACAATATTTACGGGAAAATTTTAATTTCTCAAACAATTCACTGGATACAAGGTTTGGAAGCACGATTGGCCAAACCATGAACCAACCATGAACCCATTTCTATGCTAAGGGGGAACCATAACAGTCATTGTGAATGTCTTAAATAAATACTTGAAAAACTATAAACAATAGTTCTCTCAAAAACCATAGGTACTCCAACATAGGCGTGTGCCTCCAACCACATATCATCCTCATTTTGTGATAGTTCATCATTTCTAATATATAGTACTACACAGTTTCATCAAAATGAGTGTATTGGGTTAAAAAACTACTAATAACTACGTGGCCTAGTTTCTTTCCAACACGATTAATGTTTCGGGCTCCAAACAATCCCCAAAATCACCAGATACACCCGTAACCTCAACAAGTATCCACATTATTAAGTAATTATGAATTTAAACAAAAAATAAAAGGTTATAAACATCATTATAAAACCAAGTATTGTACATGTGGGAACATATATATTTAATAAATCTTTTTTAATTATGTAAATAAAATTCTCTAGAAAATTTTAAGGAACCTATTGACATGGAAGAAAAATATTACTGAATAAGTTGAAAAACAAGAATGGTTTTCCTTAAATATTAATTTTAATATCTTTAGTACATAAAGAGTGGAAAATAAAAGGAAAACATATTATTTATTGAAATAAATGTAGAATAATAAAATATAAATGTTTTTAGATAAAAATATCAATTTATTTCCCCCTCATTTACTTAAACATGAACAATCCTAAATAAAAATGAGATTATGAAAGAAACCTTTACCAAAAATATAAATTCCTTAATATGTCTTAAAAAATATTTTATAATAAATATATATTTATAAAAAATGCATTATGGAACGAAAATTATATATTTCATTCATTACATGATTTAATATTTAACTTTTTTCAGGGGTTTATTTACAATTCTTTGTTAAAATCACAATTTTGGGTGATAACTTCTTCGTTTTATATGTAAGTTTTTGTTTGGTTGTTTTTTTCCTTCCATATGTTTTCATAATTACCTCATTCTCACTATTTCGATCATGATTAAAATATTTTATAAATTAATTATATATTTATTTATAGTCATCTATAAATTAAATTTACAACAAAAGGAATTGCACCTTTCATAGAGATGGGATTCCATACAAACATATGATTTTTTTTTCACTTTTTGATGAATGAAATTAAATGAAGGTAAATAATAATTAAACATAAAATAATTTTATTTATAATTTATTTCATTTATATATTCATTAGACCCATCCTCATTTCCATCCATGTGAAATGGAAATGAAAAATGAAACACATCCATTCGTGGAGGTGGTAGTCCACACATACGTAGGGGGACATTATCATTCTCTAGATGATTGGAAGGATAGAAGGTAAATATGATATTATATTCCTATAAGTATAATTATATCATAAATATCATTTAAAAATTTTAAACTCACAATAATAAACATCCCTAAAATATGTTGAATAAAAATGAATTGTATCCCTGCATGGTTATAATAAGTCATACGTATGAACGAGTGGTACATTCACTTACAATTTGATAAAATAGAATGTGGATAATGGTGTTTTCATAATAATAATAAAATTTTAGTATAAATAGGATACTTAAGTTATTATTTCATGATAAATTAAACAATTTTAGATGATATAAAAGAATAAGTAAAAAAATAATGCGATTAGTTAATGCAATTACCACTTCTAAGAAAGGAATCTTTTATATATCCTCTAAAGGAAAACCTGGTCAGTCTTTGGGGAGGAAATCCACATATATAACATTTATAAAGTTATTTTTACATGAAATGGTTAGTGTCTAGAAGATACAGATTTCTCAAAGTGGTGTGAATAATTGAGGGAAATGGGTGTCCTTTTATAATGGAGGTAAATGAGAGACTTGGAATTTTATAAAATATTTAAATATAACCAAGTCATTCTAAATAAAAATGATTAAAAATGGATAGATATTAGTATTAGAAGATTATATTTTCAAAATAAAGTAGTAATATTAAATTTAGATAGGTTTTAGTGTAATTTAAAACATTATTTTGAGTTTAACCACTTAGTTAACTAATTATAATGTTAACCATGGTAATGACTTTTTTAATATTATAGTGTAATAATTTAACCTATAAGTTACATATCAGATCATAAATGGACAATGGAATTCATTTTAGAACATACCATATTCCCTTTTCCCTCAACAATTATTTTTATGGTTTTAGATAATTTAATAAAATATTATTTTCATAAATAACATTAATTTCAATTATGACACTATTCATTGAATTTCACTTCAAATAAATAAAAAAATATGGAATACAAATATCATATTTTATACATGAAAAATAAATTATAATTATCAACAAATATTTTTTATCATGATAAATCACTACAATTATATTACATTATATATTTTTAAAAATATTCATTTTATTATTCTATTAATTTATGAAGTATTGTGTTAGCGTTGTGTACAAATTTAAGGTAATTATTTAATCAATACAAAATATAAATAATTTACCATCCTGAAAAAAATTTCATTATTCTCAAAATAATAATTATGATTTACTAACAACTACCTTTTATCCACATGTGAACTCATATGATATATTTAAAATCATGCAATTAATATTTTGTATTTTTCATTACATTAAATATTATATAGGTAATTTTCATCAAAAAGTGTCCCAGAAAGAATTAAATTTCTAAAATAAAGTGATAATGGTCAAATTAATTATATCCTACAAGAATTAAGATGAAAAATAGTGACCTTGACATTTAGTTTTAGTCGATGTTAACCAGATTTATCCTTTACTGAGGTGTTAAATATTACTATAGTTATTATTCATAATATAAAAAAGTTAAATATTTAAAAATTTTAAACCTCTCAATCGAAAATAATATTACAATTATTAAATTTACAATATTTATAATTTGTAGAAATTAATTTTAAAATAATTTCATAAAACATTATAGAAACCACTTTTTAGGAAAATTGTGTTTTAAGCATAAAACAAGATTGATTCTTATCCAATGCATAGAAAAAACTCTAGATTAATGTAAAAAATATTAAATGAATATTTAATACATAAAAATTTCATTAAAATCATTCAACAATATTGGTTAATTTAATTTTTTATTTTAAAAAAATTTCATGAATACAAATATTTTTCTAGTGAAATAAAAAATTGACATTCAATTGATTTTTATTTTCATTTCTAATAAATTGACAAGTAACTAATTCATTTTGTACATGTATAAAAAGATATTTTCCTAATTTATTAATTTTTTATTCATTTCTACCAATTTGGATGGGAAGGTTATAAAATTTATATTTAAATAACTTTTTAATTATAGATTGAGATATATTCAAACATAGAGTCAAATTTAAAAGAATACCTCGAGGAAATTATATTTGTTTAAAAGAAACAAATCATATAATCAATGGGTGTTATAAGGTGTAATTTCCAATTATAAGACATAGCACCAATTCGTCTTACAATTTCAAAATTATTATTGTACCTACTACATAGTTTTCCATTCATAAAAAACCCTAAAACACCTTTCCATTTATACACATTTAAGAAAACATGATATCCTAGTAGCAATTAGAAATCCTTACTTAGGTTATTGACTTAAATGTTTTGTCTAATTTTAGATGGATTAATATCATTCTAAATGGCCTTAATATTATTTTTTGTGTTCTTTTTGTGACCGTGTCCTGTGGTCTCCTTTTTACCTACTATTTTTTGAAAAGTCATTGTATGAAATCTCTTACCAAACAATGATTCATATAGAACAATTTAAATGCCTGAATGGAAGCTATTATTTTATGATAATTAAACTAAAGGTAAATATTGATTCCCATTTCCTTAAATTTCACGTGTTCTTGTCCTTAAGATGTCTTCCAATTTATGAATAGTACTTTTGGACTACCTATAAGTTTAAGGATGATTGGATAGGATCATATATAGCTCATTGTTTGGATCCTTCTGAAAACACTTCTAAAATTCTATATAAACTACAGATCATCATCATATAAAATTTAAATACGTGGAATAAGAAGGATGACAACATCTTTAATATAGATAAGTGTGAATCTCCCAAGTAGTATATATTCTATTAAAGAATGAAAATATACAGACATGGAAATGCGGTAAAAAATAACCCATATGACATCATTCTTTCTCACAATCTTTAGAAATCCAGGGAAGAAATATTTAATAATGTAATTCGATTTCAATATATGAATAGGTAATAGTTTCATGAATCATTTATGTTTTTTTATCTCATCTATTACCTTTTAAAAAACTATGCATATTGATATATTGTATTCAAATTCCCATTTCATGTTATCCCAAAAAATATGATTCATGAAAACATGATGAATTTAGGTACTATTGAGGTGTATTGAGAAATTTCACCCATACGAATCATCTTATTACTCAATTTCCATCTCATAAATAGATGTAACACAAAACCTCTATCCAAATATCAAAATAGCATATTTATAGATAAATTATACTAAATTCCCTATCATTTGGGATATAGATTTTCAATTGAATATTCTCATCATCAACCTATTTTTTTAAAATTTACTAATAAGGATGGTTTGGAAATAGTTTGCAATATATTTATTGTTTACACTTCCGTAAGGATTTAAATATCAATATTTACTAAATCCTTGAATATATATTCTCTTTAAATCACAATGTTCGCGAAAACTCTATGATATTTCTAACTCAATACATCAAAAACCTTATTTGTCTTCAAGGGAAGTAGTTTATTAAAAAATTCTAATCCATGAGTAGTTCTAACCATGTACTTTTCCACATACAAAGATTATTATATGAGAAGAATTCTTTTAAACATTGGGGATCTATATTTATTCCAAATTTTTTACCATAAAAAAATGACTCCTTATCTTAAATGAAATGATTTCAACTTCCAACTAAAAATTTGGAAGGATAAATATAGTCCAGAATATTTAACTTTCTTGACACATAATAAATAACTCTATCATTATGAAAAAGGAAACATCCATGAAATTTATTTGATGAATAACTACATATAAAAAACTTATTCCTTTCTAATTGTAAATTCAATATTAGTGCACTAACGAGTATCCACGTTTTTTTAAATATTTATTTACATTATTTTGAACTTAAGAACTTAACCATTTTACATGTCAACATGGTTAATGGGTTAGCTAATCGAGTAAACATTTAAACAATATTTATAGTGAAATGATAATATAAGGAAACTATGTATACTAGTTATATTCATTGGAATTATAAATTACATTACCCTCATTATCTTTAAATGATCAACTGATATTCCATGCTTAGAGATAATATGGACAATAAAAGAAATTTCCAAAATCCAAAATTCATTTTTTCTAAATTTTCTATATAATTTCATTTCTCTATGAGTCTTAATAATTATTCTCAATTGAATTTTATTCTCATAATAGATTTTAGAGTATATCAATATGTCATTAATAAATACCACTATGAAATTATTGAGAAGATACCTAAAGAATATATCAGATCCATAAAAAGAGTATATTATTCAATCCAAAGGGAATTACTATAAATTCATAGATTCCATATCTCATATGAAATTCTAATTTTTTGAATATTATTTTTCATTACTCATATTAGATGATACCTAAAATAAAGATCATTATTTGAAAAATATCTAACTCCTAGAATTTGGTCAAATATATATCAATGTAGGAGAGATGATACTTGTTCATTACAAATATGGATATTTTTTCCCTATAATTGATTCACAAACTCATAGAACAATATTTTTTCATAAAAAAAAGGATCGCCATGGTGAAACCTAAGGGCTTATAAATCAATTATTAAATAACTCCTATAGTGGTTTATTTAATTAAACTAATTCCACTATGTCAACCCTATATGGATTATTCAATAAAATTTCATAATTAAAGATAAAATAAATGAAAAAAAAAATTAAATTTGTACTCTACTTGTTGTCCAGGATGTTCTTCAACAAACATGGAAATGTATTCATTCACAATAGGTACACCCTCTATTATAAGGATTTCTTTTCCATTCATTGGTTGTGTCTACTCTTCTTCTCTAATAATTTTATTAAGGATAGATATTGGAGGTGGATTCAAATATGATTTAGATGATATAGTCTCCCCTATGAAAATGTGGGATTCCATATCTTCAATAGAAATTTCAACATTCTTATCTTGATAAAAAAATTAGATTAAAACTTGTAATAAAATTTATACCAAAGATTATATAAAAGTCAACCAAATGTGTGTTGATCATGTTTAATAATAGGATAAGGTTATGTGTCATAATGGGAACAAACTAACATATTGTTGTTGTTGTAAAATTTTAATTAGGTTTATTGAATGAAATTCACATTCAATGTTTCAAGGAAAAATATATCTTTTTAAAAAATCATGAAAGACATAAAAGAGTGTAAGGAAAATAAATGAAATAATGATTTCGAAAAAATTTATGCTATGATCAATACACCAACCACTATATATTCCAGAACATCAGCCTCAAATATAGTGATCACATAATCTTTGAATTACTCCATTTGACATTTGTGATGGAAATTCACATGATGATTTAGGAATTTATTCAAATAGTTCACCATATAATTATATTTACATAATTTAAAATAGGAATATTGTTTTTTCCCATTAAAATACAAGCGTGATGAAATTTCCATCCATGCATAAAGATAATCTCACTCCCAGGAAGCATGTTCCATGGATTTTCCTTTCATAATTATTATGTGTTTGAAATTCAATCGACCCCTTATTATCTTATTATATACATAATTTTATAGAGTTCCCAATCACACATTTATTTTTTATTTTATATTGAAATGAAAAGTGTAAGATAATTATTTCTAGGTCTTGATAGAAATTATAAGTATATCCTAATATATAGAGAATTTATGAGTGAATAATTAACTTTTAAATCTAGAATGTATCCTATTAATGAAATGAATAATGTTAGTCCTTAGGTTATGCACATAATCAATAAAATTACTTTCTGGCCATGTAAATTTAGACTCATATTTAACAAAGATTTCACCTAATTTTTTTTAGTTTGAGGAATTTACACTAAATATTAGCTCACTACTCATGAAGAAGGTATTTTCCAAGTAATATCTCTTTATGAGTATTACACACTAAAGTATTTATTTTCCCCAAATCCATAGTGTTCTAGATCAATGACTATGACTAATCATCATGAAATATATGTGGAGAAACCTCCATGATATATTTCTTCCTTTCACTAATTACTGAAGTGAGAAATATTTTCTTTGGGGACATGATCCATTTCATAGCTACTAAAAGAATATTATTCCAATTTAATGGTAGAGGTTTCTAACACGTAAAGTGGTCTAACATTTTTTCAACAAATTAAGGTTTAATAAGATATTCTATATGATCAAGGTTCCCAGACATAATATGAGTTATTTAACCCAATATTGTTTTATTTTGATCAGTTCTAGATCTGTCTATAGATTCAGTATTATCTTTATTATCTTCCTCTAGAGGGTAATAGATACATATATTGTGTGAACTTATATAGTTTACATTTCTACCACTAAGAACCATTTTTAAACAATAGAATATTATGAATTGTCTAATAATATATTTTCCATCACTTCATGATAGTATACAAAGAGTGTGAAAATAAACAATACAATATATATTGGGGGAGTATTTCTAGGTTTGTTATTTTACAAGCACTCATCATACCCTAATAAAGATCAAGTTAATTCTCAATCAAACGCTTTCAAAATTATTAAGCTTTGGTGAATCTCAGACACAACCACATCAGCTTTCCAATTGCAGTAAAAGGATGTATTTTCCAGGAAAACCACGTAATATATAAATTACCAAGACGTATGGATATTATACTGTACATAGAGTTATTATCAGATACATTCATAGGGATATGTTCTCCAATAAATGTTATTTAATTTTTTTTCCTAATGTTCATACTAATATTCTTTTGATGCCTACCGTAACACCCAATCTGTACTAACTCCAGTATGATCATTATTTTCAACATTAGAACAAAATATAAGGGATCATATACACATGAATGTTATTGTTTAGTATATTTAGGAGACTAAGTATATATATGATTCTCATGATAAATTAGAAAACATGATATTCAACATAAAAAATTCAAGTGAGATTTTTTTATTTTTTCTATTAAATCCCTAAAAACACTCACAAACCCTTTTTTATATCCATAGAAAAGGCAACATAGTAAGGGTTAATATCAAATTCTAAATAAGGGAATGTGTAAAATATAAAATTTCATAGAATAGATAATTATCAAATAATATTATTGAGGAAAATAATTTTAAAATATTATATAAAAATAATATATTAAAAGGAGGATAAATCCATTGATGATATAACCACATAAATAATCACATGGATAACAAAAACTTGTTTTATAATGATTGAATTCACAATGAAATATATTATAATTTCCCCATGAAGGCTTGGTACCAAGAAATTGAACATAAATAAGAAATTAATATGCATGATACACAAAATAGTTTGTCTCATGGGAAATATTGATGCATCGAGGGGAAATACCTAGCCCCAACCATCATATACTAAGTCCAATGCATTCACCATATGAAGGGGTTGTAAATAAATTATATATTTTATAAATTAAAATATTCATATTGAAATTATATAATAATAAATGTTAATATTTGACCCAATAAATAAATATAACATGATTATAAGATATTAAATGTAATATTGAAGGTTGAATAAAATTATTATACACCAAGTATAGAATAAGATTAATCAATAGATGTTGACATGGATGATAATAATTATAAAATATCCATTGATGATTTATTAAGGACACCTCATTTTCATTTAGAAATCACATATTGTAATAATATATAAATTTTATGTTAAATAATAAACAAAATTTCTTACAAAATACTCATCAAAACTTTTAAAGTAATCTGCCAAAAAATACTATTCATAATGGCGGGAAAAACTTTTTTAGTGGTAAATGATAGAACACATATTACGTTTTGAATTTTAATAAAATTGTCATCATTAAAAAAGAGAAAAGAAGATTCCCTTTAAATCATTTCATAGAAAGGTAAATTATGTTAAAAAGTAATCTAATCAATTAATACTATATATTAATAATATTTTCGAAAACATTTTTGAAGAAAATATGGATTGGAACAAGATGATTCCTGACTGAATTTGAAAAAGTTAGTTCTGGTTTAATTTAGTCTTTTAGTATTTACGAGTTCCAATGAAGGTAAAAATGAAAATAATAATTAAAAAAATTGAAATAACCATAAAATAATAAAATATTTTTTTATATATAAATACCATATAATTCCTCTAATATAAACTTAAACATAAAAATTCTCAAATAAGGATGAGATTTTGAAATAAACCCTTGATGGGGTTTGAGGATCATTATAAGATCATTAAAACAAATTTATAATATGTTTCAATTCATTTTAAATATATTATTGAACCATATAAGTCAGATATGGTCCACTTATAACATTGAAACATCATTTTATTAATAATCCCTTATAAAGTTCAACATTTCCCAATGTTATCTGTTGAGGTTTTCATATATGTTTCAGTTCTATAGTTTTGGTCCTCATATCATTCACCAAGATACATTACCTATAGAATTTATATAATAAGATAAATATTATATATATTAATCATATATATATAAATATTCATTCTTGAATGGAATACATGAAAAATGAATCTCATCATTTTCTAGAGGTGATAGTCCACAAAAATGCACGAGCAACACTACAACGTTTTAACCTGTGGTATGGTAAGAAAGTAAATGATATATTTTATTTACATAATAATTTTTTGAAATATTATATATATTTTTTATTTATAATATTATATAATTTTATTTGTAATTATGTTCAACCATAATAGGCAGTGATGAAAAAAATGAAATACATAGTCTTTGTGAGGCAGTAGTTTGCATGTACGCATGGAAGATGTTTTTATTTTTTATAATATATATAATTAGATAAAAAGGGTTGTAAAATAAATGTAATAAAATTAAATTAAATTATATATTATGATGTTATTATATCAAAATTATTATGAAAAGGTGGAATAAGTTATAAAAAGTAACAAAAATAAAACACTCGGTTAAGAACTATACCTCTTCTCTAGAAAACATCATTGGGATTATAACTAACACCTTTTTAGGTTGATATTTTTATTAAAAAATCAATTATATGTGGTTGTATTATAGGAATGGATTTGGGTATTACTTATCATATCTAGAGACTCATATAGTATGTGGAAATTAGGATATGTGTTGACCTTTTATTAGGAAGGGAGAGGACACATTTGGAACTTGTTTTCCAAATATTGAAATATATTAATGTATTAATCTAGAAAGGGTGCTCTAAAATAACTAACTAAAGAATTGAATATGAGATATTGTCCAAATATGATCAAAAAATTATATTTAGAATGTTTTTAGGTTGTTTTAACCCTTATAAATTTAGTTTTAATTCTTTAAACCAATTTTAATTATTAATGTTATAACATTCATTTTTCAAAAATTACGAATCAAAATGAATCAAAATAAAGGTGGAGTCCTTTAATAAATTTATGATGACCTAAAATATTTAGTCTATTTTATAAAATTTACATTCTATGTATGACATAAATTAATTTAAAACAAGACCATAAAACAAGATGAAAAAATATGTTAGAAATATACTTACCCCAAGAATAATAATTATTTCAAAATAATAAAGTATACTATTGGTCCAAATGAATATAATGGATTTTTTTTAAATAATAGGAGACTTATTTTTAAATAGAAAACCCAAATAATAAATTATCTTATTATATACATGATTAAGTGGAAATAACTAAAAACGTTTTTTTAAATAACATTATTTAGATTTCAAAAATAGTAAGAGACAATTTCTTATTTCAAGATTATATTTTTAAAAGAATTATATTGATTCATTGATATATATTTTTCTAGAATAAATTCTTTGATGAACTTATGAGTTATTATTACATCATTATAACATCCTAAAAGTAATTGTTTGTGTAAAATAATAATTTTTCAATATTTACCAAAAAATCAACCATTATTAAATAATATCATAAATTATATCTAAAATAATATGTAATTTATAAAATTAAAAATTATATTCATTTAATCAATTTAAATTTATAAATTATTGGAATTTAGTTTCTAATTAAATTCTTAAAAAGTCCATTTAGAATATACTATTGTTTCTCTTGAATGAAAATTATACTATAATTGGAACTCATATGTTAAATTATTATTGTGTAGATCCTAATGGAACATAGTTAAAAATGGATGAATTATACAATGATGACATTTTACCAAAGATAAACCTAATGGGATAAGATATGGTGTGTGAACTATTTTGATTATACAAAATTGGCTCTCATAAATTATGATTTATAACATGAATTTTGTTCTATCTAAATAATAAACCAATAAAGAGATATGTGCACTTTGATGTGAGTTTTGGTGAAAAATATTATAAAATAACGAAAATTTAATTTCTTATGTGTCATTAATGTGTGTAGAAATAGATCTGGTAATTATTGAACTGAATGATAATTCTTTATATGTGTGAAAATTTAGTTCATCATGATAATGGGTCTAAGGGAAACAAATAGTCTATTAAAAATCACTGATTTAATTTCATAGAAATTAATAATTATGTGAATCAATGCACTAATCCAATGGGCAATTGGGATAATAGTCCCTAAGAACCACCTTGACTGTGAGATTAATGAAAATAAAATTCAATGACCATTGTGAAAGTGGATTGTGATAATTCAAATTATATTTTTAAATGTATTTTGAAATATAAGTTCCAACTATATTTTTTATATTGAGTTACAAATAAAAAAAATGTTAGTATGATTATTATTTAATCATCTTTTAGGTTTTTGGGAATTTACTTTTTAATATTCTTGCTTTCACATACTTAAATGCGGTAATATGAATAGATTAACAATCTTAAAGGGATAATATTAGTTTTTTATTGGTAAATATAACATCACATCCTATATCAACCCATGATCATTTATCTATTTTTTCAAGGAACATCCAACATAAATTACTTTTATCATATATGTCTTGACACCCAATCATCTGTTTCTTAGTATCTAAAACAGAAAGTTTTATATCTCATTAGAAATTAATATCAGAATCCTTTCTAACTTATAGATACACTCAAAAAATTTCTTTAGAATCATTAATTTAAAAATTTCACTGATTTAATTTTTTTAGGGGAGAGAATATCCCATGATTAATGATTATATAGTTTTCATTCCTTTATATCCTAATGTGTTTTATAGCCTATTTATTAGGAATCAATAAACTAAAATGATATTCCACATAAGAGATAAATATAATTATAAAAATTAATTAATAATAAATTTCCCATTTAATAGAAATATTATAATTAATCAGAAATTCATACAAAATACGAGAAGAATATTTTATGTTTTAAAAATAAACTTTTCAATTAAAGTAGTTTTTCTTAGGTATTTTATTTTCATTTAAATTTTAAATTTATAAAATTTAGTATTTTAAATTTTTAAAATTAATTTATCATTCAAATTATCTATATCAATGTTTACATAGAATGAATTTTTTTATTTTTATTAGATACCTGATTATAAGATGAATAGTTAAATATATATTTTTAAATTTTTTTTTATTAATTTCTCTATATATGAGAAATATATTTATTTATAATTTATAAAATATATTTTTAGGGAAAAAGTTATAATTTGAATGATATATTTTTAAATTTATTAAACCTATATTAAACATATATAACAAAATTAATATTTTAATTATAATGAAATGGTTTTTAGATCTTTTATTTTAAATAAATTATTTAATTTTATTTTTTTGCCTATATTTTAAAGCCACATGAAATTATAATTATTATAATAAATTATTTTTTATCTTGAAAATAAAAATATATTTCTAATTTTTTCCTTTACATAAATTTTAGACGTAAATAACAACTTTTCCTGAAAACCATTATTTTTTCTGTTATGTGCATTTATTTTTAAATTAATCTTTCATGTAGTTATAAATATTACAGGATAAAATTATTTTCATATTACAAATTTGATTGTTCAAATTAAGAAAAAAAATATTTATTTTATTTTTCCTCAATAAAATTATTTAATATGGTTAAAAGTTAATTAATATGGTTAGATATGAAATGGTAAAAAGTGATTTAATAAGACTAAATGCCAAAAACCTTTTAAATAAGTGTTTCCAAATTTATTATTCAGTTGTGTCCCAACCAAAATTTACCCACTCATAATTTTCCCTTTTCATGTCTTTTACCCTTTAGTATAAAATTCTTATTATGGAAAATTTAAAGGGATCTTCCAAAATTTTCCTCATCTTCACTGATATTAAGTGATATTTAGGTTACATGAAAAACCCCTATTATCAAAAAAAAAAATAATCAAAAAAATATTAATAATTTTCTATCCATGAGTTTTAAACCAAATCCATTAATCGTTTAGTCACCACTAGGATTCTTAAAGTCTTCATTTCCAAGGATATATCTATGAGAAAACTTAAACTCTCGAACTAGGCATTACCTCATTTGTAATGATTTATTCTTAATATTACTCTTAAAAAAACTTCTAAAACACTTAATTTGGTTAAATTATTATAATTAACAAATCAATATTTTATCATATTAATGTAATAATGATTATCTTTTCATTTCTATCAACTAATAAAAATATTGCCATACCGATAGTGTGTTTGTGCGGACTACCTCCCCTAGGAGTTGACGTATTTTATTTTACATAAATTGTTATAAATTATGGTTATAATGGGGTAATTACTGAAAAAAACCATTATATACAATAAAATTGTTATTATTAAATACAAAAAACAGTTTTTCGTTCAATTCCATCCAATTCATTGGAATATATAAATTTCATCATGTGTACAAACATACCACCACCTCCATGAATGACATGTGTTATTTTACAAAACCACACAACATTTATAGTCATACAATTTTAATTAATTAAATCATATTATATTTATAACATTATTATTATTCTCAAATAATAATAATATCCCAACCCTAGTTCTATTAAATGAATAAAATAAAAATGTTATATGTGCGTATGTGTGGACTACCACATCCAGGAATGTGATTTATTTTATTTTTGATCTTTTTTATTTTATTATTTAAAAACACGTCCCAAATATTATTTAACAGATTAATAAAATATAATAATATCAATTTAATAATGTAATAAATATTTTATAACTAAATCTCCCCGTAATCATACATATGCATTTTTTATAGCTTGTTCATTTTGTTGATGATTTAACAACCTACATGAATGGTGCTATTGAATTATATAATTAGTGAAAATGGAAAGCTAATTAATATTAATATTTAATAATAATTACTAAATATGTTTTTTCGGATTTTTTAAGTATAATAATTGACATTTTACAGGTGATGTTAATAAAATACCTGCATTGTATATTTAACTTCCCAAAATGAACATGGCATGTTACATTTAATATTTGGAATCCAATTTAGACAGCTAAAAAACTATAATAATTTCTTAATATTTTAATAATAAAAGTTGCAGTGTTCTATAAATTCCATTATTATAATGTAATTTCACTATAGATTTTACTATTTTCAATATATAGATAGAGTTACTAAAAAATTAACCGAACAACATTGATCTATCATCAAAATAGAAAACTATATAATTAATAAGTATCATATGTTAATGGTGATTGAATATAATAGGAAATATAAATGAATAATTTTCATAACAAATTTTTAAGAAACATAGTTTAATTATCCAGTATGTTAGTCACGTGATCATATATAATCAAGGCCAAGGTATGTGGTTATTTTCTAAAATTTAATTTCTTGAGAAGTAATTACTATTTTCACCATGGAATCATTACTATGGTCTGGTTACTTCATAATTAAAGAGTTTTACAATATTCATGAATTTCTTTGTGGTATTATGTGCCATATCATGTTTTTATTTAAATGGGATTTAATTCAATGGATACTATGTTTATAATGGATTTTTTATAAATCAAATTTCATTAATTTAGTTACAAAAATTTATTATTGAAAATTATTGCCCCATATTTTATTTTTACCTTATTAATATTTTTTAATATATATACTCCTCATTTTTAATAGTTATTTGATGATTCCATATAACCTCATTGTACAATGAGTCATACCTCAGAAATAATATTACATAAAAGGGGTTTATTCTAAAAACAATTTCCCCTTGAAATATATTTATTATTATACACAATTATTTCTTTATAATGGTATATGTACTTCCACTTTTACTATTTTAAATATACAGAAATAATTAGGAAAAATTAATCAACCATCATTGAGTAAGAAACATTTGCAGAAATCTTATAACAAATAAATACTTTATGAAAATTTTAAAAACCTAGAATTTTAAATATATATGAATTACGTTCATATTAGTTTTTTTAACAAACATAATTTTTTTATATAGGAGGTTAAGATATTGAAAAGAATTAATCAAGAATAAGGTATGACATTATTGGATCAAATTTAATTTCATCAGACATATTTCTTATTTTTCACAATCACTTCATTACGATGGTTTAATTACTGCTTTATTATATTAATTTACCGTATTTATATAGTGTTTATGTATTTGAGAGATATAATGTGCTCATTTTTTTAAATGGACTTCAATTTAAATGATACCAAGGTTCTAAGGATTTTTTCTTATATAATTTCCTTCCACTAGATTAAAATATTTTTCATTTAGTTACTTTTTTTATCATGTTTGATTTATAGTACAACAAGAATATTTTATAATTTATTTACTCTTACTTTTATAGGGCTATAATGTTTTTTCTTATATCCTCATTTTCAGATTATTATTTCCTCAAATATTATTTTACTTAAAAGGGGTTTTTGGTAAAAAAATTCAATCCTTGGGAAATATTTATTATTGTAGATAATTTTTTCTTTGTAATGGAATACCTACTTCTAATTTAATATTTCTAGAATGATCCTATAATTATTATAGATATATATATTCCTATTAGTGTTTAATGTGGATTTCTATCCTTTAAAGTGTTTTGATTTGAATGTTTCTAACATCATAAGTTTATTTGTATCTATTTTCAATTGTAAGAGACATGCATGACATTGAAAAACACAATTAAATTTATATGGTGTATTAAATTACATATTAAGTTCAATTATAATAAATATATTTCATTTAATAATATTTTAATTTCATGGAATCTCTCTCATATACTATTGATTATTATACTTCCATTACCATTGGGGTGTTTGCATTACAATTTTCTTCTCTAGGACATGATTTATACTCGCCAATTACTTCCTATTTATTATAAATATATTTCCCTTGTATTAGATCATAAATATTTTTATATAAATTTTTTCTCAGTGATTAAATTTTTTGAAATCAAACACATTATATTTATTCTCAAATCATCAATTGTTATATGTATTATATCACTTTAAATTCCATTTTAATTTAAATATCATATTTTAAATCACATTGTTTGAGGTTAACATATATATATTATCATACATTATTTTATTGGTAAAATTATTGACATAATTGTATACCATTAATCCACTTATTTCTTGTTTTATGAATTATTACATCGAAATCTATTCCAATAATTTATTGGATAAATATTGACCTCCTCCATAATTTTTATTTCAATAAAAATGTTTATTTATTACTAAAAATTATTTTTTAGGCATTTAATTTTATATTGATTCATTCAAATGATTAATTAATTATACTTATATTCCCTATATATTATTTATAGTTATCACATGATAAATTATTATCATTGATTATTATTGCTTATATTTATGCATACTGAGAGTTTGTGCTAGCACCGTATGATGTTTATATTTGCATTGTTTGTGAATAATCTTATTACTCATGATATGTATAACATGATAAATTATGTGGATAATTTGTTTTATATATTAAATAATTATTATAGAATAAGTATTTTCTTATATAGTGAAAAAATGTTAATTTTATGATAAAGACATGGTAGTGGTTTGTTAAATTGTTTCCCTCTCTATAAAAAACTCTAAATATAAAAGGTAAATATAAATTTTTGTACTCTATATTTGATTCTGATATTGTGATTATTGATGGTTAAAATTGGGAGACATCAGTTTTTTTTTCAAATCCTGTATGTAAATATGGTGTTTATTTTAACTATATTCTAGGAGATCATGTCTATGAGGCTATGTTAATATTTCCAAAAAAATTATTCCAAAACTGAATTATTTTTCATGGAACCATTAAACCATTGAGAAAATATTTCTCAATAAATTTCTCATATAATAGACAATTAAAATATCCCGTGAAATTTAATGTTGAATCGTACCTCATATGTATCATAATTTTCTTAATAAATTTCAAACATACAAATAATTTTTCACTATATAGAATATATAATATTAAATGTAATATTCCCATATGTTTATAAAATAATAACATTTATAATTTTAGATAATAAACTATTGAATATGTAATAATAAACACTTTAATATGTTAGAATAAATTTGATCGATTATTTATATGTATTTAATTTTACTTATGTAATTTTTAACATGTAAGAGAAAGTATGAGTGAAATTCAAAACATAATATCTCATACTCAGATTAATTGGGATATATAAAAATGAATTTTAATTACCCTGAGCATGTAAGACAAATACCTTTTTAGAATTATTTATATGAAATAGAAAATATCATTCTCAACTAAAAATATATGACATAATTAATTGAAAATTAATACTAATATATGAAAAATTTATAACATTCAATGAAAATGTTATACTAAAATTTCATTTAATAATATACTATACATGTTAAAATTAATAACAATGGAGTTAAAATATAATGTTAATTTGATAAACTTGAATAAGTAGGTAAATATAATAACACCCCTTCAAATTAAATTCATTATATAAAATACGATATTTTATTTTTATAAAAACAAGGTATATTTCAGTTTATATTAGATCCCACCCACCCACCACCATGAACACCAACTATCCAATAATTTTCCCCATTTTTTGGTTCATAAGCTTATAATTTTATAACAGTTAATTTTAAAAATTATGAAAAGAAAATGTAAATAACTATTTGAGAGAGTACAATTTGGTGTTAGTATTATAATTCTCCCCCTTTTCATGACATAACTAAAATTAGTGTTAAATAAGTTGTACAATATTTTTTGAAAAATATTTTAATAAAAAATTTATTGAAATGACCTCTAAAATGAGCAATAATTCAATATTGACATGTATTGAATATGATAAATAGAAATAATGTTATTTGAAATAAAGAATTAAATATTCACAACGAGATGAATTGTGAATCATTTGGAATTCAGATTTGGATTTTAGGGTTAGGAATTTTTTAATATATTACATTTCAATCTTAAAATATATACTCTACCAAAGGTAATGATTCTATTACAAGAATTATTTTTGTCTCTTAAAATCCAGAGAACTTGAATTTGGTTTATAGACCTTCTATAAGTTTTCAAGTATCAATCGTGTCACTCTTATTCTTTACTAATCTTAATTGGAGTTCACACTACCTCTTTCAACTTATTCATATATGGGTTTGAAGGTTGAGAAAAACTGGATGGAGGTTTAGGTTAAAGAAGAGTCATAATAAGTATATTATCAAAAATCAATACCGTATTCTTCGATATTGCCACAAAACACCTCTTTTGAAATTAATAATATTTCATTGATATCCCATTATATGATTATTGTTAACAAAAAATCGTTTTTAACTACCCTGTAAATGTATAGTGCTTATAGAAAAGAATTGAGTAAATATATTCTTTTCATTGAGATTATAAAACTAATTTCCAAAGAAGTATAATCCTTATTTTATTTCATCTTTAGTCAACTCAATAATAACTTCATAGAATTTAATCATAAAATAATTATTTTAAATTTTAACTTTCGTTAATTTGGTGTAAGATAATAGATTCAACATAGAACTTATAAATTTTATACTACCATTTGATTGAAATTTTTTCAATAAATCCCCCAAATGTTTCTTAGCATACGAAATAATTATACAAACAATACCCAAAACAATTCTCTTATTTGTTTTCCACCTTTATAGGTTTCCATTTATATATAATATTATTCAATATCCCCCACTATATATTGAAAAAGATCAATTTTGTTTCCAAATTATATGATCCATGGTCAGTGTATTTGATGTAAATATTACTAGACATTTTATACTAAAATCAACTTTCCTTTACAACATACTTTACCACTTTTAGATGTCATAGAAGGAGTTTCTTGTTAATCCTTAATATAATTCTTATTAATCATAAGGGTCCTACATTCTTCATGAAATATAATATGATATTTAAATAAAAATTAATTGTTAACATGTGACTATTTCTTGATACATTCAACATCTAAAACATGTGCTTTATAATCCTCATCATTAAAAGATTCTCTACATGACATGAATTCTTATTAATTCATGATAAAAAATGATTATGTTTCTTTAAAATCATTATTATATTAAAAAATGTTATAGTTAATTTGACATTAGTATATTATAGAATCTATATTATATCCCATAATAATAATATGATTATTGGAGATTAGTTCCCTAGTCATAACTTGTTTGGATTCATCAATTAATTAATTTTTTAAACCATGAAATTTTATTTGGACACTATATCACACTATAATGAAACTCTTCTATTATTTATTATTACTAGATTAGATGAATAATTTAAATTGTATAATATTTTTTTAAAGGATTTCATCAATTTTGTAACATATATTGGAACCCCTGTCTCAATAGATTTTTTTTTATTTTTAACAAATTATTTATCTTTCATTATATAACTAAATACATAATTATTGTTTCTTTAATGTCTATGAAAACATGTTTATATATATTCATTAGTTTGTTTTGACTTGTAATTAATTTTTTCAATTCATTAATATCTATTTCGGATACTATGAAAGATTCCCTTCATCAAAATTTCCTTATAAATAGATATGTTCTTCAATTTATTCAGATATAACATTGTATATATTAATCCAATATTCAAGTTATCAATTTCATCTTACAAAATATGAAATATTTAAAATACACTAAATAATCAAATTAAAAACAATCACTTTTCATCAACTATAGTTGAATAAATTTCTTCATAAAACAATAATTTTATGCTTTATATAGTTTTAATAGAAATGTTTTTCTCAAAACAATCATCCTCTAACTCCTTTTATTAATTGTTGAGATGATATGTGGAGTATGATATACTCTATAGTACCAAATGTAGAATCAAAATAATATAGACACCGAATGAAGTATCTATTAACTCTCAAAATACAAGAGTGGGTGAATTGTATACCTTAAAAAATACTTTGGAACTTTTAAAGATGTTTATGTTTAACAAGGTTAAACAAGGTAATTCACAAAAACTCTAGTTCTACACACATCCATGATTCCAGAAATATGATTTTGAGAAAATGATTCTAGAAAGATGGTTCCAGAAAATGAAACATAATGAAAGTTTACAAAGATAAAGATTCTACCTTAAAGCTTAGAGAATCTTACTAAATTATAGTATACAAGTACAATAAAGTATAAGATAGTTATACTTTCCTCAACAATAAAAATGCAATGGAAAACTTGAAACAAACAAAGTAACAAGTAATAAATCTTTTAACCCAAAGAGAAGGGTATGCAACAACCTTGGATAAATGTCCTTTGATTTATACTTTCAAGAATGCCTGTCTTACCCACACCAGGGTAAGCCCTAGATAAAAAGATTGGAGTCTCTCTTGTTATCCCCGGAAGACCTCAAATTCAAGGTAGTCGGCACCTCTGTCTTCCTCATCAAGGAAGTACTAGAACTTTATGGTAGTCGACATATCTGTCTTCCTATCCCTGGAATTCCTCGAATGTAATCAACAACATTCAGAGTCCCACAAATAAAATCGGAACAAGACATTCAGTACTCACTAAGAATGAGAGTCTCTCTCTAGAAATCACTTCAACATCATGTAATCTCTAGATTCATAGAATAGTGTTGAGGTCTTTCAAATGAGAATCTATTTATAGGCACACTCCAACGGTGGGCTCCCTCCTCCAATGGTCATATTTTTCCATGAATTTTGGAGGGACCTGTACACATGTCACTTAAACAATGGTTATTTAGTAACTAAATACAAGACATAGTTCTATAACAATAAAAAGTGTAAGCAAAAATATGGGTAAATAACCAAAATCAAATATTCGGAATTTAAGAAAATAAATCATTGGAGTCTTACCAAAAACACATTCGGTGTCTATAATACAAGGATATTTGGATTCAGTTCTCTAAGGAATTCAGATCCTAAACTCTATAAAATTTATGTGTCGGAATTTTATGGAAATGTGGAATCAGGATGCACAAGAATTAAGAATCAGAAGTTACAAAGTTCAGAGTCAGAATTCCTGAGAATTTGGAGTTAGCACTTACAATGTTTGGAGTAATAATTCATGAGAATTAGGAGTTAGTATTTACGAAGTTTAGAGTCTAAATTCAAGGAAATCGGAGTTAGAACTCAACAGAGTTCAAAATATGAATTCAGAGAACTCAGAGTCAAAACTCAGAAAAGTTTGGAGTCTGAATTCAGAGAACTTGGAGTCAGAAATCAGAAGAGTTTGGAATCTGAATTTAGAGAACTCGAAGTCAGAACTCAGTGGAGTTGAGAGTCTGAATTCATAGAACTCAGAGTTAGAACTCAGAAGAGTTTGGAGTCTGAATTCAGAGAACTCAGAGTCAGAATTATGATCCTAAAAATAGAATACGCTTTATCTAGGTATTATATGAATCCGAGGTTTTAGATATGAAACAAAATTTTACACATAAAATTTAATGAACAATGAAAAACGTGGTAAGGATAAATTTCCTTGGGGAAGGAAAATTTTCCTTAAGAAAGTAAAACATAGGGTAAAATGATATGAAATTTTCCTTGAGATAAGGTGTTTGCAATTTTCAAAACATTGGGATTGGTAAAGTCACAAGGAAACCTTACTGACTCAACAATCTCCCCAAACATGATGTAATTGAAAATTCATATGAAAACCTTATTGACTCAACAATCTCACCATTTTTGGAAAGAACAAACATCCTTATGAAAAAGAAAATAATAACTTAGAAAATATTTTTCTAGAATTTGGAAATAAAACTTATATCCCTTATCATATGGGCAAAGATGAATACCAATAACTCCACTTTAGGCTTTGGAACACTAAAGATCATATTCTAGATTTCTACAATGAGAGTTTTCATTATCTTGAGTACAAAAAATCTTTGTAATGAAAACCACCCCTTAGATAAACTCTCCCTTACTCAGGGATATTTATTCTTTATATAGTATTATTTTTTCCTTTCTCCCCCTATGTGATTTTCAAAAAGAATTTGAGGGAATTAAGAAGAAATTATGGTACCTAAAATATTTTTTCAATTGATCCAATAGACAAGAAACAAAAAAATTAATTATGATTAGAATGAATTTGTACAAGGAAGAAAAGTACAAAAAAAGATCAGATTGCAACAATGTTAACCTTCCTTTTCTTTTGAAATAAACTCCCTGACTATAGTCTTTAGATTTTTGAGCTCCTTATGATCTTCCTCCACTCTCTTAAGAAGCTGATCATGATCCTCAACTTTCTTCCCTAAAGCCTTGATTCTTTCTTCCTGATACTTAAGAGCCTCTTCCAGAGCCTTCATGACTTTTTCTTGCTTGACAAGATTTTCTTATATCTCTAATATGAAGATCTCTTTCTCTCTTCCAGCTTTGGGAAAAGAATAAAACTTCCCATTCAGATCCTTCACCTATTAAATCCGATAAATTTGTTCCAAATTTAACTTTTCTTCAAAACTAGTTGTATGATCTTTGACACTACCTTCATCAATGTCAAACACCTCCTTGACACAATCTTGGAATTCATCAAGTTCTCTCAAATCTTCTACTATCTTCTTTGACCGGACAACCATTTTCTTATAGGACCTTTTGTGGGAATCTTAGTTAATGAAGAAATTCTTGAAACTAGCCTCAAGCTTGACACACATGTCCATCACCATGGAAGCTGAATCTGATTTCTGATTTAGTTTGTGTTGAGGCATCGGGAATCTAGAGTCTAGGGAAAATCAGAATGGTGCCAACCATCTTCTTCAATGACTAGACAACAAAATCATGTAATAGAGATGATGATTCCGAATCTCACACTTTTCTAGGTAAGGGATCTTTCTCTAGATCAGCAAGTTTCCTCTTTGAAGATCCACCCGCTTCTTTTTTAATTAAAAGACTTTATTAGGTGTATCAAAAACCCCCAATTTCCCATTATCAGTTCTCGAAATGGCTACCTCATCTGAAGATTCATGTTCACTTTCAGACAACTGATCAATTCTATTTTCATATATCTTTTCCTTATCAGATCCTCCCTCAGCATCATTAGGATGAATAAAATGATGACTAAAACTTTCTTCCTCAGACAACTTGTTCACTTAATCTTCAGCTTTCTCATACTATTCATTCTGATCCTTCCCAGTTGTAACATGTTTTGAATATTCTTCTTCTGAAGATCATATTGAAAATTTCTCAGATGTACTTTCTTTCCCACATAAGTCTTCAAATTGCTTTATGAGATCTTCTGTGTCACAACTTCTTTATTCTTCTTCAATGTATTCCATAACTTTTTATACATCAAAAAATTTTTCTTGGGCTTTTTTTCAGAGTAATGAATTTCTTCCCCGGGGTATTAGGTAAAGATTCTACCATGAATGATTTTGGTACTTAGATATTCTCTGATACTTTCTCAGTATCCCTTAGAATGGATCGAAAGATTTCAGTCTCAGAAATATTCTTATTTTTTTCTTTTCTTTGGCTTACTTCTCAAGCTCATCTGTTTTCTTCTCTTTTAAGGCTTTGGTTTCCGCAGGATATAAACAAAAACATGGCTCCCATGCTTTCTTATTTTTCTTATCCTCCCTCAATTTTTCTACAAAATCATCTAGATAAGATTTTTGTTTCTTAGGTTTTGGTGGTGCAGATTGGGCTTCCTTAGTTTTTGGGGTTTTCCTTCCTCTTCTACTTCCTTTAGATTCCTCTTCTTTCCAAATTTTTTCTATGGTTCAACCACTTCGTGCTTTTTCGGAACATCTTCAGCTTCTTCCTCTGGTAGGTAATAAAATTCTTTGAAGTCTTTGGATAAACCAATGTTCATCCTATTCAAAGTATCATTACTGACTAGCATGACTTTGAAATTTCTACGCTTCCAACAATAAGGAATATTGAAAGATTCTAGACAGCGAACAATCAATATTGAAGGAATGGATGGGTACATGATAATCTGAGCCTTCAGATTTCCATTATTTATATTCTCGATCGTAATAAGAATATTCTTAAACAAATTAACCTTCCTCAGGTTCACTAGAAAATCTAGGATGCACATATCACTTTTTTTTTCAATGTGTCATTGTCATATTTTCTCAGAATGATAAATCCTCAAACCCATAATTGAATTATCAGATTATTTGTAGATAGGTGAGCAATCTTCAAAGTCTTGACATCAGTAATACCAAGGCAATCCATGACATTCACCTTTACCAAGCTTCCATTGACATCTGATAACTTGTTGGAACATAATTCAGCTTCCCCTTCATATGGAATACCAACTATTCTGGCAGCCTTAGTATATGAAAGAGCATAGGTCTTTGCATAGATTTTGAAGGAAAACTTCTCTCTACCTTATTCCTTAAAGAAATTAACAGATTCATAAAACTCAACAAGAAAATTTGGATATACCAAATCTTAAGCCCCTTACTTCGATATGCAAACACTCTCTCATCTATTCAATTTGATGTTCTTAGAAATGACTGGATCAAATATAGAAAAGAAGTTCAGATTCACCAACCTTTCTCTATACACCTGCCTCTATGGAATTGTCTTGATAGTAGACATATCTTTCTGAGAGGATTTTTTACAGACATTCAGAATTTAGAAAACTCTGAGATGTTCGGAAGAGGCTTAAGTAGAGGGTCAGAACATTGACACACGAGAGCTTGAGATCGATGTGGGACTTGCATCAGCGGTCCTTTATATAGGCGTTTGATGTGACAGTTTAACTTCCAAACTCAATCCAATGGCTGAAAATCCTTCTGATCAGATCTGACAGTTGATATGATAGCCACATTGACAACTTGGTAGAATCTGACATTTTGAGGTTTTTAAGAAATCATTCGGATTTAGAAAAAAGAGAATCTGAAATATTTTAAAAATCAAATGAAAATACCAGTAAGTAAATGATGATTATGAAACCTTAATAAAGGAAACATACCTTTCGTATTTCCAAGAAGATTATTCGTATTAAAGAAAAATCTTCTTGAAGAACTTTAGATTCTGAAAATTTGATTACGTAAAATAAATTTGAAAATGAAAATCTACATTATGAAAATTTTGAGTATGAAAATCTTCATTACAATAATTTTAAGAACAAAAATCTTCATTATGAAAATTTTGAGATCAAAAATATTCATTACGAAAATTTTGAGTATGAAAATATTCATTACAGAAATTTTAAGTATGAAAATTTTTATTTCGAAAATTTTGAGTACGAAAATCTTTATTACTGAAATTTTGAGTACGCAAATATTTATTATGAAAATTTTGAGTACAAAAATCTTCATTACCAAAATTTTGAGTACAAAAATCTTTATTACGAAAATTTTGAGAAAAGAAAAAAATATCAATAAAATGTACCCCCCCTAAGAAAAGGAGTTTATTTCTGTAAGAATATTGATTTCACCAGAAAGTTAATGAGGAAGATTACCTTACAGTTATCATTCCTAAATTCTATTTAATGTATTCAAATCTATAAGAGGTTAAAGATTTTGTGAAAATATCATCATGTTGATCTTGTTTTCCGATGAATTGAAGAATGATATCTCCTTTTTGTGTGTGGAATCTATGAAAGTGATGCCTAATATCTATGTGTTTTGCACGAGAGTGATGTGTAGGGTTTTTTCATAAAGCAATGGCACTTGTATTATCACACAAAATTTGTGTTTTGGTAAAATGCATACCATAGTCTGTGAGTGTGTGTTGCATCCACAACACTTGAGCTCAACAAATTCCAACTGCTATATATTCAGGTTCAACAGTGGAAAGTGCTACTGAGTGTTGCTTCTTGCATGACCAAGAAACTAATGAATCTCCTAAGAAATGAAAAGTTTCAGATATAATTTTTCTATCCATTCTACATCCACCAAAGTCAGTATCCAAAAAACTTTTTAGAACAAAATAATTTCCAGAAGTATAAAAGAGTCCTAAATCCTTAGTTCCCTTTAAGTAAAGAAAAACTATTTTCACTACCTTTAAATGAGATTCCTTAGGATTGGATTGATATCTTTCACATAAGCATACTGAAAATATTATGTCTAGACGACTAGCTATCAATTAATGTAAACTTCCTACCATACCTCTAAAAGATGTTTGATCTACTGGTTTCCCATCACCATCAAGATCAAGCAAATTTTAGGTACGAATAGAAGTACTAATACTCTCAGTGTTTTCAAATCCATATTTTTTACGAATATATTTAATATAATTATGTTGGGATATATATATTCCTTATGGTTTTTGAGAAATTTTAAAACCAAGGAAAATTATTAACTCACCCATCATACTCATTTCAAACTCATATTTCATTAGATATGCAATGGAATCAATTTAAGATTGTTAATTTGAACCAAATATGATGTCATCAACATAGATTTGAACAATCAAAACATTTTTCTTATCTATCTTTATAAAAGGGTTGGATCATCGTTTGCCATAACGTAATTACTTTGATGCAAAAAACCTATAAGTCTACCATACCATGCTTGAGGGGATTACATAAGTCCATATAGAGATTTGTTATGTTTAAAAACATGTTCAGGATGTTTTGTATCTTCAAAACTAGGTGGTTGTTCAACAAAAACTTCCTCTTCAACATAACCATTAAGGAAAGCACATTTCCAATCCATTTGAAAAAGTTTGAAATTGAATAATGATGTAAAGGTAACTAAATATGAATAGATTCAAGTCTAGCTACTGGAGGGTATGTTTATTCATAGTCTATTCCTTCTTGTTGATTATAGCCTTTAGAAACCAATCTAGCTTTATTTATTACTATGATTCCATTTTCATTACACTTATTCATAAAGACCCATTTTACACTAATAATAGATGTTTCGATAGGTCTTTCAACCATGGTCTAGACTTTATTCCTTTTGAATTCATTTAGATCATCTTGCATAGCTTTTATCCATTCATCATCCCCTAAGGCTTCATTAGTGGTTTTTGGTTCTAATTAGGATAGAAATTCTAGATGTTCTACTTCATTTGTTAAGGAACTTCTAGTCTTTACAGGTTGATTCACATCACCAAGGATATTATCAATATAATGATTCTTTAGAAACAATTGATTTGGGTTTTGTAAAACCTGTTCATAAACATAGGGTAAGAAATCTTCTGGGAAAAATTCTTTAGAAACATTTTCTTGGCCATTTTCCTTATCAGATGGATCTTCTAACAAAGGTTGATAATCAGTTTTTGAAAACACATATGAAGATGTAGGATGGGGTTGGTTAAAAAAAAGGCATCTGTTTCATTAAATTTTACATGTACTATTTCTTCAATAGTACATGTGTTTTTATTGAAAACTCTATAAGCCTTCAATGTTGTGGAGTAACTTAATAAAATTACTTTATAATATTTTGGTAAAAATTTGTGTAAATTATCTTTATTATTCAAAATGAATACCTTGAAACCAAAACACTGAAGTAGGAATTTCTAGGTTTTCTACCATTCCATAACACATAAGGGGTTTTATTAAGAAAATATATAATTAAAACATGATTTATAGTATAAAAAGTAGTACTCATAGTTTTAGCCCAAAATTTTTTGGCTACAGAATACTAACTTAACATAGTTCTAGTTATCTCTTGAGAGAATTCTATTTCTTCTTTTAACAACACCATTTTGTTGAGGTGTTCTGGGTGCTGAGAAGTTATGAGTAATGCTTTTTCTACATCAAAAAGTTTCAAAATCAGAATTTTAAAATTCTCCTCCATGATCACTATGAATACATATCAAAGGAAGGTATTTCTCATTTTTTACTTCGTGTCTAAAACTTTTGAAATAAGAAAAATCTTCATATTTATTTGCTAGAAAATAGAATCACATAAATCTAGTGTAATCATCAACTAAAACAAATACATAATACTGGATTCCAATGCTTCCAGTTTGTGTTGGACTAAAAAGATCTATATGTAATAACTGTAATGTATCAGTAGTTGAGACCTCACAGATTGATTTAAAACATGATTTATGTTTCTTTCTATATTGAAAAGGATCACAAACTTTTGAAGAATTAAATATAGGCTCCAGTAGATCCTTAACTAATCTTTTCATTGAGAGTTTGCATAGGTTTCTAATGTTACAGTGTCCTAACCTTCTATTCCATAACCTAGAATTATCTTCCATTGCACTAAGGCAAGGTAAGTATTTTCTCCTCATGTATTCTAAGTTTAGTGTGTATACATTCTCTTAACTAATGGGAATTAAGAAAAAAAATTTCCTTGGAATTGAGTATTAAGAACTATTAATTCATAAAATTCACAAGGTGACCTTAATCACATAATTGACTTATGCTAATGAGGTTGTTCTTAAGACCCTTAACAAACAAATCATTCAAAAACAATGTTTTTCCAAGAAGAACGATATTACCTATAAAAATAATTTCTCCCAGAGCATTATCTCCAAAAGTAATGTTTCCTCATTTTGTCTAGAAAATCTTTTCAAAGTTGTTTTTGTTACCAGTCATATATCAGGAACATCGACTATCAATTTACCATGTATTACTTTGGGTACATTCTCTATTTTCCTAAAAACAAAAGAGTTAGTCATTCCAAACCCCAACATTCACGGATCCATAAATTTTAGAAAGAAAAATTTTAGGCACCCACATTTTCTTAAAAAGATAATCTTTATGAAATTTTAATGACTAAGTTTTGTTTAGAGTATAATTTTTTGCCCAGTGTCTAACACACTAACACTTAGTGTAAAAAGGATCACTTTGAAGAAAAAAATAATTTTTAGTAAAAATTGGTTTTAAACTAGTATAACCAAATCCAGAATTATTCATTAGAGGTCAGATTTGAGAATATATTTTATAAAAATTTTCTTTACCTAAGGTAATGTTTTACAAACACTTCCTCAAGGAAAAAATTTTAGATTTCATCTTGAGATCTAAGTTCTTGTCTTCAAAAACATTAGCTTTGGAACTAGAGTTAGGCTCAAAATAATTTTTCTTAGAAATTACTTTTTCTAGATCCTTATAATGTTTATCCTTCTCTGAATTCACTTCCTCATGGTTTTTTTAGATACATTCAAAATCAAGAGATTTCTTATCAAGATCTTTAGAAAGATCCGATATTTCCATAGTAAGTATATAGAAATCCTAGAATTTTTGTTATCAAGATTCTTATTGACTTTATAATTCCTATTCTAAAGAAGCATAAAAAACCGAGAAACCTAATCATAGGAAGGTAGAGTATCATCTTTATCAGAAGAAGATTCTTCATCCGAAGATTCATTGTATTTATCATTACTATAATTTTTATTCAAAGAAACATTGGTCAATGAGTCAGCATTGTGTATCTTAGACATTAAGCAATGATTGTAAATAGGTAGTCTGGCTATTAAACCAATAGTCTTCTGTCTAGAAGATTCGTAATCTGATGATTCATCAAATGATTCACCACCACTGGCACTCCAGGTGTCATTAGATTTTAAGACTTTCTTAGCTTTATCTTTGTAGTACTTCTTTCTATTTCTCTCAGAAAGATTTTCTATTATTTCCTTTCCCTTAAGCATGGGACAACCAGGTCTTATATGTCCAGATATCTTGCATTCATAACATGTAACTTCTAAATCGTTATAATATTATTGTTTCTTCTTTCTTGTATCTAGATTGAAAGCTCTTCTGCCTAACTATCTTGTTCATCCATAGAGCAATATTGGATAGTTCATTTTCTGAAGATTCACTTCCACTAGATTCAGATTGTATTACAATTTTCTTATATTTGGATCTTGTAACAGTCTCAGGAGTCTTGGATTTCATATGATTTGAATTTTTGGTAAAAGAATCAATACCATTCATATTCTTATTCGTTATATTATCAGCATCTCTTTTCATTAAAGTCTCATATTGAAGAAGAGTTCCAAAAAGATTATCAAGAGAAATCTGAGTAACCTTTATGTTCTACTCAATAGTAGTCCTCTTGGATTCCCACTCATTGGGAATGATGTCTATGATCTTGTTCACAAGTGCTACATCATTTAATCGTTTCTCACCCATGGATTGTAAAATATTAATGATATTCATAAATCTAAGCTGCACCTTGTAGATGGTTTCTCTATAAGGAAAGAAAAAACCCTGATATTCAGCTCTGAGAATGGATCTTCTAGTTTCAATCACTTTTGAAGTTCTGAAGTGTGTAACTTTAAGTTTTTTCAAGATACAATTTTCTACTTCATAGGATGAAATTTGGCGATATATATTTCTCATCATGGAACAATGCAATGTATTGCATACCTTATAATTCAGTTGATATTCCTGCTTTTCTTGATTTTTGAAAGTACTAACTTCCTTGACAAGGATTTTATAACCTCTAGTAAGCATAAAAAATTATCTACTCCAATATTGATAATAAATGTCTTCATGATATCTCTCTAATATTCGTAATCATTCCCATCAAAAATAGGTGGTTTTGTTGAATTTATGTTGTTAATGGAACCAACATCGATTCCTCTCAACTTATAGAAAACTTTCTCTACAGAAACTTGTTAGTAGTAAGGATATGTAAACAAGGAAAATATTCCTCAGCAAGGAAAAAGTAGAAAAATGAAAAATTGAACAAGGAAAACTTATATGTGAATATAAGTATTTCAGAAACCTCCTATGATACCAATTGTTGAGCTGGTATGTGGAGTATGATATAATCTATAATAAAAAATGTAGGATGGAAATAATATAGATACTAAATGAAGTATCTAATAACTCTCAAAATACAAGAGGGGGTGAATTTTATACTTTAAATAAATCCTTTGTAACTTTTAAAGATGATTAGGTTTAACAAAGTTAAACAAGGTAATTCAGAAAACCTCTAGTTCTACACACTTGCAAGATTCCAGAAATATGATTCCGAGAAAGTGATTTTGGAAAAGTTGGTTCTGGAAAATGAAACTTAATGAAAGTTTAAAAAGATAAAGATGCTACCTTAAAGCATATAGAATCTTAGTAAATCATAGTATACAAGTATAAGGAAGTATAAGATAATTATACTTTCCTCAACAATAAAAATGCTGCAGAAAACCTGAAACAAACTATGTAATAAGTAATAAATCTTTTAACCGAAAGAGAAGGAAATCCAAAAACCTTGGATAAAGGCCCGTTGATTTATAATTTTAGGAAATTATATCTTACCCACACCAGGGTAGCCCTCAATACAATGATCGGAGTCTATCTTGCTATCAATACAAGACCTCAACTTCAAGGTAGCCGACACCTCTTTCTTTTGTAGCAAGGAAGTCCTCAAACATTAAGGAAGTTAGCACCTCTGTCTTACAATCCCCAGAAGTTCTCGAATGTAATCAACAACATTCAGAGTCACATGAAGAAAATCTGAACAAGACATTCAGTATGCACTAAGCATGAGATTCCTCTCTAGAAATCACTTCAACAACATGTAATCTCTAGATTCATAGAACAATGTTGAGATCTTTCATATGATCATATATTTATAGGCACAACTCCAACGGTTGTCTCCCTCCACCAATAGAAATATTTTTCCTTGAATTTTATTGGGACCTGTACATGTGTCACTCAAACAATGGTTAGTTTGTAACTGAATGAACAACATCGTTTTATAGAAAAAACAAGTGTAAGAAAAAATATGGTTACATAACCAAAATCAAATATTCAGAATGTAAGCAAATAAATGTTTGGGGTCTAACCAAAAACACATTATGTGTCTATAATACCATGATATTTGAATTTAGTTCTCTAAGGAATTCATATCTTGAACTCTATAGAATTTTGGAGTCTGAATTTTAAGGAAATTCAGAATCTGGATTCACAAGAATTTGGAATTTGAACTTATAAAGTTCAGAGTAATAGTTCATGAGAATTTGGAGTTTGAACTTACAAAGTTCGGAGTCTAAATTCATGAGAATTCGGAGTTAGTACGTATAATGTTCGGAGTCTGAATTAAGAGAACTCAGAGTCAGAACTTAGAAGAGTTCATAGTCTTAATTCAGAGAACTCAGAGTCAGAACTCAGAAGTTTTAAGAGTCTAAATTCAGAGAACTCGGAGTCAGAACTCAGAAGAGTTCGTATCCTGAATATAGGGAACTTGGAGTCAGAACTCAGAAGAGTTCGGATTCTGAATTCAGAGAACTCTGTGTCAGAACGTAGAAGAGTTCAGAGTCTACATTTAGAGAACTTAGAGTCAGAATTATGATCCTTAAGAAAATGAACAATGAAAAACCTGGTAAAGATAAAATTTCCTTGGGGAAAGAAAAATATTTCTTATTAATGTAAAACACATTTTAAAATTATATGAAATTTCCCTTGAGATAAGGTGTTTGTAATTTTCAAAACATGAGGATTCATAAAGTCATTATGAAACCTTATTGACTCAATAATGTCCCCAAAAATGAAGGAATGGAAAAGTCACAACAAAACCTTATTGAATCAACATCAATGAACCTTAACACTTATAAATAAATATATTATTGAAATATATGTTGTAACTTTGGTCTACTTGTAAACATATGATAAATGCACTTCCATCATCTTCCTTCTCTATATGAGCTTCATCATTAATTTTTCCTTCAATATCATTCTCTATAACAGTGTCTAAATATATATCAAATTATATAAGAATAAATTTATTGATATTTTTAGTTCCAATATTCAAATTTATCTCTTAATATTGATTTTTAAATAAATCAACTTAATCCCTCAACTAAATAGTCTATAATCACAATAAGAAAAGATGTATCAATAGATTCAATCTCAGGCATTGCTACTTTAGTTTTATACACCCTCTAAATGTTATTTAGGGAATATTTTTTGGTCTCTTGATTTTAATAAAAATATTATGTTAATGAAACATGCTTATTAAATGATATAGTCAAGATATATAATCATTATTAGAACTCAAATTGTCATTGTGTTATGACGATGACACTTAATATATTCTTGTTCATTATGTTCGAAATATCTCTTTTGAAATAAAAAGTCTATTGTATTTACTAATGATAGAATCTCATTAGAATAAAGGTTATACTAAATATATGAATAACAATGTATCTATTGAAGTAACATCTCAACGACTAAATAATGATTGACTAATAAAAAATATTTATTCATGAGGATAATTAAAAACGTTTAGTAACATGATTTAGTTAATGGTAAAGAATATACCATTTAGCATAGAAGAGAAAATATATTTAGAACATCTAAAAATAAAAAGTGAGTTTGAATAAAATTTTAATGCATTATTCTCAAACAAAATTATTTCTTTTATAATTGAAAACCTACTATCATCCATGAAAACATAACAATTTCTTTATAAATGGATTCACTTGATTGAGTGAAATAATCAATAGACATACTGGGTAATCTATTTATTCCAAAACAAGTAAACTTGGATTTCTTTATAGTAACAAAAGAACAAGAATATGACATATTTTAAATTCCCATGATCAATACAATTATGAGGTTGAATAATTTAGGTTTATAAACCAAAATAGAGAGAGAGAGATATAGAAAACGTTTCAGGTTATAATTTATTTTTAAGTTTCAATAAAGACAACTCATTTATTCAAAAAATGAGATAAATGTCAAAGAATTTGTAAATTCAAATGAACATATGTATGAAACAATATAACAAAATGACTAAAAATAAAATAATTAATATGACTGATTTTCTAACATTACAAATTTAAAAAATTTAAACTAAGCATAAATATTTTAAATTTGAATTTCAATACATTAATTTTATTTGTAAAAGGAGAAATATTATGTATCATATAGTGATATGTATTTATTATTATATATTAAGTCATATATTATTAGAAATTACATATCTTAGAATAATAATAAAATATATAAGAATAAAAACAAACCATCATCCATGCATAAGATAAAAATATACAACTTGTTTAAGAAAATTTGTAAATATAGAATAAAATCAAATAAATTCAAGAAAACAAAATAAATTATTATTAAAAAACAAAACCAAGGATATTGGTGAATATATATAATAACCAATGTGCAGTGTTAATATACTCAAAATATATGTCACATTTAAGAGAATGAGTTATCACGAAATACATCCTTATATCAATGTGTATAGTTATAAAATGGATTATAAGATTTATAGAAGTGATGATAGAACTTGTGTTATCTCATCTAATTGGTACATGTTTAGAATTTAATCTAGAATCTTATAGAACATGTGTTATCCCTAAAACATGCTAACAAACACTATGAGATTTGGTATATTTTTCTTCAAAAAAATATAATGAAATAATGTGTTATTTATTACTAGACATAGAAGAGAAGGTTTTTCCCATGAAATTATTTGTTCCCACGGTTCTATTTTTATCTAATATAAAACCCCAAAGTTAGTATTAGAAAAATATGTTTTATAAAATCCATTATTTTAAGAAATAAAATGCTATGAAAAACAGGACCCTTAAGATACTTAAAAATTATTTAAGTATTATTCAAAAGAGTTTACTGAGGATAAGCATAAAATATAGAATAAAGACACAGACTAAACACGATTATGGGTCTTATAAAAGAATGACATAACATGTTTCTAGATATTCAAGTACAAAATATTCTATCAATTAGTTTCACATCTTTATCTATATCATGTTTAATATTGTAAATCCTAATATTTGTATAAGAGTTATTAATTTTAATGTCCAAAATGTGTTATTATTTCTAGTGTGTAATTTATGTGATTTAAAAAATAAAAAAATATTTTTGAAAAATAAGTGGAATAAATATAATCACACAATTGAAGTATAGTTATAAAAATGTAGTTAAACACTTTTATATATAAAACATTTGTAATTAGAATTGGTTTCGTATTTTTTATATATTTAAAATTTTTAATATTATGTTTAGAATTATCTTTAGTTATGACATTCCACCATTAGTCATTGATAGTGAATAGATATTTCATAAGTTTAAATGATTTTTTTGAGAAACCACTATCTTTATAAAATTTTTCATTTATGTTTTTGTGTACAATTCCCCATATGAATTTAAAAAATGTAAGAGTATAATTACCCATAATAACTTGATTCTAGCTATGTTTTCATTGATAGATTTATGTTTCCAACCTATATTATTATTGAAGCAATTCTATCCTTAATTTGGTTGAAATAGTTTGTAACATTATCTAGATTAATACTATAGAATTTAGGATATTTAAAACCATAATCATTAACATATTTTCTAGACATACCATAATGAATCTAAAGTAGAAAAGCTTCTAATATTAGACCAAGACACAAAATAATTCCCCTACATATTTGGATTTTAACAATTTTTTAATATTGATTTTTTTCCCTTAAAATTATTATGACCATGAATATTTTTTTGAATATTTCCTCCCTTAATGTAAATTTACATGGATCCCACTTTAATATACAATGTTAATATTAAGAAACATTAATTTTCTTATCATGTATGATGTATTAAGTATCATCTTTAATAAACTTTGATTTTAACTCTATAAAATGGTCTGATAAATACTTATTTTTAGAAACAACAGAAGAATAATATATTATAATATATTTATGTGCTTTCTTTAAATTGTCATAGCTCAAGATAGAATAATATTCATCTAGAACTTCAAATGAACAATAATAAAAATCAGGTATTAGAGAAGAATATTAATGTACATCTTCTATCACATCAATAAAAAATATTATCTTGTTGGTTATAATTATCAGTCCAAGAGTTATAATTATAAATATACCTCTCACTCTAAAATCACTAAAAATATCTTTCAAGACATTTTTCTTATTCCTTTTGTATTGTTAACTTCTCTTAATTTTCATTTTAAATTTAATAATTTTTTTCATTTTAGGGAACTATATTTATATATGACCAATATTTTTTACATTCATGACATTTGATCTTTCTTTTACTACCATAATAATTTTTTAACTTAATAAAATATTTTTTTTGAATCAATTTATTATGTTATTAAACATGTTGAATCTTCTATAAATTTGAGGAATTTTATCCCATGAATTTAAATAACTAGATCACCGTTAATCAAAATTTTTAGAAGATATATCTTAAACCTTTACTTATTTTTTATTGAAATAATTAGTATAGAACTTTGTTTTTCAATTAATTTTTGACCATTTTCTTCAACAATCATTTCAAAATCCAACATTATAAGATTACAAAGAAAATATAAAATTTTTAGATCTTTAACAAGTGTGGACTAAATCATAGTGGAAAATATTACACAATATGTTAGAGTTAAATCTCTCTACACTTTTTAATCTGATTTGATTACGCTATAATAGTTCCCTAAAAAGAATCATTTTTAGGCTTTCTTTGAGTATTACATCCGTTTGATTTAATTTCATAACCAAACATTCCAAGACTACCAAAACCTAGTTTGAAAATGTTATACCACAACTGGAAGACATTAAAAATGTATTCATATGAAACAAAAATATTAACCCACATTTCAAAGGTAGTTTTAGATTGAGAAACTCTATTAAATTCTTCAGTTTTAAATCTATAAATAATTAAAATCATAGACATTAAATTCAGATCATATTCAACCTATTTTTCTATAATACAATGTTTAGTTTATGTATATGTTATCATGTTTATTTTAATCAAATCCATATAAACATTTAATTCTAAATTATTACGATAAATTATTATCCTTGTTTTCTATCTACAATAATTTTTACCATAAATGTATGGAGATATTACTATAGATATTATTTTACTTTTATTTCCCACTAAAAGGGTTATGGTATGTTTTTAAACATCAAATTGACATTAAATATGAATAAAAATTTATTATCTAATACAAATTTTATTCCTAAATTTTGTAACTATAATTATTTAATAGGGGTTAATTATATTATACAATTTAACATTTTTAAAATTTTTAATAAAATTCTTCAATTTACTAATTTAAATTACGTCATCTTATTTACTCAAATACGATGGAAAATGATTTAAATAAATGAAAAAACATAATTCTTGATATTTTTATAGTGGTTTAAGGATTTTAAGACTCTTATAATATTATAATCTACTTCAATATCTCAAAAATATGTGAATGAAAATAATACTATTTATATTTTCAAATTATAAGATATTTGAACCAGAATATTAATTAAAATTCATTCACTTGGACTCACCACACATAAAATGTGTTTTATAAATTCATAGAGATAGAAAAAAATATATTTGAGTTGTAGTCCAATGTTTATAGTATATATAGAAATAGAACTGGTAAATAATTAATCTTATATATAGTTAATACATATATCCAACACATAGATTTGAAAATATCCACAAATTCATATGAACTCTTGATGAACTCATAAAAATAATCGAACTTTATATTTCATATTTTGATCTATAAATTTTATAATAAATAAAACATCAGTAATGGAACTTATATAATAATCAAGAAACATTCAATAAAAATAGAGTTGTTATTCATATGAACTATATATATTGTAAAAATGATTCTATTTTGATTTTGCAATCCTATAATATTACCTCATATTTAGTTGATCCAAAATATTCTATTTATTTTATAGTTGTATATATGAGTCTTCACCATTGATAAGGAAATGTTTATTTTTGAGAAATAATAGACCACAATAATCTTAACCAAATCCTTTCTAAAACCAAACCACTATTAAGAAATCATTTCAATTTTGAAAAAATCTTACTTATTTAATTTTTTATTTTATAAACAATTTGAAAAAATAATTTTTAATTTCATTTTGAATCACAATTCCTGTGTAAAATATATTTTTTGAAAACATTTTATATATAATAATAATCTTCATCCATAAATTTTATGAAATATAAAAATATTAATTTTCCCTGAAATATATGAAAAATTAATTTTGAAAATATATAATGATAAAATCCGGAATACATAAGAATATAATCCTTAACATGTAAGTGTAATTTAAAATTTTGATTCATAATTAATATATTTTACTCAGATCATTTTCAATATAAAACAGTATTTTTTTAATAAAATTCAACATTTAATATCTTATATTCTATGTAATCTTGATAGACTATAATAATTTTTACATTTACTATTTATATAAGAATTTTCAATTTCTATAATTTTCAATATGTAAGGGAAACTATCATACTAAATTATATATTGAAGATCCTAAACTTTGGAAATTCCTTTAATCCTAAGACTAATTTCAAATTTTCATAGAATATGTAAGATTAACTTGTCTATAGGTAATATATAGGTCATAGAAAAATAATCCTACCAGAATTATTGTATTTAATAAATTTGAGAAACTATAATAAAATGATAAATATCATAAAAGCAGTCAAATTAATGTCATTGTTAATAAAAAAGGATTTTTGTGCAAGAAAACATAGGATATGTTATGGTATATTAAAGTAAAAAAACATCCCAACACCCATAAACTATGTTAATAACCTATCTTATTCACCTTTTCTGTGAATATAAAAAATAATTATGCATAATAAATCCACTCTCAATATGAGATTAAATAACTAAAAATTTATTGTAATAGTTGAATTCATCAATAAAATCACCCGAACTAGTCTATACATATTTATTATAAATTTTTTTTATGAAAATTCCAAAAATAACATCAACCAATAGTCATGAATTTATTATAATTACTCATGTTACTCATGCTTAAACGTCGTGAAAATAACCCGTAATCACCAAAAAAGAATATAACACTAAAACAGCTAATCATTTAATCTTTGTAAAATGACCCCTCAAAGTACTTTGATATAAATAGTTTATATCCTCAATGAATATTAAAATTCAACTAAATCCCCACCAATAAAAACTAAAAGTTTTTCATCAAATAAAAATATTAAAAAATATATTATATTCATCCAAGGAAACAGCCAACTTAAGAATAATTCCTTAAAATAAATTTATAGTTAATAACATGCTAAGATTATCAGTCAATATATTTTAATAATTCAATCAGCACAAACAATTATTATCAAATAATACATTATACTAAATACAATATGAAAAATTATGCATAAAAAATCTTTAAAAGTCCAAACATTATCCAATGTATTATTTTCAAATACTAGTTATACGAAATATGATTAATCTACCATATTTAACATTTTTATAAGAGTATCCTTTTTTTATTTTTTTTCTTGAATAAGACAATCACATGAATAAAATAAATATTTTTAATTATACAATTTTCATTAAAAAATTTCATAATTTAAAAAAAATTCAAGATACTTAATATCTAGTAAAAAATTACCATTTTTCAATTTCAAATGAAATAAATTTATTTCTTTTATGATTTTAAAAAAATATAACAACGTTATAATTATCAACAAACTCAAAACAACATTTAAATAATAGATCCTAAATGATAAACTTTTAACCCAAGCCATAATATTCAATTTTAATTCCTTATACTACTCAATAAATATCACATTTTCCAATTTAAATAATTAAATCCACAAATATAAAATTAATTCCCATTTTAAGATTTGAAAAAAAAATTATAGTAATTTATTTCTCCCAAACATGCTAAAATTAAAACAGAAAACAATATAATGTGACCAAATATTTATCAAAAGCATTAACCAATAAAAATAAAACTCTCTAAAAAATATATTGAATCTAAACTAACTAAATTTAAAAATTTCTTAGAAACTAATTAATCACTTCACCAATTAAAACAAATTTAGATGTTATTTCTGTATAATGTTTATGATAAACAAATAATTTTCATCAATATCATGATGTCCACAAAAAACATACATTATCCAGGAACATTTTTACTATCAATATAGAATTTACCTATTTAGTTATTTTAAACAAATTCAAAATAAATCAAATCTGCATGTTAAGGATCAAATAAATAGAAAACTAATAATAAAAACTAATGTTTCATGTTACCACAGTTACACAATTACTATCTATTTTATTCAAGGAATGAAATATAAAAAAAGGGGAATTTAAAGTACTTATATTGTGGCTTTACTATTTCACTACTTAATATCATCATTAACTTTCACAATTCAACTCAAAAAATAATAACTCAACCAAAAGAACCACACTTCAATATTGAGCACGTCCAATTGATTTTATTTAATCATTATATTTTTAATAATCTATTCAAGAAAACATTTATTAGTTTAAAACTAAATAAATCATTTAACTATAATTAATTATTAAAATCAATTAATAAAATAATAAAAAACACCTGCACACCCACATATCAATTCCCTATTATCAAGACTCAAGAATGAAAGTGTTATGCTAATTTTTTTATTGTCCTAAAATGGTGTGACCATTCCTATAAGGTGAAACATCAGAAGACCTAAAGTGGGATCCTCAATAACCTAAGGTTGGAGACTAGTACCGAGGGTCTAAGGATATTTCATAGGGAGTGATTTTAATTTTAATTTTACATTATATCAAATTTACCAAAATAAATGTGAAAAATATAGAGAAAAGTTTTACTGACCACATACTCGAAATGTTATAACATCTCAAGAATTATTTTATGTGACATAAAAATAGATATATTGAAAATAATATCCCAATACATTAATAATAAATCAATATAGTAATATGTTCTAAAGAAATATAATTTAACACTCCATTCTAATTACCCTAAACTCCACCAAAATCAACCCTTTGAAACCAGGACGTAACTATAAGTAGCACATAAACCCATGTGATTCCTTTATAGAAACATTTAAAGCTACACACAGAATTAATGTGACCATACAATCTGAAAAATTATGTCCTAGTAGGATTCCACCAAGATCCCGTGAATCGTCGTGTTTCTAATGTAATAGTATTTGAAATGCAAAAAAATGTATAATAGAATTTATTGTTATAAAGTAGATTAATCTAAGAAAACTATAAAATGATTTTTTTTAAAATACTCATGATTCATTAAATGATGGAATTAACCAAAATAATCAAAGAGTATCTCATATACAAAAATAGAGTATAGTCATCATGTCATTTTCCAATAATAAGGCGTCATATTATATTGATTTTTAAACCCACAAATCACAACATATTTGAACATAAATAACAATAAAGAAAAACTCAAAATCACACAATGATATATAAGTTTCTAGATATAATGAACCTATAATTTTACATAGACTATTATATTATTTTAATAATAAATAGACTTAAAATTCAATCCAAGGATAATAAGGTATAGTGTATTTGGAATATTTGGTACTTAAAACTAAAAACACAGTTCCAAAATAAAAAATATTTTATTTAATCTTCATAATGATATCATAAATTCCATTAATCCCATACATATACTTACAATAACCTAGGGAATATATGATCCAAGGGATGGGATAAAAATCCTAGTGATGGAAGAATAATAAGAATAAAGCATAGTACATAGGTTGGAAGGCATCGCATGATGGCATAAAAATTCATGAAATATGGATAAAAAATTTGAATCATAACATATAAAACAAGGGTAAATGTAATTATATAATCATATAAATACAGAAACAACATACAAAATGAGATAAACATGAGTATATTCTAACCACAAAGACCATTTCACATAGAGGATCCTAATCCAAGGATAACCACCAAGACCATTTCACAAGTGGGAGCATGAGTAAATGCTAACAACCATGAAAATTGCACATAGAGGAGCACAAGTCAAGGATAAAAAATAATACCATTTCAAATGATGTAGCAAGAGAATAGAGATTTCCAAGTTCATTGGAGTACTATCTCAGTGAAAAAGATATAACATGTTGATGAATATTTTTTCCACATGATGAATCAAACATAAGGGTTACACATGGAATGAATTACATATCACAATTAGGTCATAAACATAAAAAAATGGAATATCATAATGTGGATCATGAAATATTTAAATAATAATTAGACATTAATAAAAAAATAAGCATAGATAGTGATATGTGATTTAAAATTTAAGTGAATACAATTAAATATAGTGTTTATAAAACATTATAAATTAAACATTTTAGTGAGGTTTAAAGAAAATATTAAACAACAATTAAAGAGATAATGAAATAATATATTATATAATTCTATAAATGAACAAATATTTATTTTCATGATAAAATTATTGATTTTATAAAAATAATGTGCAATTAAAATAGATTTTGGATATTACTTGGAAATGGGAAATAAATTGGGAAGGTCCCCTTAATTGGGTGTGCTTGTCGAGAGGAATTGAGAAAGAAACCTTATAAAACATGTATTTCCCCATAAAATAAACAATAATTAAGAAATTTAAACATGTTTGGAATAGAAAAAAAGAATTTATATAGATTGAATATGAATAATTGAAAATTACATTAGGGTAAAGAGAGAGAATGTGTAACCTGAAGGTAAAATTGAGGGTTAAGAGAGAATCCCTTACCTTATGTATGAAACTAATCTTCACTTGATCTTAATTTAATAGGTAGTAAAATTTAATTAATTAATTAATTAATTAAAAACCATTATTACATGTATTTTATTTATTTTAATTTTATTACATTCATTCATGTGCTTTTTGATGAGTTAGTAGATACCTTTTCAATGTTTGGGAGTATTCATTTCCTTTGTTTCAGAATCAATTCACATTTATAAGTGTATGAAATATCTTGTAAAAAGAGAATAGTTTTCCCTAATTGAAATTATACATTATTAATGAAATTAAAAAAATATTAAATGGTCTTATATATTACTTATTATTAAATGTTTTGATGAATCATTTGATAAAATGTTAGTGATAACCGTATAGATTATTTTAGTGTATTTTCGATCATCAAAATGTCTTTTTATTTTATTAATTAATATTATGTATATAAACTAGTAACAAAACATTAAATAATCCATAATAAAAATTAAATAATATTTTTTACCAATAAAAATGGTTTTATGACTAGCCTTTATGGTGGTAATGGATATTGAAAACCTGTCATGCTTGAATGTGATAAATTTACATATCAAGGATGATGTTTTCATTTTTTTTAAAATGGTAGGGGAACATAAATAACAATGGGTTATTCCAATAACATATTAAAATAATTGTATATAAATGATCATGTAGTCATTTTGTCACTTGGATAATCATAGGTGAGGAGAGAAAAATAAAAGAAAAATAAATAAGGATGAATTAAAACGAAATTGTATTTTACCTCTTGAATTCCTTCCCCTTGATAAGATTTTTGAGGCACTTGAGTTTTATATTTTATTAAGATAAAAGGATTCTAGAGATGTGGAATATTCTTGGGAAGAGTATTAGGTATAATTTTTACATGATTAAATGAATTTTAGGCATGAGGAGAAGAGGTTGTGAGGGGTTACATTTATAGTGGAATAGAGAGAGGTGTTTTTTATACATGTGGTTATTATTATGGATAAGGAGTATTAATAGTGTTTATTAATGTGACTAAGTACAATATATAGAGCATATGAGATCGAACAAATGAATCTTACGTTATTTATACATCATCAATGACACAATAATTCATGTATCTAGCTAATATCATAATTACTATATTTAATTAATCATATAAAATTAAACTATATTAGAAAAAATCCCAGAAAATTCACCCTAACAATTTTTGAGAACTTGAATTAAAAAATTGAATCTATTTTATAAATTAAAATTTCTAAATATGGGAATTTTAACATTTATTAAGATAATCATTTATTAAAAAAAATACTAAATTTAATATTATATCTAATTTTATAACACTTCGAAAAATTAATTAAGGTCTCATAAAATTATATTATAATAATAATACAATATGAAATTTAATATATAAATCAAATTTATGAAAATAAATTCCTTTTTCAATGATTATATTAATTATAAAACTATAAATAAATATATATTTTTCAAAAAATACAAATACTTAATTTATCATTTTTAAAACATTTATGCAATTATTCTATGATATAAATATATAATATTTTCATTTATAAGAAGAATAAATTTTATTTATAGATTAATAGGTGTGGTCACTATAATATTTGTCGAGTTACTATTCTTAATGGTCACATTACTGTCCCCAGGGTCATGTAACTATTCAATTTGATTAGGATCGTTAATATCTATAAATACTTCTTATTTCATTCATTCTTCATTTATAATGTTTTTATTGAGTTCTCTTAGTGACATAATATGACTCATACTATATGATATAATTATAAGAATGGAACTATCAATGATCGAATTGTGGGTTGTTAAAGTCTTCCCCAGTTATGAAATTTCCCCCTTGATTTTTTTTTCAATCTAAGGGGAAAATAGGTGGCAGTACTTATCCATCAAATATTTTTCTATTCCCCATGTTGAATCTTCATACTTATAGTTCTACTATAGTACTTTGTCCATGTGTGTTGTCTTTTTGTATAGAACATTATCATTATGGTCTAGGATCTTCACCAACTGCTCATCGTAAGATAGATTGTTTTAAAAATGTACCACATCTAAATTCAGTAAATTTGAGGGATCCAGTATGTTCTTCCTTAAGAGGGATATGTGGAATACATCACATACTTGATACAGGGTTGTTGGAATTTATATTCGATTTTCCACATCTCTTACATGATCAATATTCTCAAAGGGGATGATACACTTTGAACTTAGCTTTCCATTCTCCCCAAATATCATGATCCTATTCTATGGAGATAGGTGGATCAATACCATATATAGAACCCTAAAATATATGTCTCTTTGAATATTATCTACATAGATATTCAACTGACTTTGGGAACCCCTGATATTTTGTTGAATGGTTTTCACCCTTTCTACCATTTATTCAACCATTTCAGGTACTAACAGATTATTTTCATCGACTTTATAAAAACATAATTACCTTTTGAATAATTTCCCATAAAGGTATTCACATGGATCCATTTGTATGGTTATGTGGAACCTCTTTTAATGGGAGAACTCAACCGGATGCAGTTTTTGGTCCCATCTTCCCTTGAATTTTATAAAATATACTCTCAACATCCCATCCAATTTTTGAATATTCCTCTCATATTTCCCATTAGTGTGAGATGATTTTCCATACTGAAGTTCATCTCAGTGTTTAGAGTGTGTTAGATAATTTTGAAGAATATGTTGGTGAATCTTGGGATCTCAATAAGATATAATCCATAGTAGTACTCCGTCCAGCCTTACCACTTATCTGATATATATATGTCAATGTTGATCCAATGAGAAGTCTTCCAGAATTGAGATAAGGTGACCTATATTTGTAATAATATCCAGAACAACCCATATAACACTGTTTCTACTATATTTATTTGGCATTTTTTTGACAAAGTAAATAGTGATGTTTTCCCATTTCCATGTTGGTATGGGTTATGGTTTCATTATAACCTTAGACATTTTCCATTCATCCTTAACTTATTAACATTTGAGAACATTGATGTATATTTATCGGTCTTCATCTTAATATTATACCACCAAGAGTTTCCTTGGAGATCTCAATATTTATTTGTGCTCCATAGGAGAATAGAGAACGTTGAGCTATATACATCACTCAAAATATATTTCCTTATATTGAGATAGGATGGTGCACAAAGTCATGACCGAAATCTCATGAATCCTTCGTCATCCATTTTGAAATATGGGGATTTCTAATTTTTTTATATCTTCCACCCTTTTTCCTGAATTTCTACATAATTTCATTAAGTATCATATATTTTCTCTGTAAGGGATGGTTGAGAAAAAGTATGAGAACAGATTAAAAATGATACTTACCTATCAATACGCATTCATATCCTTCATAGGTCTTTGAATGTTTGATCCTTATCATTTATATTCATTGATAAAGATATATGATCTTTTCTACGTAGAGAATTATCCACCCTATTTGGATTTACAGGATGGTAGTGGATTGAGTAGATGTAATCCTTAATGAGAATTAACCATCTTAACTGGAGCATATTAGGATCCTTCTATGTGAATATATATTATAGGGTCTTATGATCAGTATATATCTCACACTTCTATCTATAAAGATAATTCAACCATATTTTCAGTAAATAAATCACAGTCACTAAGTCTTAATCATGCATGTGATAGTTTTCCACCTGAATTCTGAACAAAATTGATTTGTAGGCTGTCACATTATCATTTGGCATCAGTACATATCCTATTCCATTATTTGAATCATTTCTATACACCACAATTATTTCTACACTTATTGCATGTGTGAGTACTTGTGTAGTAAAAAGCCTCCCCAACTCTTCTAAATAATCTTCATATTCACTATTTTAGACATTATTCACTCTTTTTCAATTTATCTGGGTTATTTGGATTGAAAATCAAGATACATTCTTCGAAAGTCTTCAGTAATACAAATCTAGACTAAGGAAACTATGGATCTCTATTATAGATGTTGTCGTAGGTCACTACTCAATTTTTCTTATCTTAGAAGGGTCTATAGATATTGATTTTCTAGTGAAAAAATGACCTAAGAGTTAAAATTCCTCCATCCAAAACTCACATTATCTTTACATTACATACATTTAATCCCATCGTAAGGCCTTTAGTATAGTGTTCAAATACTGCTTGTGTCCGTCATTTCTCTTGGTGTATATGTGAATATTGAAAATAAATACTATGAATGGGTTTTCATGGTAATGTATAAAGAATTTATTAATTAAATCTATTATAATTTATGGATCATTATTGGGTGTTATGGGAATCACTATGAACTCATTTTCTCCACACCTCACTGAAAAGGGAGTCATAGGCTTAACATCCTTTCTCACATTTAACTAGTGATATCCTCACTAAAGGATCGCCTTAATGAAATACGTATCCCAAAAAAGATAATTGAATATATCACACACACACACATATATATATATGGATTGGGATACTTGTTTTTATATGTATTTTATTATGTTCATGATAATCCATCTGGAGGTGCATTGACCTACCCCCCTTCTTGAAAAAAAGGATTGGTACACCCCACGGTGAAGCCCTCAGGAAAATAAATCCTTTTCAAGATTCTCCTATAACTAAATATTCAGTTACACCAACTCAAATGGTGTCCATTATTTAAGGTTTATTTCATATAAGAAGAAATACATGTATAAGTTCAATTGAGAAATCAACAACTCAATCAGTCGGAAGACCCGAAAATTTTCTTAGGGAACATAATAGTATAATCCTTTATAATATGGATTTATTCGATCATGATTCTATCCATTATTCGAATCATTTAATATATATATAATTAAAATTAAGGAAGTAATATCCACACTTGAGATGATGATTCTAAAAGAGATTTATCCTCCCCTTTATGATTTTACAGAATTGGAGGATGCTTTAAGATGATAAGAGTGACATAACATTCCAGATAATTGATATTGGCCCTACAAAAAGATAGATAATCCATGCCCCATATAGCAGAAAACTTTACCAAAATAAGTATGGAATGTTTTGTTTGGAGGTTCAGTCTGCAAAAAGTAACTAGGGAAGAGGTGTATACATTAGATGAAATAATTTCCCCATTTGTTATTCTCCTAGATAACACAACCTCCATGATTATAGGTGGTGTTTAAATATTCATACTAAACTTAAAAGATATAGAATAATGCATAGAATGATAATCAAATAGTATATTATCTCTTTTGGAAAACAAAATGTAGAATATTGTTCACCATATTGTTGTTGGGCTCCAACATAGCAGCAGGGATAGAATACAAACCTCCCTGCTACCTTGGAGGTTGTTATGGTTGATTTCCCCTAACAACCCTCATCTTAGGGAAATGGATCACCTAATTCCAATGTTCCTTATAGTTGGAACACATCACTATAGTATGAGTGTGGATTTAAATATTTTATTACACCTTTACAATAGAGGGTTTATTCACATCCATTCAGTAATTATTAGCTAGATTCCACATTTTTCATACTTGGGGCATCTCCTGGTTCCCAATAGATAGTTCCTAGGATGATTCTTCCCTAAAATTTAACACATCATATGTTCATTTTTCTTTCTATAATGTGATTTATATATTTATCCTCCCATATTAAACTCCATATTCTTATCTCTATCTCGGGTCCCATGAGACCACTAAGAGTCATTGATCTCTATTTCATCCTTAAGGTAATAAAGGAAAAAATCTTATTTATATCAGAGTACCTAATTTCCCACACATTTCATAGACTCATATTTAGTCAACTAAATTAGTGATCAACCTTGATTTTAGTGTTGATGAAAATGATGGAGGCATATCATGCCATCCTTGTGAAGTTTACTTCATATTCCCCCATAGACTCCTCTTCCTTTTTCTTTAGTATGAGGAACTATATATATATATTGAGATGCAGGGGTTAGATAAAATATTTATTGAAAATAGTTTCTTGAATTAAACCTAATGAATGGAATCAATTTCATCCATGGAATCCATGTTGTTAATTAGTGCCCACCACTGATCAGCTTCCCCACCAAAATGATAGACCACCAACCCAACTTTCTCTTCTTCATTACATGGGAGGACAAATCTTATATAATCAATGGAGTTAATGAATATTTTATAAGGATGGGATTAGAAGATCCAATGAACCTAAGATGCCTTTGTCTCATAAAGGATACATCATCAAATTTATATTTATAAGGATAAAGAGGGTGTTCCACATGATTCAAGTAATTATTCATAACATTATGTAGCTGAGAAAGTATTTTCACAAGGTTTTGAGCCCCAATTCCAAACATATTCGGTATTTTCATTTGGTAAAGAATCAAATTTCCTATAACATTTATTGTTTTCATGAGTTTTCCAATTTATTTCTATTAACAAAGAAATGAAATTACAATTAGAGGGGATTGAATACATAGAATATAGGAATATAAAAAAACTTTGAACATTTAGGGATAAACTTTTAAATGAAAATCATATCCTAAATTATAATTTACAATGATTCAATCATGGTTATCCATGGTGAAATAATTAACCATAGGGTACTTATTAATGTTTTTGAGTCTTAATCTCCAAAAGTAGATATACTACCTTCTAATACCAACTATAATGAACATAGAATATGACACATAAAATAAAATGATTTTTAGCATAACGAGAATTCAAATAAATACCAAGGATTGCAATGTCTTGTGTCTTTGGTATATTATGTTCATAAAATTGAAAACAAAGAATCAAAATTTTAATAGATCTTGTTTAAATTCATAATGAGATCCTATATTCATTTGATCCCTTTCATATATGCAAAGGATAACATGGGGAATACATGAACAATGGTATGAGAAAAAAATTCAAGTAAGGGAATAATAATATAAGTAAAGAATAGTACATGGGTCTGAAGGCATAACCTGATGACATGAAAAGGCATGGAACATGAATAAACATATAGAAGAATAAAATCTGGAACATGGGATTATGTAATCCTGAAACCATAAAAATATGTAGAAATCATACAAAATGAAATAATCATGAGTAAATGATAACCTCAAATACAATTTCACATAGAGGGTCATGAGTTGAGGCTATCCACCATGACCTTTTCACATTGTGGAGCATGATCCAAGGCTAACAACTAAGACCACTGCACATAGAGGAACATGAGTCAAGGCTAACCATGAAGACCATGACCCATGATGTCTCACAAGACAAAACATTACACAATTCATTAGATCACTATCTGGGTTCACCAATCATAAAATGTCCAATAATATGTGTTGCACATGAAGAATCAATAATAAGGGTTACCCATGGAATGAATTGGTTATCATAATAATTTAATAATAATTACAATAGGTAATGTCATAATGGAGTAAATTGAAGATTTAAATCATAAATTGACATTCATAAGGTAAAATAGTCATATATATTGATAATTAATTTAAAATTAACGGGAAAACATGTAAAAAGAGTTATTAATAGACATTAGGAATGAAACATCTTGTTGCTGTTTAAGGAAACTTTTAAGGAGAATATAAAGTAAAAATGACATAATCTTTTATAGAATACCTGAAGTGAACCAAAAGATATTTTCATGAAGGAATTATTGATTTTATAAAAATAATGGGGGCTTAAAATATATTATGGATGGTTCTTTATAAATGGTAAGAAATTGGGAAGTTCCCTTTAATGAAGTATTCTAGTCGTAAGGAATTGAGAATGGAACCTCATAAAACATGTATTTATCTATCAATGATGGAATAATTAGGCTAGTTAATTATTATGAGGATATAAAAATATAATTTAAGATTGCATAAGAATAATTATGAATTACATTAGGGTAAATGGAAAAAAGCATAACCTGGAGGAAAAATGAGAGTTCAGATAGAATCCCATACCTTTTGTCTGAAACTATTTTGCACATGATCCTAATGTCCTGGATAATAAATTTAGCTCCATTAATTAGTTAATTTATAACATTTTCTAAATGTATTCGATTTATTATAATTTTTTATGTTCATTCATGGTCTTTTTTTGAGTTATAAGATACATTTTCATCATATGGGAGTGTCTATTTCTTTGGTTTTCAAGATCAATTCACTTGTATACATGTATGGATGATAAAATAAAAAGAGAATAGAAAAGAATTGAAATTATATGTTATTAATAAACATATATAATATAAAATTGGATTAAATATCATTTTATTTTCATGAATTTAGGATGATTTATTAGACAAAACAATAATGATAACCCTTTAGATTATTTTAATGTTTTTTGGTCATCATGGACCTATTTTGTTTGAAAAGTAAATATTATGTATATATACATGTGATTGAAAATCAAATAATTCATAATATAAATATTCTATTACCTTTTAACCAAAAAAATAGTTTTATGAAAATCCTTTTAATGATGTAATGGAAATTGAAAAATCACTGTCTTGGATTGAAATAAATAAATATAACATGGAAGATTTTGTCAATTTTAGAACAAAAGGGGAGTGTAAGAGAAATGATGATGGATTTTTCCTTTATCATAATAAAATTCAAGTAAATTAAATATAATAGAGTTATCATGTCACTTAGATAAGGGGAGGTGTGGATATGAAAATAATAGAAAATTAAAAGATAATAATTGAAAATAAAAAGGTATTTTACCTCTTTAATACCTTCTCCTTGAGAACCTCTATGAGGTCCTTGAGTTTGGTACTTCAATGAGACCAAATGATAATGGACATGGGTGAATGACATGGTATGTGTATTGGTTAGAATTTGGACAAGCATCAAGGCATTTGAGGTGTGAGGAGAAGAGGTGGATAGGGGTGTTATTTATACTCGAGGGGAACTATGTTTTTTTATTATTTTATTCAGTTTTTTCTTATTTTGGATCAAGAATATGTATAATATTGATTCATATGACTAAATATAGTAAATAGTACATTTTATTTTGAAAAAATTGTATACACATCAGCCAAACTTCTATATATGACTCTATAATTGATATAATTTGCATATACTGTAAATTGTTGTATTTCTTTATTAACAAAAGATTAAACTATGTTTGAAAAAATTATAAAATTCTCCATAATAGTTTCTCAATGTGTAGAATTAAAAAATGGTCTACGTTTTATGAAATTAAGTTTCAAAATATCATAAATTTAAATTTTCTTTAAAAGCACATTTATTCAAAAAATACTAATTTTAAAATTATAAATGGTTTTTTAATAAATTGAAAAATCAATTAAGGTATCAAAAAATTTACTTATATTCATAGGAATTTTTTTTGAATATATTTTATGTAAATAATTTTTCCTTTAAATCATTATATTAATTATAAAACTGTAAATAAACACTTATGTTTCACAGAAATACCAAAACATAATTTACTATTTTTAATACATTTTTACTTATTCAATTATATAAATATAACTAATTTTAATAAAATAGATGCCTAAACTTTATCTATACATTCATAGGTGAGGCTAATATTCTATTGTCCACGTTACTATTAAAATGGCCATGTTACTATTTCATTAGTCTCCCAATAAGTGACAAGGGTCTTGTAAAATTCTCAAAACAAACAATGAAATTTGAATTATCCTATAATAGTATTTCTTTCTAGATCAATACATCAAATTCATAAAAAAATGTTTCCACTTAAACAACTCAAACATAATTAAAAAATAAAAGTTAAAATTAATATTCTCAAATGTAATATCATTTTCATCAAAAGATATCCCAACACATGATTATCATACAAAACTCAAGATTTAAGCCACATAATTTAGTTAATTAATCAATCCTTTTAAGGTAATTATTTACCCTTAATAATGTTATTTAATACTTCAAAAATGTTTGTTTCTAGTATTAGAAATGAATTCTAAGCACCCTCAAAACATTGCATGAAACACCATTGAAAAAATTTACATTAAAAAACCTTAACATTAACCCTATTCATATTATGAAACTTTTTTACTAATTCATCTCATATATAAAAATATAATCACCATAAGGTTTATCACTTAAAACTTATTGACATTTTACATTCTTAAGTAACATTGATTATAAACATAACTTCCAAAATCTAAATGTTAATGTCCATATTTCAGAAGAAAAATTTAATATTAAACCACAACAAATTAACTTTATTTACCCAATTTTACCAAATAATAGAAATAAATAATAACATTAATTAACCCAAAAATGGAATGCATAACCTTTTTTTGGAATTTATCAATCACAAGATGTTATGATAATTTTATCGACATTATAAAAAAATATAAAACATCAAATCAATATATTCCACACTAAATATTATTTTTAATCGTTATAATAAATACTATTATTTTTACTTCAAAATAGTCAACAAGAATAAATCCACTTTAAAATTTTAAAATGAATTAATTTCAAAGCATGAAATCATTATCATCCTCTCTTTACCCATATAATATAGATTATCCAAAATCCTATGTTACATTTATGTTCCAAAACTATTATGGATTAATAACCAGAAACTTTGACACTATACCTAGGGAAACATCCTCATATCAACATTAATTAACCCTTTAATCATTAATTCAATCCATTTGGAAAACATATATAAAAAATAAATTTAAAATAATTACATTTCTCAAATATCCTGGGTTTTTCTTAAGGTACTGATCTTTTCTTCTTAGTTTAAATGTTGTTTTATTCCCTTTTTGTCTTAGACCCTATGTCGGGCCGTGGGCCGGTAAAGTTGTACTTAAGAAAGAAGAGGGAAAATTTGTTGAAGGATGACTACAGTATGATTAAACACTGTGAATGGAGGATACATGTCATGTACTCATAGGTCACGATGTGTAATAGTTTAGCTAGGACATTTCATGAAGTGTATTGGTATTCTTCAGAAAAGGGGAATCATGCATTACATGTTGTGTAATTTCCCACTGGGTTTTTTCAAAAAAAAAATGAAGCCATAGCCTCTTATTTTCCTAACTGCACCCCTTTATATATTTTTTGAAGCCTAAACCTAATAAAATGGGTTTTTAGATTTAAAGGGCATCCTATATCTTATTCTTCCATTATTAGTCACGTTGGAACCACATTGGTAATTACTTGAATTTTGTAGTCATTATTTATTGTTTTGAACAATGATTATTCAATTTGGATTTAAGTTCATATTCTCTAATTTTTCATTCTTCATCCATTCGAATTATTTCTCATAAATTGGGAAGAAATAGGAATTGATATTGGACGATCACTCCACTATGATGATAAGGTAGGGGGAATATGATTTTCTTGGGACTAACAAGTGGTTTTTAGGAATTTTTTCATTTCGCCTCCCATCGGACTTTCCAGCACAACCCTATTTGGAACTATAAACTTGTAGTAGTCTACGTCAGACCTATTGAGGAAGTCTATAGGTTCTATTTAGGTGTGTTGGCATCCATTTCTTGATTCTTGGACACCCATGAGGTGCTCATTAAAGAAATAACATGTTTATGCATGTTTAAACCACGCAAGGGATGTGTTCCTGTGATTACCTAGTTAGAGTAAGTCCATTAAATATTTAATGAGGTGAATAGATTTATTAGGATATGTACTGTCTCTTTGCTTCATTTTTCCATGTTATACCATGTTTATTATGATAAATATGTCTTTAATTAATGTGGATCAAAAATTGGGTATACTTGTCCGTAACTATTTACTACCTAAGCGGTGTGTTTGGAAATGGTGATTTGTTATAGGGTTTGATCCCATGACGTGTTTAATTGTAAGTTTATTGATATGGGCGGGTATACATATATGAATTAATTAATGAAACATTTGAATAAGTAATATGGGAGGGTGTGCCCATATGATTTATAAAAAATAAATGGAATGCATGAGTGGGTATACTCATGGATTGTAATAGGTTACGTGAGTGGGTATACTCACATAAAATGAATATATGGAATTTTATAAAATTAATGAATGGGTTGATAGATGCCATGGAAGGATCTCCCTAGATCTGTAAAATGGTACTGGACACCTTGGTTAGATCACGCCCCTTGGGTGTTGACTATGTGGGATTCCTCAAACCATTCAACCCCATGAATTCATCTTACTTGGACATGAATAGGACATGTTGGTACACATAATCCTGGGACTCCATCCAGTTATTAGAGCTAGTTTCCATTGGGACACCCATTAGAAATGATGTGCATGCCTTGGAAGAGGTCCTTATATACAGCCCTTTGTTGTCGAGATTTATTTGAATAAATCCCTAGTACATTAAACCTTGGATCCTGACTTTGGGTATACACATCATTATACGGCTTGGACATGGCATACATAGTATATATGGATGAATGGTGTGGATGTGGGTTACTAGATACAGATGGGAGTACGACTTAGTCATATAACTTGGTTACATTTCTTATAACTTCCTAGCTAGGAGATGGCGATGGTTGTAGGTATCCTTGAGCGGTTGTTTGTTTTTTTTAATTATTTCAGTAGACTAAAGCCCTGTGCATTCAATTTTATGTTGGTACTTTACTTACTGTTTATAGCACTTTGTATATTTTTGTTAGAACTTTATTTACCCTAGGTGGTTACATACTAGGGTTTTTATCTCACACCATATTTGGGCCTCCACAAGGACCCAAAAAGATTATATGGTTGGTGGTGATAATATGGGAAATCCACTTGTCATAGGTTGTTGACCATGGTTTCATAGTAGGAGAGCATATTACAATGTTGAGGCTTGCGATGCTGCTGGGAATATTTGTAATTTTTTTTTTGAGATTTTTATTGTATTGCATCACCCTGTACCTATTTTGGAAGCTTTCTAGATATATGTATCATTAACATAATTGTATATGTGACATATTTTAACTATTTATGTATTCTTGTATTGTATTACTTTTAGTTGACTGATTATTTATTCTCATCCACTGTTGTATGTGTTAGACATCAACTGTGATATACTCTGGTATTGAGGGAATAGTATCCCCACTGAATCACCTAGGCTCTCACAGCTTGTTAGTAGACTCTGGCATTTGGGGGGATGCACATGAGGCCATGCGACCAACTAGGTTTAGGGAACCATTGGGTGTCATCTGGGTATGGGATATTACAAAGTGGTATCAAAGTGTTTCTTCTAGTATTCAATACTATCTAGCGAATTGAGATAGGGATATAAAGGAAATGGTGTTTGGTAATAAGTTGTGTCAGGGAGTAGATACCTCATGTGTAGGGAAAAGACAAATTAACTCAAATGGATTTCTATTTTTTTCTCGATTTTGATTATTGTAGTTATTTTGATTTCCCCATTAGGTGCACACAACAATTTTGCTGTTATTGTTGATTATATTGTGGTTTTATCTTCTATTGAAAATAAATGAGATGAGGGTATTATATTTCCTTCATGATATAATTAGTTGTTAGAAATCATATCCCATGCATTTTTTCATGACATTTATGATGACTCACATATTTCTTGTTGTTGTGATAGATTCTATCATATTTGTTCCTACTATTGTGACATACATTGCATAGAGGCTAGAGGAGTGACATCATCTATAAATTCATAAATTGTACGGACCCTTATGTATTGAGAAATGACGCACCAACCAAATGAAAATACTAAAGTGAATTTGATATGTATGGATTGTATGGACATCAAACATTTGTTCATGTGGTGTTATGGGACCTCATGGATCAGAACTTGTTGTACCATTCGTTAAATAATTCAAAAAAAAATGACTGCTGGATGAAAATGAACGAAATGTGGAATGAATACTTGACCTAGAACTGGATTTTGAGTGGGAAAGAGGCATAGTTTCTTGTGGTTCAAAGACTACACTTTATACTATCCCAGCTTTAGGAGAAGCTTGTGAGTTGACATGGTTTATAGGAGTTTCTTGACTTGTCCTATGATTTTGAGCTATGATCTTTTTTATTGTTCTTTTCTTAGATGTGTGTTGGAAATTATAGATATATTCCACCATAACGACCTCTAGTGTTATGTGGTGAGGGAGGAGATGACCATACTCTAGAGACGGTGGGCCATAGGCTACCAATTTATCATTATTTAGTTCCAGATGAGGCACTAAGGTCTATTCCAGACATAGGTGTTGTAATGCCCCGACCCCAGTTACCTAGAGTGGATGAAGTATTTTAAAACATTGGCATGATTACAAGGAGTCAAGTCCCAAAGGACCCATTGGTTTAGCAGTCTTGGAAAATGGATTACACACATGAATGTTACATTGAACTTTATGAAATAGAAAAAAACATAAATAATCATTTATAAATGCCATTATTCCCTTGGTGTAACCCTGCATATCAATCACAATACACTTCTTGGAATCATTGGAAAAGTATAACAAAGAAAGGGGTGAGCTCAAACACTCAGTAAGGGTAAGAAATACAGTGGAAACTTTCATAAATAGGAATAATCATTTAAGGAAATGTATAAAACTAAAACAAAACTCTTTTCAACATAAGCATCATTATAATATGGAAGAAATGAAATAATTCCATTTACTTACTCACATGGATACTCTACTAGTCGAATAATCAAATGCAATATCAATAGCCACTTTCATAATGATGGAATGCATAATGCTAGACTATCATAACCACATAGTCAGGGCCTTGTGCCAAGACTACAAATAAGATTTCTTCAAGCCCTTGTTCCAAGACACTAGTTTGTCCCATGAGACCTACCGATGCATTGAGGAACTATAGCGTGCTCCAACCGTCACTTACTAAGTCCAATGCATTCATCATATGAAAAGGTTTAAACATAAAAGAAACATTTTATTAAAACTAGCATACGAAATGTCAATACTTTATCCATAAACCATGAATGGTATATAAATAACACATACACAGTCTAACATATCTTCAATACAATATAAAAGATTTGTATCATAATAAATCATCTTCAAACATGGTTAAAATCTATCAAATGATTTTGACATAGATGAAAATGATTTGTAAAACTCTTTGAGAGAAACATCAATTTTTCATGAAAAAATTTAAAAGTCACACAATTTAAAACAGAATACATTTAAAAAAATTTCTGAATCAAAGTGTCCCATACAACTTTGAAACTTTTGAAATGAATTTACATTTTAAAAAAATTCATGTCCATATAAATAAATACTTAAAAACCATTTTAAAAACATGAGAATTAATGAGAATGATTTAGAAGAATAAATATTTAAAAAATTTAGAAATATGTTTTATTAAAAAAAATCCCTTAAAAAAATCCCTTTGAAAATGCTTTCATGATACAAGGAAATTGGTTATAAATATGTTCCAATAGATACTTACATAAAAACATCCTCAGATAATAAAGAGATTATGAAATTTACCCTTACCAATTTGGTAACTCACGAATCATACACCCCATGAAAGAGGTATCCTACAATAAATATGTAAATACACATAAATTAAAGTGTACTACACAAGGAAAACAATTATGGGCAGTACATACACCACCCAAAAGGTAATAGTGGCAATATGGCAAGAATCTCACGGGAATAAGGAGTGAGATGAAAACCCCTTACCTTTCACTTTCCTTTAGTTGAGGGTATATTTAACATCCTGTATAAAGACTGTAGTATGTTATTAAATTATACCATAACCATATTAATATTTATGATATCATACATTATTTATTTATGACATTATACTACCCATTTGATAATAATTTCCATGTTAAATTAACATTTTGGGTAATAATCGCTTTCTTTATCGTACGTGTTTTAACTTGTTACTCTTGATTGTATCACTTAGATCAAGACTTAAATACATATAGATACAAAACATGATTTGTATATCATATATATTTAGAATATAAATACGTAGAATATACATATATATGGAATGAAAAACACTATTTTTGGAGATGGTAGTCCGTACGTACCCATAAACGTTGTTTCTGTTTTCATATCATATTGAACGAAACTAAGTGAATAAGATATATGTAAGTACACACACACACACACATATATATATATATAAATAAATATAAATATATATCTCTATAGTAGTATTATTAGGTCATATATTATATAATTATTAGTAATATATATTTTTATAATCGTCGATGAATAGTGAATGTGGAAATGAATCTTATCGCGTCGTGGAGAATGTAATCCGTACGTACGCATGAGAGACAATATAATTTCATTAAAGGTGTCGAATTGGATGGTATATTAATTTTATAGAGACATTAGCATGTTAGTTTTATTATTTATATACATATCACTCATCATTAAATCCATCCAAATAACATAGTGTGGAATAACAAATTACACCACGACGTGGAGACGATAAGCCGTACATACGCACGCATGGTGACATTATCATTAATAAGATGGATATAATAATGAATATAGTTGTTTTGTATTTATAATAAAATCTTATTATATATAAGATACTGGAGTTATAATTTTATAATGGAAACGAAAAAGAAAGAGTAAGTGGAAGAATAAGAGAACTTGAAATAGGGTGGTGAAATCATTACCTCTTCTTCGGGTTCTTCCTTTTAATTTGATCATAATGGCTCTTTAGGTTGGCTTTATGACCAAATTAAGCCCTCTAGGATGAATTTAGGATAGTTGTGAGGATATTTAGGAAGGGTTTGGCCGAGACAAATGGCTTTGGAGGTGTGAATTTGAGATAAGGGAAAGCGCCCTTTTATAGGAGGGGTGAGGGGAACCTTTGGAAAAAATGAAAATATTATTTTATAATAAACTCATATTCGGTTTATAATGGCACAAATGTGACATATTTCAAGGCTAGGGTGGGGATTCATCACAATACTCTCAACCAATAGGTTTTATACAAGTTTATGTTACCATTTTATCCTTATCATTTAGATTTAACTCTAAGTTAAATAATTTAACTTTTACTGTGTCTTCATGTATTCTTACACTATATGGTTAATAAACTTACTATATACTGCCAATCGAACCCCGATTGGTTCATTAATGTCATATATATTATTATATAAGTCTTTTAACATAACATTATATTTTTAGGACGATTATATCAATTAATAATATAATAGTTTTTTTAAAAACTTTTTTATGTCAATTTTGATACTATTTGGTATTTGTTTTTTGTTAAAATAATAACAGAATGATTACTTATAAAAAATACATTGAATCAACACTAAAATGTAATATTCACCTAGAAAAGTCACGGATGTCATAAAAACTTTGAAATTATATTTATTTTAATATTTATAACAACATTTATTTGATTATTTCATTAATAAGGTAATTACAGCATAATCATTGTGTCATTAATAAATTTAATTATTTAATCTCTAAAAATTATAAATAAAGTACCATTATAGAGTAAATATTTTTATATTTATAATGAATATTTATAGTCGAATTTATCTTATGTATAACCTTATATTAAAAAGGGTTTAGTTATTAAACATTGATTTTAACTCTTTTAACTATTCTTTAAATAAAATAGAAATAAATGCCTTAATCTAATATATGTGGAAATAAAGGGTCATATTTTATTCCTAAGGTTTTTTTAGTCTAATTACACCTATCCAATAGAATTAGGACATGTGTTAGGGTAATAATAATAACATTTTTACCCTTAATTACCCTATTTAATTTTAACCACGGTAAATAAAGGTAAAAACTTACTATTCACAAAAAAATATTTTTATCTTATTTAACCACATTTTACTTACTGATATGAACCGTGCCCCTCAGATTTATGAAATTCCACTCACAGAAGCGGTAAAATTATGTTTTATGTGAATTCGCATATTCTCCTATGAGGTGGGTAAAAGACGGTGATAAGTTCTATTAAATTTTTTATATATCTAAAATTATTATAAATTGACTCCAATGAATTACATTGAACATATATATAGATATTATGTATCTATTTTGACCAAAAATAAATTTAAATAAAATAAATAATTATTTAAAAAAAAATTCGTTTTAAACGATAACTCATTGTTTTTTCACTATTCATCAAAAATTGAACTTTTTTTAGAAAAATATCAAAAATTAACCCTAGGATAATTTCGATATTCCAAATCCAAAAATTAATTCTATTTTACCAAATTAAAAAAATATAAGTTGCATTTATTAATTTAAAATTATTTCTCGTTGTCAAAACAAATAGAGTGTTTTTAAGAAACAATAACAATCAAAAGATTGACAGTTGTTTATGTATAATTTCAATGTGAAATTAATTAAAATGACCAAAATTGGATTAAAAGGTAAAAATATAATCTAATTATACTTCCAAAAACTGAAAATGTATAATTCAACACTATAAATTATTTTGATTAAAAAAGTTGTTTTCAGTTAAAATATTATATTTTTCACCATTCAGCCAAATATGAAAGTAATCAGAAAAACACCAAAAATTTATTAAAACTAAATTATTATGTCCTGATTCTAAATAATAATTATATTTTGTCAAATTGAATATATAAAAGTTTCAAATATTGGATTTAAAAAGGGTTAGCCATTAAAAGGCGGCAAAATTGCATTTTTTAAAAATAATTATTTTATCTAGAAAAAATGAATTTTTTCTTACATTATGTCTAAGAAACTCATAATATGGATTATAAAATTAAAAGGATTATATAATGTTCAAAATTTAGTTAATACTATTCATAACCGCTTTTGAATGGCTAGTTTGGTAAGTCATGATGCGCTTGAACTCAGTGTTTCATGTAGTGCAAGTTAATGCATTACATAGAAGAGATAACATACTATGAAATCTTGGGGTGTTACATTCTTCCCTCCTTCAATAAATTGAATCCTCTCAAGATGAAGTTGTTCTTCAAAAATAAAAGGTTGAAAATAGAAAATACCTTTGTGGGAAAACCCACATCAGAAATTGGGTTAATAAAATTAAGTCCTAATAAGATGAAAAGGGGAATGAAAAAGTCACCATGAAATTACGATCTCGATTAGGAGAACGTTGGAGGAAATTAGAGACAACGAATTGGAGGAAAAATGTAAATATTTATAGGGAGTGATTTAGCTCATCAATCACAAACAATTGTAGAATTGTGGGCCTCAAAGCCACCAATCTATGACGATTTAAAATACAATCGGTTCAACAAAACGTAAGGTATTAGGATAACACGTTTTTGGTTTTAAGATCCCTTACCTAAAGTTTAATAATTAATTTATCCATAAAATAAGATGGATATATATATGGCTATATATATACTTGACAAGTAGAGTTTCATCTTTCAACTAATTCCTACCACAAACTCAACTTTCACTCTAAAAGATTTCAAAAAAATATATTCTATTTATCCTAATGGTATAGGGTTACAAATATTATGAATTTAAAATTAACATATTAGACACTTTAAAAAAACTACATTATTCAATCCAGGACATCACGTGGGTCTGTGATAGGGGATACACCCTTGCCTTCCTTCGATTGCGGGTTCAAGTCTCGCGGACTTTCCGGACGTGACGGGTTGCCGCCCCACCTAGAGGTTATACTTTTTATGGAAATCCAAAAATAATCTTAACAATTGTATCCAATTTCAAATTTAATCCATTCCAACCTTTTGAATTATCCAAAATACTTATATCAAAACTCTCAATCCAAAGTTTATAAGGAAGATAAACATAACGAGGATCCTTTTTTCAGGTAATATCATGTAAACTCCATCATCATGTATTCTTTTACAACACTGCAACATCCTGAATTACCAAAAACAACCATCTCTTATTCTAAAAATAACTACCTCATTATCAGGACCATATTAAGGATTAACTCTCCTTAAACCATTTATTTTCCAAAAAGTGTAGCTTACTATTTAGTTACTTTTCTTAAAACCATATAATCTCAAATCCTCAATAAAATAGTAATGCAGTACGATCTTTATTTATCTCCATAATTCATGTAACTAGTATACTATTGATATAACACTCAAATGAAATAATTCTATAATAACAACATAAGAACACTAGTCATTCTTCTTTATCTGAGGTGGTATCATAACTTGATTATTATCCAATAACATCATTTGTGGTATACACTTATGAATGGGACATTGATTCGCGTAGTGTCTCAATGCCTTGTAGATGAAGAATTTTACATTTGAAAACTATTTCTTACCCTTGAAATCACGTACTTGGGGTTCTTTTTCTCCACACTTATAACAAACTCCCATTCCCTTCAAGAATTACCAAGGTGATTCATTCCACATTTATCACATATTGGAAAACCCTCCTTTCCCTTATTCCATTTATCTATATATCTTTCTACCATCATTTTCTTCTCTGGCTTCCCTTCAAAGCCATAGGATTCAGAGAATTCTTTAATACTCTTATTAACACATGATACTATTTATTCATGTGATGGTAATACATGGGAGACTATTTCCTTTCTAAATGTTGTCTTAATACCATGAATGATATAACCCTTCTTACTCTTTGGATCATACGTATTGCTGGAGTTCCCATTCCTTATACTGGGCACCATTTCTAAATAATGGCATACAGTAGGTCAGTTTATGAATCACGATTCATAATTCCAAACATGTAAAATACCTAATGTAATTTGAACAGTTAATGGATATAATCCATAATCAGAAAAAATATCTTTGAGGAGGTATATACTCATAAACCCTTTATAGTGGTTTGTAAATAAAATGAGATTTATCCTAAGCATATCCTCTGGGAGTGTCGTATCCAAGAATACAGCAAGGCCCGTTGTTGTGCACTAGTTCCCGTTCAAGTCTAGCTCAAAGCGGGTTTTTGGGTTTTACCCCTATATTCATCTGTGCCAGAGCCACCTCTACCTGCTCATATGCAGATAGGGATTTATTTTCTTAGAAAACTCACAAAATCTCTACATTACCAAAATTCTAGGAAGTTCTTCTATACTAGTCCTCAAAAACTATCTTAGGTCTATATGCTCTAATCAGAGTTTATCTATATCTAGCTTCCAAGGTTATTTCAAAATTTTCTCTGATACCAACTGTAACGCCTCATCCCCAGTTACCCAGAGTTTGTCCATTATTTTAATACATTGGCATGATTACAAGGAATCAAGTCCCCAAAGACCTATCGTTTTAGCAGTTTTGGAAAATATATTACATACATGAATGTTACATTACATTTTATAACATAGAAAACAACATAAATAATCCTTTATGAACACCATTATTCCTTTGGATTAACCCTTCATATCAATCAAAATACACTTCTTGGAGTCCTGGGAAAAATAAAACAAAGAAAGGGGTGAGCTCAAACGCTTAGTAAGGGTTCGAAATACAACAGAAACTTTCATAAATAAGCATAAAAATTTAAGGTAATGTATAAAACTAAAACAAAATACTTTTGAACATAAACTTCATCATAATATAGCGAAAATGAAATAATTACATTTACTTACTCCCATGGATACTCTACTAGTCGAATAATCAAATGCAATATCAATAGCCACTTTCATAATGATGGAAGGCATAATGCCAGACTATCATAACCACATAGTCAAGGCCTTATGCCAAAAAAAAATATAAGACATTGTCAAGGCCTTGTGCCAAGACACATTTTGTCTCATGAGACCTACCGATGCATGGAGGAGCTATAGCAGGCTCCACCCTTCACTTACTATCTCTAAGGAATTCCTCATATGAAAAGGTTTAAACATAACATAAACATTAGAATTAAAATTAGCATACGAAATGTCAATACATTATCCATAAACCATTAATGGTATAAAAATAACACATCCACAGTCTAACATATCTTTAATAAAGTATGGAAGATTTGTATCATAATTAAACTTCTTTAAACAAGTTTAAAATCAATCAAAAGATGTTGACATAGATGAAAATGATTTGAAAAACTCTTTGAGAGAAATATACCTTTTCATGAAAACATTTAAAATTCACACAATTTAGAAAGGAATACATTTAAATAAATTTTAGAATCAAAGTGTCCTGTACCCCTTTTAAACTTTTGAATATAATTAACATTTTAAAAACATCCATGTCCATATAAATAAATCCTTAAAAACCATTTTGAAAACATGGACATTAATGAGAATGATTTAGAAGAATAAATATTTAAAACATTTAAAATGATGTTTTAGTAAAAAAAGTCACTTAAAATAATCCATTTGAAAACTCTTTCATGATACATGGACATGGGTAATAAATATGTCCCAGTAGATACTTACTTAAAAACAACCTCGGATAATAAAGAGATTGTGAAATTAACCATTACCAATTTGGTAACTCACGAAACATACACCCCATGAAATAGGTAACCTATAATGAATTTGTAAATACACATAAATTAAAGTGTATTACACAAGGAATACCATTATGGGTAGTATATACACCACAAAAAGGTAATAGTGGCAATATGGCATGAATCTCATGGGAATAAGGAGTGAGATGAAAACCCCTTACCCTGTACTTTCTGTTAGTCGAGGGTACATTTAACCTCCTTTATAAAGACTGTAGTATGTTATTAAATTATACCAGAACCATATTAATATTTATGATATCATATATGATTCATTTATGACTTTATACTACCCATTTAATAATAATTTCCATGTTAAATTAACATTTCGTGTAATAATCGCTTTCTTTATCGTACTTTTTTTAACTTGTTACTCTTGATTGAATAACATAGATCAAGACTTAAATACATCTAGAATATAAAACATTAATTATATATCATATATATTTCTAATATAAATATGTATAATAGACATATATATTAAATAAAAAACATTGTTTTTTTGAGACAGTAGTTCGTACGTACGCATAAACACTGTATATGTTTTCATATCGTATTGAACGGAACAAATTGAATAAGAAATATGTAAGTACACACACATATATATAAATATATATATCTTCAGTGCCATCATTATTTCATATATTACATAATTATTAGTAATATATATTTTTATAATCGTCACTGAATGGTAAACGTGGAAATGAATCTCATTACGTCTTGGAGATTGTAATCCGTACGTACGCACGGGCGACAATATCATTTCCATAAAGGTGTGGAATTGGATGGTATATTAATTTTACAGAGACATTAACATTTTATTTTCCTTATTTATATACATATTAATCATCATTATATCAATCCAAATAGCATAGTGTCGAATAACAAATTACACCACAGCGTGGAGACGGTAAGTCGTACGTATGCATGCATGGTGACATTATCATTCATAAGATGGATAGAATAATGAATAAAGTTGTTCCATATTTATAATAACATCTCATTATATATAATATACTAGTGTTATTATTTTATAATGGAAACAACAAATAATGATTAAGCGGAAGAATAAGAGAACTTGAAATAGGGTGGTGAATCATTACCTCTTCTTAGGGTTCTTCCCTTTGATTTGAACAAAAAGGATCATTAGGTTGGCTTTATGACCAAAGGAAGGCCTCTAGGATAAAGTTAGGATATTTGGGAGGATATTTGGGTAGGGGTTAGCCGATCCAAATGGCTTTGGAGGTGTGAATATGAGTGAAGGGGAAGTTCCCTTTTATAAGAGGGGTGAGGGGCACCTTTGGAAAAACTGAAAATATTATTTTATAATAAATTTATATTCGGTTTATAATGGCTCAAAAGTGACTTAGTTCGTGGATAGGGTAGGGATGGGTCAAAATCCTCTAAAAAAAACATTTTTTAGGAAATTTTAGGTTACCAATTTAACCTTATCATTTAGATTTAACTCTAAGTGAAATAATTTAACTTTTACTATCTCTTCTTGTATTCTTAAACTATATGGTTAATAAACATACTATATACTGCCAATAGAACCCCAATTGGTTCACTAATATCATATATATTATTATATAAGTCTTTTGGCCGATCCTTAGATATTTAGGACCATTATATCAATTAATAATATAATATTTATTTTAAAAACTATTTTATGTCAATTTTAACACTATTTGGTATTTGTTTTTTGTTAAAATAATAACATAATTATTACTTCAAAAATAAAATACATTTAATCCATCCTAACATGTCATATTAACTTATAAAATTTGTGTATTTCATAAAAAATATGAAATCATATTTATTTTAATCTTTATAATACCATTAATTTGATTCTTTCTTTAATAAGGTAATTATTGTATCATCATTGTGTCATTAATAAATTTAATTATTTAATCACTAAAAATCATAAATAAATTATAATTATGTAGGAAATTTTTCTTATGTTTCTAATGAATATTTATAGTCGAATTTATCTTATGTATAACCCTATATTAAAAATGGGTTAGTTATTAAACGTTGATTTTAACTCTTTTAACTCTTCTTTAAATAAAATAATAATAAATGTCTAAATCTAGTCCAAGTGAACCTAAAGGTTCATATTTTATTCCTAAGGTTGTTTATGGTCGAATTATCAATATCCAATAGAATTAGGACATGTGTTAGGGTAATAATAATATCATTTTTACACTTAATTACCCTATTTACTTTTAACCGTGGTAAATAAAAGTAAAAGGTTAATATTCACCAAAAAATATTTTTATCTTATTGAACAACATTTTACTTACTAATATCAACTGTGTCTCTCAGATTTTATAAATTTCACTCACAGAAGCGGTGAAATTAAGTTTTATGTGAATTCACAAATTCTCCTAGGAGGTGGGTAAAAGACGGTGAAAAGTTCTATGATATTATATATATATATATAAAATTATTTTAAATTGAATCCACTGAATTAAATTGAACTTATATAGATATTATGTATCTATTTTAACCTAAAATAAATTTAAATAAAATCAATAATTATTTAAATAAAAATTTGGTTTTAAACGATAATTGAGTGTTTTTTCACTATTCATAAAAAACTGAACGTTTTAAGAAAAATACAAAAATTCACCCTCGGATAATTTAAATATTATGAATCCAAAAATGATGTCTATTTTACCAAATTAAAAACATATTAGTTGAATTTATTAATTTCAAATTAATTCCTGTTGTCAAACCAAATAGCTTGTTTTTAGGAAGCAATAACTATCAAAAGATTGACACATATTTATGTATAATTTCAATGTGATATTAATTCCAATGACCAAAATTGGATTAAAGGGTAAAAATATAATCTAATTATACTTCCAAAACGTTAAAATTTACAATTCAACACTATAAATTATTTTGATTTAAAAAGTTGTTTCTAGTTAAAATATAGTATTTTTCACTAATCACCCAAATATGAAAGTTATTAGAAAAACACAAAAAATTTATTGAAACAGAATTATTATGTCCCGATTCTAATGAATAAGTTTATTTTGTCAAATTGAATATATAAAAGTTTCAAATATTGGATTTAAAAAGGTTTCTCCATTAAAAGGCAGTAAAATTGCATTTTTTGAAAAATAATTCTTTTATCTGAAAAATGAATTTTTTCTTACGTTAGGTCTATGAAACTCATAATATGGATTCTAAAATTATTAGGATTATATAATGTTCAAAATTCAGTTAATAATATTCATAACTGCTTTTGAATGACTAGTTTGGTATGTCATGATGTGCTTGGACTTAGTGTTGCGTGTAGTGAAAGTTATTGCATTACATTGAATAAATAACGTACTATGAAATCTTGGGGTGTTACAGGTGCTGAGGCAACATTACACGGGGTCTTATTTCTCTATATGCACACTATTCATGGAGCAATGTAGTCTTCCTTGTCTACGGATGATCTGATGTGGGAGTTCAAGTAGAAGAATCCTCTAATGTTTTTTCAGGGGATGATAGTCTACATATTGTAGAGATATGTCAAGAGACCACGTTAGCGATTTTTGATCATCTAGGGACTCCTCTTAAAAAGAACATCAATCTTGCTACTTATATTCTTTTTGCAGCAGCAAAGTGCTAGCGGGATGTTCTAAACCTAGATGATGGTCTACACGATATGTGTTGTGATGCCTTCCTAACCTAATTTGGGGACTTCTTTCCCGTGACTCTATGAGAAGAGTGGGCGAGTGAGTTCATGCATTTGGAGCAGGGTCTGATGAAGGTTATGGAATATCTATATGCTTTATAGAGCAGCAACATTTTGCACTGATGTATCTTAATTATTATATATGAATACAGAGACGCATCATTTATGGTCTCAAACATGATATCAAGTCTTAGGTAAATGTGTTTAGGTTTACTTCTATCACTAACATTGTGAATGAGGTGAATATTACAGAGTAGATCATGAGGGATGTTGGGGGTATAGAACATGGGGGGTCTAGTTCCTTAGCCTAGTGGATCTATGTCTTCAGAAAGGTAGCCCCATTTAAGGCTTCCCCCCAACATGAGTTATAGTTAGAATGTGTGTGTAGGCTTCATGGTGTTTTTTCATCAGTGTGATAATAAAGGCCACAGGAAGAATCAATGTGACTGCTACCCACTCGAGTGTCAATATTGTGTCAATATAGGGCACATGAAATGGTTTTGTAGGACCTTTCCTCCCAATGTGAGTGGTAGTGGGGTCAGTTAAAACATCATATTTAGGAGAAGGTTATTCAGCTCCACATTAGACTAGGAGCTAGAGTAGTGCAGGAAAGTCAGGCCAAGGTAGTGGTGGGAATGGTAGTGTTATCCTAACATCAGTTACACCTAAATAGCAGGGTTGATTAGCTAAGGGTCTTTGAGAAGTGTCACAAGTCCGCAGTACATGCCAAAATTATGCAGTAAAAGAGACCCCACATGGGCAAGGCCTAAGACCATCTATGGTTAGATGTATGATATTATTATCTTATACAATTTCATCTATTTAGTTTGATATAGATGCATCACAATATTTTATATCTACACTAGTGGCTAAGAGATTCAGGTTTGTTTTTTTTCCTTTCTCATGCCTTTATGACGCTAGGCGTAGCGTGGGGAGTTAGAATGGATGATGTATTCCAGTGTATGGAGTATCCCCTTGAGGTTTATGGGTTTCACTTCATTTGATATATTTATGTCCTTGAGATGAATGGGTTTGAATCCATTAATGGGATGGACTAGCTAGTATATTCTTAGTCTTTAATTGATTAATATCACTAAAGGGTGACTTTTACATCACTATAGGGTGTAGTTTTTACAAAAAATGGTTAATAGGATGTTTAGGAGAGTCGAGCTGGACCCAAGAATTGTGGGCTTTGTGGGATTAAATCAAAAATTGCTAGTTTGTTTTTGTATGATCAGGGAGTGAGTATAGTAGATATTATATTAGTGGTTGATCACACCTGGGAAGTCATTCATAAGGTCTTTTCTAGTTTACCTCCTAAGAGAGGGGTGTATTTTTCCATCGACATACTTCAAGGAGATGCACCAGTATCCATTACTCTATATAGGATGGCTACTATATAGTTAGAGGAGATTAAGATGTAGTTAGAGGATTTGGCGGTGAAGGTATTTTTTAGACCGAGTACTTCTCTCTAGGGTTATCCAGTTATTTTTGAAAAAATAAGATGGTACCCTTAGGATATTTGAATTATATCAGAAACAAAACTAGTTGATGGTTAAAAACATATATCCCTTTCCATAGATAGTAGACCTTTTTGATAATATTTGACGAGATTGTGTGTTCTCTAAGATCTATTTGTGATTGGGATATCAACATTTTGATGTAGACGTGGTATATAAAAGTAATTGGTTATTCTATATAGTCTCACGAACACATCAAAAGTTTTAATGGATTTAATGAACTGGGTGTTCCATCATTTCCTAGATTCTTTTATTGTGGGTTTTTTGGATGATATATTTGTGTATTTCCAAAATATACATGATCATGAAAACTATCTTGATATTGTTATCAATACCCTGAGAGATCCTTATTTATATGATAAGCTCATAATGTTTCACTTTTATATGGATCATATTCACATCTTATGTCACATTATCTAAGAGACATAAGTAATAGTGGACCCATAAAAGGTTAGAGTAGTAGTTTTCTGGGAGTATCCAAAGAAATGTTATTATATACATATTTTATTAGGTATGGATGTTTTCTATAAGTTATTCATATAGGACTTGTCACACTTATAATCACTATAGAAGGGATTTAATAATAATGGAGTGATGGTTTTATGGTCAGAATCTTGTTAGATATCCTTTCAGAATATGAAAGGGAGGTTGACATCCACACCAGTTCTGATAATGACTGATCAGGGAAGGATACACAATGTGTATATTGACACACCAGTTATCGGGATGAGGGTAGTGTAGATGTATTGAGATAGAGTTATTCTATATAGGTCTCAGCAGTTTTGGACACACGAGAGGAATTACCCTACTCATGGTCTAGATTTAACTCTGGTAGTTCATGCATTATGCTATTGGAGTCACTATTTAATTTGAGTAAATTTTGTGGTGTACATGGACCAAAAGGCCTTAAGTACATCTTTACATAGCCTGATCTGAATCTGTGGTAGTAGAGTTTCATGGAGTACCTACTATCCTTTGATATTGAGCTTTACTATATTCCCAATAAGGGAAATCCAGTGGCTGATGCACTGAGTAGGAGGAATCTGATAAAACTAGTAGAATAGGATAATTGAGAGTGGAAACTTATTGTTTTTTTATCTGAGATGCATCTAGATTTTCAAGATAGAAATGGGAATACTTTTCTATCATCCTTACTGTGGACCTGTACTTCGATGGAAATAGTAAGGTTGAGGAAGCTATCAAATTCAGAAGGACTAGTTCTACATGAGTTTGTGGAGGGTGAGGACCCTTCTCTTAGTTAGGTGGTAGGTGTGGATGTGATCTTTCATATCCATGGATGTGTTTGGGTTATAGTGCTTATACATAGGGAGTTGATGCATGGGTTTCTTGCTTCTACATTGTTAGTGGACCCTATATTCACCAAGATGTACCATGACTTGCGCCATCGGTACTTATGGCTGGGTATTAAGAGAGAGGTATATAGTTTTTTTACAGGGTCTTGTCCACCTATCAATAGGTGTAGGGAGAAAATCAGTGACCATCTAGGATTTTACAACAGTTACCTATTCTAGAGTGGAAATGGGATGATATCATGATGAATTTCTTGATTCTTTTACCGAGGTATCTTCATGGTAATGATAATATGGGAGTTGTTGTTGATAGGATTATAAAGTTTATTCATTTCCTTCTAATCTAGAAGACCTTTAGTGTTGATTATTTTGGAAGGTTGAATACCTGTGAGATTGAATGAATTCATAGGGTCTCATGCACTATCATTTTAGATATGGACACCTTCTTTACTTCCCGTTTCTGGAATAATTTTCAATGGGTTTTGGGTACATAGGTGCTTCATAAAATAACATACCACCATCAGACTGATGTCTAGTTAGATCATATGATATAGGTTCTAGATGATATGCTACAAGCATGCATCCTAGATTTTGGGGGCTCTTCGGATAGGTACATTCCCCTAGTTGAGTTTTCCTACAATAATAGTTACCATGTGACTATAAAAATGGAATCTTATGTGGATTTATATGATAGTACATTTCAATCTCCCCTTTGTTGGTTAGAGGCAGGTGAGTCGACTTTACTAGAACATTTTCTTGTATAGGATATTTCTAATAACGTCCAGTTGATTCAAAAGTGGATGGCTACAATACAGTCTTATCAGAAATCTTATGTCGATCATTGTAGATGACCTCTTGAGTTTGGGGTCGGGGATTGTGTTTTATTTCTTGTTTCACTGAGGCTGGGACCCATGAGGATCAGAAGACATGGTAAGATTTCTCCATGATATGTCAGGCTGATTGATATTCTAGAGATTATCAGGTTTGTTTCTTATCGGTTGCAATTACCTCATAGGTATAGAGCCATGGACAATATCTTACACATATCTCATCTAAACCTTTATCTATCAGACCTATCTCATGTTTTTCAGTCTAATGATTTTTAGCTTTTGGTGGATGCTTCCTTTGAGGTGCAACTGATTTGTATCCTTGATAGGAGTGTGAAGGTTCTCTAAGGATAGTTAGTTCTTCTAGTATGGGTGCTATGGCTATACAACCATTTATATTATGAGACTTTGGAGAGGGATGCCATCGTACATGCTTAGTGGTCAAATTTATTTTCATGGGATTCTTTACCACCATTTGGAGAGAAATTTAGGGTCGAATTTCTATAATGGGGGATGATTGTAAGATCTCAGGATTTTCATGAGGTTTGGATCTTTTGTTTTCTTGTTGATTTTTTTTACTTTCATTTTTTGGATTTGAACCTATGTCGGGCCTTTGGCCCATTTTGTTGTACATGGGAAAGAAGTTGAAAAAGAGGCTAAAGGATGAGTACAGGATGATTACACTCAGTGAATGGGGGATACACATCATGTTATCCATGGTCACAATGTCTAATAGTCTGGCTAGGACATTTCATAATGCGTATGATCTTTTTAGAAAAGGAAAACAGGAATTACACACTATGAAATTGGATTTGATGTCATGTAATTACGCATTGGGTTTTTTTAAATAAGGGTATTAACCTCTTATTTTTCTATTCATTACATGTACTCACTCATTTGAAGCCTAACCCCATCTGAAATGGGTTTTCAGATCTAAATAGATTCCGGACTTAGATTCTCACACCAACAGCCATGTTGAAACCGTATCAGTAAGCACTCAATTCCTTCATAGAAATTCTTGATTCTTCAGAACAATAACTTAACTATTTGGATTTAGGCTCATAAGTCTTAATTTCTTATTCTTCTTCCTTTTTATGTTTCTCCTAAATCGAGTCAAATCGATACATGATACGGGATGAGCTCTCTACTAACGAGATAAGGTAGGTGGGGTCTAATTTTCTCTGGATTTTCTAGAGGTTTTTGGGCGTATAACCTTTTCTCTACGCTTCATAAATTTCGATGTGACCCCATTTATTAGTGAACTACTTGTAGTAGGATTATTCGGACCTAGTGAGAATTCTCGTAGGTATGTTTACATGTGTTGGAACCTAATTCTCGATTCATGGTCACCCATGGGGCATGCCTTAATAAAATAAGATGTTTATGCCTGTTTAAACCACTCGAGGGGTGTGTGCTTGTGCTTTCCTAGTTAGAGGAAGCATGTTAATGATTTAATGTGTTTAATAGATTACATATGATATGTATGACCTCTTTGATTCATGTTTCCATGTTATTCCATGATTCTTTTGATAAATTGGTTTGAATGAAAGTGAATGAACTAGAGCTTATAATTGTTGGTAACTGTTAACTACCCAAGGGGAGTGTTGGAAAATGGTGATGTGTGAGAGGGTATACTCGCATGACATGTTTAATTATACGTGTAGTGATATGGGTGGGTATACCTATATGAATTTATTAATGGAAATTTCGAATGGGTAATACAGGAGGGTTGACCCATATATTTTGTAAATGATAAATGGAATGGATGAGTGGGTATACTCATGGCTTGTAATCAGTTATGTGAGCAGGTATACTCACATGGAAATGAAATTATTAAATCGAATTAAACAAATGAATTGGTTGATAGATGCATTGGATAGATCTCCATAGATCTAGAACACAGTAGTGGATGCCTTGGGTTGATTGTGCCCTTTGGGTTTTGATTATGTGTGATGCATTGGGCCTTGCTACCCCATGGATCTGGTATTCTTGGACATTTGTAGGACATGTTGGTACATATGCTCCAAGGAAGACAACCAGTTTCTAGACCATGCTTCCATTGGGACACCCATGGGAATCGATGTGGATGCCTCATAAGAGATCCTTGGATCTAGACCTTCGTGGTTTAGATTTATTTCATGGATTCCCTGGAACATGAAACCTTGGATTCAGCCGTTGGGTCTACAATACATTATATAACGTGGCCATGGGTTTCTTGATACAGATGGATGTATGGCATAACTTTGGGTTACCTGATACATATGGGAGTATGGCGTGGTTGTGTGACTTAGTTACTTTTCTTATAGCTACCTAGTTAGGAGTTGACATTTATTTCAGGCATCCTTGAGGGGTTGTTTATTTTTTACTTATTAATGTAGACTCATTCCATGGGCAATCAATTTTATGTGACTAATTTATATACACTTTAAAGATATTTGTATATTGTTGTAAGAAAAATATATACCATGGGTGGTTACCTACTAGGATTCTTATCTCACACCCTATTTGGGCCTCCTCGAGGATGCAAAAATATTATATATTTTTAGGCGATGATAAGGGAATGTTCCTTGGTACATGTTGTTGACCATAGTTTCAGAGCCTAAGGGCATATGACCAATGATGAGGCTTACGATGTAGCTTGGGCTTTTTGGCCTTTTTGATATTTTGATACTTGTATTATATTGTATCACCTTGTACTCATTCTGGTTGCTTTCTAGATACATGTATCATTTTCATCACTATATATGTGACATATCTCAACCATTTATGTATTCTAGTATTCCCATACTTTCAGGATAAATAATTTTTTATTGGCTTCTGCTATTGTATGTTTTTGACTTCAACTATGATATAATCTGGTAATGAGGGAATATCCTCCCAACTAAGTCACTTAGTCCCTTGCTTCTAGTCAGAAACCTCTGGCATTTGGGGAGCTTTTATTAAGGCCATGTGGCTAACTGGGTTTAGGGCACCGTTGCGTGGCATCTAGGTCTGTGACGTTACACATACTCTTAAAACTCACAAACATAACCCCAAGCATTAGAACTACTTATGTATTCCATTGGGGCCTATATGATCTATAAAAGAAATTTAGATTAACAATCCCTTAAATTAAAACACCAAACATAATAGTGTTTAATACTCTGAAATTTAACATAAAAATTTAAATTAATAAACCATATTCCTTCTATAATATAACCCTTTATTTTAGTTAACTAATACACTCTAAAAAAAATAATTAATAAGGTTCCATAAATATACACTTATTCTTTAAAACCCAATAAATAGGAAACAAAAAATGAAAAAAAATCACATGTAAACATATCACATGATGAATCAAAAGAGTTTTATAATTTAAATATGATCATTTACCACATAAAAACACTATTATAACAATACATATAGCATAAACAACAAGATTTAACTATATTAATTTATAAATTAATAAAAAAATTCATTCTATTTCTTACTTCATAATTTTATCTCATTTAAAAATGATTAATGATTACTAAATGAGAAATAATGATATTAAAACATAAAAATTACAATGAAATAAATCAAAATTTAATATCTTCCTTTACCTTATACTATTAATTAATAAATGTTATCCATAATGGAAAAAACTAACATCTTTAAACCTTATTAAACTACATTTTTTAGAATAATTTTTATTCTAACTAACACAATTTATTAAAATAAAACCACCACTTTAAATTCATTTCAATTTACTTGAGAATTACATTCCAATTCTATATAAGAGAAGTAAATTCAATCATTATAAAGATATAATAATATTGAGTAATGAATTAGATGCCCAAATATAGTCAGGATCATCTAAACTAAAGTTATATTAATAATTATTTCAATGATTAGAAGTTGAGGCCATACAAACACAAGTAAATATTAAGAAACCATAAATAAGTAGAAGTAAAATTAAAATTTTAATGTTTAAAAAAAATGAAACCTCATATACTTCTCAAAAACCATTGGGAAAATAGAATACTCATTAAAATTACTCCAAAGTAACAAATGTATCTTTGATTCACCAGTATATAAGAGATAAATCATCAATAGAGTATTAAGAGATATTTAGAGAGAATAGATCCTCCAATTTTTGTAAAAAATGACCGCTATATTATAAAATCATATATTTTAGATCTAATCCCACAACCATTAATATAAAGGATTTCAACTCATTAAAAATATCTTAATACTCAATTGGGTACCAATTTCATGGCCACACGGTAACCAATGAACAATCTAGAACTACCCCTCCTCTTTCAAACCCCATTGGGTACCCAATACATCTCATTGCGTACCTAGAGGTTTATTATATTAAATTTCACCAAGTTTCACTACTAGACCGTTTCCATCCCCACCATCGACCAATTACTATTCATAATAGATTAAAATTACCCAATATAAATCCCAATAAATCCCAATTTTCAACAAACCCACATCCTTTAATAACCAATTTGGGATGATAGTGTAGAGAAGGAGTGACCCCCCAAGTCCCTCCTCCCATAGGTCTATGGTTGGTGGACCGAACTAAGGGTATAGAAAACTAAAATTAGAGGCATTGTCTTGAATATCGTTAGCTTATAACATAAAATTACTAACTGATACACCATAATAAAATAAATCATAAATCCCTAAAAAGAATAATTTCATATGTATGAATATTAAAAAATTGACACAAATGTCTCAAAGATAAAAATACCAAATGAAAATCCTATTGAAGAAAACATAAAAACCCATGTTCTTAGCTAGTACCATCCAACATGATCACCAATTCCATCCAGGAAAATATAAAAATAGTTTATATATACTTTTAGTGAGAATAACATATATACTCAGAAGGATTACATGCAATGTATCTTGTAAAAATGTTAAAAAAAGATACTAATACATCATTGGAAAACAATAAGAACTAACCATTACATATAGAGGATAACTAATTCTACCCCAGCCTCACCAATTATCTCTAACCAAATAAAGAATCTCATAATCAGGGTGGTGTGGTGTTACAAATGCATATGACATCAAACTCATGTTCACCACCTACCAGGCATGACCCAAACCACATATCTCATCATCCACTACATGAATAACAAGAGGCTACAAATAAATGGAGAGAGATAGAGAGTGGTTAGTCATACATTTTATCCCACCCATCATGGTTATTGGAAAAAACACTCATAGTGTATCTCATTTTCATTTGGGTAACATGACTCAGGTTGTGTGTGTAAGAAAGTAATAAAATAATACAATTATATAATAATCTCACACCAACCCACACCTACAGGTTCATGCAACCAACACCTCCAAAACCCATAACTTGTCACTATTGATATCTCTCCTCCAAATACTACATCTAATTGTGAATACAAAACTATAAGAATCACATAATGGTCCACAAATATGGTTCTATTTTCCATTATTTTATTTAACAAATTAGCCACCCATCTTCATTCGTTTGTTTTTAGTTTAAATAAAAACAAAATAATTCTTTATCTATAACCACATTTATACATTTCATTATCATTTGATCACTACCAAACTACTATCAATCATCCATGAAATTTAATCACTACATCAAAACCAATCCCTTCGATATAATAATAATAAATGTCCCTAAGCCACACAAGAAAACAACCACCAATCCATACAAATGAAAAACAACCGAGCATAAAAAATAATTGAATTCATAGAATTCTCATATCAACTTAGTAATTTTAATTTACAATATTTATGTATTTCTTTATTTAATGAGTATTCTCAAATAAATCCATCACTATAAGGAATAATTAAATAACAATAATATAACAAAATAAATATGAGTAACATCAAGAAAACTGGAAACGACATGTGCATCATAGCATCCCATTTAAATTTAATTAGTCTACATTATTATCCTTATTATTCCAATTTATACAACAAAAATTACTAAAAAAATAGGGTACTCTCATAGATTTTACATAAAATATTGATAAATTGAATCCATTACCTTAAAATAATATTTCCAATTCACTACGCGAGAAAAAGAAAGAGAGGACGATCCACAGTGCTACAACCACACACTGGATCCTTGAATTTATCTGAAACCCAATGATAACTCATAAAAATCTCATCCCAATATTCCTATCTACACCAAAAAACACAACCACTATAAGAAATATAAAGTAATAAATGATTAAAATATTTTTATGTAGATGAAGAACTCACCCAAAGTGATGGATATCCAAATCCCTAGAAGCCAAAGTCTAATGATAAAGACTAGTGGCCATTGGGGATCCAAAAATAACATTGTAATTACCTATGGATGAGGTAAGTGAAGGAATAATGAGGTAAATTATAGGTTGTTTACAATTTATTGATGTCATGAAAACCACCCCATTCATGACACGAATGGATGATTTACATTATGAAACCACAAATATTAGCAATTAATAAAAAAAAGGTCTCAATTCAATAAACCTTGATAAAATTTTATACCATTAAGATTTTGAATTCATGTTTTATTCTAAGACTAAACCACCAACAAATAACCAAAAACATTCACAACACACACAATTTTTTTCTATAAATCAAAACCAAGAAGAAAATGTCTCTTAATTCATGGTGCTACCATGAAAAACATTATTTACTCCATCAAACGGTGATTCAATGTGTGAATCAGTGATTTAAAACATCAAACCCCACTTGTAGTCATTCATTTATCATTAGATACACTTTTATATTCATTGAACCCATTTAAAGTTTCTTAATATCCAAAATTCTCAAACTAATGATCCAAAATGATTTATTTCATTACAATAGATACCTGTCAAATGATTTGAATCCAATAGAATAAAAAAGAAGTTAGAAAAGTGAAAGGCCACACCAACTTCATTAAAATAGAAATCCCTCCACTAGTAGATACCTCTAAAAAAGGATGAAGTCATAACTACTAAAATAAAAAATGATTAAAAAAAATGTGACTAATAAGTAAAACAACCATATAAAATTTATAATATCAAGAAACAAAAAAATTAGGGGAAAAATATCTCTTAGTGTTGGAAATGCATCTTTGAATCCCACACATAGGTATTATCAGCCATGCCACCACACTTTTATAGTTCTTGAACCAAGGGGATAACTCAACTTTTAAAAAGACAGGTCATATTGGGTTGAATCTTAGTTGTTAATTCCGTGAATGTCACATCATCCTCAAAATCAAACACCATTGTTAAATGTTATGGAAGTAATCATGCTGATACCAGTGGAAGTAGGAAATGTGGAAGTGATTATAAGTTTTATATACCTACAGAGGCATGCCCAACTAATAAGAGACCTATGTAAAAATCTCTGACCCCCTGAAGAGTTTAAATTCTTTCTTGGGTGCTAGCTCCCAAGATAATGACACTGCGGACCATATCGAGCTAAAGCATGTGAAAAACACAGTCTCCTTCCTCAAAATCCAATTACCTCATCCTCTAATCAAAATAATCATTATTATGGTCCAACTCCATCGCATTCCTCTCTTGAACTACCTAAATCTTCTTCATCATGCTATAAACTATGTTAGGACCATGAACTCCTACCTCCCCTGTTGGAGTTTCTCCCTGAACAAATTTATTTTCAAATAAGTATAAATAATATTTATTTTATTTTTAATAAAATTATATTATTGATTTAATTGTTCTTTAATGTTTTAATTATTATTCTCTTATTATTATTATTTATTATTAATTTTCATTACATTTTATTAAAAATATATTTTATAATTAATTATTCACCCTTATAAAATGTATATTATTTTTTGATTATGTTTATTCAAATTTGAAAACTCTATTGTTAAATTTACAAGAATTTCTATTTACCCATAGACATGTCTAGTTTTACCCTTATGCAAGCTAAAAATGCTCTAATTTAACATTACCTGAATATCTATCACCTTGACACGTTAATGCATGTACCATTACAAAAGTTATATACTTTTTATTTTACCCTAACACAACTCATGTAAAATTCTATTTACCTTTACATACTACATGGTTTCTCCTTTATACCTTCACATATCACATTACTTTAACTTTTCACCCTTACATGGTGTATGGATTTACATTTTACCCTAACATAGTTTAGTAAAATTTGATTTTATATTTATGATTTTTTTTTAAAATAAATAATAACATTATGTATTTTTTTAAATTTTTCAACCATTACACATGTATGTGAAATGAGCCTTATATATTAATAAAAATATTATTTCTCCAAATTTCTTGATATCATTTTTTATGGAATTTGAAATTAAAACATGTTTCCTTATAGTGTATGAATTGTTTTAACATTTCTAAAAATTATTATTATTTGTATAGATACCATATGCAGTGTATTTCGATAGTTTTAAAAACATTTATATAAATATAATAGACATTTTCTGTCATGCATATATAGTTAGCATGAATCTCATAAATTTGAATTTATCATTTTTATTTGATTTCACTGATGTTATTGTTATTAAATATGTGTTTTATTAAAATGAAATTATTTCATTTTTTCAGTGTTTTTAATGTAGTGTCTATGATTGATATGATCACACACACACACACACTCACACACAGATATATATATATATATATACTTTGATATTCAATTTTTTAATTTTCATAGAATAAAATTTTAAGATATTTTTTTATATCATCGAACTATTGGTATGTTTTTTTTCAAATTATTAAAATAATGGTTTAATAGTGATTTTAATTGATCATTATGTTATTTTATGGTTTATATTATATAGATAATCATTTTCTCACTCCCTATCCTCTATAACTCATGATTATCATGATTATTATTTTGTATTATTCTAACTCGTTGTCTCATTATATTTAGTGTTTTTAATTTCATTTAAAGAGGATTATGTAGGCTTTGAAAAAATTGTATGAATAAAATGATTGTGATATTAAACTATTCAATGATAAATGGTTATAGGACGTTCCACTACATCCATCTTTCGAAATTAGGTTTTTATACAAAAAGTGAGTACAATAAAAAACCAACTACGAGAGTCTGAAATAAGGGCATATGTGGGAATCCCCTCTAACTAAAATCATGCTATCTGGCTTCAGGATGTTATTAGTTAGGAGAGTATTACTAATGGATCTATGATCCGCCAAATAGGCCAGATGATCCACCACCCCATTCCCCTCACAGCAAGTATGAGTTACACGAATGTGGTCTCCCAGAAGAACTCTACATTTGAATGAAACTTATTCAATAGCCCAGCGAGAAGATCCTCTACCAATAAAAGAATCATGAAGGATCATAGAGTCAGTCTCCACCAGAGTTATGTCATGGATCCTCTGCATGTACATGGTGAGCCCAATGGTTATCGCATTAGCCTCGGCCTGAATAGATGTTCTATCACCATAGAAAAAAGTGTAGTCCAGAACAACATTACCCCTAGACCGTAGAAAAATCCCCCTTCTGTCATGACGCCCATCATCCATGAACCGTCAGAATTCATTTTCTGGACATTGATGGGAGGATTCCAGCATGCCCACCTCCCCTAAAAGTGGTAAAGAGAGGGATATGAGGTCGAGTCCCTTGCCTGGAGAAACCTAAATGAAGGATCCCCTGCTAGTTCAAGTTGAGAGAAACCAAATCCCCCAGGAAAACCTGGGTCCTCGTGACGATGAACCACAATGATGTAGTTTGGCCCTCGAATCATGTCTGATTTATGGATTTCCATAGACTCCAGCAACCTACATTAAAAATCATTGCCTAAGCCAAACATTCCATACTAGAATCTGCCATGCCTTGAAACCATCTGACTTGAAAAAGATTATCCCTGGGATCCTGAAAAGAAAAGAATGTTAGGCCACCAAATCTAGACCCCACATCATGTGCCCAATCCCCTTCGATGAAATGATGACGAGTGCTCTCCTCCCGCCCTTTGCTGCAACAGTGACACCTTGAAGTAAAACTGATCCCCACATTCTTGGTGTTCTAGTCTATGCCTATGGCCTAAAACCTAATGCACCATGATGAATGTTGTACTTTGATAGAGTTGTTTTTCATAATAGCACTCTATTCTGGTTATCCGGAAGGTTTTCCTAAGAGACCATCCTACGGAAATATCTGGAAGAAAAGAAACCCGAGGAAGAAAGAGTAAACACACATTTATCTGGCTCTATGTTTAACATGATTGAATCGAGGAACCCCTATTTTTCGCCATCCATGAAAAACATTCTAAATTTAGGATAGAGACTCGCATCCATCACTGTGATCAGGGGATCCGGACAACAAGGGTAACCAAGAACCATGCCCACCCAATTACTATTCTAGAAAGAGATATCCTTAGTTCCAACCAACCAGCAGGAGTACATATAAAGAGTATGAAATAGAGGGGAGATGATCAACCAAAAAGGGAAATAGTACACCCTCAGAACCATCACAGAACCTCCGCAAGTCCTTGACATGGTCTTTACTGAGAGAGTGCATCCCTCAAGAATCTCCCATGAAAGCATTTCATGCAAGCAAAAGAGCCTGATCTGTAGACTCTGAATGCTGATCACCCCATCATGAGCTAGTCACTCCCTCTTGTTCCATGAGTCCAGTGCCACATTCTATCAGACATTTCATCCCAAATAAAACTAAATATCACCTTTCCAATCATTTTGATAACACCACACAACATATAAGAAGAATCCATCGCTGAAGTTGGATTTCTAAAAGGATGCTTTTGACATGGGAAATGTGCCTTTTAAACGAGAGGAAATGGTTCTTCCAATTTAGCATGTGGCTCAAGATCGTATACAAGATTTGATCAAGGTCACTAAAATGAAGCCTACCTAAAGAAAAAAACGAGCCCAGGTAATCCATGGGGAAAGATTCATATTGTATATCAAGGTGGTTACAGATAGAGGAGACCCACCTGGGAGCATACCTGTTAGAGATGAATAAATGTCTCTTTAAACTACTAAAAACATTCCCACTCCAAAAGCAGTACTTGTCCAAAATTATTTTGATTCCTTGAAAAAAAACCCTAACTCCATTCGTGAAGATTACCATGTCTCCAACAAAAATTTAATGAGAGATCGTTGGAATATTCATATTTCTTCTAAAGGGAAGGATATCTTTTCTTGATACACATCAGTTGATATGGTGACTAAGTGATTCCTATGATAAGATAAATTAACCGGGAGAGATCAAATCTCCTTGCCAAATTCCACTTTTATCCTTAAAGAAAAAATGAATCATCCCCTAGAAAGCCACCGTGAACATTGGATAACTGAATGACTGGAAAAGGAGGTCCACCACCCTTGGTGAGAACCCCATAGCTATGATAAATCTGTAAATAAGTCTCTACGCAATAAGATCATAGGCTTTTTTCATGTCTAATTTTATCACCAGGTTAAAGACATGGGTCTTCAAGTTAACGTCCCACATCATCCCCTGGGATATAGAGATAGCTCACTGAATGGAGCGCCTGCGAATGAACCCATGTTACTCAGTAGATATACACTATGCGAGGAGTAGGGACTTATCCGGTTAATCAAACCCATGAGTATCTTGTAGGGGAAATTAAAGTGACTCACATATCTATAATGTGATAGAGAACAATGGTCCTTGATCTTCAGGATAAAACTAGAGATATAGCACTTGATACCTGAGGTAGACTGCCTCTGTGGAAATAGTACTATATTTCCTCAATTACATCCCCCTTCACCACATCCCACATTCCTCAGTAAAATGAGACAGGATAGCTATCCAGTCTTGTTTCACTCTCGGGATTCACCTTCATCATTTCTAAGTGAATCTTGTCCTCCCCCGAGATCCCCTCCAAGCTCTCATTGTCCAGGCTAGACATCATCGTGGGAATTGCCTCCCAGAGAGCCGCATTATCACTTGGGTAACCTCTATCCATCCTCAGGTTAGGACCCATGAGGATATCCCTAATGAAATACATCACCACTCTCCCCACAATGTCCTTGTCCTCAGTATAAGTTTCATCCTCAAGTTGAATATTGGGTTAGATCATGCATCTCCTTTCACTGATGCAAGCATAAAAAATGATGAGTTTTTGAAGCCTTCATGCACCCATCTAACTTGAGATCCCTCTTGAGTCAGTCTCCCCTATTTGAGAATCATCTCTGCCCAGTAGGCCATCTCAGAACCAATCTCTTCAAAGATTTATTCACTTCATGCCCCATCCAAGTTGTATTCCTAATCCTCGATGATTTTTTTCAATGTAACCATGTCCTGGTCAAAGGTTGGAGCCCCATGCCCCAATCCTTAAGCCCGAGATTGAGTTTCTAGAGTTTATTATAAAGTGAAACCTAGGTATGACCATAGGACAACTCCCCACACACCTTCCTCATGGTCTGCTGGTAACCAAGACTCTGAGACAACTGCTGATTAAACCTGAAATGCTCCGATAAATCCTTAATAGGAGGAAGAGAAACCATTAAAGGAGAGTGGTATGATATTCCTCGAACTAGATGTTGTACCGTATCATTTGGAAACATGTTGATGGAATTATTGTTAGTCAGGCACCTATCAAGCCTACTCCAGCTGCGCCTGCCTCCCTTCTGGTTGTTGCAGTAGGTGCATCATGCTCTCGAGTATCCCAGGTCAAGTAGGCCCAAGCCCGCCATGTAGCTCTCAAATTACAAGGCTTTCTGTTGGGGGAAGACACCCCTACCATTCTTCTCACATTGGTTGTGGATGATATTGAAGTCTCCTACTACAAGCCATGAGAGATTTTCTGGATCGACGGAACCAAGCTCAGACCACATGCTCTTTTGGACTTGAGCATCACAACTACTATACATAAATGAAATGAAGAAGCTCTCTAAACCCTTTGTGAATTTAGAAGTAATGAACTGATCACCACTGCTAATCAAATCCAGTGATACCTCATAGTTCCAAAAGAGACAAATATGGCGGTTGATCGAGATTGCTTACATGGATCCATGAATTCTAACCTTTCAGCTAAAATCCTATTGTTTAGTGGGGTTCAGTTTGTGCTCATGAACTTCTACAATTGAGACCATCCACTTTATATCATTAGAAATGAGGAATTTGGTCTTCACGGATTCTCCCAGGACATGTGTATTCTAGATGAGAATGGATAACATTTAAACAAATAAGAGCCCGACATTGGATCCAGGCTCGATGGCCATCATGGCGAGGGAGGATGATCCTCCCCTTATATATCTCATCCAATCTTGGGTGCTTATATATTACCTCTAATAAATGGGAATTGGGGTAGAGGGACTCCCCAGAAAAGGAACCTCTGTAGGAACTCCACCCAACTTCCCGAGATATGAGAAAGAGGATGGAGAAACTAGATCAGGAACCTCAGCAACAACCTCGCCTGAAAACTTGTCTGAGATTGTGCTGGAACCCTCATCCTGATATGCCTCCAATAAGGGAGGGGAGTAGAGGTGGTAGTGTGCATCCTCCTCCCTGACAGAAGAAGAAAGAAAGGCCCCTACAGGAGACTGAAGAAACACCCCATGGTCCAAAGTGGATAGAAAAAAAGTCAGGAACTAATCATGCAGCCAGCCTACCACAGGAAACGATAATATCCTGATCTAGAAAACAATGAGGGACTAAAAGCTCAGATAGGGGACTCTAGGCTTGAAAGGAACTTTAACAAAGATGGGGGAAAGTGAACTTGTAGACATGCGAGAGGGCATAACTGTTCTCTCTAGAAAGTCATGGGGTGTCTGAACATCCCCCATCTCAGTCTTCTCAGATCCCCCGGCCTTGGTTGAGGAGAGAAACAACCCGAGGGCTCCGTACAAGTTTGGTGAGGCCAACCATTCTTCCTATTTATACAGGACAACTTGGAGTGTCCATAGAGGCAGCAAAAGGAACAGAAATGGGGGAAAATGGGAACAATATTTCATGGTCTCATTCCAACAAGTCATAGACCTTCAAAAAGATCCTATTAGAAATTAGTTGGGTCATATCCAAATCCACACAAAACCAAGGAACCAAGATGTCTTCTCAAGATAACTTTCAATCGTCTGTGCACTGAAAACCCCAAAGAGAAACTACAATTACCTTTAGAAACAAACCAATGGTAGGGGAATCCCATAGAGACCCAGACAAACCGAAACACATGAACATTCATTTCCATTGTGAGAATCTAAGTACCATGAAGCCAGGATGAAATACTACTTCCCAAAGGCTCTAGAAAATTGTCACCCGACATGAAAAAAATCCTCCTCTGACTCTAGTACAACACAGAAGGAGGTCGTATGAATTGAAGAGATCCTCATCATGCCGCTTAACTGAATGGAATCTGTAAACCAATTAAACAACTACAAAGGAGGCCTCTCCACCTCGAAACGAGCCATGAGCATCCACTTAAGTAAAGAGACAAACTCCTCAAACGTAGTCCGGGGAACCTCCACTGAAACATATGCACCAACTTAGGACACCACCATTGAGACCCGATACAACACCGAGAAGAAGATCTACTGGAATCTACTACGATAGCTACACATGGCATCCTGAAAGGATTTCGCTGGAAGGAAAGAAGGAAGAGGAGAGATAGGGGCACCTGAGTTTGAGAACACTCTCTTCTAACCGAGACACCCAGATCGAAGGTCGTCGCTCCCAGGGACACCACCAATGCACCGACAGCTAGAGAAGTAATGGTAGACAAAGTTTCAAAAACTCCTAGTGCGTGAGGCATATTATTTACATCTATTTCTTAAAGATACAACTGATACTCCATCTCACCAAATTCCCCAAAAAGAACTATACTTTTTATGAAGTGATGCATGAATATTTCTTAGGAAAAAATTAATACATCATTAATTCTTACTAAAGTAAATTTATTAAAATACTATTATTTATAATAATATAGGATTCGTAGTACCCCTAGTTTCTGGTATGTAACCCTTTCTTGATGATTTTAATGGTTTTAAAGTAAAGGGTGATGAATGTGGGACTTGGGAGAACAGAAATGATGTTTTGAGGCAAAAGGGGAAGTCGCACGGGCGGCATATGGGTTGTCTAAACCGTGCGACCAAACCGTGTGTAGTTGGTCCTGGAGGTATTAGCTTCTACACAGGTGGCACACGGTTTGTCTAACAGTGTGGCCAAACTATGCATGGAGTGTCTGCCGAGACAGTGGCTAATGCACGGTTAGCGCACAATTTGTCTAAACGTGTGAGCAAACCGTGCAACCACTTAAATGAGATCCTATAAAAGTTTATCTCACTCGTTTTTCCACTAAGTGGATCGTTTAAGCTTCTAAGTGTCCATAACTCAGGATTTTGCATCTATTAAGGTCAAAGAGGGTTCTTCCATTGTTACAGAGGCGATATGGAGCCTTCTCTTGGAGAATCGGAGCATGATTCTTGAGGTATGTGATCGCTCTTCATCGTTCTTGATCGGTTTCGTAGATCTACTTCTCCTATTCTCTCAGTTTCTTAGATCTATGCCCGTTATGGGTAGATCAAAGTGTTTGGATGTCAAATATGATGATATTTGGTCTTTATCTTGCTAGGAGAAGAGATCTAAGGCATGTTTTTGGATAATCGACACGAGTTTCTTGAGCGTTCTTTGACCGTTGTAGTTTTCGTCAAAACCATTGAGGTAGGAGTATTCAATCTCAACTCATCTTGTTAGAATTGATTAAACTATTTTCAAATTAGTTTATTTGAATGGTTTTGACTGTGAAAAGCCTGGAATAAATCTTCTGTAGTGATGATTTATGGTTTTGATGTAATTGAAAAATCTTGGTGAATTGTTGTGTAAAGTGTTTTTGGCTTATTGAATTTAAAATGTTGATTTTAAATTTTGATTGGTGAAACTATAAATGGTTTGATGAAAAATGGGTTTTCAATAAAATTGGATTTATATTTAAATGTTTTGAGATTGAAATGACTTTCATTGATTTGGTTTTCAATAAATAGGGAGTTTTATTGAAATGGTTTGGAATTGAAATGGTTTGAGATTGAAATGACTTTGATGGATTTGGTTTTCAATAAAAATGGAGTTTTATTGAAATGGTTTGGAATTGAAATAGATTTTATGGAAATGGTTTTCAATAAAAAGGTTTTTTTATTGAAAGGGTGTTTTGGCATAACCGTTGGGAATATGTGGTGTGTGTTCATGTTGCATGTACGAGGCTTGGTTGAAATATGTCCTCGTGAACAGTGTCGAATGTTTAATGGAATAATGATAACTATATGTATGAGGAATGGTTGAAATATGACCTTGTTCTCAGTGACAAAGGTGTAATGGCACATGAGAAACAATTACCTTGTGACAACACGGTAGATCGATGAGAGACCGCTCATGAGTACATAATTGTCATAACAAAGCATGCATGGTTAATAACATGGGTTGGGAAATGGTTGGGTATGCCAAAAAGAAATTTTTGTGAAATGGCTTTTAATATGGTTTGGTTATTTTTCTAGAAAAATTACTTTCTAGAAAATTGGTTTCAATTGCTTTTGGAAAGCCTTTGGTTGTGAATGGATTTATAAACTTGATTATATTTAGTTATAAACAGCTTTTGAGAAAATATTTTATATAAACTATTTTTATAAAAATGTGGCTAACTCTTCTATCCTTGTAGCGTGAGTAGGGAAGTCATTGGAGAAAACCTACTATGTTTTATACTCACCCCTTCTTTGGCACGTTGGTGCTTTTGCAGATGTTGTATTCCGGGACAAAGGTAAAGGTAAACCATCTTATTGCTAGTGGCTTGTGGTGATGCTTAGGAGATGTTGTGGATCTTGGAGCTTGTGGAACATGGATTTTTTGTGTCTTTTGAGAGTCTTGAGTTGTTCATCCGCTGTGTAATTTTATGCTTAGTTTGGTCTACCGTTGTTTTGTACTTTGATGTGGTTTGAAATAAATGAAGTTGTATATTGGTCCTTCATTTGTTCATGCATCATATAGTGAATGTTTGGTTATGGTTAGTTTATTGGATTATTTCTTAAAGGGTAAATCATCACCCACTTTCACTTGAAACCCTTTGGCATTTATTTCTAGCCTTTGGTGACTTGGGGATGTCGCTTAAGGCCTAGTAATGTCTCATTGTACTCTCAAGCCAATGCGAATTGGCAGGTCATTACAAATGGTATCAACTTGTTCGATCCTTTCCTGACAAGTAGTCATCGATATTCTTGGTCTGGGAGTTGAAATTCATTCTAGCCTATTCCTTGGGTCGAAATCTCATATAGGAGTAGGATTGTTAGAACATGAAAGGTATAGTATAAAAGGACGTAGCTAACCTATTTATGATGAACTTCAAGTTACCAGGGTGTTAGGTACATAAGTGTTTTGGATACACTTCTAGAATGTTGGAAATCTCATTGTCATGGGTTTAGCCAATGAGAAGAGCATGAAATGCATTATAGAGGAATGAATTCCCACTCTGATTTCATATATCACAGTGAGGAATGAGTACGGATTTTGTGCAAGGTGTAAATTTCTGAAAAATGCAGAAATTGTTTTCAAGTAAAAGATTTTGAAAATAGGGTACTTTGTGTATTTTGAAAATGGGTTGATTTTCAAAAGGAATGAGGAATGTTTTAAGAAATGTTTCTACATATGAAAAAGGTTGTTTGGAAATGAATGTTGTGATAGATGATGTGATAGAATTTGAAATGCTAAGCCATCAGTTTCTAGAGAGTGAGATTGATGGAGGATGTTTTTGGTTTAGAAAATGGCACCAGGTAGGCATATTCAGAACCAACCTGAAGAAGCTGTGGAGAATCTGGTTGCACTCGAACTACATGTAAACCCAGAGCTAGTTTAGAGTATCGTGCATTCTTTTCAAGCTGTGGATACATGGAACCGGAGGAATGAAATAAATCATGTTGATCATACCATTCAGTTCATGAAGCAGAATCCACCAAACTTTCGGGGTGATGCTAAAGCTTAGAAGGCAGAGGTGTGGCTAAGTAGGATGAATCGTATCTTGGATTTCATTGACACACCAGTAGAGCTGAAAGTAATGTTGGCAACATATATGCTCTAGGATATTTCACGTTAGTGGTGGGATTTAGCGGTGCAGGCTAAATTGGATGAAGGCCTTATCTGGGAGGATTCTGAAGAATTATTCAACAAACAATTCTATCCTCACACATTCAATATCCAGAAAATGACGGACTCATTCAGCCTAAAACAAGAGACTCTCTCTGTCACGGAGTATGCGGAAAAATTCATTAATGTAGTCTGTTTTGCACCATAGGTTGTAGCAAGTGTGTCTTTTATGGAATGCATATTCCAATCGAGGCTAAGGATATAGATTCGATCGAAGATTGTGGTGCTCTGTATTACGGATTATACAAAGATGGTGAATAGAGCGACTGTTGATGAATGTGATATCTCAGGATCAATAGGAGGAGGAATGATGATACCTACAGGAAATGGTTGGAACTCAACCTCTGGGAACATGAGAAAAAGAGACACCTATTTCCATGGTGCGAGTGAAAATCAGAACCAGACAGCGGGATCAGTGAACCTTCCTCCACGACCCCAGAGTAAAGCTAGTTTCTTTCAATGTGGTTTGACTAACCACATAAAGTGAGAATGTACAAAACAACCTAGAGCATGTCACAATTGTAAGAAAATGGGGCATCTACAGCACTATTGTTGTAATTCTCTGAGGTTGAGTGCACGTGACACATCCCAAGAATCACAGACATCATATCTTTTGACAGGACATGGAAAATAGAATCAGTATCGTTATCATCACATAGCTTGCCATGGTGATTCTCAAAATACCACAACTCCTAAACTAGGGAAATCTCAGCAAGTGAACAATGAGAATATTGCAATGACGAAACAATTTGATGGGGCTGAGCAGATGATTGTCGATGATCAGGCATGACCATCTACAGTGAGAGGAACAATTATATTGAATTCTCCCCTTGTGCAAGTGTGGTTTGATATTGGAGGATCACATTCCTTCATTTCTTCTCGTTCTGTTGACTCTACTATGTTTAAAACTAGAAATGATAACTTCTATTTTGAAACTAGAAACTCCTCTTGGTGAAAGAGAACGTCAAGCCATTGTGTGTAGAGCATGTACTATAACTGTTGATGGAGCTAAGTTAAAACAGGACTTCTCGATTTTGGAAATGGATGTCGATGATGTAATCCAGGGTATGGATTGGTTGACAATGTTTAAGGCACAGATCGACAATTGTAGGAGAACTATTAGTTTCACGAATGAGGATGGAATCAACCATCTCTTCAGAGGAGATAGGATGGTAATGAAAGGTGCAAAGAGCATGTTGACACTAATGGTGGGAACTATCTCTTACCAATTGGTAGCGTTGAATTTTTCATCAATAGAATAGATTGAGGAAAATAGTTTTCCACCTGTTGTGGATCAATTCAAAAATGTATTTCCCAAGAACTACCCAAGGTTACCACTTTTAAGGGAGGTGGAGTTTAGGATTGATATCCTTCCTGCGACTAGTCCTATTTCCCTTATGTCTTATAGGATGACACCAATAGAGTCACATGAATTGAAAGTGCAGTTAGAGGAGCTGGAAAGTAAGGGTTTCATTTGACCATGTACTTCTCCATGGGCAGCACCAATGTTGTCGGTGAAGAAGGCAGCGGGAACACTTCGGCTATGTGTTGATTATCGTAAGCTTAACCAAGTTATGATAATGAATAGATATCCACTTCCATGAATTGATGATCTGTTCGATCAATTAAGGGGAGATCCGTGGTTCTCCAAGACTGACTTTCGATCATGATATCACCAATTACGGTTTCAGAAGAGGATATTCCAAAGGCAGCTTTCAGATGTAGACATGACCACTACGAATAGGTAGTCATTCCTTTCAGTCTAACGAGCGCACCAACTGTCTTCATGGATTTGATGAATCAAATATTTCAGCGATATCTAGATTCTTTTGTTTTGGTGTTTGTGGATGATATATTGGTCTATTCAAAGACAAGGGTTGATCATGAGGTGCACCTGGAAAGAGTGTTAAAAATCATGAGAGATCGTCGCTTGTATGCCAAATTATCAAAGTGTGATTTTTGGATATGGGAAGTAGATTTCCTTGGCCATGTCATTTCAGAGAAAGGCGTCTCTATTGATCCTGAAAAGATAGGATCCATTATCTCTTGGAAACCAACGAAGAATGTATTCGAGATACACAGCTTTCTTGGTCTAGTAGGTTACTACCAATGCTTTGTATGTGATTTATCATGACTATATTCACCAATGACAGTTCTGAAAAATAAGAATACTCCATTCTAATAGATGGAAGAATGTTAGAAGTCTTTCTAGGAACTGAAAGTTCAGCTTACATCGGCACCTATCATGATCTAGCCAGAATCAGGATAGGGGTATGTGGTGTATTGTGATGCTTCAAGATCAGGGTTGGGTTGTGTTCTAATGTAAATAGATCATGTGGATACTTATGGTTCAAGTCAGTTGAGGGTGAATGAGAAATATTACCCAACACATGATTTGGAGTTAGCTACAGTCATCCGTGCATTGAAAATATGGAGACATTATCTCATCGGTGAGAAATTTACTATGTTTACGGATCACAAAAGCTTGAAACACATTTTATCACGGTGAGATTTGAATCTGAGGAAAAGGAGATAGATGTAGTATCTCCATATGTTTGACTTTTACATGATTTACACTCAAGGAAAAGGTAATTCTGTGGCGGATGCATTGAGTTGAAAGTCATATGCTCAGTTGGTGAAAAAATAATTAGACGAATAGAAGTTGATGTCGGACTTAGCTGACATGCATGTGGAATATGAAGACCGAGGTGAAATTTATGTTTTCTTTTCATTTACACTTGTTACTAATTTAGTGAAGATGATCAAAGAAGAACAATCATTTGATGCAGAATGTATGGTTGTAAGTTCAAAACTCAATGGTGGGGAGACCATTGAGGACTAGAAACATGATGGGGGTTCAGTTTTGTGTTTCAGAGATCATATGGTTGCACCTATGGTTTGTGAAGAACAACTCCTTCAAGCTTACCACCATTCAAGATGGTTTTTACACCTAGGTACATAGAAGATGTATAAGGCGTTCAAGGTGCAGTTTTGGTGGAGCGGCATGAAAAGGAAGGCGGCCGAGTGTGTCTCACGATGCTTAACTTGTCAGTAAGTTAAATCAGAGCATCAGATACCAGCTGGTATATTACACTCTTTACCTTTCCCAATGTAGAAATGGGATTAGATAGCAATGGATTTTGTTATAGGTCTTCCAGGAACGGTTCAGAAACATGATTCCATTTGGGTGATAGTGGATTGTCTAACCAAGTCAGCCCATTTCATCCCAATTTGTGAAACCCATATGGTGGAATATCATTCAAAAATATATATCTGAGAAGTGGTAAAGAGGAATGGTGTACCAGTGTCTATAGTCTCAGATAGAGATCTGATGTTCACATCTCTTTTCTTGAAATCATTACAACAAGCCCTTGGAACTCAGTTGACTATGAGCATGGCGTATCATCCTCAGATGGGTGGTCAATCCCAGTGGATGATACAAACATTTGAACACATGTTTTGGGCTTGTGTAATGGATTTGGGTGGTGCATGAGAGGATCATATACCCTTGGTGGAGTTATCATACAATAATTGCTATCAAGCCTTGATACGCATGGGTCCGTTTGAAGAATTATATGGGAGTCCTTATCATTCTCCACTATGCTGGGTGGAAATAGGTGAAACATCACTAGTCAGACAAAGCCTTGTCCAAGAGAAAATAGAGAAGATCCAGTTCATTAGAAAAAGGATAGAGACAACTCAGAGTCATATGAAATCTTATGTAGATCACCATCGAAGACCGTTTCATTCGTTTTGGGTGATCATGTCTTCTTGAAGATCTCTCCAAGGCTTGGACCTCATCGTTTTAGGAAGCATGGAAAGTTATCTCCTAGGTACATTGTCCCTTTTGAGATACTGGAATGGGTTTGAGAGGTGGAATATCTTGTTGGTATTACCCCGAAAGTTTAGCTCAGTACATAATGTGTTATATTTATCTCAGTTGAAAAAGTATCAGCCTGATCATGACCATGTGATCAGATGGGATCACGTTGACCTAGAGCCAGATGCTTCATTGATACATTTCCCATTACGGACTGTGGATTGGAAATATAATTTCTGTCATGGAATAAGCATCGGTATAATGCATGTTTTATGGAAGCATGGTTGGATTCAGGATGAGACTTGGGAACGTGAGAAGAAAATGAAAGAGCAGTGGCCAGAACTCTTTCAGTTGGATGAAGGTTTTCTACTTTTCGAGGATGGAAAGATCAATGGTGGGGGGGAATGTTGTACCCTCAGTTTTTTTTGTGTAACAATTTCTTGATGCTTTTTATGGTTTTAATGTTAAGGGTGAAGAATGGGAAAATTGGGAGAACTTAAATGATGCTTTGAGGAAAAGGGTAAGTCGCATGGGCGGCGCAAGGGTTGTCTAAACTGCGTATCCAAATAGTGCGTAGTTGGTATTTGAGGCAGTAGGTTCTGCACGAGCGACACACGATTTTTATAATAGTGTAGCCAAACCGTGTGTGGAGTGTCTGCCGAGGTAGTGGATAATGCACGTTTAGCGCACGTTTTTTCTAACCGTGTGAGAAAACCGTGCGACCACTTAAATGAGATCCTATTAAAGTATATCTCACTCTTTTATTCCTCAAAGTTCCTTGTTTAAGCGAATAAGCATCCATAACTTGGTATTTTTCTTCTCATAAGGTCAAAGAGGGTTCTCCCATTGTTCCAAAGGCAATCCAAAGGCTTCTCTTAGAAAAACGAATCCATATTCTTGTGGTATGTGATCATTCTTCATCGTTCATGATTGGTTTCTTAGATCTACTTAGATCTACTTCTCATCTTCTATCAGTTTCTTAGATCTATTCCTATTATAGGTAGATCTAAGTGTGTGGATGCCAAATATGATGATATTTGGTCTTGATCTTGCTATGAGAAGAGATCCAAGGAGGGGTTTTAGAGAATCGACATGGGTTTCTTGATCATTCTTTGACCGTTGTGGTTTTCGTCAAAACCTTTGAGGTAGAAGGATTCACTCTCGACTCCTCTTATTATAATTGATTGGATTAGTTTTAAATTGGTTTATTTGAATGGTTTTGATTGTGAAAAGCATGGAAAAAATCTTCTTTAGTGATGACTTATGGTTTTGATTTAATTGTGAAATCTTGGTGAATTGTTGTACAAAGTGTTTTGGATTCTTGAATTTATAATGTTGATTTTATATTATGATTTCTGAAATTGTAAACAGTTTGACGAAAAAATGGGTTTTCAATAAAAAGGGCATTTTATTGAAATGGTTTGATATTGAAATGACATTGATGGATTTGGTTTTCAATAAAAAGGGTGTTTTATAGAAATGGTTTGGAATTTAAATGGTTTGAGATTGAAATAACTTTGATGGATTTGGTTTTCAATAAAAATGGAGTTTTATTTAAATGGTTTTTAATTGAAATGGTTTTGATGGAGATGGGTTTCAATAAAAATGTGTTTTTATTGAATGTATGTTTTGGCATGACCATTGGGAATATGTGGTGTGTGTTCATATTGCAAGTATGAGGCTTGGTTGAAATATGACCTTGTGCTCTGTGCAAAACAGTTAATGGCATAATGGTAACTATATGTACGAGGCTTTGTTGAAATATGACCTTGTGCTCGGTGCCAAAGGTGTAATGGAATATGGGAAACAATTACCTTGTGATGACTTGGTAGATTGATGGGAGACCGCTCATGAGTATAGAACTATCAAAACGAAGCATGCATGGTTAGTAGCATGGGGAGGGAAATGGTTGGGTATGCCAAAAAGAAATTTTTGTGAAACCGTTTTTAATATTGTTTGGTTATTTTTCTTGAAAATTAACATGATGGAAAATTGGATTCAATTTCTCTTGGAATTCCTTTGGTTATCAATGGTTTTGGAAACTTGTTTATATATATTTATAAAATGCTTTTGAGAAAATGTTTTATATAAAATATTATTATATAAATGTGGCTAACTCTTCTATCCTAGTGGCTTGAGTAGGGAAGTCATTTGGGAAAACCTACTGAGTTTTATACTCAGCACTGCTTTGGCACGTTTATGCTTTTACAAATGTCGTATTTCAAGACATAGGTTAAGGTAAAGCATCTTATGGCTCGTGGCTTGTGGTGATGCTTGGGAGATGTTGTGGAGCTTAGAGCTTGTGGAGCATAGAGTTGTAGTGTCTTTTGAGAGTCTTGAGTTGTTCATCCACTGTGTACTTTGATTCTTATTTTGTTCTTCCGCTGTTGTGTACATTGATGTGGTTTGATATGAATGAAGTTGTTTATTGGTCCTTCATTTGTTCATGCATCATATAGTGAATGTTTGGTTATGGTTGGTTTATGAGTTTATTTCATAAAGGGTAAATCGTCCCCCACTTGTACTTGAAACCCTTCGGAATTTATTTCCAGCCTTTGGCGTCTTGGGGATGTCACTTAAGGCATATTAATGACTCATTGTACTCTCACGCCAATGAGAATTGGCAGATCATTACCGGAATATATATATATATATATTGCGTCTTAATATATAAATATTCATTAAATTTCACAAATACATTTCTGATGAAAATAAAATTTTTATGTCATTAGAGATCAAATACACAGTCTTCTAATTTTATAAAAGATTTGGAACATCAACCATAATGGTATTACCATAATTAAACTTCATAGAAACTTCTTAATTATTCCATTATTCATAACCTGGGGAACAGAAACGTAAGAAAGGGTGACCTCATATGTTCAATAATGGTGCACACGAAATAAATCTTCCGATGATCATATAAAGGTATAAGATACGTATATGGGTGTGAGATTATGAATATAATAAAAAAAGTTCATATACTATATTCCCTAGATTGTAAACAAGATACATAGAATAAAACAATATCATTTCAAAATAAATTAAACAAAAGAGTTATAAATCATCATAAATCCTCAAGAACTATATTATTATAGAAAATAAGTGTTGCACAGTCATAATTATAGAAATAATTTCATTTGGAAATGTTAACATCTATGACCACAAATTTGTAACAGATCAAGTATCAAAAAATGTTTTCCAATTTCTAACTATATGGAAATGAACACATGTTTCTTATAGTGGATCAGGAACATGAGCTTGTTCCTCAGAGTAGATCAAGCTCATTAGCTTGTTTCCCATCATTCTCTCATGAGATATAAAACATTACCAGTGCATTGGAAGAATATACGCCTTGAAGATTTCACAAAAACCCTATATGTTTTGTGTCAAAAATTCATAAAACATTAATCATATCCTAACCTATTAAATGAAATGAGATTAATTAAAATTTAATTAAAAAATAACCCATGTAAAATAATTTGGGTTCATAAAGATTTCAAAATTTTATCACAACATAACACTTAGATAAGGAACAAACCTCATATACATATTATCATCATAAATGTAAGAAATTGAGAGACTAAATAAGGATGGAATCATTTTATCATATATCTAGTAAAGCATATGTATCTTATAAGGATGTCATCTTAGATAGAAAATGGTATTAGAATACCACATGGAACATTTATCGAGTAATATATCCTTTAAACATTTAAACAACTTTATTAAAACATTTAATTTAACCGAATATTAATGAATTAATTTTATTTGATAATAATCCTAAAAAAATTTAAGTTAATCATAAAATAATTTAATGGGCATGATGATTTTTAAATTATGTTTACTCTATATATGTTAAAAGAAATATATGTTTCTCATTTTCGATAGAAAGTCAGAAGAGACACATTTTGAAAATGAAATAAAATATTTTTTTGGAAACATTTCTCAAAGATAACTATGAACGGTTAAGTAGTCATTAAACATTTATTGCAGAATATTAATAAATTTCATTAAAATATTTTTTGAAAACATTGATTTGATGGAAAATTATTTCTATAGAAGAGAGAAATAATGTTTTTTTTATAGAAATTTTATTGTGGTGTATTTAGTTCCCCAAGAGAGTAAAATTAAATCAAAATATTTATTGTCTATAAATATGTGGAGTTGTATAAAATTCATGAAATTTTTTAGATGTAGATCATAAAATGTAATCATTAAAATAATAATCATAATCTATCCCAATAAACAATTATATGTAATATAAAAAATATTAATACATTAGTAACTTTAGAATCATAATTAAAATAAAAAAATATGAATATGTAATTTCCTAAAGAATTCATAAGAAGAAGAAATAAAAGACAATTATGGTTAGTATATAAAACATAATAAATAATCAAGGGGCAAATATAGAATGTGATTCATAGAGATAAATGTTTGATATAAATGCATTACATTCCTAGGTACTTTTTTAATAATAAGACGAATGAAATAATCAATGTATATGAATAAATAAGAATCATTATAATAAATAAATAAATTATATAAAATTTTATATGGGTTTTATAAAAAAATCATAAAATAATATAGGGGTATAAGGTAACATATTTCACAAAGAAGGAAAGTTGAAGCAAAAATCCATTACCACTATAGAAACTTTTTGAATCAAAATCCCTATTAAAGACTATCATAATATAAAAAACCAAATAAAATTAAAACAATAATATTCATTATATAACATGTTAAAGGGTAATAATAAAAACCACAAAAAAAATTTGTGATGAATTTGATATATGTCACCCGAAAATTAAAGAGAGACTAAAAGTCCCTTACCTCATGTCTTAACTTTCTTCATACATGTTCAGACCTAATATATAATAAATTCATATTAATTATTCATATATTATAGATCCATAATCATATATACACACACACACATGTATCCTATTATTTTATTTCAATCATTTATTACACATTTATTAATAATTCTTTATTAAAATCATGTTTCATGTATTAACTACTTCGTTTTCATGTATGTTCTTTTGGTATTTTCTGTATTTTTACAATTATCTTGGTTAAATTATAAAAATAAGGTAAAAATAATAAAAATATCATATATATTAACTATATATTTATTTATAGTAATCCATAAATTCTGGATATATATAATTAATTACACTATTCATGGTGATGGTTGGCCATACATATGAATGAATGCTATGTCAAATTTTGTTCTGATTGGAATAAAAGTAAGCTAAATAAAATTTAAAAATTAAAAATTAATTATTATTTAATAAATATATATGACATATATTCATTATTTTTACCCTTAATACATTCCATGTAAAATTTAAGTAAAAAATTAATCACAACGCTTCATGAGGACGTAGTCCACAGTACACACGGGCGACATTATCGTATTAACATGAAATGAAAATTAATAAGGTATATGTGATTTTATATTTATAATGATTAAATAGGTCATTATTATCATATATAAATATTAAATCTATAATTATCATCATCCATGAGAGGTGGTGATGGAAAATGAATTACATCGTTTTGTGAGGAGATAGTCCATTGTATAGAATATAGATTGTTTGATTTCCCACTTTATGGAAGAGGAGATGGATGTAGGTCATTAAATTAATACATTATCATATTTTTTAAATTGCATATACTTATGTTATTAAATCGTTTTAGTTGAAAAAAATTTAATTAGTTAGAGGATGAAATAATTTGAAAATACAATGTTAAGGATTATACATATTCAACAAGGAAATCAATTAGGTTTACAACTAAATACATATTAGAATGGATTTATAATCAACATAATTCATATAGGATGTGGGTAGGGAGTTAAAAAATATATTTTGGTTGGTATTGGTAGAAAAAGGGTTTTTATGTTTTTAGTAGAGAGGATATGTGGGACCCTTTTATAAGTGTGGGAGAAGACACAAAACTCTTGGATTCCACACCCATGGCTATAGAAACTTCATTATTGGTGATTATTTTAGGACTCTAGTATTTTAGACCCCCATGAAACCATGTATTTTTTTCTGTGAATAATATATGTCAATGACTGTGGATAAAACACTCATGGATGTTTTGAGAATGATAAAGTGTACCCAAATTATTTATATGAACAGGATCCAAAATAGGCCATTATAAAATATTTGAGGATAAAAGTATAAATATGTCTATAAAATGGGATTCAAGAATGTTTTTTAGGTAAATTTACAACATATATATTTAGTTTAACCCCTTAGAAAACGTTTTTTAACCATAATTGTTGTAATTATTTTTTATATTTTTTACGATTATTTTTTCCCAAAAATTATGTTGATATTATTATAGTATATTTATTATATTAATTAAAAATATTTTATGATTTTTTTACAAATTCCATTCATATAGTTAGAATGATTTAATTTAAAATTTAACACACATATTGGATGAAAATGGGATTTTTCCAAGAGTACATTTTCATAAGTATAAAATGTTTTATATATTTAAATTAAATATAAAATTTATACAAATGAAATAAATTCTACTAAAAAAATATATAATTTAATTAATTTTTCTTTTAGAACCATTTTAAAATAAAATTTATATTGTAAATGTTTTAAATGAAAAACGGTATTCAATAAAAAAATAATTTTATCTACTATTCATCGAAACATTAATCGTTATAGAAAATTGTGAAAATTACTGTAAAAGTTAATTTTGAAATTTATTATTAAAAAATGAAGTTAATTTTCCAAATAAATTTTCTAATTGTGTAAAAAAGTGCTTTTATTATAATTTCAAAAATAGAAATAAATTTTTTGAGAAAAAATGTCTTCAAAACATATGAAGACTTTACTAAAAATTAAGTACTTATTTATAAATATTTTCATTTATTTAAAAATGTTATACATAATTATAAAAATGTGGTTATTAATACTCATAGAAACATGTTCAATATCTAGATTATAATAACCATGTTTAAATAGTAATATTAATACAATATCATGGTTTATTATAACATAATGTTTCATATAATGTATTGGATCAATGAAATTTAATTTATTTGAAAAATATATAATAAAAAATAGGGGTGTCACATTCTACTTCCCTTAAAATGAATTTAAGACACAACATCTATCACTCAAATAAAATTAAATTAAGAAACATCTACCTCATAATATCCTTAGGTTTTCATGTAGAAATATCAAATTTTCTATTTCACCACAAACATTGACCAAGTGAGTGGTCTTGTTTCGTAGAACATTATATTTATTATCCAAAATCTCCACCATTTTCCCAAATATAAAGACATTTTTCTAGTGGAATGGCCACTATGATTAGTACATTATAATATTTAATCATGTTCTTCCTCATGAGAGATTCACGATACACATCATGGAATTGTGAGACAATCGATGGATGCACCAAGTGGTAAGAAACCTTCAATATTTGATCAACAATATCAAATGTTCAAGCTACCTAGAACTCAAATTTCCTTATCCTAAAACCTCATAACATTATTCCATGTATAAATTCATAGAAAACCCTTCTCACCATCATAAAAATTCATATGAAAACCAAAATTATTAGTATAAATTTTTTATCAACTCTGAGATATCATTAGATGTCATTTAATGGATCTAACTTTCTATCATCTTTCTACAACTATATCAGGTTCCAATAGAAATATTTCTCCAAATATATCCTAGAATTTTAGAGCTATCCACAATTATATATATATGGATTCATAAGTATACATCCAAATTCTTGAAAGAAAGCTATTATTGAAAAAAAATTAAACTTCAAGAGGGAATTGATTCTAAAAAACACTAAAATTCATGGAAAAATATCTCAATATATTCTCTAGGTTTCAATTAATCACCCAAAACAATCATATTTTTGAGTGACACACAGTTCTAAATCTCAATTCATTATAAAGAAATTTCGGAATAATTTTTCCAAAATATTAAGGTAGACATTGGATCCCAATCAGATACAATAAAATGTGGTACTCTATGAAACCTTGGAAATTATTTAATTTATATCATGGATATAGGATCTTGAGGAATATATTATATGATAGTGATTAATTGTGATCACTTTGTAAGGTGATTGACTACAACCCATATAGCATTTTTCCCTTTATAAGTTTTTATGATTCTGATGACAAAATATATTGGGATATCTTCCCATTTACGTTCTTGTATGCATAATGGATTTAACAAACACATACACATTTTTATATCATCCTTAACTTTTATAAATATCAATCATTGATATACAAACACTTTATTATCTCTCTTTATTCCATCACACTAGAAATACTCTTTTAAATACCAATAAAACATTTTAATTCTATTATAAATAGAGAATTATGAATTAAGAGAAACTTATAATATATCCTTATTCAAATTTGTTTTAAATACAAAACATACATAGATACTTAACCATATCATTCCATCACAATCAATTTCAAATTCTGGTATATTGATCACATTCTTCTATACCTCTACACATTCTTTCAGCAAGTCTTTAATCTTCACTTGAATATATGGTTGAAGACTGATTTGGGAAAGATAAAAGATTTATCCCATACCTTAATTATTTATAGACAAATCATTTTAAAGTCTAGAAATATTTGGTCTTTTGTGATACTTATCATGGATATACTGGCATGATCTCATCAAGAAAAATCATCAGCCACCATTTTCTCTTTCCAAGGTGGGTAATATAATGAGAAGTCACAATATTTAATCAACTCGAACCATCTTATTTGGCACATGTTTAACTTCATCTATGTGAATATATAATATAATATTTTGTTATTAGTATATATATCAACAATTATATATAAATATTATCCCTCTATATCATTAATTAAAAAAATAATCATATTCAAATACAAAACATGTGTTGGGTATTTTATCTCACGAACATTCAATTTTCAAATGGAATAATCTATCATCAAATCCCTTTTAAACCCCATGGTTATCTCGAGGATAAAATATATGTTCACAAAATTAAATTAATATTTATCTGTAATTTCATTTGAAAAATTTCATAATAACCAAGACATGATGAAGGCTAGTGGTAAGTGTTTCACCATTATCACCCTTCAGTTGCATCTTCAAACCCCACAACCTTTTCAGATGTGATTGGTTTTTATTTTTAATTGAATATATCTTTATATAATTCTTATAACATCCCTATAAATATGATGCAAATACTTGAAAATAAATCTAATAATTTAATATCATATTAATATTAAATATTTTCAATACCTTTAAACTATTGAAAAAAGAATTCCTTTAAAATAGTACACCATGTTAAACCTAATTGTTACATATAAATTATTTTATAAATTCTACCCAAATTTCATTAATCATATAAAAATAGAATCATTTAAAAACTCAAAAGTGTTTTCCGGACTTTGAACTTATGAAAATTCATGAAAAGATTAACCCATAATGGTATCCATATATCTTATGATAATATTACAAAAATACATATATGTATACAAAATTAAAAAGATCCTTAGATGCTTCCAAATTATTATAACAAAAATAAAATTGGTAAATATTCTTCCACAACAAAATTATTGAATACTTGAACACACACACACACACACTTATATCCACTTCATTTTTTAACCACTAACTAGTCTTCATCATCTTATTTATCAATACCTCATTTATTTCATATATATTTTATAGTATCTTTATCATCATCAAAATAACCCTGAATTATAAAATATTGTTTATCTTCTTTTTGAGTGTTCCCCTAGGTCATCAATATATCTAATGGCCATAATTTATACATTTAAAACATTCAATCATTAATGATGACTTTGAGAGACCATTATTCTCATACATTCTGCTAATAGAACTTTTCATATCTATTGAATAATTACATACTCAATGAAATTATTCTCCATACATAATATATCATTTAATTCTATTGAGACATTACTTTCAGTGATTCTTCCATCAATCATAACATATATGATTTTAAATCATCTTTCTTGCAGGGTCACCACCAACCAATCTCTGTGTAAACTCTATCCTTATCTTATTTGGTGATTTTGAGATTTAGTTAATTTTTTTTGGTTAAGAATATTTAATGATAAATAATTAAAAATAATAAAAATTATATTTACTCTAGTCATATTCCAAATTGGTTTATCATTAACACATCAGTTACCACATTCAAATTTTACCCTATTCCATTTGGTTCCCTCCAATGTCTATAATAGAAAAGTATAGTGTGAGAAATATTATTTGTAGTGAGAACCCAAATAATCAAGAAAAATAATTTATAGGGCGTCTAAATTTAGCCTCTTTATTTCTAATCTATGTAACTTTGGGTTTTACCAAGGTCATTCATGATCACCATTCAAATCCTTCAACATGGTTCATGAAGAGATTGAGAATTTCTGAATAATATCCCCTGGGAGCGTCGGACTGTCATTCAATGAAGGACCATTTTAATGCACCACGTGGCAATTGAGTCAATTACCAATGAACCATTTTCAAATTTATTACCACCAGTTACAAATGTCTTAGATCCACATCCACTTGAGCTATCCATATGTGAATTAAATTTCCTAAAAACCAAATTCTATATCATTTACTAAAATGAAAAGACATTATCCTAGACCTTGACATATTCTTAGAGAATTCATGATGATTATCACTAATATTTTATCATCATAGTTCCAAATTCTAACCAAGCCATTCCTCTTATTCCAAAAATAATGACAAAATATTTATAGATAGACATATTGTATCATAAAATAAAAATATTCAATACATTTCAAAAATATAATAATGAGGGCGATAAAATTTTAGGGTCTTTATAGAGTATATAGATAATCATCTTATTTTATTTATGATATTAAACATCTCCCATAATGATAATGTGATTTAGTACACTTCATTATCATGCCCTACTTAAACCTTTCATCAAAACCTGGGGAAAGGAAACAAGAAGGGTGATCTTAAAGGATCAGTGATGGTACACATGGATGATATCAATCTATGATCATATGAAATCAGAATATGAGTTTAAATGCACTCAGTTATGAATATAACATATAAAGTTATTACCTACTTTTTCATGGATTGTAGAAATGTTCCATGGAATGAGACATTATCATTTTAAAATACATGAATCATAAGAATGATAAATCATCATAAATAAATCATAAACCATAATTTCATGTCCTATAATTATAGATCCATCAAAAATATAGAATATATTTCTTATGCCATGAATAATATTATGGGTGATTAAATATAATGGATCAGTAATCCACACATTTTTACCATTTCTCAATGGATCATGCATAATCATATATTCCCCACAATGGATCAAGCACATCGGTCAGTTTCCCATACTGGATCATGCACTTCAGCTTGTTTCTGATCATTTCCTCATGAGATTTAAAAGATTACCCAATGTATTGGTGGGATATATATATTATACCCATCACATAATACATAAATTTGTTTGAAGAAAATACCAGAAAATATAAATTATTTCAAAAATCATGATAATAAATGAGTTTCACAATCATCTCATCACAACATAACCATTTAAAATAAATAGGTTTCATAAAAATTTCTTTATTTCCTAACTATAAAATGGAAGAGAAACAAATATCATAAAAATATTATAAGTATAAATATAAAACATCATGGAAATGAATAAGGATGGTATTATTTGATCATATCCATTTGAGGTCTTAAATAACATCAAAGATAAAAATTATATTTACAGATAAATGTGTGATATATATAATAATAATAAAACATTGATATATATATTCCCACATATGGAGTTAATTATGATATAGAATATATGGATAATGTAGATTAATGTTTTTTAATGCTTAATACATTACCACCTTAGGAAACTAGACAAGGTGGCAAATTATTTGATTTAAAAGCATTGTACTAGCTTATCCATTTTGAGAATCACAAAATATTAAAAGTATTTTATTTTTGATGGATAAATATGGAAATATGGAATGAAAGGGAGAAATATTATCTTTCTCAATTGAATGTTCAATAATCTATCTGAATGTCAATTAAAGGGGCACAAAAGGAAGAATTAGAGCTATAAAATAGTGTTTGAAATATTTATGGGTTTTATATTGATGATGATTTAATTACATGGTTCAAGAATTGTGTATTTTTCTCTTCCAAAACATATTTGAAGGAGTTTTTAGTGGAAGCTAACAATTCATTATCTTCAATTCACCTTCGAAGAATGAAGATGTATGGTCATTTGAAATATTACTTTTGGTGGGTTTAAATAAAGAGAGCTATAATAGATTCGGTATCTTGGAAAATGGTATGTTAATAAGAAATGTATGAGATAAAAAGACTCTTGGGATGTCACATATGTTACCTATAACATAATGGAAATGGGAAAAAATTACATGAATTTTTTATTGGACTGATAAAAAAATATAAAGGGCATAATTCTATATGGGTTTTAGTTGATCTATTTACAATGTTATTATTCTAAAACACTATTAGAGAAGGATTATATTGGGATCATCATTCCATGATATATATTATGTAAGCGAAAAGGTTTCATGGTGAACCATATTGCCTTTTTCGAATCAGGATTCGCGGTTTACCTCAATGTTTGGGTAAAGTGTTATTCCAGATCATGATACTTAGTCGAGTTTCCACATTATGTATCATCCTAAAATAGTTGTTCAGTCTGAGAAGATTATTAAAACTCTATACGATATGTTGATTTGGATTTCAAATGGGATTGGGATCACAACATTTTTCTGGTTGATATTTCTTACTATAATATATTTGCTAAAGAATTCAGATGGCTGCTTATGAATCCCTCTATAGAAATAAGTTTTGATCTTAAATATTCTAAAATAAAGTAGTATTAAGAAATATTTCGGGGCATAAAATAGATAATGAAATGAAATATATGGTCAGATCTCTTCAACAACACATAATGGAAGCTCATAGTTGGAAGAAACGTTTTGTATAAAATCATCAGTATGATCCAAAATTCTAATTTATTGACAATGTGTTTCAATGAATTTATCAATGGAAAAAGGCTATAATATTTTAGAAGATATGGAAACTAAGTTCAAGAAAAATCATAAACTCTAAAATTATTTATCATATAGGGAAAACATCAAATCTATTGATGCTTCCACCGAACCTCTCTCAAGCTCGTTATGTGTTCCATGTATCAATCCTAAGGAAGTACATACTTCATCCTTAACATATAATAAAATCAAAGGTCATACCATTTTAACCAGATAAATATTATTAGGAACAACCAGTATACATTCTGGATAATATAGAGTTATTTACAAGACACAATACCACTCACCAGATCAAAGTTTTAAAGAGAAACCACCAGTTTGAGTACGCTACGTGGGAACATGAGGATATGATGTTACAGATGTATCCCTATTTGATTGTATTAGAGGGATTAATTTTAGTTGATAAATACATTTTTATGGGGTACATTTAACACCATTAGTTTTTGTGAGATTGTTTTTTTGAATAAATTAAATTTCTTTGATTGGTTATGTAACATGGAACACTAATTTTTAACAAAAAATACTAATATTAGTATTTAAACATGATTGTTATTACCTTCTAATTAAACATAGAGTTATGAATAGTAATAAGTAATTTTTAAATATTATGTACAATGGTTTTATTTAAATAACCAATATAAAAAACGTAATTAATTTTTAGATAAAGTTATTATATGTTTCAAAAATAATATTTTATCAAAAAATAATATTTTATCTAAAATAATGTTGTTATTTATTTTTTGAAAAATAATGAATCTAATTTCAGAAACATTTAGAAAATATATTTGATAAAATAATCATAAATTTTTAAATCATCATATAATATTTATCTTATAGTGGATTTTTGATGTTTTTTTGAAAAGGTTATTTTTATGAAGAATAGTGGAAAAATATTGAATTTTAATTAAAAACGTACATTTCCTTAAAAATATATATAAAGTTAAATAATATTATAAATTGGTTTTAAAGTAAAATGAGTTCAATTTTATATTTTTTAATCAAATTTATTTTATTGGATTCATTTTAATATATAATTTTACATAAAAACGTTTTAAACTTTTTAATATATTCTCTTTTAAAACGAGATTTCTCATTACATTTGTGGGATTAATTTTATATTAATTTATCTTCATTATATAAAATTAATCTAAACAAATTAATTAATATTTTTATATTTAATAATTTATATTAAATAATACCTTCAACAAATTTTTTGACCCAAAATGTATAGTGAAAAGTAAAAAAATTATTTACACAATTAAGGTAAAAATGGATTTATGAGGAAATTAAACTAAAATAATAAGTTTTTAAAAGACCTAAAAACATGAAAAATATATATTTTATAGACATATATAGACCCTATAATATATTTTTATTGATAATAATCCATTTTTTATTATTATGGATTATGAAAAACACGGTTACACCATTTTATTTTCAAACGGTTACAAGTGTTCTGGTTACCTCACTTATCAAAGGAAAAAACTATAATCTACTATTAACACACATAAACCGTTATTTAATGTAAAATAAATATGAAAATCAAATCCAAAATTTCCACATATAATCATATAATCCTGAGTTTGGTAAAAAATAAAACCAATGAAGGGTTTTTGTGAAAACCTAAGGAGGCTAACTGAAGAAGTGGCAATGTTCTTCAATGAGTGTTTTTAGGTTATTTATTCCTCCATATACATTAAATATTAATAAAACATTATTATTAAAAAAATATTATATTTTATTATATGTTTTAATGTTAATACAATGAAAAAAAGCACATCCTCTTATATTAAATGGGTCATGAAATCATCATTCATGTGTATAGAACACTACCAGCTCATGAAATGATGTCATTTATTTTTGTATTACCAACTTTCATGGAAGGTTTTAATTATTGATTAAATGTTTATATATTATAATTATGAAAAAATTATTCATTTTAAATCATAATATCAATTTTTTTACTTTCCATTTTACGGGAATACGATAATGTCATTTTTGTGTACGACAGATTATCACCATGCGAAACGATGTGATATATTCACATTTTACAAGAAAGTTAATAATTATATTTTTAATTAAAATTATAATATATAGGATATAAAAATGATTTATTTAATTTTAATATATTATTTATCTTTATTTATTTATTTCCATGGGGAAAATTGAAACAACATTCATGTATACAAATGACCTATAGTCTCTATGGACATTGTATTTCATTTTATATCTATAATTTTTTTTGATCACTCTAATTAAAACAATTGGAAATATATATGATATTTATATCTTAGTTATCATTACTTATTTTATTTAACCACAATAAATTTAAGAGGGCCAAAAATAAAAAATCAAAACATAAATGGAAAATAAAACTGTCATTACCCAAAATTTAACTTTAACAAAGAATTGTTAATAAAAAATTAATAAAAGGTCATTAGTAAATAATATATGGTGATATATATATATATGGTTATATAATAGATATTTAATAAAAATATATTTATTATATAGGAGTTTAAAACCTGTGGGAATGAAGTTGATACTTTAGGTAAGGGTTTTTTTGTCTCTAATGACCATCATTGAGACATATTTTATGTTATGCACTGATCTTCCATTTTGATGTGTATATACAATCAATTTGAAATTTAATATCAGGAATTTAGTTATCTTCATTATATATTTGGATTCATTTAATGATGTTCCTTCATGGTTCATACGTTTCAATTCTTCTAATGTGCTAAATAATTTATGTTATAATATATTTATTTATCCAAACTGTTTTTGATTATGTATTAGATGATAACATATTGGGATCCTTATTTCAAGAAACTAATGAATTTTTTCCGCTAGTTATTAAATATATTAATAGTTATATTTTTCTTTTTTTACTTAATAGAAATGCAAAAATGTTTTTTTAATTCAACTTTATTTATCTCTTCGGTCAGAAATCTGTTTTCTAAAAAACCTGTGTTTTTTAAAAATGTTTTCCAAAATTATTGACTATTATCCAATGATATTTAAAAGAAATTTATAACCAAATATTAAATTTTACAATATTTTTTGAAATTAATATTCATGTTATTTTTTGAATAATGACTATTGGAATTTAATTGAAAATGTAAAAATAATATTTATTTTAACATGTATGGAATGAACAAAACTCCCCATAAGAATGACCATTATTTTCATTGAAGATTAAATTATATAGTTCCATAATTATTTTAAAAATAATTTCAATTTTGTTATGTTTTTAAAATGTTTTTTTATCAAAGTGGAAATGATATTTTCCTCCAGAAATTTTTTAAATGATGTTTCAAATTCATTTTTCATCTAAGATGACATCTGTTGATGTTACCTTTGCTTTGGTGGGGATATGAACCAAGGATACAATTGTTATTATTTCTTTGAATGATTTATTATGATATTATAATTAAAAACTCATTTATCATCTATGGGTTATACCATGATAGAATTATTTTGAATCACACTCCTTTTTCCTCGAGTTATACTATAATAAAATTATAAAATGGTTATGAAACTAGTCTATTTTCCATGGTTTATGATTTGACTAAATGATTTTTGAAACCGATTTCTTGTCATAGGTTATGATATGATGAATTTTTTATTACATTTTGTCATACATAAATATGGTTTTAATTATAAGATTGGTGGGACATATATCTCCATCCAATTCATTGGGTAATGATTTATATCTCTTGATATAATCATGATTAGCATGGAGAGTGAAACATGTTTATTAAGGGTATTTATCCAGTAAATTATACTTTGGAGTAAACATTGAGAGATATTATGGGTTGTGTAGTTAACCCATTCAACTATGATAGCATTTTACACTAGTCTTGACAACTATGTAAATGATTTTCTATGATTCTTTGTATGCCATAAGTTCATGTGTTTTTATAAAATTACAATCTAATGAATCATGTAATTTTATTTTATTACCATTCATGTCATATGTAATCACATTTTATTTTTCATGACTCAATATTATGATCATTTATATTTAGGGTATGGTTTTAAAAAATTATGCCTATGTATCTCCCCTATTTAACCATTGTGAGCTCCTTAGATAAGCCTTTATTATATATCATTACCCCAGGTTATGAAGAAGTGTATTATGTATGATATTTCAAAGAAGGGTTCTAGTTATTGAAAACATAGTGTTATATGATTTAGTTGATATATTAGATAGTTGTTTATGTCTCCCAAAATCCAAAGGCACTACACCTTTACTATCCTTAGGAATGTGTTTGTGTAATTTTATAAGTGTTCATAAAAATTGTGGTAATATATATATATTAAGCATGGGTCACTATAATTCAACTTCTATTAAAAGTGTACTTTACCACCCACGCTATGGGGATAAAGGGAACTGGCAATATTAGTTTCCATAACACCGAAAACAGAGTCACAAAAGAAGAGAGGTCCCAAAAGAAACATTGGATCTCCTATCAAATTAGAAAAATAATTCTAAATTCCATATCTATTTCCCTACTAATCCGAACATCAACATGCCAATCATCTTGGACCCTCCATCTGAGACACTACTCCTCAGTGGTTCTTATAGATTCTCAACTAGGGATTATCTACCAATATCATTTACCCTCTCCATCATTGTTGACTTATTTTGAACCATCAAATACATTCTTCTTGTAAATGAGGAAAGAATATAATAAAGGGTGGGGCATAACACCTCCTCCAAGACCCATTCTTTGGAATCCTTTTCTGGAATGATGTAATGGTAGAATATTTTAAGGCCCTTAAAAGTAATCCACATCACTCAAATGTTCATTCTAACTTTATGAAAGGGGGAAAACCTTTATCTTCACTACCTTCACCATGAGTGAGAATAAAATAGACCAAAATTCATACTAAAATTCATCCCATGGAACATCTATCTCCTTCAACTCCTAGAGGTACACCATCCACCACAGATGCACTACTCTCATTATCCTTCATACTACTAGGGGAAAATAATACATGGGTTGAGCTCAAATAGAGTGGAAATAGATATTTAACCCCAGAAACTAGTGATAGATATCAAGATTGTTGATGCTTCCCACATAATATTCTAGGATTAGATATTGAACGGAATGAAACATCAATTACCACTACTCATTCACATTATTAGTTCCAACACTCATATGATCAATATTTTCATCGAACTAGATGTCCCAAATATAGACCAGATGTGGTTAGAGAACAAATAACATACATGTAATGAAATGATACTCACTTATGTATGAAAAAAGTTAATTTATTTAGATTCATTTAATTATTTGATTTATTTTTCCTAGAACAAACACGTTCAAAAAAGAACTAAATAAAGTAGGATTCATGTTCCCCTTCGATGTCTCTTCTTTATAAGTGGAATCACATTAGCTATTAAATTTGATGATATTATGTTTGTTTCATTATATCATAGAGGGAATTAAAATCCTAAGTGCAAGCTCATATTCAATTTCTTCATAACATACAATTTTTTGATATCTTTTTTGTCATACTGACCCATGACATCCTGAGTAGTTTTTAACTCTAAACTCCACCCTGTCTTTCAGATAACTCCTTTAATAACAATAAATCACAAGACCCCCTCCACCGGTACCAATTAAAGGATAGTAGTAAGGAGAATGAGTTACTCCCCGAGGTACACCTTGATTCAACCATTGATAGGTGAATATAACTATAGAAAACTAAACTATTTACACAAATAATTATAATATTTATAACATAAATTTCAGTTAAATAAAACCAATGATGGAAATGACTAGTTCCTTTTTAAGAATATGTACATAAATAATAAACAAGAAATTAAAAATAGAACATTTTTATTTTATTATCCATAATGACCTATTAAATTACATTGATATCCTAAAGCATCATTGGATAACTTGGGAAATTGATTAACAAAAGGTGTGAGCTAAAAAATACTAGTAAGAGAATAAATATGATACAAATAATATCATATGAGTTAGATGTTAGAACCTGATAACATTTAAGGAAATGATCTTAAATAATCATATGGAGTTATATCATATAAAACATAGAGTCATAATTTCATTAAACTACTATAATATTGAATTAAAATATTACATGACATAAACTATAGTCTATGCTAACATCCACGATAAAATTACATGGTGGATATAGTCCCATAATGGATTAGGATTAATCCATAATCCTATACATAATAGCTCAAAAGACTAAATATTTACCCAATGTGTGGGAGTGATATTTAAGTACACCCACCATGACTTGTACATGCTTTTGTGTTCCACATAATGAAATCAAATATAATGCACAAACAGAAGGATTTCCCATTTAAAAAATACATTTTATAATCATGTCATATGGAATAACAAAATGGTGTATCTTAATTGTTTTCATGATAGAAGGGATTAAATAATTCTTGTAAAATCACAATTTTAAAATAATCTTATTCTATTATATAGTATATACAACCAAAGTGAATATGGTTAAAAGAGTTTTTATTTATCATTGTAAATGTGCCACTTAAGTTTGGTTTTAGGGGAAAGAGTAATGTTTCATTAAAGAGGGTAAAAGTATAATTATATATATAAATATTTTTGAAATAAGAAAATGTTCTTTATAATTTTTTTTATTTTATAATTCATGTATGTTTTAAAACATTTCATTGATTGATACTTTAAAATAACTAATAATTACTGGGAAGTTCCTTTAATCATATATTTAAAAGGAATTTAAAAGGTAAACATTAAAAAATATTTATACACATCAGATAAAAGTTAAATAAACAAATTATATATGTGTTAGACATATATATATAATATAAAATAATTAGTTAAAAAATGTTAGGGTATAAATGTGAGGAAAGAGAGATAATTCATAACCCTAGGGAAATACGGAGGTTTTGGAAGATCCCAAACCATATGTTATATAATCATTCTTCACATGGATATAATATCATGGATAATAAAAATATATTAATTAATTAATTAATTAACTACCTCTTGAATATATAATTGATTCATTATAATTTTATCAACTTTATGTATGGCTCTATAGATGAGTTATAATGTTCAATTTCATTGTTTTGGGAGAGTCTGTTTAGTGGTATCAAATTTAGATTAGTTGGGGTTATTTATTGATGTTTTGATCGAATGTGGATAAAACAAAAGAATTGAAATGATATGTTATTCATAACATTATAAAAATTAAAAATTTTAAAACTAACTTTATGTGTTCTAACATATGTATGGTTCTTTGAGTAAAACTTTTAACATTGTGTGACTAGTTCATTTAGGCAGCTTAACTGACCTTCAAAACTAGTTGCATATTATATAATATTTTGTCAATTTATTTATTAAATAACATTATATATGTCATAATATTATTATTATCATATATTTTAATCACATAATTATTTTTTACCCTCTTTAAGTGAGATAAATGAAAACAAAAACTCATTATCCATAGAGGCGGTGACATGACATAATACGGAAAATGGTTTCATTGACATGAATAAGAGGATAATGGAAAATGGTGGATTATAGATATTCCATTAGAACTATATAATTTCAGTGTATACATGATAATAGATTTATTATACTATTTTTTATGAGGGAGGTGATGCAGAGGCATGAGAATAATAAAATTTAAAAGGGTTATTTGAGAAAGTTACCACTTGAATGTCGATTTTTTAAAGGACCCATTAAGGAACATGGGATAAATATTTTGGAGATACAAAAAGAATTAAGATGTTTAGGATAGTGGGTATGAGTGGAATTGGTAGAGATTTGTAATTCTTTAGGGCTTAGAAGGTGTGAGGAGAATGTGTTGTGAAGGGTGGTATTTATAGGGGAAGGAGAGGGGTGATTTTGAAAATTATATTCATTAGATTATTATTTTGAATAAAGGATATAAATATTATTTATTCCGAAAAATATATATTGTAAATGGTTCTTGTGATTTCTATATACTTGGTTCATTAATCATAAATTATAGAATAATTAATTAATTTAACATATAATGTTATATACAGTAAATTTCTGTTTTTTACAATTCCCAAAAACATTGACTATTTTATAAAAATGCCAAAAATTGACCGTAAACATTTTTTGAGCATTATTTGTTACAAATGGATTACAATTTTAAAAAATATTTTTTTTTAAAATAGTATATATATATATTTTTTAGAAAAAATACCCATTTATTTGAAATGGATGATTTTACTATTATAAAGGATTTTAAGACCCTTTGAAAATTACTTAATGTCTCATAATATTATATTATCATTTCAATACGACATAATATTAATTTATAAATCCATTTTATCAAAATAAAAATTATTTTTATTCATTATATTTCTTACAACAATGTAATTAAAAAATCTATGTTTTATTAAAATACAAACACCAAATATATCATTTTTTAAAACATTTAAGTACTTGTGGAATGATTTAAATATATCATATTTTCATTTTATAATACATAAAAATATTATTTTAAATTTCAAAGGTGATATTACTTTTATAATGGTAAAATTAATATTGTTAATGGTCTGATAAATTTTACAACAATCAGATTTTTACTGGTCATTGAAGTTCCAAAATTTCTATTAAAACCTATTATTCCATTAATTCTTTATTTACTTGAATTCTATATCTGGGTTATATATAAATTCATCTCAAAAATGAATATTATTTTATTTACATTATGATTCAATTCAATAGAATTTTTCATAATTGGTGTTATTCTAGTGGATCGAGAACATTCAAATTATCATATATTCATTATACTAGTTTTTATTATTTATCCAATTTTAATATTTGATAGTATTATTTGTTTAGTTTCCAAAAAATTTATCATCATTCATTTATTAGAATACAATATTTTTTGATTCTTTATGTGATGTTTGTGCTTTATACTTCATGAAATAATTATAAGATTGGTAATTCTATTAAACATTTTATTGGTCATTTTAATCCATCACCTTTGTGTAATTTTTAAAAAATAATTATATGTAAAAAGGTAAAAATATGTGAGGGTAATTTTCCTTAATTTCATAATTAAATCCCCATGTTTCCTCATTATACTAGTTGTTTTTCTATAGTACTTTGACTCGGTGAGTTTTCTTGTCGTCTAGAAATTTATATGTATTGTTCAAGATACTTAGTCGGTAATTTTCATACAAGATTTCATTTTCTAGATATATAATCTCTGAATTCATTACATATGGTGGATCTGGAATGTACTTCCCCAATTAGGATACATGAAATATATCATGTACATGAGAAATGGTTGGTGGATTTTCTAGTCAATAGGATTCAACTTTGACATGGTCAAGAGTCTAAAAGGGGTTGATATACTAATGAATATGCTTTCCTATATTCCAAAATATAATGAATCTCTTCCAGGGATATTTTTGGAACAATAAGTTATCTATAACATAAAACAGTAGATCTCATTAGTGATTACTGGAATAACTCTCCTATAACCACTGAGCATCCTAGATTTGTTACTAAATGGTCATGACCATTTCTACCACTTCCTCAACAATATTTGGGCTTAGAAACTTGCTTTTACCAACTCTACCACCAATATGTAGGAGTTCAATATATCTTCCCATAAATGGATATATATGGATCTATTTTTGTGCTCGATTGAATTCTATTATTGTTTGGGAACCCATCCAGTAGAATATGTTGATCCAATCCTCCTTTTAATTATAATGATAAAGTTCTCAACATTTCTTCCAGTGTCTAAATAGACTTCTCAGACTGACCATCAGTTTGGGGGAGATAAGATGTACTGATGATGATATCAGGGATCAGAGTATATTGGGTACTCTTACAAAACATGGAAGAAAGAATTAAATATCGATCTGATATAATTAATAATGGTACTCCTGGATTCCTCACCACTTATCCAATACATATTGCTGCAGATTGATCGAGTGAGATATCCTCGCAAATCAAAATTAAGTGAAATAGATTTTTAGTATAGGCCAAAATAATCCATATAACATTATTTCATCATTATATCTATAAAATACCATTTAAAAATCCTATGGGGATGTTTTCTTATTTCCATATAGAAAATTGAAATGATTTCCTCATCCCCTTAAATTTATTTCTTTTATCCTTCACTTGTTGATGCACTATTTACTATGATGTATATTCTGTGATCTCCTTCTTAATATTATTCCACTATTTTTTCTCAAATATCTTGATACATATTCATAATTTATATGTGGATAGAGAAGATCATGCTATGTGAATTATTCAAAAACTATGTCTTCATATTGGGATTTTATGGTACAAATAGTCTTGAATCAAATATCATAAGTCATTTCTCACCAATTTTTGAACACTGAGGACTTACCAGTTCTAATAGCTTATATGTTCTACTAAATATCTACTTCTCCTCATTAAGAATAATTTTTCATTTAAATAAGAGATGGTAAATAAATAATTTGGTAAAGGAATAATGATTTCCATTCAATTTTGATACTCTTGCCCATCCTATGAATGCCAAATAATATTGGATCTTTACCAATTATAATCATTTTTAAGGTCATGAGATCCATTCTACTTAAATCATCTTCCACATTATTTGCTTCCCCATGAAGGTAGTGGAAAGAGTATTCTTAGTCTTTGAAAAGCTCAAACCATCTAAATTAGATCATATTATGCATCATCAGACTGAATATATATTTGAGAATATTATAATCTGTATATATCGTACACATCTTTCTATAGGGATAATGTAACTAGAGGTTAAATTCTAGGATTACTATTGATACCTCTAGATAATGTGTTGGATAATTTTTATTGTAAAATATTTTAATATCTTGACCATTTCTAAAGATGTATTGATCTCTTTTTCACATACCCTTTATCGTTTTTAGTAAATTTTTTGGGTTTCAACATTACGGATATATTTTTTGAAATTGGAGATTTTTTAGGGGTTTTGGGAAGTGAGTGGTTAGTGCCCTAATTTCCCAAACTATGCTCCCAATGCCATTATACAATGAAATACAACATAAATGGGAATTGAAAATTTACCACACAATTTTTCAAACCATGTTCATTATTAGTTGTAATCATGTGACTCTTGGAGAGGCACAAGATTATGAATCATTGTTTGGAAAACCATGAACCCCTTCCTAGGAAACCATGCACACAAGTACGTTTTATCCAGAAATGTAATTTAAATTACCCAACCCATCATATTTCATGACCATTCACCCTAGGTTTACTTAAGAAGTCCTATTTTGTTTTTTAGGTCCCCAATAGGATACCAAGGCTCTAAGAACTCCATGATTGATGAATCGAAGATCATATTGAAGAAATTGCATCTTTCCTTGTGAAAATTTTATTCCCATGTGGTTTCCTCTATTTCCCATACCTCTTTCTTGAGGAATAGGATTAATATTTTTTAAATTGGAAATGATTCATATATAGGTTTTGATAAATTTAATTCCATTTAATCTTAATCAAATTTAGGTTCAAGATCTCATTTTTCATTTTACAAGTGATAGTTCTATTTAAATTTGGGGGTTTATGAAATGGAGTGTGATCATCAATGATATTGAGGTAGGTGGTCTATTTATAAACTCCCATAGGTTTTTTTATTTTGTGTCAATATAAAAGTTTAATTGGAATTTCCATGGTGGTAAATTTCATTCTAAATTGAATTTTTTAATTCAATTCTCATGTGATAATGAGATGAATATACCGTAGGATATAAAATTTGGATGAAACTATGTTGAGGAATTTAGGAATATTGGGATAAAGAATTTTGATAATTAGTTGGTTTATGAAAGTAGTGTTGACCTATAGGTCATGCTGACAAGGTTAATATAATGAATTATGATTTATGGTTTATTGATAAATTGGGAATTTTATATATGGTTTAAAAATGAAATGGGAATTTTCTTTGTATCCATGGGGTGTGTTATTATGATTAAAATAATTTGTGGGAAAGGGATTTCTACTCAAAATACCTATGAGTTGAACAACAACTACTCAGGGGCCCCATTTTATATATTTATTTTTTGATCCCAAATTAGTGGGATATGGACTACTTATCCAAATAATTAGCGTGTTCTAGACTGCTACTCTAGGCCCTATTGTTAGAGTATGATCCTGAAATTAAATGGTAAATGATACCACATAATGTTGAGATATGGGATATCCTTTTTAATGGCGGTTTAGA